>CM024564.1:36308229-37744974 GCA_014182515.1 Eucalyptus microcorys
ATTTGGTGCTGCAATGCTCGACCTCACCAGATCCCAACAAGGGCCAACCTTAGGCGACTCTCAGCCTCAACCTTGTCAGGGTCAATGCTCAACACTTGACCTCGACCTCATTAGGCTTGACACTCGACCTTGACCTCAACCTCGCTAGGCTTGACGCTGAGCCTCAACCTCGCCGGGCTCAACGCTTGACCTCAACCTTGAGCTCGCCGAGATCAAACGAGGCTTGAGCCCACCAAACACAAGCGAGCTTGCGCTCCCCAGATGTGGCGAGTTGGAGCCTTACCCAAGGTTAGCCCTTGCCTATAGCCTATCACCGAGGCCCAGCGACCGGTGGAGGAAGAAGGAGAAAGAAAAGAAAGAAAAAAATCAAATAAATAATTTAAAAAATCAAATTTTTTTAAATTACAAAAATTGTTGACATCAGCTCCAGCCGTCACTGGCAGTGCCACGTGGTAAAGCTAGTGTCCACATTGGTAATTTTCAATCAAACAATGACACAGAAATTTTCTTTACCAAACAACAGAAAATACTTTTCAATTTCAAGTCACAATTAAACATTAGAAAATATTTTTATTTTCCAAAATTACTATCCAGGAAATATTCTCCCAAAATGTTGCATTTTTCGCGAAATAAATGGATGGAAAACATTTTTTGGAAAAATATTTTCCTCATTTTCCAACGTTTGGTTCACTTAGGAAAATGAGTTACTAAAAAGGTTTTCCTATCAAAACTTAAAATCAAGAAAATGATTTTCCCCTGGAAAATATTTTTCAAAATATATTCATAGTCTTAGGGTCCTTAGTTAATGAATATTATTATAAAAATAATTTTAAAAAATTCAAATTTTTTGTTATTTTATATTTTTAAAAATTTTCGAATTTTTAATTATTTTTCCTTTCTCCTTCTTCCTCCTACGGTTGCATGCCTCAACGATGGCCAGCAGCGACAACCAACCATGACACGAGCCGGTGAGCTCGAGGCTTGGCCGATTCAAGCAAGCCCAAGCTGACCAAGGCTTGCCAAATCCATGTGAGCTCACGGCTTGGCCAATCCTAGCAAGCTCGAGCTCGCCCGTGGCCTTCACTGGCCGATCGTGGCAAAGGACTAGGGAAAAAGAAAATAAAAAATAAAAAATAACTAAAAATCAATTTAAAAAAAAAAAAAGACAAAATAAAAAAGAGAATAAATAATTAAAATTTTGATTTTTTTTTTTTTTTGCCTAAGATATAGTCATGAGATTGAAATCATTTTTCAGTGAGATCCAAATATCAGAAAATATTTTCCATTATATATTACCAAATAAAGGAAAGCTAACCGTTTTCTTGGAAAATGCTTTCTAATAATTTTTTTTCCTTTTATCATTGAGTTTTTTTGCGAAACAAGCACACAAGTTTTTTTGTATTTTCTGAGAGGCTCTCTCCCGTGTTTCCAAACCCTTTCTCTTAAGGGTGCGTTCGTGACTCTTGCCATTCTAAGATGGCAGGTTTATGAGCTACTCTAACTTCTAATGGCTTCTCCCATCCCCACAAACAGCATCATTAGCTTACATACGGGATCAATTGCCTAGAGTGCATCTTATACTCTCCGACATTTTCTTCAGTGTTGAAACTAGATGGTTGAATCTTGCAATGCGATAATTTGAGTCTTGTTCACGCTTACAAACTATAACTTGGGTCATTATGCATTTGCAGGTTGCCTTACACTAAACATTAAACAGCGAAACATGCTCATTATGAATTTAACTGTCGCAAATCCAACCGAAAATGATTTAAACACAATCCACAAAATTCCTCATCTCTCATATTGACACATATCTTTTCACAGCTTGCTTCCCAGCGAGCACCGCCACTTGTCACCAATGTGGTGAATTAAGAATCGCAGGGTGCAGGATTAAGAATCGGAAAGGAGCATACCACTCGTCACCAGTGTGGTAAATTACGCTTAAATCAACACACTAAATTCCAATTAAGCCTAGTTAATTGGCTAACTGGGGTCAGTACACGTTAAAGCATTCCTTCGAGTAATTCAATTCGCCAAAAGAGGAGTTTGCTAAAAAGTGCTTTAGGGGCACATTCTAATACAATGATTCCCCTCATGATATGCACATTCAATACTTTCGCTCATGTAGGTATCGAATTCCGTCATGACATCGAATATTTTCTATTTATTAATGCCATAATTTTACGTGTCCAACCTAATCATTTTGATTCCAAAACCTTTAGTGATATAAGAGGAAAATCATCATATTGTAAAAGTATAGGTCAAAAACTTATTAGTGTTAGACCAATATAGATACTTGTGAAAAATAAGATCATGGGAACAAAATATTGGTTATGCATAAAAAAAAGGGAGGGGGGGGGGTTAATCACAAAATGGAAATTGTAATTGTAGGTGTAATTTTAAAAAGTGAAAGTAAAACAAATTACACTTTTGGCTTAAATATATAGGTGAAATGTGAGATTGTGAGTTTTTTTTTTTTTTTTCTTTTGACTCTGTCTTACTCTAACTCTCAATTTACTATCAAACTTTTATCATGCCTCTTTGCAAAGCATGGAAGTTGAAAACCACACCTAAAATTAAACATCTCCATCCCAACCCTTCATAAAAAGATGGAGATTCAAATCTCTCATCTCTCCCTTTCAATATGGGAAGGGTGGCCATTGAAATAAGCCATAATAGTGTATAAGATAAAATGGTGGTTATGAATGAAAAAATGGGCGGTTATTCTAGCATATAGAAATTGTACTTGTCGGGGTGATTTCATGTAGCGACAAATGAAGTAATGACACTTTTAACCTAAATATATGGATGTCCTAAAAATATTCTTCATGATTCGTGTGCCTCTTTATATGCACGCTCTCTTTGTAGCAAAGTAGCACATCTCCCTATAATGAGCAGCTGAAAGCAAGTTGGAATGTTGAAAATTATCTTTGTGGACGTGTGGGTTTAATTTTTGGAGAGATTTATCGAGTGTGATTCCCAGATATCATCTAACTAAGAGCTTGATTATCATTGTCCCCATCGAGACTTTGATTAATTAGATTACCAATATTATTTGAACTTGAGTGTCAGGTAAAAAAAAGTCAAGAACGAAATGAGAGATGTAGATCCCTATTGTGACTCACATTTAGTATTACCAAATTAAGTATAATAAATTTAAGAAATGATAGAAACTTCAAAGATATCACATTTATTATTGGAACTTTAAAAATGGTGACATTTTTATTTTGTTCTCATTACCAAGCCACATTTTCGAACTCACTATGTAAACTACATAACTTCTATGGCTGTGCTTGGTCATCTTAATGAACTGAAGTTTGATAAAATAGCATTTGATTGAAGTGAAAATCCTATAAATTTTACTCATTTTCAATTTTGTGTTTGAAAGATGATAGATCTTGCTATGTACCATATCAGGTCAAGAAATTACTTGACTATGGAAAAAAGAGGAAGTAGAGTATCAAATCAATATCAGTGATGTTAGCCGGTGCTCTCCATTTGTAGATGTGACTAAGCTAGATGATTTGAAGAACAGTCAAATAGATTAATCCATCGAGTGGTATATCAGATTAAAAATAGACCTTTATTCACATGGGTCATATGCAGCACATTAAGAAAAGTTTGACACTTGCATAGTATTCCAATTTAATAAATCAATCTAACTGTACTTTTTATTATTTTTCTAGAAAGTAATATCATTCATTGATCATTTAAAGAGCCGTAGAAGAAGGCATTATTTGTTGGAGAAACGGGAGGACCGAGTTGCACTCAATCCTATCCTTTCGTGGAGTCAGAGCACAGCATGGATAGAGGGCTGAGCGGAGATTTAATGGCTAACTTGCAACCACTTTCATTAATGGCGGCTGGGAGATCCAAGTCCTTTTCGAGGTTGCTGGCAAGATGTGGCCACTGCTTCAATTTTGACCAAAGGCACTAAAGGGCCAAACGCTCTAAGTTGGGGATTTTAGTTGGGAATATCCTGGATTTTGACCACTCGTAAAAATAATGAAAATCTTGTCTCTATTTTGCGACGGATCGTACTAGACACAACCAGTAGTTTGGATTAATCAGTTCCTAAAACATTAAAAGTGAGCATCGGCTTTCTAGACAATTCCACAACCATGTTGATAGAACAATAGGAATATCATGGGTGTCCTGTCAACATTGATCCACTTAAGGGGCACGCTCCTCACCAAAAGAGGCACATTTCTCATCCAAACGTCTGAAGAAGCTCACTATTGACCATAACAAGTGTTCACTCCACCCTAAAAAGGATGCTTGGTCTCAAAGGAATGTGCACTTTGACATGAAGGAGAGCATGTATTATCTTGAGAAGCATTAGGGATGCATAACTAAATTGGTTCTACCCAAAAACCGGACCGAACTGCCTGAAAATTAGGTCCGAGAACTGGTTCTCATTGGAACCGATTGTAACTGGTCTAAGAACAAGTTCTGAGTGAATACTCATCTAGAAATTGGACCGGATCGCCATGTTTTGGAATCGGTTTTATACGTTAAAAAGCCAAAATCTTAATTCATGTTTCCCTTAAATTCTAACCTTAGCACTCCTTTGTCCTTTGTCTTTTCTCAAAGCTCATCACCAGTCTTTCCTCTTTCCCTAAATTTTTTTGGATGAATGGGGAATGGAATTTTATAATTTATATTTTATGTTACGTGTTTAAACTTTTTATCACTTATAATTGTACGTGACTACGTATTCATGGATTGTTGTTTTTTTTTGGATTAGGATTTCTGTTGTTCATCTTTTACTTTGAATCATTTCATTTCTCATTATCTCATATGATTTTGCTGTAAAAAATTAATCAAAAAATGGAAAAAAAAAAATACAACATGTTCTTGGGTAGACTCTAGAACTGGATCCGAAAAACAAAGCATGTTCCAGAACCAATTCCAGACAAACAGGATAGATTTGAGGATCCAAAAACTTATAATTGATTATAACATGATAGGTTCCATAACTTAGAATCTACCCACCCAAAACCAATCATCTCTAAGAAACATAGACTTCACCGTAAAAAGTGAGCAAACTATTGGGAGGAGAGTGCACTTCACACTAAAGAGCATGCACATTATTTAGGATAGGACTGCATCTCAATAGGAATTTTCATTTTTTCCATAAACAAGTATCCCTTGACACCCTGTATTTAGCTGGGTCAAGAAGAAATGGGGGCCAGACAACGGTAACAAGAAGTACTGTGCGTAGGAGAGGAAGAAAGTACAATATGACAACATTGAAGGTAAAAGTAGAGAAAGTATTGTACCGGCGTCAGATCTTTTTTTTCCGTCATTGAAGCATATATCAAGGCAACGACATTGTCGAACTGAGACAATTCATGGTCCACTAGTTGTGCCAAGATCAACGAGGAGAACCTTTGTAATCAAGGAGCCACATCCCTTTTCCATTGTACGCACATTTTATCTTAACTAGTAAAATGTCACGTGCGTTGTATATGTTTAGACAATATATGTTTTTGGCAATCTACATAAATCAAATTTGATTAAACATGAGTTTAGGATTCTTTATTTGACTCTTAAGTGTTATTGAGTAAGGGAAATTACGTTACTTTTAAAAGAATCATTGATGATTAGGAATTGTTCCTATAATTAATGAAACTCCCTAAAATAGAAAAAAAGAAAATAACTTAGGTAATATATATGCATGTCATACCGCAATTGTAACGACGTATATCTTATCGTAATTTCAACATGAAATCGTAGTATTTAACAAAGTTAGAAATGTTCTTAATCAACTATCAAGAATTCTAATTTTTTATGATTCAAATATCCATCAGCCCTCTCGTAAAAGGTTTCTAGATGATGAGATGTCCCTAAACATTATTTCTCACCGGTGAGCTTTCGTAGCCCAAGACTCTAGTAAAGGTGCGGCTCGATCGAAGAAAGTTCGACCAGAGTTCCAAAAGCGTCTGTCCTCCCTCCCTCTCTCTCTCTCTCTCTCTCTCTCTCTTCAAAACGCAGAGGAGGAAAGCTCCCTTAGCGTCGTCCCCAGCCCCTGCACATCACCGTCGTACGTCGCTGGTCCTTAGCTGGTCCTTCCACCGGCTGTTTGTTTTTTTATATTTTCTTTTGCGCTCACCGGCGACTTCTTAAGCCCCTTCCTTATCAATCATATTGAGCCGTTCACATCTCTCGAGCATGTGCGACTAATTTTAAATAAAACCTTATAATCCCGATCTATCATTCTCAAACAAATATGTGTATAATTCGGGATTGATTTGCGAAAACGTAAAGATCAACATGCCTCCAGCCATTGATGAAAATTTGCAAATGCAGAAAACCCTAAAACCTTGGACGGATCCACAAAGCATAATCAATCTGCTAATATAGAAACACCAAATCTATACATCATGTTCCACTAGCCAATACCCCTCAAACGTGATGGTATATTTTCTGTAGTGATAGGGTTTGAACTAGACGACCTGACGATTTATATTGTTTACGTTACCGACGTCTTCCATCAAGACCGTTATGATAACATATTATCAAGCAAATATCACGTAATAAACGTGGGTAATAAATTAGGCAATAAATCGGAATTAATTGGAATTACAATATTAAGATCACATTTAAAATAATATAATAAATTACAACATTCTCCCACTTGATCCCAATATTCCATCAAATGAAATATTAACCCAAACTCACATCAACTTCATGCTTAAATAAAACACATGAATTACGGCGATGAGTCCTCTTAAAGCGAGTATTATCTTTCATGTATCACAATGCACTTCATCAGCCATATATAATCAAATAACTTAATGAATAAACCTTATGTTTACTTCAACTCAAACATAATTAATTTTCTCATAATAACTTAATATATACAACTATATTGAGAAAAACATCGCAAATAAATAAAAGTCTCACAAATTCTTCTATATAAAGAAAATTTACATGATTGGACCAATGCCCATTCTGAATACATAATCCTTATAACTATTGGTGGTATGCCTTTAGTTAAAGAATCAGCTATTATCAATCCAGTCCTTACGTGTTCTATGACCACTTTATTCTCTTTAACACATTCCCTAATGGCTAAATACTTGATGTTGATGTGTTTGCTTCGATTATTACTTTTGTGGTTCTTAGTCATGAAAACTGCAGCTGAATTGTAACTCTAAGCCCCGATATGAAACTTTTCAACCACACACCTTGTGAGGTGACCTCAAAATAGGAGACGAACTCTGCCTCCACAGTGGAAGTAGCAACTAAGGTCTGTTTTGCACTCCTCCAGGATACAGCTCCGTCAGCAAACATAAAAATATATCCCGATGTTAATTTACGGGAATCAACGCAATTAGTAAAGTCTGAGTCCGAGTAACCAACTACCTCCAAGTTGTCCGTCCATCTATACATAAGCATGTGTCCATTTATTCCTTGAAGGTACCTCATCACCTTCTTTAGAGCTCTCCAGTAGTTCATACCTGGATTACTCTAGTATCTTTCCAACATTTCCACAACAAAAGTAATGTCAGGTCAAGTGCAAAACTGAGCATACATCAAGCTTCCGACCGCAGAAGCATATGGGATGTTCTTCATTTGTTCCCTTTCAAAATCGTTCTTCGGGTGCTGGTTTAAATTAAACATGTCATCATTCACAATGGGTGTTATACTTGGTGAACAGTCTTTCATCTGAAATCTCCCTAAGACCTTATTGATATAGATTTCTTGAGATAGTCCTAATATACTTTGAGATCTATCCTCATAGATCTTAATGCCAATGACATAAGATGCTTCACCCATATCCTTCATGTCAAAACTCTTAGAGAGAAATTGTTTCACCTCATATAACAACCCATTGTCATTAGTTGTAAGTAAAATATCATCTACATATAGCACAAGGAAACAAATTTTGCTCTTATTAATTTTCTGGTATATACATTGATCCATGACATTCTCTACAAAACCAAATGAAGAGATGACATCATGGAACCTTAAGTACCATTGGTGGGATGCTTATTTCAAGCCATATAGAGACTTTTTAAGCTTGCACACCAAATGCTCACCAGCTTTAGAGAAAAATCCTTCTGGTTGTTTCATGTAAACCACTTCTTCTAATTTACCATTGAGGAACGTCATTTTCACATCCATTTGATGTAATTCCATATCAAAATGAGCAACCAATGCCAAAATAATACGAAGAGAATCTTTCTTAAATACAGGAGAAAATGTCTTCGTGTAATCGATTCCTTCCTTTTGAGTGAATCCTTGACAACAAGTCTGACTTTGTATCTATCAATATTGCTTAATAAATCATTCTTAGTTTTGAAGACCCATTTACAACCAATGGCCTTCGTACCATCAGCCAACTCAACTAAATCTCAAACTTCATTTAATACCATAGAACTCATTTCTTTATTCATGGCATTGTACCATAAATTGAATTTATCACAACTCATGGTTTCTGAAAACGTCTCATGATCACCTTCAGCTCCAACATTATGGTCAGATTCTTGTAGATACACAATATAGTCATTAGGGATTGTTGATTTCTTCATTCTAATAGACCATCTTAATGTTGCATCAACATTCTCCTGAGAAATTTGTTATTCAACTAGAAGCTCAACAGTATCTGGTAATTGCTGAACAGTTGGGTCTACCGGATCAATATCAGCAAGTTGTGGATCTTCAATGATTGATTGCTCAACAACCAATTGAACTAAAGGGGCGTTGTAAATAACGACCAATCCAATACCTAAGGTGAAAGGTTGAGTATCTAAATGATCTTTTTCGGGAACAAGGTCCCTAAATTGATCGCTCCCACTGATCAGGTCATTCTCAAGAAATTTAGCATTTCTCAATTCCATAAATCTAGTGGTATGAGATGGATGAGATGGACAATAAAATCTGTATCCTTTGGATTTTTGGGATATCCAACAAAATACTAACTTATAATCATTGGATCTAACTTCTTTTCATATGGTTTGTAGGCTTTTACTTCATATGGGCATTCTCAAACGCGTACATGTCGCAAACTAGGTTTCTAACCCTTGAATAACTCAAAAGGCGTCTTTGGAACGGTCTTGGTTGGAACTCGGTTTAATATGTACACAGCAGTTTTAAGAGCCTAAGTCCACAAGAACTTAGGAAGTTTGGAGCTATTGAGCATGCTCCGCACCATGTCCAACAATGTTCAGTTTCTTCTTTCTGCGACACCATTTTGGTCCGATGAACCAGGCATGGTGTATTAGGCAATAATCCCATACTTTTCAAGAAACTTCGCAAATGGACCAGATACTTGTCCATCTTCAGCGTAGCTATTATAGCATTCTCCACCTCTATCTGATCTTATGATCTTAATTTGCTTGCTGCATTGTTTCTTTACTTCAATTTTAAATACCTTAAAGGCATCTAGCACTTCGTGCTTATTACGAAGCATGTAGAGATACATGAATCGTAAATAATTGTCTATGAAAGAGATGAAATATCTTTGACTATTTGATTCCATATCCGGACTATAAATATCTGTATGTATGATTTCTAATATTTCTATACTTCTCTTAGCATATTTCTTTAACTTGTTGGTCTGTTTTCCTTTATACAGTCCACACAAGTGTCATAATCAATAAAATCTAGAGAATTAAGTACTCCATCATTTACTAATCATTTAATTCTATCCATGAAGATATGTCTCAATCTTTGGTGTTACAACATAGAAGAATCTTCATTCACAACACATTGCTTTATATCAGCATTATCGTGAAAGTGCATCGCATTATAAATGACATTGTCTTGTAAATTAATTTGAAATAGACCGTCAGACAAAACACCACTCCCAACAATTTTAGATTTATACGATAAATTGAATATTGAACTTGAAAATTCAAAGGAGTATCCCAAAGATACAAGTCTTGAAATTGAAATTAAATTCCTAGAAAAACTAGGAATATAAAATCCTTTCTAAAATTAAAACAAAACCACTACTAAGAACTAATCTGCATGTCCCAATAGCTTCCACACGCGAGCGCATCTTATTTCTCGAATAGATGCTTTGTTCACTTCTCACTGGTTTCTGCTGGTTCTGAAAACCCTTCAAAGAATTTGAAATGTGGATTGTAGAACTAGAATCAATCCACCAAGTATTGCGATCCACATCAACCATATTAGATTCATAACAAACACATGAGAGCTAGTTACCTTTATTTTTTAGCTAGGCCTTGAATTTGGCGCAATCATTTTTTATGTGCCCCTTCTTTTTACAAAAGAAGCACTTGGATTCCTTCTTAATGCTAGCTTGGGGAGGTAGAGGCATCTTACATTTTCCCTTCTGCTTGCATTGCCCTTTATACTTATCATGTATTACCATATGAGTACTTTCTCATTTCTCCATTAGCAGCTTCTCTTTCTTTTGAACACATATGATCATGAGTTCATTGATTGACCATTTAGTGTTATGTGTGTTATAAGAGATCTTGAAAGGGGAAAATTCTTGTGGAAGAGTGTTCGGGATATAGTATACAAGAAAATATTCCAATATCACAATCTCAAGATTCTTCAGTTGAGCTGCAATGTCCCTCAATTTCATGATGTGCTCCTACACACCTCTTACACTGGTAAGTTTCAATGATGAGAACTTCATAATTAGGGTCATGGTATGTGCCTTCTCTGAAAACTCAAATTGTGCATCAATAGCCTCCAACAATTCTTTGGCATTATTATGCTGAAAGTTTTGTCACACTGAGACGGTTGGACCGCTCCCGTTGTGCATAAAGAGTATTAAGCTTGAGTGCTATTTTCAGTAGGTTCAAGTGGTTCGTCTGATCGTAGAGCATAATCAAGATCCATGCACCCCAATTGGGGAAGAACTAATTCCCTCCATTCTTTATAGTTATTTCCATTAAGCTTGGGAACAATTATACCAGAACTAATCGTAGGTGATAAAATTGCATCATAATCAAAGAAAACTTATGTATCAATATATTTGAGGCAAATAAACTTAAATTATATTTTACCAATGTAACACATGTCATAAAATATGAATCACATAACATCAAAAACTGCATGTGGGCTAAGTTTCTAATTTTAATTGATTCATAATTACTTCATGATGAAACTATCAAATTATATCCACTTCCTTAATCCATGTGGGTAAATTAAGAAAGATAAAATAATATTTCATCCTAATTAATCACATCAATATATTGAAAATTCATGTGGGATAAAATTCATAATATTAATGTGACTAATCACAATTATTGTCTTTGACTATATGTGATCCAAAGACTCTTAATGTATATAATTTAATGTAACCAAAGATGGTGTGGCTAATCTTTAATTAATTAAATATATACCAATCACTAGATATGTAATTTTATGAGAAAATATTCATAAAATCGCACGTAAGAGTAAAACAGTAAAATCACGTGCAAAAGGGGTAAAACTGGAATTTTACGCCCAAAAATGGCAAAATCGTAAATTTTCACGCCCAGGAGGGGCAAAATCGGAATTTTATGCGTCCAGGGTAGAATCACGATTTTCCTTAATGCAGAGGGGCAAGATCGTAATTTTAGTCGATTGATGGCAAAATTGCAATTCTACAAAAAGCAGAGGGGCAAAATTGAGAAACCATTGCGCGCGCGTTGTTCCCCTTTCAAGCGCATGTGACGCACGCGCCCAGGGCCTTCTCTTCGGGGCTTTCTTCTTCCGCCGCTTCTTCCACCATGACCAACTCCATTCCGCCGCCTGGGTCTCCTCCCACAGCCCATGTTTGACCAAGTTGATCCATGGGTTTCAAAGAGAATGTCAGGACAAACAAATAATTTCAAGATTCGGCAAAAGCAACCAACATATTAACCGGAATTAAGCCTAAAACGATATGCCTTAAAATCCTAACCACCAAAATTTCACCACTCAATTAACCTCCAATGATCAGTAATATGCCGAAAAATTTAAGGATTTTTCTTCCTAATGGTGGTGTGTCCATGCAAATACATTGTAGCGTGGTGGGTCACCCAAATTTGGCCGGAATTTGAAATTTCGTTCCAAGCTATAAAAGATCCGAATTTTACCTGTACATAATTCAATGAAAATAAACAAAAATTCCATAATTTTCATCAAGGCAAAGATTATAAACATACTCTAATACCAACTGTGAGACTAATTTTAAATAAAACCTTATGATCTTAATCAATCATTCTCAAACAAATGCGTGCATAATTTAGGATCGATTTTACGGAAATATAAAGATCGACATACCTCCAGCTATTGATGAAAATTTGCAAATGGGGAAACTCTAAAACATTTGATGTATCCACAAAGCACGATCAATCTACTAATATGAAAACACCATATCTATACGTCATGTTATACTAGTTAATACTCCTCAAACGTGATTGTGTGTTTTCTGTAGTGATTGAATTTGAACTAGACGACCTGACGATTTATGCCGTTTCTTACGTTGCCGATGTATTCCATCAAAACCGTTATGATATTGAGATCACATAATATCACATAATAAACACAAGAAATAAATTGGATAATAAATCGAAATTAATTAAAAATATAATATTGAGATCACATTTAAAATAATAGAATATATTACAACAGAGCATCCATTTAACTTTTGACCGTTTGGCCTCAGACAAACACTTTTAAAGAAGGGATGGCAGGGTTGCTTCCAAGCATTAACATCAGGACAGGCGCGGCGCAGAAACAAAAAATAATGACAATAATAATAATAATAATAATAAAATAATAATAATAAAGAAAAGAGATAAAAGTGATGTCAATAATTAACCCGGGCGTGGTCAAATTGCTTTCTGGGCCTTCCTCCGTCACATAGAATAGCCATTATCAAGCTTCGTGTTACACGTCAACCTCGCTGCTGCAGACTTAATGCCGAGGGACCCAACTCAACCGCAGCACTGTCCTGTCCGTCCTTTAGACTTAATGCCAATATTAAAAAGGATACGGACACCCACCGTAGATATATACAATGATTGGGCTTTACTATCTCATCGTCGAGGGAACAAATTCGAATTTTTGGATACTCGCGACTTAAGTGAAGGTTATAAGGGTGATATACTGAGCCCGTCCCCGAGAATTTACATCTAAATAGCGATTTGCGACGAGGCCCACCGGTGCTACCGAGCACCGAAGGGTCGTGTGATCCCTGAAAGGTGATCTCCGGCGGTCCATTGATCATTAAAAAAAAAAAGATACGGAGAGATCTGTTTCGTGTTCCAAGAGGGAGATGGATGGCCCATTGCAATGGAGGCTTGGGTGCGGCAACCCGCTATTTTTGTACAACGAAGCCTCACCCTTGCATATTTTCTTTTTCACCGCCCCGGGCAGAACCCGACACGTTCCGTCGGTACGCACGACCATGTATATTTACATATCGGGTCCCAAATCTGCAAAAATTATTACAACAAATATTCTTAAAAGCAACCTCTTAATTCGGTAACACAAATGGTTTTAATGGATGGTAAAATTATACTTACCCATATAATCCAAAATTTAGTCATCGTGCATGTATAAATATAGTAGCCCGGCAGTGGAAGTCTTTTTTTTTCTTTTTTTGGGCTGACTGTGCACATAATAGAAATTCTGGCTAAAAGAGTATATATTCCATATGTAGCTTTGACATTCAATTCATATACTAAAAACAGGTAATACAAAATAAACTTATAAGATAGTACTGAACGAAATAAATTTAAAAAAAAAAAAAATACCCCCCACGCTCACGCACTCGCACAAACATGTCCATGCACCGTTGCAGAGGATGAAGAGGTTGTCTTGTTCATCATCCACTTTGTTTCTTTATGTAAACCATCTACAGCTCATCTCTACTTCTTCCTCATTCTTATTATGGTTTGATGGGCGACAATTTTATTTATAAATGGAATGAGTAAAAGCAAAACAGAATTGATTATCAATGGAGCGTTGGAGAGCAATCAATGGAGAAATAAACAGCCACAACACCGATCTACCTATAAAGGCTATATTTCCATAGTTACCCCGAAAGTGATACACAAATGGATGCAGAGGGCAGATTCAAGAATACGAAAGGAGCATACCACTTGTCACCAATGTGGTAAATTACGTTTACACCAACACAGTAAATTCCAATCAGGCCTAGTTAATTGGCCAATTGGGGTCACAGTACACTTTAAAGCATTCCTTCAAGTAATTCAATTTGCCAAAAAGGAGTTTGCTAAAAAGTGCTTTAGGGGCACGTTCTAATACAATGATTGCCTCATGATGCACAATCAATACTTCCATTTGTTTAGGTATTCAATTTCATCATGACATCAAAATATTTTCAATTATTAACGCTGCAGTTTTACGTGTCCAACCTATTAATTTTGATTCCAAAAGCCTGTAGTGATATCATTTTCAAAATAAGAGGAAAATCGTAATACTGTAAAGGTGTAGGTCAAAAACTTATCAATGTTAGACCAAATAATGGTTATGCATAAATAAATAAATAAATAAGGTTTTTAATCACAAAATGGAAATTGTAATTGTAGGGGTAATTTTCAAAAGCGAAAGTTAGAGAAATTATACTTTAGGCTTAAATATATAGACAAAATGCAAGATTGTGAGATAAAAGGGTGGTTATGTACCCAAAGAAATTTGTACTTGTCGGGGTAATTTCGTGCAGCAAAAAAATGAAGTAAATAACACTTTTAACCTAAATATATGGATGTCCTAAAAATATTCATCATGATTCATGAGGCTCTTTATTTGCATGCTTTCTTTTCTAGCACAGTAGCACATCTCCCTATCACGAGCAACTGAAAGCAAGCTGCATGGGTAAAAATTATTTATGTGGTCGTGCGGGTTTAACATTTTTTTGGATAGTTTGATCGAGTATGATTCTTAAATACCATTGTAACTAAGAACCCGATAGCATTCTTCCCCATCGAGAATTCAATTAATTAGATTACCAATATTTTTAACTTAAGTTAAGAAAAGAGTGGCAAGTAAAAAAAGCCAAGAACAAAATGAGAAATGTAGATCCCTATTACCCAGTCAATTTTAAGAAATGAAAAGGACTTCAAAGATTTAACATTTGATATTGGAACTTTGGAAAAATTGTGACATTTTAACTATGTTCTCATCATCAAGCCACCTTTCTGAACTCACTACATAAAATACCTAACTTCTATGGTTGTGTTTGGCCAGCTTAATAAACTGATGTTTGATAAAATTGCATTTGATTGAAGTGAAAATCCTATAGATTTTCTCATGTTCATTTTTGTGTTTGAAGGATGATGGATCTTGCTATGCACTATACCACATCAAGAATGCAAAGAACATGTTCAAGTCTAAATTTCTTAAGCTATGGAAAAAAAAAAAAAATGAGGGAGTAGAGTACCAAATCAATCGTTAGTCAAAATAATGAGTGAATTTGTCGGACTATTATCACCAATTTTAGCCGACGTTCTCTGTTCTCCAATTGTAGAGATGACTAATTTAGATTATTTTAAGAACAATTAAGTAGATTGATCCGCCAAGTGATATATCAAATTGCAAATGGACCTTTAAACTAAAGGGTCATATGCAGCATATTAAGAAAAGTCTGATGCACGCATAGTATTCCAATTGAATAAATCAATTGAACTTTATTTTTCATTGTTTTGCTAGAAAGTAATATCATGCATTGATCATTTAAAGAGCCATAGAAGAAGACATTATTTGATGGAGAAACGGGCGGACCTGGTTACACTCCATCCCGGCCTTTCCTGGAGTTAGAGCTGAGCATACATCGAGCGCAGAGCAGAGCATTAATGGCCAACCTGCAACCACCATTGTACTAAGTCTCAACTGTTTCCTCCACCGCTCTTGGACAAATGTCGATTAGGTAGTAAGTACTAGTCCTAAACGCATTCCTTGTCTGCCATTATTAGCAGAAGGTAATAAATAAACAAAATAGAGATGAACAGCGGGCGAGGCACGCAAACATGGTGGAGATAGAAATGACGAGGAATGGGACGCTTATTTTGGATAGTTTCGTCCTTTAAATCCTCTAGAGGTGGATGGAGCCATTTATGGATGAATTTAATGACACCTTTTATTAAATTATTATTATTTAAAAAATATTTGTTATTGAGTTTCTCTAGACACTTTATTATTTTGTTCTCGTATTATGCAATCAAATATACCAAAAAAATTAAATAAATGTGACTTAAGATGCTTGTTTTGGATAAGAGCAATTATTTAGTAAATCTAAAAGACATATTAAATTGAATTTAGATCATTAAATCATGTAAGATTGATGGTTCAAATTTAGATCTTTGATTTATTGATGCAACAATTATATTGTATCCATCAAATTACACGGACGGTTGCCTTAGTCCATTTTTCAGTGCAAGGATTGAAGAGATGCGCCATAAGACAAAAGCCATCTCGGTCTAATTAGAGTACTTTAATGCTTATAAACTCTTCGGTTGACACCATCATTTGATGCTGTTGTCCTAGAAATAAGAACTTTTGTTTCCTCTCTGCTCAATACACTCTGTTTCAAACCATCCACGCACTCTTGTTTAATCCTCTGCTGCTCCCGAACCAAGCCATGCCCATTGCAGAGCTCTTTCTTGGCGCCCTTCTTTCAGTGTTGTTCGAGAGGTTGGCCTCTCGCGAGCTGCTCAACTTTGCGCAACGCGAGGGGATTGATAAGCTGCTGAAGAAATGGGAGAAGATGCTGGTCAATATCAACCAGGTGTTGGATGATGCAGAGGACAGGCAACTAAACGGCGATCCCGAGGTGAAGTTGTGGCTCGAAGATCTCAGGAACTTGGCCTACGATATCGAAGACTTGCTTGATGAGTTCGCCATGGAATCCGTGGAAAACAAGTCCAAGGCAGAACCCGACACTAGCAAGGCACGTTTCCTTCTTCCGAGTTGTTGCTTCAAATATAACCCAAGAGCTTTTATGTTCAACCACACAATGAGATCCAAGATAGAAGAGATGGATGGTAGACTACAAGAAATCATAATTCTGAAAGATAGTTTGAGCCTTAAAGCGAATAACGGGAAGCGATCAACATACCTCCAACAGAACAAGCCGATTCCCACTACGCATTTGACAGAGCAATTTTTTGTTGGTAGGAAGGATGAAAAAATTGATGTGCTCGAATTATTGATCGAAGAAGAAGACGGTAGAACATGCACAGACATAAAAGTGATTCCCATCGTAGGGATGCCGGGTATTGGGAAGACGGCTCTAGCTCAACAAGTTTTCAATGATGCTAGAGTCTCTGACTATTTTGATGTGAAAGCATGGGCTTGCATTTCCGATGATTTTGACGTGCTGGCTATTACAAAGAATATCCTGCAAACAATCAACTGCCATTTACCCTGTGAAGGCAAGGCCCTAGATTGGCTTCAGAACATGCTCAGGGAAAACCTTTTGGGGAAGAAGTTTCTTATCATTTTAGATGATGTTTGGAATGAGAATTATCACAATTGGACAACTTTCGTGAAGCCTTTGCAATCTGAAGCGAAGGGAAGCAAGATCATTGTCACAACTCGTAACCTTGAAGTTGCTTCAACAGTCGGTGCTCCACCAATAATTCTCAAAGTGTTGTCATTAGATGCTTGTATGACTTTGTTTGCATTTCATGCTTTTGGAGCCAAAAATTTCGATCATCGTCCCAATCTTGAAGTATTAGGTAAGAAAATAGTGGAAAAATGCAAAGGGTTGCCATTAGCCGTGAAGACAATGGCCGGGCTGCTACGCACTAAAATCAATCGCCATGATTGGGAAGATATATTGAACAGCAAGATTTGGGATCTACCAAAAGAAAGAAATAACATCCTTCCAGCTTTGAAATTTAGCTACCTCCATCTCCCTTCCCATCTGAGGAGATGTTTCGCTTACTGTGCTATATATCCCAAGGACTATGAAATCGAACGGGACGAGTTGATTCACTGGTGGTTTGCAGAGGGCCTGTTGGAGGGAGAAAAACGAAAGAGCTATTGGAATACAGGTTTGAATTATTTCAACGAGCTAGTATCTAGATCGTTATTTCAAAAGTCGAGTAGCGATGGATCACGATTCTTGATGCATGATCTTGTGAATGACTTAGCAAAGCTAGTTGCCAGTGCAACCTATTTTGACTCAGGAGAGCTTGAGTTCGAGGGTGATCACAATAATGCTTCTTTAACTCGCCATGCCTCATTAATTGCCAATGATCACATTGTTCAAAAAAGAATCAAGATATATCTTGGGATGAAGGGACTCAGGAGTTTCATATCATTACGGAAGCAATCTAGGAATTATAATAGGTCCTTTTTAACCCATAAAGCACTATGTGACTTGTTGTCGGGATTTAAGTACTTGAGGGTGCTTTCATTAAGTCATTATAGCATCAGCGAGGTACCGAATTGCATTGGCAAATTGAGGCACCTAAGGCACCTTAATATGTCGTATAGTGATATTCAAACGCTTCCAAAGTCAATTGTTACATTGTACAAGCTAGAAGCTTTGATGTTGCGGGGCTGTGAATATCTTATTGAATTACCTGAAGGTATGGAGAACCTAATCAATCTAAGATTTCTCGACATTGCTGACACTCGAAACCTAAGAGTGATGCCACTGAATATAGGTAATTTGGTGGGTCTTGAGAGGTTGTCCAAGTTTGTAGTGGGAGCGGAAAATGGGTCAAGGTTGAAGGAGTTGAAAAACCTTAAGAATCTTGGAGAGAAATTGTGCATCTCTAATTTGCATACAATTCAAGAAGCTGGAGATGCCAAGGATGCCAATTTACTCATGAAGGAAGGAATATGCCAATTGAACATGCAATGGAGTGAAAATTTTGAAAATTTCCGGAATGAAGAGCTTGAAGCAAAGGTCCTTAACTTTCTTCGCCCTCACCAAAACCTTGTAAATCTGAAAATATCCTACTATGGTGGCCTAGACTTCCCATCATGGTTAGGAAGTCCTTCATACATTAACATTGTGTATTTACATTTACATGGGTGTCGCGAGGCCAAAGCATTACCATCACTTGGGCAGTTGTCTTCTTTGAAAGAACTCTACATCGAAGGTCTCCATGCAATATGCACGATAGGGTCTGAATTTTATGGAACGACAAGTCCTTTTCCATCCTTAATAACCTTGGAATTCAAGAACATGCCGTTGTGGGAGGACTGGTCTCATCGCATCAGCACTGAAGAAGTAGGAGTTTTATTCCCTCATCTTGAGCATCTCATCATTTCGGATTGTCCTATGTTAATCGGAAGATTGCCTAGTCAGCTAAGCTCCCTAATAAAGCTCGAAATCAACTCTTGCCCGTGTATGGATGCCTCTCCCTCCATCATTAGCCTTCCATCTCTCAATGAATTGAACTTTAGAGGTTGTAATGAGGGGGTGCTAAAGAGTTTGGTAAATCTAACATCTCTAACTGCTCTTGTCATAGAAGGTGTTGCTGGAGTAACTTGCTTGAATCATGAGTTTACAAGCTCCTTGATCAAGCTAGAGAAGTTGGAGATTGAAAGTTGTGAAGAGTTAATAGCCTTATGGCAAGACAGGAATATAATTCAAAATTTCACTTGTCTGAAGAGCTTATTTGTCAGCAGTTGTCGGGAATTCATAACCTTTGTGGTTGGGGAAGGAGATGTAGAGCTACCTGGCAATCTCGAGACTATCAACTTGAGGGATTGCTTCAATTTAGAGAAGCTTCCAAGCAAGATACACACCCTCTCTTCTCTTAGACACTTCACAATCAATAATTGTCCAAAACTTGTGTCCTTGCCCGAAATAGGTCTACCAACATCTATGATATCATTAGATATCGAGGACCGCAAGATGTTGCAATCTTTATCGAGAGAATTAAGTGTTCATCTGGATGAACTAAGCAGCAGCAGTAGCAATACCCACGGTGACATGACCTCTTGTCTACAAGACTTAACAATCTCCGGATGCAATTCGTTGCCAGCCTCTCCGTTCAGCATGGGTAGATTTTTACCTGCGACCCTCGTGAGACTTGAAATTAGTTGCTGCAAGGGAGTGGAGTCGCTCGCAGAGATAAATATAGATCATCTAAAGTCGCTTCAAGTGATTGACATTGGGAGTCTCCAAAATTTGAGAAGCTTACCTCAAAGCCTCCACACACTATCCCACCTCACTTCCTTGATGTTGTGTGATTGTCCTACTCTGGAGCTGGAGTGCTTCCCTTCTCTTCCTCCTGGCATCTCAAGCTTTTCGCTCTCTGGTTGTCCGAAGGTAAAATCGTTACCTAATCAGTTGCATCAACTTACATGTCTCTGTGATCTGGAAATTATTAATTGTGAGAGCATAACGCGCTTCCCCAACGGAGGATTGCCGCCCCAACTACTAACAATTCATGTAGCAAATTGCGTGAATATGAAGCAGCCGGTGACCGAGTGGCTTACCCCACTCACCTCCCTTCAATTTCTATGGATGGACGGCAGCATTGGAGGAGTAGGAGAGGAGGAGGATTTTTTGCTTCCGCTCCCATCCTCCCTGCTCTCTCTCAAAATTTTTCACATGCAGAACATGGAAAGACTGTCCAGCAGTCTCCCTCCCTCTCTTCGAAGCTTGTGGATCTTCAATTGTCCGAAGCTGAGGGAATTACCCCAAGATGGCCTCCCTCCCTCCTTAGAAGCACTCCAGATCCCAGGATGTGAGATTCTGGAGAAGCAATGCTCGAAACCGACCGGCCGTTATTGGCGCCTCATCCGCGAAATCCCGCAAGTTACATTCAGTTATTTTATGGCTAATTCTATAACATGAAAGGGACCATAATAACCTTCACTTTAAAACAAAACATGGCCTCTTTTTCTTTCTGCTTTTTTCTGCTTTTTCTGCTCTTCCCATTCCCCAGACTCGCGCCCATTCCACATTCGGATTCACAGTTGTATATTTAATTTTACGTTTATTGATGTGTATAAGCTGTAATATTGATGTGATCGATAAACCGTAGGTTGATATTCAAATGAAACTAATAAAGTGGGCTGCAGCCACCATCCATAAACTGTAAACAAGGGACCAGATTAAATAATTGAAAGTTTAGGGACTAAATTATACATTAAAAATAGTTCTTGCACCATATCGAACGAATTAAAAGTATAAAAATAACATCGTATATTGGGTCAAAGCTTAAAAACTATTAGTTTCTCAGGGGATGAAGAATAAAAAGAACATATCATGCGAAATGATGAATAAACAGATAATGTGCACATATGTTCGTCTTGCGGTTTACTGTATCAGACATGCAAAAGTGATAGGCGAAAAGCAAAAATATATAACTGGGTACGTGTGATTTGATAAAGAAGACAAAACATGGCATCTAAAATTTGATTTACAGCCACCTGGGAAGCCCATACATACCAATACGGAATTTGAATACAAGAGAATATTTTTTAGAAAGTACACAGATGACAACGAAACCCAACATATATAGTCCGTATAACGAAAGTTCAAGGAGGGTACGAAACAAAATTCCAATCATTGTTTTCTCAAACTCTCCATCTATTACTCGAGCATAATAAATGTCATAACAAAGAGCGATAAAGTAGTGAAATTCGAAACCAAGGGTGTGGGTCCTCAGTCCAAAACCAAGTGATTACGAGGGCTGCATGCCCGCGCTGGATTTGGGTGTTGCAGCCCAAGCCGGGTCTAGGCAAGCACTGCGATGCCCTAGCTCGGGGTCAGCGGCCCTCACCAGATTTGGGTGAGGTACTGCGCACCCTTACTTTAGCATGTGAGAGGTCCTCACTCAAAGCTGATGAGGGCCATGACACCCTCAACTAAGGTCGCTGGCCCTCAATCCGAGCAAAAAAAGAGTAAAGGAGAAAAAACCCAATATATATATACACACGTCAGTGCCGATTGTACCAAGTAAGACCGTCGGCATCTACGTCACCAATTTCCAACCTAAATTGGCCAAATTAACTCAATTGATAAAACATAAAAAAAAAAAAAAAAATTCATGATTGACTTAGCATAAATAAATGGTTTAAGGTTGACTTGGCATAACTGTAATAAATTAAGAACTTGTATGGTACTTTTCCCTCATTTTAGGGCTGCTCTTAAATGTTGCATACACAACGTTGGTATGCTAATCTGCAATGGAGACCAACCTTGTTTCTGGGGTGCCATACCATGCTGCCCGTGTATATAGTCCTTAACGTATTGACTGCAGAGACAGCGAATTACGCTCTAACCGTTACAACTCCACCATGATGAATGAACATGTCACCATCGCCTTCTATGGACACGTTTGCAGCTCGCGCATGAAGTTTGCCGTTGACCAGATACAATATCAACGTCCACTGGCTGTGGGGGCACAGTTCCAACTTTAGGACTGCAGAGTCAGATACGAAATACTCAATTTGTTTAATTATCAAGTGATTGGAGAAGACCATCTGTCTTGCTACTTAACCATTGCAGTTATCCTATCTCCTTTGCAATGAACGTTAAATCTTTGCTTGCTTGACAGTACATATAAGTTAGAAAAAGAAACTTGTTAGCATCGCAACTTTTGAAGATACAAGAATTGCAATTTAGGTGGGCCTTCGATGATTTCACCTCATGGTCTGTCCATCAAATTTTTGCTATCGTGGTCTTGCTCATTAAGGAAAACTATATGGCATATAGTAAGTCTAATCATAAAGTGAGTAAGACAGCCAACTTTCTGCTGGTTAACCCTTCTAAGGATAGACCAACCAAAAAACAAGAAAAACCCTTCTGAGGATAGCCCATCCCCATAAACCTTTTCATACAAGAACATACAAGTATGCTTTATCGCAGTTGCATATTAACATCTGCCCAATCAGTTGTATCAAGGAGCATCACAGCAAATACACATGTATTCGCAGATATGAGCGGTGCTTAAATTGAAAACTCCACTATGTATATTATATACCAAAAATCTATCACCAAGCGCAACAGAGAACCATCGAACCAACAAAATTTGCCACTTCAACCCTTAATAACAGGTCCTACGACTCCTACCAACCACAGACAGAAAGCAAGCTGAGAAGAAGAAGCAGCCTAATGAATCTCCGAGAACAAAGTTTGAGGATGAGATCATCTGTCACATCGACGTCCAGCACAATCTCCTCAAGCGAACTCTCTCCTGGCAAAAAGAAATTTTTATTAGCATAATAACGATCAAAAAAGAGACAAAGGTGCATAATATCTGAGATATGGAAGCAGAATGTCAACCGTCATGAACACATGCCTCGGTGTTATCATGATTGTAGCGTATCGAGAAGAGGCACCTGCAGCCCCTAATATCATGCATTCTCCTCTGAATTCCTATGACATGAGCATCATAATAAATTGCCTGATCCCTCCTCTCCTGAAGTTAAAGAAATTGTTAAAAAAAGAAAAGAAAAGAAAAAATCAGATAAGTGCCTTAATGGACAGTAAATCAATATAAATTAGTAAATAAATGGGCTGCATCAATAAACACCTGGAAGCAGAGGACAAGGTCCCCAACTTTAACCTTGTCACATTCCGAACTCTCCAGTGGGACTGAGCGTTGCCTAATACCCTTTTTCACATTAACCCATTCATCCTCCTCAGCCCCAAACCCAACAAATCTCACAAGAACTTCCTTTAAGAAATGGCAAATTGTTAAGAATTTAGGCGACTAGTAAGACAAAACATAAACAGCTTGTTCGTTAAGATTCTTGTAGAGACACTTACAGCTTCACCTGAGTCTAGAAACCTGTGGCCAAGAAAATTATCAACATCATACCTGCATGGAGAAAAGTCTTTCAGCAACTCTCATACTCCAGTTGAAAAGGGAACTTCCATATATTTGTACATACACAACACAAGCAATAATGAATCTAACCCCAAATTCCAAGTGCACAAGATTAGTTATAAGTGATTTTTAGTATAAAATCACCAGACCAAGCAGTTGGCTTCTTCGAGGTGAGTTTAAACAACATAAAATTTCATGACAGGAGGCAGACTACTGTCATACTCCAAGGAGATTATTAGCTTAACTTCCATGGCCAAGTTATTAAACGAACAAGCAGCCTTGTCATTAGAGTACTGTTACACTCACACGAGATAATCAAGTTTTTAGCTAATAGCTGTTCATTGAACCTTTATACCTCAAGTAATGTTCATGAGAGTAATATTAGGCTCACACCACAGATTCGAGTTTTTAGCTAATAGCTATCCATCGAGCCCTCATACCTTGAAAAGTAATGTTCACAATCTGATTAAAGAAACAAAAATGTTGGCAAGAAAGCCTTTATTTCAGGTGAGTGAGCTATTACCATGCCCCATCTTTTGAAGACTTGGCCTCAAATTCCAATTCTGTTAAGTCTGAGATCTTTTGCCCTGCTATTGAAACAGCAACACAAATAAGGCACTCCAATTTAAAAGATCATGCCGTTACTGGTCAACTTGAAAACTACAAAAATGTTTGAATTTGTAATCACTAGCAAGCAAGAGGAATATCTAAAGTAGAGTCCAAAAGGTATATTCAGCATCTGGCTTGAGAGATAACTAGATCCTGCAAGCGAGCTGCACACAAGCAGAGTGCTTTTAGTCTTTGTTGCTTTTGTGCATGATGGACATTACAAATTTTCTCAAATCAATTCACATGCATATATATTAAAAGAAACGCATTAGTGTATTCCAATCTAATAGGAGTTGTAAGACTTTCATTTGTAGAGGCAGTTACAGATGGACTTGGTATGTGGACGAACATGTGTAAAGGAGGGTGACAATTAATGCCTAATGGAGAGGGAGAGTGATCGATTGATGCATTTGCACACGTACACACTTCCCAAATTAATTTACATTTTCAGCACAGACTTGATAAACTATGATTTATTTAAGTGGTATTCTTGGAAGCCACTAAAAGTAAGAGAAAAAACCCATGTTCAGCATAAATTTATACATGTTTTGTGAATTTAGTTAATCCTAACCTGTTTGACCCAACATTAAGTTAAGAAGCTGAATTACCACATTTTCCACATTCTATAACTTCACATTGCTACATCCAAGCATCCTTACCTATCTATGGAAATTTTTCCAATTCAACATTAGAGTGAAGGAAAGAATTATGTGGTGATGTAAAGTTATTTCCATAATTCACACTAAATAACCAAGTATAAGCAAGGTATCTTCAGATAGAGAATATCTTCTCTCCACATAAGCTGGAGATACATGGGACTGCATTAAATTATCGTCTATTAACCCACCAAAATAATCATGTGAATACAAATTTATCTGGATATATACATTTGAATGATGTGACAGGAGCATAAGAACCTTTAGGCATTTGAGAATTTTCATTTGTTTTATCAATAGGGCAATTTGCTGGTATCTCAGACTCATTCTTGCCAGAATCAGGGGCAAAAGTAACTTTGTGTCGCTCTTGTTGCCTCTTCTTGAACCAACTCTGGACCTAGCATGTTCACACAGTGACACACGACCAGGAAATCTGCAATTAGATGTGAGGATAAAAAAGCTGAAGACCCACGATGCAAGTGAAAATTCTCAGTACCTCCATCCACTTTATCAAAGGCTTTCCAGCACGACCAGCAGAGCGACTGTGAGTACACAAGGACAAGACAGAAAATTAGATACCAAATGAGAAGCAACAGGATCAAATTTTAAGGAAACCATGCATTCATATTGAGAAAAAAAAATGTTCAATTACATTTTCCAGATAGAGAGAAATGTAAGCTTAAACTTACTTGAAACTTATTGCAATTTTCCGACAAAATTCCTTACTACATGTCTCCTCTCCTGGTTTTTCCAGCAACATCTCCAATTTCTCAATCTGCTTGAAAAGATTGGCAAAAGTTATCAGCGTCATAGGACTATCTCACAGTCGATATTAACGCAAATAGAACACGGCCTAATTACATAAAAAGATGTGTATTTCATGATTTCTGCAATATTTCTCAAGCTTCAAACATTTCAGTTATATCCTAAACTCTCCAGCCAGTTTAAATCTGCCTCCTGCTCACCCTACTCAACATCTGTCCTAAAAAGTTCTATCAGATTAAACTACATATTACAAATAAGCCTCTCAATATCAGTGTAGTAGATGAGATATCATGAGCCGAGATCAGAACATAATGAGCAGGGCAGAAACTAAACCATTTAAGCGATTTCTATTGCAGGTGAAGAGTATCCTCTCTGCTCTAAAACCCAACAACAACAAAATAAAAATGGAAGACAATGTTCAGGGACCTTCAATCACGTCCTTTTAAGAGGAGCAAAGATCCTCTCAGGGGTGTATACACCTGCCTTGTAAGTAAAGCATCCACAGGACACTCAACGACCCTAGCAAAGAACTCTTTTCCTCTCTTTCACAACATTCCCAGGCTCTTTGCATTGCCAATGCAAAAATAAGCAAGGGAAACTTTTGAACTAGCTTTTGGTGAAAATTCAAAGGTTAAAAAAACCCTTTGTCTTAGGATTAGTCAGTTCTATTTCTTGATGGGAGCAGGGAAGGGATATAACTCAGCGGTAGAGAGTTTAAAGGGAGATGCGAACAGGTTTGAACTTTAAAATGCATCTTTCTCCATCCTACTTCCAATCATCACTTGTCGATACAATGATTACAATCTACAAGTCCTTTCCTCTCCAGCTTTTCACTGAAAACAGAAATACTTACCGCCCGATACCTCCAAACAAGGCAAATATTCAACTAGGATCCCCTCAAACAGTTCCCGAAAAGCTCGACGATCAGCTCATGAATCTTTCTTCACAAAACAAGCCGACTATTTTACATGCCCGCGGTTTCATAAAATCACGAAAGCACGAGGTGCAAACTTATTACAGACATCAGAGCTAGCCGCATTACCGAACCTTCACTTCACAAACACGCGCGAACGCCATTCCGAACAAGCCCACACGAGTTTCCAGCATATCTCGAAGAACAAAACCAATAATGTCTAGAGTTCATGATTCAAGCCTCTAACAGACCCCGACCCAGATGAAACGAACCACGTGAGCAAAAGAAAAAACGACAAAGACCGCATCTTTACCTCGGCATTCGTGAACCCAGAGAAGGCCTCCCTGTGTCTCGGACGGAGGCGATCCATTCGCGCTTCCTTCAGCAAACGCGCATCACAGAACAACAACAACAACAAAAGGTAAAAAAACAAGATTCTGTCAACCTGGGATGTCCCAGGTTCCGCCAATCATTTCAGCAACTGGGTATCTGGAAATGGGATTCGGACAGGGTTGCTGTCTGGCTATTACGGTGGTGACTGCTGATAGAAATGGAAAACCCTAGAAAAAGCCTTAGGACGGTAGGGGAAAAACCCAGGAAAGGAAACGCCTTTACGAGCCGGTTCTCCTCCTGGCTGGCGCTCGGTCTGGCATGGAAATGGAAAAGGAAAGATCCCCCCCGTTCCCCCCGGTCTTTCACCAAGAAAAAGACCAGCTAGGCTAGATGCGTTCCATCATTGTGAATGTCGCCATCAATGCAGAGAATGGTAATGAAATAGATGTTCAAATTCAATCAAGAAAAAGTAAAAATGTGAGACATTAATTTATTGTATTTTATTGATGGTGACATAAGTATGAGGAAATATTTCGACCACTTAAAATAATGCGAATTGAAAAGACATGTGAAGCCATAAAGTGAAGGAATGTAAATTCCTCCATCTTGATGATTGTCCTTAATTTAGTCGAATGCTTCAATTTTGTGCCATTGGTTCTGTGTGAAAAATGCCAGCAAGTGATCTTTGCCCCCATTGCTTATAAAGAATTAGAGGTGGTTTCCCAAGATCGTCCGGTTCCATAATTTTTAGGTTTCCTTTTTCATGGAATGTTTCATTTGTATAACGGCAGTTTATCTTTTACACATGTAACAGATATACAGTTCCAGATTTATTAACAAATTATGCATAAGAATTAACAGTCGCCAATTTAGACATTTGCTAGGATTTTCCTTTTTTTTTTTTTTGATCGCGACATTTGCTAGATTTTTTTGGTCAGAACATTTGCTAGATTGAAAAGGTGCTAAAATGGCTACAAAAAGTAAGCTAGCAGATAAAGCTAGCACGTGAGTATGCCGTGTAATTCAACCTCACGAGAGCTTTACTTATTTTTGCATATTTATATCGATGGAAAAGGAAACTCGTTGAATGATCATACCACTACTAATACTGACTACCTCAAAACTAAGGTCAAATGTGCTTAGTGCTGCGCACCTTAAGATTGACTCACAGGTAAGGATTTTCCATACTTTTAGGTCTGAACGGTTGTGAGTTCGATTTATGCTTTAAGGAATTCATATTCAAATAAAGGTATATAATGGTGGGTTGCTCTAATTCCTTTCTAGGTACTTGGGTAATTAGAGTCATGCCCCCGAGGTACGAGAGAGATGTGCATAAATAGATATTATCAAGTCTTAGCAAATATACATAGAATGTGCTATGAATGCTTTGCAATTTTGTGTACTTGAATCATTTTCTCTTTGATGAGATATAAACTATAATCGAAGGATAAATTCCCATTTCGATCCTCATTTTGAGATTATGGAATGATCCAAACTTTGCTTATTAAAGACGTGGGGTTCAACATTAGGTTGAATATTCCTATTTATTACGTATTCTTCCAAGATTATGCTATGATACAATTTTTTTGGTAAAGAGGTGAGTTTAACTTGATGCGCTCAAAAATGTATCTCCGACTCTGATCTAGACGGTTTGCATTTTCGATTGGTTGTTCTTTTTATAACGAAAAAATTCTCTTACTACTCATTTTTTAATTTATTTTTTGAAGACAAAATGCATGAAATATGTGATAATCTAGGAGTTAGAATATTTTGACATGTAAAATTGTCTATCTTATTTTTAACTTAAAAAAAGGAGGATAAGTATACTATAAGTCCTAAAACTTGTAATAAGAATATGATTAAGTCTTAAAACTTGTTATAAAAGTGCAGTTGAATTTTAAAAATGTCAAAAAATTTAATTAAGTTACGAAAGTGCAATTAAGTTACGAAAGTGCAATTAAGTCATAAAACTTTTAAACTTTCAATAATCAACCTAATGATTTAATTGAATTATTTTGACAAGCTTTAGGACTTGATTATAGTTTAATTGTACTTTCATAATAAATTTTAGAATTTTATGATACTTTTTAAAAATTTTAGAATTTAATTACATTTTCGTAATAAGTTTAGAATTTCCAATACAATTATCCCTAAACAAAAATAAAAAGAATTCCACTTCCGTCAAGGGTCCGGACAGAGAACGCGCGCCAGCCATATCCGCTCCATCCCACCCGCGGAGCTGGAGAAGAAGAAGAAGAAGAAGAAGAAGAAGAGATGGCTCGCTCTCTTCTCTCTCACTTCCCCATCCTCTCCAACTCCACCTCCCCACTCGCCTCCTCTCTGTACTCTCTCTCTCTCTCTATCTATACTGGATGTACGGTTCTCTGTGCTTGTATGTGGGTGTGTGTGTTTGTGGGTGGGTGCGGGGACTACTGCGATGTATGTGCAATGCCATGTTTGAGCGTGCGTGTATGCTAGAAGAAATGTGGGTATGGTCCTTTGCAATCTTGAAGCCATTAGATGGCGATTCCTCATTGCGTCATTTCTTCGAACAGGTCGTGTGCGATTGCTCCCAGCAAGTGCTTCCCAAGGAATCTCTTTGTCAGACCCAAGGCCTCGAGTTCTCAATGTCTCTGTACCCTCTCGGTGTCCGAACCCGCTGTCCCGGAGACTTCCAGCTCCGTGAGGTACGGTTTCTTTTTTTTTTTCGCTTTTTTCTCCTCTGGGTGCTAAAATGATTGCCTAATTGGTTTCTTCGGGCTTCGTTTGGTGATTTTGGCTTCATTGCTTTGATGCCCAATCGAGGTCTTTGGGTTCGTTAGGAGGTTTTCGCTTTGTTGCTTTGAATTGGCGCGACTTTGGAGGGTAATTCAGTGCGGAGTTATGTAGCCCATTGATATGCTGATGGAGTTGCCTTACAGGAAAAGGATTGTCTCTGGAGTTCAGCCCACAGGTTCCATTCACCTCGGGAATTACCTTGGCGCCATTAAAAATTGGATTGAGCTTCAGGTTGATGTTGGTTTTCTTGTAAATTTTCGTGGTTTGTACTTGTTGTTGTTTCTTCATTTGTTCACTCCCGGTTTTGATGGTGCAGAACTCATATGACACGCTCTTTTTCATTGTGGACCTTCATGCGGTATGTTTTTGGTTCGTTCATAGTTTTCTCTATTTGAAGATTATTAAAGGATATAAGGGTACTGGGTGATTAATCCTTCTTACTATTTGCATCTAGTGCAACTGAGAGAAAAGCAAGTCCATTCATGGTTTATTGTAGTAAAATTGACTGGAGGACAGCCCTCAACAGCATTATTTTTCCTGATATGCATGAGGTTTGTACATTTCCAGGAAAAGGTCCCTTTTCAATCAGATCTGTAATATTGTTGCTCATTTTCCTATAGGCTAGTGAACTAGGTTGCGCCAGATCATGTAGGTTCATTATGCTATGCAAAACCAAAGTGTGCACCTTGATATTCCAAAAAGACATCGTTAGTGGTTCATAATGCTGTCTCACTGACCAACACTGAACGGATAAAAACTGTGGTTTTATATTTGGAGAAATTGAGTAGATGATGAGTGATTCACTTGAAGGAGTTAAACACGGAGGACAAATATTACGGGCAAGTTTTACATTAGTATCTAGGAGAATTCTCTTCCAGAACAACATAGCAGCATTGTGTTATATTCTGATGTTAACAGTGAAGTAAACTCATTGGTGGACATAGGGAGCTGGTGGGGCTTCATCCTGTTTGTCCACCGGGCATTTGATAGATCCCTCCTTAAAATTAATTTCTTTTGTAAGTAACCTAAAAATAATGTGCTTTTTCATCATTTTTAAGAAATTTTTGTCTAGTGTCCCTAGTCCTGAAAAGTAGCCACCATCCAGTAAACTCTTACGGTAGGTTCTTAATATTAATGCCAAGCTTCCACCTTCCAATATACTTCTTAGCACCAATTTTCCTCCAACGTGACTACAAAATGCCAACTTCATCTGAGTCATGTGAGAACTTGGCATAGAAGATTTTTCTAGACTCCTCCTGGAAAGAAGGAAATTGACTTGGAAGATGTGTTACTTCATGAAGGATCTCCTCTTCTACCATTCAAGTAGGAATCTAAAAATGTGATCTTGACTCTCCCTGCTTCTGGATTTATGTGGATAGTTTCTCGTTGAAACCTCAATACTTGCAAATTTTTCTTATTTTGCATGGATACAATGTGTTTAATCACCTCATAGGTCAATAGAAGATGTCTCTATCAGCCGGTTTTAGGCTTCTAAATAAGCTATCTAATGGACTATCATATTAACTATCAGCGAATGACACTGTAAAATTCAGAAGCTATACTAATGAGGACATTTCATACCCAGTAAACTTTTAAGTCGGCCAAGCTCTGGCCCTTGGACTGAGTCTTTTCTACTAGCTCCAGTCCTTGGACTAAGCTCTGATACCATGTAAAGGGAAAAATTTAGTTGTTTTATTCAATAAAAGTCTATATATACATTAAGTAATCACCAATAAAATAAGCCCTAAAGCCCTAAAGACCACTTTGTCCTTTTATACCTCTAACAGACCACTTCACCCTCTTATGCCTCTTAACACATAAAAAATTTTGCGGCATTTTTGCACCCTTCATGTCTTCCAATCTAATACAGGTGTGTCTCCTGTGCTTGTACTGTACATTCCTTGTTATTGGAGCCTTGAGACAGTTTCTTCCTCTAGCCTATTGTGTAACTACATGCTATCGCCATTGGAGTTGGTTTTTATTTGGTCCTGACATTTCTTTTCAGTATTTATCCTTCCTTTTACCATTTTTCAATAACCCTGTTGGACAAGAACCAGGGATAGGGTTAACTATTGTTGTGCAATGCAATGACACTAAGAAGAAAAAATATAAAGAAATACACAATGGTGAAGGGGCAGGTGTGGAAGTCTGATTTATCAGACATGAATGGGCTTGGACATAAACATCAGGCTGGGCATGGGCTATGTTGGGGCTAGGTAAGGAGAAAATTCCTCAACATCATGCCCGAGCCTGCTTATGCCCACCAATTGATCATATCTGAAACAATTTGTGTTCATGCCGATATCTTTGTGTGATTTACGATCTTTTGATCCTAATAAGATATCTTCTAATCCAAATATAAGAATTAGAATGTGTGGGATGGAAAGGAAAACTCCAAGTTGCTTTCTTCATAGGCAGGCAAAAACTTTGAACCAGATATGGGAATAAATGTTTCCGAAGTTTTGTAAAATGCTTTCTAATGCCTGCTGAGGCTAGCTTTAAGACATTGTCATTTACAGATAACGCTACCGTATGAAACACAACAACTAGCTAAGTCAACCAGAGATACGGCGGCTATATATTTGGCATGTGGTGTTGACACTTCCAAGGTATTTTTTTCTCCCCTCCCTGCTTTAAAGCATTCTTTAATTTAAAGGAACAATCATCAATTATCTGCACTCCCATTCTACCTTTGATAGCATATGACTTGAATTGTCGTATGCAGGCTTCTGTGTTTGTGCAATCCCATGTTCGTGCTCATGTAGAATTGATGTGGTTGCTGAGTTCAGCTACGCCAATTGGTTGGCTCAATAAAATGATCCAGTTTAAAGAGAAATCTCGCAAGGCGGTGCGTTTTAATTGTACGGAAGCTTCATCCTGATCGATATATTCTCCTTTACTTTTTACCTTCATATCATGTTGTGCATAAATTTGCTAGCGTTTTACTTGTACTGGTCCATTGCTGCTGTTATTGTCATTCTTCTTAAGTACCATGAGCATCTTGGTTGATTAGTCTGACAAAGGACTGGCAAGTTCGAGTATTGAGGAAGGAAGTTCTTCATGCAATTTAATGGAGGAAAAAGTCTCACCTTTTCCCTTCTATTGTAAAGAACTAATGTTAAGCTTCTGCAGTTAAGTGCTAAGTTGTGTGCCTTTAATTGACTTTTGTCATGTACAAGCCCTTACTCCTTTGGGCAATAGCTCTTGGAACCTCTTTGAACTCTGAGCCACAGGATCAATCATTTGCAACAATTTTAATATAAATTCCCTGAAATGATTTGATTCATCTGTTAGATGATATATTTGTGTTGGTGTAGCTTAACTGGTAATATTTCATAAACCTAGATATATCTCAATGACCAAACATGTGGCAGCAACTCGTAGGTTTTGAGATAAATGTTAAGCAGACACAGCAACCTAATCGGCATATAGACGATCTTTTGCTGTCATGTGCTTCTTTTATGTGTTATGAGTTAACAAAGTATTTTTTTTTTTTTAATCTTAATTTCGACTTTACAGGGAGACGAAAATGTTGGTGTTTCTCTATTGACATATCCAGTTCTTATGGCTTCTGACATTCTCCTATACCAGGTAAAAAACAAGCAATATATTGTTTTCTATTTGCATACTATATGAATTACAAAAAAATCAATAGAACTTATTTAGTTAGTCTGTGACAAGTGTCTCTTTTTTTCTGTGTTTCCTTTTTATGGCTCATCTTGTTGAGTGCTCGTGATGTTGGTTTACTTTTAGAACTATCAGTGATCATTAGTTCAGAACATCCTCATAAGCTTCACCATTAGAGGACAATTTTGCAGTCTGACTTTGTCCCTGTTGGTGAAGACCAGAAGCAACATCTAGAATTGACTCGTGAGCTAGCTGAACGTGTTAACTACTTATATGGAGGAAGGAAGTGGAAGAAATTGGGAGGGTGAGGATTTCCATTTTTCCGCCTTGATACTTTCGGAAATTCTGGATGTCCTTTCCATTCAGCTTTTTGATCCTTCATTGTCCTCACTGTTTGTTACAGGAGAGGAGGAGCAATTTTCAAGGTAAGTTTCATTCTGAATGCTGAATTCAGGCTCAGGTCAATATAGACAGTTCAAATTGCAGTGCTTGCTATTTCTGATATAGGTTCCAGAGCCCCTTATCCCTCCAGCTGGAGCAAGAGTTATGTCACTTACTGATGGTCTTTCCAAGGTCATGGAACCTTCTATATTCTCCAAAGAAGCTTTGATTCAATATTTCTGCTAGTAAAATATTCAATTTGTTAAACAATAGATTCATAGAAGACCTTTTTCATGGGAACTCTTCTCAACATAACAGATATGCGGGCTTCATTCTTGCAGATGTCGAAATCTTCACCCTCTGATCAGTCACGGATCAATCTTCTTGACTCAAAAGATGTGAGTTTTCCCCTTGATAATTTTGTATTAATTTAAATTGTTGGCCACATATGATGCCATTGTGTGTGGCTGGTGACTGCCTTATGCATGTCAGTTCTCTGATCAGATAAATTTGAAGCTGCTTTGATATTTTGGTCATTCTCTATCTTTTTTTTTTTTGTAGTTTTTCTTTTTTTTTTTTTTTTTTTTTTTTTTGGGGGGTCAATTAATTGATATATGAAACTAGCTACATCGCGTAGGAGTTAGCTGACTCTCACGCAACCACAATCTCCACATGTTGCATGTCACTCTAAAGAGGAAGTAGCACTTTTAGACATAAGCATGGTGATGAACATACAAAACAGCCACCACCATTAAGATGAGGAAGTGGCATGTCAGGTTGCATTCGACTGACTTAGTGCAATATAAACAGAGCCATCTAGTTATGCATTTTAACTTTTTGCCACCAGAGCTATCTTGTTGAGCACAGCCTTTTTAACTTATTGCTGCAAGAGGCATCTTGCCATTCTTATTGAAACCTAGGAAAAATTTCATTCCATCTATATTTTTATCAAAGCACTCATTTATCTAAAGTAATTTATATCAGCTTAATTCTAGGTTTTTTTTTTTTTTTGGTGGGGAGGGGCCCCGGGGGAGGGAGGGTTGGGGGCAGCGGAGGGAGTGGAGGGTCAGGCAGCCTTATGTCTATAGTTTGCTAATGCAGGATGTTGACAGATAAATTTGATGAGTATGTTGCTCACTTTTTCTGGCTGTCCTTGAATTCAATTATTTGTCTTGTAGGTGATAGCAAACAAGATCAAACGTTGCAAAACTGACTCATCTACAGGGTTGATATTCGCTCCTTCAACTTTGATCATTTCTGCTGTATCAATGCTCTGAGATATTAAAATATTTGTTGTCAAAATTTGGAACATAAACATATAATTTTTTTCTCTGTAGTTCCTCTATAGATAAATGTTGTATATCATGATATCCTCTTAGTATGCTGTCTGCTGATCTTTTATCTTCTGCATTTTCTGGTTATCATATAGTCTGGAATTTGACAATCCTGACAGACCAGAATGCAATAATCTACTTTCAATATACCAGCTTGTTTCAGGAAAAACCAAAGAGGTAATGCATTTAAGAGTGTTACTGTTAACTTTATCAGTCATCGCTGCGTACTATGGTATTACATTTGTCATTGTCTTGAGGACTTGACAGTGGCTCTTAAGCTAAGATACACTGCATCAGAAAGTTTAACTGGCATGTATTATATACCACAGGAAGTTGCAAAAGAATGCCAAGACATGAATTGGGGCTCGTTTAAGCCCCTCATTACGGATGCCTTAATTGATCATCTCCATCCCATTCAGGTTTCTACCTCATATCATTTGTCTTTTTAGATAATCCTGGTAATTTCAGGAGAATATTCTAATCTCTTACATCATTAGGTGGCAAAGTCTGATGTTCAGTATTTGACAGCTGTGATTTCAAACGCATGACCGTTGACAGTTCTTACTTTTGTTGTGCTTGAGTATACATTGCATGGTAAGCTTGCCAAATAGTTGATAGTTCATCCTCTCTTCGTCAATTACAGGTCCGCTATGAGGAAATCATGTCCGATTCAGCCTATTTGGATGGTGTATTGGCTGAAGGTGCAGCAAGAGCAACAGAAATAGCAGATGCTACGCTCAATAATGTCTATCAAGCAATGGGGTTCTTGCGGAGATGAGAAGATTTTGATACATTAATAAGTTTTAGGAGCACGCCCCTTGGTAGATAACATTAAAGCTCACTTCTATATGATTTACCAACATAAGTCTTCGGAAGATTCTTTTCAGCAATTTCTTGACTGAGGAAAAGCAATATATACGTCCATTGATGTGCTAGGAAAGGTGTATCCTTGTGGGTTCAAATTGCTGCCATTCATAATTTATTTGTTAATGCTCTTTCGACTGTGTTGTATAAGATTTTTGTAACTTTTCATTCTTGATAAATATGAAGGCTTTTGTAGTTGAAGAACTTTATCAACTCTCGCCACACTGTTCAACCTTTCTGGTTGTGAGCAGATTCTTGCATTGTGAAATTTAAATTTTAAATTTGGGACATGTGATTATAGATGGTTTATTGGATTAAATCGGATTGCCTTGGGGACGAAACAATCACTTGCAATACAGCTTGTGGTTGAGTATGAGATAACCAGACTAACATTGACTTTGCGATGATGCAGATGTGGGAAATTTGAGTGTCATATGCGTGAAAAGATAGATATTATGTTACGAGGTTAGGCTGTATTTGACGGTCAGGATAAAATTTATCCTATCTTGCATTTGGTGTCGGTGTCGGTGTCGGCTCAAAACATGACAATGTAGGATATAAGAGGGACATAGATTGAATAAAATTATCCATCGAAGAGGTTGGATAAATGTGTATAAGATTTATAATATTCATAATAAAAAGTTAATTTTCTCATATTCTTAAATTAACAAAGTTGAAATTTTATTTTAATATAAATAATATTAGAATTATAATATAAGGAATTCAAAATAACAAAAAATGACATTATAGTTTTATTTAATTTAGAAAAAAACTATGTCTGAAATGAAAATTTTCTTCCAAATAGAAATATTGCCAAACGGACCTTAAGCCATCATACGTGCCATTATCCTCCATGCGACGGAAATGCAGACGTCTAGATTTAGGAACCATGGATTCGGAAGGCTTTGTTTTGATGCATCTTAACTTTATCTACCAATGCGTCATAAAGTTTGGTGGAAATAGTTTCATAGACCAACATGGGTTCCCGTCCAATAACCAATGGCGGTTCCTAGTTCAAGGATGGGTTGCTTATCCGGATCATGCTTACGCTTAATACGTACGTGCATACATATACGTATACATACATACATACGTACATACATACATATATATATATGACATTTGCTTACTTTACAAAACCTAGAGACGAGTTGCGTATGACTCCTCCCGTTGGTAGGGTTAAGCTCTGCAACAGCAGTGAGCGAGAGATGGGTGAAGAAGAAGAAGACAGCTGCGAGAAATCAGGCACTGTGTTCAGATACATAAGGCGTTACTACTGCGAGTACTGTGGAATATGCAGGTCCAAGAAGTCCATCATCACTTCTCACATCCAATCTCACCACAAGGTCCTTACCCTTTGTTTTTTTACTCACTTCTCTCCGCTTCATTGCCTTCCTATGCTTCCTAAGCATCTGGGTTTGTTTTGGGCTGCAAGTTCTGATGCTACAATGCAGTAATTTCGATCAGCAGTTGCCGTTTTAGCGTTGTGGAATGCGCTAGCCTAAGAATGTCATGAACAGGACAGCTTTGAACTGGTTTTCGTGTTGCTCTGGTCTTTGACAGGGCGAGATGGAAGCAGCGATGGCTCAAGGGGTTGAGGAGAAGGAGGGAGCGGAAGCTAATACCTGCGACGAATGCGGGGCGACGTTTATGAAGCCTGCGCACTTGAAGCAGCATGCAGGGCCATTTGCTCGAGGTATATTGAGCTCTCTGTTTGTCTCGCCGGAGTTCTTTTGTGTTCTTGACAATGCAACGTGAAAGCAAGTACCTTGAAAATATGGTCCAGTTTCGATTAGATTACATCTGTCATTGAGGTGGTCGACAATGAGGTTCGGTTTGTAAAGTGGAGGGGTTCTGATCGCAGTCACACCAGTCTTGTTGAACAGATAGTTTTGATGTGCAATGCTTGGTTGTGGTCTTTGCTTTTAAACTTTTCATATTTGTAACTTCTAATGAGGTGTCAGAAATAGAATTCAGATATTGTCGTTGGATATGTACATGATTTTCTGGGCTGTGGAATGTCGAATACCTAAAAATATAGTACCGTGAACTTGTGGAGCAGCATCACATGGAAGCACCTGTAAGAAGCATCAATCTTTTATTCTGGTCTGGTTTTACAAATAGATTTCTATGATAAAAAAAGTTTTTAGTTTTGGTCGAAAAATGGAGCTGATTAGTTCTTTTCCATTTGTCCACTGCAAGTTTACCCATACTGAAAAATTAGGACCTTGCAGGATAAAGTATGTTGGCTCATCTGATTATGACATGATAATGGCGTGAAGCATTGGATCCCAACATAAGGAACTCCAAAATGCAAGAGGCTGCATCCTTGTATCTTGATTGGACTAGTATCAGGTTGGGGGACCATCTGAGAAGATTCATCAAGTCAGCCTCAGTCACACAAGTTCTATTTTGAGGTTCAAAGCATCGTTCGTTTTGTTCTATTGATATATAGAGATTTGGTATGCTTTGTATCTGTGTCAATGTTCTAAATCCATTTGCAGAGGCCTTTCAAGTGTTCTATAGAGGATTGCCCTGCTAGTTATAGGAGAAAAGACCATTTGGCTCGTCACTTTCTTCAGCATCAAGGCAAGATTTTCAGCTGTCCTGTTGATGGTTGCAATAAGTCATTTGCATATCAAGGGAACATGAAGAGGCACGTGAATGATATTCATAATGATGAGCTACCATCGACGTCTGGTGAATTTAAGAGTCCGGAGCAGCATGTTTGTCCGGAGGTTGGGTGTGGAAAGGTTTTAAATTTTGCATCAAAGCTGCGAAAGCATGAGGATTCTCATGGTAAGTCACTTAACTATGAAGGTGTTTTGGTGAGCAAATGATTTCTACGAGGTGTTTAATGTGTTATTCAATAGTAACATCAATTCAACTGCTGCAGTCAAACTGGAGACTCTGGAGGCTTTCTGTTGTGAGTGCATGAAATACTTCAGCAATGCTGATTCTCTGAAGGAGCACGTGCAGTTGGATCACCAATTAGTCAATTGTGACATATGTGGGACAAGGCAGTTGAGGAAGAACATCCAACGCCATCTCTGCACTCATGAGAAGAAAAATTCGGCTGATTCAGAAGCATTCAGATGTGATGTTGAGGGTTGTCTCCGCGTTTTTTCGACAGTAAGATGCAATCACCTATAAGTAGATTCTGGCTGTGCATGGAACATAATTGTTCGGAACTTTGAAGCTTGAGTTGTTTTATCTCGTAGCTGCTGAGTGTACATTAGCTGATGTTCTTTTCTTGTTGACAGAAATCAAATTTACATCAGCATGTGAAGGCCGTTCATCTTGAGGTGAGGCCATTTGTTTGCGGGTATAAGGATTGTGGCAAGAAGTTTGCATACAAGCACGTAAGAGACAAGCATGAGAAGACCGGTTGCCATGTTTACACTCCGGTGAGCCCTACTCTCTCATTCTCTCTATCGAAATTCAGTTTTACTGCTGTTGAAATCCAGCTTTACTACATGATAGATGGATGATCCTTACACCTGGAAATTTTGGCTCCTTTGGTTCAGGGTGATTTCGAGGAGTCAGATGAGCAATTTCGATCAAGGCCCAGAGGTGGGAGAAAGACGAAATGTCCAACAATTGAATCCCTGCTGCGAAAAAGAGTTACTCTGCCCGGTGAGCTGGATTTCCTCTCGGATTAGTGGCTGGAGTCCTTTCTCTTGGCAGCTGCCAAAGATAATGTATAGGAGCTGTGGTTTTTTGCCTTGAGGAGGCCGAGCTAAGGTGACATTCAGTCATCATCCTCCTGTGTCACTTGTGGTTAATAGTTGATAGAGTTTTGCTATTGTTTTGTCAATAAAGACAAGAGAGCTGAGCTAATCCTTAGCAAAAAGTTCTTGTTCTGGAGCTATTGTCAGCTGTACATCATGCAATATAGTAAAACTCCATTGGTGTCGTACTGATCTGTCATTGATCACCTGATCCATGTTTATAGTTCGATCAGTTGAAAAGTTTTGGTCGATATTTTCCTTCCTGAGATTGTTGAAGGCTTGGAAGTCGGATTTCTACTATCTTGTTTGGTAATGTTAAAAAGAAAATTAAGAATTGTCCATAAATATCGTTTCTCTTGAGGTTCATAGAAAATATATGATGTGATATTTTCGTAAAATGTTAGTTCATATAACTGAAAATAAGTCGATGAATAATGTTTCCATTATCAATTTTAATTTATATCTAATTTTTTCTTAAATTATTATTATTATTATTATTATTATTATTATTATTATTATTATTAATAAACACATCTTAAGTACATAAAATTTCTTACTTTTTATTTAAATGTCGGGCCAATACCAAGAAAATATACTCGTTATCCGGGGATAAAAATAAATCTCCCAAAAAATATAATGAAGTTGTACATCGGGATGAAAGTGACCATGATTAGCTTTTAGAATATGTTTATTAGAAATTCTAAAACTTGTTACAAAAGTACAATTGAATTATAAAATTTTTGGAAAATACAATCAAATCATAAAACTTGTTTGGTGTAATTGAGTTTTTTTCGTTAACTTCATCTAATTCAATTAACGGAAAATACCGATGTAGTTTTTTTTTTTTTTTAAATCTTCTCTCTCCTATATGGCACTGATGTGCTCGATTCAATTTTGATTTTTAATATAAAAAATAATTATAAAAAGAAAAAACAAGCAAACTAGTTATGGCTCTACAAGCCCTCGCCATTGCTACCCCATGATCACCGAGCTACCCACCATCACCAGAAAAGGCTAGCAATGGTGGGGAAAGGGCCGGCTAGGGTCGCCGACTACAAAAGCAAGGGTCACTGGCCTCGGCTGACCCTCACCCCCACCATCATCAGCCATTGATGGGGGCAGTGGTGGTGAGAGCCTAAGGGCCTCACTAGTTTGCTTCATTAAAATTAGTTTATTTTTATTTAATTTAATTATTATTTATATTAAAAACTAAATTCGAACCAAAACGGCATTGTTTTGGGCTTATCTTTCTTGTTTTGGCACGTCAACACCACATTATAGAAAGAAAGTAATAAAAAATAGGGTTAATACCCTGAAAAACTCCAAACTGGTATACTTGTAACAAATTTACCCAAAACTATTCTTTTGACTATAAAAAACCCCAAACTGGTATACCTATGACAAATTTACCCCGACTGACTATAAAAAACCCTAAACTGGTACATTTATGACAAATTTACCCAAAACTAATTTATTCGACTGCAAAAAAACCCAAAATGGTAAATTTGTGACAAATATACCCTATGCTAAATTGGATTAATACCACAAAAAAATCACAAAAATTGTAAACGGTGACAAACAGTGTAAAATCCTAAATTGATATACCGGTCAACTGTCACATGTCATTTAACTTAATAATTTGAAAATAAAATTTAATGAAAACTAACAAAAGGTAAATTTGTCACAAGTGTACCATTTTAAGGTAAATTTGTCAAAGGTATACTAGTTTGGGGTTTTTGATGGTCAAAAAAATAATTTTGGGTAAATTTGTCACAAGTGTACCAGTTTGGGATTTTTCGGGGTATTAACCCTAAAAAATAAGACGTCAGCATTTTCAGTTAGCCGATTGAATGAACGAAAAAACTCGATTGTATCAATTTGACAATTTTAGGATTTGATTACACTTTCTGAAAGCTTTAGAACTTAATTATACTTTCATGACAAATTTTAGGACTTCTGATGAACATGTATCCCTTAGCTTTTCCTAGTAAACTATTCTTTGTCACAGAAGACATGGCTAATAGTGCTTAAGTGGTGCACCAATGTGGCGTGTTAATAAGTTATAGATTTTTTTGAAAAATGACACATTAAGAACCAAATGATGTTGGCCAAAAAATGCTGGAAATTAAACCAATGTCTTAAGGGATGAAAAAACCGAAAAATGCCAATGAAAGTACCGAAACAGGTTAAATTATAGAGTCGTCTTCCTCGCATCATTGCCTAAGATCGTCCCTTTATGCCATAAAAACACCAGAGCTACCTTTTTTAGCACTGCCTTTTTGACTTATTGACAGTAAGAGGCATCTTGCTGTGCTTATCGAAACCTAGCAAAAAATTGATTTCCACCTATGTAACATGAACATATAATTCTTTCTCTGTAGCATATCATGATATCCTTCTAGTATGCTGTCTGCTGATCGTTCATCTTCTGCATTTTCTCAATATCATATAGTTTAGAATTTGACAATCCTGACAGACCAGAATGCGATAACCTACTTTCAATATACCAACTTGTTTCAGGAATAACCAAAGAGGTAATGCAATTAGGGATGGTACTGTTAACTTTATCAGTCGTGGCTGCATACTATGCTATGACATTTGTCATTGTCATGAGGATTTGACAGTGGTCGCTACACCACTTGGTAGATAACAAGAAAGCTCACTTCTACATAATTACTAACATAAATTTTGAGATGATTCTTTTCAGCAATTTCTTGACTGAGGAAAAGAAATATGTCTGCCAAAGGTTGTCATACATCCATTGATGTGCTCGGAAAGGTGTATCCATGTGGGTTCAAATTGCTTCCATTCATAATTAATTTGTTAATGCTCTTTTGACTGTGTTGTATAAGACTGTAACTTTTCATCTTTCATAGATCTGAAGCTTTTGTAGTTGAAGAACTTCATCAACTCTTGCCACAATGTTCGACCTTTCTTGTTGTGAGCAGATTCTTAGTTATTGAGTGGCAAATGCATCGTGAACTTAAATTCTAATTTTGGGACTTGTGATTGTAAATGGTTTATTATATTGAATTGGCCTGCCATGGGGACAAAACAATCACTTGCAAATACAGCTTTTAGGTTTTGCATGAGGTAATCAGACCAACTTTGACTGTAGAATGATGCAGATGTGGGGAATTTGAGTATCGTATGCTTAGGACTGCACAGAAGAGAGTTTGGACTGTTTGATCACGATTCCTTTTGGAAAACTCAGATGACTATGTTCAAGAAAGGCTTTCTCATTTGAAGAATCAAAGTGCAGTTAAATTATATTCAGGAGGCAGAGAAACTGAGCTTCTATAGAGAACGAATTTGTAATAATGAAGACGATCGTTGACCTGATGAAAAGCAAAAAGGAGAAAAGGGAGAAAGCTCAAAAGAGGCCTCAAAAGTGTAAAGTGAAGGATGGTGTTTTATCAAGGGGCTCAATCATGCGTATATGGAGTGCATGCTGGGGGTCTACCACTAAGGAATAGACTCTTCTGCTAGTAATGATGTGAACGACGAATTTCATATTCAACGAACACTTCAACAATGTATCAATTCATCAAAGAATTATGGTTTAGAACTTTGTTCAACATTGTTGCTCAGCACACCAAAGAATAAAAGTTGGCATCCCACCTACCTAAAAGACGCAGACTCCCTTACTCGCCAAAAATTTGCATGCGCGTGTGTAGAGAGAGAGAGAGAGAGAGAGAGAGAGAGAGAGAGAGAGAGATTCTCCAAGTTGTCTTCTATTAAACACTGTACAAGTTTCATACAGACTCAGTCTTGACCTGTGCCTCAAGGACGCAAAAAGTATGATGATGCTCTCACTCTGTACTTGCCGAGTATGTATGGAAAGAGCAAATATTCAGGCGCTTTCAGATTATCAAAATAAGTTCCAATCAAATAAAGAGAACAAGCTCCTGATCCTACCTAAGTAGGCTAGTGCAAAGGATAAAGACTGCCATTCGTTATAATCGTTGAAAAAGAAGTCAGCCTGTTTTGCACCGGGACACCATGTAAGAAAGTTGAGAAGGTTTATCAGAAAAGTGGACCCTTCAAGCGACGACTTCAGATTCTTCAAAATGGACAAACTGAATTGATTGCTACCACGCGTTACCCTATCTCCTGGGATCAACTTGAGTCGAAGGCTTTTGGAACTCAAATGCATCGCATGTGCATTAATGGTTCATTTGCTTATTCAGATGCCAAGTCGAGAATATACTCAGTGTCTTTGTCTTGGCATTATCAAAGTCGCTGGTCCTGTCCTATTTGAGCCTTTGTTATAACTGAACAAGGAACAAAATTTTGTTTGAGCATTGTATGGCCTTGCTTTCTCTTATTTTCTTTCAATTTGGAAGAATAAACATCTGGGTTGAGCTAAATAGCTCTAATCATTCAAAGTCAGAAGGCATGTGAGGCCAAGAACAAGAAGTTTGTTTGCATGAATTGATACCTCGTACATCAACAATATGATCGTACCTAATAATTTTCCTCTGTTCAAAATTTGGGTTTAAGCGAGCGTGCTTAATTTGTTGGGATTCCCAGCTAAATAAGAAACAAGCTGTCTTATCCTCAAGTCATGAATCAGGGACGTGACAAGAACCACCAAGTGTAGTCCACATATAGTTAATTGCGCATGTAGACTTGCTTACCCTTTTCTAGTGCGGCTTCAGTTCTCGGCATTTGGAATCTCCATGCAACTGCCTCTTGCTGCTCAAAAACACGGTCCACTTGAGTCGAAGTGAAAGCTGAAAGAGCCCATCCACTGTACATTCCCACTGAAGCATGGCTGTGATATAACAAGGTTTTCTTGCCATCTGCATTGTAGGGGTTCTTCCTCTTGGTCGGTAGTAGAGTTGAGAATCTTCACAGGCTTAAAGTCAAACTCGTTTTGCTGCTGCCTGCAACGCATTTCTCTTTCAGTCAATTTCTGTTTCAAAGTATCTGAGAAAGGTTTGAGACTGAAACTAAGAAATTTATGTTTCAAGCTTTACGCACATCCCCTGATGTCAACGAATTGTTTTCAGAAGGATTCTGATCATACTTTGCCTTTCATTCACTTTCGCCTGATAAACTGAGTTGCCAAAACTTTGTATTTCTCAAGCTCTTTTTTTCACGTTAGGTTTGTCATCATTTAGACAGCACAAATGGATGTCTATTCTCATTTATGCAGAATGCCTGCTAAGGAGAAAGAAGGGTGCTTAGGAAACAATAAGACCGATGCAGGAGGGTCAAACGATAAGAACTTGGACCTCAGGCTCGGTCCTCCCGGAGAAAGCTTTATTCAAGGAGCCAAAAGGGTGTTTGAAGACGCTGTAACTCATAAAGCAGGACATCCAAAGCTCTTGCATAAACACCCCTGCTTGAATCCCCCTTTGACAGACCAAAAAATTGAGGTGCTTGCTGATAGCAGGACATGCTGGACTGAGAAAACAACTTTGGCTTTTCGTAGAGTGATTCAGGAACTGAAGATGCAGCCCAATTCTTCATACAAACAGTTCTCTTTAACCTCCCTGCTGAATGAGATGGTTGCAAAATCTTCGCAAGAGTGTGTCTATAACAAAGCAGACTTGCTCAATTTAAACAATGAAGCCCTTTCAAGTCCAGTTATTCTGCCTGGAAACTCTCCAAAAAGGTTATTTTGCTAAGCTTGCCTTATGATTCTCCCTTGTTCCTACTCTTATCAAGCCAAATATTATGGGGACTTGCTTGGCCACGGAATTTGGAAAAACTTTAGTTTTTGGGGAAAAAAAAATGAATGAGCATGCATTAGGGTATACTAGGTTGTCTCTCTCATAAAGGATCAAAGATGTAGCAAAAATGAAGATGGATCTCCCAAAATTGAGAAGGATGTGCTATGATTTGATTGCAATTGAAGTGTGCTTCTTATCAGTGAAAAAACAGGTAAAAGAACTCTCTCCGGGGTAAGTATAAGGCACTAGCTCATTTAATACCATGCAAAATCAGCACATTTCTTGGGCTCCAAAGAAGCAAAATATCTGTATCTGTGAACTGTTTTGGAGATCCCAACTTGAGTATATTGGTCCTTTGTTTGCAGAATTCCACCTGGTCCAGTCGTTGGGTGGCCTCCATTAGGTTCCTTCAGGAAAAACATAGCAAACAACTTCTTGTGCAGGCAAACTTCTGAGTTGTCATCGAATAACTTTGGGAGGCAGGACAATTGTGAACGTCAATCAGAAGATCCAAACCAGCACATGTTTGTAAAGATCTACATGGATGGATTCCCAATAGGAAGAAAACTGAACCTCAAAGCCTATGACAGTTATGAGAAGCTCTCTGTTGCCATTAATGAACTTTTTAGAGGCCTTCTTGCTGGTAAAACCTCAAATTCTATGCATCTTAGTCCAAGAATGGTATTTGGTTAATGATGTAGAAATCAAGTATCTGTCCTCTCCTCTTGAAGACGAGCCTGATACAAGTCATGCTAAGTTTTTAATGTCCTAACCTTTCACTTTTCAGCTCACAGCTTTACCGGTGATGATACAAGTGCAAAGAGAGAGGACACAAATGCCGAAAATGGGGAATGCACTCTAGTTTATGAGGATAATGAAGGAGACAGGATCCTTGTTGGCGATGTTCCGTGGAAGTAAGTACTCTTCAATTTTTAGTGTTCGCATCAACAAATGACCTGTGTTATATTTGTTGACCATGATTTGGTAACTCAACGAAGGAACATACAGCAACACCACCTTTGAAAAGCTTCAAAGCTGCTCATAACTAATCATCTATCCGAATACAGGTTTCTATTTTTTATTTGCTTGAATTGGAATCAAACTAAAAACGATTTCAACTAGTTTCATAGTCATCACAATCACCCAATTACATAAAAGTGCTCTCCCAACCACTATCTTATCATTCTCTTGTAGTATGTTCGTATCTACTGCCAAGAGGCTGTGCATCTTGAAGAGCTCGGGTCACTCCGCTTCCCTGCCATGTGAGTTCCTTTTTCAGGTTCTTCTTGAACTTACCATAAATGGGTCGATTTCGTTCTCAATTAATTCCTCGGGTTAAGATGGTTTTGTTTGTCTTTCAGTTGTAAGCAGCGATCAAGAAAATAAACCTCTTGATTCAGCAGCAAAAACTGGAAGATGAGGGAGACCTTGAGCTAATCATCAGGAGTTCGCAGATTCAAGGACTTGTATATTGTGCCTCCTAGTTTTTTCTGTTTTGGACCATCCATAAAGCTATTCTGGATGTTTGTGCGTTATTAGTTCTTGTCCATCTATTTGTACATAGCAATGCATTTATTAGGACTTATCAGCTGAAGCATATATGTAGTTACAGTTAGTTTTTTCTGCTACAAGTAAAATTCCCCTCGACAGAATGGATTTCCGTAATGATATCTCCACTTGGTTTCATGTTTAATTGCCATTCTTTTTCGTCTTTTTCTCAGTAAATATAATTCATTCGCGTTTAGCACGTAACGAAGTTCATCTCCACTCTGATTCCTGCCAATTCTAGGATGTATATTCCACCTAAAACGGATGCCTCAATCGTGTTTTGATTTTTCATGTACGTTTGGTGAACATTTAAGCATGCAGTTTCTCCATCGCATTCACATCTTTCAGAAGAAAATCAGGGCTTGTTGTTGACCGGGCACCTGTTTTATTCTCTCTTTCTAGAAACCCTTTTGTCAGCAGGAAAAATGACACTTGCCAAACTTGTTTCGTTAGTGTTTTTCAAGGTTTAAACTTCTCATAACTAAAGATTTCTACTGCATGAGTAAAAATTCTTGCTGCCGCTACAGATTTTCTCTTTTCCACTTCGTTCTTCACGTTTTACCCATCCAAGCACGGAGCCCTTCTTACGGAAATGATGAATGTATGCTGTTATAGACATGGAGAACTCATGGCAACACTCTTCCCTTCTTTTAATAATCAAATACAGTCACACAAAATCCAGTGCTGACATTAGCAAATCTGGGAAAAGAAACAAGAAATTGTGAGGTATAAATCCACCCTTGCATTTGACACAGCAGAGGACATGACTCCAGCAAGTTTAGGAAGAGATCTCGCCTTTGTTCGAATGGACACCAGATAAAAACAAAAACAGCAGCCGCCAAAGTCAAGCTTGCATTCAAAAAGCCATGAAGAAATTCAAGTTGATAAGATGGCTTAGTCCTCGAGAAACAACTGCTGTTCCTTTGTTTGTATTTTTCCCTTCCCTTCAATTATTAAAATATATTTTGGGCCCACAAAATATTTTATTTTTGAAATATGAAAGGATTGAACCTTCCTACGACTTCTTGATTATGCCCTTTGGCTTAATTGATCTTTGTCTTTTCAATTTGCATCAACTGCCTAAATGCATTGACTTCTTGTACTGGTTCTCTGAAATAATTGGTTTGGGAGAATGGCTTAAGTTTGAAATTTACTTTTCTTTTCATATTTTTGTAAATTGTCACATCGTTGTGAAGATGAAATATGAAAAGCCAAATTTCATTCCTTCAAAGCCCATTCAATCTTTGTGCCGACAACTATGGAATAATCTAATCTAATAAATCTTAGTAAAAGTGGCTTTTGAACATTCAACATTGCCCACTAAATATTAGTAGTCTTTTGAAAAGTAAAGTTTGAAGGAAAATCTTGTGATATCTCAATCTAGATATAAATATTTAAGTATATTAGCATATTTTATATGTGTAATAAAATACACTATCTAATGTAATAAAATGAAAGTCACTCTTGAACATTAAATGCATTCAATTTAATAAAATAATTATTTTATTTTGTAATACAATTACAACTTTTTCAATTTTAATATACTATAGAAAAAGTGACTTTCAACATTAAAGAAATTCAATTTGATGAGAATTCTTTTCCTTTCCAGATAAAATGTTATGAGTTTTTAAGAAAAGAGAAGGCTTAAAGGAAAATCTCTTAAAATCTCAACCTAAATATAAATATCTAATTAAATTGAAATACTTTATATGAGTAATTAAATAGACTATCTATAACATTATTAGATATAAAGAAGTCTTTTCATTTTTTTTTAAATCTCAATAGAAGAGTATTTCAAAATATCAATATAGTCATAAAATGTCACACATACTTTATAATATCTAACATAATAAAGCGTAGAATTACGTCCATGGGAATGAGAAAATACTTAAAGCGTAAAATTACATCCATGGGAATGGCAAAATACTTATGCTTTAGGCATGGAATTTGTTGCTTGAAATTAACTTTATAGCACAATAAATTGATACCATGTGAAACAACATATCAAGAATGGAAAAAAAAAAAAACTATAGTAGTAGAATTGACTATACGATACACTATGTACTATCCAATATATAATAGTTGATAATTATTAACATGAACCGATTCTATAACATAGACTGTAAAATTACGTTGGCTGAATCCCATACAAAATGCATTTACATATAAGATTAGAGTGAATTTCACGTGATTAAAAAACGACTATTGCTAAAAGCAACAAAATAATCATGTTAAACTGAAAAAAGAAAGCGACGTATGATAAATTTGGTTTTAGTAAAATAGGACATGTAAAATATTTGGTGAGTGTGAAGTGAATTTATATATAAAATAAACAACTCTACATCATTCGAAAATACATATTATTTTATGCAGTATATTATCAGATTTACTTAATTCCACTGCTACAGTCACAACTATGTTTTTAATATTCCAATTCAAAAGTTTGAGAATTAATAAATTTTATGTAATAAATAACAGTTGAAGCCGCCCCCAGCCACCAGTCCAAAGCAAAATAAAGTGTGTTTGTCTTTCCCGCAGATTGGTCGAACAATCTTCTTTCTTTAGCGGTAACTCGAGAGACGCCTTCTGGAACAAGAGGTCCACCCAAAAAAAGAAGAAAAGGTTAAGTTAAATTAAATCTAATTCGAATTAAATAAAATTGAGCTAATGCAGTCGGCCAAAAAAATTTCAAAGACGTGACCTAATGCTACCAACCTAACGCACAAATGAAACACAATCATGTTATTTTCAGATATAAGTAGTACAAATAAAATAACCTTTTTACCAAAGTCGGGTGGTCAAACATTATTATCGGTCGTTGCTAAATTACGAGTAGAAAATAATGTATAATCTTCTTTATTATAGCTAAACTTTGTACAAGAACTCTAATAGTCCTGAACCGTTAGCAAGTCATATCATGCATCATATACTTTGAGAAATTTAGACAAAATTACACCATAGCACACGTCAGAAAATTCATGAAAAAAGTATCAAAACAAATAAGAAGAAAATTCGAGTTTCTAGAAATCACCGTTTAGATGACGTTCTTTTAAGGGACTAAAAAAGGGTACAGGTCTTACATGCATATACTTTAATATGTTAACTTAACATATTGAAAGGATAACATCATATTATCATAACATACATTTTCGAGATAATCTAAAAAGAGTGCCCTAGTTTTGACTATGGTTGGATCCCCCACCACCCTATTTGTCGTAGCTAAAAAAACCCTAATTTGGTGGGGCCACCCTAAGATTTATTGTGACCCCTTTATTTTTATTTCTTCGAGTGTTGTCGCTTTTGTCAAACGTGTTAAGTGGAACCGTGATGGACTGAAACTCTTGTTTAGGTGGACTCGCCAGCAAAAACCACATCACTATCCGCGGCCAAAACGTAAATAACCTCAATTTGCAATGCCATTTTGCTGGTGCAATTTGGACAATAACCTACGAACAATATAAATAAACCCCGAAACTCTTCCTAAGCTCGCCATCGTGGAACTTGGGAACTCCTCCCTTCTGTCTCCGTTTGGTTGTTTTCGGCCAACCAACTTTCCCGGCAAAAGGAAGGGTGCGTAGCCGCCGGCGTGACCAACCGGACCCGCTCGAATGTCGAAAATGCCCCTCTGTTCCCGAGAGCTCGGCCTCCTCCTCCTCCTCCTCCTCTCTCTTCTCTCCATACCCTTTTGCGTAATTTCACAGAGCCAGGCCACAAGTGAGCTCACGGTCCTGCTGAACCTGAAGCAGCAATGGAGCAATCCACCTGCTCTCCAGTCATGGAACTCATCGTCGCCGACGCCGTGTGGATGGCCGGAGGTCAACTGCACCGGCGGCACAGTTACGGGACTCCTCCTCAGTGATATGAACATCACAGAGCCAATCCCGCCTTCGATTTGCGACCTCAAGAACCTCACTCAACTTGACCTTTCATTGAATTACATTCCTGGCGGATTCCCAAAGGCGCTGTATAACTGTTCCAAGCTCCAATACTTGGACCTTTCTCAGAACTACTTCGTGGGTCCTATTCCTAGTGACGTTGACCAGCTGTCGGGCCTCACCTACTTGGATGTTGGCGGGAACAATTTTTCCAGCGACATTCCGGCGGAGATCGGGCGCTTGTCGGGGCTGCAGACTCTGGCCTTGCACCAGAATGAGTTTAATGGCACGTTTCCTAAGGAAATTGCAGACTTGGCCAATCTTGAAGTTCTGAAAATGGCCTATAATGAAGAGTTTGTGCCTGCAATGATACCAAAGGAATTCGGGCAGCTTAAGAAGCTGAGGTTCCTGTGGATGACTCGGTGCAATCTGATCGATGGAATTCCCGAGAGCTTCTTGAACTTGTCCAGTCTCGTGAAACTGGATCTGTCGGGAAACGCTCTGACAGGCGGAATCCCTGGTGGGTTGTTTTCTTTACAGAACCTGAGGTATGTGTATTTGTACCATAACAAATTGTCTGGTGAATTATCCACCTCTATTTCATCGATGAACTTGATCGAGATTGATCTAGCAATAAACAACCTGACCGGCTCGATCCCTGAAGATTTCGGGAAGTTGCAAAGTCTGCGCCTCTTGAATCTGTACTGGAATCAATTATCAGGCCACATACCGGTCAGCATAGCCCGACTTCCTTTGTTGAGAGATTTCCGTGTTTTTGGCAACAAGCTGAGCGGTGAATTGCCACCTGAGTTCGGCCTATATTCGCCGCTGGAAGCCTTTGAGATCTCGGATAATGAGCTCAGTGGCGAGTTGCCAAAAACTCTGTGCACTAATGGTGTCTTGGTAGGCGTTGTTGCTTACTCTAATAATCTGAGTGGACAAGTTCCAGAATCGCTCGGGAGCTGCAATAGTTTGCGGGCAATTGAGCTTTACAACAACAACTTCTCCGGCGAACTTCCTTCGGGCATTTGGACGCTGTTCAATTTGTCAATGTTAATGGTAAGTCAAAACTCCCTTTCGGGTGGTCTTCCGAGCAAACTTGCATGGAATTTGTCTAGAGTGGAGATCAGCAACAACAAATTTTCCGGCCCAATTCCAACCAAAGTCTCTTCATGGTCGAGTCTAGCGGTCTTGAATGCGAGCAACAATCTGTTCTCTGGCAATGTCCCTGAAGAATTGACTAGTCTTTCTCGGCTTATTGTTCTAGCGATGGATGGCAATCAACTTTCCGGTGAACTCCCTTCAAAGATCATCTCCTGGAAGTCACTAACGACCTTGAATTTGTCAAAGAATAAGCTCTCTGGCCAAATTCCTGCAGCAATAGGTTCGTTGCCTGACCTGCTTGATCTCGACTTATCAGACAACCAATTCTCAGGTGTGATACCCCCAGAATTGGGCAAGTTGAGGCTCACTACACTTAATTTGTCCTCCAATCAACTCGTTGGTAGAATCCCAGACGGTTTCAATAATCTAGTGTATGAAAATAGCTTCCTGAGCAATCCTGATCTATGCGCTGACAATCCCATGTCGAACATCAGAAGCTGCTATGCCAGAAGCAGTAAATCCAACAAGGTCCCTTCAAAGTATCTCGCCCTGATTCTAGTTCTTGTGATTGCCATGTTCATAGCTGCTGTTCTGTTTGCGTTGTTCGTGATCAGAGAGTACCGGCGGAAGAAGCTCAGGCAGGACCTAGCAACTTGGAAGTTAACTTCGTTTCAGAGGCTTGGTTTCACCGAAGCGAGCATCTTGTCCAATCTAACGGACAACACCCTCATAGGAAGTGGCGGCTCGGGCAAGGTGTATCGTGTAGCAGTTAATGATTTGGGCGACTATGTTGCTGTCAAAAGGATTTGGAACAGCCGAAGGTTGGACTGGAGACAGGAGAAAGAGTTTGCAGCGGAAGTCGAAATACTCAGCTCGATATGCCATTCCAACATTGTGAAGTTGCTGTGCTGCATTTCGAGCGATAACTCGAAGCTGCTCGTGTATGAGTACATGGAGAATCAGAGTCTGGACAAGTGGCTTCACAGGAACAAGAGAGCATTGCCGTTGAGAGGGAACTCACCGCGCCGTGCCTTGTTGGATTGGCCTGTGAGGCTGCAGATCGCTATAGGAGCCGCGGAAGGCCTGGGCTATATGCATCATGACTGCTCTCCCCCGATCATACACCGCGATGTGAAGTCGAGCAACATCTTGTTGGATTTCCAGTTCAAGGCCAAGGTGGCAGACTTTGGACTGGCCAAGACGGTAGCCAAGCACGGCGAGTCTCACACCATGTCGGCCGTGGCAGGCTCGTTCGGTTACTTCGCCCCTGGTAAGAGCTAAGAAATTATTCAGGGAAATTTTCTGACCTGAGAATAGCCTTCCCCTTTACCTTAATCATACAGCAAATTTTAAATTCGTGTTTTGCGTCGCAGAGTATGCATATAGCACGAAAGTGAACGAGAAGATCGATGTGTACAGCTTCGGAGTCGTGCTCCTAGAACTGGTGACCGGGAGGGGGGCCAATAGCGGGGATGAGAACATGAGCCTCACAGAATGGGCGTGGAGGCACTACGGAGAAGGAAAGCCGATCGCCGACGCCCTCGACGAGGAGATCAAGGAACCATGTAACATGGACGAGATGACAACCGTTTTCAAGCTCGCGCTGGTCTGTACCAGCAGATCGCCATCCACAAGGCCTTCCATGAAGGAGGTCCTGCACATCCTCCAGAGTTGCGGCCCCTCAGAAAGGTCTGGACGGAAAAGGGTCGGTCCCGAGTTCGACTTCACGCCACTCCTCGGAAACCCTACGTATCTTTCTAGTTACAGGCGTAGTAAGAAAGCCGACGATAACTTAATCTACAGTGTGTAATCGGAGTAGTCGGCACGACACAGAACTATGGTATTGACATAGTGTGACAAGTTTAGGACTTAATAGATGGAGCAGCTACAGCCTTCGATGTTTAGCGACGCCGCTATGCAGATTTCTCGAGAAACAGGCTGATCTATGTACATAATAGCAACGGTATTTTTGTTAATCAACTCGTGCTAGTATCATCTCTAGCTATGGCTGTCTCGCAACAGATTTCTTCATATGAAATTCTGGAGATGACACTAGAGTTTGATCTCTTGTGAGGCCTCTTGTTCTTGCTTTGAAGCTAGGTAATTGCCTCACTCAAGATCAATCATCATATAACAACACTTCTTAATGTCCTTAAATTGTACCTGTCAAGGGTGCTGAATCTGCCTGAGAGACGTTTTCGTGCATCCATACGTGATGATTCTCCAGATCCCACCAAGTGTTTCCCCCCGTTTGTACAAAACCGGGATGCTGGCATTGTCATTTGCCATCAAGAGTGTTGGGGAGAATCCGGGACAACAATTCACTACGAACTAAACCCAATCAAAGATCAATTTCTCCTCCAAAACTAAATCGACTAAAATCAACTTAGCCCCATCAACAACCAGTCATATATATCCTCACAAAATGATAAGTAGAAAAAGCCAAAACAACACCAAGGTTTAACATGAAAATTCAATACGGGAAAAAAACCGCAAATTGTCCAAAAACTTTTACCAATCACTAAAAATAGTAGGATATATAAATTAGTTTTCTCTAGTTACACACTAGAGAGTCCACATAAGTATTACAAGATCATTTCCTTACCATAAAGATGGATAAACATAAATGAAGCTAGAAAAACACCGATCACAATCGGAGAATTCGGACGAGGTTCTCCACAAATGAGACCACTCAACTCGTAGCCCTCAGTTTCATGAATAACACTCAACTTTGAGTCGATTCTGTCAATATTTGGCCTACGAACCGGATCAAAAAGTTGCGGCTTTCTCTTTTCTTCTCGTCTCTTCTCCCCTGTTTTGGTGAGTCTTCTGTTCTCTCTCTCCTCACTTCGTGCTCACACTCGCACGAAGCACTTACTTTCTTCTCCTTTTCACTTTTTGACTTTTCTTCTTTTTCTAATTTAATGCTAGCTGCGCCCCACAAGAGATGGACCCAGCCAACATAGAGGAAGCGCCGCTCATGCTCATAGAGCTAATTCATGTTACACGAAAACGACAATGTCCTGAGTATGAGACCGAACCATAATTAAGCAACAATGGATGCTGCTGCTCGCGAATGAAACGAAGCCGACGAAGTAGCTTTCTTGCTGTAATCGCACTTGGGCCGAGTATGCAACATAACAATGAACTTGGCCCTGAAAATCCGAATCCCTAAATCCACACTTATTGTATGTTGCAATGAACAGACCAAACAACCATTTGCCAATCTTGACACATTCTTTACTGTAGGATCATCTTGTAAATGGATTTTGAATTCAATTCTAATTAGGTATCTTGGCTACAGTATCAATCACGAAAACTACTTGACGGTGTAATATGTGCGTGATGCAAATGAGCAATGTTTACATGATCATGCTGGCAATCCGACTCATAATGCTCGACGATACAGCCTTGCCCTCTTTCCCTTTTTTCTTGGACTTACGACAATAAGATTTCTCAAGATGCTACCAAGACAAATTTGTCCGACCCTGATCAAATCATCATGTTTAACCTCTCGCTTGAGTGATTAGGGATGCGTGTTGCATAGTACAAACCTCAAGTAATTGGAACTCGGTCAAGTTTTTAATTAGTAGCTTTTCAATACATGAAAGTCCCCATTTTAAAAAAAGTAATAGTTTACGTACAAAACGAAACTTTTTGCCATCGACTATCGACTCCTTTTATAAAAACAAAACATTGGAAAAGCAAGTTTTTCCCCGTGTTGTAATTTTGCCAGCTCCCTCCCTCCCTTCCTCCCACCCTCTGGTTTTGCACTTTTTTTGTGAGTGATAAAGAAAAATTCTAAATGAATTTAAAGTAGATAGAAATATTTAATTTAAAAACGTAGATAAGAATAGTGCAAAGAAAGTGCAACAATCAAGAAAATGAAAAATTGAAAGTAAGAAAGAAATATAAACCGCTAAGTATATAAAACAAATTAAAAAAATCTACTTTTAACATCTTAAAAAGGCAAAAACTAATATAGAGAATTATAAAATAAATAAAGAAAGCAGAGAAAGACAAGAGGCGTTCCAAAAGGTCCGAATACATTACCGTACATGCACGAGACAGCGGATGACCGTACAAAGCGAAACGAATCATTTTCAAAAAAATCTGAGTGATTATTCATTTGAGTGTACATGTGATAGATAAATTTATTATTTTTATTATCTTTATTATTATCATTATCATTAATATCACGAAAAATATCAAATTAATACGTGATAAATTTATTACAAATTAATTTTTTTATTACCAAAAATCTAAAATTAATATATTTATGATAAAAATTAACATTTATTTAATTTTTATTAAATTATATTAATATCATGAAAAATCATAAATCGATATACTTGTGATAAATAGAGGGTAAAACCCTAAATTTAGCACACCCATCAATTATCATGTAATTTAACGAATGATATATTCGTCACGAATATATCAGTTCAAGATTTTTTGTGATAAAAAAAATCAGGTTATTAATTTGGGGATCATTATCATTATTATTGAATATGTGTGAAATAGATGATAATTCAATGAAAGAGAGGCTAGTGGGCCTCTAGTGGGTTAAGTTTTTCAGTTTTGATGAAAGTAAACCAAACCTTGCAAAAAGCCAACCAACATGGAGATGAAAGCACGTGGCATACCGACATCACCCGGTGGGGGCAAAACCTGGCCACCCGTTTCGAGGGGCAGAAAACCGGGGTGGCATCTGAAACCCGGTCGCGGCCCCACCATTTCTTAAAGCCAAAACCTCAACATTTATTTTCTACGTGTTTTGTCACAGAACTATTAATTTAAGGTTAGTTTGTGATAAATTTATTATGAGTATATTAATTTAAAATTTTTCGTGATATCAACGCAACGAAAAGAGGCTAGTGGTCTAGTGGAAAATTTTCAATTTTAATTAAAGATGATCGATTTTCGGTCCAATTCGATTCTACTTAGAAATTGGGAATTAGACTGGGACTCCATTTTTGAGATCGAGGACCGATCCGGCCCAATGAAACTAATCATTTAACAAAAAATTATAAAAATATTAGATTTATTATTATTTTAAGATTTATCATTATTTTCTTAGTTTGTTCAGTCCAATATCCTCCGGAATCGGAAACAAGATTGAAAATGACCGATCGAACCGGGAACTGGACTAGCGCCTCCGAGAACCTGTCGATATGGTCCAATCCAAACGATTCATTTTTCAGTCGGTCCGAGATGCTCATCCTAGTTTTGATGAAAGTGACTTTGGACATCGAGAGATGAAAGCACGTTGCCCGACCGGCACAGTAGCCGGTGGGGGCCAAAACCCCGCCACCCGTTTTGGTTGTGGGGGGGGGGGGGCGCCGAAAACCGGGACAACATCGGAAACGCGGGTCGCGGCGACGCCGTTTCATGGGGGCGGAGGAGAACGTCAACCTTTATTCTCCGCGTTCCCTGTGTCTCCTTGCCATTCGTTCTTTTTCTTGCTCTGCCAATCGGACAACTAGAAACATCACCCCTTCTGCGTAGGAGGAGCAGCATCTCCGCAGGAACAAGATTCCCTCCTACTCGAAATTCGTCGGACAGGAGGGCCGGGCGTGCGTGTATATGTGCGAGTGAGGTCGGGATCCGATCTGGGTCGGTCGGTCTTTCTTGTTGTTGTTGGTTCTTGCGGAGTGGGTCGGAGTAGCGAAGGGACGCGATGGGGTTGTCGAGTGGCGACGGTACCCAGATGAAGTTGGTGACGGGGGATGCTGGGTACGTGCTGGAAGACGTGCCTCACTTGTCGGATTACATCGCCGACCTCCCCGTACGCCCTCTCTCTCTCTCTCTCTCTCTCTCTCTGACATGCATATGTTTTGATGTTCATCGTGGGTACTTGTGTGCTGTGCGATGGTGGGGCTTCTGGGTATTCGTTGATTCTGTTGATCGATCAAATGGGAGCTTCTGTCTGTGTCTGTGGAGCGAGATTTTGAGGTCTTACCTATTCAAGTAACGTGCTTTGCTGGTGATCTTGAAGTTCTTGTGTTTTGACGATTCTGGGTTTTGGTGAAATGTGGGGTGTCTCTGACTGTGAGAGCGATAGCGGTCTTAATAAGATGACGGCTTGTGAATGCGAGCAGGTACGTGTGTTGTGTGCCGTCTGCAGGAAGTATCCTGTTGTTAGAGTTGTCGCGCTATAGTTTAATGGAGGGGATGTTGCACTGTTCATTGTGGTTTTGCTGCAAGATCAGTTGATAATCAATCGAAGTTTCTGTGCTATGAGGAAAAATGGAAAAGCTCAATTTGAAGAACATAGAGTCACCAGATGTGATTAATCATGTGCGGAATTTCTTTTCTGTCTTGTTTGATTAAACTACTTTGGTTATCAGTAAATGGCCGTATACAGATATAGGAATGTGAACTATATGATGTGAGCATATATAAAACATCTTGCTAGCAGGTGGAAGCGCACTCTGACTTCTATATGTGGTCTACCAGCTTGCATTTTATGATCATTTAAATATGGAAGTACTTGCTATCGTTGTTAACATTACTGATTTCATTTCCCTGCTATGTTTTTGTGCAACAGACGTACCCGAATCCGTTGCGGTCTAATCCTGCATATGCAGTGGTTAAGTGAGTAATTGTTTTCTTCTAAGCTATAGAGCTTATTTCTAGAGAGCTGAACTGCTCTGATGTTAATTTATGTTTCTTGGAAAATGCTGATCTCTGTGCTGTTCTTTCCTTTTTCCAGGCAATATTTTGTCCATGTGGATGACACAGTTCCTCAAAAGGTGGTCTCTTGCAAGATTGATTTACCTGTCAACTAGAGTGCAGTCTTGGTGTGATTATGTATTATTTTCAAACACGGGAGTGAAATGATGCACATTGTAGTTAGTTCTTGCTCCTCCTGCAAGAGTTACAATGGCGGGTGAAGTTTTGACTATTAGTTTGCGAAATAGACAAAGGCTTTATGAGTAAGGACTATGAGTAATGCAATTTAATAGCCTATTCTGACTAGTCCTCGGAACTGCATTTGTCTTAACTTGTAGGTTGTCGTTCACAAGGATGGCCCAAGAGGAATTCATTTTCGACGTGCTGGACCTCGCCAACAGGTATGTCATACACGTTAGGAATTTGTTGAACTCTTTGAAATTTCCTGACTTTTGTCGTTCTGTTGTCTAGGTGTATTTCGAGACAGATGAAGTGCACGCATGTATTGTAACATGTGGTGGTCTTTGCCCAGGGCTGAACACTGTGATCAGGGAAATTGTGTGTGGCCTTAATTACATGTATGGTGTCACCAAGATCCTCGGAATAGATGTGAGTATATGCTATGCTTATGTGTCACAGTGACCGTTTACTACATTTTATTGTTGTATGAATGTTATTCTTCATTTCTCTCCAGTTGTGTATGCTCGGGTTTCTGATTACTTATCTGTCTGTTGCTGGATTATATTTTAGGCATGTAATTAGCATATGATGAATAAGATAAAGCATACTTAATTTCCTTATAGTTTTTGCAATAATTTATCAATTTAGGTTAGTGAATTTTTTGGTAGATAAACTATATATATTTTATTTGACAGAATAGTTAGCTTTGTGATGCTGTTTCCTCACTATGTTTGGCGCACTTTCCTAGGGCGGATATAGGGGATTCTACTCCAAAAATACCATAACTTTGAACCCAAAAGTCGTCAATGACATACATAAGCGTGGTGGCACCATTCTTGGGACATCACGAGGAGGCCATGATACTATGAAGATTGTCGACAGCATTCAAGATCGTGGGATTAACCAGGTGTGCAATTTAGGGGACTTTTGTTGGTTTTGTAAGTTCCAATATTTTGGCACATTTCATTCTTACGATTATGAACAGATGTTGTAGCTTTGGCATCACATCTTTATACATAGAATAATAATAGCTGCATTTGGTGACCAGGTTTATATAATTGGAGGGGATGGAACGCAGAAGGGGGCAGCTGTTATTTATGAGGTAATATCCTATGCTGTATTGGAAAATTTATTTTCCTTAATGTATTTACTAGAATGCCATCTAGAATTATCCAACAAATAATCAGCAGCGATGATTTCATTAGCTTCCTGGGATGTTGCCTGTCCTTGGTCAACAAGTATATTGGATTCTATTGCTTCAATCTTTGCTTCGCAAGCCATATTTGAAAACTCGCTTCAGGTGGCTCTGTGTAAACAGAAAGGAACAATACTTCCTGACTCTTTGTTTCGAGCTTTTAGATTACCTGCCAATGCCCGATTAGTCCTCTTATTCTCCATAAAAAATCCTCATGATTACTGTTATGTGGGAAGAAACTTCTTGATAAGTAGCATGTCTAAAGGCGGTCTCTATTAATACTTTCACCAGCTTCCCTCCCTTCCCTTCCATAATGTATAGGTGCCACATACACACATATCTAGTGATGAAGAGGTTAATATTAGCTTTCTTTCTTCTTATAACATGCACTCTACAACGCAGGAAATTAGACGGCGTGGCCTTAAAGTCGCTGTTGCTGGCATCCCGAAAACTATAGACAATGACATCCCTGTACTTGCTCTGAACTTCTCTCTCATTGATGTAGAGTAACTTAAAATGTATTGTTTAACCTGTCCATTTGTTTTCTTCTACTGAACCAGGTAATTGACAAGTCTTTTGGATTTGATACTGCTGTTGAGGAGGCTCAACGTGCAATTAATGCAGCTCACGTAGAGGCTGAAAGTGTTGAAAATGGCATAGGTGTAGTCAAGTTGATGGGACGCTATAGTGGTAAGCTTAACATGTGTAAGTTACAAATTTTAGTCTGGTACAACGGTGGTGCTTCCAAGTGCGTTCAGTCTCTTACCAAAAACTTTGTGAACTCATACATTATCGAGGCAACAATGTGTCAACTTTACATGTTCTGACCTAATTCTCTTTGGGATGCTCGTGCAGGATTTATAGCTATGTATGCTACCCTTGCCAGTCGAGATGTGGATTGCTGTTTGATTCCGGAGTCACCTTTCTTTCTCGAAGGGAAAGGTGGACTCTATGAATTCATTGAAAAACGACTTAAAGAAATGGGACACATGGTGATTGTGATAGCTGAAGGAGCAGGGCAAGACCTAGTCGCGGAGAGCCTGCAATCCAATCAACAAGACGCTTCAGGGAATAAGCTTCTTCAAGATGTTGGTCTGTGGATATCTCACAAAATCAGGGTATTGCTCTTTTAATCCAAGATCATTAGGTAGAATTTTGTGGCATATTAAGAAACATTCATGTCTTGATTTTTACTGTGATATTATTGTCGTGCGTGCCTTTATATTATTATATTCTGTTGATCTATTTTCCTGTCAAATCAGCAATCATTCCTCAATGGACACTGACCATTTATCCAGTTGGATGCAATGCGAACTTATGTCAAACTTGCTGACAATTGTATTTTGGTGGTTTCAATAATCTTAATTTAAATATTCACAACCTCTTGTCCATTTTATTTCAGGACCATTTTGCCAGACAGCAAAAGATGGCCATTACTCTTAAATATATAGGTCAGGACCAGAGCCTTGAATTTCCATATGATTATTCATCGTAGTATCATCTCTAGGTAGTCTCAATAGATGTACGAATAGATTCTCACGTACGTCGTCTTTCGGCAGATCCTACATACATGATCCGTGCTGTTCCAAGTAATGCATCAGACAATGTTAACTGCACACTTCTGGCGCAAAGTGCAGTCCACGGAGCAATGGCAGGTTTCACAGGCTTCACAGTTGGACTTGTCAATACTCGACATACTTACGTTCCTTTCAATGTAAGTTTGTCAGATATATCATTGCATATCATCGTTTCTACACTCTTGTCAGTTCATTTTTATGAGCTTGGACTCTTGGAGAAACCAAACATCCATTATCACTTCTGGCTTCATTCTCATCGGGAGGAGTTGAAGAGGCCACATGAGGAGATCCTTTTCTTTTTAAAGGTGTAGGATTGTGGAGGTTCTCAGTTGCTCCCACCCAAAATTGAGCCACCAAACAAAAGCAAACTAAAACTAAAATGTCAGGGTTCTATTTTCTTAGTTCTCTTCTTCCTCCTTTTATGCACTGCCGCAACTTCTCCTGACCTGGATTAAAACCTCATTCCATTGCTTGCTCCAATCTCTCATTTTTTTCACTTGATAGCAATATTTGAGAGGGGATGGTTTCTATAGCACTTTGGACATCAACGTCATGCCTTTTCTTTCCTTCTGTGACTTCATGGATTTTTGGTGCAGCGAGTGACCGAAAGGCAGAACAAAGTTGTCATAACGGACAGAATGTGGGCCAGGCTTCTTTCTTCAACGAACCAACCCAGCTTCTTAGTGTTGAAAGATGGAGTTGAAGAAGCGGAGAAAGAGGAAGAACCCAGCTTCTTAAGGTCGAAAAATGGAGTTGAAGAAGCCAAGGAAAAGAAAGAAGTGGATGTGAGGGAAGCGAAATAGAAGACATTCGCCTTACTTCATAACGTGGAGAAGCAGAGATTCTTCCACTACAATTACATGTTATCACTTTGTTTTACATATTGTAGTCAATCGGTGCTTTTCGTGCAATGCCTGAAACAGCTTTGAATTGTCAACTTACCCTTAAGTACTTTCGTGGGTCTTTCTTTGTCAATCCATTTTAAAAGTTTCTGCTGAGAGAATACGAATTCGATTGTCTTCACTGGCCTGTGGTCCATTCGAAATGGCAAAATGGTACGCTCTGGGCAGGGTTTCTCACGGAAAGCGTCGGTCTTCAAGGAGATCGTAGATATGGGGGTTCCTGGTAATGGTAATTGAATTTTGTTGCAGAAAGGACCCTTTTTTTAATTAACCAGGCATTCACGTTTGACCCCATTTTTTTTATTAATCTGTGTTACGATGACCTCGGAGGAGAAATATATGGGTACAAACAATGACGTTTGCTGTGTCCATATGTCTTTTAACCACAGTTTCAGCATCAGATTAAGCTTCCAAAGTTTCAGCGATACCGGGGCATGGAGCTTGCCCAATATATTTGTGCAGGTTGTTGGACCGAGAGACGCACAAAGCAACTGAATTGACGATGAAATTGCTCAAAGGCCGTCCTGGCCTGCTTCCTATGTGGCTCTTGATGAGTTGGTGTTTTCATGCAACATCGCGTTCCGTTGCGAGCCATTTGCCAGTGAAAAGGACAGCAGAAAAAAATTAATTGAATATGAACCAACGTTACAAGAATATACCGCGCATGGGGGACTCGTGCACAAATGTTCCCGATACATTTATCCCAACAGGTAAAAAGACCCCGAGTTCTCTGGAGCACTACTAGAACCCCCCAAAATTCATCGTATTGATATAACAATAAGACCCATCAGATTCATTAATCACATTGATGAAGGTGAATCAACCCCTGTAGATGCCAGAGGGTTCTGCGTTTTGAATAATCCATGGATGCTCGAGAAGCTTGTGTAGAGGCAGGCGCTGTGATGAATCCTTTACTAGCATCTGTTATCAGTCGCAACAAATAAACACAAAAAAATGGTCAGGTAACCTGTAAAAGATTATGAGCAATCGCATTGCTCAGTAGTATCATGTATGGTTTAGCTAAATCAACTTCAGATGTGGAAATTTTACCTGACTAATAAGGTCCTTTGCAGCAGAAGAGACGATCGGTTTCGAAGGGAACTTCAGGTCCACTTGCACAATCCTAGTTCAGGATGAAGAGAGGTACACAATCAGTAAAAATTAGCAAAGTGCATACTAAGTAATTTTATCTACACGTGAAAAATTGATGTTTACCTTCTGTATGTATCCGAATGTTCCTTTGCCTCAAATGGTGGAACCCCATACAGAAACTCATAGCATAGGACTCCCAAGCTCCATATATCTACATTTGCATCATGCTCTACACTCTCAACTGCAAATACTCTCATGAAGTATTAGTCATGGAAATTGGTTGAATAAAAAATTCTCAAACTTGAGCGTCATCCTTCTCTCAAACTTGATTGACCTCTTGAAGGCACGATTTAAGCATTAAGACATCAGTAATAGCTTACTCACCCATTTCCGGTGGAAGGTAGTCTAATGTTCCGCACATGGTTCTTCTACGATTAAATGTATGCACAGACCACCCAAAATCTGCAATTTTAAGTTCACCCTGACAATGAAGGAGATCAAATAAAGCATTAGGAAAATGTAGAAAAAGTAATCAATCAAGTTTAAGAAGATATGGTAACCAGTAATCACCTGAGCTCCAATCAACAGATTCTCGGGCTTGATATCTCGGTGAATAACATGCTTGCCATGACAATAAATGAGTGCCCGAGCTAAAGATGCAACGTACTGCAACAATTATGTTGTAAGGGACAGAGGTTAACAAGAAGTTCTATCGATAAAAAGCAAATTCTGCAAATTCAAAGGCAACTTAGTAGCCATGATGAAAGTAGAAAGGTAGGAAAGATGCTGTTCAAATTAAGCAGAAAATAAAGGGAAGCGGATGTGAAGGGTGTCCAGCAAGAACTTACAGTAGCCGCACGCCTCTCGCTGAAGTATTTACACTTTTGGAGTTCCTTATAGAGTTCACCCTTGGCTGCATATTCTAGTACCAAGTAAACTCGTTTCTGCCATAATTTAAACTCCAAAAGTTAGCGGCTTAACCATTCGTCCTCCAAGTAAACACACACGTAAGAGTGCTCTTACAGCATGCCCCACCTGATCATAAAAATACCCGTAAAGTCGTAAAATATTAGGGTGTCGAAGATGACTCTGGATCTCCACTTCACGTCGCAGCTGATGCTCAACCTGAGACTGTTGCAGCTGGCTCTTGAAGAGGACTTTCAGTGCCACAATATGATTGCTCTAATCAGAGAAAACCATCTAAAAATTAGATTTCACATGATACAGCAGGATACAATCCAGTACAAAAGAAGCTAAAATCCTTACTCGATCGCTCCATGGCAGAAATTAAAGTATGTAAAGGCATGGAAAAGCCGAGAATAATTGAATAGATCTCTGACTAACCCTTTTCTCTCTTGCCAAGTAAACATGCCCGAATTTCCCTCGTCCGAGAGGCTTGCCGATGTCGAAATCATTGAGCGTCCACCTCCGCTTCTCAGCTGCCGAAGCCTCTGAACAAGACTGCAGAAAAAGAAAATTCGCGGCCCATGAGATTATATTACTAGCCTGAATTTTGACGAGCAGGTAGCAATCTAAAACCCCGTATTCACAATCCCTGCCGAGAAAGAACCGCATCTTTATCTAAAATTAAAAACGCGCTAAAAAAAAAAAAACCACAGCTGAGATTCAGCATGCTGTTTCCTTCCTCCGCGAAAGTATCAGATCAGGGGACGACGACCTAGAACGACACCTCCATTTCCCCTTCCCCAAAACCACCTCTCAACGCCTCCAAATCCGAGCTTCTAACTCGCGAAAGCCAGGAAAGGTAAACCCCCCTTCTTCTCGGCGCTAAACCCTAGACCCCGCCGATTCATCCCGCCCCCGATAGACGACGGACGGCGACGCCCAGGCACATCGGGAATCAAAACGCGGAGACCAAGCTAACACGACGCGATCGATTACAGCCGCGGTTAAAAATTGATAATAGTAAAGCCCTAGTTCGCGAATCGGAACGATCGCGGCTTCGAATTCGAGCGACCAGCACCAGCAAATGATAGAGATAGAGATAGAGATAGAGAGAGAATGATAGAGGAGTCCGGATGGAGCGGGGATGCTCACCTTCTGCTGGGGCTGCTGAGTCTCGGCAGCAATCGCCATTGGAGATCAGCGAGCGAGCGAGCGACGGAGAGAGAGAGAGAGAGAGATGGGGGAAGTGACGAATTGCTTGGGGATTTTTGGGGACGAAGGAGGTCAAATTGGGGGAGGATTTTGAATCGGCCCCTCGCAACGGTCGAGTTCGCGTGGGCGGCCACGTGGGCCAATCGTCTGTCAGATCGGCCCAATTATTATTTTTAATTTTTTTCTGGAAAAAAAAATGGTTTCTTTGCGAGGAGCGTCCCAGCTGATGCGGTCCTTGCCGTTTACTTCGTTTGTCTTATTATCGCCACTCGCCAGGCCGAAAGAAATAATGTAGAACCCACATCCACGTTGGACTTTATTAAAAGGAATATAAAAAAAAAAGAAAAAAGATAGAGAGCATATTTTCTCACATATAATTGTACCGTAATTTTCTATTTTTGGAAGAAGAAGTCCTTGATTCTATTTGATTAAATATTCGTAATAACAAATTCTTAAAAAAAAAGAAAAAGAAAAAAGAGTAAGATTTAAGATCAAACTCAAATGCCTTGTGCTGATGAACCCAGAACCATCACCGACGCCAAATAATATGTAATTTACGTTCGCATGCATCTCCTATTTCTAGGGATAATTAGCTTTGTGATTTCTTCTCACTGGATTTATTTTGAGATTTTTTTTCTCCTCATATAATTGATCACACTAACGGTGATGATACTTGTGTAGGAATACTCGTGATGCGAGGATGATGCAAGAGTTACTTGATTTTCATTGATATAAGAGTGTGACCAAAGTTGCACTCGGGAGTATCGAAAAGATTATCTCTCTCATCCAAAATAGGCGAAAATGCAAATGTTACATGGGTTTTACCGTTTTGCTAAAAAGTGCCCCTTCATACTCAACAAAAAGAAATATTAATAATGCTTTAGAACTTGTGTTTTGTTATCAATCATGTGCTAAAAAGATAGTACATTTTCAACCCTCATATTGCTCGATTGTGTAGAAAATTGTTCTTTATCTTTAGGTTCTTATCTACCCCACCAGCATTCATTAACAATGCCTATATTACACTTAACAACCCAAAGAATCGGTCATCTGTGAGTTCCTTTTTTTTTTTTTTTTTTTTTTTTTTTTTTATCGTTTTTTGGACAGAAAGTCATGTGAGTTGAATAGTCTAAGTTCTTGTCTGGATCAGCTCATTTGGACCTACCGAAAAGAAATGTGATCATTCATACAGACACTTTCCAAAGTTCATACCCATGGAATATAGTTCACTTTACAGCCAGGAACTTTTCTCAGTGGCTTTTGTAAGCTTTAAAGACACATGCTCTGTTCTACCAAGAATGACCCATCCAATTGTGCAGTGGACAAGGCCGTTCTGCACGATTGATGTGCAGCTACTCTTCTTTATTCCACAGGATGAACCGAGATCATCTCAATCCTTCCCATGAAACACAGTTCAATACCCTGCAATTATGACGCGTTACCGGTAAAATGCATCTGCTATACTGCATTCGATTTTTCTCATTATGTTGTGGATCATGAAACCAAGGCTAAGGTCCGATGCTGTGGACACTTCAGATCTCGCTTTCCATCCCATCATTAGAAATCACGCGAACGGCATGCACAAACACACAAAGCATCCCCGATCATTTCATTAATTTACCAAGTGCCCACTTCTACTCCAGTTGAAACCAAAATCAAGTCACTATTAATGTTTTTTAAAAGAAAAGTACAATACTTTTACTAAACTCCCCACTAGAGCAGAAGCTGCTGAACCAAGTTGATCGACAGCTCTTGAACCTCAATGCCACTTCAAAATAATGAGAAAAACAGACACCACCTCCTCGAAACATCACTCGGCTAAGAATTTTTTGAGACATCTTCATGAAGTGCCTGCTGAGTATGGCTTTTCGCCAGTAGAAATGGTGGGAGAAACGACGGAACAATGAACGCCACCACCAAGCAGAGCAGAACCAAAATTCCCACAGGCCAAGCTTTGTGTGGGATCCCTAGCAAGAGCTCATCACAAACTGCCATAGGAGTCACCAAGGGTTCTGTCAGAAATTATGTAAATTTGCTTATGCTGCAAGTAAACAATAAACTGACAAAAATCCTGCTGATGGTTTGTTCTTGTAACAATAGTGAGTTCTACAAATCAGAAAGAGGCAGAGGATGATCATCAAGACCAAAAGGTAAGTGAACTTATATGATAACTAGCGAGATGCCCATGCCTTGCACGGGTCTAAGACTAAATTTGTTATATTATTCTACAAGATGTCTGCACCCTGCATGATTCCCAGATTATATTTGTTATATTATTCTAAATGTTGGTATCGACGTGAATTTTTACGAGAGAAATAATAAGCAAAAAATTATAATATGAATAGTCATATCAATCAGATTCTCCACTGGACTTTACATGGAGTATTTTTTAAAGTGAATATTAATCCCATCATGTAGGTTTATCCTCCGATTAAAAGAAAATATGAAAGATGAAGTTGCAACATTCATTGAATCAGAACATAAGTACATGAAATATTTCAAGCATGTAAAATAATATGAAACAATGAGAAACATGAAAGCATAAATGATAATTTTTCCTTCATTTGTCGGAATCTCATTTTGTGCCATCGACTTGGTGTGGAAAAAGCTAGCAAGTTAATTGTGTAGGATTTTCTTGAGAGTAAAACAGTTTCTTCTCTAAACACTATTTTTTTGTCTTTCTTTGTAGAGGCTTAGAAGTGATTTCTTCAAGATCATATTCCAATTCCATCTATTTTGGTTCAGTATTTTATGGAAATTCTCCCTTTTTTAGTGACCATTAGATGTCTATCTTTCTGTTTTGGCAAGATAGATGGATATTTCATCATCCACAAAAATGTCTCAATTTGTATTTTGAAAGAAATTTGCAATATATCTTTCTCATTTAACTCTGTGTGTGTGTAGATTCTATTCTCAAATCAGACATCTGTTAGAGATGCAAGATGAATTTCATAAGTCCAGTGATATCAAAAATTTTATAGGACCATCCATAATTGCAGGGCCCGTTAAATGCCTGGTAACCAGTGTCTACAAGATTGAGGAACTCCACAACCTAAGTAATCCTCAGATTGCTCGAAGCTGCTAAAGACAATCATGCCATCACCATATATGTAGGACTTCCACCACAAACACTTAAGTATTCTTCTCCCCAATCAAACCACTACTATCTAGCAAGATATCTGTAGACAGTGCAAGGTTTAAGGAGAAACATTGTCAGTTGAGTCAGCCCATATTTTCTTCATGTTCTTCAACTATAGACATGTCAGATAACCAGCACACAGTTGGTCAATTTATAAGAAAAATATTTTTGATTCGTTACAGCATATCATATGTGCAAGAGGAAATTTCCATTATGTCTTTTGATAGTAAAACCAACAAGCCATGTGAAAGTACATGCAAAAGCATTAGTTTAGCAGCCAATGCAATGTCATTACAAAGGACTGCATGATGACTACACTTGGAATATGGTTATCTTCTCTTTTTAATTTGACAATGATTTAAATGGTAATTGCATGAACAATTTTACTATGAGTTACCTATATTATAGATGATGGATTCTCTCTCCTTTACATCTCGTACGGCAACAACTCCTTCAGGTTCTACAGTAGCCAGTACATGCATTCCACCCTGAACCAGAATGAAGGACTGTAAGGCTTTCAAATATCTAACGATGCAGACATAATTATAGATAGTGTGAACCTGATTCTGTATCACTTCAAGGCTCTCCGCCTTAAATATTATTTTCTCAGTGTTAAGTAATCTTCTGTTGAAGTTTGTTGCTGAGTCCGAATCACCCCTCATTAGTTGCAGAGAGAAGCAAGCAGGAATCTGTCATTCAACACAAAGCAAAAATATATCACCAAGTATAGAGAAAATTAAAAAGTAAATCCTTGAAAACACATTTACATACAGAAGCTGGATATGATATCTTCACTTCATACCACGTGTAAGGTTTGAGGCCCTCCAACTTATAAAGGCGAGATCCACTTTGTAGTGGTAGAGATTCTTTCCATAGCTCCTCACCTACTTTTAGCACTGTCTTCTCAACCCTGCAGAATGGCCGCATGCCCTTCAGCTCAACTGGGCAGTCATGCAATGGGCTCTCGTAAACAAACAGAATTTTGACTATACTGACGTATTTTCAAAAGCATAACAAACTCTGTCACCCGCAAAGCTGAGTGTAGAGAGCAAGACCACCAAAGAATGTAGCTTAGCCAAATCCATTTCCACTAGGACACCATCAAATATCTTTGAACTTCATGAACCTGTGCACCAGCAAGTGTATTCAATCAAACAAAGAAAGCCAGCATCTCTTTCATTCTGAAACTGTAGCAAGTACAGGGAAAAAAACCCATTTTTGTCAAGTGCATGATAAGCAACAGAAGTGACGCAGTTTGATACGTTGATAACTAGACAAGTTCCTCCCAGAGACAAAAAGATCAAACCTTTAGGTCACAAGTCTCTCCTTAATGTCATATAGCAAGCAACAAGGAAAAAGACGCATCCGCTTCACTAATAATTGCTTAAAGAGAGGTACCGTCCTATGCGGTAGCCATTGATTGGTTAATTCAATATGTGTGATATTATGTACAAATAAAAATGATGTAGAGGATCAATCTTACGGTAAGAGGGCTCCATCACCAAGCAATCCAAGTAAACGTGGAAGAGATATGAAATGAAAAATTCCGAAAGCAGGTTGCTTCGGATGTTATCGGTAGTTTTCAAAATCAATGGTTATTTATTAATTCCATATTGGTAACTTCCAACATTTTGTTAGAATACAGCAAATTGTCCGGCATGAAAATGGATACTATTATCCAACTCTTTTCGTATAATATAATTTTCCCCACAATTTATGATCCAACCACCATGTCCATCACCTCACTAAGATCACACTTCTCACAGAAGCATTTCAACAAACACGCAAAATGCAACCTTCAAAATTCCTCCAGTGAACTCCCCACGGGATTGCCAACGAACGCCTAATATCCCGGACAACAAACTGTGCTCCGAAAACAATTATTACAGCACGGTAGATAAGTTTTCAGTATTGGGTTCAGCGGAAAGAACATGGACAAATCGTTCTCTCTCTGCCCCAGAGACTATCAAAAGATTAGAATCTACAAGATGAAAGAGCACACATTACCAACAAGGTTGGGACTTTCGCGTTGCTGCTTCTTCACCTTGAAAGATGGCTCCTTCAGATTACCACAGAGCGGGAGCGTCTTGTTGTGTTCGAAGTCGATGAAGATCTCCTTCTTGGTAACGACGTACACCGCCTCCGGTTCAGAATCCTCACTCTGCGTTCTGCAATGCACTCTTGCTGCCTGCGCTATTTGCGGCGATGGCGCCTCTCAATTAATTGTGAATTAGCGTCGAAGCAATTCACATCGGATCCTCTTTCTTTTCTCCCGTCGGTAAGATATTCAGATCCATGTTTTATTTATTTAGCGAGCTAATAAATGGAGAATTACACGAACAGCCCCTAAACTTTGACATAAAGTGTAATTTGATCCTGAATTTTTAATTTGATCAATATAGTTTATGAACTTTAAGCTCAGCTTCACTTCGTGAATCCTCTTGATTGTAGGAATTACATAATGTTAAAAAAAAAAAAAATAGAGACAGAGAGAGAAAAAGAAATGAAAAGGATGTTCTCCAGCTTTGCATCCCAAATTTTTATATAGATACATAATTGCATCTAATAACAGTTTACAACTTGTCATATATTCTCATAAACCCCAATCCTCAATTAGAGCTTGGATTGGTGGGTTACTAGGAAAACGATCTCATTTTATTTTCATCTTAAGGAAAGATATTGCGATTTTTTTTTTTTTTTTTTTTTTTTTTTTTTTTTTTGTGGAGGATTCTTTCTTCAAATGCAAATTGTGGTTTTTAGTAACTGCAATACAATTACAAGGCTTAACCTGACAGAACAACTCTGAAAATAACCACGCTAATTACTTGTGTCTAGCTAGAGTAAATCATAGTAATCTTTGCATACATAAAATCATCTTAAATAATATCATTTAAATGTAGGAAAAGTTGTCCAAAAATTTCCTAAGTCCATTGCAAAGCAGCCAATTCAAAATCTTTAAGTTGTGTCAATTTAACCCTAAACCTTTTAATAATTTACCAATTTAATTATAAACCTTTTAACGAATTGTCAATGCATTCTAATTCATTTTAGCAGGAAATCGCTAACATAGCGGTCCAATCGGCGACGGTCATCTTATGTGGTGCGATCGGCACCGACATAGAGAATTTTTAAATTTTTAACAGATTTTCTGAATCTTTTATTTTATTTTCTTTTTCATTGTGATAATTGGGCTACCGTTGGTGAGGTCACAGCCCTCGCCAAATTTGTGCAAGGGCTCACAACACCCTCACCTAGCCTTTGGCCGGAGAGGACTTTGTCGCCCACGCACAATGGCTGCCAACACATTGAAGAAAAAATGAAAAAGAAATTGATAAAATTTCTAAAAACAACTAAAAATTTTGACAAAAATTAAAAACTATTCACATCAGTACTGCACATATTAGTGGAATGGTTTGTAGTGACTTGAACTTGAAAAAACCTTAAAGGTTTAGGAATAAATTTGCATAATTAAATATTTAGGATTGAATTGGCCATTGTATAAGAAATTTAGATTTTTTTGGACAATTTTCCCTTTAAATGTATATAGCAGCTCATATTAAATAAATAAATAAATAATTGGCCGTACAATCGTTTGTGTTGTTATTTATGCTCTTATTTATACAAGAAGAATTTTTTTCTCTCCATTCCATCTATCTCTAATAAAATCGAAACTTCCACACGAGGCCACACAATGGCATACCGCTTTCGAGTTTGCTTGTCGCACCTAAATGACATGGTGAGAATGGTTAACTTAACTCTATTCTAAATTAACTTTTATTTTGAGACACTGTACTTCTGTTTCCTTTTTATTCTTTGACAAATAGACAAAAATTATGGACAAGGGAAAATTGGTATCTCGAGTGCATAAAAAAAAGGGTGAACATGACAAGATGAGGGCAACTGCAGGCAAAGGTTCTGAATAAGTTTTGGGAAGTATTGGGATTTTTATGGCGATCAGGTGGTGTTCGTGCTAATTTTCGCGCGTCTTGAGTGCTCCATCATCTTGAGTAATCTTAAGAGCACATTGCCCCCCCATAGGCCTAGTATCTTCAGGATTTTATTTTTGGATTGCCCGTAACAGTCTTGAATACAGGAATACTAGCAAATGAGCTAACTCCCTTGCCGTTGCTCATCTAGCCTACAGAAAACCGTTTTCTGTTTCCTTTGCTAGCAGGGAGGAACTGTAGAAATGCAAACCCACCCGAATCTCTTGAGTTTTGCATATTCCTCGAATTTTCATCTGTTGTCTTGTAGGTCAAGTCCACGGGAATACCTTCAGTTCAGATACAAAAGAGCAGGTGATGAGTCAAGTATAATCTAACTGAAGGAAATCAGTAATGAAGGGATTCGGTACTGGTACTGACATTTGTATATCAATGCTTCCCAAGCACTGAGCCTGGTTCCACTGAGAAAGTGAGACTGCATCCTCGCCAACGCACCCAGTATAGTGCGGTCTGTCTCTTTTGGGCCTTTCAAGACAAGGAATCTTTACAAGCTGTACATTGACAATATTTGTATGTCATGGCATTAAAATCGAACCATATAAATTGCTGGCGTTCTTTATTTATTTTTATTTATTTATTTCTCTGTTTCACGTTAGTTTAATTGCCAAATCATGTTAGTTTTCACATCAATTTTACGATGTTCTTTGGTAAAGACTCTGCGTGTTATGATTTTGGTTCTATTTGCAGACGATAACCAAAGGCTACCCGCCAATAATTGATGCAAATATTAAACTTGAACAACTTGACCTGGATTATAGTACAACTCATGCGCACTATTGGGGAAGAGCCCTTGACGTCATATGCTAAAGATTCTCCTATGTTTCTAGGCGGCTCTCGCATAGGAATCCCACTGGGGAAATTGCGCAAATAGCTAATTAAATGTATACGTCTTATTCTCAACCAAATTCTGACGTGTCATTCCGATATTTTATCTTCAACGCATGCACGTCATTTTATGAATCAGATGTTGATCTTAACTTCTCCGAAATCTTTACAGCAGCTAAGAAATTGTTTAGATTTTATGCTTATTCAACTCATCGATAAAGACAAATGAGAAAAGGAGACGATTCGCAAATCTTGTTTTGCTTTTTGAGTGATGGATCCTATCCCTTGGCCAAAAAGAACTTGTTTTGTTGACTTGAATACTAGTATGCTTCCGGTCTACGCGCTTGTTTCGTTTCAGAATATATTTTTACGATATACCATATGGTTAATGTTGGGTTTGTTGGATTCCCAAAAACCGGATTTGACACTAAATCGAACCCCTAAAATTATTACGGAAGATAAGCCCGGGAAATACATGTATCACCGATCCTAAAGCACACCACGGAATCGAGCGTACCTTGTTAGCCACAGATTAAGCACCAACGTTGAAGATCGAGGAAGAAATTCTGATCCCTTTAGATCCGATGATGTCAATTCGCCTTGAAGGGAAGACGGCGTCGCCTTTAGCGCTTGTTTTCTTTTTTGGAGGGAGAGAGGGAGAGGAACGTACGTACGTTATTCCGAAGGGTGTCTTCGTCTCTCTCTTTCATCCCTTATATACGGTCCCTCAAAAATAGAAACGTACCCCTTCATCCATGAGCCCTAATATTGTGGGCCGGGCTTTCAGGCCCAACATGAGCGGACGGGCCTTAAGCCCATTACATAAAACCATCATCTCCCACTCGCACATGGTGGGCCGAACAGGATTCTCTTTACCTCTCTTCAACATTCATACTGGTGAATAATCCGTGCGACTAGCATACTTTGAGAGCTCGTTGCTATACATCTATTAGGAATATATAACAGCTCATAATGGGCATCACATCCCGAGTAGATTTAGTATGCGTACCCTAGATCGATCGATCACATTTATATCTCTCTTGATCTCTTTCAAACAATGATATATATGTTGTATTCACAATTATGATTATCCCAAAGACAGTCATAATTGGTTAACCAGTGAATACAAAACTACAATGTGATTCTCCAAATTCGATCTTCCTCTTTCCTTCAAACTATCAATTTCAGTTCAGCTTGCTTTTCTAGAAATGTCCCATTAGATCGAATCAACTCATGACCATTGGCAACATCCTAAGATAGCAAACACTAAATAGAAATCTTGAGAATAAGTAAGAGTCATGAGGGAACTAAAAAATTGAGGAACTCTTTTCCTCAAGAGTCTCACACGATATAAAAGTTGAGATCAAACTTTTGTCACTCTTATTGGTCGTCTCATGCATACGTAGTATGAAATACGTATTACGGTATTAACTCCTTTCCCATGGAGCGTATGTCTACACCTTTCAATACCGTACAGATGATAGTTCAGACATACCCAATGTCTAACTTAAGTTCACGTATCTACTCATTCACAAAATTCATCAAAACTCACATCTGGCATCATAGAGAGATAAAGTAAAATATGTGGGGTATTTTACTTTCGGACATAGTAAGTATTATGTCATCATCTTAACACCCAGTTAAGACGACATACATATTTTAAGCTTGAGCTCTCGATTATCACCTAGATAATAAGCTTAAAAAACAGTCTCATCTATATTTATCACATAGTAAATAGAGGCGATTACCCGTGTGAGTGGGCTAATCTTATATCTGTCCGACATACTTTCTCAACTTAAAATAATGCACTGAGCATTAAGATGCATAAAGATCAAACAAAGATTCATAGGCATAAATGATGAAAACATAAATTCATCAAATGTGAACATTTAGGGAAATAACAATATTCAGTACATCAACCTCTACGCAATCCTAGAGATTTCATATGGCCACAAAACACATCTCTAGGTATTGGCTTTGTCATAAGATCTGCTACCATTCTATGCGTTGTATGTACTCTAAGTTCACATCCTTTCGTGTAATCATATCTTTGACAAGATTATACTTGGTATCTATATGTTTGGTCTTGCCATGATATTTTGGATCTTTGGTGTGCGCTTTTGCTGCTTGGCTATCACAGTTAACCAATAATTAATCTGCAACACTTCCAATAACACCTAAATGATCCAAAAAATCTCTTAAGCCAAACACCTTCTTATACTGCTGCTGATAATGCCACGAACTCAACTTCCATCGTGGACAAGGCTATACATGTTTGTTTCTTACTGCTCCAACATATGGTGCCATTATTATTCGGTAAGAAAACAAACCTAGAGGTAGATTTTCTTTCATCTAAATCTCCTCCCCAATCAGCATAAGAATAGCCTTTGAGTTGCAGATCCTTTCCTTAATAACTAAGCGTATAATCAGTAGTCCCCTTTAGATACCTCAGTATTCTCTTAACGGCTTTCTAATGTGCTTGACCTGGATTGGATTGGTATCTTCTCACCATTCCAACTGCAAAACATATGTCGTCTCTTGTACACATCATAGCGTACATCAAGCTTCCAACAGCACTAGCATAAAGAACATGTTTCATTTGTTCCTTCTCTTGTGGAATCCTTGGACACAATCTGTGGCTCAATCCCTCGCCTTTTGTAATATGAGTATCTATGGATTTACAATCTTGAAATCTTAACTCTAAGAATGTATGCAACATCACCCATGTCTTTCATCTCAAAGTTAGAAGATAACCAATTCTTCACAATATTAACAAACTCCATATTACTTCCGACAATTAGTATATCATCAACATATAATGATATGATCACAAATTGATCTTTGGATCTTTTGATATATACACAATAATCCTCATCAATTATTGTAAAGTCATATGCCATTATGGCATTATGAAAACGTATATACCATTGTCTCGATGATCGCTTAAGGCCATATATCGACCCCCAAAGTCGACATACATTTTCTTCTTGGCCTTTTACTATGAAACCAACAGGTTGTTTCCATATATATTTTTCCTCTAATTCTCCATTGAGGAAAGCAGTCTTTACATCCATTTGATGTAACTCAAGATCCATACTAACCACTATTGCCGAATAATGCGAATCGAGGTAAATCTCACTACGGGAGAAAATGTTTTTCATAATCAATTCATTCCTGTTGATTATACCCCTTCGCTGCTAGGCGAGCCTTATGCCTTTCTATCGAGCCATCAGCTTTTCACTTTATTTTGAGAACCCACTTGTTCCCAATAGCTTTGTGTCCTTTCGGAAGATCAACCAGTTCCCAAACATGGTTTGACTTCATTGACTCCATTTCCTCTTCCATTGCATGAATCCATTTTTCCTTATTAGGGCAATTCGAGCATCATTAATATTTCTTGGCTCATCCTTATCTTGCAGAGCAATCATAAAAGTTTCCCCTTCAATGTCAAAATGTCGACAAGAATACTTTGGCGACTTGTTTGCCGTATGGGAGATTGTACACTTTGCACATCATTCCCCATTATGCTCCTACTTGGATTAGATAATGATGACGTCGTCTCATCATGTGGTAGCAATTGAGAATGAGTTGAATTCAATTCATCACTTCTCATATTACTCCCACTTGGACGAACTCCACTAATATCATTATCTTGATCCAAGATTACAAATAGGGAGTAATCTTCCCCTATTTTGCCCTTCTTAGGAAATTTATCCTCTAAGAATGTGACATCTCATGATTCAAATGCAGTTATACTCCCACTTTCCTGCTCACCTATGAACACATACCCTTTCGAGTGTTCGGAGTATCTCATTAAAATACTCTTCTTTCCTTTGGGACCCAATTTCTCAAACTTGTGAGGGGACTCATGAATATAGGCGGCACAACCCCATGGCTTAAGAAAACTTAAATCCGGTTTTCCACTTGTCCATAACTCATATGGAGTGGAAGTAACTCATTTGGAAGGCACCCGGTTAAGTATATAGGAAGCAGTTAATAACGCATCACTCCAAAAAGTGATAGGTAAGTTAGCATGCGCCATCATGGACCTAACCATTTCCAGTAGGGTTCTGTTTCTTCTCTCCGCAACACCATTTTGTTGAGGAGTATATGAAATAGACAACTATTTTTCTATTCCTTTTTCATCACATAATTTTCTGAATTCATCAGATAAATATTCTCGACCTCGATCGGATCTCCATGCTTTTATTTTCTTGTCTAATTGATTTTCTACCAAGTTCATAAATCTTTTGAAACAACTTAATACTTCAGATTTATGAGAAATCAAATAGACATATCCGAATCAAGTATAATCAACTATAAAAGTGATGAAATAAACAGCCCCATGCCTTCCTCTCACATTCATTGAACCACAGACGTCAGAGTGGATTAAATGCAGAGGAAATTCAGCTTTTTTCCCTTTTTCCAAATGGTTTCCTTGTCGTTTTCCCTACTAGGCAATGCTCACATATGGGCAAATCGACTTTTTCAATGCTGCCTAACAAGCCCTCTTTGGCTAGTCTATTCATACGTTGTTGGCCAATATGACCAAGTCTAGCATGCCACATAATCACATCATTATCATATGAAGTAGAAGACGTGAAACAAGGGAATAACAAATATTGACATCACCACAGTCAACATTTAGTACAATAAAACCATCTAGAAAGTGACCACAATCATAGTAATTTGTATCCAAATACAAATCTACACATCTATTATGGAAGTTCTCACTAAAACCAAGCTTAACCAACACCAAAACAGACACTTAAATTTCGACGAATCTCCGGAGCATATAGAATATCATGTAGGAACAAAATGCGTCCACCACGCATGTTCAGTTGGCAGGTGCCAATCCCTTTAACTTCAGCTCTGGAGTTATTTCCTACATAGATCCACTTAGTTCCAGTTAGTATCGCCGGAATTTCACGAAGAATTCTCTATCATTCGCTACATGATCTGTCACTCCTGAATCTATAGTCCACAAAGGATTGGATTCAACTAATAATACAGAACTTGACACATAAGCAAAGTTCTTAAATGTACAAGGGGTGTTTACATTTTTCGGCTCACAACAGTTGCGAGCATAGTGACCTTTCTTGTCACAATTATAACACCTCACCCTTGACATTTTCTTTACTTGAGGACGTTTTCCTCTCTTGTATTGGTTAACTCTTGATTTCTTGCAATAAGGACTTGATCCTTTGCATTCCCACATATTGAACGAATCAATACGCTTGCGCTTAGAGCTCAAAGCCCTTTCTGAGCTAGAACCAGCATTGCAAATGTCTATTTTCGGCTCAAATGCCGTTAGGCGGTCCTTTGCTAGCTCAAGGTGGCGCACGGCATTCTCAAGATCTTCCATAATATGGTCAAGAGCTTCTAGTGCTTCTTGCTTTTCCAGCACATATTGAATCTTCATATTCAATATTTCACAATTGTTGCCGTTCATATCAGCAATTACGTTCTTAGTTACTCAAAACCATCGGTCCGAACACATCGACATATATGCACGAATAATTAATGCCTATCATTTATGCATCCACTTTGCACAGACCCATCATATCAATAAACAATTTCAAGTAAGGTTTTAGAATCAAAAGGTCACTATGTTTCCAATCATCCTCTAAAAATCCTAATTCAAAATTATTATTAATATAATTGTCTTATGCAAAATAAATTCTATGAAGTTACAAAAATTTCTATGAACTACCCACAGCAGTCAACAATAATAGAAATCAAATAATATCTAACATCCAATAGAATAACAATGCTTTCACATAATACAACTATCCATTACACTAAACAATATATACAGAGGAAAAATATCAACAAAGAATGAGATATTCACATTCAAAAACATCTCAAACTAATCTAAGAAATAAATAGGGAATGTCCTTTCTAATCTATCAATCAAAATATCTGAGAAATTTGAAGGCACATTTGCCAACCATGGAAAAGCTTTTGGAGAGCTTTCATGTCGCCTCCAAGCTGCATTCACTCTGTGCCATGTGGCGCTCAATCTAAGGGTTGAAGTTTTGGTTAACTCAATCCTATAGTACTCTCTTACAAAAGCTACCACTAGCCTCCTATAACCCGGGACCACATTGACCTCCTATAGCCGATCTAATACTGCTTGCCATTCAGGTGGAAGAGTATTCATCAAAGCCGGCACCTTCTCAAAATTTGGCATAAGATAACCATTCCAGATGATTTCATGTATCATCTGATTGACCATGACCACATGTGATACTAAATCACCGTCATGCCACCAATAATTAGCTAACTCTGTCATCAGCCTTTTAAGTCTTGCAATTCCTTTGTCCGTTCTCGGGATTGCAGGTATCCGTGCATAACGCATCATAGTTCCTGCAACAAATGCAGAACAAAAAATGGATCACTTATAATCCATAATGTACATAAAGGAAAATACATAATTTTTCATGATTCATGCAACAAATGCAGAATTAACAATGGATTACTTATAACCCACATAGACATAATTGAAAAAAAAAACAGATTCCTTTTTTTTTTTTTTTTTTTTTTTTCGGGTCAACGGTCGTCGGTCAACGGTCGTCGGTCGTCGGTCAACGGGCTGCGGTCGGGCCGGTTGTCGGACCGGACGGGCCGGTCGGACCGGTCGGGCGAACCGATCGGTACGTGCCGCGCGCGTGCGCGGGCTGACGTCACGCAGACGTCAGCCGACACGTGCGCGGCATGCGCCAATCTTCCATGCGGGTCGGGTCGGGTCGCCGGCCAGTGACCGGCCGGCCAACGGTTGTCGGTGATGACGTCATCCCAGCGGTTACTTTGACGTCACGGTGACGTCAGCATGCGTCGGTTCGCCGACCGGCGCGTGTGGCGCACGCACTGGCGGAGCCAGCGCTTTGGGCGCGTCCAACGTCTCCCGGCGGCGCACGACATGTCGACGGACTCGTCTCGACGAGCTCTTTCACCCTATGCCTTCAGAAATTGATTTCGACTTACAGAAACTCGAAAAAACGGATGAACAGTGCTCGGGTGTCGGGATTTTCGCCCCGATCCGTGTCGGCCGATTATTTTCGCGAAAAATCAATCAAAAAACATGAAAAGAGTCGGGAAAACATGAATTAGGGCTCTAATACTAATGTTGGGTTTGTCGGATTCCCAAAAACCGGATTTAACACTAAATCGAACCCCTAAAATGATTGCGGAAGATAAGCCCGGGAAATACATGTATCACCGATCCTAAAGCACACCACGGAATCGAGCGTACCTTGTTAGCCACAGATTAAGCACCAATGCTGAAGATCGAGGAAGAAATTCTGATCCCTTTAGATCCGATAATGTCAATTCGCCTTGAAGGGAAGACGACGTCGCCTTTAGCGCTTGTTTTCTTTTTTGGAGGGAGAGAGGGAGAGGAACGTACGTACGTTATTCCGAAGGGTGTCTTCGTCTCTCTCTTTCATCCCTTATATACGTTCCCTCAAAAATAGAAACGTACCCCTTCATCCATGGGCCCTAATATTATGGGCCGGGCTTTCAGGCCCAACATGAGCGGACGGGCCTTAAGCCCATCACATAAAACCATCAGTTAACATTGACGAGAAGTCATCGGTAATGGAGAAAGGCAATTTTGCGAGTTCTGTATAAACTTCTCTCTAGCTAGAGACTCCACTTGTCATGACATTGATTCTATATGCAGATGGTAACTAAAGGCTACCCTGCAATAATTTCCAGAGTCCTGAAAATATTATACTTCAACCACTTGACCAGTACTATGGTGTTACGTGACATGCGCACCAATATGGAAGTTTCTGCGATGTTTCTCGGTCACTCTCATATGTGAATCCTATGGGGAAAGTCCAAAAATTACTTTTTAAATAAACTTGTCCCATTCTCGACCTAACTATGTTTCGACTCATTCTCATGTTTTATCTTCCGTGGATAGCATCTTATCATTCCCATAATTTATGTTTAGTCTATTCATTGTCTAAAACAAATGACAACAGGCGTGTTTTGTTTTGTAAATTATCCCTTTGATACCATTTAATTGATAGAGGTCCATAGATATACAAGAGAAACGATATTCAGGTCCTATGCCAAGTTTCTATGATGTTTTCTTTGGAAAATTGTTAAATATTATGAAAAAAATAACAATTGTCAGAAATCTATTGAAAAATATGACAAAATATTATCAATTATCTAAGACGTACAAGCACCATCCTTAAGAATAATTTCACCCCTCAGACTACGAAACTCGGTGCATAAGACTCTAGCGGCTATTCTTTAAGATACAACAAATCTTCTTCTATACTCCGCACTGAGTATTAGAAAAAACATGAACAATGTTATATGTATAACCTAGTAAAGAAAAAAGAAACTTATGTAAAGAGAAGAAAGATTCTCGTTTTGATATATCGATATCTTTTTTCAATTATGTTCAAAGTAATGAAAGAGAATATGACTAATGAAGAGTACATGAAGAAATAAATCAACCTCACAAAGCCTTTATAAATCCATTATAAAGCCAACCGCTGTAAAATTGTTACACAATGATAGCCTTCATGGCAATCATAATTATTATCAAAGCCATTACTTTCTAATATTACAAAACCGATGAAATATGTAATGGTTTCTTGATGACTCTCATATATGAATCCCATTGGGGAAGTGCAAAATTTGCTTATTAAGGACTCATCTGGCAACTTGTCAAATAGTGTTTGATTTTGTTCTTATAGATTTGGAATAGAGATCCGTTCTGTAAATTTTTTGTTTGCGGGAATAAATTTTATTATTAGAATTAGATTTGGAATAAAATCAACGAGTAAAAAAAAGTTGATTCTTTCTTTCTCAAGAACACTTCCAGAATCTAGTCAACCCAAATTTCTTATTTCTCTTTGGTCTTCTTCTTTTCTTCTTGTTCTTCTTCCTTCTCTCTTCTTCTTCATCGCTGCCGTCGTCAGCCACCATCGCCATCGCCACCATCCACCACCTCCAATCATTTGTGACCAGTTGGGCAATATTTGACGAGCTTGTCAGATGCTCGTCAAGCCGGGGTGAGGTCTGATAAGCTCATTGGTGACCAAGCAAGCATCACTAAGGCCTTTCTTAGCCACCGAAGAGACTCACTTAGCTAGGCAAGGCTCGTCTAGCCATTGGCAAGCCTCGCCTGGTTGGGCGAGGCTCGGCCAAGCCATGGCTATCTAGTGAGGTCGAGCCCCGCCGGCAACAACCGAGCCTCACCCAGTTGCCAGCAAGGCTTAGCCAACGAGGCACAGCCTCACCGAGGGCCAGCGATGCTTGAACGAGGTCGCTGACCCTCGTTTGGTTGGTTGTCAGTTATATTAAGGCTAATGACCAGCCAAAGCTGAAGAAAAAGAGAAAGAAAGGAAAACAAGAAAACAAGAAAAAAAGTAATAAAATTATTAAAAAAAAATTAGAAGAAAATGGTTTAGATTAGAAATTTTGAAAACGATACCAAACACAATTCTATTCAAAAAATAAAAATTTTGAACGGTTACCAAACGTCTTAAAATACTTAGAAATTGTTTCAAAAAACAGAATAAAAAATAATTATCTCTGATTAGAAATTATTTTTTGAAAGAAAATGATTACCAAACACACCATAAGTGTACTTGTCTCTTTCCCATATTTTATTTTCTGTGGATAGCATTTTATCATTCCCATATTTTATGCTTAGTCAACTCATCGTCAAAAACAAATGAGAACAGGAGTGTTTTGCAAAATTTCCCCTCGGATACCATTTCATTGGTCAAGTTACGTGTATATACAAGAGAAACGATAATCTCGTAATTCTTTTAACATACAAATTCTAAAAACAAATCAAACAACTTAAATTATAGAATCAATTTCCCATTAAATTTGTCGTGCGTGGATGTTATCAAAACCCTCTATTTGGCTTGGGTTTAGCCTGAGATTGAATGTGCGGATCAAAATTTGTTCAATTCAAAAGAGTATAAGGATCAAATTGAACAAAATCAAAATTTAAAGTTTATATTAAATATTTGCTATAAGTCCAACAACTATTTTTAATATTGTATTGCCTAGTCAAATTCAAGCACGTGAATAAAGTGTTGTCTCCTTACACATGCAACTTAGGAAAATTACTAAAAAAATCATAATCATGATAATTCAGTTTTAAACTTTTTATTTTAATCAATTTAATCATAAACTTTTTGTCAATGTGGTTCTTCCGATGTGATGAATTTTGGTTGGAAATTATTGACATGGACACCGAACATCCTACGTGGCATGACTAGTGTTAACGTAAAATTTTGATTTAGTCAATTTTTTGTTCCTTTTCTTTTCTTTTTCTTTTCCTTTTTTTAGCCTATGGTTGATCTTAGGCCACAAGAGAGGGCCGGCCTCACCTAAGCGAGGGTTGCCTTTTCTGGCCACAAGTGAGGGCCATGATGTCCATGCTACCCAATGTTCCTAAACTTTTATAAAATGTTCAATCAACTCTCTAAATAATTTTTTGTGTCATGAGATCCTTAAATTCTCCATTTTTTTTTGTTTGTTTGTTCGAGTTGATTCTTCTATTAAACATGCGGATGGAATTGCGAGGTGGAGTGCCACATCAGTTTAATTTTTTCGAATTTTCAATATTTCACTAGTACACCATCAAGCATCTGTGAATTTCCTGGGCCTTTGCACCGGCGAGTGTATTCAATCAAACAAAGCAAGATAGCATCTCTTCTTTCTGAAGGTATAGTACCAAGGAATAAACTTTAATTTTCTCGAGTGCATGATAAGCAAAAGAAGTGACAGAGTAAGTCGATAACTATAAAAGTTCCTCCCAGAGACAAAAAGTTCAAAATGCAAGGTCACAAGTTTCCCCTATATCTCAAATTGCAAGCAACAAAGTTAAGACACGTTTGCTTAGCTAATAATCCCCCAAAGGGGGGAGGTACTGTCCAACAAGGTAGTTATCTATAGGTTAATCAAATACGAGCGATTTTTTTACTTTTGTCGATCTTCATTCTATTCCTACTCTAACTCTCATTTTTAAACTTTTACCTTGCCTCTTTACAAAGCGTGAGAGTCAAAATCCATATTTAAAACTAAATCATTATCACCCAATGCTTTTGAGAAAACAGATATTCGAACCCCCCATCTCCTTTTTTCATGTAGGAAGGATGGCCATTAGGATAAACCTTAGTGATTAAATACAAGTGATATTACACACACAAAAAAATGACATAGAAGATAAATCTTATGGCGTTAAGAAAACAGAACCACCTAGCTGGCTTTGTCACCAAGCAATCCAAGTAAACAGGGAAGGGACATGAAGTGAAAATTTTGAAACTCCATGAGCTGAAACCGGGGTGTTTCGGATGTGATTGGTAATTCTCAAAGTTAATCGTAATTTTTCCAAATCTGTTAGTAATTCCACAATGGTAACCTCCGTCATTTCATTAGTAAACAGCAAATCGTCCGGCGTGAAAATGGATACTATTATCTAACTTTTTTCATATGATATAATTTTCCCTACAATCATGATCCCACCCACCATCATCTCCACTACCCAGTTCCCCTCGCCGCAGCTGCTGCACCAAAGCCACCGTAAATTCATCGCCGTCACCAGCAACCCAGTTAAGATCACACTTCTCCCAGAGCATTTCATCAAACGCACAAAATCCATTCTTCGAAACTTTTCCAGTAACTCGGCACGGGACTGCCAACGAACACCTGTTATCTGGGACAACAAAAAGTGTTCCTAAAACATCTATTACAGCATGATGGATAAGTTTCCAGTATTGGGTTCTGCGGAAATAACGTGGACAACTCGTTCTTCCTCTGCATCCGAGACCGTCAAACCATTAGAATCTATAAGATGAAAGAGCGTATTACCAAAAAGTTTAGAGCGTTCGCATTGCTGCTTCTTCACCTTGAAAGATAGCTCCTTCCCATTTCCACGGAGAGGGAGGGTCTTACCATGTCGGAGTCGATGAAGACGCGGAAGCAAACGGGCGTGGGGTGACAATTGCAGGAAGCTGAAGAAATGGAGGGCGGACGAGGCCAGGGCTGCTCACGGGCCGGGCTTGGAGTCAACACGATAAAGAGCCGGAAAAAGGACACTGGGCAAGCCCAAAACCAGTTTTCTCAAGAACCAGACATCGGGGTTCCACTAATTCATCATAATTCAAATGTTGGGATAATAACACAAACAGTCCTTAACTTTGGCCCAATATATAATTTGATCAATGAATTTTAAATTTGTTTGATATGGTCCATGAACTTTAGCCCAACGTGCATACGTTGAATATTTTCATACAGCTCAGGGACTGTATTAAACATGCATCAAAAGTCCATGGACTACATTGAACAAATTAAAAGTTTTTGGACCACAATGCATGTTAGGCTAAAATTCATGGACTACATTTAACAAATCAAAAGTTCATAAGCCAAATTACATATTGGATCAATATTCATGGACTATTTGTGTCAATTTCCCATCAAATGTTTTCCATTTTCGAAGAAAACTAGTGAAATAGAAAGAAACAAGAGGAGATGGTGGAATGACATTCTTGATTCTGATTCTTCCTATAAGGAAACTATTAAAGTAATCAGATTTGGGCAAGGCTCATGTAACATACATGGTTCCACCAGTGGTGTGCATTGGTTTAATGGGGTGAAATTGAGTCAAGCCACTCGCGAGTGCCTTAGGTTTGACTTGGTGACTGCTCAAGATCTGCTCATCTGATTTCAAGTCAAGCTCGAGTTCGAACTACTCAAGTTTTTTATCCGTGTCAAGCTCAAGCTTGTAGTAACAAACTCAATAGGCTCGCGAGCTTACTTGTTGAAATATATGTAATTGTTATGAAAATCGACACTTAACAAGCTTAGTTGTTGAAAGATATGTAATTGTTATGAAAATAGACACTTAACATTACAAATTTTCGATCTTATAAAAGTCAAGCTTGAGCTTGTAATTTTCAGCACAATAGGCCCGTGAGCTTAATTGATGAAATATATGTAATTATTATGAAAAATAGACACTTAAAATTAAAAAAAGTTCGAGCTTATAAAAGTCAAGCTCAAACTCACATTCGAGTTTTTCTTTACAAATTGATCATAACTAGGCCGACTCAAGAACGATAGTTGATATTGATCAAGCTCGAGTCGGATTTTGAGCAATGAGTATGTGGGCCGAGCTCAAGCTTACAGTGTATTGGTTCAATGCATCTTGATTATACCCCTAGTGGTAGGTAAGTGCAAGTCTCTTCATTAAGACAAATCAGTATGACTGCGAATGTGCCATTTTCCTAGTAATTGTCAAGTTTTTTTCTTGATTGTTCAAGGGGACACTTATTCTCTTTGATGTGCTTTTCATGTCATGAATCTATTGACTAAGTCTAAAGAAAAAAAGTCACTCTTGGCAAATGACATTGTTGTAAACTTTGGTGCCAATGCCATGTCTTTTGGGTCATGATAGAATATTGGGAACATGTCCTTGGGAGGTCAAACACAATCTCTCCTCTTTTTCTACCCCCACCTTAATTTTGACTTTTTGACTGATGCTTTTTTTTTCCGTTTGCTTTCCTTTGTTGCTTTTTGACTATTTCATCTTTGCATGCTGGTTTTCTCTTATCAACACTATTTCTTCGTTAAGTCATCCATTACAATTAAATTAACACGATGCGATCAAGTTTTAAACTTCTTTAGTCAATGACCCTCCTAATTTTTTTATTTTTTTATGCGACAGTCAAGAGGTATTCTCGACCAATTTTCTCACCCCTCCTAATCTTTTACTCAATATAACAGCTTTAGGACCATATTTCTAGATACCCTTCACATTCTTCTCTCTAACCTCTCCATGTTTTGACCATCCCTTTTTTGCTTTAGTAGATATTTTTTTTTTAACTCAAGCTATCCTCTTTCTCCTTTTCTGCGATGCTTCTCTTCTAAGCTCAGCTGGTGAAGTGTACATGGCGAAGTTGTCCTAAAGCTGCTTAAGCCATCATAGTTTAGGAAAGGACATATGTAAATCTCAGTTCATCCAAAGATGATACCTTGCCAATTATTATTATTATTATTATTATTATTATTATTATTATTATTATTATTATTATTTTGGTGGTCTGATACCTTGCCAATTGGCTTTCTCTATCATGCAATACAGGAATCTAAATGGGTCACCACTTCCGGATACCATTGGCACAAGGCCCATCGTTTCACTTGCCCCAAGTTTCCAAAAGCTGCTTGGACCAATGAAATTGGGTTTTCATTATCCAACAGTAATCTTGATGGAGAAGAGTGGAAATTATGAATCAGAACAAATTCGCTCGCATCCAATAACTCGATGGTGATATTGCTCTTGTCTTTGCACATCTTAGTCAATAACTATTCAGGAATTTCTGCACTGATTCATGCTAACTTGGGCAAATCATAGACCACCAGAGCATGCTTCCTTCAAAAAATTAGTATAATAAACATTGTGCAGGTATAATTATCATTAGTTGTCAATGTTAATTGAAAGAATGTCAAAGGTTATGGTTGAGGTCAGCGCAGTCATATATTCCCTTGTTTTATGGGTTATGGAATAGTTTTTTTCTTTTTTCATTTAAATATTTATGTAAAGTATAATTGGTGCAATCTCATGTACATTCACGAAAATCTCGCAAGAAATATAGCAATCGCTTGACGACATGGTGATTTTCTATCATATACATTGACAAGGCGAAATTCATGCAACCTTACGTGCACGCTATAAATTCATTTTCCCACTTTATCAATCACAAATAATTTCAGTTTGAATCAAATTATTCAAATTATTCAGGATTCGACTCACATCCTATCTAATCCATGAAAAGCGGGTGCATAAAAACCAACGCAAATATCATATTTACTTTCTCTCGCCCTACTTCTAAAGATAGATAGAAAAGGGTTGAGAGACTTACTTTCTTAAATTCTCTCCTTTCTAAAGCTGCGCAAGTGGATCAAACAAACTACAGAAATGAGTCATGGCACAATGAACATACTTACTAACAACTAGGTCCACTCAAACTTTTCTGTCCTTATCGTTATTATTCGATTCGCTTAGAAAACGAACTCCTACTACTCCTCCTAGATCCTCCTCAATTCTTTATTACATAATATTATCAACCACTTCTCATCATGAGAAACAAGAAATGCAAAAACGGGTCTCGATCATTATCCTAGTTGCGTAAAAAATCTTCACCCATTTTATAATGTAATAACAATCCAATCACATGATCCTTGCATTGTCAAATTGCATGGACCCTCCTATCTCTACGGATAAATGCTCCATGTTCATGTTTATCCTCTATGCCAAAACCTATTCCTATAAACCAAAGGAACGCAATAAAGTACAATGATTTTCATAGCAAGATACTCCACGTCACGTGACCACACGGGCCAAGAAGTCCTGCTTTATGCAATTAGCCCCTATTTTACTCGAACCAAAAATTGGATTTGGAGACCTCTTTTCAAGACCCCAACTTGTCAACACTTTGAAAACCCTGTCGCCATTAGAGACGACATAGTTGAGCACGAGAGCGTATTTTGCGCTCCGAGGAGATTTGCTAGTTCAACAACTCCATCAAATGTAAAGTTAATAAAATCCTTAACATAACAAATAATCATAAGCACTTTTTCTCGCCCCCAATAACTGTTCAGTGACAAGGACAACCTAACCCGCAAGATTTAGGTAAAACCATGATCGTCCACTTGGATTACTTGTATAAAGACGTGCAAGACAAGTTGAGAGAAAGATAATCTCGCAAGGGATAAAAGGCCATGCCCAACTTGCACTTAAGGTGAGATTTCATTCTTCTTTTTTTACCAGATATCTTTGTGAAATTTCATGGGACCGACTGTGATTATTCTAAAAGTTCAAATGGTTAGATAAATAAATTATTGTAAAGATCTCTCTCATGCTTAGATTGGATTTTGATAAAGGAGGCAAATAAAGAATTTAGAAAGAACCCACCGATGGGTGGCCGTGATGGTTTGCGCTTTACTACCTCATCGCTAAGGGAACGAGTTCAAATCTCCGATTGCTAGCGTCTTAAATGGGGAGCCCTGGTGATGGGTTCCTGGGCCAGCTCCCCCCATGTATAGTCGACGGTCGCCGTTGGGCCTATCGAGCTCTTGGACGCCGTGAGCACCCGCAAGGTTGTGCCAAGCCGGATCCTAAATACCAGAAAAAATAAAAATAAAAACAAAAAGAATTTAGAAAGATTTGGACTTGAACCTCCTTCTCTAATAATATGTAAAATTTTGTAGAACCACAGTTAACTGTCTAAAAAACTTAAACCATCAAATAAAAAGGTAATTGATTATTCATATATTGTAACAGTTCCCCTCAAGCATAGATAGGATTTTGGCCCTATATTAAGCAACAAAAATATATAATGAGGGAGGTATATTAGGGGCTTTGAAAGATTTGGACTCGGATCTCGTACTCTGGTATTATGTAAGACTTTGTGAAATCACTATCAATTGTTTTGAAAACTTAAACTTTTAGATAAAAATATAGTTTAATATTTTTGAGGGGGTGTGAATTGGGTTCTTAAAAAGTTCAATAATTACTTCAAATAAAATATGATTTTTTAGAGATTAACTTTGCCCCTTTAGAGAGAGAGAGAGAGAGTCCAAGATTAAAAAAAAAAAAATCGATAGAAAAGCAAAGTTACTATGTCTCATAATTGAAAGCAAAAACCAATTCCGGGGGTCAATTATTAACAACATTAAACCACTAATGGAATGCCCAACTTTTACTTTTATTAAGGTAAAATTTCGTTCTTTTGACTGAATACTTATAAAATTGTGTGGGACCGCCATCGATTACTTAAAATACTTGAACTGTCAAATAAAAATGTGATTAAATATTTAAATATTATAATGTTCCCCTCATGTGTAGGCCAAATTCTGGCTAAGTATCAAGTGCAAAGATATATAGCAAGGAAGGCAAATAAGGAGTTAGGAAAAATTTGGACTCGGACTTCTTGCTTTGATACATTGTAAGATTTCATGGACCACTGCCAACTTAAGGTTTTAAATGAAAGCATGATTTCATATTTAAGCATTGTAATAATCTTGACAGAGATATAGTCCAAAATAAAATAAAAAATAGAATAAAAAGCAAGCAAAAAGCAATTATGGGTGCTCAATCATTAACAACATTAAACCACAAATGTAATGCTCAACTTGCATTTTATTTAGGTAAAATTTCGTTCTTTTTTTATCTGATACTTTATGAAATTTTGTGAGGCTGCCACCAACAGCTTAAAAAACTCAAACTATTATATGAAAGTGTGGTTAAGCATTTAAATATTATGATGTTCCCTCACTCGCGTAGGCCGGATTTTAGTCTAGTATCAAGCACGAAGATATGTAGTAAGGGAGGCACATAAGAAGCCTAAAAGGATTTGGACTTGGACCTACTACTTTAATATTATATAAGATTTTATGAGATTATTACTAACTTGAGCTTTTAGACGAAGATATGGTTTAATATTAAGCATTGTAACAATCTTGAGAAAGAGAGAGAGAGAGAGAGAGAGAGAGAGAGAGTCCATGATAAAATAATAAAATAAAAAAAGTAAAGTTACTATATCTCATAATTGAAAGCAAAACCCAATTCCGGGGGCTCAATTATTAAAAACGTGAAACCACAAATGTAATGCCCAACTTGCACTTTATTAAGGTGATTTTTTTTTTTTTTTTTGGTCCAGAAACTTTGTGAAATTTTATAATACTGCCACCAACCATTCTAAAAACTCGAATTGTTAGATAAAAACATGATTAAAAGTTTAAATATTGTAACTTTACCTTACATGCGTAGGCCGAATTTTAGCCTAATATTGAGAGTGAATATATGGTGAGGGAGGCAAATAAAAGAGCCTGAAAATATTTGGACTCGAACCTACCACTATGATACTATGTAAAATTTTGTGATACCTTAATCAACTATTCTAAAATTTCAAACTATTATATAAAGGCATTGTTGAAACATTTAAATATTGAAATGCTCCCCCTTGTGCCTAAGTTGGATTTTTGCCTGAGTGCGAGAATATATAATAAGGGAGGCGAATACGAGGGCTAGAAAAATTTAGATTCTCCTACTTTGATATCATTTAATATTTTGTTAGGCCATTGCTAACTTAAGCCTTTTAAGTAGTGAAAGCATGGTTTATATTTAAGTATTATAACAATCTTGAGGGGCATACCGGTTGTGTTTTCAAAGTTCGATAATTACTCCAAATAAAGTATGATTAACTACAGATTAACTTTGGCCCTTTCTGACCGCGGAGAGAGAGAGAGAGAGAGAGAGAGAGATAGCTAGGCTCCCTCTGATGCAAGTACAAAAATAAAAAAATAAAAATAGCAGTAAACCAAAAATGGTTTGGTTGATTTGCTTTCATCTCTCTATCAATCACATTAACTTTAACAACTTGCGATTTAACTATCAATTTGTTTTTCCTTGGATACACGCCATATATTGGTGACAAAAAATAGGTATGGATTTTTCAACCAATTAATGTGGGCTAGAACGTGGATTTGGAGTCCTTTCGAGTGACGGGACCGAAAGATGGTCGGCTGAGAAAATGGATTTTATGCATGTTTTTCTAGGCAAGGCACCAATTGGAGAATGTCTCCGGTGCAAGTAGGCCAACTTGTTAGCATATTAATTAAATAGAAGGGGGTGAACATTATAAACGTAAATTAATTTGAGAGGAAGACCCTGATCGATAAAATTGAAAAATTAAGTGCTGACAATATAAGTAAAAAAATTTGCATGGTAAGTTGGTAAAAAGTTTTCCGATTATGATTGAAATTGTCGCTCAATACTATTAGTTCCTTACTAGACATGGAACTGTGATCATTATATGTAAGTTTTAGTAGGTAGAGTTGGTAAAATAATACTTGGCTCACACTATTTTCACCATGTAAATGGCTATAACACGCATTGATTTGCTGAGTTGACGAGAACAACCTCGAAAGAACTAACTAGTCGATAGCACAAATTGAATGGCGAAAGCTGCTATTCATTAAAAATGCAAAAGTTGCACATTATCATGGAAATACAAGACTGTTTGTATTAATTAAAATAAAATTGTTTCATTCCACTGCATTATTTTTTTGTTTGTGTACGAATTTTATTTCCTCTTTTCTACTCAGTGATGTCCTCAGAGCTGAAGAATTGTACATCACAAGGAGTTATTAGAGATTGATGAATTTTAGGGAGACATTGTAAAATAAATTTACTTTATTATTTTTAAAAAAATTAAAATCCCGAGCATTAAATTTATTAAAATACTCGAATCCTAAATGATTATTGTAAAAAAGCACAAACATGTAAAGCTTCTTCTATTTGAACACAAAAGAAGAATAAACAAGGGTTTAGGAAAAGTTGATAAAAATCAATAGATTGATTTTTTTTTCTTTTTGTGAAAGGTAATGAATATATAGAGCATTGACCAAGTGTATAAAATATCACGACATCAAAACTTACACTCAAGACTATAGAATGTTACGAGTGGAAGGATGCCGGGATGTAAAAGCCACAAGTGGCAACCAAAATAACAAACACAAAGGGACACGAAAAGCACGGCATGAACAACCGGGCCCCAGAAACACAAAAACCCTCAGTTAGGGAAGAGAACAACCGCCAAAAACAGCAAGCCTCGTGAAATCAATAGATTGATTGATCTACATTTAAGGCACATTTTTTCCCTTTTATCAATCTTACTAAAACTAAGGTCCCAAAGGCTATTTTAGATCATTTAGATTTTAGTGCTTGTAAAGCTATTTGAGGGGTCGAAATATCGCAAGCCTAATAATTACAGTTCCCTAATATTTCTACTGAAAGAATTAAGTAGCTCGTTCTTCAGTTAATGCATGGGGTGAATTTTTTACTTGATTGAATCTTTTGAGCCAATGCTAAACAGAATTACAAGACAATTTTTTTTTTGGAAGATGAGTATCTCTATCATCTAATAAATAAGTGTTAGCAGGATTTTGGGGTAGATCTAACATAAAAAAAAAAGGAAAGAAGGACTCCGCAAATGTCATATAAAATGGGCCATAGCCAATATGGCTAATGAAAACCCCAACAAAAATAATTAAGCAACTACTCAACTATCTCCATTCTATTAATCGAATTTTAATATCCCCTCTCTCTCTCTCTCTCTCTCTCTCTCTCTCTCTCTCTTTCACATTGAAATGGCCCCCACCAAATGGGCAAGAGAAGCGAGATGAGAGTAAGAGGACCACTCGAAAGATACGAGCGAGGAGCACAACAGACGACAAGAGCAACGTTGTGGATAATCATATACCTTTCTCTTATAAATAAAAAAATTAATGGTGAGTACTAGAATAAGACCAAATCGTAACCAAATTGAATTAAGGCAGCTCCCAGCTCCTAAAATTTGGAACTAGTGATTGTCAATCTGGTTTTTGCGTGGCATGTCACCCAAACTTGTACTTTTTTTTTTTATTAGCAAGTTAATGATGCTTGATCATATTTTATCAGGCCTTACCATTTTTTCATCGAGATTTTCAAAGAATGAGAATTTAGACTATACAACAACACTTGCAATTTTGCAGGGAATAGGAAGAAAAAAAAAAGAAAGACATCACCGTTGGTTTCTAGATTCATCCGAGAGTTGAACCGGACAAATTTTAGGATCACGTGGGCCGATTCTCAATTCCACATATGAGGAATGGACCCATTATGATCCGATTCCTAATTCTAGGGTGAGAATCGATCCACCTTAAAATGGATTGTCCTTAGAAAACATCCGCCCTTAAGAGTTCATTAATATAGCAATAATAAAATAAAAAATGTTTTCCTATTTTCTTATAAATAATTGTTCGTATCGTTTGAAATAATTTGTTAATGAAAGATTTTATATCAACAATAAAAATTTATATCTAAATATTTTCTTCAATGATGGAAATTTTTTTTTTTAACTTTCGTAAGTGGCACAATTAATCATATAGCGTCAATTTTTTTTTAATTTATTTATTTTTCCTAAATAAATGAAATAGTGGACCTGAGTAGGTCCTTAAAAGGCTCACGGAGGAAACAAGTGAGAGAACCGCCCTAGGGTGAGAGACCCCGTGCTCTCCTCATATTCCTTCTTTGTCGGGAAAACAAAGATAGACGGGGAATTAGAGGGCCTCATTGTGGTGAAGGTAGACACCACGTCAGGACTTTGATTCTAGCTATTACCAGGTAGACAGATATACTAACCTCCCGCGTTTGGAATGAGTGAGAGTGGGTTAAATGCCCATAACTAGGTTGACACACCTTGTGGCACTGTCCTCAACCACAAGTTGATTTAGTTCCCTCGGTTGAGGACAGTGTCGCAAACTCTAGGGGTGTGCAACGAGAACCGCCCGAACCGGGAACTGGTTGGACCGGACCGGACCGGCCGGTTTTGGGCGATTCCCACGGTCAGCGGTCCGGTTCCCGGTTCCTAATATTAGAACCAGTGGCCGGTTGGTTCGGTTCCCAATTCCAAGGTGGGAATCGGACCGACCGAACCAAACCAATTTTTTTATATATAATTTATATACGTGAATTAACATTTTAAAACTTATTGCAATCGAAATTGCAATTGAGGTAACAACCTTTTGTGTGGCCAAGAGACCATCAAAACTCTTCTTGTTATTCTTTATTTATAGAGAAAACTTAATTGTTAGTTTCATCTTCTACTCAACGTGGGACAAGGCTCCAAGAGTTCCTCATGCTCACACTCTCTCTCTTGCTCCCCTAGACAAGACACTTCAAGCCTCCAAGAGTCCAAACATCGACTAAACATTCAAAGCATAAAAGAGAGATTGTTTATAAAATCTAAGCCAAGCACAACCTTTAGCCAAATTGTTCATGATTTTTATGCTTAAGAATAAGTGTAAAACACATTAAGTGTGATTAATATTTACGCAAGTGAAGTTTAAATATTTTGCACGTGAAAACATGTATGATTAGTTTTATTGGATCGTTCGAGAACTGAATTGAATTTGATTGATCGGTCCGGAGGATGTTCATTATTTGGTGAAGAAAAAAATGCCGATTTCGTTGGACCGAACTAGACCGGACCAGAACCGATGGTCCAGTCCGGATTCCGGTCCTAAGACCAAACGGTCCATTTCACGGTTCCCAAAATTGGGAACCGGTTCTCCCGATCGGGTTCCCAATTCCACCTTGGAACCGGATCGAGCCAAGAACCGATCACCCTTAGCAAACTCAACGAAAATGCACCCAAGTGAAACCTAAGCCTATGATAAAAAATAAAATAAAAAACCTAAGCCACAAAGAAAAAACCATTGGGGCCCACCTTCTTGAATGGGAAAATGGAAGGCAAATCCTATCCACTTGCCACGTCACAGAGAGAGCGAGAGAGATAAAACGAAGTCGGCAGGGAGAGCAACTGGGAAGAGGCCCACGCCCCAGGGGAGAGGATCCTTATCCGCCAACCACGTGGCGCGCGATGCGGGGGGTCTTCGGACGATCCCATCCCGTCACGTGACAACCCCCCCATCTCCCCCACCCATCGATTACACACGTGGCGGGCCGTACGGACTGTCCGCACCGCAGTGGGTGGGGGATATTTATTTTGTTCCCCGCGGGGGCGTCTCCTCTCTTTTGTCGGGTAGCTGGGGCCACGTCGGATTGGGGGCAGTTGGAGAGATCTCGGCCCTTGGCTCCCGAGATGGTGGAGCTGATCACGGGGGCCCCACCACCACCCCATCCCCCCCAGACGAGATCGTACGGCTCCCCACAGCGATTTTTGTCTCGCTTTTTTAACCGCTCCCTACGTTGTCCGCTTGCGTAGGACATCGAGCCAAGAGAACCACTCGCGGAGATTCCCTATAAGTCACGGCAAAATTGCCTGTAACCCCAAAACGGGGCTAAGTTCAGTCCACCGCGGCTTGAAAATGAGAGTTATGATGGGATGTCTTCATCAACTGGACAGTAGTTCTCCCTCCTCAATAGCCCCTCCCCCCGTGCCTCTCGTTTCTTTATATATATATATATATATATTATTTAAGATGTGAAAAGATTTTCACGTAAAATTCAAGTAATAAATTTATCAAAGAATGTCAATCCAAGTGGGGTCTCCCACCTCAGGACAATTATTCTGCATGTCTGGAGAACTCTTAAGTCTTTTATGAATATGTCCAGATTCAAGGAGATTCCCTATAAGTCACGACAAAATTTTCTGTAACCCAAAAATGGGGTTGAGTTTAGTCCACTGCCACTTGAAAATTTGAGTTATGATGGAATGTCTTCATCAAGTGGACAGTAGTTCTCCCTCCTTAATAGCCTCTCTCTCTCTCTCTCTCTCTCTCTCTCTCGTTTCTTTATATATATGATTTAAGACATGAAAATATTTTCATGTAAAATTTAGGTGATAAATTTTACCAAAGAATGTTAACCCAAGTGGGGTTTCCCACCCTAGGGCGGTTTTCCCGCATGTCTGGAAGACCCTTAAGTCTTTTAAGGACTTGCTCAAGTCCAAGGAGATTCCCTATAAGTCACGGCAAAATTCCCTCTAACCCGAAAACGAGGTTGAGTTCAATCCACTGCTTGAAAATTTGAGTTATGATGGAATGTCTTCATCAAGTGGACAGTAGTTCTCCCTTCGAAAACGGGGTTGAGTTTAGTCCACCGCTTGAAAATTTGAGTTATGATGGAATGTCTTCATCAAGTGGACAGTAGTTCTCCCTTCGAAAACGGGGTTGAGTTCAGTCCACCGCTTGAAAATTTGAGTTATGATGGAATGTCTTCATCAAGTGGACAGTAGTTCTCCCTCCTTAATAGCCCCCCTCTCTCTCTCTCTCTCGTTAAATTAGGTGATATTTCACCAAAGAATGTCTGAGAATAAAATGAGGAAAGATATTAAATAGCATGGAAGATAATTGTGGGATGGGAGGGTTTGAGACAAAACTTTGTGACTAATATCTAATGAACGCATAATCTAGCAAACCAAATTGTGTCCCTTTTGTGTTTTCCCATAAAAACCCTTCAAAACTTTTTTTTTAATAAGTATAAATGAAATTTTAAAAAATAAAGGTTAAATTGACCAAAGGAAAGGGAGAAAAACGAGGAGGTAAAACAAAAAAGTTAAATTATTCCACCTTCTTACTACTATTCTATCAGGGAAGCGCGCTGCATGAGATCAGTCAATTGTTTTTCTAGTGGATTTAAACCTCACTCCAACATTCTATGTCAGAAATTAGAAATGCTTCTCTCATTTAATTTTACTTTTTAATTTTCAAATAAATGTTTTTTTGTATTAAAAATTGCATGGTGTTAATCCAATATTTTCCTTTATTAAAAAATTTGTACTATTGAAGAAAGAGAAAATGATGTCAAATTCATTTGATTTCCTAGTGCAATTAGAAGTCATGAATTTTATTTTTATCTTGTAATGTTGCATGACGAAAAGAACTAATCTCACACAAGGGTAAACCATAATGTGTGTATCAAGACTAATTGCTTCAATTGAGTCTAACATGATACGATTAATCGTTTGGAATCAACCATTCTACCTTCATAGTCACTTCCATATTTGACTCCTCCTAAAATACTTTCCTTTCTTCTAAATTACTTCTAATTGCAAAATTCTTGGCTAAAAATATCCTTTTTTTTTTTCCCTTTCTTCTCTGTCTTCACTTCTCCCTCCCTCTATTTCTAAAATTGGATTCTCATTAATGTCTTCAACAATTTCACATGTTGAAATCACATCGAGTTAAAATAACATTTATATGTTCATCAATTGACTGAAAAGGACTCTACATAAAGACAAAAAGATCTCATCAAAACATGCCAAACGAATTATTGTCATCTTGTAAATTTACCCTTTTCAACCCCTAGATATGGATAATTGAGTATGTTTGATAGGCTTTCATAAATAAAAAAAGCTGAGTTTTGTGATCATGCCATTCAACAGATACGGTCTTTGCTCTCTAAATCTGGGACCTTTTTACTCCGCAACAATTTGGGATGGAGTTTGAAGTGGACTTGTTGACTCGACAATGACTGTACCCACAAGCATGCAGGTTGAGCCTCTTACGGATGAGAATGGCATCTTCTTTTCTCTTAAATAATCTTTTTATCCAGAGTTTAGTAAAGAAAATAGTAGCAACAAAGTGCTACTTGCTTCCTACGTTGTCTGTTTGCGTAGGACATCGAAACAGAGAGCCACTCGCGGAGATTCCCTATCACTCACGGCAAAAACCCTGTAACCCGAAAACGGGGTCGAGTTGAGTCCGCCACCGTTCGAGCTCCACGCTTTTGGAAATTCGAGTTATGATGGAATGTCTTGATCAAGTGGAGGGTAGTTCTACCTTCTTAATAGCCCTCTCTCTCTCGATTGTTCCTCGATTTTTTTAAAATATTTTCATGTATATATATAATATGGTTTAAGATATGAAGAGATTTTCACATAAAATTCAAATGATAAATTTCACTGAAAAATATCGAGAATAAAGAGAGGAAGGATATTTTGTTCGTAAACATGCGAAGATAAAATGGAAGGTATCATGGGAATGTGAGGGTTTGCTACAAAACTTTGTTATTAATATTTAACGGGCGCATGATCTAGTAAATCAAATTGTGTCCCTTTTGTGTTTTCCCATTAAAACCCTTCGAAACTTGTTTTTTTATAAGTACAGATGAAATAGAAAAATAAACGTTAAATTGATCAAAGGAAAGGGGGGTAAAACCAGGAGGTAAAACAAAAAAGTTGAAACATTCCACCTTCTTACTACTTTTCTATTAAGAAAGTGCACTCCATGAGATCAGTTAATTGTTTTTATAGTGGATTTAACATCATTCCAACATTCAATGTGACAAATTTGAAATGCTTCTCCCATTTAATTTTACATTTTAAGTTTTAAATAATTTTTTTTATTATAAAATTGCATGGAACGAATTTGTGCTGTTGAAGAAAAAGAAATTAATGTCAAATGTTTCCAATTTCCTAGTGCAATTAGAAGTCACGCATTTTATTTTTTGCTTGTAATGTTGCACGATGAAAAGAACTAATCACATGCAAGGGTAAACTGTAGTGTTTATCAAGAATAACTGCTTCAATTAAGTCTAACATGATATGATTAAATGTTGGAAATCAACCGTTCTAACTTCATAGTCACTTCCATATTTGACTCCTTTCATATTACGTTCCTTTCTTTTGAATGTCTTTTAATTGCGAAATTCTTGACTAATAATACACTTTTTTTTTCTTTCTCCTTTATTTTTACGTCTATTTCCCTCTATATTTATAGTGGGTCACATTTGAGATGGAGATATTTATCTGAAATTGGATTCTCATTAATGTCTTCAATAATTTCACATGTCAAAATCACATATATTTGAGCTCAAATGTTATATGTTCACCAATTGGCTGAAAGAACTTCATATAAGGACAGAATTATCTCATCAAAACATCCAAACGATTTATCGTCATTATGAAAATATACCCTTTCAAACCCTTCGGATATGGATAATTGAGTACGTTCGATAGGCTTTTGTAAAAATGCTAAGTTTGCGACTATGCCATTCAACAAGTAGGGTCTTTGCTCTCTAAATATTCGACATTTTACTCTGCAGCAATTTGGAATGGAATTTGATGTGGATTTGTAGACCCGACAACGACTGCACCCACGAGGTTGCAGGCTTTTACCGGATAGGAATTGCATCTTCTTTTCTCTTTAATAATCCTCCATCCAGAGTTAAAAAAAAATTAAAAATAAAATAGCAGCAACAAAGTTCTATTTGCTTTTATCGTTATAATATAGGTATCGATCCCTCAGTGTAGTGTCAAGTTTTTTTTGGTAAAGATATTTGACATGGTTATTTGTAAAGTTTGTTCTAATAAAGATGAAAATACTAATGGCGCCTTGTTTCACACAAAATTCAAGATTTAGCAAATATTAAAAATGATAGCTTGTATTGTTTACAAAATTAAATAAATGAAAAATATTTTCATCACTTACTAAAATAGTTTGTCATAAATTATGGTTGATAATGAAAATATTTTCCTTTAGCTGATTTTTCCAAACAATATAACAAATCATTTAGTTAAAAAGAATTTTTAATTCATTCTTTTTCTCCATGAAACAAGCGCATTTATGAAAATTTTAAGATTTGGAAAACATTTTCTTGTAAAATGATTGGTTATATCTTTTAAAAAAATAGTAACTGAAAATATTTTTTTACCATTGAAAACAATTTATGATTAAATAGCTTCATGCATGATAAAAAATATTTTTTTTAAGCAATGCAAGCGATAATTTTTTTAAGAGATTCAAGCTATCTTTTTTTTTTTTTTTTTTTAAATGTTGTCTATATCATAGGTTTTCCATAAAACAAACACACTCTAAATTTGTAATTCATATAAAAAAATTAGTAATCATTTAGATGATAAACGTTTTTGTTCTAACAACACAAACATAGTAAGGGCCTATATTGAATGAGAATTAGTCGGGATACTCGAAATGGATCAAACCACATTAAAAATAAAAACACACACACACATATATAAGGGCGGTAATAATTAGGAAAAATGACACAAATGATAATTGAATTTTAGCTCAATGTGTAATGTGATTCTCAAACTTTCAATTTGTTTAATATGCTCCCTAAACTTTAACCTAATTCTCAATGTATTCCCTGAACTTTTAGTTTGTTTAATTAATCCTTAACCTTTTGTTACATGTTTAAACTAGTCCTTAAATTATATGAAAATATTCATTCAAAAATAGTCCATAAACTATATAAAAATATTTAATGTTGTCCTTTAATATTCAAAATAGTCCCTAGACTATATAAAAATATTTAATATTGTCAAATTTTCATATAGTTTAGAGACTAGTTTGAATATATACAAAAATTTAGGGATTACGTTAAAGAAATTTAAAGTTCAGGCATTATATTGAGCATTAAGTTAAGTTTAAGGATCATATTGAACAAATTAAAGTTTAGAGATCACATTGTATATTGAATTTAGGTTCTGAACCATTTGTGTCATTACTCCTAATAATTAACCTAACAACCGTTGCAATGCATTTATTTACTAAATTAACTTCCCAAAAAAATGCTTTCTTCCACTTTTTCCTCTTAAAAAATATTTATTATCCCAGAATCCACGTCACATCTCCCCCTCAACCCCCTCCCACCGTTTATCCCGTGATTTCGACAACCATCATCCCTCCTCCTATGAAATCCGAGTGCCACGACAGCAGTCCCTCTCTGTCTTATCCACAGACTCCCTCCAACCTCACCCGCCCGTCACCCGCGCCCCCGTCACCCGCCCGCCCATCCCGCCCTCCACGTGTCCCCCGGGGCCCGGGCCCCGTGCTCGCCCCGGTGACCCGATCGCCCGCCCCCGCAATATCTTAACCGCAGTGGGAAGTGGAGGCGGTAGATTTCGAAGACCCAACCAGGGTTAACAATTAACCCAACCACGGTTACTTCCTCTCTCATAAAAAGAAGCCCCCCACTGACACTCAGACCATCGCATAACTCCGAACTGGAGTCCCATCTCCGGCGAGTGAAACGATCGAGGAGGAAGAAGCGACGATGATGATGATGACGATGGCCGCCGGCGGCGACCACCACGCCCGCTCCACCCCGACCGTCCAGATCCCCCCCGCGTGGGACCCGCTCGACGATCCGGCCCCCGGCGGCGGTGGGCCGTACTCTCCGTACTCCCCGTACTCCGGCGGCGGCAATGTCGGCGGGGCGGCGGGAGGAGGGGAGTGCCGCTACGACCTGACGGCGCTGCGGCGGTTCCTGCCGTCGAACCACCACCAGGACGAGGAGGACGAGGAGGACGCGCGGGCGCAGGGGGAGGACGGGGTGCTGGGCTGCGACGAGTTCCGGATGTACGAGTTCAAGGTGAGGAAGTGCGCGCGCGGGAGGTCGCACGACTGGACGGAGTGCCCGTACGCGCACCCCGGCGAGAAGGCGCGACGCAGGGACCCGCGCCGGTTCTTCTACTCCGGCACTGCATGTCCCGATTTCCGCAAAGGTAAGGGAAACAGTAACATGCGATGCAGAAGAGAAAAATTAAAAAAAAAAAAAAACCGCATTTTCTCGGGCGGTTTTGTTTGGATCTGTAAATATATCTGGATTTAGCGGGTGCCCAGGTGCTCCATTTTTGGTATTCCGCGATTTGTTTTAAAGAAGATTAAGTTTTTTACCCATTTTGGTTTATTTTAAGGATTCTCGGTTGGATTAAGGAAGATGGGCGGTTTCGACTTTTTATTTTATTTCATTTTTATATTATCGATGCGGATATTTAGTGAATATTTGCACCATTCCGAGATTTACCAAACGAAGAAAAATGATATCTTTTGGTTAATTTCTGATCGGTTTTGATCCGGGTGAAATGGAGACATTTTCGGCCAAAATGTCGATTCTGATTGTTTACATCATATTAAAGACTTTCATTGTGAATTATGCAGGATTTTTGGGTTTTCTGTGCGACGAAATTTGAGTGAGTTCCTCTTGATTTCGTGCAGGAGCGTGCAAGAAGGGCGACTCGTGCGAGTTCGCTCACGGCGTGTTCGAGTGCTGGCTCCACCCGGAGCGATACCGGACGCAGGCGTGCAAGGACGGGCAGAGCTGCCGCCGCCGCGTCTGCTTCTTCGCCCACTCCCCCGACCAGCTCCGCGTCCTCCCCGCCCACCAGCAGCAGCAGCAGCAGCAGCACAGCCCCAAGAGCGCCACCGACTCCGAGTTCGGGTCCCCGGTCCGCCCCTCCGCCGCGGCGGCGGCCGCCTTCGACTCCTACTTCACCAAGCCGTGGTCGGCCTCCTTCATATCCTCGCCCACCTCGATCCTGACCACCTCGTCGCCCCCGATCTCGCCCCCGACCAACTCGCCCCCGATGTCCCCGAACCAACGCGGCGGCTGCTGCGGGTCGCCCGGAACGGTGAGCGAGCTCATGGCCTGCATGAGGAACATGCAGATCGCCAAGATGAAGATGAGCCCCCGCGGGCAGATGGGAGGGTCCCTCTTCGGGTCCCCGCTCCGACCCGGATGCCACCTCGCGGCGCCGGTGACTCCGAGGGCCGAGTCTTCGCCGCGGTATGGGCAACTCGCCGGCGGCGGCGGGCTCTTTGATCTGTGGGAGTCTCACCATCGCTGCGAGGAGGAGCCCCTGATGGAGAGGGTCGAGTCTGGGAGAGATTTGAGGGCCAAGATGTACGCCAAGCTCAGCAAGGAGAACTCCCTCGATGGCGCCGACCTTGTCGGGTCCGGTTCCAGTCCGGACGTGGGGTGGGTCTCTGAGCTGGTCATGTGAAAGGCCGAAGAAGCACAGCTTCGAGTCCTCCCCGAGTCGACTCGGAGCTCGAATTTTGTTTGGGTCGAAAGAAGTGATTTTTTGGGGCTGGTGGGCGGTGTTCAGCAATCGGGTGGCCTGTTGATTAATCTCTGACTCGGATGTGTGAATATATCTCGTGTTCATTTCCATTGTTGATGATGATTACCTTCCTTCTTCTCAAGGTGTAAATATTGGCTGGCGGGAGAGAGATTTCAAGTCTCTGTTTTGTGGTCCGATGACTTTCCAGTTCCCTCTCTTTTGTAAATGAAGTTTCAGTAAGCAATTCTTAAAATATTCGCAATGCAATTGCAGATTTCTGTATAGGAAGAAACAAGAACGTGGAAGTTCGATCTGGGGTTGGCTTTTTGGGGCTTGTATTGTTGATTATCGTTTTTTGGTCAAGTCCTTGAAATCTCTGTATCGTCTCATTTTCTCGGATTATAAATGCTAATTTTCCTTTCATGAGTGCTCTGTTCTTTGCTCTGTTCTTTACTCTGTTCTTGGCTCTGTTCATGCTTTCTTCCTTGTTCGGACTACAGTGAGAGGAATTAGTCACATCATTAACACAGTGATTACGAGATCAAGAGTGGAGATTAAAGAAACATATCTCTCCATCAGACTCTGTCCCCAGCATGCGGAAAGACCGGTTCAGCACCTGGGTTTATCTTCCAACTCGGTATAATATAGATAAAGAAAAACCAGATGAGGTTCTTGATGTGGACGTGTTTGAGTTGAGTTGATAAGAGCGGATGATCCCGTCCTTATCTGCTAAAGCTTTTTCTCGCCTTTTCCCGGTTTTGAAAAATGGAAGATTTGATCACAGTAAGCAGGAGATCTTCTTTTGTCGTGCCACTTGCGTTTTGACTGGAGTGTGTTGATGATGATGATGATGAATTAGGTGGGGGAATGGGACAAGACACGGTCAAGCAGCGACCGTGTAGCATTGGCTCCCCCACCTCGCGAAACCTGCTCTGCGTTATCTTTTGTACATTGGTTAATCTCTTCGTTTGAAATGGGTTTGTAATTTGAATTAAATTGGATTGTGTTTTAGAATCCGAGTGACTCGAGTGATTGTTAATCTCATATTCAAGTCGGAAATCGTAATCTTATGAATGGATACGTATTCATAAAAAGTAAAAGCTCGGTTTAAAACTCAATACTTGGATCAAGTTGAATCAACGGATTCGAGTCAAGCTTGCGTGTTAAACTAGTTGGCTTGACTGAGTTTTGATTTGCTTGACTTGATTTGATTGCAATTTTAATTTTTCCAAATTTTGGTTCAATGTGACAAAATTGAACAGGAAAATTTTTTCCCCATTTTCCAAGAAAATAAGAGCCATGTATTTTTTCGCTAAAATTTGCTTGGATGATGAAATCCCTCATGAAGTGGTTCTTTGATTTTATTAAGAAGGATAAGTTTTGTAGCGATTCCTTATAGGAAGTATTGCAAGTGTACTAGGAAATCAATGGATATACTTTACAATGGAGATACAATGTCAGAACTCATGTAGACACTTGTATTTATAGAGTGTGGGGAAGGCATGGGGTTCCCGCTCCCCAATGAGCCACCAAAGGGTTCTTATAGCCTTAATTTATACTATATTGATAATTTTGATTTGAGCCTATGAATAGTTTACTTGTAATATATAATTTTTCTCTTGCAATTGAGGGTTGAAACAGAGACGTGGATGTGCTAATTATAGTTGAATTCTCTATTGGATTCTATCGGATGTGGCCTTAATTTATTATGAATTGGAATAAACCTTATATTTTGATTTCTCTTTCTTACATTTATTCTCTATTTCGTTGTGTTTGAACACATAACCCTAACATAGTTTTCACAGCATAATTGCCTACGGTTAGTTCTTAAACAATTTTAATCATGCCTTCACATCTTCGTATCTTCATGTCACCATGACTTCTCATCTCCAGGTGGTTGCTAAATTTTGATAAATGCTTAGCTTCCTAACTCTATCTACAGTTACAAGAAGTTACAACAACACTTATCCACAAGAAGCTTAGGTAGTGCAAGGGAACATTTTTGTTCCTCTATTCTTTTGTTCTTTTGCTTCTCGGAACAAAAAAAGAACATAAATCCGTTTAGTAAGGTTAATTAATTTTTCTATTCCCTATAATAGAAAAATAACTGGGGAATAGAATTGGAAAAGAAATAAGAAGTAAAAAAAAAAAAAGAAAAAAAGTTTTTGTTATTGAGAACAATTTCTAAAAATAAGTCATGTTTTTCCTTTTCTTTTTCTTCCTTGTCGCTCCCTGTAGGTTGCCATTTGCCGGCTAGTCGCCTCTCACCACCGTCGGCTGTCGCCACCACTGTCACTATTGCTATCGACTGTTGACACTCACTGTAGCCAACTGCCGTTGACCTCCGGCTAGTGGCGGTTGTTGACAGCAACAGTGGGTTGTGGGTGGCGGGTGGATGGTGGCGACAGCGATCAAACACGTTCCTATTTTTTTTTTTTTGTGAATTGTACCAAACACATTTCTATTCTTTTTTTATTCTGATAATAAAAATTTTATATATTTACTAAACTCGTTGTCTTACTCAGAAATTATTTCGAGGAATGGAAATAGAAAATAATTATTTATGAAAAGAAATTATTCCCTTGAACAGAGATGTTACCATTTGCACCCTTAAATATCAAAAAATATTATTACTCAATAGTTATACATAGGAATAAGCATGGGTCTAGGGTAGAATCGGGAATTTCTATTAAAACCTACCTGTTCTAGGTTCCCACCATTATCGATTTGTTTCCTAATTCCAAAAGATAAAATAAAAATAGAAACGTTACTTTGTGGTTTGGTTCTCGATTCTTGGGTAAAAACAAAACTGTGAATCGAAGAGCTGACCGAGAACTAGGAATTGATGAAGTGGAATGAGTATATGTGGTTTAACTTAATTTAAAATTATTATTAAGTGATTAACTATGTTGTTGTTTCTTTTGATTTTGGGTGATTAAAATTTGGAGACATTTTTTTATGGACAATAGAAGGCTAAAGTTCTATAATTTAAGTTTTATGTTACATGTTATGAACTTTTGATTACTTATTTTATTTTGTGTGTTCATCTATTTATGGATCGTTGTTCTTGACAAATGGAAATTTTTATTGTTACATTCACTTTCATTTTGCTTAATAAAAGATAAAATAAAAAAGAAGAAGAAAGAAATGAAACAAAAACTGACCGATTCCCGTGTAAACTCTAGAACCAACATGAGAATTGACTAACAAGATAGGTTCTAGGGTACGTAGGTTCCGGATTCAAAAAATTGAGGAACCGGTTCCAATTGACCTGGAGCAATTCTAAAATCGTTCACCCCTAGTTACATCCATGATTTCATCTCAAGACACCAAATTTTATTGTCGATAACTTCCTTGGTTATCCATGCTCTTCAAGCTATCCACATTTATCTAAAGGGGCTTAAATATATGAAAATATTTCTACTCATCAAGTTGTCGACTCTTCTTTTCATGATGACTTTTGCCCTTTACCGATCTCTATTTTTATCAACTAAGTCTTATCATTTTTTAGTGTAAACAGATAGTTGTATCTATAAAGTGATTTATGCGATTAGTATTCTAAACTTGTAAATGATGAAAGGATAACTTCCTTGTTCTCACCTTTCTCTTTAAACGACATTCAAAGGGGGTAGTAGAGAGAGACATGCCATGTGGGGACAAGACTTCAATTTCAAGATTCAATAAAGAAGCAAGGAAAAGGCCGACAAAGTAGGATGGCAGTTCCAAGATCTTGGGTTAATCTTTAATCCTTCTCCCATCAAACTCACCAAACCAAAGACCCTAAAAAGCAATATATACGTGCACCCGTACCCTCCTAAAGATGTCCCGATACAGCTTAATTTCTCGCACTTCTCGAATAAATGTCGCACTGCACAAAAACTTTTGTATGTCTTCTGTGTAATACGATCAATTGAGATTTGTTCTCTCACGAAGTCTCCTCGGTTATCGGTATCTAGAATTTGATACTCAGGAACTTATGAAAGTGTCAACACCTTTACTTGCTCGACGTACATAATTATGCGCTTCTACCTAACTTTATTATTTTTTATTTTTTTCAATCACTGGTTACTTGAGTGATCTTTTGAAGAAAATAATTCCTGTGGAGCCGAAGAGATCAAGGGCGCAGGCTTGAATTCCGAGGTACGGTCAATTGGAGTTTCTTTTTCATAGTGGCCACGAATCATTATCAGCCGGAGGAAACTGAGGGAAGAAACATTATCAAAGCAAAAGAACAGGATGCCGTGTCTAACCAAATATAGTCACGATTTCACGGCTCGAATCGATGCTACGAGTGGCGTAAAGCTAGATGACGATATCCAATCTGTAATCGCATTATTTCCTTCATCAAGAGCAGCTTAATGGCAGCGTCCGAAACGTGTGATGGCCCCAGTCGCCTTCCTTCTCGAGAAAGCAAAAACACGAAGAAGAAGAAGAATCGAATTCAAACGCCACCAAAAGCAGAGACGAGTCCAAATCGTGGGAGGGCATCGCACGTCCGCGGGCGGTGGTTAGGCGACAATATCCAAAGCTGCTGTCAACTCAGCGGGTACCAAAATTATGGATAAGGGAGTCGCGACCACCTCTCTCCCGTCCCTTTCATGGGACTACAAACGCCTTTGTCGTTTTTCGACGGCATTGTCCCTCCTTTCCATGACACTTGCGATAAACCTATAAAAATCTTAAGATAAAATTGGATAAATGTGACATGTATGTAGTATCTTAATATTTTTTTACGACATGAAATTTAGTTTAGGGTGAAATGCAATGAGAATGTATCAATTTGAGATTTTTTTATGATGTTGATTTTATGTAATTATTTATGAATCGCTAGATTTTATCAATGACTTTTTTTATTGGTTTTTTGTTTGGAAATTTTGTGGTGCTCCTCTCTTGAATTCCCACTCAGCTCTTCATTTTCCAAGTTGCTATCCATTGAAGCAAACACCTTCAACGGCCACGTGGGAGATTTGGGATTCGGATAGGATCAAGAAAACCCCCAGGAGCATATCTCGAGTGGGGTTCTGAAATTTCCTATTCTCAGATTTCATTTTTCTTATCTAATCTCGATTGCATATCTTGATTAGAGAGTCTCAAAGATTGATTGATTTTGAAGCTAGCAAATGATTGATGGACATGTCGAGAGTTTCATGTGATGTCTACACGTGGGGAGTTTATCATTCTCTTGGATAGATATCACGTGGAACCCATGTATTATTTTATATATTGGGCCTGGATTTTATGTTTATGTTGGAAAAAGATTGGTTGTGAGAGTTCTCTTCTCGTTTTTGCTATCTCGAGGACTGGGAGGGCAGAGGTTGTTGTTGCATCTTTGTAGGAGGGGTCCAGATCTCTGAATTTTGTAAAGGAAACCATCAATGAGGTGGGGGATGAACATGGAGTGTGTGGTTTGCCTCCAAAGTGGCCATGGCTTTGTCTTGAATGGACCTAGTTGTGAAATTGATTTGAGTGAATGAGATGGGATAGGACTAGGGTAGGATAACGTTCTACGAATAAAAATGTTAAGGATACGAATTTGACGTGTCAAATACAAGATTACTAAAATATGTGACTAATCGTAAGTATGATGGATAAGGAAGTGGCTTATGTTCAAATTTAGAAACTCAACAAATTCGAGGTATTATTTTGTGGACTGATAATGAGCATACAAAATTTACAATCGATAGCTTTGTTTTTTTTTTAAAGTACCTATAATATAATTAAGAAAAAAAAACACTATGGGACACCAACTAAAGGAAAGATAGGCAATATGTTATGATGTATAGAGAAATATAATATAGCTATTTTGACATACAATATTTACTCAAGATAGTATTGTGACTAGAATATAGGTCTCGAAAGAGAACAATATTGATGCTTTGGACTGTAGATTATAGAGAAAGTGACTTTCCAAAAGAGTTTTCCATCGAGTCATTTGATTTTGACATTAATAACCCATCTTTGATGAAATCGAGAGCAAAATAGATGTGGTAGGGCTAGATCTATCACCTAGAGGGGGTGCATATGTGACAGTGCGGAATTGAAATAAAATTAAGATTGTTGTGAGAGGACAACGTTTGGAGGCAAGCTAGGCAGTGCTCATATCTTTTCAATGTGTAACAATCTATCACAAAATATAAGCAAGAGATAGAGGGATAGAAAAATTGTACACAACAAGTTTATAGTGATTCGGTTTTGACAAATTTACGCCCACTCTCCCATACTGACAGCTTATCCGCTAGATTCCATTATGATGAATCGATAAGAGGTTACAAGGACTGAGTATTCACTATTCAAACTCTTGTGAAAGATTATCTGATTTCACACTCACGATCTCTAAGAGATTACAAAGTATAGCTCACAAAAGACAAATGTATTTAAGCAAAAGACCATGTTGAATTTTGGAATTTAGAACTTTGATATTCTGTTGGCATCCTTTAGCATTACAAGTTTCTTTTATATTCCTCAATGTCCAAGTTGATTGTTGGACCCAAGCTCTAAGGATCATTAATCTAATTAGCCCATTGAACTTGAATGTTGAAGAAGATCTAATTGCTTATTGCTAAGAATGAAGTTTCCCGAAATATTTACTGTCCATACAGCAAATAGGTTTCCATAAGTTGAGTTATTCCTTTAGAGAACATTCCGTTTACAATTGATTGTCTTGTTGATAGATTGAGATATTCCAAATAAGTAATATTGTATTTAATATCTTCCTTTCAGACAATTGGTATTTATAAGGTAAGGAATCCATGCTAATTTTCTAGCCGTTAGCACAATGATTCATAGTTGAACTAATATCCTTATTCCGTTGAGATTGAATATTAATGATAGGATCTTCAATGCATCATTGAGTTTGATAAATAAAGTCTAATGATACATATCAGAGTTTCCACCTAGAAAAGCTTACCTTCAAAATCAAAGGACAACTAAGAAAGATTTTGTCAATCTTCAAAATTAATTAGGGAGTTTTCCTCAACAAGATGATCCCCGATAATCAACCAAAATACCACTCAATGCAAATGCACAAAAGAAATGTCATGTAGATCTATGAAGCATTGATACTGTCTGGGAGTTTTTGTGTTGTGTAGGATACTTCGACATGTATCTGACACTCTTCGACATTTTTCAGCACTTGGTTAATATTGATATAGCTAGTATAAATACCTAGAGGGGGGGTGAATAGGTGTAAAAATAATTTATCGAGATACGAAAGTAATACTAGGCAGACAATAGAAAGGAAGTTCTCCAAAACAGATTATGATCAAAGTAAACAGAGAGTAGGGAAGAGAAAATTGAACATAAGGTTTATAGTGGTTCGGCTTATTCCAAGTCTACGTCCACTCTTTCGCACTGACAGCCCACCAGCTGGATTTCACTATGAACAAAAGAGATGTTACAGCAATGCTTTCCCTTGATTCCACAGTGTAGATATTCTACCACACTTCCTCAAGGTATCTCAAAATATAGACTCTCTTTTGCGTACAAGATTTCGCTCAGTAAATGAATTGACAAAGAACAAGGAGCTTCAGACTTTGGAATTCTTCTATCGTGCACAACTTCGAACAACTGTGACGTCTTCCTTATATACTCCTTTATGCCATCATACCCGTTGGCACTTACCAAATGAATTATTCCAATCTTCCCGTTGGACAGAATCAATTAGGAAGATCATTCGAGCTATTAAAGGAACATGTCGATAACCCATCAATCTTGCTCGCCCATACAATCAGGATCTCGGTTTCCATAAGTAGAACCTTCCAAGTATACTTCGCCAATCATCGGATCTTTAATTAATCTTGATTCGAATAAAGGAATCCGTTATGTCATATCCAGCCAAGAGATTTTCGTCAGTCGATAAGATCAAATCCTTAACGAAACACACATCTGGATAGACCTTCTTCGACAAACTACAAACTGTCAATGAGAATAGACTTTGAGTCTTGAGTCTGGCAGTCCGGAGGTCTTCAGACTTTAAATAGTAGAGTTTGCAAATCTTCAGACTAGACCAATGGAAGCGTTTTGTCAGCTTCAAAATATTCCAGAAAGATTTCTCCAACAATCTCCCCCTTTTTTATGGTGACAAAACTTTCCTGCAGATTTGAATATCTTTGACCTGCAAAACATTACTCAAGCAAATATGGATATCTCATAAAGATTAATGGCTTAATGATAACACTAGAATCTGCAACCACAGAAAATAGGTTAGTCTTGCATGAGAGTAAAGCCATTCATAAGATATCAAAAGTACTTAATATAAGCGAGTCAAATCCAAATCCCAAATTCAGTCCACAACCGACACAAAAGTCAAACATCAAAACAAACAAACTAAAAGTTTAAGTTCAAAGTTTTCAAATCTCGCATCTCTCCCCCTTTTTGTCATCATAAAAAAAAGGTTGAGATGGAAATGGAATAGAGTCAAGATTGCTTGGGAACACGAACAAGCTGGAAATCTCCCATTGACTGGACGATGCCTTCCAGCTTTTTCAAATCTTCCTTCAGTTGAGCCACCTCTTCACTCTTAGCATTTGCTTGATTCTGAAGAGCAAGGGCTTGGATCTGATCATTTAAAGAAACTAAAGAAGCTTGTCCTGCATTCTGCAAGTTCTGAACTTCGCATCCCAAAGCATATATCTGACCCCGCATTTCCAAGAGAACATCAAGAATTTTGCAGAAATCTGCTGAATTATCAGTCTGCGTATTGGCTTCGGCACGATCAGATGGAGTAAAGGTAGACAATGGTACATCAGCATAGTCACGCAGATTTGGCGATGAAGCATCATGTCCCTTCTCAGGAAATTGAGAGGCATGAATGTCCTCTGGATCTGCTGGAGAGCGGCTGACTCCTTCACTGGTAGCAGGGTATGAGGACATTCCTCTTTTCTCACCATCTCCCCCTGTTTCCATGCCTTCAGGTGGAGAAGAGTGTTCCTCATGCTCTCCTTCCTCTGGATTTCCTCTTCCTTCTTCTTCTTCTTCTTCTTCTTCAATCATTTCTTCCTCTGCATTTCTTTCTTCAGCTTCTCTCTCCTCTGATTCTTTCTCCTCTGCTTCCTTCTCCTGTCGTTCCATTGATTCTGGAACAGAACGACTCAGGTTCTTCAATGCCATAGCAGAAATGGTGATGTCATCCTCATCATCTTCATCCTCAATGATGAGAGCTCTTCTCTTTTTGGATGGAGCAACCATGGGCTCCTTCCCTTTTTCTTTTTGCTGCTGAAGAGACTTGATGAGGCTTGGCAGGGGTTGTCTCCTTGAATTTCTCCAACGCCTTGTCGAGTTCTTTCAGACGCATTTTGGACATCATTTTCAGTCCTACCACCATTTTATCACACGATCGAACACAGAGAAATTGTGGAGGCTGAACATTCAAATGTCTAAATAACTTTGACACAAGACCTGGATAAGGAAGTTGACCCTTGTTCTTCACCACTGCTCTATACATGTGGAACAAAATAGTGTGAGGAAGAGAAAACTTTTTCCCAGCATTGATGGCGTACATCGGCTTTGCCTCTGAGTTTGAAACATCAGTCTTTGAAGTAGATTTCGGTCTGAGGCAATTTATCACAATCTTGTGAAGCAGAATGTTGAACGCACGCATCCTTGAGTAGGAAATCCTTCCCTCTGTTCTTCTGTCCTTAACAAGTTCCAATGTGGCACGAGCAATAGAGACATTGATAGATTGATATCTTCCTCTCTCAACCCCAATCACATCAGCTAGCATATCTACATCCACCACAAAGTCCTGATCTCGGACACTAAAAGAGATTCTATTCGCATCCAAGAAGCTAAGATTCGAATAGAAATATGCGATTAGTTCAAGATAGGCTTCGTAATGTCGAACGTAACTGTTCAAGTTGAAGAAAACTGAACTTTTCCCTCAAATTAATATTCACAGTATCAAGGAAATCAAAATCCACACTCTTAGGGTTTATCACCCCACGCTTCAACAATTTGGAGTATAGATCCTTTTGTTCCTTCGATCGGAACAAGTCTGTCCTTTTTCCCCGAATTTTCGCCGCAACACCCATTCTCGGTTGAAATTGGCTGTACAATTTGTCATCATCATTCCCATCTATCGGATTCAGTTCTCCAATACGCGGATCACTTGGGATATTTGCAAGGGTTTATTCTGCCATCTCCTTAGGAGCAATTCCCAAACGCTCCATATTTCGCAAAAAGATGTACTCATTCCCATATCCCTTGTCCTTAAGAAACTCATCGATGTAGTTCAATGGAGTACCGATCCTCTTTAAAGCACGGTAAAGCTTATAAATAAAAGAGGGTTTTGAGTTCTTACGGGATCGCTCCTTCAACGATTTCTTCCTCTTCTCGATGACCAACACCCTGTGGACTAGTTGGTGGAGAATGACACTGCTGAGAATGTTGTGGGCTCTGTTGCTGACTGGGTGACTCATCTTCCTCGGTGAGATCAAAGTGAGTAGGCCCCTCATTCATTTGCCGTGGTCCCCTGCTTGCAATCCTCGAAGGCTTTCTTGAAGACGACATCTTTCGCAGTCTTGAAAGATTCCGAACTTGACTTTCCCAAGAAGGATGATAACTTTTTCGAAGATTAAACAAGTGAAGAAGACAGGAGTGGAAGATCGATGCTTTTTAGGGTTTTTGAACGAAGAGGAACCGACTGTATATAGGTCAGTCGAAGAGAGGCATACCAAGCGTCGTAATGGAAAGTAAAAGATGCCCTTTTTAAAAATAACTGCCTTTTTCAAAAATAGATAACTGCCATTTTTAAAATATTAACTCCTTTTTGAAAAAGAAAAATTGCACTTATCACGGAAATTGAAGATAACAAAAATCAATTATAGATAGATGATCGTACCTTTCCGAGATTTAATATGAGAGAAAATAAAATAACTTACAGTCAAGAACCTTGTTTGTCTGAGTCTGAGAGTCTTTAGACTTTAACTTCTTCAAGCTTCAGAATGTTGAGTCTAGAACGGATGATTTCAAATTGATTTTTCTCCAAAGGCTTTGTAAATATATCCGCTAGTTGGTTCTTTGAGTCAACAAACTGAATTGAAATTTCTCCATTTTGAACATGATCTCTAATGAAGTGATGTCGAATCTCTATATGCTTCGCTCTTGAGTGAAGGATTGAATTTTTGGTAAGATTGATTGCACTGGTGTTGTCACAGTTAATCTCCGTGCATGAATCTTCAATTCCAAAGTCTCTTAGCTGTTGTTTTATCCACAGAATTTGTGAACAACAACTTCCGAGAGCTACATACTCTGCTTTTGTTGTAGAAAGAGTTACTGTATTTTGCTTCCTTAAAAACCAAGACACTGTCCTGCTTCCAAGTAGTTGACAAGTGCCCGAAGTGCTCTTTCTATCAACTCTGCAACCAGCTAGATCTGCGTCTGAGTATTCAAGAAGAGTAAAGTCTCCCTTTTTAGGATACCAAAGACCGATTCTTGAAGTTGAAGCAATGCATTTGATAATACACTTTGCAGCACTTAGATGAGATTCTTTAGGGTCTGCTTGAAATCTAGCACAAATGCAAACACTAAACAAAATGTCAGGTCTAGAAGCAGTAAGATAAAGAAGTGAACCAATGATACTCCTGTATAGCTTTTGGTCAACTTTCTTTCCTCCTTCATCTTTGTCTATCTTCAAGGAACTTGACATTGGTATATCAGTCTTTTTGCAAATTTCCAGTCCAAACTTTTTGACAAGATCATTAGCATATTTTTCTTGATGAATAAAAGTCCCTTCCTTCCATTGTTTCACTTGAAGTCCAAGAAAGAAGGTTAGTTCACCCATCATGCTCATTTCAAATTCATCCTGCATAGATTTAGAGAATTTCTTGCACAAACTTTCATTAGAAGATCCAAAAATAATATCATCAACATATATTTGAACAAGCAGAAAACTTTTGCTTTCTCTTTTGATAAGCAAAGTAGTGTCTACTTTACCTTTAACAAAGCCATTTTGAATTAAAAACTTACTCAGCCTGTCGTACCAAGCTCGAGGTGTTTGCTTTAAACCATACAAGGCCTTTTTCGGTCGAATACGAGTCCGGTTTCCTTGGGTCTTCAAACCCGGTGGTTGTTCCACATAGACTTCCTCATGGATAAATCCATTCGGAAAGCACTTTTGACGTCCATTTGGAATAACCTGAAATTCTTATAACAAGCAAAAGCAAGTAATAATCGAATTGCTTCTAACCTTGCTACTGGTGCGTAAGTCTCGTCATAGTCTATCCATTCTTCTTGCGTATATCCCTTGGCCACGAATCTTGCTTTGTTTCTTATGACTTTTCCTACTCGTTCATCTTGTTCCTGAAAACCCATTTAGCTCCAATAATAGATTTACCTTTTGGTTTAAGAGTCAACTCCCAGACATCATTAATGCTGAATTGTTTGAGTTCTTCTTGCATAGCTTCAATCCAGCTTTTATCAGATAAAGCTTCTTCTATGCTTTTGGGTTCTATTTCAGAAATAAGAGCCACAAAGACTAGACTCTTCGCGCCTTTTGGATCTTGTGCGAATTCCTTCATTAATGTCGCCAATAATGAGATCTTTGGGATGACTGGACTTATGCTTCCAGTTATTGGTTGATTTGTCAGGTTGATGATCACTTCCTTCATTTGAATCTTCAATAACCACTTGTTGCTGGTCTTTCAGAGTTTGAGCTACTTCTTTAGACTTTGTAGAGTCCGAAGCAGGTTTATATTCTTCAAGATGAGTTTGAATAGATTCATTTTGCATAGAATCCTGGAATTTGACATTCATTGATTCCTCCACAGATTGAGTCTTCTTGTTATAGACTCTGTAGGCTTTGCTTGAGGTAGAATATCCAATGAAGATGCCTTCGTCTGATTTTTCCTCAAACTTGCCAACTCAATCATTTGCATTTTTCAAAATAAAGCATTTACATCCAAACACATGAAAGTATGAAACAATAGGTTTCTTTCCTTTGAATAACTCATAGGGGGTTTTTTCCAGAATAGGCCTTAGAAAAACTCTATTGATAATATAACATACTGTTGAAACTGCTTCAGCCCAAAATCGTGAAGAGATGTTACTTTCAATCAAAAGAGTTCTAGCCATTTTTTGAAGCGATCTATTTTTTCTTTCCACAACTCCATTTTGCTCTGGAGTATATGGAGAGGAGAACACATGTTGAAAACCAGATTCATCACAGAATTTTGTAAAATCTTGATTTTCAAATTCACCTCCATTGTCTGTTCTTATACTTGAGATAATATACCCTTTTTCATTTTGAACCTTTTTAGCAAACTTTTCAAAGTAAGAGAAGGTTTCAGACTTACTTGCCAGGAAATATACCCAAGTAAATCGTGAGTAGTCATCCACAATTACTAGGCAATATTTCTTACCTCCAATGCTTTGAGTTCTGGTTAGTCCAAAGAGATCCATATGCAGAAGCTGCAGTACACGATTAGTGGAAACTTGATTTATTGGTTTAAAGGAATTTCTTACCTGCTTTCCCAATATGCATGGAGTGCATAGATCAGACTTTTGGTATGATAAATTGGGTAAACCACGAACAAGCTTCTTTGCTGAAATTTTGGCTATCTGCTTCATATTGATGTGCCTAAGCTTTCTGTGCCATAAGCTCGCTTCGTCTTGTATTGAGATTAGGCATTGCGATTCATCCGGTTTCACGTCCAAGAGGTAGATATTTCAATGTCTTCGACCCATAAATGATTGAGTAGAATCTTTACTGATTCCTGAACATATTCCCTCTTGAAAGTTTATTTTGAAACCGGTATCACACAGCTGATTGATACTGAGCATATTGTAGTTGAGTCCTTCCACTAGGGAAACATTGCTTATTGTGAGGTTTCCAATCTTTACAGTTCCAAACCCCACAATTCTTCCTTTGCTGTTTCCTCCAAATGAGACTTTTCCACCATTTACTTGAACGAGCTTTATGAAGCATTTTGAATCTCCTGTCATATGTCTTGAGCATCCACTATCCAGATACCATTTTACTTTTTTCTTGATAGTGACCTGCATTTAAAAAAGAGACTCAAGCTTTCTTTGGTACCTATATTTTCTTGGGTCCATTGGTGTTAGTATGATATGCGGTTTTTGCACATACCTTTTTAACAAGTTTCCAAACCATAGGACATTCCTTTTCAAAATGATCTGCACTTTGCACTTTGAACATCTGAGAGCATTTCGACCTACTGGTTTTACAAAAACCTTTTTGAAATGATTTTTGTAGGCATCTCTTCTGGGTCTTTGCTTAATTCTTTCCTTCACTTTAGGAAAATCAATTAGAGGAATGGTTTCCACAGTCATTCCCAAACCAGATTTATTGAAATAAGGTCTTTGTCTTTGAAAGAATTTTCTCAAGTTTCTCGATCCTATTGAAAATCTTTTTGAAATATCTGATATGTCATTTTTAAAAATTCATTTTCTTTTAAAAGATTTTCTTCACTTTCTTTAAGAGTAGAAACATTCATGTCTAAACATTTCAACTTTTCTTTCAAAGCATTTTCCTGTTGTTTTAGTGCAGAATTTTCCTTTTTAAGTTCGGAAATTCTTTTAAGAGAAGTCTTAAGACTAGAACACATCTCATCAATGTATTTATAAACTTTAACAGGGATTTTAAAGTTTCTTACCTCAAACTCACTGTCTGAATCTGAGTCTGTCTCGGAGTTTGAATCTGAATCCGATTGTGCCATCAGACATATATTGGCATAATCATCATCACTTTCTTCACACTCTGTATCACTCCAGGTTTTTGCTTTAAGAGCCTTTCGATACTTTTCAGCTTTTCCTTTCTTCTTCCTCAGAAGAGGGACAGGTTGGGTCCGATGTGTCCCTTTTTCTTACATTCAAAGCATACTATATCTTTGTTTGATTCATCATCCTCAACGACTTAGTCTGTTTGCTTTTGAAAACTCTGTTTCTTTGGATTGAATCTTCTTCCTTTTCTGTTAAGCTTTCTGAATCTTCTTATCATGAGAGCAAGCTCCTCATCATCCATATCGTCTTCAGAATCTGTAACATCATAATCATCATTGGATTTTAATGTAATGGATTTCTTATCTTTAGGATCTTCGTCTTCATTGATACGTTCCACTTCATAAGACTGAAGAGTTCCAACCAACTCATCGACAGATAGTGGCATGATTCTTTGTGTCTCTCTTATTGAGGTCTTTATGTGATTCCAATCCTTGGAGAGTCCACGCAGTAGCTTGTTTACTTTCATGGGATCGAAAATTGGTTGACCTTGATTTTCAAGACCATTCACGATTTCGTAAAAACGACTAAACATGTCAGTTATAGATTCTCCTGATTTCATTTTGAAGGCTTCGTATTGACCGAGGAGAATGTTGATTCTGGTCTCTTTCACTCGATCAGTTCCTTCATAGGTAATATGTAATCTATCCTAGACTTCTTTTACTGTAACACAAGAAAATATTCTGTTATATTCAGTAGTTGACAAAGCACAATATAAAGAATAAATTGCTTTTGCATCAAGAGCTTGTCTCTTGATTATCTCTTCCTGAGTCATTTCACTAGACTCAACAGTTTCTTTTCCTCTCTCTGAGACAGATGCAGCTTTAGGAGAGATTCCTTTTTCTACAACGTCCCATTCCAGAGGATCCTTTGATCTTAGGAACGCTTTCATCTTGTTTTTCCAGATGTTGTAATCCTTTCCATCAAAGTAAGGAGGTCTGGTATTGCTTTGCCTTTCCACCAGCCTTGGAGCTAACATACTAGTCATGGATCTTTAACTCTGAAGTAAAACACTTCAAACAAAGTGAGTACACAGGCTTTGATACCAATTGATATAGCTAGTATAAACACCTAGAGGGGGTGAATAGGTGTAAAAACAATTTCTCGAGATACGAAAGCAATACTAGGCAGACAATAGAAAGGAAGTTCTCCAAAACAGATTATGATAAAAGTAAACAGAGAGTAGGGAAGAGAAAATTGAACACAAGGTTTATAGTGGTTCGGCTTATTCCAAGCCTACGTCCACTCTTTCGCACTGACAGCCCACCGGCTGGATTTCACTATGAACAAAAGAGATGTTACAGCAGTGCTTTCCCTTGATTCCACAGTGTAGATATTCTACCACACTTCCTCAAGGTATCTCAAAATATAGACTCTATTTTGCGTACAAGATTTCGCTCAGTAAATGAATTGACAAAGAACAAGGAGCTTTAGACTTTGGAATTCTTCTATCGTGCACAACTTCGAACAACTGGAACGTCTTCCTTATATACTCCTTTATGCCATCATACCCGTTGGCACTTACCAAAGGAATTCTTCCAATCTTCCCATTGGACAGAATCAATTAGGAAGATCATTCGAGCTATTAAAGGAACATGTCGATAGCCCATCAATCCTGCTCGCCCATACAATCAGGATCTCGGTTTCCACAAGTAGAACCTTCTAAGTATACTTCGCCAATCATCGGATCTTTAATCAATCTTGATTCGAATAAAGGAATTCGTTATGTCATATCCAGCCAAGAGATCTTCGTCAGTCGATAAGATCAAATCCTTGACGAAACACACAGTCCTGGATAGACCTTCTTCGACAAACTACAAACTGTCAATGAGAATAGACTTTGAGTCTTGAGTCTGGCAGTCCGGAGGTCTTCAGACTTTAAATAGTAGAGTCTGCAAATCTTCAAATTAGACTGATGAAAACGTTTTGTCAGCTTCAAAATATTCCAGAAATATTTCTCCAACAAATATGTGTCGAAAAATCCGACATCTGGTCAACTCTCCTAATACTCTCCGACACTTAAGTATGGAATTCCGACATGCGAGTTTGAAATTCTGACAGGCACAGGGTCAATCATAAAAAATTTCAATAAATGAGGGATCAAAATGTAAGTATGTAAAAAACATAAAAAATAATAAAGAGAGAAAGAAAAAAAACCTAGTCTTCTCTTCCCTCTTGACTCTCACTTCTTGTAACATACAATTTACCCCCAAGTTTGTTTTATTTTTTCTCTTCTCTTCTCTTCTAACATGCTTTGACACGCAAGTCTAGAATGTCGATAGCTTTTTTTTTTTCACCTTTAAGTTTTATGGATTATTTGAATGGAGTTGAATTTGTCAAATAAACTATGAATGATATTGACAAATGGTAAATTAATGTTTTTAGTGTAAATTCATTTTTGGCTCCTTTTGTTATTATTTATTTATATGTGAATTTGAATCAAATTAATTTGATTAAAACAATCATGAAAATGATAATTTAGCATATATATATAAATATACATTTAATATATAATGTGTCTTAATGCGTCGGAATTCTCTAATTTTTTAGAAATGATGTGTCAACGTGTCATGTTATGTCATGTCGTGTGTTGATATTGATGTTGCTGTTGGTGCTCCTTAGATGTAGATTCAATGTAGGCTTCTAATTGCACCATGCCGTCGTTCTTAGATTTGGCCATTTTGGAATTGACATACCGTGCTCTACAAATCGACAATGTGTTCTATCATGCGCATTACAAGTGGACGCCATCGATACTAATGCTTTTCAGTTTGTATTGCTAAATTAGGGGGGTAAACAAGAAGATGCAACATGGGCGTTGACCGTTAAAAATGGGAACTTCTGCTCGTTGCACGTCTTGCACTGGACAGAAGAACTATTCATGTGAACAGGCTAATTGAAGCACTTGGGTTCTTAGCTAGTAGTCCAACAAGGTCGGGCTTTCTCTGCTAAAGCATGGAAGATGTCATGTTTTAGACACGGACTTTCTTTCAGGTTGTCCTGCTTCTCTCCATGCAAGCAATAAAAGATCTCTATTCTCTATCATCGCCAAAACGAAGGGATAGAAAATGTATGGTTTTCACTTACCATACTTCAATTCTCTCTGCTCATAAATTTTAGTTTCTCATGGGGAGATGCTTCTGATCGAGTTTATGTAAAAGTTTCCTTTTCGTTTTTTTTTAAGTGAAATGTAAATTTATACGGGTCATTGACATAACATGAAGAGAAGTAATGCCACATAAAACTGTCTTCAGCTTCTCTAGAAGCTTTGTGTGCGAGTGGAGAGGATCGAGGTGAGCAAAAAATGCAACTGCCTAATTATGGGCAAAACAAGAAGGGGACAAATGCATTTCTCACGAATTTCATGGATTAATTTGGTTTCTTGCAGATTGAGTTCGTCTTCAGGCAAAACGAATGCAACCCATTTCAAAACTACTTCATGCATTTCTCCAATATGATTTTCTGCTTGATGTTTCTTTATAGTTTTTCAGATTTTTCGTCCTTTTCTAGATTTTTACTTGTTGAAGTTTTGACAATAACCTTTTATATTATAAGTGCAAAATGACATTGTTTTGTTGCTGACGTGGCTAAATAAGTAATATAAAAATTGATTAAATTTAATTTAATTTAAAATTAAATTTTACAAAAGAAAAAAAAAAAGGAAGAAGATGAATAGCGGCTGAGGGTTCAACCCTCGTCGCCGCCGCCTCCTAGCCCTTGCCGGGAAGGGTCGGTGATGGTGTCGGCCGCCTCCTAGCCCTCACCGGGAAGGGTTGGCGACGTTGTCGGCCGCCGTCGCCGACCCCCCGATGACTGTGGGGAGGTGACGGCGGCGAAGGTTGAGCCCTCAGTCGCTGTTCACCTTCTTCCTTTTTCTTATTTATTTATAAATTTGGTTGTAAATTTAATTAAATTAATTTTTAAATATAAATTCAAATCTGTACCAAAACAACATCGTTTTTACATTTCCTTACTGAGTTAGCTCTTCATGCGAGCCACGTAGGTGAGCAAAATTAATAAAAAATTGCCACGTAGGATTTCCGGCGAGTTCGTCGGAGGTGATACTCAAGTATCCCATTTTTTTAAAAAAATAATACTTAAATATTTCTTTCCTAATTTTTGATATTTTAGTGTCTCTTTGTGTCAAGTTTTGACAGTTGAAATATTCTTTTCTATATATCTAGAGAAGATCACCGCCTAGTGAAGCGGCAAAAGTTTTGTGGTGCAATCTATCCTTCAAGGTGTGTGTCTTCCTGTCCCATTCATCATGCTCTCAGTCTTGACAAGTCAAAAGTACAGATATGGCATGTATGCCTTATGCCATCACCCTCTGCCACGTCCAACTCATGTGTTACATGTTAGGCCCACACCCTTGTCTTCGTGCGTGCTATATTCTCCTTTGTGTTGCCAGCTTCTTTCCTTGATCAACGTGGGCTTCTTGAAGACACCTATCTTTGGCAGTTCGAGAGCTTCATGTATCATGCTTACTCTAGGCCAAAAAACTAATAAAAAAACAATATCAATTTTACTTATTTTCTAACAAGGGGAAGGATAGTGCAGTCAGACAGCAAGGACCCCGGCCCTCCTCCCAAATTTCAGCTGAAAGACGGCCCTCACCCAAATATGAGGCGAAGGCGGTGGCCTTCGTTGGTTCCATATGTAGTATGTTGGAGAAAGATCAAAGAGGGCGGCGGTGATGGACTGTCGGGCGGTGGAAGTCGCAAAGCTTGGGGACTCGGAGAAGCACGGGTTCGTGGACAACTTGTTGAAGAAGATCGAAGAGGACGATCTTCCACTTCTCCAAAAGCTTCTGGAGCGAGTGGAGAGGACCGAGGTTGAGTAAAGAATGCAAATTGTCTTAGTATAGGCAAATCGAAAAGGAGACGAATGCATTTCTCAGGAATTTCGTGAACTAATTTGGCTTTATTGCAGAAGGAATTAGCTTTTGGGAAAAAACGAATGCTATCCAGAATGTGGTAACGAACGCGAGCATTTCTCCAACATGATTTTTCGTTTATCTTTCAGATTGTATAAAAAAAAAAAAATTGATTTTTGGCGGCCATCTTAAAGACAAATGCTATAAGCAAAACACAATTATGAAGCTCGGAATCGTTTCGGAGTGAAAATAGAGAGGAGGCTTTGCAAAGGAGCAGCTGAAAGAGATGCGACTCCTTTACATCTGACGACATCTCGACTACACCATGTAAAGAATTAAACTCGGAGCAATTCATGGGACTGCCCAGCAGTGCCATTTGCAAGCGAACCAGATGATGCAAATGTCGGTTTTATTTTGCTCTGAAAGCTATTGGATTATCCGATCCATGAAACAACATTGTTTTTGTACGCTTCAAGTAGGCATCGAGTGCCACGTTCTGGGACAAGCTAGCAATTCAAAAGCATTCTCATTAACTAACCAAGATATATAATCATCAGTTGTCAGAGGATACATATATCTAGTCACTACAGTGTAATTGCTAATTCGATGATATGGTTCCATGATCATATTCAGTATTCAGATCCTAAATTGATTACATTGCATCAATGTCAAAACAAGAACTGAGGCAATCAATAGAAAGAGGAAATGTTTCATAAGCAAAATAGTGGCAACACCTAGCTAGCTCAATCAACTGTTCACCAATTGAGGAACACGGATGATCAGGCGACACTTCTGGGAATCACCTTCAATGCGAACATGGAAATCTATTTGTTAATTCCAAACCACCGATAACAAAGGGCTAACTAAGCACAACCAATTTGAAAGTAAGTGGGATTCTAAAACCACATTCACGTAAAGAGCACAGAAGGGTTTTGGACGTCATCTTCTTCTCCAAGCCGCCAAGACAAAATGGAGTTTCCAATTTTATGTTTCCTTTTGTCTTGGTATGTAGGAGCATAAGTTCTTGATTTGTCTCTCATTTATTGTTGTACATTTTCAATGATAGAATAGAGTGGAAAAATGAATTTCTGTATATTGCAGTGTGTGTAATACTGATGATACAAGAGTCTATTTATAGGCCGTTCTAGGGAACTATCTAAAGTAATAAAATATTACAATGCCATAATCAAATCAATTATAATCGATATGAAATCAATTATAATCAATCAGGAAAATAAATATCTCTAACATCCTAAGATAAATATCTCTAACATCCCCCCTCAAACTCAAGGTGAGATAGAAGATGTCAACTGAAGTTTGGAGAAAAGATCTTTAAAACGCCCAGGTGGATGTGCCTTCGTGAAACCATCAGCCGTTTGATCAATTGAGGAGGTGGGAACAAGACGAACATCGCCACGAAGCACATGAGAACATATGAAATGACAATCTATTTCAATATGTTTGGTACGCTCATGAAAAACATCATTATGAGCTATTTGGATGGCACTTCGGTTCTCACAATGAATGACCATTCCACCATTATGATGAACTCCCATGTCTTCTTGTAACCACTGTAACCATAATAATTCCGAAGTTGTATTGGTAAGGGTACAATATTCCACTTCCGTACTCGATCGAGCGATAGTAATCTGTTTCTTATTCCGCCAGGAAATAAGGGACTTCCCTAAGAAAAAGCAATAGCCTGTAGTAGAGTGACGATCAAGAGGATCACCAGCCCAATCAGCATCTGAATAAGCTATTAACTCTAAGGATGAGTTAGCAGAAAAGTGGAGACCATGAAATAAGGTACCCTTAATATAGCGAAGAATCCGAAGAACAGCAGCAAAGTGAGTCGTCCGCAGCGCAGTCATGAATTGACTCACAACGTGAACAGCATAAGCGATGTCAGGGCAGGTAACGGTGAGATAAACTAGACTGCCAACTATCTGTCGATAAAGTGTAGGGTTTGGAAGAGGAGTCCCATCTTTTTCATCAAATTTGGCATTATTCTCAATGGGAGTGGTAGTAGTTTTGTTATTAGTAAGTCCAGCTCGAGAAAGAAGATCAGTGGCATATTTCGCTTGAGAAAGATAATAGCCAGAGGAATCTGAAGCAACCTCCAATCCGAAAAAATAACTAAGCCGTCCAAGATCCTTCATTTCAAACTGTTGACTCAAATACAGCTGTAGTTTTGTAATGCCTTCGTGATCATCGCCAGTAATAACCATGTCATCCACATATAACAGTAGCAGAATACTCCCACGAGATGTTCGTTGAACAAATAGAGCGTTATCATAGGGATTGTATACAAATCCAAGGCGTTCCATAGAAGAACTAAACTTGGAATTCCATGCACAAGGAGCTTGTTTTAGTCCATATAATGCTCGATGTAGACGACACACTTTACCAAGGGTATGAGTATATCCAGAAGGTGGCTCCATATATACTTCTTCATTGAGATCTCCATTAAGGAATGCATTTTTGACATCCATTTGAAATAGATGCCATCGCTTAATAGTAGCGACAGCAAGAAGGCTACGAACAGAAGTAAGACGTGCAACTGGAGCAAACGTCTCATCATAATCAACGCCATACTCCTGGGTAAAGCCTTTTGCTACTAGTCGAGCTTTATAATGTTCCACTGTACCATCTGCCTTGGTTTTGATTTTGTACACTCATTTACAACCTATAGTCGACTTGTTAGGAGGCAAATCAACCAAATCCCAAGTATGAGAGTGTTCTAATGCTTGCAACTCATTTGTCATTGCTTGCTCCCAAAGAGGATTAGTACGAGCTTCTCTATATGTGTGAGGCTTGTGAAAAGAAGCAATTGTGGAATAACAGTGAAAATCACGAAGCCGAATAAAAGGTTGACTTACACGATTGGAGCGACGAACATAAGAGGAAGGAACTTCCAAAGGTGGATCCGCGGATGGCACAGACATATAAGGAGTTGCTGAAGTGGGATTTCCAGAGATACCTGCATCAAGATTTGGAGAGGATAATTCTAAAGAGGAAGATGTAGGAGTGTCATCTTCAGGGAACAGTTCGACAAAAGGATTTGTAAAGAAACGAACATTTGGAGTAGTGGGAGAAGATGCAAAAGAATGTAAAGATGAGAACATTTTATGTTCCCAGAAGGAAACATGGCGAGACACATGAAGTCGATTGGATATAGGGTCCCGACATCTATACCCTTTATGCTCAATGCCATAGCCAAGGAAACAACATAGACGAGCACGAGGTTCTAATTTCGTGTGTTCATTTGGAAGAAGATGCACAAAACATGCACTACCAAAAACTTGAAGTAGACTGTAATTAGGAATACTATCATACAAGCGCTCATACGGAGAAATGTTACCGATAATAGGTGATGGAATACGATTAATAGTGTAGACAGCAGTATGACAAGCCTCCCCCCAAAATTGTTCTGGACAAGATGTTGAGATTAGAAGAGTGCGTAGGATATCTGAGATATGTCTGTGTTTACGCTCTGCTCGACCATTTTGTTGGGAAGTTCCTAGACAAGAATGATGAATAATAGTACTGTTCTGAGAAAGAATTTTAAGAAACTCTATGTCCTTATATTCCATGGCATTATCAATACGAAAAACCTTGATATTTCGAGAAAATTGTGTTTTGATCATGGCAACAAAATTGCCATAGATATGGGTAAGTTCAGATTGATTTTTCATGAGATAAAGCCATGTATAACGTGAATAGTCATCAACAAAAATCACAAAATAACGAGAGCCTCCCATAGTGGGAGTAGGAGATGGTCCCCAAATATCCGAATGAATTAGATCAAAGGGAGCATAAGAGACAGATTCACTAATATTGAACAGTAAAGCATGATGTTTTCCTAACTTACAAGATAGACAATCAAAGATTTTATTGTCAACAGAACCTAGATGACCACTTGAAAGCAAATGACTTAAACGAGAAAAAGAAGGATGACCTAAACGAGATTGCCAAGTTTTAGATGAAACTGTGGCAGCACAACCAGTGAATGAGTTGGGAAGCTTTAAGGAAACAAGCTCAAACAACCTTCCCACTTTACGGCCTGTCCCAATTGTCTGTCTCATCCTTGGATCCTACACACGGCAACCATTCGAAGAGAAATGAATATCAAAACCAAGCTCACATAGCTGACCCACAGATATCAAGTTTAAAGAGAGGTTGGGAACCATAAAAGTATCGGGTAAGGACAAGGTTGGCGTTGAAACGTTCCTTGTATGACTAACTATCATTTGAGAGTTATCCGCTATGTGAATAATAGGTGTTTGTGAATTATATGATTTTGACTTAAATAAATTAGAATGGGAAGTCATGTGATTACAACACGCAGAATCAAAGAACCATGAATCAGGAGTACCTAGAGTGATCGACAGAGCAGAAGGACTAGAAGTACCAGTTTCTTGAAGAATGGAACGAATTGTGGATCGAAGATCATCTAAAGATAGTGTGATAGATGAATTGTTAGAAGAATCCTCTATGACAGAAGCAGCAGTGGATGGGCGACGTGCAGTTGAACCTCTAAAACGGGATCGGTTGTTTGTTCCTGTAGGTTGCTTGGATTGTAATTGATAATAGTTTGATGCACGATGACCAGGTCGACAACAGTGCGTACAATAAGGTTTGCGCCATGAGGATGAGCTTGAAGTAGCAAGTACTGCATCTGTAGGAGTGGAAACCAGTGGAGTAGCACGTTGTGCTTTTAAAGTCGCAAGGCGAGTTTCCTTAGTTAATAACTTTGAAACAACTACCTCAAGATGAGGTAAAGGATCCTGATGCAAAAGTGAGGCTCGCACAAGTTCATACTCATCATTTAGAGCCATCATAAATTGCATATCCCGCATATGATCACGATATTCAGCAAACTTACGAGCATCAATAGTCGAATCCCATGTTGGTTAAGATAAAGCGAGCTGGTCCCAGATAGCATGCATGGAAGAAAGAAAGTCATTAATAGACTGATCTGTCTCTTGACGCATGCGATGTAAGTTCCCTAACAGTTGATATTGATGAGCAATAACTGATGTGGAATAACGACCAGCAAGAAGATCTTAGGCTTCCTTTGCTGTATTTAGACGATCGAATTGAAGTTTGATAGATGGAATTGAAGTATTTCGAAACCACGTGAGTATCTGGTGATTCTTGCTCTCCCACTCCTCCAATCATTCAGCAAATTTATCATCATCCTCTTCGACGGCCTGACAAGGCTCGCGAAGACTTCTAGTGACATAACGCCAAAGCTTACGTCCCCTTAGAAAACTGGACATTTCTTGAGCACATAGAATATAATTTGATCCATTTAGGATGGTCTGAATGGGCATTGAGACTTCTAATTTGTCCATGATAGGCTATATACTAGTAAACTCAATCGATTCTTGAATGAATTTGAGAAAAACTGATACTTGTAGAGCTAATATGAAGAAAATAAGGCTGAAAATAGACTAAGAACGTCGAAATACCTCAAGAACCAGTCTGGAAATGCCAAGAACCGGTTGGAAAATGGCCAAACTGGTTGGAAAACCCTGAGAACCGGTTGGAATCTAACTGAACCGGCCGGAAAACGCTGCGAAACCAGTCGAAATATGGCTGAACCGGCTGGAAAACCTTGAGAACTGGTCAGAAAATGGATGAACCGGTCAGGAAAGAGAGCTAACCAGTCGGAAAATGGCCGAACTGGTCAGAAAATTGCGCGAACCGGTCGGAAAATAGCTGAACCGGTCGGAAAATGCTGCAAACCGGTCAGGTCAATGCCAGTCAACCGATGTCGGCGACGAGGTCAACGGCTGTTGGCGACGAAGATGACGTGGGCTGACGTCACCGCTTATGACGGATGTTGCACGTGCAATGATGACGTCACTGATGCACGCATAGGTCACGTGCGAGCTGTGGCGCGTGTACCTCACACGTGCAGAGGGTTGACCGGCGCATGAGGGCGCGTGGCTCACTTTCCGGTGTCATGGCGCATGGATCTCACGCGCAGAGGCTTTGGGTGGCGCATGGGGGCGCGTGGATAATTTTTCGGTGACGTTCGTTTCTGTTCTGGACTCGTGGGAGAATGTAGAACCTGTCTATGGTGGTTTTCGGTTGAAAATTAGAAGAATTTTCTTCGAAAGTTCCACCTGCATCGACGGCGTTGGTTGTCGTCGGTAGTCTTGTAGCACGGCGGAGCGTGGTGGCGTGTGTGGCTTCTCTCTGTGGTACATGATGAATTTTCAAGGTGTTGCGACAATAGCGACCACCTTCTCAAACAAAACCTCGGTCTAATAACATGATAAAATAGAGTGGAAAAATGAATTTCTGTATATTGCAGTGTGTGTAATACTGATAATACAAGAGCCTATTTATAGGCTGTTCTAGGGAACTATCTAAAGTAATAAAATATTACAATACCATAATCAAATCAATTATAATTGATATGAAATCAATTATAATCAATCAGGAAAATAAATATCTCTAACATCCTAAGATAAATGTCTCTAACATTCAGAATGGGTTCGCGTGTACTGACAGGGCACATGGTGGTTGAGAGTGAACAAGATGCCTACGATTTTCACAACAGATAGCTGAAGTAAGTAGGGTTCGATATGATTTATGTAGCGCCCTTCCTTTTACCGAGTGCTTTTTTATATTAGTAATAGTAAATATTACTTTGCGGATACTCAGTAATTTCACACATCGTAAAATTGGCTATCATTTACATCTTTTTTTTTTCTTTTCAATGCAAATTGAATGTAGCTCAACAGACAATGTGCAAAATCACACAATTTTCTGAAGAAGAGAAGAAGAATTGGATCAGATTCTCCATGGTGGGTCAAACTGTTAAGAATGATGAAACTGAGAAAACGAGTTTTGAGATTTCCTTTTGTTGCTTCGTGATGCAGAAGTTGAAGAGTTTTACAGGCAGTGCGATCCTGATTAGCTTTTCATTTCTTCTGCCTCGTGGGGTTGTGGTTTTACTAAATTTTTGTGTCGTGAATTTGTTCGTTGATAGGAATTAGCCGTACCGCTACTTTTTATTTTTTTTGCTGATGCGACCTTATAGTAACTTGAATTTGGAGGCTTTGTCATACGTGTTTCGAGTGAGTTTCCCTTTGGAAATGCATGACAGGCTAAAAAGGAAAAGGGAGTTTGAGCTTTTTGTTTGGTCTGTTACTTGATTTCATGCAGTGTGTTTGCTAAGTAACATAACATGAAGACGTGTATTCTCAAGAAGCTTCTCATTAGCGTTCTTATGTTTCTCTAATTTCCCACCTCTGCAAAGTGACTCTTTTTGGATTTTCAATTTGCTTTGCATCATTTGAATTCTGTAGCTTCCCTTTTCTTTGTTGTGAGACTACTGGGGATAGTTGTTTCCCTGGACTTTAATGTGGAATCATTTTAACGAAGAGTCTCATTAAACATAGAAGATCAGTTCCATCAATTCATGACCCCTTGCATATGTCGTTTCATAGCAATGACGACGACCAATTTTGGCATTAAATGTCTTAAAACATCTTATTTCTTTCAAGTTGTTACTTACTGGTGAGCAGATAAAAACTTATTTTGCCACTTATTTACTTGTAACGTTTCTCTCAGTTGAAATATTTAAGCTATAAGGAGGCTAAGCGGTACACCTGTATGTCTAGTTTTCTGATAAGCGATGCAATGACAAAACCAGCCAATAAATAACCCTTGTTGGCAGAACCCTTGATTGATAAAGCTTTTCCCAGCTTATTTCTATATGATGCTGTTTAATTTTAAGAATCCGCAATATTACTTCTTTCTTACCAATACATCCAACCAATAAAGTACCATACTTTGAGGCAGAGTAACTTCTGTCGCTCCTCTTACATGACAAAAATTTAATTAAGAGTTCAAACGGACATCTGTTCTGGACAAGTTAAGCTACATTGCTTTATTGCTTGTACTAAATGCTGCAACTCTAACGTGTCGTTTGATTGCTCACTCTTGAATTTAGCTGTGACTCATTGGCTCCCCACAGTATTTTTTTGTCGGTCATCAAAATGTTCTGTGAAAATAAACAACATAAGCTAGGCCTGTGCATCTTCTGTAAAATAATGTGCTTTATCCGCTACTTGAATCTGAGGATGATTTTTAATGGTTCTTATTAGCTAAAAGAATTTGATGCTTTCTGTTTATGCAACTTGAATGGACCATGTTATTTGATGCGGCAGCTCGTTAAAAGGGAGGGATATACTATCAACAATACCATTCGATTCCGTTTCTGTATCTAGATTTTGTTAAGCCCTTTTTTTTTTTTAAATCATTGTGCTTTCTGGACGTTTTCTTGTTTATCTACATGACCCAACTAGTAATTTCAATCTTCCGACGTACTTGTACATGTTCTGTTTGGTCTTCTGTATAACTCCTCCTCCGCTTTAGAGAAGGAGAAGATTTGCCTTTATGGATTTCCAAGTGAGCAGTGGGAAGTCAACATACCTGCGGAAGAGGTGCCACTTGGGCCTCCAGAACTTGCCCCTGGCATCATTTTTGCCAGAGATGGGATGCAAGAGAAGGACTGGTTGTCGTTGGTTGCAGTTCCAGTGACGCATAGCTACTTCTTGTTAGAAATTTGCGGAAAATCAAGATCCTGATTATCAGGATCGAATGCGGAAGCGTGTAAAATTCTGTGCTAACCTCCAGCCATTGATGAAGTCGAGAACATAGTGCCTATCGAACCACCACAAGGAGGAGGAGGAGGAGGATGACGCGCGGGCGCTGGGGGAGGATGGGGCGCTAGGTTGCGACAAGTTCCGGATGTACAAGTTTAAGGTGTGAAAGTGTGCCCGCGGGAGGTGACTGGACGGAGTGAGAGTCCTTGGAAAAAGAGGTGCCAGCCTGCTTCCATTGACTCCCATGATTGAGGCATGTCCTTGCTTGCGGAGTTTTGTGTTTGAGGTGGGTTTTCGATCTCATTCAAGCCTTCACCTATTTAGGCATTAGGCTGATGTAGTAGGATGGAATATGATAAACCAAGCCACCGTTGAATCCTATTCAACTCTCTGCTTTTGGGTGAGTTGTCGGGACATCAGGTGATTAGTATATGCATGACAAGATAATTCACACGGACTTACTTTCCATTGTAAGTCACTTTCTTTTGCAAGTTCCTTCTTCCACTGGCATTCTCCAATATTAATAATATACATCATTCTTCTTTTGCCACAGATGATCTTGCCATGGAAGATGCTATGCACACAGAGAGAACCAAAAAGAGTTGTTGGACCTCCCCATCAGCACTTAAAGGAGGTTGAATTTCACAATTATTATGGTCAACCTTGTGATCTCGAGCTAGTGAATTACCTTATCGACAACGCCATTGCTCTTGAGAAGTTAGTGGTAAATCCTTGTGACGAAGAATACTTCTCGGACTTGGACGAGTTGAAAAAAAGTGAAGGAACCTAGAGAACATGTTTTGCAATATCTCAAGGGAAAGTTATCTTCAAGGATTGAGCTGGTGATTAATTAATAAAACTAGAGCCTCATTCACTTGGCATCCATAGTACCGTCATGGTTGATTATTATCTTGCATTTTAATCCTCTTCCCCTGTTTAGACTTATTTTTTCGACTGCGAATATAATTTTGCTTATTAATTATTTGTTGTTTCTGATTTTGTAATTTGGATTTTTAAGTTATGGAATCGACTCTTTTGCGTTTTTACCCAATATGGGAAAGTGGCAAGACCACGAATAATGGATGTTTGTGGTTTTTGTTTTAACTTTACAAATGGCTAACATTTTTTAAATATGAGGGAGGTAGGTAGATCACACGCTCTTTTAAACTCTGCTTTATTTATATGTTCTTTTGATCACATTCAAAAAGACCACAACAACCCAAGCACAAATGACCAATATCTTACAGCAAGCTTATGATGCATTCGTCGAAGTGGAGGGTGCCATGCATATGGTGTAGAGAAGACAGAGGCGCATGTAAGTATCTACAAGACTTTATCCAAATTCTTTATTTGTGTTTTGCTCTAATAGATTTCATTTATGTTTTCAACTTTAGTGAAGTAAATGAGGCCACAGCCATCTGCAATGCCGCTCGAGCAGAATTGGATGGGGTTGCTGAAATGATCCGACAAGTGGACACGTTGGTGCTGCATACCATTGGACAGGCAAGGGCCTTCGTCTGCTTCATTCCAATGTTCAATAATCGATGCAATCTACAGAGTGTGCAAATATCGAACAACATAGCTGGGCAACTGTAAAACAATCATCCTCCTTTGAAAAACTAATCACTGACAAGCCAACCATCACTATACTCCTTCTTGGAGACAATCACCCTTGTGTCACGAGCTGATCGTTTGGATCGAGACTATGCAATGACTTAGGCTCTCTCGTTTGGGATCGTTGGAGTGCCTAAGTCAAGCTTTCTTGGGAATTGCCAAGGCTAGCTCGGGCTCGCATAAATGTACTCACAAGTATCGCGGACATTTTGAATATAGTCCAAACCATGACTTTCACAATCGTTAAATTGAGATTTAAAGGGATTTAAAATATTTTAGATAAAGGAGTATCTAGAAATTATTTTTGGAAACACCTCTCACTTGCTCACTTGGACCGTAGAGAGAAAAAGTTTTTAGAGAGAAGCTCTGAATGAGAAAATAAAAATTTAATTATGAAGTAGTTGAATGAATACAATGACGGGAGGGCACCTCTTCTTATACTAGCGGCCTTTGGATTACAACCATTGATTGTTCTTCGATCCTGTGGATGAGATCGTACCATCTAACCTACAACCTATTGGCATTTATGTTGAGAGAATTCTAGATCCTCACACAATTACCATCTTGCCCGTGGGAACACTCTAGAAGCTCTTGGGAAAATTTGCATTGCATTTTCCGCTTCGTCGAACGTGTCGTAAGCTGCTGCAAATGTGCAGCGATATTCATGTTGTTGGCCATTTGTGTTTGGGCTATAGTGGTCATTTTGAGCATGATCAAAAGAATGTATAAATAGAGAAGGTTTGAAAGAGTTTGTTTTAAGTGTGATCTACCGGCCTCTTTCATGTTTAAAAGATGTTCACCTAATCTCCTCATGAACAATGAACATCCTCTTCTCGGATAAATTCCTCTTAGTTTCTTCAATTTCAATTTGAGCAAGGGGGTGTCGAATGGATAGGTGGAGTCGGGTGGAAAATGGTCAAATCCAAATTGACCCATTTAATGTTATATTGATCAATCCATTTTTATGTAATTCAATTTTGATAACTCATACCCGACCTAATGACAACCCAATTCATACTCAACCGGACTCATATTATTAAAATATGATAGTAACTTACACCCACGCACTTGTATTCTTATGCAACCCGCTATAGCCGGTAACAACGTCCAAGGGAATTCTCACGTTAATCTAGGCGCAACGTAGTAGTATGATTAGGTGAATGTTTGTACCAAGTGAAGTGCACTATCATTTAGGCACACAAAAATTTGCTATTGACTAGATTGACTAGACCGTAACTAGATAAATACGTTCTCCTCCTACTACCACTTTAATCACCAACAAAAAGGTGGAAGCACAAGAGAAAGATACTAAAAACCAGCAACATCCATTATTCATGGCCTTAACACTTCCCATATAACTTAAAAATTGAAATTAAAAAATCAGGAACAACGAATTATTAATAAGCAAAATTATATTTGCAGTCGAAAAAATAAGTCTAAACAGAGGAAGAGGATCAATGCAGAATAATAGCCAACCATAACAACACTAGGGATGTCAAGTGAATGAGGCTCTGGTTTCGTTAATTAATCACCAACTTAATTGAAGGTAACTTTCCTTTGAGCTGTTACAGAGCACGTTATCTAGGTTCCTTCACTTTTTTCAATTTGCCCAAGTTGGAGACAAATTCTTTGTCATAGGATTCTCCACTAGCTTCTCAAAAGCAATGCCATTATCGATAAGGTAATTCACTCCGGCATTGTATGTCTTGATTTCCGCAAAGGTAAGGGAAACAGTAACATGCGATGCTAAAGAGAATAAAGGAAAAAAAAACTGCATTTTCTTGCGCGGTTTTGTTTGGATCTGTAAATTTATCTGGATTTAGGGGGTGCCCAGGTGCTCCATTTTTGGTATTCGGCGATTTGTTTAAAGAAGATTGAATTTTTTTTACCCATTTTGGATTATTTTAAGGATTCTCGATTGGGATTAAGGAAGATGGGCGGTTTGGCCTTTTTATTTATTTCATTTTTATATTATCGATGCAGATATTTAGTGAATATTTGCACTATTCTGAGATTTACCAAACGAAAAAAAATGATATCTTTTGGTTAATTTCCGATCGGTTTTGATCCGGGTAAAATGAGAGATTTTCGGCGGAAATGTCGATTCTGATTGTTTACATCATTTTAGAAACTTTCATTGTGAATAGGATTTTTGGGTTTTCTGTGCGACGAAATTTGATTTGAGTTCCTCTTGATTCGAGTGAGATTTTCTTGATTTCGCGCAGGTGCGTGCAAGAAGGGCGACTCGTGCGAGTTCGCTCACGGCGTGTTCGAGTGCTGGCTCCACCCGGAGCGATACCGGACGCAGGCGTGCAAGGACGGGCAGAGCTGCCGCCGCCGCGTCTGCTTCTTCGCCCACTCCCCCGACCAGCTCCGGGTCCTCCCCGCCCACCTCGATCCTGACCACCTCGTCGCCCCCGATCTCGCCCCCGACCAACTCGCCCCCGATGTCCCCGAACCAACGCGGCGGCTGCTGCGGGTCGCCAGGATCGGCGAGCGAGCTGGTGGCCTGCATGAGGAACATGCAGATCGCCAAGATGAAGATGAGCCCCCGCGGGCAGATGGGGGGGTCTCTCTTCGGGTCCCCGCTCCGACCCGGGTGCCACCTTGCGGCGCCGGTGACTCCGAGGGCCGAGTCTTCACCGCGGTACGGGCAACTCGCGGTGGAGGCGGGCTCTTTGATCTGTGGGAGTCTCACCGTCGCTGCGAGGAGGAGCCTTCGATGGAAAGGGTCGAGTCCGGGAGAGATTTGAGGGCCAAGATGTACGCCAAGCTCAGCAAGGAGAATTCCCTCGATGGCGCCGACCTTGTCGGGTCCGGTTCCGGTCCGGACGTGGGGTGGGTCTCTGAGCTGATCATGTGAAAGGGGCCGAAGAAGCAGCTTCGAATCCTCCCCGAGTCGACTCGGAGCTCGAATTTTGCTTGGGTCGAAAGAAGTGATTTTTTGGGGCTGGTGGGCGGTGTTCAGCAATCGGGTGGCCTGTTGATTCATCTCTGACTCGGATGTGTGAATATATCTCGTGTTCATTTCCGTTGTTGATGATGATTACCTTCTTCTTCTCAAGGTGTAAATATTGGCTGGCGGGAGAGAGATTTCAAGTCTCTGTTTTGTGGTCCGATGACTTTCCAGTTCCCTCTCTTTTGTAAATGAAGTTTCAGTAAGCAATTCTTAAAATATTCGCAATGCAATTGCAGATTTCTGTATAGGAAGAAACAAGAACGTGGAAGTTCGATCTGGGGTTGGCTTTTTTGGGGCTTGTATTGTTGGTTATCGTTTTTTGGTCAAGTCCTTGAAATCTCTGTATCGTCTCATTTTCTCGGATTATAAATGCTAATTTCCCTTTCATGAGTGCTCTGTTCTTTACTCTGTTCTTGGCTCTGTTCATGCTTTCTTCCTCGTTCGGACTAAGGTGAGAGAAATTAGTCGCATCATTAGCACAGTGATTACGAGATCAAGAGTGGGGATTAAAGAAACATATCCCTCCATCCGACTCTGTCCCCAGCATGCGGAAAGACCGGTTCAGCACCTGGGTTTATCTTCCAACTCGGTATAATATAGATAAAGAAAAACCAGATGAGGTTCTTGATGTGGACGTGTTTGAGTTGAGTTGATAAGAGCGGATGATCCCGTCCTTATCTGCTAAAGCTTTTTCTCGCCTTTTCTCGGTTTTGAAAAATGGAAGATTTGATCACAGTAAGCAGGAGATCTTCTTTTGTCGTGCCACTTGCGTTTTGACTGGAGTGTGTTGATGATGATGATGATGAATTAGGTGGGGGAATGGGACAAGACACGGTCAAGCAGCGACCGTGTAGCATTGGCTCCCCCACCTCACGAAACGGTCTGCTCTGCGTTATCTTTTGTACATTGGTTAATCTCATTGTTTGAAATGGGTTTGTAATTTGAATTCGATTGGGTTGTTATCTTTTGTACATTGGTTAATCTCGTCGTTTGAAATGGGTTTGTAATTTGAATTCAATTGGATTGTGTTTTAGAATCCGAGTGACTTGATTGTTAATCTCATATTCAAGTCGAAAACGTAATCTTATGAATGGATGCATATTCATAAAAAGTAAAAGTTTGATTCAAAACTCAATACTTGGATCAAGTTGAATCAACGGATTCGAGTCAAAGCTAGCGTGTTAAATGAGTTTGGCTTGACTGAGTATTGATTGCTTGACTTGATTTGATTGCAATTTTAATTTTCCCAAATTTTGGTTCAATTTGACAAAACTGAACTGGAAATTTTTTTCCCCATTTTCCAAGAAAAAGAGAGCCATGTATTTTTCGCTAAAATTTGCCTCAACGACAAAAATCCCTCGTGAAGTGGTTCTTCAATTTTATTAAGAAGGATAAGTTTTGTAGCGATTCCTTATAGGAAGTATCACAAGTGTACTAGGAAATCAATGATATACTTTAAAATGGAGATACAATATTGGAACTCATGCAAACACTTGTATTTATAGAGTGTTGGGAAGGCATGGGGTTCCCGCTGCCCAATGAGCTGCCAAAGGGTTCTTATAGCTTTAATTTAAACTATATTGATAATTTTGGTTTGAGCCCATGAATAGTTTACTTGTGATGTATAATTTTTCTCTTGCAATTGAGGATTGAAATGGGATGTGCTAATTATAGTTGAATTCTCTATTGGATTCTACCGGATGTGGCCTTAATTTATTATGAATGGGAATAAATCTTATATTTTGATTTCTCTTTCTTACATTTATTCTCTATTTTGTTGTGTTTGAACACATAACCCTAACATAGTTTTCACAGCATAATTGCCTACGATTAGTTCTTAAACAATTTTAATCATGCCTTCACATCTTCGTATCTTCATGTCACCATGACTTCTCATCTTCGAGTGGTTGCTAAATTTTGATAAATGCTTGGCTTCCTAACTCTATCTACAGTTACAAGAAGTTACAACAACACTTATCGACAAGAAGCTTGGGTAGTGCATGAGAACATTTTTGTTCCTCTATTATTTTGTTCTTTTGCTCTTTGGAACAAAAAAATAATAGAAATCCATTTGGTAAAGTCAATTAATTGTTCTATTCCCTATAATAGAAAAATAACCAGGGAATAGATTTGGAAAAGAAATACGAAGTAAAAAAAAAAAAAAAAGTAGCCTTTTGTTCTTGAGAACAATTTCTAAAAATAAGTCTTTTTTTTTTTTTCTTTTTCTTTTCTTTTTCTTCCTTGCCGCTCCCTATAAGTTGCCATTCATCGGCTAGTCGCCTCTCACGATCGTTGGTTGCTGCCGCCACTGCCACCGTTGCTACCAACTGTCAACGCTTGTTGCAGCCAACCTGCCGCTAACCTTCGGTTGGCGACGGTTGTCGATGGCAACGGTGGGCTGTGAGTGGCGAGTGGATGGCAGCGATGGTGATCAAACGTGTTCCTTTTTTTTTTTTTTTTTTTTTTGTGGATTGTACCAAACACATTTTTATTCTTTTTTTATTCCGATAATAAAAATTTTATATAGTTACTAAACTCGTTGTTTTACTTAGAAATTATTCTGAGGAATGGCAACAGAAAAGAATTATTTTCGAAAAGAAATTGTTCCCCTGAATACAAATGTTACCATTTGCACCCTTAAATATAAAAAAATATTACTGCTCAATAAGCATGGGTCTAGGGTAGAATCGGGAATTTCTATTAAAACCTATATGTTCTAGGTTCCCACCATTATCGATCTGATTCCTAATTCCAAAATAAATAAATAAATAGAAACGTTACTATGTGGTTTGGTTCTCGATTATTGGGTAAAAACAAAACTGTGAATCGAAGAGCTGACCGAGAACTAGGAATTGATGAAGTGGAATGAGTATATGTGGTTTAACTTAATTTAAAATTATTATTAAGTGATTAACTATGTTGTTGTTTCTTTTGATTTTGGGTGATTAAAATTTGGAGACATTTTTTTATGGACAATAGAAGGCTAAAGTTCTATAATTTAAGTTTTATGTTACATGTTATGAACTTTTGATTACTTATTTTATTTTGTGTGTTCATCTATTTATGGATCGTTGTTCTTGACAAATGGAAATTTTTATTGTTACATTCACTTTCATTTTGCTTAATAAAAGATAAAATAAAAAAGAAGAAGAAAGAAATGAAACAAAAACTGACCGATTCCCGTGTAAACTCTAGAACCAACATGAGAATTGACTAACAAGATAGGTTCTAGGGTACGTAGGTTCCGGATTCAAAAAATTGAGGAACCGGTTCCAATTGACCTGGAGCAATTCTAAAATCGTTCACCCCTAGTTACATCCATGATTTCATCTCAAGACACCAAATTTTATTGTCGATAACTTCCTTGGTTATCCATGCTCTTCAAGCTATCCACATTTATCTAAAGGGGCTTAAATATATGAAAATATTTCTACTCATCAAGTTGTCGACTCTTCTTTTCATGATGACTTTTGCCCTTTACCGATCTCTATTTTTATCAACTAAGTCTTATCATTTTTTAGTGTAAACAGATAGTTGTATCTATAAAGTGATTTATGCGATTAGTATTCTAAACTTGTAAATGATGAAAGGATAACTTCCTTGTTCTCACCTTTCTCTTTAAACGACATTCAAAGGGGGTAGTAGAGAGAGACATGCCATGTGGGGACAAGACTTCAATTTCAAGATTCAATAAAGAAGCAAGGAAAAGGCCGACAAAGTAGGATGGCAGTTCCAAGATCTTGGGTTAATCTTTAATCCTTCTCCCATCAAACTCACCAAACCAAAGACCCTAAAAAGCAATATATACGTGCACCCGTACCCTCCTAAAGATGTCCCGATACAGCTTAATTTCTCGCACTTCTCGAATAAATGTCGCACTGCACAAAAACTTTTGTATGTCTTCTGTGTAATACGATCAATTGAGATTTGTTCTCTCACGAAGTCTCCTCGGTTATCGGTATCTAGAATTTGATACTCAGGAACTTATGAAAGTGTCAACACCTTTACTTGCTCGACGTACATAATTATGCGCTTCTACCTAACTTTATTATTTTTTATTTTTTTCAATCACTGGTTACTTGAGTGATCTTTTGAAGAAAATAATTCCTGTGGAGCCGAAGAGATCAAGGGCGCAGGCTTGAATTCCGAGGTACGGTCAATTGGAGTTTCTTTTTCATAGTGGCCACGAATCATTATCAGCCGGAGGAAACTGAGGGAAGAAACATTATCAAAGCAAAAGAACAGGATGCCGTGTCTAACCAAATATAGTCACGATTTCACGGCTCGAATCGATGCTACGAGTGGCGTAAAGCTAGATGACGATATCCAATCTGTAATCGCATTATTTCCTTCATCAAGAGCAGCTTAATGGCAGCGTCCGAAACGTGTGATGGCCCCAGTCGCCTTCCTTCTCGAGAAAGCAAAAACACGAAGAAGAAGAAGAATCGAATTCAAACGCCACCAAAAGCAGAGACGAGTCCAAATCGTGGGAGGGCATCGCACGTCCGCGGGCGGTGGTTAGGCGACAATATCCAAAGCTGCTGTCAACTCAGCGGGTACCAAAATTATGGATAAGGGAGTCGCGACCACCTCTCTCCCGTCCCTTTCATGGGACTACAAACGCCTTTGTCGTTTTTCGACGGCATTGTCCCTCCTTTCCATGACACTTGCGATAAACCTATAAAAATCTTAAGATAAAATTGGATAAATGTGACATGTATGTAGTATCTTAATATTTTTTTACGACATGAAATTTAGTTTAGGGTGAAATGCAATGAGAATGTATCAATTTGAGATTTTTTATGATGTTGATTTTATGTAATTATTTATGAATCGCTAGATTTTATCAATGACTTTTTTTTTTATTGGTTTTTTGTTTGGAAATTTTGTGGTGCTCCTCTCTTGAATTCCCACTCAGCTCTTCATTTTCCAAGTTGCTATCCATTGAAGCAAACACCTTCAACGGCCACGTGGGAGATTTGGGATTCGGATAGGATCAAGAAAACCCCCAGGAGCATATCTCGAGTGGGGTTCTGAAATTTCCTATTCTCAGATTTCATTTTTCTTATCTAATCTCGATTGCATATCTTGATTAGAGAGTCTCAAAGATTGATTGATTTTGAAGCTAGCAAATGATTGATGGACATGTCGAGAGTTTCATGTGATGTCTACACGTGGGGAGTTTATCATTCTCTTGGATAGATATCACGTGGAACCCATGTATTATTTTATATATTGGGCCTGGATTTTATGTTTATGTTGGAAAAAGATTGGTTGTGAGAGTTCTCTTCTCGTTTTTGCTATCTCGAGGACTGGGAGGGCAGAGGTTGTTGTTGCATCTTTGTAGGAGGGGTCCAGATCTCTGAATTTTGTAAAGGAAACCATCAATGAGGTGGGGGATGAACATGGAGTGTGTGGTTTGCCTCCAAAGTGGCCATGGCTTTGTCTTGAATGGACCTAGTTGTGAAATTGATTTGAGTGAATGAGATGGGATAGGACTAGGGTAGGATAACGTTCTACGAATAAAAATGTTAAGGATATGAATTTGATGTGTCAAATACAAGATTACTAAAATATGTGACTAATCGTAAGTATGATGGATAAGGAAGTGGCTTATGTTCTGTTGTGAATAACTGATCCCCGAAAATCGGATTCGACACTAAATCGAACCCCTAAATCAATGCGGAAGACGAAGCCCGGGAATAACACGTATCACCGATCCTAAAGACACCACGGATTCGAGCGTACCTTGTAGCCACGATTAGACACCGATGCCGATAAGAGGAAGAGAAAATTTGGCCCTGTTCGATCCGATGGCGTCGATTGGCCTTGAAGGGAAGATGGCGTCGCCGTAAGCGTTTGTCATTTCTTTTTGGAGGGAGAGAGGGAGAGGAACGTACGTTATGCCAAAGGGTGCCTTCTCCCTCTCTTTCCTCCTTTATATACGTTCCTCCAACAGAAAGGAACGTACCCTTCATCCATGGGCCATAATCCCGTGGGCCGGGCTTTTAGGCCCATCATGGGCGGACGGGCCAACTTAGGCCCATGCCCATCACATAAAACCATAATCTCCCACTCGCACATGGTGGGCTGAAATAAATGATTCTCTTTACCTCTCTTCAACATTCATACCGGTGAATAATCCGTGCGACCAACATACTTTGAGAGCTCGTTGCTATACATCCGTTAAGAATATATAGCAGCTCATAATGGGCATCACACTCGAGTAGATTTAGTATGCAGCACTTGCTAGATCGATCGATCACATTTATATCTCTCTTGATCTCTTTCAAATAATGATATATATATTGTATTCACAATTATGATTATCCCAAAGACAGTCATAATTGGTTAACCGGTGAATACAAAACTACAATGTGATTCTCCAAAATCGATCTTCCTCTTTCCTTCAAACTCTCAATTTCAGTTCAGCTTGCTTTTCTAGAAATGTCCCATTAGATCGAATCAACTCATGACCATTGGCAACATCCTAAGATAGCAAACACTAGATAGAAATCTTGAGAATAAGTAAGAGTCATGAGGGGACTAAAAATTGAGGAATCATTTTCCTCAAGAGCCTCACACGGCATAAAAGTTGAGATCAAACTTTTGCCATTCTTATTGGTCGTCTTATGCATACGTAGTATGAAATACGTATTACGGTATTAACTCCTTTCCCATGGAGCGTATGTCTACACCTTCAATACCGTACAGATGACAGTTCAGACATACCAAATGTTTAACTTGAGTTCACGTATCTACTCATTCTCAAAATTCATCAGAACTCACATCTGGCATCATAGACAGATAAAGTAAAAAATATGTGGGGTATTTTACTTTCGGACATAGTAAGTATTATGTCCTCATCTTAACACCCAGTTAAGGCGACATACGTATTTTAAGCTTGAGCTCTCGATTATCACCTCGATAATAAGCTTAAAAACAGTCTCATCTCTATTTATCACACAGTAAATAGAGGCGATTACCCGTGTGAGTGGGCTAATCTTATATCTGTCCGATATACTTCCTCAACTTAAAATAATGCACTGAGCATTAAGATGCATAAAGATCAAACAAAGATTCATAAGCATTAATGATGAAAACACAAATTCATCAAATGTGAACACTTAGGGAAATTACAATATTTAGTACATTAGCCTCTACGCAATCCTAGAGATTTCATATGGCCACAAAACACATCTCTAGGTATTGGCTTTGTCATAGGATCTGCTACCATTCTATGCGTAGTATGTACTCTAAGTTCACATCTTTTCGTGCAATCATATCCTTGACAAAAGTATACTTGGTATCTATGTGTTTGGTCTTGCCATGATATTTTGGATCTTTGGTGTACGCTTTTGCTGCTTGGCTATCACAGTTAACCAATAATGAATCTGCAGCACTTCAAATAACACCTAAATGATCCAATAATCTCTTAAGCCAAACATCTTCTTTTATTGCTGCTGATAATGCCACGAACTCGTTTCCATCGTGGACAAGACTATACACTTTTGTTTCTTACTGCTCCAACATATGGTGCCATTATTTGGTAAGAAAACAAACCCAGAGGTAGATTTTATTTCATCTAAATCTCCTCTCCAATCAGCATCAAAATAGCCTTTGAGTTGCAGATCCTTTCCATAATAACTCAACGTATAATCAGCAGTCCCCTTTAGATACCTCAGTATTCTTTTAACGGCTTTCCAACGTGCTTAACCTGGATTGGATTGGTATCTACTCATCATTCCAACTGCAAAACATATGCTAGGTCTTGTACACATCATAGCGTACATCAAGCTCCCAACAGCACTAGCATAAGGAACATGTTGCATTTGTTCCTTCTCTTGTGGAGTCCTTGGACACAGTCTATGGCTCAATCCTTCACCTTTTGCAATAGGAGTATCTATGGGTTTACAATTTTGAAATCTTAACTCCAAGAATGTAAGCTACATCACCCATGTCTTTCATCTCAAAGTTGGAAGACAACCAACTCTTGACAGTATTAACAAACTCCATATTGTTTCCGGCGATTAGTATATCATCAACATATAATGATATGATCACAAATTGATCTTAAGATCTTTGGATATATACACAATGATCCTCATCTATCATTGTAAAATCATATGCCATTATGGCATTATGAAATCGTATATACCATTGTCTTGACGACTGCTTAAGGCCATATATCGACCTCAAAAGTCGACATACCTTTTCTTCTTGACCTTTCACTATGAAACCAGCATGTTGTTCCATATATGTTCCTTCCTCTAATTCTCCATTAAGGAAAGCAGTCTTTACATCCATTTGATGTAATTCAAGATCCATATTAACCACTATTGCCAGAATAATGCGAATCAAGGTAAATCTCACTACAGGAGAAAATGTTTCTTCATAATCAATTCATTCCCGTTGATTATACCCATTCGCCACAAGGCGAGCCTTATGCCCTTCTATCGAGCCATCAGCCTTTCGCATTATTTTGAGAACCCACTTGTTCCCAATAGCTCTGCGTCCTTTCGGAAGATCAACCAGTTCTCATACTTGGTTTGACTTCATTGACTCTATTTCCTCTTCCATTGCATAAATCCATTTTTCCTTACTAGGGCAATTCGAGCCTCATTAATATTTCTTGGCTCATCCTTATCTTGTGGAGCAATCATAAAAAGTTTCCTCTTCAATGTCAAAACGTCGAAGGGGAATACTTTGGCGACTCATTCACCGTATGGGAGATTGTACATTTAGCACATCATTTCCCATTAAGCTCCCACTCGGATTAGATAATGACGATATCATCTCATCATGTGGTTGTAATTGAGAATGAGTTGAATTCAATTCATCATTTCTCATATTACTCCCACTTGGATGAACTCCATTAATATCATTATCTTGATCCAAGGTTTCAAATAGGGGTAATCTTCTCCTATTTCGCCCTTCTTAGGAAATTCATCCACTAAGAATGTGACATCCCGTGATTCAAATTCATTTATACTCTCACTTTCCTGCTCACCTACGAACACATACCCTTTTGAGTGTTCGGAGTATCTCATTAAAATACTCTTCTTTCCTTTAGGACCCAATTTCCCAAACTTGTGAGAGGACTCATGAGTATAGGCAGCACAACCCCACGGCTTAAGAAAACTTAAGTCCGGTTTTCTACCTGTCCATAACTCATATGGAGTGGAACTAACTGATTTGGAAGGCACCCGGTTAAGTATATAGGCAGCAGCTTAACAACGCATCACTCCAAAAAGTGATATGTAAGTTAGCATGTGCCATCATGGACCTAACCATTTCTAGCAGGGTTCTCGTTTCTTCTCTCTCGCAATACTATTTTGTTGAGGAGTATATGGAATAGACAACTGTATTTATATTCCTTTTCATCACATTATTTTCTGAACTCATCGATAAATATTCTCGACCTCGATCGGATCTCAATACTTTTATTTTCTTGTCTAATTGATTTTCTTCTAAGTTCATAAACCTTTTGAAACAACATAATGCTTCAGATTTATGAGAAATCAAAAAGACATATCCGAATCGAGTATAATCATTTATAAAAGTGATGAAATAAACAGCCCAATGCCTTCTTCTCACAGTCATTTAACCACAGACGTCATAATGGATTAAATGCAGAGGAAATTCAGCTCTTTTATTTTTTCCAAATGGTTTTCTTGTCATTTTCCTTACTAGGCAATGCTCACATATGGGCAAATCGACTTTTTCAATGTTGCCCAACAAGCCCTCTTTGGCTAGTCTATTCATACATTATTGGCCAATATGACCAAGTCTAGCATGCCACACATTCACATCATTATCATATGAAGTAGAAGACGTGAAACAAGGGAATAACATATATTGACATCACCACAGTCAACATTTAGTACAATAAAACCATCTAGAAAGTGACCACAATCATAGTAGTTTGTATCCAAATACAAATCTACACCGTTATTATGGAAGTTCACACTAAAACCAAGCTTAACCAACATCAAAACAGACACTTAAATTTCGACAAATCTCCAGAGCATTTAGAACATCATGTAGGAACAAGGTGCGCCCACCACACATGTTCGGTTGGCGGTGCCAATCCCTTTAACTTCAGCTGGAGTTGTTTCCCACATAGATCCACTTAGTTCTAGTTGGTATTCGTCGAAATTCCACGAAGGATCCTCTATCCTTCGCTATATCGTCTGTTGCTCTTGAATCTACAGTCCACAAAGGATTAGATTCAGATAATAATACAGAACTTGACACAAAAGTAAAGTTCTCAAATGTACAAGAGGTGTTTACCTTATTTGGCTCACGACAGTCGCGAGCATAGTGACCTTTCTTGTCACAATTGTAACACCTCACCCTTGACATTTTCTTCACTTGAGGACGTTTTCCTCTCTTGTGTTGGTTAACTCTTGATCTCTTGCAATAAGGACTTGATCCTTTGCATTCTCACATATTGAACGAATCAATACGCTTGCGCTTAGAGCTCAAAGCCCTTTCTGAGCTAGAACCAGCATTGTAAATTTCTATTTTCAGCTCACATGCCGTTAAGCGGTCCTCTACTAGCTCAAGGTGGCGCACAGCATCCTCAAGATCTTCCATAACATGGTCAAGAGCTTCTAGTGCTTCTTGCTTTTCCAGCACATATTGAATCTTCATATTCAATATTTCACAATTGTTGCCGTTCATATCAGCAATTACGTTCTTAGTTGCTGAAAACATCGATCTAAACATATCAGACATACATGTACGAATAATTAATGCCTATCATTTATGCATCCCTATTTGCACAGACCCATCATATTAATGAATAATTTCAAGTAAGGTTTCAAAATCAAAAGGTCACTATGTTTCCAATCATCCTCCAAAATCCTAACTTAAAACTATCATTAATATAATTGTCTTATGCAAAATAAATTCTATGAAGTTACAAAAACTTCTATAACTACCCACACTAACTACCCACAAAGAATCAGCAATTAATGAAAAGCAACGAGATAATTGACATCCAATGAAATAATAATGCTTTCAACTAATAAAACAATCCATTACACTAAGTAATATATCTAAAAAGAAATATCAACTTAGAAAGAGATATTCAACACTCAAAAATATCTCAAACTAATCTAAGAAATAAATAGGGAAAGTCCCTTCTAATTTATCAATCAAAGTATCTGAGAAAAAAATGAAGGCACATTTGCCAACCATGGGAAAACTTTTGGAGAGCTTTCATGCCGCCACCAAGGCGCATTCACTCTGCGCCATGTGGCGCTCAATCTAAGGGTTGAAGTTTTGGCCAACTCAATCCTATAGTACTCTCTTACAAAAGCTTCCACTAGCCCCCGTAATCCGGGACCACGTTGACCTCCCATAGCCGATCTAACACTGCTTGCCATTCGGGGGAAGAGTGTTCATCAAAGCCGGCACCTTCTCAAAATCCGGCATAAGATAACCATTCCGATGATTTCTGTATCATCTGATTGACCTTGACCATGTGTGATACTAAATCACCATCAAGTCACCGATAATCAGCTAACTCTTTCATCAGCCTTTTCAGTCTAGCTCTTCCTTCGTCCGTTCTCGGGATTGCAGGTATCCGTGCATAACGCATCATAGTTCCTGCAATGAATGCAGAACTCAAATGGATCACTTATAATTCATAATTAAACAAAATGGAAAATACATAATTTTCCATGATTCATGCAACAAATGCAGAATAAAAAATGGATTACCTCTAACCCACACAGACATAATTGAAAAAGAAACAAATTCCTTTTTTTTTTTTTTTTTTTTTTTTTTTTTTTTTTTTTCGGGTCAACGGTCAAAGTCAACGGTCAACGGTCGTCGGTCAACGGGTCAACGGTCAGGTCGTCGGGCTGGACTGACCGGTCGGACCGGTCGGGCCGATCGGGCTGGGTCGGACGAACCGACCACACGTGCCGCGCGCGTGCGCGGGATGACGTCATGCAGACGTCATCCAGCACGTGCCTCGCGCGTGCTAGGCGTCCGCGGGGCGGGTTGGGTCGGGTCGCCATTCGGGCTAGTCGGGCCGGGTCGGACGAACCGATCCGGCACGTGCCTCGCATGCACCTGGATGATGTCACGATGACGTCATCCGGCTCGTGCGCGCGTGCGGCGCACGCTCCCTCTCCAGCGAATCGTCTCGTGCGTTGCACGCGCCGAAGACACCGTTTCGCTCCGGCTGCGCGTGGGGGCGCGTCCGGCGGCCGTTGGCGGCGTTCCGCCACTCGTCGCGATCATCTCGACGAGCCCTTCCATCCTACACCATCGGAAATCGATGTCGACTTACGAAAACTCAGAAAAATGGCCGAACAGCGCTCGGGTGTCGGGATTTCTTGCCCCGATCCGTACGGCCGAATTACTTTCGCGAAAAATCAATCAAAAAACATCAAACAGGTCGGGAAAAACGTGAACTAGGGCTCTGATACCAATGTTGTGAATAACTGATCCCCGAAAATCGGATTCGACACTAAATCGAATCCCTAAATCAATGCGGAAGACGAAGCCCGGGAATAACACGTATCACCGATCCTAAAGCACACCACGGATTCGAGCGTACCTTGTTAGCCACAGATTAGACACCGATGCCGATAAGAGGAAGAGAAAATTTGGCCCTGTTCGATCCGATGGCGTCGATTGGCCTTGAAGGGAAGATGGCATCGCCGTAAGCGTTTGTCATTTCTTTTTGGAGGGAGAGAGGGAGAGGAACGTATGTTATGCCAAAGGGTGCCTTCTCCCTCTCTTTCCTCCCTTATATACGTTCCTCCAACAGAAAGGAACGTACCCCTTCATCCATGGGCCATAATCCTGTGGGCCGGGCTTTTAGGCCCATCATGGGCGGACGGGCCAACTTAGGCCCATGCCCATCACATAAAACCATCATGTTCAAATTTAGAAACTCAACAAATTCGAGGTATTATTTTGTGGACTGATAATGAGCATACAAAATTTACAATCGATAGCTTTGTTTTTTTAAAGTACCTATAATATAATTAAGAAAAAAAAACACTATTGGACACCAACTAAAGGAAAGATAGGCAATATGTTATGATGTCTCGAGAAATATAATATAGCTATTTTGACATACAATATTTACTCAAGATAGTATTGTGACTAGAATATACGTCTTGAAAGAGAACAATATTGATGCTTTGGATTGTAGATTATAGAGAAAGTGACTTTCCAAAAGAGTTTTCCATCGACTCATTTGATTTTGACATTAATAACCCATCTTTGATGAAATCGAGAGCAAAATAGATGTGGTAGGGCTAGATCTATCACCTAGAGGGGGTGCATATGTGACAGTGCGGAATTGAAATAAACTTAAGATTATTGTGAGAGGACAACGTTTGGAGGCAAGCTATGTAGTGTTCATATCTTTTCAATGTGTAACAATCTATCACAAAATATAAGCAAGAGATAGAGGGATAGAAAAATTGTACACAACAAGTTTATAGTGATTCGGTTTTGACAAATTTACGCCCATTCTCCCATGCTGACAGCTTATCGGCTAGATTCCACTATGATGAATCGATAAGAGGTTACAAGGACTGAGTATTCACTATTCAAACTCTTGTGAAAGATTATCTGATTTCACACTCACGATCTCTAAGAGATTACAAAGTATAGCTCACAAAAGACAAATGTATTTAAGCAAAAGACCATGTTGAATTTTGGAATTTAGAACTTTGATATTCTGTTGGCATCCTTTAGCATTACAAGTTTCTTTTTATATTCCTCAATGTCCAAGTTGATTGTTGGACCCAAGCTCTAAGGATCATTCATCTAATCAACCCATTGAACTTGAATGTTGAAGAAGATCTAATCGCTTATTGCTAAGAATGAAGTTTCCCGAAATATTTACTGTCCATACAGCAAATAGGTTTCCATAAGTTGAGTTATTCCTTTAGAGAACATTCCGTTTACAATTGATTGTCTTGTTGATAGATTGAGATATTCCAAATAAGTAATATTGTATTTAATATCTTCCTTTCAGACAATTGGTATTTATAAGGTAAGGAATCCATGCTAATTTTCTAGCCGTTAGCACAATGATTCATAGTTGAACTAATATCCTTATTCCGTTGAGATTGAATATTAATGATAGGATCTTCAATGCATCATTGAGTTTGATAAATAAAGTTTGATGATACATATCAGAGTTTCCACCTAGAAAAGCTTACCTTTAGAATCAAAGGACAACTAAGAAAGATTTGGTTAATTAGGGAGTTTTCCTCAACAAGATGATCCCCGATAATCCACCAAAATACCACTCAATGCAAATGCACAAAAGAAATGTCATGTAGATCTATGAAGCATCGATACTGTCGGGAGTTTTCGTGTTGTGTATGACACTTCGACATGTATCTGACACTCTTCGACATTTTTCAGCACTTGGTTAATATGTGTCGAAAAATCCGACATCTGGTTAACTCTCCTAATACTCTCCGACACTTAAGTATGGAATTCCGACATGCGAGTTTGAAATTCTGACAGGCACAAGGTCAATCATAAAAAATTTCAATAAATGAGGGATCAAAATGTAAGTATGTAAAAAACATAAAAAATAATAAAGAGAGAGAAAAAAAACCTAGTCTTCTCTTCCCTCTTGACTCTCACTTCTTGTAACATACAATTTACCCCCAAGTTTGTTTTATTTTTTCTCTTTTCTTCTCTTCTCTTCTCTTCTAACATGCTTTGACACGCAAGTCTAGAATGTCGATAGCTTATTTTGTTTTTTTCACCTTTAAGTTTTATGGATTATTTGAATGGAGTTGAATTTGTCAAATAAACTATGAATGATATTAACAAATGGTAAATTAATGTTTTTAGTGTAAATTCATTTTTGGCTCCTTTTGTTATTATTTATTTATATGTGAATTTGAATCAAATTAATTTGATTAAAATAATCATGAAAATGATAATTTAGCATATATATATATATATATATATATATATATATACATTTAATATATAACATGTCTTAATGTGTCAAAATTCTCTAATTTTTTAGAAATGATGTGTCAACGTGTCATGTTATGTCATGTCGTGTGTTGATATTGATGTCGGTGTTGGTGCTCCTTAGATGTAGATTCAATGCAGGCTTCTAATTGCACCATGCCGTCGTTCTTAGATTTGGCCATTTTGGAATTGACATACCGTGCTCTACAAATCGAAAATGTGTTCTATCATGCGCATTACAAGTGGACGCCATCGATACTCATGCTTTTCAGTTTGTATTGCTAAATTAGGGGGGTAAACAAGAAGATGCAACATGGGCGTTGACCGTTACAAATGGGAACTTCTGCTCGTTGTACGTCTTGCACTGGACAGAAGAACTATTCATGTGAACAGGCTAATTGAAGCACTTGGGTTCTTAGCTAGTAGTCCAACAAGGTCGGGCTTTCTCTGCTAAAGCATGGAAGATGTCATGTTTTAGACACGGACTTTCTTTCAGGTTGTCCTGCTTCTCTCCATGCAAGCAATAAAAGATCTCTATTCTCTATCATCCCCAAAACGAAGGGATAGAAAATGTATGGTTTTCACTTACCATACTTCAATGCTCCCTGCTCATAAATTTTAGTTTCTCATGGGGAGATGCTTCTGATCGAGTTTATGTAAAAGTTTCCTTTTCGTTTTTTTTTAAGTGAAATGTAAATTTATACGGGTCGTTGACATAACATGAAGAGGAGTAATGCCACATAAAACTGTCTTCAGCTTCTCTAGAAGCTTTGTGTGCGAGTGGAGAGGATCGAGGTGAGCAAAAAAATGCAACTGCCTAATTATGGGCTAAACTAGAAGGGCACAAACGTATTTCTCACGAATTTCATGGATTAATTTGGTTTCTTGCAGATTGAGTTCGTCTTCAGGCAAAACGAATGCAACCCATTTCAAAACTACTTCATGCATTTCTCCAATATGATTTTCTGCTTGATGTTTCTTTATAGTTTTTCAGATTTTTCGTCCTTTTCTAGATTTTTACTTGTTGAAGTTTTGACAATAACCTTTTATATTATAAGTGCAAAATGACATTGTTTTGTTGCTGACGTGGCTAAATAAGTACTATAAAAATTAATTTAATTAAATTAAATTTAAAATCAAATTTTACAAAAGAAAAAAAAAAAAAAAAAAAGAAGAAGATGAATAGCGGCTGAGGGTTCAACCCTCGTCCCCGCCGCCTCCTAGCCCTCGTCGGGAAGGGTCGGTGACGGTGTCGGCCGCCTCTTAGCCCTCACCGGGAAGGGTCGGTGACGTTGTCGGCCGTTGTCGCCGACCCCCTGATGACTGTGGGGAGGCGACGGCAGCGAAGGTTGAGCCCTCATTCGCTGTTCACCTTCTTCCTTTTTCTTATTTATTTATTTATAAATTTGGCTGTAAATTTAATTAAATTAATTTTTAAATACAAATTCAAATCTATATCAAAACGACATCGTTTTTACATTTCTTTGCTGAGTTAGCTCCTTGCGCGAGCCACGTAGGTGAGCAAAATTAATAAAAAAATTGCCATGTAGGATTTCCGGCGGGTTCGCCGGAGGTGATACTCAAGTATCCCATTTTTTTTAAAAAAATAATACTTAAGTATTTCTTTTCTAATTTTTGATATTTTAGTGTCTCTCTGTGTCAAGTTTTGAAACTTGAAATATTCTTTTCCATATATCTAGAGAAGATCACCGCCTAGTGAAGCGGAAAAAGTTTTGTGGTGCAATCTATCCTTTAAGGTGTGTGTCTTCCTGTCCCATTCATCATGCTCTCAGTCTTGACAAGTCAAAAGTACAGAGATGGCATGTATGCCTTATGCCATCACCCTCTGCCACGTCCAACTCATGTGTTACATGTTAGGCCCACACACTTGTCTTCGTGCATGCTATATTCTCCTTTGTGTTGCCAGCTTCTTTCCTTGATCAACGTGGGCTTCTTGAAGACACCTATCTTTGGCAGTTTGAGAGCTTCATGCATCATGCTTACTCTAGGCCAAAAAACTAATAAAAAAACAATATCAATTTTACTTATTTTCTAACAAGGGGAAGGATAGTGCAGTCAGACAGCAAGGACCCCGACCCTCCTTCCGAATTTCAGCGGAGGGACGGGCCTCGCCCAAATATGAGGCGAAGGTCGGTGGCCTTCATTGGTTCCATCTGTAGTATGTTGGAGAAAGATCAAAGAGGGAGGCGGTGATGGACTGTCAGGCGGTGGAAGTCGCAAAGCTTGGGGACTCGGAGAAGCACGGGTTCGTGGACAGCTTGTTGAAGAGATCGAAGAGGACGATCTTCCACTTCTCCAAAAGCTTCTGGAGCGAGTGGAGAGGACCGAGGTTGAGTAAAGAATGCAAATTGTCTTAGTATAGGCAAATCGAAAAGGAGACGAATGCATTTCTCAGGAATTTCGTGAACTAATTTGGTTTTATTGCAGAACGAATTAGCTCTTGGGAAAAAACGAATGCTATCCAGAATGTGGTAACGAACGCGAGCATTTCTATAACATGATTTTTCATTTATCTTTTAGATTGTATAAAAAAAAAAATTGATTTTTGGCGGCCATCTTAAAGACAAATGCTATAAGCAAAACACAATTATGAAGCTCGGAATCGTTTCGGAGTGAAAATAGAGAGGAGGCTTTGCAAAGGAGCAGCTGAAAGAGATGCGACTCCTTTACATCTGACGACATCTCGACTACACCATGTAAAGAATGAAACTCGGAGCAATTCATGGGACTGCCCAGCAGTGCCACTTGCAAGCGAACCAGATAATGCAAATGTCGGTTTTATTTTACTCTGAAAGCTATTGGATTATCCGATCCATGAAACAACATTGTTTTTGTACGCTTCAAGTAGGCATCGAGGGCCACGTTCTGGGACAAGCAATTCTAAAGCATTCTCATTAACTAACCAAGATCATCAGTTGTCAAAGAATACATATATCTAGCCACTACAGTGTAATTGCTAATTCGATGATATGGTTCCATAATCATATTCAGTATTCAGATCCTAAATTGATTACATTGCATCAATGTCAAAACAAGAACTGAGGCAATCAATAGAAAGAGGAAATGTTTCATAAGCAAAATAGTGGCAACACCTAGCTAGCTCAATCAACTTTTCACCAATTGAGGAACACGGATGATCAGGCGACACTCCTGGGAATCACCTTCAATGCGAACATGGAAATCTATTTGTTAATTCCAAACCACCGATAACCAAGGGCTAACTAGGCACAACCAATTTGAAAGTGTTGGAGAAATCTTTCTGGAATATTTTGAAGCTGACAAAACGTTTCCATCAGTCTAGTCTGAAGATTTGCAGACTCTACTATTTAAAGTCTGAAGACCTCCGGACTGCCGACTCAAGACTCAAAGTCTATTCTCATTGACAGTTTGTAGTTTGTCGAAGAAGGTCTATCCGGGACTGTGTGTTTCGTTAAGGATTTGATCTTATCGGCGACGAAGATCTCTTGGCTGGATATGACATAACGGATTCCTTTATTCGAATCAAGATTGATTAAAGATCCGATGATTGGCGAAGTATACTTGGAAGGTTCTACTTATGGAAACCGAGATCCTGATTGTATGGGCAAGCAGGATTGATGGGCTATCGACATGTTCCTTTAATAGCTCGAATGATCTTCCTAATTGATTCTGTCCAATGGGAAGATTGGAAGAATTCCTTTTTTAAGTGCCAACGGGTATGATGGCATAAAGGAGTATATAAGGAAGACGTTCCAGTTGTTCGTGAAGGTGCACGATAGAAGAATTCCAAAGTCTGAAGCTCATTGTTCTTTGTCAATTCATTTACAGAGCGAAATCTTGTACGCAAAAGAGAGTCTATATTTTGAGATACCTTGAGGAAGTGTGGTAGAATATCTACACTGTGGAATCAAGGGAAAGCATTGCTGTAACATCTCTTTTGTTCATAGTGAAATCCAGCCGGTGGGCTGTCGGTGCGAAAAGAGTGGACATAGGCTTGGAATAAGCCGAACCACTATAAACCTTGTGTTCAATTTTCTCTTCCCTACTCTCTTTTACTTTGATCATAATCTGTTTTGGAGAACTTCCTTTCTATTGTCTGCCTAGTATTGCTTTCGTATCTCGATAAATTGTTTTGACACCTATTCACCCCCTCTAGGTGTTTATACTAGAAATATCAGAAAGTAAGTGGGATTCTAAAGCCACGTTCACGTAAAGAGCAAGGAAGGGTTTTGGATGTCATCTTCTTCTCCAAGCAACCAAGACTAGTATTTTCTATGGAGTTTCCAATTTTATGTTTCCTTGTGTCTGTGTCGGTATGTAGGAGCATAAGTTCTTGATTTGTCTCTCATTTATCGCTGTACATTTTCAATGATAGAATAGAGTGGAAAAATGAATTTCTGTATTGCAGTGGGTGTGATACTAATAATACAAGAGTCTATTTATAGGCCGTTCTAGGGAACTATCTAAAGTTATAAAATATTACAATACCATAATCAAATCAATTATAATCGATATGAAATCAATTATAATCAATCAGGAAAATAAATATCTCTAACATCCTAAGATAAATATCTCTAACATCCCCCCTCAAACTCAAGGTGAGATAGAAGAGGTCAACTGGAGTTTGGAGAAAAGATCTTTAAAACGCCCAGGTGGATGTGCCTTCGTGAAAACATCAGCCGTTTGATCAATTGAGGAGGTGGGAACAAGATGAACATCGCCACGAAGCAGATGAGAACGTATGGAATAACAATCTATTTCAATATGTTAGGTACGCTCATGAAAAGGATCATTATGAGCTATTTGGATGGCACTTCGGTTATCACAATGAATGACCGTTCCACCATTATGATGAACTCCCATGTCTTCTAGTAACCACCTTTACCATAATAATTCCGAAGTTGTATCGGCAAGGGCACGATATTCCGCTTCCGTACTCGATCGAGCGATAGTAGTTTGTTTATTACTTCGCCAGGATATAAGGGACTTCCCTAAGAAAAAGAAATAGCCTGTAGTAGAGCGACGATCAAGAGGATCACTAGCCCAATCAGCATTAGAATAAGCTATTAACTCTAAGGATGAGTTAGCAGAAAAGTGAAGACCATGAAATAAGGTACCCTTGATATAGCGAAGAATCCGAAGAACAATAGCAAAGTGAGTCGTCCGCGGCGCAGTCATGAATTGACTTACAACGTGAACAACATAAGCGATGTCAATGCGGGTAACAGTGAGATAAACCAAACTGCCAACTAACTGCGATAAAGTGTAGGGTTTGGAAGATGAGTCCCATCTTTTTCATCAAATTTGGTATTATTCTCAATGGGAGTGATAGCAGTCTTGTTATCTGTAAGTCCAGCTCGAGAAAGAAGATCAGCGACATATTTCGCTTGAGAAAGATAATAGCAGAGGAATCTAAAGCAACCTCCAATCCTAAAAAATAACTAAGCCATCCAAGATCTTTCATTTCAAACTGTTGACTCAAATACAGCTGTAGTTTTGTAATGCCTTCGTGATCATCGCCAGTAATAACCATGTCATCCACATATAACAAAGAGCAGAATACTCCCACGAGATGTTCGTTGAACAAATAGAGCGTTATCATAGGGACTGTATACAAATCCAAGGCATTCCATAGTAGAACTAAACTTGGAATACCATGCACGAGGAGCCTGTTTTAGTCCATATAATGCTCGACGTAGAGGACACACTTTACCAAGAGTATGAGTATATCCAGGAGGTGGCTCCATATATACTTCTTCAGTGAGATCTCCATTAAGGAATGCATTTTTGACATCCATTTGAAATAGAGGCCATCGCTTAATAGCAGCGACAGCAAGAAGGCTATGAACAAAAGTAAGACGTGCAACTGGAGCAAACGTCTCATCATAATCAATGCCATACTCCTGGGTAAAGCCTTTTGCTACTAGTCGAGCTTTATAATGTTCCACTGTACCATCTGCCTCGGTTTTGATTTTGTACACTCATTTACAACCTATAGTCGACTTGTTAGGAGGCAAATCAACCAAATCCCAAGTATGAGAGTGTTCTAATGCTTGCAACTCATCTGCCATTGCTTGTTGCCAAGGAGGATTAGTACGAGCTTCTCTATATGTGCGAGGCTCGTGAAAAGAAGCAATTGTGGAATAATAGTGAAAATCACGAAGTCGAACAGAAGGTTGACTTACACGAGTGGAGCGACGAACATAAGAGGAAGGAACTTCCAAAGGTGGATCCATGGATGGCACAGACATATCAGGAGCTGTTGAAGTGGGATTTCCAGAGATACCTGCATCAAGATTTGGAGAGGACAATTCTAAAGAGGAAGATGTAGGAGTGTCATCTTCAGGGAACAGTTCGACAGAATGATTTGTGAAGAAACGAACATTTGGAACAGTGGGAGAAGATGCAAAAGAATGTAAAGATGAGAACATTTTATGTTCCCAGAAGGAAACATGGCGAGACACACGAAGTCGATTTGATATAGGGTCCCAACATCTATACCCTTTATGCTCAATGCCATAGCCAAGGAAACAACATAGATGAGCACGAGGTTCTAACTTCGTTCGTTCATTTGGAAGAAGATGCACAAAACATGCACTACCAAAAACTCGAAGTAGACTGTAATTAGGAATACTGTCATACAAGCACTCATACGGAGAAATGTTACTGATAATAGGTGATGCTATAAGATTAATAGTGTAGACAGCAGTATGACAGGCCTCCCCCCCAAATTGTTCTAGACAAGATGTTGAGATTAGAAGAATGTGCACGATATCTAAGATATGTCTGTGTTTAAGCTTTGCTCGACCATTTTGTTGGGAAGTTCTTGGACAAAAACGATGAATAATAGTACCATTATGAGAAAGAATTTTAAGAAACTCTCTGTCCTTATATTCCATGGCGTTATCAGTACGAAAAACCTTGATATCCCGAGAAATTGTGTTTTGATCATGGTAACAAAATTGCCATAGATATGGGTAAGTTCAGATCGATTTTTCATGAGATAAAGCCATGTATAACGTGAATAGTCATCAACAAAAATCACAAAATAACGAGAGCCTCCCATAGTGGGAGTAGGAGATGGTCCCCAAATATCCAAATGAATTAGATCAAAGGGAGCATAAGAGACAGATTCACTAATATTGAACGGTAAAGCATGATGTTTTCCTAACTTACAAGATAGACAATCAAAGATTTTATTGTCAACAGAACCTAGATGACCACTTGAAAGCAAATGACTTAAACGAGAAAAAGAAGGATGACCTAAACGAGAATGCCAAGTTTCATATGAAATTGTGGCAGCACAACTAGTGAATGAGTTGGGAAGCTTTAAGGAAACAAGCTCAAACAACCGTCCCACTTTACGGCCTGTCCCAATTGTCTGTCTCGTCCTTGGATCCTGCACACAACAACCATTCGAAGAGAAATGAATATCAAAACCAAGCTCACATAGTTGACCCACATATATCAAGTTTAAAGAGAGGTTGGGAACCATAAAAGTATCGGGTAAGGACAAGGTTGGCGTTGAAACGTTCCCTGTATGACTAACTATCATTTGAGAGTTATCAGCTGTGTGAATAATAGGTGTTTGTGAATTATATGATTTTGACTTAAATAAATTGGAATGGGAAGTCATGTGATTACAACACGCAAAATCAAAGAACCACGAATTAGGAGTATCTAGAGTGATCGACAGAGCAGAAGGACTAGAAGTACTAGTTTCTTGAAGAATGGAACGAACTGTGGATCGAAGATCATCTAAAGATAGTGTGACAGATGAACTGTTAGAAGAATCCTCTATGACAAAAGCAGCAGTGGATGGGTGGTGTGCAGCTGAACCTCTAAAACGGGATCGGTTGTTTGTTCCTGTAGGTTGCTTGGATTGTAATTGATAACAGTTTGATGCACGATGACCAGGTCGACGATAGTGCGTACAATAAGGTTTGCGCCATGAGGATGAGCCTGAAGTAGCAAGTACTGCATCTGTAGGAGTGGAAACCAGTGGAGTAGCACGTTGTGCTTTTAAAGTTGCAAGGCGAGTTTCCTTAGTTAATAACTCTTAAACAACTACCTCAAGATGAGGTAAAGGATCCCGATGCAAAAGTGAGGCTCGCACAGGTTCATACTCATCATTTAGAGCCATCAGAAATTGCATATCTCGCATACGATCACGATATTCAGCAAACTTACGAGCATCAATAGTCGAATCCCATGTTGGTTCAGATAAAGCGAGATGGTCCCAAATGGCATGCATGGAAGAAAGAAAATCATTAATAGACTAATCTGTCTCTTGATGCATGCGATGTTAGTTCCCTAACAGTTGATATTGATGAGCAATATCTGATGTGGAATAACGGCCAGCAAGAAGATCTTAGGCTTCCTTTGCTGTATTTAGAGGACCGAACTGAAGTTTGATAGATGGAATTGAAGTATTTCGAAATCACGTGAGTATCTGGTGATTCTTGCTCTCCCACTCCTCCAATCATTTAGCAAATTTATCATCATCCTCTTGGACAGCCTAACAAGGCTCGCGAAGACTTCTAGTGACATAATGCCAAAGCTTACATCCCCTTAGAAAACTGGACATTTCTTGAGCCCATAGAATATAATTTGATCCATTTAGGATGGTCTGAATGGGCATTGAGACTTCTGATTTGTCCATGATAGGCTATAAACTAGTAAACTCAATCGATTCTTGAATGAATTTGAGAAAAACTGATACTTGTAGAGCTGAGATGAAGAAAATAAGGCTGAAAATAGACTAAGAACGTCGAAATACCTCAAGAACTGGTCTGGAAATGCCAAGAACCAGTCGGAAAATGGCCGAATCGGTCGGAATCTGACTGAACCGGCCGGAAAACGCTGCAAACCGGTTGGAATATGGCTGAACTGGCTGAAAAACCTTGAGAACCAGTCATAAAATGGACGAACTGGTCAGGAAAGAGAGCTAACCAGTCGGAAAATGGCTGAACCAGTTAGAAAACCGCGCGAACTGGTCGGAAAATAGTTGAATCAAACGGAAAACGTTGCAAACCGGTCGGGTCAACATCGGTCAACGGATGTCGGCGAGAAAGATGATGTGGGCTGACATCACTGCTTATCACGGATGTTGCACATGTAATGATGACGTCACTGATGCACGCATAGGTCATGTGCGAGCTGTGGTGCGTGTACCTCACGCGTGCAAAGGGTCGACCGATGTGTGAGGGCGCGTGTCTCACTTTCCGATGTCGTGGCGCATGGATCTCAAGCGCAGAGGCTTTGGGTGGCGCATGAGGGCACGTGGATAACTTTTCGGCAACGTTCGTTGCTGTTATGGACTCGTGGGAGAATGTAGAACCTGTCTATGGTGGTTTTTGGTTGAAAATTAGAAGAATTGTTCAAAAGTTCCACCAACAGTCCACAGCGTCGGTGGTCGTCGGTAGTCCTGTAGCACGGTGGAGTGTGGTGGCGTGTGTGGCTTCTCTCCGTGGTAGATGATGAATTTTCAAGGTGCTGCAACAATAGCGACCACCTTCTCAAACAAAACCTCGCTCTGATACTATGATAGAATGGAGTGGAAAAATGAATTTCTGTATATTGCAGTGTGTGTAATACTGATAACACAAGAGCCTATCTATAGGCTGTTCTAGGGAACTATCTAAAGTAATAAGATATTACAATACCATAATCAAATCAATTATAATCGATATGAAATCAATTATAATCAATCAGGAAAATAAACATCTCTAACATCCTAAGATAAATATCTCTAACATTCAAAATGGGGTTCAACTGGGCTGATTTTGACCATTTTAAAGTTCTAGGTCATGGAGCGTGTACCGACAGGGCACATGGTGGTTGAGAGTGAACAAGATGCCTACGATTTTCACAACAGATAGCTGAAGTTAGTAGGGTTCTATATGATTTATGTAGCGCCTTCCTTTTACCGAGTGCTTTTTTATATTAGTAATAGTAAATATTACTTTGCGGATACTCAGTAATTTCACACATCGTAAAATTGGCTATCATTTACATCTTTTTTTCTTTTCAATGCAAATTGAATGTAGCTCAACAGACAATGTGCAAAATCCCATAATTTTCTGAAGAAGAGAAGAAGAATTGGATCAGATTCTCCGTGGTGGATCAAACTGTTAAGAATGATGAAACTGAGAAGACGAGTTTTGAGATTTCCTTTTGTTTGCTTCGTGATGCAGAAGTTGAAGAGTTTTACAGGCAGTGCGATCCTGATTAGCTTTTCATTTCTTTTGCCTCGTGGGGTTGTGGTTTTACTAAATTGTTGTGTCGTGAATTTGTTCGTTGATAGGAATTAGCCGTACCGCTACTTTTTATTTTTTTGCTGATGCGACCTTGTAGTAACTTGAATTTGGAGACTTTGTTATACGTGTTTCGAGTGAGTTTCCCTTTGGAAATGCATGACAGGCTAAAAAGGAAAGGGGAGTTTGAGCTTTTTGTTTGGTCTGTTACTTGATTTCATGCAGTGTGTTTGCTAAGTAACATAACATGAAGACGTGCATTCTCAAGAAGCTTCTCATTAGCGTTCTTATGTTTCTCTAATTTCCCACCTCTGCAAAGTGACTCTTTTTGGATTTTCAATTTGCTTTGGATCATTTGAATTCTGCAGCTTCCCTTTTCTTTGTTGTGAGACTACTGGGGATAGTTGTTTCCCTGGACTTTAATGTGGAATCCTTTTAACGAAGAGTCTGTTTAAACATAGAAGATCAGTTCCATCAATTCATAACCCCTTGCATATGTCGTTTCATAGCAATGGCGACGACCAATTTTGGCATTAAATGTCTTAAAACATCTTCTTTCTTTCAAGTTGTTACTTACTGATGAGCAGATAAAAACTTATTTTGCCACTTATTTACTTGTAGCGTTGCTCTCAGTAGAAATATTTAAGCTATAAGGAGGCTAAGCGGTACACCTGTATGTCTAGTTTTCTGATAAGCGATGCAATGACAAAACCAGCCAATATATAACCCTTGTTGGCAGAACCCTTGATTGATAAAGCTTTTCCCAGCTTATTTCTATATGATGCTGTTTAATTTTAAGAACCGGCAATATTACTTCTTTCTTACTAATACATCCAACCAATAAAGTACCATACTTTGGGGCAGAGTAACTTCTGTCGCTCCTCTTACATGACAAAAATTTAATTAAGAGTTCAAACGGACATCTGTTCTGGACAAGTTAAGCTACATTGCTTCATTGCTTGTACTAAATGCTGCAACTCTAACGTGTCGTTTGATTGCTCACTCTTGAATTTAGCTGTGACTCATTGGCCCCCCACTGTATTTTTTGTTGGTCATCAAAATGTTCTGTGAAAATAAATAACATAAGCTAGGCCTGTGCATCTTCTGTAAAATAATGTGCTTTATCCTCTACTTGAATCTGAGGATGATTTTTTTAATGGTTCTTATTAGCTAAAAGAATTTGATGCTTTCTGTTTATGAAACTTGAATGGACTGTAGAACATGTTATTTGATGCGGCAGCTCGTTAGAAGGGAGGGATATACTATGAACACTACCATTCGATTCCGTTTTCTGTATCTAGATTTTGTTGAGCCCTTTTTTTTTTAAATCATTGTGCTTTCTGGACGTTTTCTTGTTTATCTACATGACCCAACTAGTAATTTCAATCTTCCGACGTACTTGTACATGTTCTGTTTGGTCTTCTGTATAACTCCTCCTCCTCCGCTTTAGAGAAGGAGAAGATTTGCCTTTATGGATTTCCAAGTGAGCAGTGGGAAGTCAACATACTTGCGGAAGAGGTGCCACTTGGGCCTCCAGAATTTGTTTGCCAGAGATGGGATGCAAGAGAAGGACTGGTTGTCGTTGGTTGCAGTTCCAATGACGCATGGCTACTTCTTGTTAGAAATTTGCGGAAAATCAAGATCCTGATTATCAAGATCAAATGTGGAAGCGTGTAAAATTTTGTGCTAACCTCCAGCCATTGATGAAGATGAGAACAGAGCGCCTGTCAAACCACCACAAGGAGGAGGAGGAGGAGGACGCGCAGGTGCCGGGGGAGGATGGGCCACTGGGCTGCGACGAGTTCCAGATGTACAAGTTTAAGGTGCGAAAGTGCGACTGCAGGAAGTCGCACGACTGGACGGAGTGAGAATCCTTGGAAAAAGAGGTGCCAGCCTACTTCCATTGACTCTTGTGATCAAGGCATGTCCTTGCTTGCGGAGTTTTGTGTTTGAGGTGGGTTTTCAATCTCATTCAAGCCTTCACCTATTTAGGCATTAGGCTGATATAGTAGGATGGAATATGATAAACCAAGCCACTGTTGAATCCTATTCAACTCTCTGCTTTTGGGTGAGTTGTTGGGACATCAGGTGATTAGTATATGCATGACATGATAATTCACACAGACTTACTTTCCATTGTAAGTCACTTTCTTTTGCAAGTTCTTTCTTCCACTAGCATTCTCCAATATGTCGAGATCTTGTGGTAATTAATAATATACAGCATTCTTCTTTTGCCACAGATGATTTTGCCATGGAAGATGCTATGCACATAGAGAGAACCAAAAAGAGTTGTTGGACCTCCCCATCAGCACTTAAAGGAGGTTGAATTTCACATTTATTTTGGTCAACCTTGTGATCTTGAGCTAGTGAATTACCTTATCGACAATGCCATTGCTCTTGAGAAGTTAGTGGTAAATCCTTGTGATGAAGAATACTTCTCGGACTTGGACGAGTTAAAAAAAGTGAAGGAACCTAGAGAACATGCTCTGCAATATCTCAAGGGAAAGTTATCTTCAAGAATTGAGCTGATGATTAATTAACAAAACCAAAGCCTCATTCACTTGGCATCCATAGTACCGTCATGGTTGACTATTATTCTGCATTTTAATCCTCTTTCCCCGTTTAGACTTATTTTTTCGACTGCGGATATAATTTTGCTTATTAATTATTTGTTGTTCCTGATTTTGTAATTTGGATTTTTAAGTTATGGAATCGACTCTTTTGCATTTTTACCCAATATGGGAAAGCGGCAAGGCCACAAGTAATGGATGTTTCTGGTTTTTGTTTTAACTTTACAAATGGCTAACATCTTTTAAACATGAAGGAGGTAGGTAGATCACGCGCTTTTTCAAACTCTGCTTTATTTATATGTTTTTTTTATCACATTCAAAAAGACCACAACAACTCAAGCACAAATGGCCAATATCGCTGCACTCTTACAACAAGCTTACGATGCATTCGCCGAAGCGGAGGGTGCCATGCAAATGGTCCAGAGAAGACAGAGGCGCATGTAAGTATCTACAAGACTTTATCCAAATTCTTTATTTGCGTTTTGCTCTAATAGATTTCATTTATGTTTTCAGCTCTAGTGAAGTAAATAAGGCCACAATCATCTGCAATGTCGCTCGAGTAGAACTGGATGTGGTTGCTGAAATGATCCGACAAGTGGACACGTTGGTGCTGCATACCATTGGGTAGGCAAAGGCCTTCGTCTACTTCATTCCAATGTTCAATAATCGATGCAATCTACAGAGTGTGCAAATATCAAACAACATAGCTGGGCAACTATAAAACAATCATCCTCCTTTGAAAAACTAATCACTGACAAGCCAACCATCACTATACTCCTGCTTGGAGACAATCACCCTTGTGTCATGAGCTGATTGTTTGGATCGAGACTATGCAATGACTTAGGCTCTCTCATTTGGGATCGTTGGAGTGCCTAAGTCAAGCTTTCTTGGGAATTGCCAAGGCTAGCTCGGGCTCGCATAAATGTACTCACAAGTATCGCAAACATTTTGAATATAGTCCAAATCATGACCTTCACAATAGTCAAATCGGGATTTAAAGTGATTTAAAATATTTTAGATAAAGGAGTATCTAGATTATGAAACATATTCAATTGCCAAAGCTAGGGTCGCAGATCTTTTGAATATGGTCCAAACCATGACTCTTCCTTAAGCCAAATCAAGTTTTGAAAAAGAGTTTCTAAGAAATTATTTTTGGAAACATCTCACTCACTTGCTCACTTGGATCGTAGAGAGACAAGTTTGTAGAGAGACAAAGTTTTTAGAGAGAGAAGCTTTGAACGAGAAAATAATAATTTGATTATGAAGTAGTTGAATGGATACAATGACGGGAGGGCACCCCTTCTTATACTAGCAGCCTTTGGATTACAACCATTGATTGTTCTTCGATCCATTGGATGAGATCGTACCATCTAACCTACCACCTATTGGCATTTATGTTGAGAGAGTTCTAGATCCTTGCACAATTACCATCTTGCCCGTGGGAACATTCCGGAAGCTCTTGGGAAAATTTGCATTGCATTTTCCACTTCGTCGAACGCGTCGTAAGCCTGCTGCAAATGTGCAGTGATATATGTTGTTGGCCATTTGTGTTTGGGCTATTGTGGTCATTTTGAGCGTGATCAAGAGAATGTATAAATAGAGCAAAGTTTGAAAGAGTTCGTTTTAAGAGTGATCTACCAGCCTCTCTCATGTTTAAAAGATGTTCACCTAATGTCCTCATGAACAATGAACATCCTTTTCCCGGATAAATTCCTCTTAGTTTCTTCAATTTCAATTTGAGCAAGGGGGTGTCCAATGGATAGGTTGGAGTTGGGTGGAAAATGGTCAAATCCAAATTGACCCATTTAATGTTATATTGATCAATCCATTTTTATGTAATTCAATTTTGATAACTCATACCCGACCTAATCACAACCCAATTCATACTTAACTGGATCCATATTATTAAAATATGATAGTAACTTACACCCACACACTTGTATTCTTATGCAACCCACTATAGCCAGTAACAATGTCCAAGGGAATTCCCACGTTAATCTAGGCGCAATGTACTAGTATGATCAGGTGAATGTTTGTACCAACTGAAGTGCACTATCATTTAGGCACACAAAAATTTGCTTTTGGCTAGATTGACTAGACCGTAACTAGATAAATACGTTCTCCTCCTACTACCACTTTAATCACCAACAAAAAGGTGGAAGCACAAGAGAAAGATACACTAAAAACCAGAAACATCCATTATTCATGGCCTTGACACTTCTCATATAACTTTAAAATCCAAATTAAAAAATCAGGAACAACACATTATTAATAAGCAAAATTATATCTGCCGTCGAAAAAATAAATCTAAACAAAGGAAGATGATCAACGCAGAATAATAGCCAACCATAACATACTAGGGATGCCAAGTGAATGAGGCTCTGGTTTCGTTAATTAATCACCAGCTTAATTGAAGGTAACATTCTCTTAAGCTGTTGCAGAGCACGTTCTCTAGGTTCCTTCACTTTTTTCAACTTGCCCAAGTCGGAGACAAATTCTTCGTCATAGGGATTCTCCACTAGCTTCTCAAGAGCAATGGCATTATCGATAAGGTGATTCACTCCGGCACTGCATGTCTCGATTTCCGCAAAGGTAAGGGAAATAGTAACAGGCGATTCAGAAGAGAATAAAGGAAAAAAAAAACTGCATTTTCTTGCGCGGTTTTGTTTGGATCTGTAAATTTATCTGGATTTAGGGGGTGCCCAAGTGCTTCATTTTTGGTATTCGGCGATTTGTTTAAAGAAGATTGAATTTTTTTTTACCCATTTTGGATTATTTTAAGGATTCTCGATTGGATTAAGGAAGATGGTCGGTTTCACCTTTTTATTTTATTTCATTTTTATATTATCGATGCGGATATTTAGTGAATATTTGCACCATTCTGAGATTTACCAAACGAAGAAAAATGATATCTTTTGGTTAATTTCCGATCGGTTTTGATCCGAGTGAAATGAGAGATTTTAGGCCAAAATGTCGATTCCGATTGTTTACTATAAGAATTATTGTGACCCACATGATATGATTTATTATATGGTTTAATAATTATTGAAATGCTATAAAAATAATTAATTATCGGTTACGAGAAGTTGCGACTCTAATTAAATGAAAGGGTATATCGCTTTAATGGAAGACACATTTTCAACGAACGTACAAATAGAGTCCGGTCCTCTCTCCACCCACAATGAACAACAATAATAGAAAGAAATTGGGTATTCTCTCCTCCATCGATAGAATACATTAAAGTATAGTGAGTTAAGGGAGAGAAATCGGATTTCTTCCCTTGGGTCGAGATTTTTCGATTTTCTACAATGATTATCATCAATTGTAACACTATGAATAAAGGTATGTCTTTCATCTATTTGTGAAAATCATGAAGATCAAAAGATCATTGTTTACTTATGAGTTTCCGCATTAAAGATTTAATATGTATTGTCTAACAGTTGGTATCAGAGTGTGGTTTATGATCTCATGATTTTTCCATTTATAGAAATATTATGATTTATGTATGATGATTTGTTGAACGATCCTGTTCGTAGTATTCATTGTCGTTGAAATGTTTTGGAGGGTTCTGTTGTTGAAACCCAAATGATGGAGTGTTTAAAAAAAAATTCCGAATGAAAAAGGACGAAAATGGAGGAATTCGGAATTTTAAGGGCAAGATAGAAACTCTCCAATTCCGAGCAAAATTCGGCGACCCACTGTTTGGTTTCGGACCCATATAGTCGCACTGCCATGAGGAACATTAGCCATGAGTTTTTCCGATATATTGGTGTTCGCCGGAGGCTAATCGAGCGGTGGAAGCCGCGGTGGCGGAGGTTTTGTGTTCTGAGAAATTTTGGTTTGATTTGGGGCCAATTTCTTGGTCATTTTCGCCGAAACTTAAACCCATGTGGTCGTGCCGGCATGCTCTTGAAAACCCATTATTTATTTGTGTCGGGGATGGGCTGCCGGAGAAGAAATGGCGGTGAAATCGTAGCGAAAACCGGCGAAAAATAGCGTCTGTGCGTGAGGAAGAAGGCGCGTGGGTCCACGCGCACATTGCAGTTGCAGGCGTGTGGATCCCACGCGCCCGCGCTGTCAAGTGCGCAAAACCGCTACACGCGTGGGATACACGCGTGTGCCAACCGCTGGCGCATGGATCCCATGCGCGCGGTAGTTGCCAGGCGCGTGCGGGGCACACGCTCGCGACCGTTGCTAGGCGCGTGCCAAGCATGCGCCTACGTGCCGAACGCGTGCGTGCGGGGTACGCGCCCGCCGAGGACACAGGCACGTGCTTGGCACGTGCCTGACGTCCCCGCGTGGCACGTGCTCGGCACGTTTTACGATTTTGCCTCTATCGCGGCTCCTAATTACCGTTTTGCCCTCCTTTTGATGGTTATTTATAGTTATGCCCCTGTTTAATTTATAATTACGATTCTGCCATTGTTGATTATTTACCATTTTGCCCCTGGATTATAAATTTATGATTTTTCCCTAATGGAATTATGTTTTTACGATTTTGCCCTTATGCTTTGATTACATTTTATCCTTGTGTGCAATTTGGTAAATATTTATATTTTGCAATATTAAAAATTCATATTATGAATGGTTTGTTAGTCACCAAAGTGGCCAAACCTTGAAGTCTTTTGAATTTTTTGATATTGTAAATTGTTTTATTCAATTACCCATGATTAATTGATGCTATATATGAAATTGATATGTTTTATATTATTATTGGAGTTATGGGTATATTGAAGTTCATTTATTATAAGAACTTAGGGATTAACCCAAAGGTTAATTATTTTCTTATAATTCATGAACATGATGGTTGATAATTAATATGACTTGTTAAATTTGTTTGTATATCCAAAGATAGCAAATAAATTTTAATAAGATATATTTACAATTATCGATAAAAGTTACTAGCATCATTATGGTGTATATATATATATATATATATTTGTATATCATAGGATCGCCCAAAGGAGAACTATGATGTACATATGTTGTTTAATTTGAATCTGATTAGGTGATATTCTCAAAGCATTAATGTATGAGTATTTTCTTGCACATTTGCAGTATCTGTACCTGTTTCACTCTGTTCGCACGCCTCATCTGTTCCCTTATTCAATGGGATAAATTTTCTTGATTGGAGTGAATAAGTCTAGTTTCACTTAGGTGTCCTGGATCTTGATTTAGCACTTCAAGCTGAGAAACCAGCTACTATTACTAATGAAAGTAGCGATGATGAAAAGTCTTTCCATAAAGCTTGGGAAAGATCGAACAGACTGAGCTTAATGTTTATGTGAATGATAGTTGCAAACAACTTAAAGACTTCTCTTCCCAAGACTAACAATGCTAAGGAATTTATGAAATTTGTGAAAAAGCATTCTCAAACTGCTGATAAGTCACTTGCTGGTACATTGATGAGCACACTAACCACTATGAAATATGAGTGTTCGCGTACCATGCATGAGCATATATTTAAGATGACGAATTTAGCAGCAAAGTTAAGGACTTTGGGAATAAACGTGGATGAGTACTTTTTAGTACAATTTATACTTAATTCCTTGCCTCATGAGTAATATGGGCCATTTCAAATGAATTACAACAATATAAAGGATAAGTGGAATGTAAATGAATTGGCCCGTATGCTAGTTCAAGAGGAAACAAGGAGAAAGAATCAAAAGGCTCATTCTGTTCATTTCTCAAGTCATCAACAAGTTCGAAAGAATTTCAAGAGGAAAGGTGGAAGGAGCAAGAAGAAAGGACTACACATCCTGAATGACTCTTCAAAGGCTTCTCAAAATCCACAAGAAGGAACACAATCTTATTAAGTGTCATTTTTGCAACAAAATTGGACACTTGAAGAAAGATTGTATGAAATGTAAGGCTTGGTTCAAAAAGAAAGATAAGTCTTGTGCTTTAGTATGTTTTGAATCAAACTTTACTGAAGTTCCTCATACTACTTGGTGGATTGATTTTGGTGCCACTACTTATGTGTCAAATACGATGCAGGGATTTCTTACGATCCAAACCATAAAGCCAAATGAAAGTTATGTGATTACGGGGACAGAAACAAAGCTCCAGTTGAAGGCATTGGCACTTATCATTTGATCTTAAATACTGGGCATTATTTGGATTTGTTTCGAACCCTTTATGTACCTACATTTTCTCGCAATTTAGTTTCTTTGCCAAGACTTGATATAGCGGGATTTTATTGTAAATTTGGATCTGAATCTTTCAGTCTATTTAAGAGTGATACTCTTATTGGAACTGGAACTTTATGTGATGGTCTCTACAAATTTAGACTTGATTATACTTTTGTTGAGACATTAATGACCTTGCATCATAATGTTGGCACTAAACGAAGTTTGGTGAATGAAAATTTTGATTACTTGTGGCATAAACATTTGGGTCATATATCCAAGGAAAGAATGCAAAAATTAGTGAATAATGAAATTCTTCCAAATTTGGATTTTACTGACCTTGGAGTGTGTATTGATTGTATTAAAGGTAAACAAACAAAGCACACTAAGAAAGATGCCACAAGAAGCACATAGCTTCTTGAAATTATACATACCGACATATGTGGTCCATTTGATGTTCCATCTTTTGGTAAGGAAAGTTATTTCATAACCTTTATTGATGATTTTTCACGTTATGGTTACATTTATCTATTGCATGATAAGTCTCAATCAGTGAATGCACTTGAAGTGTATATTAAAGAGGTTGAGAGGCAATTAGTAGAAAGGTGAAAATAGTAAGATCGGATAGAGGCGGTGAATATTATAGAAAGTATGATGAATCGGGACAATGTCCAAGTCCATTTGCTAAATTCCTTGAAAGACATGGCATTTGTGCTCAATACACAATGCCAGGTACACCACAACAAAATGGTGTAGCAGAAAGGCGTAACCGTACTTTAATGAAAATGGTTAGGAGTATGATGAGTCATTCATCTTTACCCTTGTCTTTGTGGATGTATGCTTTAAAGACTTCTATGTACTTATTAAACAGGGTTCCTAGTAAGGCAGTTCCAAAGACTCATTTTGAACTATGGACGGGAAGGAAACCTAGTTTACGACACCTGCATGTTTGGGGTTGTCAAGCAGAAGTAAGAATTTACAATCCACATAAAAGGAAATTGGATTCAAGAACGACCAGTGGTTATTTCATTGGTTATGCAGAGAAATCCAAAGGGTATAAATTTTATTGTCCCAATCATAATATAAGAATTGTTGAATCTGGAAATGCTAGGTTCATTGAAAATGATGACATCAGTGGGAGTGATAGAATGCGTGATGCTTGCATTCAAGAAGTAAGGATAGAAGTTCCTATACCCAAAGTTTCTAAAGTTGTTGTTCATGATATTATAGTACAATCTAACAATAATCAAGAACAACAAATTAATGAACAAACACTCGATAATGGAGATGTCAATAATGAACCTCCAATAGCCGAGTCACAAGAGATAGCATTAAGAAGATCTCAAAGAGAAAGGAGATCGGCTATTTCTGATGACTACATGGTTTATCTACAAGAGTTAGAAATTGACTTAGGAATTGGAAATGATCCAGATTCATTTTCTCAAGCCATGGAATGTGAAGATTCTAATGAATGGTTTAATGCCATGGAAGAATAGTTAAAATCCATGCATCAAAATCAAGTTTGGGATATTGTTGAATTGCCTAAATGATATAAGAAGGTCGGGTGTAAATGGGTCTTTAAGATCAAGCGTGACTCAAAAGGCAATATTGAACGACATAAAGCCAGACTTGTTGCAAATGGTTTTACGCAAAAAGAAGGCATTGACTATAAAGAGACATTTTCACCAGTCTCTAAAAAGGACTCACTTAGAATCATTATGGCTTTGGTGGCTCAATTGACTTGGAGTTACACCAAATGGATGTAAAAACTGCATTTCTTAATGGGAATTTAGAAGAAGAGGTTTATATAGACCAAGCCGAAGGCTTTTTCAGTTAAAGGAAAGGAACACATGGTATGTAAATTAAAGAAGTCAATATATGGACTTAAACAAGCTTCCCGACAATGGTATCTTAAGTTTAACAATACCATAACTTCATTTGGATTTAAGGAAAACACCGTTGATTGGTGTATATATATGAAGATTAGTGGGATCAAGTTTATTTTTCTAGTTCTATATGTTGATGATATTTTGCTTGCTGCTAATGATCTTGGTTTGTTACATGAAATCAAGAAGTTTCTCTCTAAGAATTTTGAAATGAAGGATATGGGAGAGGCAACATATGTGATAGGAATAGAAATATTCCGTGATAGATCACAATGATTATTAGGATTGTCTCAGAAAGCCTACATTGAGAAAATTTTAGAGAGATTTAATATGAGTAAATGTTCAGCAAGAGTAGTTCCAATTCAGAAAGGTGACAAATTTAGTCTTATGCAATGTCCGAAAAGTGAATTGGAACGAGAACAAATGAAAAATATTCCTTATGTATATGTTGTGGGGAGCTTAATGTATGCACAAACTTGCACCAGACCAGACATCAGTTTTACTGTCGGAATGCTGGGCAGGTATCAAAGTAATCCTAGAATGGATCATTGGAAAGCTGTAAAGAAAGTTCTTAAATACTTGCAAGGAACGAAGAATCATATGCTCACTTATAAAGATCCGATCATCTCGAGGTGATTGGATATTCAGATTCAGACTTAGCCGAATGTGTCGATACAAGAAAATCAACGTTTGGTTACTTGTTTCTTTTGGTTGGAGGGACAATTTCATGGAAGAGTGCGAAACAGTCAGTTATTGCTGCATCCACTATGGAAGCTGAATTTGTGGCATGCTTTGAGGCCACAATTCATGGATTATGGCTGCAGAATTTTATTTCAGGGCTTGTGATTGTCGACAATATTGCCAAGCCGCTGAAAATTTATTGTGATAACTCTGCAGCAGTTTTTTTCTCTAAGAACGACAAATATTCTAAGGGTGCTAAGCATATGGAGATCAAATACTTGTTTGTCAAAGAAGAAGTTCAGAAACAAAGAGTGTAAATTGAGCACATTAGTACCAATCTTATGATAGCAGATCCCTTAACAAAAGGACTGCCGCCCAAAACATTTAATGAGCATGTTGAAAAGATGGGCATTATTGGACGTCATTAATATTTGTATTATGATTGTATTAAGTTTATGTATTTGACACTTTGAGATCACTTACGTGTTTCTAATATTTCCTGTTTTCTATTTAGTATACATTATGGAAATAAATGAATGTTAAACAGGATAGTTTCTAAAGAAACATTATGGTTGGACTATTACTGTACTTCTCATTTATGGATCATGTTAAGTAAAGTGCTATAGTTGTAGTACATAGAAGGAACTATGTCGATTAATGACATACAACCGCTATGACTCATATTAGTTTTCTTTACTTAATTGTGATTATTATGTGATTGCCAATTTAATGAAATTTTATAGCATAATGTTATTGTGCACATTATAGTCTTTATTAAACCATGAAAGGAAAATCATATGGGCCAAGTGGGAGAATGTAAGAATTATTGTGACCCACATGATATAATTTATTATATAGTTTAATAATTATTGAAATGCTATAAAATAAATAATTATTGATTACGAGAAGTTGCGACTCTAATAAAATGAAAGGATATATCGCTTTGATGGAAGGCACATTTTCAACGAAGGTACAAATAGAGTCCGGTCCTCTCTCCACCCACAATGAACAACAATAACAGAAAAGAATTGGGTATTCTCTCCTCCATCGATAGAATACATTAAAGTATAGTGGGTTAAGGGAAAGAAATCGGATTTCTTCCTTTGGTTCAAGATTCTTCGGTTTTCTACAACGATGATCATCAAGCGTAACACTATGGATAAATGTATGTCTTTAATCTATTTGTGAAAATCATGAAGATCAAAAGATCATTGTTTACTTATGAGTTTCCGCATTAAAGATTTAATATGTATTGTCTAACATTTACATCATTTTAGAAACTTTCGTTGTGAATAGGATTTTTGGGTTTTTTGTGCAACGAAATTTGATTGAGTTCCTCTTGATACGAGTGAGATTTTCTTGATTTCGTGCAGGTGCGTGCAAGAAGGGCGACTCGTGTGAGTTGGCTCACGGCGTGCTCGAGTGCTGGCTCCACACAGAGTGATGCCGGACCCAGGCGTGCAAGGACGGGAGAGCTGCCGCCGCCGCATCTGCTTCAGCCTTCTTTGCCCACTCCCCCGACCAGCTCCGGGTCCTCCCCGCCCACCAGCAGCAGCGGCAGCAACAACACAGCCCCAAGAGCGCCACCGACTTTGAGTTCGGGTCCCCGGTCTGCCCCTCCGCTGCTGCAGCGGCAGCCTTCGACTCCTACTTCACCAAGCCATGGTCCGCCTCCTTCATATCCTCGCCCACCTCGATCCTGACCTCTTCGTCGCCCCCGATCTCGCCCCCGACCAACTCACCCCCGATGTCCCCGAACCAACGTGGTGGCTGCTGCGGGTCGCCCGGATCGGTAAGCGAGCTAGTGGCCTGCATGAGGAACATGCAGATCGCCAAGATGAAGATGAGCCCGCGCTGGCAGATGGGGGGGTCTATCTTCGGGTCCCCGCTCCGACCCGGGTGCCACCTTGCGGTGCCGGTGACTCCGAGGGCCGAGTCTTCACCGCGGTACGGGCAACTCGGCAGTGGAGGCGGGCTCTTTGATCTGTGGGAGTCTCACCGTCGCTGCGAGGAGGAGCCTTCAATGGAAAGGGTCGAGTCCGGGAGAGATTTGAGGGCTAAGATGTACGCCAAGCTCAGCAAGGAGAATTCCCTCGATGGCGCCGACCTTGTCGGGTCCGGTTCTGGTCCCGACGTTGGGTGGGTCTCTGAGCTGGTCTTGTGAAGGCCGAAGAAGCAGCTTCGAGTCCTCCCCAAGTCGACTCGGAGCTCGAATTTTGTTTGGGTCGAAAGAAGTGATTTTTTGGGGCTGGTGGGTGGTGTTCGGCAATCGGGTGGCCTGTTGATTCATCTCTGACTCGGATGTGTGAATATATCTCGTGTTCATTTCCATTGTCGATGACGATTACCTTCCTTCTTCTCAAGGTGTAAATATTGGCTGGCGGGAGAGAGATTTCAAGTCTCTGTTTTGTGGTCCGATGACTTTCCAGTTCCCTCTCTTTGTAAATGAAGTTTCAGTAAGCATTCTTAAAATATTCGCAATGCAATTGCAGATTTCTGTAGATTTCTGTATAGGAAGAAACAAGAACGTGGAAATTCAATCTGGGGTTGGCTTTTTGGGGCTTGTATTGTTGATTACCGTTTTTTGGTCAAGTCCTTGAAATCTCTGTATGGTCTCATTGTCTCGGGCTATAAATGCTAATTTCCCTTTCATGAGTGCTCTGTTCTTTACTCTGTTCATGGCTCTGTTCATGCTGTCTTCCTTGTTCGGACTACATGGAGAGGAATTAGTCACATCATTAACACAGTGATTACGAGATCAAGAGGGAGGATTAAAGAAACATATCTCTCCATCCGACTCTGTCCCCAGCATGCGGAAAGACCGGTTCAGCACCTGGGTCTATCTACCAAGTCGATATAATAGATAAAGAAAACGGAAAAATTCACGAAAAACCCTGTTATAAAGAAAAGGGAAAAAGCCACGAAATATTCTAAATTTTGCCACCTGTGACACATTTATTCAATTTTTTTTTTGTGACGCTAAAAACTCCAAACTATCCGTGTGACACATCTACCCTCTGTTATAGTTTCGCGAAAAAATACCGTTAAAAGCCCTATGTGGCCACTAACAGGACAACAGAATGCACTTGACACCGACATGGCACCCACGTGGCGTTTAAGAAGTAAAACAATGTCGTTTTACATCTAACGTGGCTAAAGAAATAAAAACGCCATCATGTGCCCCTCTCTCTCAAGAGCTTTCCATTCAAAACTTCATCATCCATGTTCAAGAGTTCTCTCAAGCTCGACTCTTTTACATCTCCATGAATGAGCCCTTTACTTGTGCTCTGTGTCTCTCTAGCTTGCTACGCTTGATCCACTGTCCCCCCCCATCTCTTCCTCTCTTGTTGAATTGAAGAGCATGTTTGCCCCAAATTCTAGGGTTTATTCATGCTATCTCTCTCTAGAAAATCTCAGTTGCTCTCTCAATTCGTTTTCTCCACGTTCTCTAGTGGTTGATGTTCTCTCTCCGTCTCTCTGAAGCTTCATTCATTGGTCAACTCATTGCTCCATACGAGACTCGCTCTATTTGGGACTCGCTTCAAGAACCTCGATTTTAGCTTGGTAATTCTCTAAATTTGAGTAATCATAGCTTTTGGAGTGCTTGTGGTTTTTTTCATACCTCTGTTTGTCTAATAAAGTTGACGGGAAAAATGGTAAAAAAAAAAAAAAAAAAGAGTTGAAGAGCTTGTGGTAAATCGAAGAGTTGTTTGCCTTTGATAATACCGTTGCGTTGGGTCTTAAGCATGTTTGCTCAGAAAAACTGACATGTCAAGTTCATATTTTTTTAGAACATGATATACCATTAAAGCAGGTTACCTTATCTTTGTAGGGAAATGTAGGAGTCTTTTGACTTTAGTCCCTTTTATACAAAGAGATGAAGCGTCGTATAGGGGGAGTGACAAATATAGTTGATATTGAAATAGTGGATGACTTCGGGGCTGAGATTTGGGGTGGAACAAGGGGTGCTAGCCAAAGTGGAGATAATGAGGCTAGGGTTGAATTAAGCGATGAAGTTGGAATTGAATTGGTGTTTAGACCTGAGGCAAGGCTTGATTATGTGTGTGCTAGCCAAAATGGAGATAGTGAGAATGATGATGGCCTTTATTTTGAGAGTGGTGATGGTGAGAGTGATGACACTGAGATTGAAATATTAAGCTGGATGTGTGATGAACACATCATATCTAGAGATGAGGAAGGGATACATAAGGTGGAGATGGTAAGGGAGGCGACATTTGCTATTGATGCTGGACATGAAGACATGAATGAGGATGAAAATGATGAGGACATTGAAGCATATGAAAATCTCAGTCCTCCTAACTCTGGAGATGAGGAAGTTTGTGACCAAACAAGACCTTTGATGATTAGATATGACCCTAAATGCGAACATAGAGAATTGCAATTTCAAGTAGGCATGAGATTTGAGTCTCATACTTAGTTTAAGAGGGCAGTGCAAAAATATGCAATCACAAATGGTTACAATATTGGTTGGAAGAAAAGTGAATTTAAAAAGATGCATGTGAAATGTGTGATCGGATGTGAATGTTCCCTTTATGGTAGTTGGTTCAACAAAGAGAAAACATTTGTTGTCAAAATTGTTGGAGAAAAACATACTTGCCCTGAAGCATGAAAAATAAAAGTGCATCTTACATATGGCTTGCAAAAGAGTTCTTGCCTAAGATCAGCACAATTGTAGGCGGATGCAATGGAGATGTGGGGACTCATGCTCAACAGAAGAACCTATTATAGAGCAATTAATAGAGCTCTTAAGACTATTAGGGGTCTATTTGTTGAGCAATATAAGTTATTGGCATCTTGTAAAGCTTAATTGAAGCAATCTAGTAAGAACAACACATTTCATCTTTTACTTAGATAACCACAAAACATATTTAAGATATTTTATGTGGGCTTCGAAGGGCTGAAAAAGGGTTGTCTAGAAGGTTGTAGGAAAGTAATTGGACTAGATGGTTGTTTTATTAAAATTGTAGTAAAGCAAATGCTACTTTGTGCTGTTGGAAGATATGGAAATAATCAGATGTTTCCAGTTGCATGGGCTGTTGTTGAAGCGGGAACAACAATTTTATCAATTCCTTTATAATGGTGGTTGAATTATGTCTTGCAAGGCTTTATTAATGCATTTCAATTATGTTTATAGGGCCTTATCAATGTAGTTTCTTCATTGGCTCCTTGTGTAGAACATAGGAATTGTTCAAGGCACATTTATGCAAACTGGAAAAAATTATACAAGGGAGAAACATTTTGAAATTACTTCTGGAGAGCTGCATATGCCACATATGAGGATATATTCAATATAGCAATTGAAGGAATGAAGAGGGAATCTATTGATGCCTATGAAGATTTCATGAGGCAAGGGCTAGAGCATTTCTACAGGGCATTCATAAAGGCTTGGCAAAAATGTGATGCCATTGAGAACAATTTGAGTGAAACTTTCAATGCATACATTTGCAAGCAAAGAGACAAGCCAATTGTTGATATGTCAGAGGCAATAAGAACGGCTTTGATGGTGAGAATATATGAGAAAAGCTAATTGATGGTGGGATCCCAAGATGAATTATGTCCACGAATTAGGACAAAGGTAGAGGAAGCAAAGATGAAGTCTAAGTATTGTGTTACCAAACCATGTACTAGGGAAAATTTTGAAGTTGAAGTCAATGATGATCGATTTGAAGTGGATTTGATAGGGAGGAAGTAGTGTGCTTGTAGGCAATGAGACATCTCAAGAATACCCTGTAGCCATGCTATCTCATGCATTAATTATATGAAGTATGAGGTTAATTGGTATGTCGATGATTGTTTTAAGAAGGATGCTTACAAAAGATGCTACCAATTTCCATTACCGACATTGAATGGGAAGACAATGTGGCCACTATCCACCGAAGAGCCAATGTTGCCTCCGCCATTCAAAAAGCTTCCAGGGAGACTCTAGAAACAACGCAATATGCAAGGTGAGAATGTTGAGAAAAGCACAAGAAAGGGGAAGACCATGGTTAATCCAAATACTAATTCGAATAAATTGGCAAAAGTTGGGGTAATCGTCTCATGTTCAAACTATCATGACTTGGGACACAACAAGAAAACATGTCCGAATCTTCTAGCACCAACACAAATCAAACCTTCGGTAAGAAAAGAAAAGGAAAACCAAGAAAACTTATATAGGCCCAAGCCTTCGATACCAACATGGTCTCATGACAATACTTATTGTAACTTACGCATGCTTTTCTATGTAGGGTAAAAAAGTGAGACCAAGGAAACATCCGAGACTAGCCATGGTGGAAGGACATCTACCAGACAAGGAGATACAAGAACACAAGAATCTGCAAGTCAGACCGACCATGTGGAACTCAAGAATCTGCAAGTAATGCTCCTCATTGAAGTAGATGTGAATTCCATCCAATTGTTCATAGCCAAGAAGCTGTTGCTTGTTCCTTTTTGGTTGTAATCCAAGTTCAACACTAATATAGAATCTCGGCTGCTTGTGCTTTTTTGGTTGTAAATGAAAACAAAGAGTGCAAGCCTTTTGACTATAATCCAAATTCTTTTTGGTTGAACTGCAAGAGTTCATTTTTTTGTTGTAACCTAAGTTAAACACTAATTATGAATCACTATACAATTGCAGGTATGCTGATGTGATTAGATTATTTATTTTGCTTTCAATTGAGACTTCCACTTTCCCTCGTTTCTTCTATCACTTCCACTTCTCTTCAATATTGACAATAAAGTGTGTGAAGGAAATGAGAATCTGCAGAGCGAGGGACCTACTTTAGCATCATTATCACTAAAGCCAAGAAACTACCTGATGCCATAATAGGAGAAATGTTGAGATATGACAAGAATGATATGTGGCAACTACAAGAGAGTCACTTAATTTGAGCAATCTTAGCTATATGGAGGATGAGTACTTTAAAGTTCAAAGTTCAATCGGGTCATGACAATAAAAGTGAAAAACAATTGTACATTGGTGTGCTAAAGAAGATTTTGCACATTCGATGACAAAAGAACATTCAAGATGTTACAATCTTTAGGGCCAACTTGATCAAGCCCCCTACATAGATCACAAGAGAGAAAGTTCCAAGTAGAAATTCTGATTAGTGCCTCAAGCTGTCTCATTAAGATATACAACTTAATCCCATATTCAAGAGGATAATCTCAAGAGCTAAAATCACAGGGTAGGAGGTTTTTATGTTGTTTTGGCAATAATAGTGAGCAAGTTGTTTTTGAATGGGTTGCTGAGGTGCTTCGCAAGATTCTCGACAAGTCCCTCCCCGGTAACGTATGCTTGCAGGAAGAAACCGAGCATGGACAACATGGCGAGGTAGCCGTTCTTTATCTCTTTCACCTTGAGGATGGTAGCCTGGTCCAAGTCCTTAGCAAGACCCAACGGGTCAAATGGACCACCTTGGTGGAGTTTGCCCTCCAAATCCTAACGAGAGAACGGAGAGAGAATTAGTGGAAGAAAGAAACATGAGATGTTAAGGACCAAATGGTGTGTTTGCGTAGCTGTATTTGTAATCTAACCACAACAAATTCACAGCACAACATTGATATTTTTTGTTCGACTGAAGGCAAAAATTGGTCTACTTTCTATATTTGAAAATTTAAAGCTTGTGATGGTTATGATGAAAATCATATGAGGATATGATCTAAGTTGTCTCAAATTGGAACAACAATAATAATAACAACAAAGCCTTTGACACTGTGGCAAGGTATATGTACTCTACTAAATCACTGCACCCGATTCAACACAATGTCTAAAGTCTCTTAAGATTGCAAATTTATGCTCAATTTCACTGGTCAAGGCTCAAGACTACTCATTTAAATCCTGCTAGTTAGTTCAAGGCATTGTCTCGTTGCCTGTGGCTAACCTTACAACCAACATGGCAGCGTTCAATTTACATGCACTTGCTAATGGATATGCTCTGACTCAAGATACAAAATGTAGTCACCAGACAAAGATTCGACATGTCAGTTCTAAAGCAATATGAATTTGACATGTCAATTTTATCTGAGCAAACATGCTTAAGACCCGGTGCGAATTTTGAGATGGAGAAGAGAGAGAGGAAATGATCTAACCACATCTATGAATCCAACCCTCTCATCCCTCTTACCAACTTTAAATTCCTAGACCCAATAAGCAGATCACCCCATAAACTCTCAGCATCCACGGTTTCCTTTTGAGTTTTCTTGATACACTTCTTACCTAGAGCCTATTGATACACCTCAATATCAGGGAGCAAAAGAAAGGATGATATATTATCAGAGGGAGAATCCGAAACTGACGTGCCGTCTCTTCTTAAGTGGTTTAGATGAAGCTCTTCCCAGCTCAGCCAGATTTGTCCCTGCAAATCAGCCTGCTTAACGCCAAATCGGTGTCGTCCTGGCGGCGGATGGCACTACAAGCTCTTCAACTCTATTTTTTGACCATTTCTCCCATCAACTTTATTAGACAAACCGAGGTACGAAAAACACCACAAGCACTCCAGAAGCTATGATTAGTCAAATTCAGAGGATTACCAAGTCAGAATCGAGCTTCTTTGAGCGAGTCCCAAATCGAGCAAGTCTCATATGGAGCAATGAGCTGACTAACGACAAAGCTTCAGAGAGATGGAGAGAGAACATTGACCACTAGAGAACGTGGAGGAACCGATCGAGAGAGCAAATGAGATTTTCTAGAGAGAGATGGCATGAACAAGCCCTAGAATTTGGGGCAAATGTGTTTTTCAATTCAACAAGAGAGGCAGAGAGAGGGGGGGGAACAGTGGAGCAATGGAGCTTCCTAGTAAAGCAAGCGACAGAGGCATGGATCATAAGGAAAGGGCTCACTCGTGGAGATGTAGAACAGTTGAGCTTCAGAGAGCTCTTGAACATGGAAGATGGAGTTTGGAATGAGAAGCTACTCAGAGAGGGTGGGACATATGATGGCCTTTTTATTTCTTCAGCCACGTCAGATGTAAAACGACACCGTTTTACTTTTCAAAAGCCATGTGGATGCCACGTCAGTGCCGTTTGCATTCCATCATCCACGTCAACGGCTACGTAGGACTTTTAATGGTGCTTTTTCACATAACCCTAATAGAGGGTAGATGTGTCATGTGGCCTAAAGTTTGGGGTTTTTAGTATCACAAAGAAAAAAAAAAAATTGGAGTTTTTGATGACTTTTTCCTTAAAAAAAAAAACCAGATGAGGTTCTCGATGTGGACGTGTTTGAGTTGAGTTGATAAGAGCGGATGATCCCCGTCCTTATCTGCTAAAGCTTTTCTCTCGCCTTTTCCCGGTTTTGAAAAATGGGGGATTTGATCACAGTAAGCAGGGGATCTTCTTTTGTTGTGCCACTTGCGTTTTGACTGGAGTATGTTGATGAGGATGATGATGAAGAATTTGGTGGGGGAATGGGACAAGACATGGTCAAGCAGCGACCGTGTAGCATTGGCTCCCCCACCTCACGAAACGGTCTGCTCTGCGTTATCTTTTATACAGTGGTTAATCTCGTCGTTTGAAACGGGCTTCTAATTTGAATTCGATTGGATTGTTTTTTGGAATCCGAGTGACTCGAGTGATTGTTAATCTCAGCCGGAAAAAGTAATCTTGGATATGAATGGATACATATCCATAAAAAGTAAAAGCTCGATTCAAAACTCAATACTCAGATCGAGTTGAATCTATGGATTCGAGTCAAGCTCGCATGTTGAACGAGTTAGCTTGACTGAGTTTTGATTGCCTGGCTCTGATTTGAATGCAATTTTAATTTTTCCCAAGTTTTGATTCAATGTGACAAAACCTGAGCGGGAAAATTTTTTCTCCATTTTCCAAGAAAATGAGAGCCATGTTTTTTCACAATGTTTCGCTAGAATTTGCCTCGATGACGAAATCCCTTATACTGAAGTGGTTCTTCGATTTTATTGAGATAGGTTTTGTAGCGATTCCTAATAGTATGTATAGCAAATATACTAGGAATTCAATGGATATGGTTTAAAGTGGAGATACAATGTCGGAATTCACACAAACGCTATTTATAATGTGTTGGGCACTCCTCATTGACAAGAAGGCATGGGGTTCTCGCTCTGCAATGAGCTGCCAAAGGGTTCTTATAGCTTGAATTTATAGTCTATTGATAATTTTGGTTTGGGCCCATGAATAGTTTACTTGGGATATCTAATTTTTCTCTCATAATTAAGGGTTGAAGCAGAGAGGTGGGTTGTGCTAATTACAGTGAAATCTTGTACTTAATGTGGCCTTAGTTTATTATGAATCAGAATAAACCTTAAATCTCGATTTCTCTTTCTTTTCATTTACCCTCTATTTCGTTGTGTTTGAATGCATAATCCTAACATAGTATTCACAGCATAATTGTTTGTCTTCATGTCACCACGACTTCTCATATCTAGTTGGTTGCTAAATTTTGATTAATGATTAGCTTCCTAACTCTATCTGCGGTTACAAGAAGATACAATAACACTTATCCACAAGAAGCTTAAATATCCAAAAATATTACTACTTAATAATTACACGTAGGGGCAAGCATGGGTCCAGGGTAAAATCGAGAATTGTCCATTACCGACCTTGTTCCAAGTTCTCACTGTTATCGATCTAATTCCTAATTCCGAAAAATATAGAACCATTCCTGTGTGGTTCAATTCTTGATTCTTGGGTAAGAACAAAACTGTTAATCGAAGAACTGACCGAGAACCGGGAATTGATGAAGTGGAATGAATATATGTGGTTTAACTTAATAATTATTAAATGATTGACTATGTTTATTGTTTCTTTTGACTCAGGTGATTAAAATTTGGAGCAATTTTTTTCTTGGATGATAGAAAACTGAAGTTCTATAATTTGAGTTTTATGTTATGTGTCTTCAAATTTTTGTTATTTATTTTATTTTACATGTTCATCAATTTATGGATTGTTGATATTGACAAATGAGAATTTTTGTTGTTACGTTTACTTTCATTTTGCTTAACTAAAAATGAAACAAAAAAAAGGAGGACAAAATAAAACAAAAATGGTCAATTCCCATGTAAACTCTGGAACCAATTTAAGAACCCATTGACAAGACAACTTATAGGGTACGTAAGTTTAAGATTCCAAAAATTGAGGAACCGTTTCCAATTGGCATGGACCAACCCTAGGATTGTTCACCCTAGTTACATGTCCTTGATTTCATCTCAAATAACTAAATTTGCTATCGATAACTTCCTTAGTTGTCCATGCTCTTCAAATTGTCGACATTTATCTAAAATGGCTTAAATATATGAAAATATTTCTGCTCATCAAGTTGTCGATTGTTCTTTTCATCGATAACTTTTGCTATTCACCAAATTCTATTCTTATCAACTAAGTCTATCATTTTTTTTTTTTTTTGTGTAAACACATAGTTGTATCTATAAAGTGACTTATGCGATTAGTATTCTAAACTTGTAAATGGTGAAAGGACGACTTCCTTGTTCTCACCTTTCTCTTTAAACGATGTTCAAAGGGGCTAGTGGAGAGAGACATGCCATGTGGGGGACAAGACTTCAATTTCAAGATTCTTTAAAGAAGCAAGGAAAAGGCTGACAAAGAAGGATGGCAATGTTCGAAGATATTAGAGTTGATTATGATTATAATTGATTCTAATAGATCTTTGATTAGACTAGTAAATAGGAAACTAGGGAATTCTGATTCTTGTATTTTTATTTTTCCTATTTTATTCATCCACTCTTACATTATAAATGTACAATGTAATGTCATACAGAAGATATACAGAGAAAATATTTTACCAAAAATTCCATTCTCTTTTCTGTCATGGTATCAGAGCTCTCGCTTCCTGACCTTGCTTCCGCAACCTTCTGAATTGCCATCGTCTCTTTTCTGGTCTGTCACTGCATCTTTCTCCCTGCAGAACAAACCATCAAAGCAATTAGGAATTCAATCTAGATACCACGGCAAAGGATAAAAATGTTATGAGTCCCTCAAAAGAAGACTCATCACCTTAGGATCAAACAATTTCATCTTCTGATCAAATTGGATCGACTGAAGAAGGGCATGTTACCAACAATGTCTCGGCCCTTGCCCCTGCTCCAATACAGATTCTAATGCCAACTTATTGGCCTCTAGCCCAGTGGTACCCCCCTCAATGGAAGATTGGATCTAGACAAACATGGCCTCAGTACCCATATGGGACCGACCCGACTGATGAGTCGGGAAAAGCAGTTGCGGGTCACAGACCCGGATTCATGCCGGGACAAGGAATGGAGCCCTAGCCGTTTCCACATGGAGTGCCTTACCTTTTTCCGTTCAACGGCGGCTGACTTGAACTTGGAGTTCTGCTTTACACGTCACTAGCGAACGGGCCGAAATTACACCTGATCAGCTAGCAGCTCACCGGACTGGCGAACTACCACTCTTGGGCTTGGGATCTCCAGCGAGCGCTCGTCACCAAGGCCAAGGAGGGCTTCATCGAGGGAACCATGCCCTACCTGACGGACAAGCAATTGCAGAGGCACTAGTGGCGCTGCAACCAACTAGTGCGCACTTGGATCGGGATTGCTTGGCGCTTGATGTTGCTGCGGGCCTCCCTCCGACAGAAGACTTGAAGAATTTCTAGGATAACATACAAGCAATGTATGGAAAATCAAATAGGGCGAGAATATTTTTCCTTGACACAAGCTCTAGCTGAATTAAAACGGGGCAACCTCTCGGTCACCACCGTGTTTAACCGGCTATCGGCCCTGTGGAATGAGATTGAGGCGGCTGAGGAGAAGTTGGTGGGACCGAAGACTACTCTTCGACAATACTACGCAATCAAAGAGAAGGAGAAGGCCACCAGATTTCCTCTTACCTTGAATGAGTCGTACGCCGCGTTTCATTTGCAAATCCTTGCGATGGAACCTCAACCATTGCTTAGCCAGATCTTCCAACTGGCCGTGCAGGAAGAAAACCAGCGGGTTGTCGCGACTGAACAAGCCCGGGTCGATGATGAAACGGGATTCGCGGCTTTTCCATCTGGGCCTATTTCAACGAAAAACGTCACCTGAGCCGAAGGAGTTTTTGGAGCCACAGGACAATCGTGGGGAAGGGGTTTTGCGGCCGTAGTGATGAAAGGTGGAGAAGATAACCCTAGGTTTTCACGGATGGACGGCTAGGATCGCGGACATGGATCGGATGGCTCGGATAAAGGCGCTGGATTTGACGATCATGGAAGGCACGTTGGATCGGATGGGCATGATCTCTTTTTTGGAGTGGACGGTTGGGATCGACGCGCAAGATCGGACGGCTTCAATTTCGCGAATTACTCCGCTGAATCGGACGATCGGCATTTTGCCACGTCAGCACCAATATACAAAATCCTACAACACATGAAATGCCATGTCAACAGGGAAGGTTAGTGGACAAAATTTAAAAATTAAAAATAAATATTGTGAATATTGCAAACGTCCACACCATACTGTTGAAACATGTTGGAAATTACATGGGAGACCCAATAATAAAAAGGAAAATGAGGCATCAGTCTATCAGGTCTCTACACAGAAAAATGGTGGAACGTCTCAGCAGACTATCACCCAAGAACAATATGAAAATATTGTGCAAGCTTTGAGCCAACTCAGGACTGGTGACACTGGTGTAGGATTCTCAGGTACTTTTCTCCATGAAAGGAATTCATTATCTATTGATGAATGGATTATCGATTCAAGTCCAAGTGACCACTTAGTTTGTAATGAGTACCTATTTTCTCATGTCCATCAAAACACACAATCTCATGTTACTGTGCGTGGGAACATTATGAATGTTACCAAAATCGGTACCGTTCTTGGTCAAAAATTTGTCCTTAAAAATGTCCTATACATCCTAGATTTTGAGTTTAATCTTATTTTTGTCACAAAAATATGTATGGACAATTCCTGCAAAGCCATTTTCAATTAAAAAAATTGTCTTTCAGGACCCTTCGACTAGCAAAGTGATGGGCTTGGGTAATGAGGCACAAGGGCTTTATTTTTGGGTCAATTCTCCAGGAGATTTAAAATTATTGAATAAAGGCATTTATTGTAATGCAATCAGTTAAAATAAAAATCTCCTTTTGCATCAACAATTGGGTCATAATGCTCGATTTCCCCATCCAAAATGTCCCATATGTCCTTTAGCTAAACAAACTCGAGCATCTTTTCCTATTAGCACATCTCAAGCTAAAAGTCCATTTTCTTTGATTCACATGGACATCTGGGGTCCCTATCATACTTCTCATCGTGATGGATCTCGCTATTTTCTTACAATCGTTGATGACTATAGTCGTGCCACTTGGCTATACCTTATGCAATCAAAGAGTCAGACATTTACTCATTTATCAAATTTTCTTTCCTTAATTAGGAATCAATTTGATAAATCTGTACATCGAATCCGTACAGATAATGGGCAAGAATTTTTCACTTATGATTGCACAACTTTGTTATCTACTCATGGGATACTTCATGAAAGTTCTTGTACTTATACTCCACAGCAAAATGGAGTTGTAGAAAGAAAACATAGACATCTCTTAGAAGTAGCCCGTGCAATTAAATACCAAGCTTCAGTCCCTAAAGAATTTTGGGGAGACTGTGTGGTCACAGCTGCCTATCTGATTAATCGCATGCCAAGTCGAATTCTTCATGGTAAAACTCCATTTGAGATGCTTTACAAGAAACAACCAGATAATAGCCATCTTAGAGTATTTGGTTGTTTATGTTATGCAGCAACAGTGGGTTATCGAGATAAAATGAGCCCCCATGCAACATAATGTGTTTTTATGGGATACCCTTCTCTTCAGAAGGGTTATCGTGTCATGGAGTTTTCTACAGGGCATTTCTTCACCAGTAGAGATGTTGTTTTTCATGAAGACACATTTCCTTTCAAAGAGAAGTTGCCTTCATCACAAAACAATTTATCAGAAAACAATCGGTTTCTTTTGTCTGATGAAGATTTATCATTAGCGCTTGGTTTTCTTATGGCCCCTACATCTTCTATGACACCGGCACCAATGGAATTCTCCAATCCGGAGACGGGATTACTAGCTTCATCTAAGCAAATCCCTCCATCTACTTCAGCAGTAGACACAACAGATATGGCTGCTGAATCATCCGTGGCCTCTGAGAATATGGTTGAGCTACCTCGTCGTTCTGGAAGACAGACTCGTCCACCCACATGGACTAAAGATTATATATGCTCTGCTGCAAACTCTTCAAGTACACAATATCCTGTTTCATCCTATGTTTCCTTCAATCGGTTATCGGCAAAACATATGTGTTGTATCAGTCGAATTTCGGAAGAACATGAGCCATCTTCATTCACCGAGGCAGCAAAAGATCCCAAATGGCGGAATGCAATGGAGTCTGAACTTACTGCACTCATAGAGAATCATACTTGGGATATTGTTCCCTTACCACTGTATCGAAAACCGATCGGATGTAAATGGGTTTACAAGATCAAGTTCAAATCGAATGGTTCCATAGAATGCTACAAGGCTAGGTTAGTAGCCAAAGGCTTCACTCAAAGAGAAGGCTTCGACTATCACGAGACATTCTCCCAAGTTACGAAGGAAGTTACCGTCCAGTCTTTTTTATCTATTGCAGCAATACACAATTGGTCCTTGTATCAAATGGACGTCCACAACACCTTTCTTCATGGAGATTTAGATGAAGAGATCTACATGGATCTTCCTCAAAGATTACGCAGACAGGGGGAGTATCGGGTATGTCGTCTTTGCAAATCCTTATATGTGTTAAAACAGACATCTAGACAGTGGTATGCCAAATTCACTGCTGCATTAACCAATGCAGGTTTCCAGCATTCCAAACATGATCATGCTTTATTTACACGAAATGAGGGAAGTTCATCAATTTATTTATTGATATATGTTGATGACATATTGGTTATGGGAAACAATGATTCTCATGTTGCAAGATTCAAGGAATATTTGCACTCCAATTTTCATATCAAGGATTTGGGGCCTCCCATATACTTTCTTGGCATTGAAATTGCCAGGTCTGATAAAGGAATTTCCCTCAGTCAAAGGAAATTTGTCTTGTAAATCATTTCTGAAGCGGGATTATCGGGCTGTAAGCCGGCAGTAAATCCCATTGAACAGAATATCAAGCTGACGACACATGAGTATGATCTCAATTCTTCTTCATCAAACAAGGATCCTTTACTTAGGGATCCGTCAGGGTATGAGCGACTTGTTGGAAAGTTGATATATCTTACCATGACAAGACCTAATATATCCTATGTAGTACAAATACTCAGCCAATTCATGCATATGCCAAAGGAGTCACACATGAATGCAACCTTGAAAGTAGTGAGATACTTGAAGGGATGCCCAGGGCTCGGTTTATTTCTATCTCGTGAGTGTGATATGGGGATGACAGCATTTTGTGACACTGATTACACTACCTGCCCAATGACTAGAAGATCCATCATCGGTTTTTGTGTTAAATTGGGAAAGTCATTGATTTCGTGGAAAACAAAGAAGCAATCCACCATATCATTGTCATTAGTTGAATAAGAATATCAAGCCATGGAGAAAAACTACCTACGAAATAGTCTGGATACGAAGACTTCTTTCAAACTTAGGAATACAGGTTAGTGGACCAAGTGAATTGTTCTATGATAATGATGCTACACTTAAGTTAGCAGCAAATCCAGTTTTTCACAAGAGAACAAAACACATAGAAGTTGATTGTCACTTCACTCGCGACAAGATCAAAGAAGGAGTTCTCGTGACAAAGGACATTGGAACAGTGAATCAACCTGCGGATATCTTCACTAAGCCGCTATGCCAAAGACAACACAAGTTTATATTGAGCAAGCTAGGTGTCCTTGACATATATAGGCCACCAGCTTGAGGGGGAGTGTTGGAAGATATTAGAGTTGATTATGATTATAATTGATTCTAGTAGATCTTTGATTAGAATAGTAAATAGGAAACTAGGGAATTCTGATTCTTGTATTTTTATTTTTCCTATTTTATTCTTCCACTCTTACATTATAAATGTACAATGTAATGTCATACAAAAGATATACAGAGAAAATATTTTACCAAAAATTCCGTTCTCTTTTCTGTCAGGCAGTTCCAAGATCTTGGGTTAATCTTTAATCCTTCTCCCATCAAACTCACCAAACCAAAGGCCCTAAAAAGCAATATACACATGCACCCGTACCCTCCTAAAGATGTCCCGATACAGCTTAGTTTCTCGCACTTCTCACGTAAGCGTCGCGCTACACAAAAACTTTTGTATGTCTTTTGTGTCATATGATCGATTGAGATTTGTTCTCTTGCGAACTCTCCTCAGTTATCGATATCTGAGAATTTGATTATTGGGAACCTGTGAAAGTGCCAACACATTTACGTGCTTGACGTACATAATTATGTGCTTCTACCAAACTTTTTTTTTTTTTTTAAATCACTCGTTACTTGAGTGATCTTTTGAAGAAAATAATTCATGCGGAACAAGAGAGATCAAGGGCGTAGGCTTGAATTCCGAGGTACAGTCAATTGGAGTTTCTTTTTCATAGTGGCGACAAATAATTATCAGCCGGAGGAAACTGAGGAGAGAGACATTGTCAAAGCAAAAGAAAAGGATGCCATGTCTAACCAAACATAGTTGCGATTTCACGGCTTGAAGCGAATGAGTGGTGTAAAGCTAGAGGACGATATCCAATCCGTGATCGCATTATTTCCTTCATCAAGAGCAGCTGAATGGCAGCGTCCGAAACATGTGATGGCCCCAGTCCCTCCTTCCTTCTCGTGAAAGCAAAAACACGAAGTAAGACGAAGAAGAATCAATTCAAGCGCCACCAGCGAGTCCAAATCGTGGGAGAGCATCGCACGTCTGCGGGCGGTGGTTCGGCGACAATATCCAAAGCTCCTGTCAACTCAACGGGTACCAAAATTATGGATAAGGGAGTCGTGACCACCTCTCTCCCTCCATTTCATGGGACTCCAAAGCCCCTTCATCGTTTTTCGATGGCATTGTCCCTTCTTCGTCGCATTTGCGATAAATCTAGCAAAATGTTAAGATAAAATTGAATAAACGTGGCATGTACATACTGTTTTGAGATTTTTTTATGATGCGAAAATTAATTTAGGATGAATGCGATAAGAGCACAATAATTTGGATTTTTTTAAATATTGACCTGATATGTAATTACTTATTAATAGATAGATTTTATTGAGGACTTTTTTTTTTTGTTGTTGTTGTTTTTCTGTTTGGAAATTTTGTGGTGCCCCTTTCTTGATTTCCCACTCAGCTTTTCCTTTTCCAAGTTGCTATCCATTGAAGCAAACACCTTCAACGACGACGTGGGAGATTTGGGATTCGGATAGAATCAAGAAAACTCCCAGGAGCATATCTCAAGTGGGGTTCTGAATTTTCCTATTCTCAGATCTTATTTTTCTTATCTAATCTTGATTGCATATCTTGATTAGAGAGTCCAAAGATTGATTGACTCTAAGGCTAGCAAATGATTGGACATGTCGAAGAGTTTCATGTGATGTTTACACGTTAAAATTTTATCACTCTCTTGGATAGATATCACGTGGGCCCCACTTATCATTTTAGATATCGGGCTTGGATTTATGTTTATGTTGGAAAAAGATTGGCTGTGAGAGTTCAGTTCTTTTTTTTTGCTATATACAAGACATGGCGGAGAGAGGAGGTTGTTGCATCTTTGTAGGAGGGGCCAGATCTCTAAATTTTCTGAAGGAAACAATCAATGAGATGGGGGATGAAGATGGAGTTTGTGATTTGCCTTGCAAATTGCAATGACTTCGTCTTAAATGGAGATAGCTGTGAAATTGATTTGATCGAGTGAAATGGGATAGGATTAAGAAAGGATGGTGCTGTCACGCCCCGATCCTCGGGCACGCACACATCCTTCTACTTGGTCGATTTTAAAATGCGATATCCCAGGACTAAGTATCGCCGACCTTTTCGTTAATTAAGCACATGCGAAAGCAGTTATAAATCCCCAAACAATAACACAATGGGATAGAAAAGCAAGCCATATTTTTCATATTGAAAACCACAACCGAGCCTTTATACATGGCATTAAACATAGTACTTCACAAACTATTCACGCCTTTCCAAGTTCACTCTATTCACATATAAACACCGATCACAAAAGGGGATGGGATTTCAGTCCTCATCTGAGTCATACTTCAGATCCCTCTCAGGATTATCTTCTTCTTACAAAAATCCTTCTCCCCAGGTTTCACCATAGAGTTCTCCTTCTCGGATTCTTCCTCCTTAGCTCCTCATCAGGGTCCTGAAATGATTTTCCCCAAACCGCGATGAGACTACGTCTCAGCAAGTTCTACCAAACTAAGACTCAATTAGGGAACCAATACACTACTCGATTGCCTAAGCACAACACGAGTCAGAAAACTTACCTTGGCATCAGTTCCAACTTGCAATTCAAGGTTATATACAAATGCTTCATAACAGTCAATCAAACATTCAATCAATTCACGACAACAGATCAAAGCATTGATCAATCGACTTAGTCGATTACATATCAGTCGGACCATTCCTAGGTCATTCATTTCATCCATTATAACCTCCAATAGTACACTTAGTCACAGAGCTCCATCAATGCTCTCGGGCGTCGTTTTCGCCAAGGTGACATAAGTATCAGATGGTCTACGTGCGTTCTTTAAGGCGCCGTTTTCGCACAGTGATCTCCCTAATCACCGAACCACGCCCGTCATAGGTCACAGATCACCGACAGTCTACGTGCATTCTTTAAGGCGCCATTTTCGCACAGTGATGTCCTTCATCACCGAACCACGCCTGTCACGATTCATAGGCAGTCTACGTGCGTTCTTTAAGGCGCCGTTTTCGCACAGTGATCTTCCTCATCACCGAACCACGCCTGTCACGATTCATAGGCAGTTTACGTGCGTTCTTTAAGGCGCCGTTTTCGCACAATGATCTTCCTCATCACCGAACCACACCTATCACGATTCATAGGCAGTCTACGTGCGTTCTTTAAGGCACCATTTTCGCACAGTGATATCCTTAATCACCGAACCACGCCTATCTATACTTCATACTTGATCGGTCTCAGCCAATAAAGTTCTCAGTTAGCTCTCACCACTTTCTCCACTTACAGCTCAACAAGGCATTACAAATGCTAACTAGCCATACTCGGCCATCTACAAATCAATAATTCAATTCCACTCAATTTCAATCAATTTAGGGTAAATCCCTAAAATATGACAATTTATTTAATTCCATGCAACGTAGAGCTCAAATAAATAAACGAACTACGCCACGACAATCAGCACGAGATTTCGGTCATCGGCCATCTCAACCTTAATTTCCGAAAAATAAATAAATAATTAATTAATTAATTTCGAAAATTAAATAATTAATATTAAAAATTCAATTTAGCTCAAAATAAAGCCTGATTAAATAAACGGACTTCAGCATGGTCATCAGCATAATATTCCGGTCACTGGTCATCCCAGTTGAATTTTCGGAAAATAATTAATTAATTAATTTAATTCCGAAAAATAATATTTAAATACCAAAAATTTCACTTAGGCCCGAATTGTCAAATTGAAGCCCGATTAGGGTCGGGAAAAATCCCGGGCTACCCTCAATAAATAGTAGACCACGTCTACTTGCTAAATGCACACTCAATTTGTCTAATTCGCATCACAATTGACTAATAAACACTAATCCATACTAATCTAACCACCTAAACCTAATTAATTAAAACTAAACAACCCTTTAAGTGTAATTAATTCACTAAGCAAGGATTAGTGAGATTACTCACTGGAATCGGGCACAAATTGGATCAATCCAGCGGGGACGACGCGAGGAACGATAAACCCCAAAGCACGGCTCGGGTTCGGGGCCGGAAACGGCCCAAAGCGGGCCTTGAACAAGGCTAGAAACCCACTTTTCCAGCCACTGTTCTTGGCTGGACGAAGCTCGTCCGATGGCTGAGCTGGCGAGACGAGGCCGGCGGAGGGTGAGGGGAGCTCTGGTGAGGCCGGACGGTGGCCGGAGGGGATCGGGCCGCGGCCTGCGGTGGCCGAACAAGGCTGGGCAGAGGCGGCAGCTCAGCTAGACGGGGTGGACGGCGCACGAGCGGGCGAGTTGGAGATGAACGACGGTGGGCGGCGACGTGCGGGTGGAGCGGACGGCGGCCCGGCGTGGCTTCGACGGCGACAGCAGCTCCGGTCTTCAGGCGACGATGGCCGCTACTTCCGTTTCTGCTGGGCTTCGCACAAACAGAGAGGAAGAGAAGGGGGCGGCGACGACGGCTGAGGGGGTAAGGAAGAGACGAAGGCGAGTGGTGAGCGGCGGAGTGCGGGCGGCGCGTGGGTGGCGGAGCGCTGCTCCTGTCTTCGTGCGCTTGCGGCTTCTGCTTGTGCTTCTGTTTTCGCACGAACGGAGAGGGAGAGGGCAAAGAGAGAGAAGAGAGAAGAGAGAGAAGAAGAGATAAGAGTGAAGAAGTTTGAATGGTCAAAGAAGAAAAGCAAAGTGGAAGCCAGCCAAGCATTCGGTGGAAGGGGGAGGGATTCTCGCACGAGGGAAATAGAAAGAAGGAGAGAGAGAGAGAAAGAAAAAGAAAGAAAGAAAGAGGGAGAGAGAAAAGGGAAAAAGAAAAGGTGTTTGGCCCAAAAAGGAAAATAAAATGGGAAGGAAACAAAACAAATGAATTTCCTATAATAGAAAATTCTCATCCCATTTTCTTTTGAATTGGCTCATAGATTCCCAAGAGAAATTTCAACTTAGAGATCTTGATCCCCACTTGCAATTTACATCCAAAATCCCTCTTAAACTTCTCTCAAATAACTCTCACCAAAAATCAATTGATATTTCCATTATCAAATTGATTATTTTCCTTATCCAAGAATCCCTCATGCTTTTCAATTTCACAATCAAAATAATCCCCGGCTTCACTTGAACGAAAATGGCCACACGACAACTTTTTCCCAAAAAGTGTCGAGTGTCGAAAAATCTTCTGAGACTGAGTCGACACTCCTAGAATTTATTGTGACATGACATAAATTCCAATTTCTGAAATCGGACTTGAATTCATAGTTAATTTCACTTGGCGCGTTTTTAACGTGACCTAGGCTACTAGGTAACTTTCAGGCATTTTTAGTGCAACTAACTCGTGGTCGATTTTCTTCGAGCCATTATGAACCCACCCGACTCATTGGCGACTCTCGATTGTCGTGAAAATCCCGAGGATCCAAATACGAACACAGGGTCCCAAAACAATAGGAAAATCAGTCTAATGCCGGTCGACGAGAATTTTCTAATTTAGTGGTGTCACCCACGATTAGCCACACATCTCAGTCGAACCAGTCTATCTCTGATTTCGAATCGATTTTATATTGTGCCATACTAACCTCTAAAGATAAGCACAGTCGAGAAACCGATTCCTAGTCGAATTCTCGAGTCTATTTGCCTTAAAATCCTTAATGGCTTCCCCAGGTAGTCTAGTTATCTCGAGAATGATTAGCTCTGAGAATAGCCCTATAGACGCGTCGATGAAATGCTCGATTTATTCAATTGAAAACATGACTGAAAATCTGGGATATCACAGGTGCTCCTTTCAAATCAAAATGTTATGGATATCGAATTTGACATGTCAAAGACAAGATTACTAAAATATGTGACTAATCCTAAGTAGATGGATAAGGAAGTGGATTATGTTCAAGTTTAGAAATCCAACTAGTTTGATTTATTATTTTGTGAACTGATAACAAGCATACAAAATTTAGAATTGATAGCTTTGTATTTCTATAAGTACCTATAATATAATGAAAAAAATTATTGAATATCAACTAATGAGAGATATGTATCATGTTATGATACCTTGGGGAATATGATATAGTTATTCCGACATACAATATTTGCTCAAGATAGTATTGTGATTGGAACATGCGTCTTGAAAAAGAACAACATTGGCGCTTTGGACTGTAGATCAAAGAGAAATTGATTTCTAGAAGCGTTGCCTACATGTAATTCAATTTCAAATTAATAACCTATCTTTGATGAAATCGAGAGCAAGAAGGATGAACTTCTCTCAGCAAGTGATAATTGACTAAAATAGCACTCCACGCAAACACACAAAAGAAATGTCACAATGTAAATTCAATGCAAACCTCTCCATGAGTCCAAAGTTGGCTATCACACCATGCCTGGTTCTAATCACACATGCCATGGTTCTTAAAGTTGGCTATTTTGGAGCCGGGGTGCCGTGCTCCATCGGTCGACAGCATGGTCTATCATAAGTGGGTACCAAGGATAGTCATGCTTTTCAATTTGTATTGCTAATTTAGGGAAGGGGGGGGATGCAACATGGGCGTTGAATGTTGATAAAATGGGAACTTCGCTCGTTGTACGTTGTCCTTATCTAGTAGTCCAACAAGATTGGGCTTTCTCTGCTCCAGCAGCTCTTTAAGCCCATGGGATCAGATCGGATCTTAACTTATCTTAAAGAGCATCTTTCAATGTCCTCTGCTCATATATTTTAGTTTCTCGGGGTGAGATACTTCGGATCGGGTTTGTGTAAAAGTTTCCTTTTCTTTCTTTGGGTGAAAAATTGAGTTTACATAAGTCAATGACATAGCAAAAGAAGAGAAAAGGAGTAATGCTGCCTAAAACTGTATATGCTATCGAGGTTAGCGAAGAATGCAACCGTCTAATTATGGGCAAAACTAGAAGGCAGCAAATACATTTCTCATGAATTTCGGGGATTAATTTGGTTTATTGACAGAATGACTTCGTCTTAGGCAAAACGAATGCAACCCAGCTCAAAACTCATTCTAGATGGAGACTTCCAAAGTAAATTTCTGTTTGACGTTTTTTTCTTTTTCATTTTTCAGATTTCTGTCCTTTTCTAGATTTTTACAATATAAAATTTTGACAACGACCTTTTATATTATAATTGCCACATAAGATACCACGTGGCATTTATTTTTCATGGAAGGACCAACTCGAACCTGAAAAATAGTTTAGAGATCCAATTACAAACATAAATGTTGAGAAATCTGATTGAAGATTTTGCAACAGTTCAAGGATTCCCAATACCATATCCCTTTTTTTCTTTTCAGTGCATGCGATATGGCTCGTCAATCAACTCACACAAGGTCAGCATTATTTAGAACTATTTCTGGCATGGTATTTTCTAAAACTTCAAAGGTTTCGTAACTACTTACCAACACTGCTGGTTTTTGTAAGGAAGACACTTTGCATTTAAATATTTTTTTCACACTGAAATGATAGAAAAGCTGCCGATAATATCCTTCTTAGTAACAGAGCAGTAGCTTCGCATTTTCTGTATACATTCAGCTAACAAACTTTGACAACCAAACAAATACGAATATCAACAAAAACCTGATTCAAACTAGTCCTGAAATTGCTCCTTTACAATCACGAGTTAGAATAACTCCTGATGTTTTCGTTTGTGATCTTCTAGCCATGCCGCAACCTTAAATTTCCTGTAACGTGTTTTTGCCTTGCATCTTCAACAGATATTACCCAAACATAGTTTCATAAGCACATGTTGATTTTAAGTCTCCGAAAAGAAAGATGGAAGAACATTCAGAGGAAACATGAACTTTACCTAGAACTTTACCTAGATTTAGTTTATCATGAACTCGATGTTTGAGGCTTAGTCTTGGCTGAGCTCAAACCCTTGTCCATCCCTGATCTTGAACTTGCACCCAGTTTAGTTGCGCCCCTTCCTAAACTCAAAGTCGCGCCCCTTCTTGCATTCACAGTTGCACCGTTTCCTGAAGTTGACCCTCTGCCCCTTCCTATACTCCTAGTCATGTTGCTTCGTGGATTTGAAGAACCATTGTCCACCCCTGATCTTAAATATGCATCCATTTCAGTTGTGCCCCTTCCTAAACTTTGCAGACGCTCCCTTTCCTGAAGTTGAACCTCTGCCCCTTCCTGTACTCAAAGTCGAGCTGCTTTTAGAACAAGACGCTATGCTCCATCCTGAACTTGAACTTGTGCCCATGTTAGTTGTGCCCTTTCTTGAACTTGAACCTCTACCCCTTCCTGAACTCAAAGTCATGCTGTTTCGTGAAATTGAAGATATGCTCCTTCCTGAATTTGATGCCTTGCCCTTTCCTGAAGTGGAAGCTGCATCACTACCCAACCTTGAACCTTTGCTATTTCTTGAACTTGAAGCTATATCCCTTTCCCTGCTTCTTTCTGCAGGATCCCTTCCTGGGTTTGAAGCAGGTCTGGTCCCACTTCCTCTGCCTGTTTTTGTAGATACTTGGTCAATCTCCATAGTTCTATCTCTAATCACCTGGACCATGTTGAAATTCCACATTAGTTTTGAGGACTGCACAAATAAGATAATGCAAATATTCAATACTTACAGAAGAAAGGTCCCCTTCATCCTCAACTTCACTCGTAGCTTTGCAGGAGCTCTCATGATGTTCAACTCCTTCACACCTTTGGCAACTCGACCGAACATCATTTTGGTCAGTAGTTCCCCACTCTCATCCTTCTCCTTCTTTCTATTTTCCATACTCCTCATTTTCCCTCCATTGACATTGCCAGGGTGCCCAATCCTTCCGTCCCTCATATGCCTCCTATTTCCAGTGGCCTCAAAACATTCAGCATTGCCCAGTTCTGACTGGAAATCATCAATGGAGGAGTTGCCATCAGTTTCACTTTCACTCAAAGATTCAGAGTCTGAGTCTTCATCAGGACTGGAAACATCCCACTTAGCCCCATCCTCGTCAGAATATACACCAGTCTTGATTGCCCATTCCTCCCTTAGCATCTCCATCATCTCGTCATCATATTCTCCCTCCCACTCACTATCAACACCTCCCTCGACATACAGATGAATTGATCGTCTTTTAGACACTAGTTGCACCATTTCCTTCACTTGCTCATCACTCTTGATTCTATGAGCAAGTCATAGTAATGACCAGGAGTCTCGTACCACATTCTCTTTAAACAAAAGCCGAAACCTTTAACGTCAGCAATCAATCCCTTACATGTCACTGAATCAGGAGTGACATTTTTCTTTTCCCTCTTTATTCCACCAACAAACTCGAATCCCCCACTGGGCTTCTTCACTCCGAGGTGGAATATGATTGTGAAGAGACGCTCCAACTGTGATGCAACAAGTTCAATTTGAGAGCCAAACAACATATGTATTGGATATATATTAAACTTTTCTGCTTAGCTACCTGGAATCCAATAGGACGCAAAAATCATTCATTAGTTAGAGACAGGTCTAGGATTAAATACGTAGATGTCCAGTCTAAGATCAATAATACTCATCCGATTATTCTTTTATCAACTAATTTTGAATTTTAATTAGTACGTGATGTAAATTTAAAAATAAACACCAAATAAGTAAGATAATTATCTATTTGGGAGTACTATCTCATCACAGATTCCCTTTTCAAGGGGGAAAAAGTAGTATTAGAATGCCAATGAAATAAAACTTTCTAGAACTGCTTCTCCACTCTTGATTTGAGGGTTATAGCTGAATTTTATATGAATGGAAACGCAAGTTAATTTTTGAATCATTATTTTGTTTTCCTATATTTCACAATCACTAGAGAACCCTTTGGAAACAAGAAATAAATGCATTAACCAAGTAGAAATTTTTACTCTGATTTAGTGATGAAAAAAAGTAATCTAGATATAAAAAGGTTTGAATCTACAAATCACAAAGGTAAAGACATAAAACATAATATATATTCACTTATTTTGTACTTTTCGAATGAAAAATCCATAACCAGGGGACACATTGTTTCAAATCATTGTATAAAAGTCTGTATGTCATTGTCTCCTTTAATAATGTAAAGTCATATGCTTCAAAATTAATTGGTGTCTTTTGGTTTTTTAGGTCATATTTCTCTCTTCTTTGTAGATGTGTTTGCAGTGCTTACAGGTATCATATCCCGGATCAGGTACTATCAAGATCCACCCCCAGTCCCTTTGCCAGCAGGGCTGCATGCCTGTTAGTCTCTTTAAATTGCACTTTAGTGAAATAATATTCACTTGTATAAAAGTTACATTACATGACATATCACTATTTGTTCAAGCAAAATGTGCTTTCATTTACTCTTAAATAATCATATACCGTGCGAAAGACATGAATTAGCATGGCGGCAATATGCTATAGTACTAAAAACACACAATTAACAGGCCCACCGATGGCCACAAATAGAAAATTAGACAAGCCCACTGTAAAACGCTTGCACCAGCAAAACAACAGATAGATATGTAACGCAGCTATTGCTAGATCTACAATTGGTTATATTAGCTCTAGATTATATTGCATAAAAGTCTAATAGAATTAATAAAGAAAGAAGCAAAACAAACGTTCAAATTATTTTTACTCGAAAGGCCACAACAAATTCATAGGAGACGAATCATCACAATATCAGACACATGTATAACGAAGTATCTACCCCTTGTTCATCATTCATTTCTGTGGCGACTCATGCCAGAATCTACTAAGTTCTCGTTTCTCCTTTTGTACAGTTATGATCAAATTGTTGAACATTGATTTCTCCACAACTCATGTTGCAACAGTCAAATCAAATAATCCATAATTATTGTTATAATAAGTATAATACCAAATGACTTTACTGGCAATATAAAGAACCAAAAGTATCCAACACCAAAAAGGTGACTGACTTAAGAAGGGAACCTCAAGACAGCGAGGAACGATTGCAGAAGAAAACGACAAATATCCAACACCAAAAAAGGAAGTAGAGATGAGTGACTAATGTGAGGAAACAAACCAGCCACATAAGAAAATTACGATGCAAAAAAAAAAAAAAAAAAAAAAAAATGGCAACTTTGAAAGGGCAGATATCGTGTGGCTTATAAGGGGAGGATATTTGGCCTAAAAAGGAATTAAATAAAAGTTTCACACATTGATGAAAAATATGTTGCACCTTGTTTGATGTATTCCGAGGAATCTCCTCTCTATGCTTCATAGGCATTTCCCATCTAGAATCTTTGCTAGAGTCCCCACACATCCATATATTGACAACACAATCATCAGCAATTTTTGTGCAAGATGCATCGATCAAAGTTCTGAAAGAAGTGCAATCTTTGACCTCTAAGAATTTCAGACTCTCTAGCTTGTCAAGGCCTTCAACATTAGTAAGTACATTGCACCTATCAATTTTCAATTTCTCCAAGTTCTTCAAATGTGATAACCCATTTATTCTTGTCAAAGATATGCACTCAGAAATGAAGATGGACTCCAATGATTTTGAAAGACCCACAACTTGTATCTCAACTAGCTCTGAACAAAATAACACATTCACTTCCCATAGCTTCCTTAGTTCCAAAGGAATGGATAATCTCTGAAGCAATAGACAACTGTCGATAGTTAGTTTCTTCAGTTGTGGAAGTCCCTTGAGTGGAATTTGTTCCGCTTCACAACATCCGATCTCTAAAGTTAACAAATTTATCAATTTCCAGTAGGAGGATGGAAGCTGCACGAGGGCTTTTAAATCTAGGTGTCTCAAAACAAGCTCTTCTAGATGAGAAAGAGAAGCCAACTCTGGAGGTGCGAGGACATTCAACAAATTTAACTCTAGCTTTTTCAGTCTTGATGACCTCCCAATCCAATTTAAGTTACATCCTGTGACTGGAATTGATTTCCTTGTATTCCAAGAGTTATCACTGAGTAACAGTGTAACCAAATTAGTAAGGTTCGACATATTAGGGACTGAAAGCAAAGATTTAGATTTTATATCTAGATAGGTCAAACTTGTGGGAAGCTCCTGCAACTCTTGAATCTCATGACATCTTAGGTCTAGTGATCGGAGCTTATGAAGCATGTTGATTGTCCTTGGAAGACTGCTAATACTGGTTCCGTTTAGATTTAGAATTCTTAAAGATGAAAATCCTCCTATTCCAATAGGAATTTCACCTCTCATTTCAGTACGCCCAAAAAGATGCAGCACTTCAAGATTTTCCGACATGCTGATGCCACTAGATAACTACAAAATATGATGCTTCGGAGGAGATGATTCATGTTGTGGTGAATGCAATGTCCATAATGATTTTACTTTTCCAATGGAGTCGGGAAGGTTCTTTATCCCTGTATATGACAAGTCTAACTCTATCAATGAGGTTAAATTCCCAAGTGAGCCTGGAAGCTCTCTCAACTTTGAACAATACCGCAATGAGAAGCGCTTAAGCTTCACTAGTGCCCCAACTTCTTCAGGCAAGTATGTAAATTTCTTGCACCTTATAATATCTAACTCAATTAATGACTGAAGTTCTCCAATGAAGCTTTCAAGTCTTTTTAAATGGTTGCACCTTGAAAGAGTCAGCCTCTCTAAACCCAAGCATTTAGAGAAGTCAGGCATTGTTGTTATGCATTCACAATCAACAAGAGATAAAACTTTCAAATTCCGTGCCCTCTGTAAAAATGGATGGCATGTCGAGTGTAAGAACCAATGCATAGTAACACGGGCTATTAGACTAGAATTGAATAATGTGATTACCTTGATCAAGTCCCATGCTTTTGAATCATCTGTGAAAATATTCCTACCAAGTTTGAAAACAACAAGATGATCTAAATACATATTGTCCGCCTTGAAATGCCCAGGAGTCTCCCAAGAAATCCATCTCAACTTTAAACAACACTTTGCAAAGTCCCCAGCAAAAGTTCCATTGCATAACTTGAGGAATCTTAGGTTTTGTAACCTTCAAACTCTTGATTTGTGATCTCTATGGAGTCATTTCCATTTATCTCAAGCGCTTGAACCTTGTCCTTCCTCTGCAAATGAAATTTTGCAATGATATAAAGAAGTTTTGTCAACTTCCAACTACTACATGTTACAACTTGAATGGACAGGGAAAAAATTATAGACATCCTAAATCAAACAGGAACCCTTTCATCTCTATATATATAACTTCTAATTGAAAATTGGACGTTTCTTACTTACTTGTTTGATTCTTATTATTTCAAGGGCCTCTTTGGTAATCCATGACCTACTTCGCTCTCCAAGTTTGCTGGGACTTTCTTGATGGACAATTTGCTTTCCCATGTCTATGAGTTGATCATGCATCCAAAATTTATTATTATCCAATATCTTTATCAAGCACTTGCTGGTAAGGGCATCGATTCCTCTTTCGGGATAAAATTGACAATCGCTCCACATGTAAAATGCATCAATCTTACTCTCATTGACAAAAAAGCATGCTATATCAAGAAAAATTTGTTGTTGATATTCATCTAGGTCATCATAGCTAATCCTCAACTTCTTTAGAATCTCTTCCTCTGGTTCATTCCTTAATCTGACCAATGTCTCTTTCCAAAATGCTTTATCTTTCCCGTTAAGTAATGAACCTATCACTTCAATAGCCAATGGCAGCCCTCCCATACTTGAGACAATTTCATTTGAAAGATCTTGATAATCATCTAAAGGAAAGTCTCTGCCAAATGCATGCTGATAAAAAAGTCGAAGTGCAAGACCATTATCCATCTTAAGCATCTCATATGGTAGAATTTTCCCTTCAAACCCCTGAACTTGCAGAATAGTTGTGTTTCTCGTTGTGATGATTATCCTAGATCCCAAATGTAATGACTTACATCCTATTAATTTCTTAATGTGCTCTTTGTTATCAACATCATCCAGAACTACAAGGACCTTCCTAGTGTGGAGTATTTCTCCAATCCTCCGCATTCCTTCTTCACTATCCTTGACTCTTTTTGCAATTTCATAACCAACAATGTCAGATAGTAATTTTTTTTGCAACCGGACCATGCCGTCCTTGGTTGACACACTTTCTCGAACGTCCTCAAGGAAGCTACAACACTTTTCAAAGTGGGAAGATAGTTGATTGAAGACCACCTTGGCAATGGTTGTTTTACCAATGCCACCCATTCCATAAATTCCAATGAACCGCACATCACAATGGTTGACATATAATAACATTGTCAAGTGTTTTACTTGATCATCAAATCCAACTAAATGTTCAGTCACTAATTTTTGTTTTATCTCCAGCTTCTCCAAAACCTTTTTAACAACCAATTTGACAATTGCTGCTTGGCTGCCATGTACAAAAGTGCTTTCATTAGTTGACTAGATTAATTTCATAGCCCCCACATCACACATGGGATCGTCAAAATTTTAACTTGAATAGATTGAAGTACATCACAAATGAGATCTAAATACACCTAGCAATCAATGTAGGCTAATTAAGTAGAATTCACTTGGTATGTTTTTCCTAAATAATCATAGGAAAGTCTGAAGACAATAGCATTGGCTTACACGATAAACAAAGTTACCAAGTGGTTATTATCTTGTGCATAAAGAAAATTTCAACATTTATAGCTAAGCATAGAAAATATTTCAGCACTCGAAATAGGAGAATCATGAACCGAGATAATGTAGAGATTTAATAATGCAGTTTGCTCTCACTTCTATTGCATATTGAGACATGATTTTTGTTCACCTAATCTTAAGACAAAGAAGTGGATGGATAATTGAATGAGAGCAGCAATTGGAGGTAGCTTTCAATTTTTTTCTGATGATAAAAGAACAAAAGAAATCACTTGACAGGGAGACATTGTATCTCATAGACAAAAAAAAAAAAAAAAAAAAAAAGAAAAAAAAGAAACAGGCAGTCTTAAAAGAGTACCTTTGACCCTCTTTCACGTTCCATCCCTTGATGTCATCCACCTCTAAAAGAGCCTTTCTCCACACCTTGACTTCATTGGGAAACTTGATCTCATGTTCCAGTAAAGCATTGCTATATTGTGGAGTCTTGAGTTTAACATCCTCAGGCTCCACATCGAAAAAAATGGGAAGGATACTTTTTTTATCTGACTTAGACACATTGTCTATTATGTGCGCAAGCTCACGGAGACACCATTTGCTGGAAGCATAATTCCTAGAGAAGATGGGTATATAAATCATGGAGTTGTTGATGGCACGTAGAAGGTTCTCACCAATCACTTCGCCGAAATAAAGTTCATCTTCGTCCCTAAATACTCGGACTCCCGCATCTACCAAGTTGTGATAGAGGAAGTCTGTGAATCCATAACGAGTGTCGGGTCCTCTGAAACTCAAGAACACTTGGTACTCATCTCCTAATGCTCGTGCAGCATCCCTACTCATTCCAGCCTCCAAGTTCACCATAGCTAGGAAGCTTATTGCTGCCGGATCTCTCTCCCCCTAAAGAGAAAAGAGGCGGGTGTGGCGTGGCCTAGCTTAAGAAATGAGCGGAGGCTTTCGAGGCAAGCGAGTGCCAATACCTAACAAAACTTGGTCGGCTCACTCAAAAGTCAAATTTATTTGTCTATTGCCCACCTAGCGTTGTGCATGAGCAAAGTAGATACCCGTGAAGGTGCGCAAGACTTTCGACCAAAAAAAAAGGTGCGCTGGACTTTTTTGACAAGTTTCGAAATTTTAAAAGACTCATTGGCAGACCATAAAGGCCACCTATAAAAAATTTCCTCTTTATTTTCTCCTAATAAAAGCATCTAATCCCTAAACTGTCGAGAAATCTTCGATCATGCCTGTAACTTTTTTTTTGTGCAATTAGGTTCCTAAATAATATAAATTTTTTCACCAGTTTAAAAAAAAATAAAATTATGGGGCAATCATAATGAATAAAAAATTGCTTTCAAATTGAAAGAACTAAAAATCTGATCAAAGTCAGCATTCTAAAAAATTTGTTTCTAAACGTCTTTTCTTCAGAAATACATTTTATTTATTTATTTATTTATTTATTTATTTACGGATGTTGGATTATTTATTAAAAAAATTGCGCCAAATCACCTGCGGCCACCTTTGAGCCCAACCTCGGAGCCTCCGTCCGGCGTCGGCACTGGCAGAGTCGTCCGCGCCGTGTCCAGGCCGAGCCGCCCCTCCGTGTCCACGACGGAATGCTCAGATCTGGGGACGAGAAGAAGACGAACGAGCTGTCCTCGCAAGTGACGAGCCGTTCACAAATCTGAGCGGTTAGATCATCGCTAGGAACGACGATGACGGCTTATTACTCACGCCGACGTCCGAGGGGTGGGCGTGGAGGTTGGCGCTCAGATCTGCGGAGGAGAGGCCGTCCTTGGCTGACCACCGCTTTGCGTCTCCAGATCTGTGGACGAGCGGCTCGCGGCCAAGGCACGGCCGCCGGGACGACGGAGGGGGTGGACGTGGAGGTCGTCCTAGACGCGGCACTCCGCCGTCACTCGACAGCCAGATCTGGACTCCATTGCCGGGCGAAGTGGTGACCAGGAAAAAGAGAGAAAAATCGTATTTATATATATATTTTTTTATTTCAAATAAATTCCACTTGTCATTTTTTTTAACCCATAGTCCTTTCCTTTTTCTTTTTTTTTTTTTAGAAAAAGGTTTCTCACAATAATCCGTTCGACTTCACGAAAAATAATTTCCGGAAAAATGTTTTCCGGATCTTCCCAGATATTCGTTTCACACGAAAAAATGAATTCATTGAAGAAAATGTTTACTCTTCTTACTTAAGGGAAAATGTTTTCCACTTTTGAAAATTGGAAAACATTTTCCTTACCCGATCTCTCCTATCTCACACCATTATAAATCCTCACTTTCTACTCCCATTTCTTTTTCTTCTTTTCTTTTTTTATTCGAATTATATTTTAATTTTCTTTTTATTTTTTAATTCAAATTATTTTAATTTACTTTTTCATTTCTATTTCATTTCATTTCTTTTTCATTTCTGTTTTTTTTTTCTTTTTGTTTTCTTTGTTTTCCATCTTCTTCTTTCTTGACTAGTTGCCTACTGTCACCAGGGCGGACTTCGAGCTTGTCGATCTCAAGCTCAAGCTCGTCGATCCGCGAGCCTCAAGCTTGACACTCGCGCTCGCCAATGGGAGCGGCAAGCCTCGTGCTTGTCGGTGAGCTCGAGGCTCGCCGGTGGCGATCGCGGGCCATTGCCGTGATTGGCAACCGGCCAAGAAAAAGGAGATGGAAAATAAAGAAAAAAGAAAAGAAAATGAAAAATGAAAAAAATTAGTAATAGGTTTTAAAAATTAAAAATAATTTAAAAAATCAGTTTTTAAAATATATGAAAAATCCATTTTAAAAAATAAAATATATGAAAAAGAGTATATGAAGGAAAATATTTTCCTTACCGAATAGCGAAAAATATTTTCCACTTCATTTTCAAGTTATATCCAAACATCGGAAAATAATTACATATTCCTGAAAAATAACTTGAAAAATATTTTCCAGAAATGCCACATTTTCCCTAAAACGAACGGAGCCGTCTGTAAAAATATTTTACATGAGACGATGCTAATAAGTTCGTTTTTTATTCGCTCATCTTTATTTTCGCTAATATATTGTTTTTTTTTCTAATTGGAGAAATCTTACTTGGTGGGCTAGCAAACCCATCAAATAGGATTGGTGATTTTCTTAGGGAAAATGTGTGGTGGGGACAACATCATTACTCATAGGAGATTAAAGGCTCTGTCACGCTCTCATTTTTCAAAAATTAATGGTCTTTGCTAGTATGATAATCTTTAGGTTAATGTGAGAATACTATTTTATTATGAGCCACAAATTCCTAAAGAAATTAACCCCGCAATAATTTATAACTATTTGATATTTAGTTTTTTATATTTTAGAACATATTGTTATTCTTATAATGAATTAAAGACTGTTACTCAATCAATTCTCAAAATTAATTACCCTTCCTCTCTCTCTTTTTTACTTTTTTTTTTTTTTTTTTTTATGGGTAATGTTAACCAGACTTATAATTGCCAGTTTTGCTTAGATGAACATCAATTATATTAGTCTTTAGTTAGATTAAAATATCTGCACTATCTATCTATGTAACCCACCACTCAACATATTGATCTGAAAAAAATTGGTCCCTTCCATGACTACCACAAAATCGGATAGAAAGGAGGTTCACAAAACGTCTCAAACTTCCTATCCAACCAAGAGCTTAGTACAAAGGAAGTCCTACACGTCGCATTGGCAGGCCGATTGAGTTCTAAATGTTTATATTTAATCAGTAGGGTTCTAGAGTATTTAAAAAATGTGCAATCATTGTTCTTAAACAAATACATTGATTGACACTTCTTCACAATAACATAGGCCGCGCCGGACCGACTATGAGTTAAGGACTTCGTTGCATAATTTTAAAAACGTCTTTGAGTCCATCAGCCATGATTCCAAAGATTATCAACTACTATTTTGGCAACCTGAGTCACGCAAAATGGGTTTAGTGATCCCGATTAAGCAGCAGCTGTCGATGTAAACCAATAAAGAATAGAATCCCACTTTTAAAAAAGAAGCCTCGTCTCTTATATCGCAAAGAATACCGATTACATCATATGATTCTCTGACTTTTTGAGAATGACGTCTCTTTTCAGTTTCCCCAAATATTGCTAAACAATCGTCATCAGAAAGGTAGCGCCATGATCGTTGGCCGGTTAGCAACTTCAAATTATGACTATTACTTTCGAATCTCATAACAGATATTAGAATATTTAAACAATAAATGATTCATTCATTTAACAGTTTAAGTTTTTAGAACAATTGATAATGCCACTACAAATAATGGTTCTTCAATTTGACAAGGGATCTTACTAGATCATCAAGTGTCTTCAATTTGACAAGTAAGCGATTTTATTGTTAGGTAACTTGAAATAATGGTTTTACTACTTTCAAGTTCGAGTAGAAATTAGCTGCTTCTTCACTTGAGAAGGATCAAACTGCTTTTGAATTTTACCACCTGACCACGACGCCGCTTGGCCTGTCGCATAAACGGGCTGTGCCCTGCCCTGGCTGACCTTGCCCTTTTAGCATTGCTTGATCTTGAGATCCAAGTTATGTAAACCAAGAGCTGAGGGGTGAATCAGTTGAAAAAGAATTTTTATGCCTTTCCAAAATTTGAGTACCAATGATGCTATGCATCAACATAATAAAGTGTCGCAAGGTGCTATATCATTCTCTAAAATTACTAATATGCAACGCTAGGGCCAAAACATTACGAACGATTGAGATAGTGCCAAAACTGATATTGTAAAACAGATGTCATACTAGGCCAAAACATTACGGAGCCTAGTATGACATCTTTCTTGGCGTGCATGGCTGGACAGGTAACAAGTGAACAAATTCCTTACAATATCTTGTAAAACATATGTCATACTAGGCTCCGTTCGTTTTGCGAAAAATAATTTCCAAAAAACCGTTTTCCGGATATTCCGGCGTGTATGGCTGGACAGGTAACAAGTGAACGAATTCTTTATCATGTAAACAGATGTCATACTAAGGCTCCGTTCGTTTCTTGAAAATTATTTTCCACGAAAACGTGTTCCGAATTTTCCGGCGTGCATGGCTAGACAAGTAACAAGTGAACAAATTCCTTACAATATCATGTATAATAGATGTCATACTAAGGCTCTATTCGTTTTGCAGAAAATAATTTCCGAAAAAACGTTTTCCGGATTTTCCGGCGTGCATGGCTGGACAGGTAACAAGTGAACGAATTCCTTACAATATCATGTAAAACAGATGTCATACTAAGGCTCCATTCATTTCTCGGAAATTATTTTCCGCGAAAACGTTTTCCGAATTTTCCGACGTGCATGGCTGGACAGGGTAACAAGTGAACGAATTGCTTACAATATCATGTAAAATAGATGTCATACTAAGACTCCGTTCGTTTTGCGGAAAATAATTTCTCAAAAAACATTTTCCGGATTTTACAGTGTTCATTTCAGTAAAAATGAATTTCTTGAGGAAAATGTTTTTCGTGAAAGGAAAAACGTCTTCTAAATTAGGGAAAAATGTTTTTCACTTTTGAAAAGAGAAATACATTTTCCTCACTAGATCTCTCTTATCTCATGCCTCTGCAAATCCTCACTTCCTCCTCCCCTTTCTTCTTCTTGTTTAATTTTTTTATTCGAATTATTTTTAATTTCCTTTTTCGTTTTTTTTTTCCTTTTTCTTTTTCTTTTTCTTTTCTTTTTTTCTTGTTCTTTTCTTTGTTTCCCATCTTCTTCTTTCTTGGCTAGTCATCGGCTGTCACCAGGCGAACCTCAAGCTTGTCGATCTCAAGTTCGCATTTGTTGATCCGCGAGTCTCAAGCTCAACGCTCGTGCTCGCCAATTTAGGGAGCGACAAGCCTTGTGCTCGTCAACGAGCTCAAGGCTCGCCGATGGCCGATCACGAGCCATCGCCATGGCCGGCGATCAACCAAGAAAGAAGGAAATGGAAAACAAAGTAAAAATAAAAGAAAATAAAAATGAAAACAATTAATAATAAATTAAAAAAATTAAAAAAATTAAAAATCAATTTTTTAAAAATATGAAAATCCATTTTTAATAATAAAATAAATGAAAAAGAGTATATGAAGGAAAAGATTTTCCTTCGAACAATGAAAAATATTTTGCACTTCATTTTCAAGTTTCATCCAAACACCGAAAAATAATTATATTTTCTTGGAAAATGACTTCCTAAAAATATTTTCTAGAAACACCACATTTTTCGCGAAACGAACGGAGCCTAAATAACTGTTAGATTAATATTATGAAAATACCCCAAACTGATACAATACGACAAATTTACTCCAAATTACTTTTTTGACTACTAAAATTTCCAAATTGAAACACATGTGACGAACTTTAGCTCAATCTAACTTTTTGATCGTGATCACAAATTCTAAATCGGCACATTTGTGGTAAATTTATTTTTCATTAGTTTTCGTTACAAATCAGAATGAATGATAGAACTCTAAACTGGTATATTAATATACCCATCAACTATCATGTGTCATTCAATTTAACAATTTGATGGTAAAATTTAACATAAACTAACGAAATTTTAATTTGTCATGAATGTAATAATTTGGGATTTTTATGATATTAACCCTAATCGTTAATACACATATATTTTTTTGTAATACGGAATCTACGAATTATGATATAGGGTTACTGGTTTAGGATTTCTTATACACCTTAACGTTTTTTTTTTTGGTCGAAAAGAAACTTTGCATTTAGTCAAAAGAAACATTACATCCCACTTCAAAAGCGTCTAAGACAAGAAGGTCTAACAAGGGAGTGGGGGATGAAACAGCCCAAGTCGAAGGTAAAGAGCCATAGCTATGGGCCTTAGCAGCCCAATCCGCAGCAATGTTTGCTTCTCTTCTACAAAACCATGATAAAATTTCTGAAACAAAATTGATTTCGGCCGAAATCAATTTCTCAATTTCTATTCCCTGCACAAGTTTTTGAGCAAAAACCCGTTTGATAACGACTCAAAATTTCTATTTCAAAGCAAACCGTTTGATAACAAAAAAAAAATTTCTATTTCTATGAATCATGCTGTCCCCATCCTTTTACCTCACTCTTCTTGGTGCTTGTGATGGTAATTTAATTTAATAAAAGTTGGTAAATCACTTTAATTTATATTGGTAATTCGATAGAGTAGTTAGGAACTTCAAAACATTAGCAATTTATGTAAATAAAAGCTAGTAATTAGTATAAAAAATGCTAATATGCAAACTATAAAAGATTTGGTATTTTTAAATGCTAATATGCAAATAGTGAATGTATTTTTTCTCCTCATTCAAGATTCGGGTTCAAGTCACTACGCTTTTTTGCGTGACTCGCAAACATCATTTTCAGATATAATTGCAATCGTGGAACTATTGTTACTATACTTTTTCTTTTTCATCAGCTCATGGCCATGGTGGTTCGAGACAGAATAGTATTGGATTTTCAGATATAATTGCAACATAAACATTTCGGTAAACTATGCTGGAACTATTCAGCTTAGAATGTTCAGCTACAGTTTCACAGAACTTGGGCGCAACTGAAGTTGGACATATTTCTCATAAACTGCAAAGACTTTTTAAGACTTTTAAGTGGAATTGGATTAAATGAATCATGAAACCACATTCGTTACCTTCTAACCATCAGTTTCCAGTGGTGCTTTGCTAAGCACATGATACAAGTGAAGGTGCCAACAACTTCCTAGGTCTGCCGCTATTAATAAAAATGTATATAACTGGCCAAAAAGAAACAAAAATTAACAACAAAAAAAAAGGGCAATATTTTTACATTCCGAGAACATGTCAAGGGATGCCAGCACCCTCCCTGGCCTTCATAACAACCTCCTCTGCAGTGGTGCCGATGATCTTGTTAGCATGTTTCAACTCTACGCAGGAATAATTTCCATCTGCATCCCGAGTCGGTTATTCTCTTATCAAAATTTGAAGAAATGTTGAACAAAGAGTTTATTTTTTTCTTACTGTTAGACAAGCATCGAACAGACAGTCTTATTGCTTACTTCCTGTTGGATCATGTCGTCACACAAATGAAGAAGGGTGCCTCTTCCACTATCAAGTTGTTTGTCATAAACAGAACGGGCAATTAGGTTCTGATATGCAACCACATTTTTCTGAAACCTGCATGAAGTCCAGAATATACTATTATGGTGCAGTTATAGAAGTCGAGATAGAAAGTGAATAAAGAAGAAAGGAGTAACAACTGCTGCAAGCAATTAATACGTGAAAATAGAATCATGATGGTTTATCACCATCTTATTTGAAAAGAGAACCAACTATCCACGTACAGAAATCATTGCTATAAGGAGAGGAAGTTGTAAACCTGTAAGTTCTCTCGTGTGTACAGTGAACCACTGGATGTATCAGAACTTCTGAAAGGGAAGAAGAGGAACCACATAACAAATTTCTCATCATCCATGTTGGGGACGAGTTAGGTTTTGCAAAATGGAACTTAAGTGAGGTATGTTTTTACGCAATATCCAACAAGTGCAGATAGGATGCCGGAAATGATCCGAATGTCAGCTCTTGGCATTTGAAGGGAAGTCAAGACAGTAACCTGGAGAGAGAGAGAGAGAGAGAGAGAGAGAGAGAGATGGAGTTGGGTGTATGTATAATAGAAAAAAATGTCAACTATTGCATGAATTTGCTACAACTCACCAGACCAATCACAGCAGAAACAACAAATTTGACCCAGTCCACTGGTATTAAGCTTGGAATTTGCTTTTTTGGCTATCAAACAAAATCTTCAGACACAGCTTACAGAATGATGTTGGAGCAATAAGAAGACACACCTTGATCAAAATAGAAGTTCTAGCTCGCATGCATGAGAGAGGAAAAAGTACAACTCACAAGTACAATCTCCATATCTGCCATTGGAATGTTCTTGAAATGCTTCAGATATATTCCCCTATCCATATCTGCTTCGTCACTTGCTTTCCTGTAAATTCACATTCTTGTTTTATGTTTGTAGACAAGCAGGAAACTTCCAAATGCCTCAGTCTAGCAAAGGATAGTCTCTCCTTCAATACACGAGAAAAAATTATTTCACAGCATGCTGTGATGAGTACATAATCTACTCAATCTTTAGAGACAAAACATGCACATTTTGTCTACAATAACACCTGAGTCCATAAACATTATATATACCTGTAAAGAACAATTATCCTCTCAAAGGTAGGTTCTTGGATAGTGTTCTTGCTGAGCAGATTAGAAATACTGGTGGCATGCAAATGAAGAATAACATCAGCTACAAAAGGTTGGGGCATCGTGCATGCAAAGCCAGGAAGAAAGACAGCAACGAAAAGGTATTTATCTCCTCAGTCTAAGCCTCCATTGAACTATAAATGGATAGGGCCACCAAGTTGTTAAGAAAGTAGCTCCAAGCACTTGATACATTCGACTATCAGACAAAATAAAACCGCCTACCAATGAACTACTAATGTTACTGGAACTAGTAGTGACCTACCTTGTGGGTTTTAACCATAAGATAATTTAAGCTAAATAACATATTAAAGCTACCTATCACGTCCACTGATGAGACAATCCCCTCCCTCCCTCCCTCTCTCAATGAGATGATTTTAAGCTACTTATCATGTTCACCAATGAGACAATCTCACTTCTCAGAAAATGTGAACTCTCTCTCATAATTTGAGATCAACTAAAAAAGCACAAGGAATTCAGCAAACTGTCAAGTTTGAGTCTGGTAATCGATGTCACATTATTTAAAGTTAATGCATGCTTAGTGTGGTTCATTTATGCATTAACAGTTTATTAAGGTGAACAGAAATTATGAAAACAAGAATCACAAGCTACATTCTAAAGATAGATTCAAACTAGACTACAAATACAAAGAAGAGAAGATGTTCAATCGCCGCAATGATACGGAACAATTCGATATTCACAATTTTCCAGTGAGCAACAATGTCAAAGACAAAGAAAATCCGAATTTCTCTGATTCTTTTATTACAATTGACAATGTAAACAAATTCAATGCAACCAATAGAATTGCCCTAATCTTTGTCTAATGGAAGCTTTCTTCCTCCTAATGGGTAAAAGAGCGGATAACCAGAGGAAAAGAGCGGACGCAGACGAAAGCCAACACATGAAAAGAGAGGCGAGAAGGGAAGGATTGATCGAACCTCGTGAGGAGTCGCAGGGGAAGTTCCAGAGAAGGCCACGAACGAACGCCGACGTGAGCGGATTGAATAACGACGGAGATGGGCGACGGCAACTGGAGTTGCGGAATTGAGAGCGGAAAGGGGACGCGGACAGAGGAGGCAGGTCCGACGGGACGACCGGAGCAAATTGGACGGTCTGCGGACGGCGACGGCGAGATGAGCGACGATCTGACCGGCAACAGGACGGTGACGACGACTGGAGTTGCGGAATCGAGAGCGGAAAGGGGACGCAGATGACCGGAGCAAATTGGCCGGTCTGAGGACGGCGACGGCGAGATGAGCGGCAACGGCGTCGGAGTCGACGGCCGGAGTCGACGGCGAGGATGAACAGCTTCGGAGTCGAAGGGTTTTTGGTTGAGGTGAGGAGAAGGAATGGGAAAGCAAGGATAGTGAGGAGAGGAGTCGACGTTCTCTGTTGAAGGAAGAAGGATGAATAAAAAGAGAAACGATTTCTATTTCTATTTCAGAAATAGAGAAGCTAAAAATTTTAGCTTCTTATTTCTCCTCCAAAACAATTTCTGAAACAGAAATCTGTTTCAGAAATAGAGAAATCAATTTGTGTTACCAAACGGATTTCTGTTCCAAACCTGTTCCGGGGAACAGAGAAATAGAGAAATTGAGAAACAGAAATTTTTCCATGCGCAGCCCTAATGAGCAGACTATGGAAACAAGGGAGCATCACAGCAACCTCGGCAATCAACGTTCTGACTTCCCATGGCGGTGCCTGAAGATCTCGCACAGCGTCAACTATCACGAGACAGTCGAACTCGATGATAAGTGGATCCGTTGTCTTGTTGGTGTTCAGCAGGTGGTGTAGGGTTAAACTCAGTGCTTGGATCTCCACCTGCAACGCTGAGGAAACAGGTACGTCTTTGGTAAAGCCTTCGATCAATTTACCGGTATGGTCACGGCAAAGGTATGCTATTGATCCTATGGTGCTTCCTGGCTGGAATGCCCCGTCTATGTTGATTTTTAGGACTCCTGGATCGGGGGGCCTCCAAGATGTGAAAGGATATGGGTTTCTTTGAGCTAATCCGGCCCCATGGACAGAGGCGACCTGATCTGTGCGTGCTTGGGCAAGTGCTGCAGCTACCACATATGAGGGATCGAGACTCTGCTGACAGAAGATGTACCTGTTGCGCGCCTTCCAGATTTGCCATAATATTGTGGAAATAATCTCCATACCAGGTAAGATGTTCCTCTGTTCAAACCAGTCTATAATCCACGTCTCTATGCGATGAATTTCTGAGGGTATTAAACAAATACTTATTTGAGGGTGAGACCACATGTTGGATGTCCATGGACAGAATAAAAATAAGTGTTCTAATGTTTAGGGTTGTTGAGCTGAGCAAAGAGTGCAAACTGGGTCTAGGCTGATTTTTCTGAAGAAGAGGTTGTCCTTAGTGGGAAGAGCGTTTTGGCATAGTGACCAAAGGAAAAGACGATTTTTGGGAGTAATTTTGAGTTTCCATATGTTTTTCTAGAGGTGTTGTGGTTGTTGATAAGAAGAGGATGCTTTGTTTTCATTAATATTAGTTGCTATCTTTCGAATAGCATGATAAGCACTTTTCACAGTATACTCACCTCGAACTGTGCTTGTCCAAATAAGCTGATCTGCCACATAGTGAGGTCTTATCAGGATCTTGAGGAATTCTGCTATAGTCCCAGCATCAAAGAGTTGTTGTAGTAACGTCACATTCCAACAATTAGTTTCTGCATCAATCAGTTCAGCTACTCCTTCAGGTTCTCCTGCAACAGCAAGTCCACCTATTTGACCTCTAGAAAGCCATCGATCCTCACGAATTCTTATGTTAGTCCCGTCTCCTACCAACCATTGAATCTTTGATAAAATGGAATCCCATCCTACCAGTAGGCTCTACCAACCCCAGGAAGATCGAGAACCTTTGGAAGCATGTAAGAAATCCTGTGAGTGGAAATATAGACCTTTAAAGAGCTTGCTCCACAAAAAATTAGGTTGATGTATTAGGTGCCAGGCTTGTTTGCCTAACATTGCTTTATTGAATGCAATGAGGTCTCGAAACCCGAGTCCTCCCATTTCCTTCCTATTCTTTAGTATATCCCAGTTCTTCCAATGTATTTCTGCCTTTTAGCTGTCGATCTGCCACCAGAATCTTGCAATCTTTTTTTTCAATGGACTTACAAAGCGAAACAGGAATTTTGAAAATGGACATTGTGTACTATGGGATTGCCTATACAACACTTTTTATAAGAACCTCCTTACCACCTTTAGAAATGAGACTTTCTTTCCATCCATCAAGTTTTGCGTTGACTTTCCCTAGTATCCAGGCAAACATGTCTTGTTTGGATCTTCCCCAGTCCGACGGGATACCAAGGTATTTACCCGTTTTCTCTGACACCAGGATTCGGAGTTCCTGTGCTAAGCTTTCCTTAAGTTTGTCGAGGCAGCCTTTACTGAAATATATGCCAAATTTGTTCCGATTTATGGCCTATCCCGTAGCTAGACAATATTGGTTCAGAATGTTGGCTAGTTCTTGGCATTCCTGTACTTTCCCATCTAGGAAGAATATAGCGTCATCTGCAAAAAATAAATGAGTTAGAGTAGGAGACCATATGTTCAGCTGGATGCCCTTGAGGTTTCCCATTTGGAGAGCTTGATTGATGAGTGTTGACATGATATTTGCCATCGGGATGAAAAAATAGGGTGATAAAGGGTCTCCGTATCGAATGCCTCGTGTCGGATGAAAGTAATTCAATTGCTCCCCATTAAATTTTACACTTATAGAAACGGTAGAGATGCACTGCATTACCCACTGAACCCAAGTAGAATGGAATCCCAACTTAAGTAAATAATCTCTAAGGAAATCCCACTCAACACAATCATATGCCTTTTCCATGTCCATCTTGACAACCGCTTGAAATTTTCGCTTTCTAGTCCTTGTCCGGATCTGATGAAGCACCTCTTGAACAATTAAAATGTTGTCCTGGATTTGGCGGCCACTCACAAAAGCACTTTGTTCCATAGATATCAGTTCAGGAAGGAAAGGTTTTCAGTCGGTTGGCAAGCACTTTGGAGATTATTTTGTAGGCATAATTACAAAGACTAATGGGTCAATATTGGTCTAGACATTCCGGGTTAGGAACTTTCGGTATGAGTGAGATGATGGCTCTATTCAGTTCCGAGGACATCAATCCAGATTGGAAAAAGTGCTACACCAATGAGTAGACTTCATCTTGTAAGATGTCCCAGTGGTTTTGATAAAAAAAAAAAAAAAGACCGTTGAAACCATCAGGACCCGGTGCTTGAGGTTTCCCTAGCTGGAAGGTGGCTGTTTGAACTTCCTCTCGGGTGACTGTGGCAATTAATTTGGAATTCATATCATTAGTAACAACACGCCCACATTTGGCAAGAATCGAGCCATAGTCTCGATAGCCCTCTATTCTGTATAGTTTGGAAAAGAAATCCATCGTCATTTTCTTTAGCAGGTGATCGTCGCTAACCCAGTGTTGATTGTCGTCTTGCAGCATCCTGATTTTGTTCCGTTGTCTTCTCTGGATGGTAGTGGCATGAAAGAACTTAGTATTTTTATCACCCCACCTGAGCCATTTTATCCTAGAGCGCATAGCCCAATATTGTTCCTCCTGCTGCTAAGCGTTGTGTAGCTTTTCTTTCAACTTTGTATGGAGCTGTTTGTCATAGGGGTTGTGTGTTTGATTTGTTAGAGATTGTAGCTGCTACTGTAAAGTTGCAATCTGATCATTTGCTTTAGAAAATGTGACTCTACTCCAGTTCAACAGAGCCCAACTGACCTTCTTCAATTTGTATGGCAGGTTATATCCGTTTGCTGTAGGTGAGGACCAAGCCTTTACTATGATATCTCGGTAAGCTTGATCTTGCAACCAGTAAGCTTCAAATTTGAAAGTACTCCTTTTTCTACACGGCTTTGCATCAGTAGTTAGCACCAAAGGGCTATGGTCTGAACCCACTGCAGGTAAAGCAAACACCTCGGCTTCAGGGAAAGTGATCCACCAGTTCCAGTTATAGAGAACCCTATCCAATCTTTCTTTAACCAAGTCATCCCCTTCTCGAAAGCACAGGCTGTCTATTATTTGTTTCCATCAAAAAGATCACGTCGGGCTTTTCTTTGGCCACTAGGGCCTTTAAGGCTTGAACTGTCAGGGGAGAGCCCAGACCCTGACAATTCCAACAAAGGAGTTTCATTTTTCCACTGGTGGCTTTTTGGGGCAAGCCACCTCAGCCCAGTTGCAGACTTCATCGACCATTAAGACAGGGGTGTCAAGTAAGTGATTGTCATCAAAACACTCAAATATATGAGAAGCTGAATCGTAAGGGTTATACCTCTTGAGTTTCTTGGCCATTCCTATTTTGGTTGCTAGTCTGCAATGTTTCATTTTCTTAGTAGTCGCAACAACCTTAGTCTTAGCGTGAATTTCTCTGTGCATGACAAGTGCAGTGATCATTACCCCAGCTGGAGGAACCGTTGTTGGAGGAGGCAAAACGGCAGGAATACGTTGCTGAAGTGATACATCCACAGCTCCAACAAAAGGTAAGGTTTGCATGGCTGGAATACTTGTTGCCATTGCTGTTATAGGGGGAGAGGAATGCTGGATACCTTTTAATTTAGCTAAGAAAGGGATTAAGTCAGTAGTGATGGTATTCCCCTTTGTTGTTCCTTCATGACGACAGTGCTGTTGATCAGTTTCAGTCAATTTGTATGGAGACGCAGCTGATTTAGGGTGAGATCTTGCATCTAAATCTGCAGGAGGGGGCAGTGCAAGAACTTTAAGGGTCATGGATGGTGGAGTTTCTGGAATCACTTCCTCAGACTCATCAGAGGAAGCCTTGGATGTGTAGAAAGTCTACCAATACGAACTATACTCCTTGACTTCAGCGCGTAACCATTGACCGAAAGCCATCTTCTCTTTTCCCGCTAATTTAGCTTCAGTAAAAGGCATGTCCGGACAATGCATAACATAATGTCCTATCTGTCCACATGAGTAGCAAAAGTAAGGAAGCCGTTCATAGTGGAAGTCGAGCCAAATTGCTTTCCCTTCAATACGAATTAATTGCCCTATTTTCAAAGGATCACTCAAGTTGAGTTCGACTCTAACTCGGCTCGCTCTTAATGTTGTCCCCTCCTTTATATCAACTTTCGCTGCCAGCATTCTCCCAATGCGTTTAACCACTTTACTTATCATTTGATCTGTGCACCATTCTAGGGGGAGGCCGAATACTTGTACCCAAAATGCACATGTGGAAAAATCATAACAGTGTAGAGGTGTGTTTGGCATCCACGACTTAAAAATGACTAAGTTACTAGAGAATAGCCACGGACCGCCCACTTCCACTCGATGTTTATCAGTCTCTGTTTTGAATTTAGCCACAAAGAGAACGGTTTCATGTTGGGTGATCTCTACCTGTTCTGTGCACCAAGCGCGCTTCATAGTGTTTTGGAATGCCTGAAAATTTATAGAAGGATTTGAGAAGATTTTACCGACTAATGTCTTCTAGCACTCCTCAATTTTTTCCAGAGGTGGCGTTGTTGGGGTTTCATGAATCATGTATAAGAAAAATTAACGAAATGAACGCAGCGGAAACAAAGATATATTTTACACATGATTCTCCTAAGGCGTTGTTCGTGCGTTTTAATAAAAAATCTGAATATAATAGGGAGTTAAACGAAATACCTCTCGAAGCTCGCTTTGAAAACGAGTCGGTTCGGATGTTTTACAGTTCGAGTCCCACAAGCGTTGGACCTCTAGTTCAGACACACCAACAACGAACGTCGAACAGAAGAGAGAACTTTCGGATATTCACCACTTCGATCGTGCTAGCAATCACGTGGAAATAATCCGTCGTATTCTTGATGTATAATAGTCACGGCCCGAATGAGATAATGCTCTTCTTTCTTGCATCTCAAAGACTCAAGAACACACACACACTTTACTCTCTATTTTCAGCAAAGCATCTTCTCATTCTCAAAAACAAAACGCACGCTCTCACTCTCTCTATCTCAACCGCCCATCATATGTCTCTTCTTTCTATTTAAAATAAAACCGATCAGCAACGGTTGCTGATCGATGGACGATCAGCAACCATTGCTGATCGTCCGCCAAGCACGAAAGATCGTGCATGAGCGGTTGCTCATGCACGACCATCGTGCATGAGCAACCGCTCATGCACGATCTTGGCATGATAGTCAGCGGTTGCTGACCATCCATGCTTCGTGCATAATGGTCAGCAACCGCTGGCCATTACGCTTCGTGCATGTGCACGAATTCATGCACATGCATGAAGCTTTAATTTTTTTTAATTAATTAATTAATTTTAGGGCATACATCTAACAATCTCCCACTTGCACTAAAGCCAACTTGTTTGGTATCTCAAACCCATTTGGTCAATTCATTGCCATTAATTAAATAATAATAATGAAAGTACACAATTGGGGTATGTTAACATATATCCACTTTGGGCATGCGTGTGCATCATATGCAAGTAGGCTCGTGACTATAATACAAATTAAATTAAATCTCATTTAATTTAATTTCAAATCGACTCAATTCGATTGCAGTAATTGCAAACACATTTGCAATAATATTTCTCTCTTGTTCCACGTCATCCTAATTGTTTATGGTGTGTGACATTCCTAGGTTCATCACTAAACTAGTAGTAAGACTTGTACTAACACATTAGTACTTCCAAAAGAATTAATTGTCCCGATTAATCTTTTAGGTCCTACAAGCCACGATTGACATCTAGCAATATGTCATGGCTACCCAGATAGTGTGAATACTTTAAGAACATAATGAACTTGTCAGCTTTGGCTACAATGTAATTCAATCCCTCTGTCTTACTATGTCCCGATCAAACAAAGATCATGGAATATTTGTCAAGTCATTAATTCGATCATATGCACAAATCTAATTGACATGCATTTTATTTGAGACATAAACAATTTATTCTCGATTACAACCCCGGCCGAGGATTTCAATGCATTGTCACAATTAGATTGCATAGGACATCATTATCATACCTTGCATATAACAAGGAGACAGATTCCATATTGCGCACACGTGTAACTTCATATATGAACAAACTATGACCATCAGGTATAAAGACGGATCAATGACCCGGCATTATGTGCACCCGTGAATCATAGTTGTTCAATACACAAATTAACACTGTGCCTCAGGTCTAAGGATTATTTACACAAGACCAAAGCATGAACAATTAGACATTGACCACGCTACAAGCTTCCATGTTGCTAATCGTTCCATATGCGTCATGTTCAGTGAATTTGTCTAATACAAACACCTGTGTTCTAACTCAGGAATCATAATACCCAATGACATGTGACTCATCATTCCCTTAAGTATCCAATACTTAATGGCGAAGTTAAGAACACACCGGTCTCAACAGGATTATTAATATCCACTCAATAATCCATCGACCGGGAACGATTTAAAGATTCAGTCTAACTATGAACTCGTCACATATATTCTTGACGTCTCAAGAATAGGTCTAGTTGCAACTGATCTTATGGAATCACTCAATGGGTTTAAAATAATTGGACAAATGAATGAATACGTCATCGCCATTAATTAAATAATAATAATGAAAATACAACTGAAATCCCTAATATGTAACTATTACATAGCAGCTTTAGGGCATACATCTAACAATCTCTCACTTGCACTAAAGCCAACTTGTCTGGTACCTCAAACCCATTTTGTCAATATGTCTTTCAAAAGAAGACTGAGGTAATGCCTTAGTGAAGGGATCTGCCACGTTTTTACTTTCTGAGGCAATTTTCTGCAAGACGATATCACCTCTCCCAACAATTTCTCTAATGAGATGGAAGCGTCTCTCAATGTGCTTGGACTTCTGGTGAGACCTTGGTTCCTTAGCTTGAGCTATCGCCCCATTGTTGTCACAAAACAATGTGATCGGTTGCTCAATTGAAGGAACGACTCCAAGTTCAGAAATAAACTTCTTCATCCAAGCGGCTTCCTTTGCTGCTTCAGAAGTAGCTACATACTCTGCCTCAGTGGTGGAATCAGCAGTTATGCTTTGTTTGGAACTTTTCCAACTAACTGCACCACCATTGAATGTAAAGACAAACCCGATGTAGACTTATAATCATTAGGATCCGATTGAAAATCGGAATCGATAAGCTACAACTTTAAATTCTCCTTCTCCATATATCAAGAATAGATCCTTAGTCCTTCGCAAGTACTTAAGAATATTTTTGATTGCTATCCAGTGCTCTTCTCTTGGATCAGACTGATATCTGCTAGTAATACTTACAGCATGGGCAATATCAGGTCTAGTACATAGCATAGCATACATTATGCTTCCAATAGCGGATGCATATGGTATCTTTGCCATCCGCTCTCTTTCTTCGGAGTGTTAGGACACATCTCCTTAGAAAGATGGATCCCTTACCTAAAAGGCAATAATCCTCTCTTGGAACATTGCATGTTAAACCGTGTTAACACTTTGTCTATATACGTAGACTGTGAGAGGCCAATCAATCGTCTTGATCTATCTCTATAGATCTTGATACCTAAAATGTAGGTTGCCTCTCCTAAATCTTTCATGGAGAATTTCTGTGACAAGAATAGTTTTATCGATGATATCATTGGTACATCATTTCCAATCAAAAGTATATCATCAACATACAAAACCAGAAATGCAATTGCACTCCCACTGATCTTCTTATATACACAAGGTTCATCCGGATTTTTGATGAAGCCAAACGATTTGACTACCTCATCAAAACGGATGTTCCAACTTCTGGAGGCTTATTTGAGTCCATAAATGGATCTCTTAAGCTTACACATCTTCTGTTTTTCACTATTGGATTCAAAACCCTGTGGCTGTTCCATATAGATGTCCTCATCGAGAAAACCATTTAGAAAAGCCGTTTTGACATCCATCTGGAATATCTCATAATCAAGGTGTGCAGCTATAGCCAATATAATCCGAATGGATTTTAGCATGGCCACAGTGAGAAAGTTTCGTCATAATCAATTCCTTCTTTTGACGATATCCTTTCGCCACCAACCGTGCTTTGTAAGTTCCAATTTGACCTTCAGCATTCATCTTCCTCTTGAAGATCCATTTACAGCCAATTGGTATAATACCATCGGGCGGGTCGGTCAAGGTCCAAACCTCATTGGAATACATTGAATCCATTTCGGATTTCATGGCTTCTAGCCATTTACCGAATCGATGTCCAACATCGCCTCCTCATAGGTTTTAGGATCACCGGGTTGATCACTATCATTCACAATGAATAATGGTTCAATATGATCAACCGAGTGTCTATAATGAGCAGGTGGGCGAGACGTTCTCGCACTTCTCCTAAGAGGTTGTGTATCAGAAGCTCCCACTAAATCAGAGATTGGTATCTGAACTCGGTTGTTTGGTACTTCATTATTTTCTTCTTGTAAGACTATTTTCCGCCCAACACCACTTTCTTGGACGAACTGATTCTCCAAAAAAGAAGCATGCTTGCATACCAAAATTCTTTGGTCTGAATGAAAATAGAAATAATATCCAAGAGTTTCCTTTGGATATCCAATGAAGCGACCTTGTTCGGATCTTGCCTCCAATTTTTCCATTTTCAACTTTTTCACGAAAGCTGGACAACCCCAAATCTTAATATGATTAAGACTAGGTTTCCTACTATGCCATATCTCATAGGGCGTAGTTGGAACAGATTTGGACGGCACTGCTCATTCATATATATACAGCTGTCTCAAGGGCATATCCTCAAAGGGATATTGGCAAATCGGTGTAACTCATCATAGATCGTACCATATCTAATAAAGTACGATTTCTTCGTTCGATACACCATTATGTTCTGGAGTTCCGGAGGTGTCCATTGTGATAAAATGCCATTCTCTTTAAGAAAGTCCAGAATTCAGTACTAAGGTATTCACCTCCTCGATCTGATCAAAGAGCCTTAATACATTTTCCTGTTTGTTTCTCAACTTCAGCCTTGAATTCCTTGAACCTTTCAAAGAATTCAGATTTATACTTTATGAGGTATAAATAACCATACCATGACTGATCATCGGTGAAGGTAATGAAGTAATTATAACCACCTCTAGCAGTTTCATTAATTGGTCCACATACATCTGTATGTATTAATCCTAATATGTCGGCGGCTCGCGCACTTTGTCCCACAAAAGGCGCTTTGGTCATTTTTCCTAGAAGACAAGCCTCACAAGTTGAGTATGACTCAAAATTTGAAGGATCAATGTATCCATCATTACTCAACTTGTTAATTCTGTCTTCTCCAATATGACCTAATTGGAGATGCCAAACATACTTTTTATTTGGACCGTCTCTAGGGCGATTATTAGTTATGGCATTTATATCAATTCTATTTTGCTTATTGACATTGGTAATCGCATTACCGAGCATTGTAATGGTATAAAGATTGTTGGTTAATAAGCTAGAACTAACACATATTCTATTATGATAAATAGAACATACATCATCAGCAAAAGAAAATTCATAATTCTCTTTACCCAGACGAGGTATAGAGATGATGTTCCTTACATCATTCTTATAATGCAAACAGTTCTTTAAAACCAATACATGTCCAGAAGGCAAACATAAACGAAAAGTCCCTATAGCTAATGCAGCAACTCTTGCTCCATTGGCAAACGTCGAGACAATCTCATTTCGCCCTAGCATCCTCGCTTATTTCCAGATTCTGCAAAGACATACAAATATGTGAAGTTGCAGCAGAATCTAGAACCCATGAGCTGGATTCAACACTAACCATAAGATTAGTTTCAATAAGCATAGACACCATACCTTCATAAGGTTGGTTCTTGGGCTTGACCTTCAAGCTCGCGAGGTACCTCCTACGCTTCCTCCTCCAAAGTGCCCTTTGACACCACAAGAATGACATTTCCCTTTATCAATCTTGGGTTTTGGTTGTACAACAGGTTTGGCGTGCCTCTTCCATTTATTCTTCTTTAAAACAGTCTTATCCTTTGAAGAAGAAGCCTTAGCCATAGCCACTACATTTGGCCTCGTGTTATGCATTTCCTTCTCATAAACTACCAGCATGCTATGTAACTCAGCAAGAGTTTTCTCCATTTTATGCATGTGGAAGTTTTGGACAAAACCAGAGAAGGAATCGGGTAAAGATTAGAGGATCAAATCCACAGCTAACTCATTGTCCATAACGAGATTCAGCCTAGCCAATTCTTCAATGTGCCGATCATTTTCAAAGCATGATCATTAACGATGATCCTTCAGCCATCCTCATACGGTACAATGCCTTAGATATCTCATATCTAGAGGTTCGACCATTCTCGTCAAAGTATTCCTTTAAATGCAAAATGATCGACTTAGCATCTTCCATTGATTCATACTTCTTTTGTAATTCATTATTCATAGAAGCAAGCATGTATGACCTAACTTTTAAGTCATCATCACGCCACTTATCATAAGTGACACGCTCCTCTTGGGTCCCACCCTCAGGAAAAGATGTTGGCATCTTTTCATCAAGCACATACCCAATTTTTTCTGAATTGAGAACAATTCTCAAATTCCTCACTCGCCGGTGAAATTGGGTCCAGTCAAACAATTCTTGTCAAGTATAGAAGCGAGTGGGTTTGCGGTCACCATTTTTCAGAGTAATAATATATCTGTTGCAGAAAATAAATTGTTAGCCGTTGTACTTTTCATAATAACTATTTCATTTTGGTCTTTAAATGAAATAGATCCTCCCACTAAATTTATATTCGAATCCCATACTCCTTAAGATGGGAAGCGGTAATCTTTGTTGGGTAAAGATTACTAGTGGGGATTGGAGTCCCACTAGCCCAAAGTTCACCTCACCTAACAGTTATTGGTGTCCTATGAACTTAGTGAGTGAACCAGCTTCTTCAACGCATCATATGCGAGTCCCAATCATAACTTCGGCCTCTAGACCATGAAAGCCTCACCTAACAGTTATTGGCATCATGATCATAGTTAAGTCTAGCCCATCGTCTCATGCAAGTATTGAAAACACAAATGATTCCCTCACCTAACAGTTATTAGAAATCATTTGGCTCCAACCCCACATCATCATATGCATAATGGAGTGGTCCAATATTATAAATGGTAATCAACCCCTATGTATCCATAACCGGTTAATTAACCACTATAATATTGGATCAAACCACGACGATGGAAGGCCACGAGTCCGAAACCCGTTTCGACTTAATATTATTAATAAGGAGATTTTGGTCGTTATTAATGGTCTCACTTTGCACATTAACCGGTTTAACATGCACGATAACAAAAATATAATAAATAAATAGATATCACATAACATCTATCCTATGTGGTGCTCATGGAATTATGGTTCAATGGGTCTCGAGCCAAAGAGACCCATTTAGCCATTTTAATGTTTTAATAATATGGACCTGCTCTTCACTTTTCTTCAATCTTTGAACTCTTCAAAGACCGGGCCCGAGAGCTCACCGGTTTAATGGCTCCTCCAATGGCTCCTCCTTTCTTGTAGTATTTACATCAATAATTGAAATACTAAACTATACTAAAATTACATTTTGTAAAAATAAATATAAAAAGAAGGACGCAGCCTCCATTTAATAATTACATCCCCAAAAAGAATACCGTAATCATCATACATTCATCCATACAACAATCACAACAATTAGGGATTTTTCCATGATCACCACCCTTCCTTACAAGCCATAAATTCAAAATTTAAAGCTCTGGAAGGCATGCATAAAATTCTGCATATCATTTGTAGAATATAAACACAAAGTATAACAAGTTACAGATTTTTGATTCAAAATTGATTTAGTTCTAATTTTTGCTTAGTTGATTAAATTTATCACATAAATCAATCAACTTCTATAAGCCACATTAGAGCAAGAGAACCAATTCTCTTAACAAAAATAAATTGGCCATTAGAACGCAAAAATATATTTGAACTACAAATCAATTAAACACACGAAAAACGCCTAAGGTTGGCTCTGATACCACTGTTAGGGTTTCATGAATCATGTATAAGAAAAATTAACGAAATGAACGCAGCGGAAACAAAGATATATTTTACACATGATTCTCCTAAGGCGTTGTTCGTGCGTTTTAATCAAAAATCTGAACATAAAATGGAGTTAAACGAAATACCTCTCGAAGCGCGCTTTGAAACGAGTCGGTTGGGATGTTCTACAATTCGAGTCCCACAAGCGTCGGACCTCTAGTTCAGACACACCAACAACGAACGTCGAACAGAAGAGAGAGCTTTCGGATATTCACCACTTCGATCGTGCTAGCAATCACATGGAAATAATCCGTCATATTCTTGATGTATAATAGTCACGGCCCGAATGAGATAATGCTCTTCTTTCTTGCATCTCAAAGACTCAAGAACACACACACACTTTACTCTCTATTTTCAGCAAAGCATCTTCTCATTCTCAAAAACAAAACGCACGCTCTCACTCTCTCTATCTCAACCGCCCATCATATGTCTCTTCTTTCTATTTAAAATAAAACCGATCAGCAACGGTTGCTGATCGTCCGCCAAGCACGAAAGATCGTGCATGAGCGGTTGCTCATGCACGATCTTGGCATGATGGTCAGCGGTTGCTAACCATCCATGCTTCGTGCATAATGGTCAGCAACCGCTGACCATTACGCTTCGTGCACATGCAGGAAGCTTTAATTTTTTTTAATTAGTTAATTAATTAATTAATTAATTAATTTTAGGGCATACATCTAACAGGCGTGTCATCCCATATGTCGATTTCCTGCTCGGACCATAGTTGACCCAGTCTATTACACAGGGCAGCAAGGCGTGAGGTCTCCTCCTGGTCGTGATGAGTCATAGTTACACCCCACTTCAATGCTCAGAAAAGGTAAGGAAGGAGAACGACATGCAAGAGATTCGAATTGAAACTGGAATTCCAGAAAGGTAAAGGGTTACTAAAACTAAGATGCGACTGGGGTAAATGTGCAAACAGGTGAAGTTCAGAGTTGCCAGTAAAGACGAAAGAGACAATCGAGGTGGCGGAGGAATCTAGGGCAGTGAAGGAGACGGTGAGGGAGGATTGAGGTGAATTTACCCATAGCTCGGGGAAATTAGCGGAAAAAACGAAGAGGAAAGATGGATTTCATATAGAGGAAACGAAGATTTGAGTCATCGAAGAGTTCGAAATCCAGGCAAGATCGAGTCATCGCGGCCTGGGGAAAGGAAGCTATGCGCATATAATTCCATTGCGTAGCAAAAGGAGGAAAGGAGTTCAGTTTACGAAATTAGGGTTTAAAAGGATGTAAACTACCATTGCCGGTAGATTGGAGCTCTGCATGTCGAGAGATTTTTACTCCTTAACGTTTATATGTGTTCTTTTATGTCGTGTCCGGGCTCTTTGGACACCAACTAATGTTCATCGGATTAATTTATTCCTTACATGTTTGAAAAATTGTGAAGGAGTGTATTTTTTTTTTTTTTGGCAGAATAAAGGAGTTTATTTGAGCATGTTTAATGCCATCTACCCATGAAAATGAATGCGTTTTGAACATTTTCAGCATCTTCCGATTTACACTTACCTATGTAGATGTCATAATCACAAGGCTTAATGTCTCGAATCGATTTCCCCTTTTCGGTCATGATAGAGTCATCCAAATTGGGGTTTTTTGAGAGGTCGAATAGAAAGAAAGTTCGAACATTGGATTCGATAGAGAAAAAAGAGATAGGTCGTGCATTCGTGCAACTGTTGCATCTCTTCATAAGACATTAATATATGTGCAATTAATATTTCTTTCAATTTATTGTTGAACGAATAACTATGGGAAAATCTTTTATGTTTAAGTCACATTCACCCAGACACATTTTTAGATCTTTTATCAAAATTCTAGTTGACTTTTTCTATGTTATCTTGAGTTTAAGAAAATGTTAGAAATAACTAGGAGATTCCTTATATCATCCTTAATGGTGCAAACTTATAATCGATCGTAATTGATATTAGGACATCCTCTTACATTAGATGATCAATTGTGATAGACATGAAAATTTAAAATTCTCTTTTGTTCTTATCTTTAAGTATATAAAATTTAGAATCACTAGCATTGTACTTCTTGAAAATCAATGTTTCTAAAGTACATATAACATAGTCGAAAACCGCTATTGAATACCAACTGAATAAAAGATATGCATCGCATTATGATATCTCGAAAAATGGAATATAGTTATTTTGACATACAATACCGCTCAAGTTAGTATCATGACTTATTCTGTCTTACAAGGGCACAATATTGCCCCTTCGAAGTTAGATTAAGCGAAAGTGATTTAAAAAAGTTGCTAGACTTGCATGCATGTTGACTTGCAGGTTTCGCCATGTCATACCAGATTGAGCCTCAGTTAAAACCGCTATAATGGAGATTGGACTGTGTTAAAAATGAGAGTACTTTGCCCAAATTACTGAGCTTGCAGCAGCATGTGTTCTCTAGACAATAGTCTTACATCATCAAATATGGTATAACTAGGAGGATAAGGCCAAGCGAGCAATGTTGTGTTCAGCAATGAGGCAGAGGAAGCACAAAACATATTTCATTGCAATAAGAGAGGGATCACAAAGATAGTCATGTTAGTGGCTAAAAGCTGCACATTTGCAAGCAATAATACGTCATAACTATATTATCAATCCAACCATTCTAGTTCACTGAACCTAGAATCCCCCAACCCCCCCGGTGGAAAAAAAAAAAGAACAAAAAAAGCCACACCACTCCATTGATCCCACAATCCAGTCAAGCATCCTAAGTGACCATCAACCCATAAGGACGATATCAGTTGTCCCTCCGCCTGGCACTTCTTCTTATAGGATTGACTTGCTTGCTGTCATTCTTTTTCCTTTTTCTGGATGGGCCTACTGCTTCAACGGGAAGTGCTGCTTCTTCAACCAGTGGTATTTTTGCTGCTTGTCTTCTTGTCCTTCTTTTAACATGCTGGGGAATGCCACTCCCTTGGCCACAAGTCGAGTTCTTTGTTGGGGTGTTGGTGTGGCTTGCATGATCATCATCTCTCTGCCTTTTACCCTGTTTTGCACTTGCACTCTTATTAAAGCTGAGATGACTAGATTTCATGATGAACCAAAAAAGCCAGTAAAACTAAAACTCAAACAAAACCACTGCTTATAGTCCCATCCACATGCATCAATATAGTCTCTCTAGCAGCATTAGCAAACACAGATAAATTATAAAAAAGACAACGGCAACATTCTTGGAGAGATCACAATGAAATATCCACTTTTAGACTGTTTTTTGCCTTCTTCTTCTGGTTTTTGTTTTTTAAAAAGAAAAAAAAATGAAGACTGTTGACTTCAATGTACACCTAACATGAGCGCTCTGTGTCGTTTCTGCTGCAAAATCTCAAGATAGCTAATCTCTACTCTGGACTTTGATGTCGTTGAGTGCAAATTGGGGATTGTGATGGCAAACTAGGGTTCAATTCGAGGAAATTGAGGTTTTCAGCAAATTGGGGGAGTTGATTGGGGATTTTTATGGCTTTAGTCAATTTTTTTGGCGATATGCCTCATGTTCTGTTTCTGTTTCTAACTTTAATTCCATTATTTTAGTGAACTTAATCCTTCATCTTATATTCACTTTAATAACAATAATCTACTCTTTTGTAATAATTTTATGTACTTCACGTGCTGCTATCTTTTAATTGTTAGATATTTATTTCAATTATAATACTGATATAAATTCAATTTTTTGCATTTTGGAACTAAAAAGGAGTTTTATTTTCTACTTTTCATATTCGTATGAAAATTCCCTTACCGCGAGAAAGATTGTTTTAAATCAGTCTAAGAAAGTCTGTATGTTGTTTTATTCTATCCTAATGTAAAATAATATGCTTCAAAATCGATTAGTGTCTCTCTTCGTCCATAAGTTGCATTTTTTAGTGAAATAATTTATTTGCTCATATAAAAGTTACATCCTGATATAATATATGACTATTTGTTCAAGCAATATGCGCTTCGATTTACTTTGAAATAATCATGTACTATAAAAAGATGACAATCCTGCGTGTTCGCGATTTGCAGTGGTGCTAAAAATGCATTGACAGCTACTCAAGCCCATTGGTAGCCGAAAATACAAAGCGAGTCAAGCCCACTACATATGCATGCACCGGTAAAGCAGTACATAAATGTGACTCACAGTTATCGCTTAAACTACAAGTGGATAGATTAGCTCTGAATTAAATTGCATTAACATTCCAACAAAATTATTAAAGAAAGAGGCAAAACAAACATTCTAAGTATCTTTACTCAAGAGGCCAACACAACAAATTCATAGGAGGTGGATCATCATAATATCAAACATATATACCACGAATCAACTACCCTTTGTTCATCATTTATGATTGAAGTATTATTAGAACGCCAGTGTAAATAAAACTTTCCAGTAGTTGCTTTTCCTTTCTTTATTTGAAGATTGTAACTACTCACTTTCTATATGAATGGAAACATTAGTTAATTTTCGAATCAATAATTTGTTTTTCTATATCCCACATTCACTAGACAATCCTTTGGAAACAAGACATAAATGCATTTAACAGAGTAGATATTTTTTTGGTAAGGAAATTTTTTTTTTGGTAAGGAACAGAGTAGATATTTTTACTCTGATTTAGTGATAAAAAAAATAATCTAGATAGAAAAAGGTTAAATCTACAAATCACAAATATTTAAAGAAATAAAACATAAAAACATAGTATGTATGTATATATATACATATGACTATGTGCTCATTCATGGCCAAAAATGGAAAGCTAGTCAAGTCCACTGTACATGCATGCACCGCAAAACAATAAATAAATGCGTAACACAGTTTTTGATTAATCTGCAAGTAAATGGATTAGCCCAATATTAAATTGCATAAGTAGTCTAACAGAAATAACAAAGAAAAAGGCAAAACTAACATTACAATTATGCTTACTTGAGGCGAAAACAACGAATTTATATGAGATTAATTATCATAATATTGACATATATACCACATATTATCTGCCTTCATTCGCTTTCCCATGTAGCGACACTTGGTAGAATCTAATGAGTTCTTTTTTCTTTTCTTTTGTACAGCTATGAATTGGACATTAATTTCTCCATAGCGCAGTAATGAAATAATCGAATTAAATAGCCCATTATTACCTTTATTACATGTATGATATTATATTTGTGAATTAATTATGCCTATTGCAAAATTTTTAAAAAAATAGTTGCAAAGAAATCATATAATGTTTTTGAAGTCAATAATTTATGATCTATTATCCAGCATGTTATCTGTGAAAGCAGTTTTGATTAATTTAATATTTAGAGTGATTATATTAGTTTGCTAGCAATACTAAAGAATTAAGATTATCCAACACCCAAAAAGGAAGAAGAGATGAGGGACTAATGTAAGGAAACAAATCAGCCACCTTAGACATTACGGTGCAACAAAAAAATGGCAACTTTGAAAAGGCGGATATTATGTCGCTAAAGAAAGGAGGATATTTGGCCCAAAAAGGAATTGAACAAAAGTCCCACACATTAATGAAGAAGACGTCACACCTTGTTTGATGTATTCCGAAGAAGCACTTTGGTTGATGTATTCCGAAGAATCTCCTCCCTATAATGATTCAAAGACATTACCACTTCAGAATCTCTTATTGAGTCCCCACACCCCGCTATGCTGAGCTTGCAATCATCTGGTATTTTTGTGCGAGATGCATCAATAAATCTTCTCAATGATGGGCAGTCTTCAACCAACAAGGATTTCAGAGACTCAGAGACTCTAACTCGTCAAGGCCCTCAACATTAGTAAGTACCTTGCACCAGTAAATAGCCAATCTCTTCAAGTTCTTCAAGTATGACAATTCACTTATTCTCATCAGAGATTGGCAATTTTTAACGGTCAAGTCTTCCAACGATTTTGAGAGATCCCCAACTTGTTTCTTAACTAGCCTTGGACATCCCGACACATCCACTTGCCGTAGCTTCGTTAGTCCCAAAGAAATGGATAATCTCTGAAGCTGTACACAATCCTCAACAGTGAATTTCTCTAGTTGTGGAAGTCCCACGAGTGGGATGGCTAGGATGTCTTTCGCTTCACACGAAAAGAACCCTGAAGTAGACAAATTTCTCCAACTCCGGTTGGAGGACGGAAATTGCATGGGGGGTTTTAAGTCTAGGTTAATCAAAACAAGCTCTTTCAAATGAGAAAGGGAAGCCAACTCTAGAAGTATAGGGATGTTTAGCAGATTTAAATCCAACTTTTCCAATCTAGATAACCTCCCAATCCACTTTAAATTGCATCCTGTGACTAGGTTTGATGTCTTTGTATAATAAGACTCATTACCTAGTTGCAATTCAACCAAATTAGTAAGGTTCGACAGATTAGGGACTGAGCATAATGATTTAGATATAAGAAATAGACATGTCAAACTTGTGGGAAGCTCTGGCAATTCTTGAATATCACCACAATATCTTAAGTTTAGGGTTTGGAGATGATGAAGCATGTTGATTGTCCTTGGAATTCTGCAAATACTGTTGAATGCCAAAGTTAGGACCCTTAAAGATGACAATTCTCCAATTTCAATAGGAATTTCACTTTTCTTTTTGGAACGAACAGAGAGATCCAGCTCTTCAACATTTACCAACATGCTTATGCCACTAAGTAATTGCCCAACGTCCATATAACTAGCTGTCCATTTTGCAAAACGCAAGACGCGTAATGATTTTAATTTTCCAATAAAGTTGGTAAGCTTTGTTATGCTTGTTTCTGATAAGTCTAACTCTATCAATGAAGTTAAATTCCCGAAGGAGCTCGGAAGTTCTCCTAACCAAGAGCATTTCCGCAATGAGAAGCACTTAAGATTCACCAATGTCCCCACTTCTTCTGGCAAATATGTAAGACCCTCGCAATTCACAATCTCTAACTTAATCAAAGACCATAGATCTCGAATGAACTCCGCCTATCCAACACCAAAAAGCAAAGAAAATAAATCAGCCACCTAAGAAATCACAGTGCAATAAAAAAAAAAAAAAAGGCAACTTTAAAAGGGGCAGATATTTTGTCACTAAAGAAAGGAGGATATTTGGCCTAAAAAGGAATTATACAAAAGTCCCATACATTGATGAAGAAGATGTCGCACCTGAAGAATCAACTCTCTATAAAGCTTCAGGGGCTTTACATTTTTTGATGCAATATAAAAATGTCTGCCTCCATAGCTATTGGGCTTTGTAATTGTTAATGCACTATCATAATATGTGATAAAGACTCCACAGCTATTTATATAGACAAGGCAATCATCTGGTATTCTTGTGCAAAATGCATCAATCAACCTTCCCAATACCATGCGCGAATTGACCGTCAAGAATTTCAGAGAATCTAGCTCGTCAAGGCCCTCAACATTAGTAAGTACATGGCAGCACTGGATACTCAATTCCTTCAGTTTCTTCAAGTATGATAACCCACTTATTCTTGTCAGAGATATGTACTCATAAACGCTCAACGTTTCCACTGATTCCGAAAGATTTGCAACTCGTATCTCAACTAGCTCTTGACAAGATAATACAATCACTTTCTGTAGCTTCTGCAATTCCTTCGAAGGAATGGTCAATCTCCGAAGCCGTATACAACCGTCGACAAATAATTTTTCCAGTCATGGAAGTCCCTCGAGTGGAATGGATTCCACGTCACAATCACTGATCTGTAAAAGCAACAAACACCTCCAATTGCGGGCGGACGGAAGTTGCAAGAGGGGTTTTAAGTCTAGGCCTCTCAAAAAAAGGAATTCCAGATGAGGAAGATCAGCCAACTCTAGAGGCGTGAGGACATCGAGCAGACATAACACTAACTTTTTCAGTTTAGATAACCCCTCATTCCACCTTAACTTGCATCCCGTTAGTCGTTTTGCTTTCTGTCCAGCAAATTTGTAATTACATAGTAGCAGTTCATCCAAACTAGTAAGATCCGACAAATTAGGGACCGAGAGCAATGTTTCAGATCGAATACGTAGACAGGTTAAACTCGTGGGAAGTTTCAGCAACTCTTGAATCTCATGACAATTCGATAAATCGAGCATTTGGAGGTGATGAAGCATGTCGATTGTGCTTGGAATTCCACAAATACATGTGCGTGCTAAATTTAGGATTTTTAAAGATGACAATCCTCCAATTCCAACAGGAATTTCACCTTTCATTCCATTATGCCCAGAGAAATCCAGCTCTTCAAGATTTACCAACATGTTGATGTCACTAGGTAAATGCCAAGCATGATTCTCCTGACGATGTATTTCGAAGACACGTAATGATTTTAACTTTCCAATGGAGTTGGGAAGTTTCCTTATACTTGTTTTACATAAGTCTAACTCTTCCAATGAAGTTAAATTCCCAACTGAGTCTTGAAGCTCTCTCAACCCCAAGCATCTCCTCAATGAGAAGCGCTTAAGCTTCAAAGTGCCCCCACTTCTTCAGGCAAATCAGTAAGATCCCTGCAATTTTCAATCTCTAACTCAATTAACTTTTGTAGGTCTCCAATGAAACTTTCAATTCTCCTTAAACTTTTGCAGAATGCAAGAGTCAACCTCTCTAAATCCAAGCATCCAGAGAAGTTTGGGATTGTCATTATGCCAAAACAAAAGTGAAGAGATAGAACTTTCAAATTTCGTGCTTTCTGTTAAAATAGATGTCATATCAAGTGTAAGAACCAATGCATAGTAATACTGAAACCATTAGACTAGAATTAAAACATGTGATTTACCTTGATCAAGTCCCATGCTTTTAAATCATCTCCAAAGAAATTGAAGTTAAGTTTGAAAACAACCAGATGCTCCAAATACATATTGCGTGCCCTGAAATGACGAGGACTCTCCCAAGAAATCCATTTCAACTTTGAATGACACTTTGCAAAGTCCCCAACAAAAGTTCCATTGCTTAACTTGAGGAGTCTTAGGTTTTTAAACCTTTCAAACTCTTCATTTGTGATATCTATACGTATATAAGGAGATCCTTCTATCTCAAGTGCTTGAACCTTGTCCTTCCTCTGCAAGTGAAATTTTGCAAGGGCTTAGTCAACTTCCAACTACTATGTTTTACAACTTGAATGGAAACAAGAAAAATGTTAAACATTGTAAATCAAGCAGGAATCCTTTATCTTAGGATATACAACTTCTAATCGGACGTTTCTTACTTACCTCTTCAGTTCTTATTAATTCAAGGGCTTCTTTTGCAATCCACGGCCTGCTTCGCTTGCCAAGGTCACTTGGACTTTCTTGATGGACAATTCGCCTTCCCATGTCTATGAGTTGATCATGCATCCATAATTTGTCATCGTCCAATATCTTTATTAAGCACCTACTGGTAAGGACATCAATTCCTCTTTCGGGATAAAATTGACAACTGTCCCACATGTAAATTGCATTGTTCTTCTTCTCATTGAAAAAGAAGCATGCTATATCAAGAAAAATTTGTTGCTCATATTTATCTAGGTCATCATAGCTAATCCTCAACTTCTTTAGAATTTCTTCCTCAGGTACATTCTTTAACCTGACCAATGTCTCTTTCCAAAATGATTCTTTTTTCCCATTAAGTAATGAACCTATCACTTTAACAGCCAAAGGAAGCCCTCCTGTACTTGAGACAATTTCCTTGGAAAGCCAATGATAATCATCCGGAGGATAGTCTCTACCACAGGCATGCCAACAAAATAGCTCAAGTGCAGGAGTATCATCCATTTTAAACATCTCATACGATAGAATTTTACCTTCAAATCCCTTAATTTGCAGAATAGCCATGTTTCTCATGGTAATGATCATCCTAGATCCTGAAAGTAAGGACTTATTTCCTATTGGCATATTAATTTGCTCTTGATTATCAACATCATCCAAAACCACAAGGACCTTCTTAGTGTCAAGTGTTTCTCCAATCCTCCTCATTCCTTGTTCACTATCCTTGACTCCTTCTGCAGATCCAAAATCAACAATGTCAGACAGTAGTTTTTTCTGCAATCGAACTAGGCCATCCGTGGTCGACATGCTTTCTCGAGCGTCATCAAGGAAGCTACAACACTTTCCAAAGTGGGAAGTTAGATTATTGAAGACGACTTTGGCAATAGTTGTTTTAACAATGCCACCCATTCCATAAATTCCAATGAGCTGCACGTCGCAATGGTTGACATCTAATAACTCTGTCAAGTGCTTTACCCGGTCATCAAGTCCGACTAAATGTTCAGGCACTGATTTTTGTTTCAGCTCCAGTTTCTCCAGAACCCTTTCAACAACCAATTTGACAATCGTTGCTTGGCTGCCATGTATAAAGGTGCTTTCATTAGTTGACTAAATCTACCCACGCATCACACTTCGGATTGTCGAAACTTTAACTTGAATAAATTGAAGCACATCACGGACAAGATCTAAGTACGCCAAATAATTATTAAGGGCTAATTTAGCAGGATTCACTTGATATGTTTTTCATATGTAGGTCATAGAAATGTCTGAAGACTGTAGTATTACCTTACGCAATAGCCAAAGTAACCAAGTGGTGGATACTACATTGTGCATCAACCAAAATTCGACATTTATAGCTAAGCCTAGAAAAACTTTCAGCACTTGTAACGGGAGAATCATGAATAGAAATGCAGCGCTGTACATTGAAGATTGTAGTTTGCTCTCGCTTCGATTGAATATTGAGACATGATTTTGCTTCACCGTATCTTAGTTTCCTTGTGTAATCATAGACAAAGCAGAGGATGTAAAGTTGAATGAGAGCAGCGTTGGACGTAGTTTTCAATACTTTCCGTTACTAAAAGAATAAAATAAATCATTTGAAAGGAAACACCGTATTCCATACAACAAAAAGAAAAGAAGAAATTGGTAATAGTAAGGGTCTTAAGAGAGTGATTACCTTTGATCCTTTGTTACGACCCATCCCTTGATTTCATCTACCTTTACAAGAGCCTCTCTCCACGCCTCGACTTATCAGGAAACAACTTCTCATGTTCCAGTAAAGCGTCACTATATAGTGGAGTCTTAAGCTTAACGTCCTCAGGTTTCACATGAAAAAAAATGGGAAGAATAACTTTTTTACCCTCTGATTGAGACGCATTGTCTATTATGTGCGCAAGCTCACGGAGACACCATTTGCTGGAAGCATAATTCTGAGAGAAGATGGGTATATAAATCATAGAGTTGTTGATAGCACGTAGAAGGTTCCCACCAATCACTTCGCCGACACGGAGTTCTTCTTCGTCCAGAAATACGCGGACTCCTGCATCTACCAAGCCGTTGTAGGGAAAGTCAGTGAATCCATAACGAGTGTCGGGTCCTCTGAAATTCAGGAACTCTTGGTACTCGCCCCCTGATGGTCGCACAGTGTCACTACTCGATCCAGCCTCCGAGTTCGCCATAGCTAGGAAGCTGATTACTTCCGGATCTCTTTCTCCGCTGCAGAGAAAAGAAGTTGGTGCCGCAGGGCCTAGCTTAAGAAATGAGCGAAGGCTTTCGAGGCAAGTGATAGAAAAGTAGATACCAGTGAAGGTGCGCAGGACTTTTTTAACAAGTTTCGAAATTTAAAAAAGACTCATCGGGAGACCAAAAAGGCCCCCGATAAAATAAAAAAAAATCCTTTTATTTTCCCCTTAATTAAAGCATCCAACCCCCAAACTGCGGAGAAATCTCCAATCATGCCTATAACCTTTTTGGTTCGAACCAGAAAAAAAGTATATTATTTAGGAACTTAATAGAACGATCATTTCTTAAAATATTTATGGGGCAATTATAATGTATAAAAATTGTTTTCAAATTTAACCAAAAATAGAAATCTGGAAAAAAACAGTAATCCAAAAAATTTGTTCCTAAACGTGTTTTTGCTTTCAGAAATACACTTCAAATTACAAGCGCATCTATGTCTTAGCACTTTAAGCTGCTTACAAATTGCGCGCGCGCATATATATATTTTGATGTTGAATTATTAAGGAAAAAAATTGGGCCAAATTACCTGCGGCCAACTTTGAGCCCAACCTCGGAGCCTACTTCCGGCGTCGCCGCCGGCAGAGTTGTCCGTGCCGCGTCTAGGCTGAGGCCGCTGCGTGCCCAGGCCGAGCCGCCCCTCCGTGTCCAAGACAGAACGCTTCAGATCTGTGGACGAGAAGAAGAGGAACGAGCTGTCATCGCAAGTGACGAGCCGTTCACAGATCTGAGCGCTCAGATCCTCGCTAGCAAAGTCGGCGGCGGCTTGTTACTCACGCCGACGTCCGAGGGGTGGGCGCGGAGGTTGGGGCTCAGATCTGCGGAGGAGAGGCCGTCCGTGGCTGACCACCGCTTTGCGTCTCCAGATGTGTGGACTAGCAGCTCTATTGGCCAGGCACAGCCGCCGAGACAACGGAGTGGTGGACGCGGCAGTCCGCCGTCGCTCAACAGCCAGACCTGGATTCTATTGCCGGGCGAAGTGGTGGGCGAAGAGAGAGAGACTGAGACTGAGACTGAGACAATGAAAGCATGGACCCGGGCTGGCGTCGCGGCCATCAGGTCTGTCCTTCCATATCCTTCAGGAAGAATTTTTTAAAACCCTTCTTTTTCGTCCTTTGATAGGAACTTTTAGGACATATTCAGGTCCAAAAGGTATCATATTCTTCATCTTTTAAAACCCTTCGTCCTTTTTCTTTTTCTTTTTTTGAAAAAAAGTCTGTCTCTCCATCTAAAATAATCTTTAATGCACTTATTTGTTCTCGTAATACGGATTATGATATGGAGAAATTCTGCTTATAGTTTGGGAATTTTAGCAACCCTGAATCTAGTGGATTCATTTCCTTTTTTATTTAAAATTTAATTTTTGATATGCTTCATATAAATATCTCGTATGTTAGTTTTATTTAGATATAAGATACAGCATCTATTTTATATATAATTCTCGCATGTTAAATACCCTAATTTAAAAATATTAAGTAGAGGCTTTTCCACATGCTACGGATCTTTGCCGCGAAAAATTATATGCACTCGCCACTGATTATATGTTAAGCGCCTCTAACGACCACGTGGAGATTGGGATTCGGGTAGGATCAAGAAAACCCCCTGGGGGCATATCCCGAGTGGGGTTTTGAGTTTTGCCATTGTCAGATTTTTTTTTTTTTTTTTAATATAACTCTCGATTGCATATCTTGATTAGAGAGTCTAATGCTTGATTGACTTTCAAACAAAAAATTGATTGATGGACATGTGGAAAGTTTCATATGATGTTGTCACACGTGGGGATTTTATCTTGTATAGATATCACATGGACCCCACATATTCTTTTGTATATTGGGCTTGGATTTTAGTTTATGTTGGAAAAAGATCGGTTGGGAGAGTTTAGTTCTTATTTTTGGGGTAGGAATAGTATATGTGCAAATATTTGTGTACGGTACTCATTTGAGTGTTAAAACTTTTTTTTGCTCATTTGAGTATCACGAATTTAAAAAATCGATCATTTTAAGTGTCACTTCTAATTTGCCTTGTCGAAAAAGCTAATGTGATTGCAGAAAAATATTTTTTAAATATTATAAATATTGTTTTATTATATTTTTATTTTTTGCCTTTTTTTTTCTTTAAGGTCCACGAGGGCCACTAGCGATCCTTGTCGATCGCAACCGCCTCGCCCTTGGCCATGAAGACCCTAGGCGAGGCCATCACTTTGGGCGACATCCAGCTTTAGGTGGTCATAAGCAACGTCACCCAAAGTAGGCGAGGGTCGTTGCGGCCTGGTCTAGAGCCTTCGCAACAAAGACGAGGTGAACCTTGCCCAGATCTGACTACGAAGGCCTTGGGCAAGGCCATTGGGGCCTCGTCGACCGCTAGCGAGGCAGCGTTGGCCCTTTCCTACTCTAGGTGGTGTTGCTCGCAGTTGGCAAAGGCCCTCGTAGTGTCACCTAAGGCCTTCATGGTCAAAGGCGAGTGAAAAAAAAAATTACACTAAAAAAAAGAAAGAAAGCAAAATACAAATAAAACTAAAAAATTTCACGTAGGACATTTGACAGGAATTAATAGTCAAGTGATCGATTTTTTTCTGATGTGACACTCAAGTGAGTGAAAAAAAAAAGAAAAAGATTTTAACATTCAAGTGAGCGCCGTGCAAAAGTTTTGGCATTACTGTTCTTATGCCCTTGTTTTTGCAATCTCCAAGACTAGGAGGAGAGATGTTGTTGTTGCATCTTTGCAGGAGGGGTCCAGATCTTTGAATTTTCTGAAGGAAACCATCAATGAGGTGAGGGATGGGGGACGAAGATGGAGCGTATGGTTTGCCTTGCAAATTGCAATGACTTTATCTTTGAATGGACCTAGTTGTGAAATTGATTTGATTGAGTGAGATGGAATAGGATTAAGATAGGATGGTGTGCATTTCGAATCAAAATGTTAAGGATATTGAATTTGACACGTCAAAAACAAGATTACTAAAATATGTGACTAATCGTAAGTAGATGGATAAGGAAGTGGATTATGTTCAAATTTAGAAATCCAACTAGTTTGAGGTATTATTTTGTGAATTGATAACGAGCATAAAAAACTTAGAATTGATAGCTTTGTATTTCTAAAGTACCTATAATATAATGAAAAAACACTATCGAATACCAACCGAACGAGTGATATGTATCATTTATGATATTTTCGAGAATATGATATAGTTATTCTTACATATGGTATTTGCTCAAATAAGTATTGTGACTGGAACATATGTCTTAGAGAACAATATTGGCGCTTTGGACTGTAGATCAAAGAGAAATTAATTTCTAGAAGTATTTCCATCGAGCCATTCAATTTCAAATTAATAACCTATCTTTGATGAAATCAAGAGCAAGATGGATGAACTTCACTCAGCAAGTGATAATTGACCAATATCACTCGACGCAAACGCACAAAAGAAATATCATTATGTAAATTTAATGGAAACCTCTCCGTGAGTTGAAAGTTGGCTATTACACCATTCCATGGTTCTTTAAGTTGGCTATTTTGGAGCTGGCGTGCTATGCTCTACAGGTCGACAGCTTGGTCTATCATAAGTATTCCAAGTGGGCACCATGGATAGTCGTGCTTTTCAATTTGTAGAAGAGGGAGAAGGAAGGAGGGGGAACTTCTGCTCGTTGTACGTTGTGCATTGGACCGAAGAACTATTCATGCGGACGGGCTAATTGGGCTTTCTCTGCTAAAGCAGCTGTTCAAGCCCATGAAGCACGGAAGATCCCATGTTTCAGACGTGGACTTTCTTTAAGGTTGTTCTCCTCTACTTTTAATATAAGCAATAAAAAAAAAATTCTCTATCATCCCCAAATTAAAGGGATAGAAAATGTATGTAATTAAGTGGTTGTTACTGCCCAGACTTCAATGGTCTCTGCTCATATATTTTAGTTTCTCCTGGTGAGATAATCCCAATCGAGTTTCTATAAAAGTTTCCTTTTCTTTCTTCGGGTGAAAGAATGAGTTTACATAAGTCGATAGTATAACATGAAGAGGAGTAATGCCACATCAAACTGTATGTACTATGGTGGACAGCCTGTTGAAAAAAATCGTAGAGCATAATCTCCAGCTTCTCCTGAAACCTTCGTGAGCGAGAGGAGAGGATTGAGGCGAGCGAAGAATGCAACCGTCTAATTATAGGCAAAATTAGGAGTAGACAAATGCATTTCTCATGAATTTCGTGAATTAATTTGATCCATTGCAGAAGTTCGTCTTCAGGCAAAAACGAAAGCAATCAGGTTCAAAACTACTTTTAGATGGAGACCCATGCATTTCTCCAAAATTGAATTTCTGTTTGATGTTTCTTTTTCATTTTACATAATTTCGTTCTTTTCTAGATTTTTACTTTTTAAATTTTGAAAACAAATTCTTATATTATAATTGCCACATAAGAGGCCACATTGACATTAACAACCACGTCAGTATCTATATTTAATGGAAGGACCAACTCAAATGATAAAAAAAAAAAAGGGGTTTAGGGATCTAATTATATTAAGAAATGTTGAGAGATCTGATTAAATATTTTGCAACGATTCGGGATCTTTGAATTTCTTATTCCTTTTTTTTTTTCCGTGCATATGATGGGGCACATCAATCAACTCACACAAGGTCGATGGTTTATGCATCGCACAGAATTATCATGAACTATTTTAGGCATGACATTTTCTAGAACTTTGAAGCTTTGTTTACCGCTTGTAAACACTGCTCATTGTTGCAGGGAAGACATTTCGCATTAAAACATTTCTTACACACTGAAATGATAGGAAAGCTTCCCATGAGATCCTTATTAGTAACAGAGCAGTAGCTTCACATTTTCTGTATTCATTCACCTAACAAATTATGACAAGCAGAATATCAACAAGGAACCCGATTCAAACTAGTCCTAAAATTGCTCCTTCACAAATCTTGAGTTAGAACAACTCCTGCGGATGTTTTCGTTCACAATCTTCTAACCATGCCGCAACCTTGAGTTCATAGTAACGTGTTTCCGCCTTGCATCTGAACAGAAATTACCGAAACATAGTTTCATAAGCACATGTTGGTTTTGAGACTCACTAAAAGAAAAATGGAAGAACATTCGAGGAAACTTGAACTTCACCATGACAAATTGGTCTTGAGTCTCCTCTTCTTGAACTTGAACCTCCACCCCTTCCTGAATTTGAAATAGGTACCCTTCCAGAACTCAAAGCCATTTCATTTCTTGAACTTGAAGCTGTGCCCATTCCTGGACAAAAAGCCCGTGCCATTTTGTGCACTGGAACCTTTACCGCTTCTTGAACTCAAACCTGTGCCCCCTTCCTGAACGGAAAGTTGTGCTCTTTCCTGAATGGGCCTCTATTTCATCCTGAACTCAAAAGTCGTGCCCCTTCTTGAATCCACATCTGTCCTGTCTTGGGAACTCGAACCTGTGCTCCTCCCTGTATTGAAAGCCACGCTCTTTCCTTAATTTGAAGCCGTGCCTCTTCCTGAACTCAAGGCCATGCCACTTCTGGAACTCAAACCTCTACCCCTTCCTGAACTGGTCGCTATGCCCCCTCGTAAATTTGAAGCTATGCTCTTTCCTCTGCTTTCATTAGCTGGACAGTTCCCTGAGCTCGAACAACCTCTAGCTCCACCTCCTCTGCCTCTATTTCAGTTACTTGGTCAGTCACGACAGTCCTATCCCTCTTCATCTGGACCATATTAATCTTCCTGTAAGTATATATACGTTTGGAGTCTATTTGCTAGTAACAGGTACGGAGAACTTAATTTCATCCCATCATTCTCAATCTGACGAGATCTGTTATTGAAAGTTTAGAGAAGACAACGACAATATTCGTATCAAGAAAGTAGTCTTTTGCTGATTTGTAAGCTTTTCTTTGAAGCAAGCACGATATTGAACTTCCAAATTAATATTAGGAGCTAATTGAACCAATGGAAAATTTAGAGATGGCGTTGAATGTTTGTTAAAAGTTCAGGACCTAATTGCACCAATTAAAAATTTAAGAACGAAGTTACATATTGGAGAAAGGTTCGAAAATTAGTAGTGTCATTATTCTCATTATATCTATAAAAAAAACACACAATCAAACCCACTAGACTACAAATCCGGTTGTTTTTGCTTATTCTCTCCTAAGATTGGATTATTGTTCCGCCATGGAGTTCCCTCTCCCTCAAGTGTAGCTCATGATTGAACGCATTTTGAAATTAGTTGACGCTCGCTTTATGTTTTTGGCCCCTGGTGTCTCTTCGCAGGTTATGGGGTAAAAAAGAAACAATTCTTGTTAGTTGATCTGCACGTGGAAAGGTTAACTCCGAACCATATCGCATTAACATTCTAACGCAAAATTGAAAGGAGTGCAAAAACAAATCCTAATTTCAGGAGCAATATGAAAATGGATTCATAGGACGAACCCAGAATACGCATAAATTAACGCAAATTTGATGGAAGAAAATGTCCGCACCTTGTCTGACTTGGATCCCAAGCGTGATGTTTCGCGAAGAATTTTCTCTATCTAGTTCTTCAAAGAGATTGGAAAGAAATTGCCCGAATCTTTGATAAGCTCTCCGTGCGCACTCTCGTATTTTGACGCGGCAATAATCTGGTATATTTGTGAGAAATACATCGATCAACCTTTCCAATGACTCGGCATTGCATGGCTCCCAAGAATTCCAGGAACTCTAGTTTGTCAAGGTCCCCGGCATCATTTAAACAAATCGAACTCTTCGGGTTCTTCGAGTTTGACAGCCCAGCTGATCTACCTGGAGAAGCGCAGCCACGAGCACGGATATAGTCTAAAGTTTCCAGAACACCCACAACCACGAATGAATAAAGTCAGACGAATTTCTCGAATCTCAAGTTGGAGCAGAGTGACCCTGCCGAGCGAGAACATATCAAACAGAGAAGACCGGGAGCTGTAAAAGAGGTCGTAGTTCTAGTTTAGAAAGAGTAAGCTTTTCCACATGCGAAAGAGAACCCAATGCTATCGGCGGTGCAGCGACGATCATTGGGTTTGATGCCTTTGCGCAAATCAGAGAGTCCTGCACAACCTATATGAAATATAATAAGAACTCCGTTTTAAGCCAAAAGTGACTGAATTTTTGCGTAGTCGAGCGCAACGACAGTCTCGAAGAGAAAAAAGGAGGACTTGAAAACGTGCCACTAAGCGTTGTGATACAAAGAGCATCTTTAAGAGTAACTTTGTCTGAGAACTGCACCAGAGAAACCCGAAAAAGAAATGAAGAAAAACAAAAAGAAGCGTGCCGATATAAAAACTGAAGCACGAGTCTAAACTCTTTTGAGTGTCTAGTCATCGGTATGAACATGTATGAGTATGCGTTCTTGACTCGTCTCTCGTTTTTCATCTATATATTTTTGAAGTGTGACTCAACTGGCCTGATTTTGACCCTTCTAAATTTCTAGGTCATGAAGACTGTACCAACAGTCGGACAGTATTCAAGAGAGAACAAGATGCGTACGATTTTTACAATAACAAATGCCGAAAAAGTAGGGCTCAATGAGATTAATTCACATAGAGCTTAACCTCTCACTAAGTTTTTTATGCACAGAATGAAAAACTTCTCCCACTAGGTCAAGCCCACCACAAAAGAGGTCACAACCATTTGAAAGTTCATAAATAGATGGTCACTTAAAAGAAAAAAACTCTGGAGACACGTGTCAGCAGCCCCTTTCTTGGAGACAGCAGATTGGTCAATCGAATCCGCCTCCCATGACCACTTGTTGGTTTTAAGTCTCCCTAATAAAAATGTAGGAAAGTTCAAGGAAAATAGAATTTTACCTTGACACGTTAGAGTCTCCCCCGAAAAGTCCTTGGTGTCGCCCCCGAAGAATGAAGAACGTGGATACCTAATAAACATGTCATATTACCTTAGATCTTCCGCTTGCTTCAGGGCTCGTTCGTGCCTGCCGTATTGTCCTTATCATGATTTCGATGTCTTAGACTCAGTCTTGGCCAAGCTTGAGCCCTTGTCCATCCCTGATCTTAAACTCGTGCCCATTTTAGCGATGCCCCTTCTGGAACAAAGTCGTCCTCCTTCCTGAGCTCACAGTTGCACCCCTTCCTGAGGTTGAACCTCTGCTCCTTCCTGTACTCAAAGTCACGCTGCTTCGTGGACTTAAAGAACCTTTTCTGTACCGGATGTCGAGCTCATGCCCGTTTTCGTTCCACCCCTTCCTAAACTCAAAGTTGTGTCCATTCTTGAACTCGAAGTTGGTCCCTTTCCTAATTTGCCCCTTTCTGTACTTATAGTTGTGCTGTTTCATGAACTTGAAGCTATATGCCCCTTCCTAGACTTGAACTTGCACCCATTTCAGTTGTGCCCCCTTCTTGAGCATGAACCTCTACCTCTTTGTAAACTCAAAGCCCTGACCCTTCCCGAACTCAAAGTTTCGCCCTTTTCTGAGGATGAACCTCCGCCCCTTCCAAAACTCAAAGTCACTCTGCTTCGGGAACTTGAAGCTATGCCTCTTCCTGAATTTGATGCCATGCCCTTTCCTAAAGTAGAAGCTGTGTCCCTACCCGACCTCGAAGCATTGCTGTTTCTTAAAGTTGAAGTCATATCCCTTGCTTTGCTTCTTTCTGCGAGGTCCCTTCCTGGGCTTGAAGCACATCTAGTCCCACTTCCTCTGCCTATATCACTCTTCACCTGGACCACGTTGAAGTTCCACATTAGTTTCGAGGGCTGCACAATTTTTTTTTTTTTTGGAATGTAAGGACTGCACAACGTAAATAATGCAAATATTCAATACTTACAGAAGAAAGGTTGATGTGGACATCGAGTCATATCGAGGAGGAGGTGCTAGGGACCCATTGTCTATTCCTACTTGTTCGATTACTCGAGCGTGGGCCAAACAATTCAGGCAAGCTGTTGGCGTCATGGTTCGTGATCTTTGGCGTGAAGATGACCTTGGATCAAATCTTGAAAAATCTTGGAAATCTTGGTGCAATTTAATTATCTTGTCACCAAATAATTGACCAAGTCAATTTATATATATTCTTGTTTAAGAATATTCTAAAATAGGAATATTTTAGAATATAACGCATTAGATTTTTAGGGTTGGTTTTTAGGGTTTGTGTGGCAGCCTATATAAAGGATTTGCCAAATTTCTTTGGGGACGAATATATTTTATTTTTGAGGAAAAGAATTGAGAGGTTCTCTTTTTACTGTTCTTTTGAGGACTTGACCTAATCAAGATTCTCTTGTGGCAGTCAATTCGACTTATCGAGCGAGATAGCGAATTCTTTCGCTCGTGGCGTCTATAACGTTGGTTGGTTGACACGTGTTCGTCAACAGGTCACGTTCATACTGAGGTTGCCAATCACAGGTTTGATTGGAGGTCGAGGTTTGCAATTCGCACCATTTGGACCTTCGTAGAACGATCCCTCCGCAACGATTCACATCAGTTTGGTATCAGAGCTTGCTTCTACATGGTCTATTTATCTTTAATTTTCTGTTGATATTCAGCAATTTGAGATTTATTGAGTTAGGGTTTTGGTTCTAGCTAATTTAGGGATCCGATTGCTTTTGTGCTTCCATACGTAGTTGTTTGCTGTTAGTTTTAAATTTTCTTTTCTAGCATCTTAAATTGTATCTGAGTTCGTCAAAAAAAAAAAAGAGAAGAAAAAAGAAGAGAAAGAAAACGCACAAAAAAAAAAAACAGTGTGCAAGAGAAAAAAAAAATTAGCTGGACAAAAAAAAAATCAAGAAGGCGACTCGTTTGTTAGTAGACCAAATTGAAACAAAATCAGTAGTGATTTGCGTTTCAATTGGAATTTCGAAAGTTGTACTTGTTGGTTTGAAATTATTACTTGCTGAAACAAAATCAATAGTGATCTAATCTTATTTGATTAGTTTGATTGATTGTCGTGAGGGGGTTGAGAGACAGGTTTTGAGTCCAATAAAGAGCTTGTGAAAAGAGAATACGAGAGGAAAAAGGCAAAAGTGTGTAAGCTTAATTGAGGGTGGAAAAAGCCTAGACTTGAGTTAAACACGAGATGAGTGACAAATATCTCGAGAGAAACACATGAGGGAGCGATTGGTGAGGATTTTTTAGACTAACGTTTACTTGCAGATCTAAAATATGTCGCGCGAAGAAAGTGTGAATCAACGGGAGGTTGACTCCATACGAAAGGATGAAGCGCTTGTGGAAAGCATCCAGCAATTGAGGGCCGTAGTGGAGGAGCTTAGTGGCCGAATGATAGGGAATGGCATGAGGGTAGATGGTGACCGAGAGATACCCCGAGGAAGGCCGCAACATCAGCGAGATGCCTCTAGAACACAACATAGAAGGCAGCGGCAATATGATGACGATGGGGCCGACATGGAGGATGATCGAGATACTCGATTTGAAAGGTGGAATGGAGGCCGAAGGTTTAGACACTGAGGAGATGATGAACTTGGCAACATCAAGATGAAGATTCCTTCCTTCCAAGGGAAGAATGATCCCGATGCGTATCTAGAGTGGGAGAAACGCATGGAGATGGTATTTGATTGCCAACGATACTCTGAGCTCAAAAGGTAAAAATTGCAGCTGTTGAATTTACTGATTATGCTATAATTTGGTGGGATCAACTTGTGACTAGTAGGAGGCGCAATGGTGAAAGACCGATAGAGACTAGGGGTGAGCGGTTCCAGGTTCCGGTTCGGTTCCGTCTGGAACCTGGAACCTACCCTCGGGTACAGGTTCCTCAAAATGAGGAACCCGGAACCTACCCATGGGAACCGAGAACCTGGAACCTACCCCGTCACAGGGTTCCGGGGGTCGGTTCCAAGTTCCAACAGGTACCTTTTTTTTTTTTTTTTTTTTTGTTATTTTCAGATTTGAACTATAACATATGTGCACGTTACCCAAAAAAAATATAACGTACGCGCACGTTACCAAAAAAAACTATAACGTACGCGCACGTTACCAAAAAAAAAAAAAAAAAAACTATAACATATGCGCACGTTACCAAAAAAAATATAACGTATGCGCACGTTACCAAAAAAACTATAATGTACGCGTATACTACACGGTAACTTCCCATTGACATGTTATCTTGATACATTAACTTCGCACTGCACAACAATAATAGAATATAATTAGAAATTTCAAAACAAATAGCAAACTAGAAAGTAGAAATAAAACACTACTAGAACAAGAATGTCTAGAGGTACAAGTTTTGAAAAAAATTTCGATTAAACCCTTAAATGAACTCATAAAATTCTGAAATTTGGACACGTTGTATTTAAGACCTAGAGGTACAAGTTTCATGAAGAAATCGTAGTCCAATTCGTTCTGGATTAAAAGATAAAATCGATTTACTTTTCATATTCTCTACTTGCACAGTTTTTGAAACATTTTTGGTTAAATAGGCAAATGAACTACAAAAATTACGAAATTTAAATATGTTGTATGGAAGACATGAAGAGAGATATTTCATGCAGAACACATTTCCAAAAGAACCTCATACAAAATGATATAGTCCATGCATTGCAACTTACAAGATCCGAACACATCAGATTGCACAGTTTTAGAAACATTTCCGATTAAATACCCAAATGACCTTAAAAAATTATGAAATTCGACTATGTGATAGCCAAGACCATAAGGTAGATACTTCATGAAAAAATCGAAGTCAAATTCGTCCTAGATAATTAAATATGGACGGTTAAAATCCCTGTTCGTAGTACCGTAATTCCAGATCTAACCATCTCCAAAGGACCACGATTTCACCTACCTATTCTTGTTTTTTTTCTCTAAATTTTTTATATGTTGTACCTCAGGATGTCCTTTACAACTTTTGTTAAGAAACCAAAGTGAAATTTCGACAAAAAGGTTGCCTTACAGTCCATGCATTCATCAAGGGTCGGTCCCAAAATCTCCAGATCCAGTCTTTCCAAAGAATAACGATTTCACCCACTTATAATTGTTTGTTTTGTCCCAAATTTGAGTATGTTATACTCCAAGAAGTCCTTTACAACTTTCATTTAGAGGCCGAAGCCAAACTTCAACTAGAACATCACATACAAGTCACTAGAACATCCAAGGTCGAGCTTTTTCTGCCCTAAGTAACCGGTTCCGGTTCCCAGAAAAAAGGAACCGGAACCGGAACCGGTCCCCCTTGGAACCGGGAACCGAACCGGACCCTCCTCCGGTTCGGTTCCGGTTCCTGGGTAACCCGGGAACCGCGCTCAGCCCTAATAGAGACATGGGATGAGATGAAAGCGGTAATGAGGAGGCGTTTTGTGCCAAGTCATTACCATCGAGATTTGTTTCAAAAATTACAAAATCTCACACAAGACAATAAGAGTGTGGAAGAGTATCACAAGGAGATGGAGATTGCCATAATCCGTGCTAATGTGATGGAGGATCGTGAGGCCACAATGTCAAGATTTTTGAGTGGTTTGAGCCGAGATATAGCAAGGGTGGTAGAGCTGCAACACTATGTTGAATTGGAGGAATTGGTGGACAAAGCCATCAAAGTTGAGCGGCAATTGAAGTTGGACCAAAATCACAAGAGTGGAGGAGGTTCAAATCAGAATTGGAGATCCAATTGGAAGAGAGATGAGAAGCCAAATTGGAGAGGAAACAACACCAAAACCGAAACCTCAAAGGAGAAGGAGAGGGATGGTAAAGTTGGAACGAATCCGGTTTCAGGTAAAACCGAAAACCCTAACACTAGAACTCGTGAAATTAAATGTTTTAAGTGTTTGGGCAGGGGTCATATGGCGAATCAATGCCCTAATAGGAGGGTGATGATCATGACTGGACATGGTGTTATTGAGTCCGAAAGTGAAAGGGAAGAAGATGATGATGAGATGCCACCATTGGAGGATTGTAGTGATGAAGAAGTGGCTATAAAAGGAGACTTATTGGTGGTTAGGCTTTCTTTGAGTGTGCAAGTAAAGGAGGAGGAGCATCACCAACAAAGAGATAATTTGTTTCATACAAGGTGTGTGGTGAATGGTAAGATCTGTAGTATGATAATTGATGGAGGTAGTTGTGCGAATGTGACAAGTTGTATTATGGTGGATAAGTTGGGCTTGAAGACAACAAAGCACCCTAGACCTTATAGACTTCAATGGTTAAATGATAGTGGTGAGGTGAAAGTATCGAAGCAAGTTCGAATTCCATTTGAGATAGGGAGATAGAAGGACGAGGTAAAGTGTGATGTTGTACCTATGCAAGCGGGTCATATCTTACTTGGAAGACCATGGCAATATGATCGAAAGGTACATCATGATGGGTATACTAATCGTTATTCATTGATGATGAATCAAAAGACTTATACCTTGGTACCAATGACACCTAGTGAGGTGTATCAAGATCAACTAAAGTTACAACGAGAAGCCGAGAGAGAGAGAAAAGGTGAGAAATTCGAGGGCTTGCGTGGTGTGTCTGAGACGCAAGGAAAAGAAGAGGCCGAGAGAAAGATTGTGGTAAAAACCGAGGGAAAAGAAGAGAGGAAAGAAAAGAGGCAAAATAATTTTTATGCAAAATCAAGTGAAGTGAGGAGAGCTTTGGTTCTAGATCGACCAATGCTTGTACTTGTGTACAAGGAGGTTTTATTTTCTACTAACGATCTTGACCCAAGTTTGCCTAGTCCTGTTGTATCTTTATTGCAGGAATTTGAAGATGTCTTTCCTGATGAACTTCCTGAAGGGATACCACCGATTCGAGGCATAGAACATCAAATTGACTTGATTCCTGGTGCGCCATTACCTAATCGACCCGCATATCGAAGCAATCCCGAGGAGACAAAGGAATTTCAGCGGCAAGTTAGCGAACTATTGGAACGGGGGTATGTGAGAGAGAGTCTTAGCCTGTGCGCCGTCCCTGTTTTGTTAGTGCCAAAGAAGGATGGAACTTGGCGAATGTGTGTCGATTGCCGAGCAATCAATAATATTACGGTAAAGTATCGACATCCTATTCCTAGGTTAGATGACATGTTGGATGAGTTGCATGGTTCTTGCGTTTTCACTAAGATCGATTTGAAAAGTGGCTATTATCAAATTAGGATGAAAGAAGGTGATGAATGGAAAACTGCATTTAAGACCAAGTATGGATTATAAGAGTGGTTAGTAATGCCATTTGGATTAACTAATGCACCGAGCACGTTTATGCGACTTATGAATCATGTTTTGTGTGCTTTTATTGGTCGATTTGTAGTTGTCTATTTCGATGACATCTTAATTTATAGCCGAAGTCCTGATGACCATATTGAGCATGTGCGAATTGTCTTGCAGGTTTTAAGGGCCGAGCAATTATACGCTAATCTAAAGAAGTGCTCTTTTGTTACCAACAAATTCGTATTTCTAGGATTTGTTGTTAGTGCTAATGGTATACCGGTTGATGAAGAAAAGGTTAAAGCAATCCGTGAATGGCCAACGCCTAAGACCATAGGAGAGGTGCGTAGCTTTCATGGATTGGCGAGTTTTTATCGACGATTTGTGAGAAATTTTAGCACTATTGCCGCACCATTAACTGAGGTAATCAAGAAGCACGTGGGTTTCACGTGGGGAGAAGAGCAAGAGAAAGCATTTAATCTGCTAAAAGATAAGTTAACTAATGCTCCTTTATTATCTTTGCCGAATTTCAGTGCTACTTTTGAGATAGAGTGCGATGCTTCTGGTACAGGAATTGGAGCCGTGTTGATGCAAGGAGGGCGTCCCATAGCTTATTTCAACGAAAATTGAGTGGAGCAACATTGAATTATCCTACCTATGATAAGGAGATGTATGCTTTAGTGTGAGCTTTGGAGACTTGGCAACATTATTTATGGCCAAAGGAGTTTGTGATCCACACCGACCATGAGACCTTGAAGTACTTGAAAGGACAGCAAAAGTTGAATAAAAGACATGCCAAATGGATGGAGTTCATTGAGACTTTTCCATATGTGATCAAGTACAAGAAAGGTAAGGAAAATGTGGTAGCCGATGCACTTTCTCGAAGGTATGCGATTCTAACTATTTTAGAAGCAAAGTGTCTAGGTTTTGAGCATATCAAGGGCTTATATATTGATGATGATGACTTTGGGAGAGTCTATGAAGCATGTGAACACGCTGCATTTGATAAATTTTATAGGCATGAAGGTTATCTTTTTCATGAAAACAAACTATGTTTGCCTAAATGTTCTTTGCGTGAATTGTTGGTGTGAGAAGCACATAGTGGTGGTTTAATGGGGCATTTTGGCATTAATAAGACTTATGAAGTGTTGTATGAACATTTTTATTGGCCACATATGAAGAGAGATGTCACACGTGTTTGTGAGAGATGCATTGCTTGTAAGCAATCGAAGTCTACAACTAAACCGCATGGCTTGTATACACCATTACCTATTCCAATGCATCCTTGGATTGATATTTCTATGGATTTTGTGTTAGGATTGCCTAGGTCTAAGTATGGTAGAGATTCTATTTATGTGGTTGTTGATCGGTTTTCAAAGATGGCTCATTTTATACCTTGTCATAAAACTGATGATGCATCTCATATTGCTAATTTGTTCTTTAAGGAGGTTGTACGTTTGCATGGCATGCCTAGATCGATTGTTTCAGATCGAGATTCTAAATTTCTTAGCTACTTTTGGAAAACATTGTGGAAAAAACTAGGAACACGGTTGTTATTTTCTACTACTTGTCATCCACAGACCGATGGTCAAACCGAGGTAGTTAATAGAACTTTAGGGGTATTGTTGCGTGCTATTATTAAAAAGAACATAAAATCTTGGGAAGATTGTCTGCCACATGTTGAATTTGCATATAATAGGAGCATGCATTCTGCTACTAAATTTACACCATTTGAGGTTGTCTATGGTTTTAATCCATTAACTCCATTAGATGTAACCTCTTTACCTGTTGATAAGCGTGTGGATTTAGATGGAGCAAAGAAAGCTGAATTTGTCAAGGCGTTGCATGAGAAGACGCGCACAAATATTGAGCGCAAGACTGAGCAATATGCAAGGCAAGCTAACAAAGGGCGCAAGGAAGTGGTGTTTGAACCTGGCGATTGGGTTTGGGTTCATATGCGCAAAGAGAGATTTCCTGAGCAGCGACATTCTAAGTTATTACCGCGAGGGATGGACCATTCATGGTTTTGGAAAGAGTTAACAATAATGCTTACAAGCTTGATCTTCCAGGTAAGTATGACGTTAGTGCCACATTTAATGTTTCGACTTGACTCTTTTTATGCTAGTGATGATTTGAGGACAAATCCTTTGCACGGGGGAGGGAATGATGTGGACATCGAGTCATATCGAGGAGGAGGTGGTAGGGACCCATTGTCTATTCCTACTGGTTCGATTACTCGAGCGCAGGCCAAACAATTCAGGCAAGCTATTGGCGTCATGGTTCGTGATCTTTGGCGTGAAGATGACCTTGGATCAAATCTTGAAGAATCTTGGAAATTTTGGTGCAATTTAATTATCTTGTCACCAAATAATTGACCAAGTCAATTTATATATATTCTTGTTTAAGAATATTCTAAAATAGGAATATTTTAGAATATAACGCATTAGATTTTTAGGGTTTGTGTGGCAGCCTATATAAAGGATTTGCCAAATTTCTTTGGGGACGGATATATTTTATTTTTGAGGAAAAGAATTGAGAGGTTCTCTTTTTACTGTTCTTTTGAGGACTTGACCTAATCAAGATTCTCTTGTGGCGGTCAATTCGACTTATCGAGCGAGATAGCGAATTCTTTCGCTCGTGGCGTCTATAACGTTGGTTAGTTGACACGTGTTCGTCAACAGGTCACGTTTATACTGAGGTTGCCAATCACAGGTTTGATTGGAGGTCGAGGTTTGCAATTCGCACCATCTGGGCCTTCGTAGAACGATCCCTCCGCAACGATTCACATCAAAGGTCCCCTTCATCCTTTTAGCTTTGCAGGAGATCTCATGATGTTCATCTCCATCGCACCTTTGGCAACTCGATCGAACATCATTTTGATCAGCAAGTTCCCCACTCTCATCCTTTTCCTTCTTTCTATTTTCCATAAACGTCGTTTTCCCTCCACTGACATTGCCAGAGTGCCCAATCCTTTTATCCCTCATTTGCCTCCTATTTCCCGTGGCCTCAAAACATTCGAAATTGCCTGGCTTTGATTGGAAATTATCAACGGAAGAGGTGCCATCATTTTCCCTTTCACCCCACAGACGCAGTGTCAGTCTTCATCGGGACTTAAAACGTCCCGCTCAGGCCCATCCTCGTCAGAATACACATCAGTCTTCACTGCCCATTCGTCCCTCAACATCTTCATCATCTCGTCATCGTATTCTCCCTCCCACTCACTGTCAACCCCTCCCTCGACGTGCAAATGAATTAATCTTCTTTTAGATGCTAGTTGTGCCATTCCCTTCGCTTGCTCATCACTCTTGATCTCTGTGAGCAAGTTGCAGTATTCACCAGGTCTCTCGTACCACATTCTCTTTAAACGAAAACCGAAACCTTTAACGTGAGCAATCAGTCCTTCATATGTCACTGAATCAGGATTGACATTTTTGTTTTCCCTCTTTATTCCACCAAAACAGTGCGACCACTCACTAGGCTTCTTTACTCCAAGGTGGAATATGATTGTGAAGGGACGCTCCAACTGTGATTTAACAAGTTCAATGAGAGAGCCAAACAACATATGTATTAGTTATATATTAAAACCCTTATGCTTATCTACCTAAAGTCTAATAGGATACAGACATCACTCATTAGTTAGAGACAGGTCTAGGATTAAGTACTCTGACGTCCAGTGTAATATTAGTAACACTTATTTGATTTTTCTTTTATTATCTAATTTTGAACTTTTAATAAGTATGTGATGTAAATTTAAATTAAACATCAAATAAGTTAGATAATTATCTATCTGGGAGTACTATCTTATCACAGATTCCCTCTTTAAGGGAGGAAAAAAGGCATTAGAATGCCAATGTAAGTGAGACTTTCCAGCAGTGGCTTCTATACTCTTGATTTAAGGATTGTAACTACTAACTTTCTATATGAATGGAAACATTAGTTAAATTTTAAATCATTATTTTGCTTTTCTATATCCCACATTCACTAGACAATCCTTTGGAAACAAGACATAAATGCACTAACAGAGTAGAGATTTTTACTCTCATTTAGTGATAAAAAATTAATCTAGATATAAAAAGGTTGAAGCTACAAATCACAAAATGTAAAGACATAAATCATAATATATATAAATTAAATTGTTTTGCGTTTTGCAACTAAAAAAAGTTTTGTTTTCTACTTTTCGAATGAAAAATCCATAACCAGGGGACACATTGTGTCAAATCATTTTATGCAAGTCTGTCGGTTGCTGTATATTTTCTTAATCTAAAGTCATATGCTTCAAAATTAATTGGTGTCTTTTTAAATTGCACGTTTAAGTGAAATAATATGTTCACTTGTATAAAAGTTACATTGAGACATGACATATGACTATTTGTTCGAGCAACATGTGCTTTAATTTGCTTTGAAATAATCATGTACTATGCAAAAGTTATGAATCCGCGTGGATGGCAATATGCTATAGAGCTAAAAACGCATAGTTGACTAGTCAGGCCCACCGGTGGCTAAAAATAGAAAACTAATCAAGCCCATTGTAAATGCATGCACCAGCAAAACAACAAATAAATGTGTGGGACAGCTAATGCTTACTTTGCAGGTGGTTATATTAGCTCTAAAATAAATTGCATAAACAGTCTAATAACATTAATAAAGAAAGAAGCAAAACAAACATTCAACTGATTTTTACTCAAAGGGCCAACAATAAATTCATAGGAGATGGATCATTATGATTTCAAACATATATACCACAAAGTATTTGTCCCTTGTTCATCATTCATTTTTCTCATGTGGCGACTGGTGCCAAAATCTACTGAGTTCTTTTTTCTCTTCTTTTGTACAGCCATGATCAAATCATTGGACATTAATTTCTCCACAACTCATCGATGCAACAATCGAATCAAATAATCCATAATTACCACTATTATATGTATAATTTCAAACGACTTCACTGGCACTATAACGAACCAAAACTATCCAACAGCAGTAACTCAAGTTGAAATAAACTAGGGAAAAAAAAACGTGCAACCTAAGTAATTGAAGTATGACAGAAGCTGGGAACCCCAAAAGAGAGAGGAAAGATTGCTTTAGGAACCGCCAATATCCAACAACAAAAAAGGAAGTAGAGATGGATGACTAATGTAAGGAAACAAATCAGCCACCTAAGAAAATTACGGTGCAACAAAAAAATAGCAACTTTTAAAAGGGTGGATATTGTGTGGCTAAAGAAAGGAGGATATTTGACTATAAAATGAGTTAAATCAAAGTACCACACATTAATGAAGAACATGTCGCACCTTGCACAGAAGAGTCCCCTCTATGTACCTCTTCAAGGACATTCTCCCAACAGGTCCGCCAGAAGCTTTGATGGAGTCTCCGCACTCCCTTATAGTGACTACGCAAGCATCTGGTATATATGTGCAAGATGCATTAATCAAACTTCCCAATGACGGGCACTTGAGGACCTCCAAGGATTTTAGAGACTCGAGCTCATCCAAGCCCTCAACATGTAGAAGTACTTCGCACCATCGGATTTCCAATATCTCCAGGTGCTTCAAGTATGATAACCCACCTATTCTTCTTAGAGATTCACATTCTTGAACGCTCAAGTGTTCCAATGATTTCGAAAGACCCACAACTTGTAGCTTAACTAGCTTTGGACAACGTATCACCGACGCATGCCGTAGTTTCGTTAGTTCCAAACCAATGGAAAACCTCTTAAGCAATTCACAATCGTGGACAGCTATCTCCTCCAATTTTGGAAGTCCATCTAGCGGAATGTCTTCCACTTTACACCAATTGATCTCTAAATTCGACAAATTTCTGAATCTCGAGTGGGAGGACGGAAGCTGCATGAGGGATTTTAGGTCTAGGCCCTCTAATTCAAGGAATTTCAAGTGAGAAAGAGAAGCCAATTCTAGAGGCGCGGGGACATCTAGCAAATTTAAATTCAAATTTTCCAGTCTAGATAACCTCCCGATCCACCTTAAACTGCATCCTGTGATTAGGTGTAATCCAGTGCCCTCCCAAGAGCCATCACGTAGTTGCAATGTAACCAAATTAGTAAGGCTTGACAGATTGGGGACTAAGCGTAATTTTCCAGATTTAAGAAGTAGATGGGTCAAACTTGTGGGAAGCTCTGGCAATTCTTCAATTCCATCACAAGACAATAAATTGAGTGTTTGGAGGTGATGAAGCATGTTGATTGTCCTTGGAATTTTGCAAATACCGGTGCGTTCTAAATTTAGGATTCTTAAAGATGACAATTCTCCGATTTCAACAGGAATTTCACCTCCCATTCCATGTTGCATAGAGAGATCCAGCTCTTTAAGATTTATCAATGTGCTAATGCCACTAGGAAACTGCTGAACATGAATAGAGTCGTAATTTGTATTTGCGAAATGCAAGATGTTTAACGATTTTAACTTTTCAATGGAGTTGGGAAGTTCACTTATCCTTGTACCAGATAAGTCTAACTTTATTAATGAGGTTAAATTCCCAAGTGAGCCCGGAAGCTCTCTCAACCCATAACATCCCCTCAATGAGAAGCACTTAAGTTTCACTAGTGCCCCAATGCCTTCAGGCAAATTTGCGAGACCTTTGCAATTTACAATCTTTAACTTAATCAACGACCGTAGATCTCCAATGAAGCTTTCAATTCGCTTTATATTGTTGCAATATGCAAGAGTCAACCTCTTTAAACCCAAGCACTTAGAGAAGTTTGGAATTGTTGTTATGCCTTGACACCAAGAAAGAGATAGAACTTTCAAATTTCGTGCCCTCTGTAAAAATGGACGGTATGTCAAGTGTAAGAACCAATGCATAGAAACACTAGGACCACTAGACTAGAATTAAATAATATAGTTTACCTTGATCAAATCCCATGCTTTTGAATCATTTGTGAAGTGATTTTCGCCAAGTTTAAAAATGACAAGATGATCCAAATACATATGGTTTGCCCTAATATCCTGGAGAGGAGGTCGCCAAGAAATCCATCTCAACTTTGAACAACACTTTGCAAAGTACCCAACATCCCTAGAATTAGGAAGAGGTGGACAAGAAATCCATCTCGATTTTGAACGATACTTTGCAAAGTACCCAGCATCCCTAGAATCCTGAAAAGGAGGCTGCCAAGAAATCCATCTCAACTTTGAAGGACACTTTGCGAAGTCCCCAGCATAAGTTCCATTACGTAACTTGAGGAATCTTAGGTTTGGTAACCTTTCAAACTCTCCATTTGTGATCTCTATAGAGCTATCCATTTCATCTATCTGAAGTGCTTGAACATTGTCCTTCCTCTGCAAGTAAAATTTTGCAATTTTGTGAAGAAGTTCGTCAACTTCCAAACACTATGTTTTATAAATTGAATGGGAACGAAAAAAAATGATAAGCATCCTAAATCAAATAGAATCCTTTATCCTAGAATATACAACTTCAATTTAAAAATAGGACATTTCTTACTTACTTCTTCAGTTTTAATGATTTCAAGGGCCTCTTTTGCAATCCACAACCTACTTCGCTTGCCAAGGTCACTTAAGCTTTCTTGACGGACGATATGCCTTCCCATGTCTATGAGTTGATCGTGCATCCATAACTTATCGTTGTCCAATATCTTTATCAAGCACCTATTGGTAAGGACTTCAATTCCTATCATGGGAAAAAAATTCACAATCGTCCCACATGTAAATTGCATCAATCTTCTTCTCATTGAAAAAGAAGCACACTATATCAAGAAAAATTTCTTGCTGACATTTGTTTAGGTCATCATAGCTAATCCTCAACTTCTTTAGAATCTCTTCCTCAGGTACATTCCTTAATTTGATGATAGTCTCTTTCCAAAATGCTTTGTCTTTCCCATTAAGTAGCGAACCTATCACTTCAACAGCCAAAGGAAGCCCTCCCGCACTTGAGACAATCTCACTAGAAAGCGCATCATAACCATCCAAAGGAGAGTCTCTATCAAAGGCGTGGCAACAAAAAAGTTGAAGTGCAAGAGCATCATCCATCTTAAGCATCTCATATAGTATAATTTTACTTGTAAATCCCTTATCTTGCATAATAGTCTTGTTTCTCGTTGTAATAATTATTCTCGATCCTGAACATAATGAATTGTTTCCTATTAGTTTCTTAATGTGGTCTTTATTATCAGCATCATCTAGAACCACAAGAACCTTCTTTCTGCCGAGTATTTCTCCAATTTTCCTCATTCCTTGTTCACTATCCTTAACTCCTTCTGCACATCTAGAGTCAACAATGTCAGACAGAAGTTTTTTCTGCAATTGGACTATGCCGTCCTTGGTTGACATGCTTTCTCGAACCTCCTCAAGAAAGCTACAACACTTTCCAAAGTGCAAAGATAGTTCATTGAAGACCACTTTGGCAACTGTTATTTTACCAATGCCACCCATTCCATAAATTCCAATGAGCCGCACATCGCAATTGTTGACATCTAATAGCTCTGTCAAGTGCTTTACCCGATCATCAAGTCCGAGCAAATGTTTAGTCAATGATTTTTGTTTTAGCTCCAGTTTCTCCAAAACCTGTTTAACAACCAATTTGATAGTCGAGGCTTGGCTGCAATAAACAAAAGCACTTTCATTAGTTGACTAGATTTACCCACACATCACACTTCGGATTGTCAAAACTTTAACTTCAATAAATTGAAGTACATTACGAGCAAGATCTAAGTAAATTGAATTATCAGTATAGGCTAATTTAGTAGAATTCACTTGATATATTTTTCATATGTAATTATAGAAATGTCTGAATACTATGGTATTGGCTTGCACGATAGCCAAAGTTATTAAATAGCAACTATATCGTGCATGAACAAAATTTCGAAAGTTATAGCTAAGCCTAATAAAAATTTCAGCACTTGTAACAGGAGAATCATGAAGACAAATGCAGCGTTGTACATTGAAATTGTAGTTTCCTCTCGCTTCTATTGAATATTGAGGCATGATTTTGCTTCAAGAAATCTTACTTTCCCTTTGTAATCATAGACAAAGCAGAGGATGTAAAGCTGAATGAGAGCAGCATCGGAGGTAGTTTTCAATACTTTCCCGTTACAAAAAGAATAAAAGAAATCATTCCACAGGAAACATCGTACTCCATACAACAAAAAGAAAAGAAGAAATAGGTAAGAGTCTTCAAAGATTAATCACCTTTGATCCTCTTTCACGTTCCATCCCTTTATTTCAGCTACCTCTGCAAGAGCCTTTCCCCATGCCTTGACTTCGTTAGGAAACTTGTTTGCGTGTTCCAATAAAGCTTCGCTATACAGTGGAGTCTTAAGCTTAACGTCCTTAGGTTTCACGTGAAAAAAAATGGGAAGGATGCTTTTTTTATCCTCTAATTGAGACACATTCTTTACTATGCGCGCAAGTTCACGGAGACACCATTTGCTAGAAGTATAAGTTTGAGAGAAGATGGGTATATAAATTATGGAGTTGTCGATAGCACGTGCAAGGTTCCCACCAATCACTTCACCAACGTGGAGTTCATCTTCGTCCCTGAGTACACGGACTCCCGCATCTACTAAGCTGTGGTAGAGGAAGTCCGTGAATCCGTAACGAGTGTCGAGTCCTCTGAAATTCAGGAACACTTGATACTCACCTCCCGATGCTCGAGCAGCGTCACCACTCGATCCAGCCTCTGAGTTCACCATAGCTCGTAAGCTTATTACTTCCGGATCTCTCTCTCTCTCATAAAGAGAAATGCTTGGGTGTGCCGTGGCCTAGCTTAAGAAATGAGCGGAGGCTTTTCGAGGCAAGCGAGCGCCAAATACCTAACAAGCGATTGCCCACCTAGCGTTGTGCATAAGCAAAGTAGACACCCGTGAAGGTGCGCAAGACCTTCGACCATGCCCACCTAGCGTTGTGCATAAGCAAAGTAGACACCCGTGAAGGTGCGCAAGACCTTCGACCATGCCCACCTAGCGTTGTGCAGAAGCAAAGTAGACACCCGTGAAGGTGCGCAAGACCTTCGACCAAAGAAAAGGAAAAAGGTGCGCAAGACTTTTTTGACTAGTTTCGAAATTTTAAAAGACTCACCGGGAGACCATAAAGGCTAGGGGTGCTCGGTTCCCAATTCGGTCTAGTTCTAAAGTGGAACTGAGAACCGAACCGGAAGAATCGGTTCCCAAAATTGAGAACCATGGACCGGACCGTTTGGTCCTGGGACGAGGAATCGGATTGTCCAACAAAATCGGCACTTTTTTTTTAAAACTAAAGTAGGACTACTCCGGACCAATCAATTCAATTCGTTTCCCGGGCAATCCAATAGAACTACTCACACATGTTTCCATGTGCAAAATATTCAAATTTCACATGCGTGAAATATTAATCACACTTTATATGTTTCACACTTAATCTTAAGCATAGAAGCCATGAACAACTTAGCTAAGGGTTGTGCTTGGCTTAGGTTTTATAGATAATCTCTCTTCTATGCTTTGAATGTTTAGTCGATGTGGGACTCTTTAAGGCTTGAAGTGCCTTGTCTTTTGCAAGTGAGGGGAGCAAGAGAGAGAGGGTGAGCATGAGGAACTCTTGGAGTCTTGTCCCACATTGAGTAGAAGATGAAACTAACAAGTAAATTTTCTCTATAAATAAAAAATAACAAGCAGAGTTTTGGTGATCTCTTGGCCACATAAGAGGTTGCTCCCTCAATATGAGTCGGAACATTTTCGACCCGATCCCACCCACTCATTTGACGACCCTATTCAAAACTAATTCTAGATGGAGACTTCCAAAGTAAAATTCTCTTTGATGTTTTTTCTTTTTCATTTTTCAAATTTCTGTCCTATTCTAGATTTTTACAATATAAAATTTTGACAACAACCTTTTATATTATAATTGCCACATAAGATACCACATCGGCATTTATCTTTCATGGAAGGACCAACTCGAATGTAAAAGATAGTATAGAGGAGAAAGAAGAATGGAGGAAAAAAGAAAAGAAAAAAGAGAAAAAAATTTCAAAAAATTAGAATAATCTCATAAAATTATAATTCACAAAAAAAAAAATTGAGGATCATATCAAATGCATTCATGTTCCTTTTATATATACTGAGAATAAAAATTTTGTGTAATTATCAAATACATTCGCACGCTCAAAAACTCGTCTAAGAAATATAAATGAAATAAACTAATTCCGAACAAAAATTATTCACAGGAGCAGAATTGTTACTAAATGCACATTTAATTTTTTTTTGTGTAATTTTGACAAGATAGAAGTTGGAAAGTTGAATGAGAGATGCCAATTTTCAGTACTTTCCGTTACAAGAGGAATAAAATAAATCATTTGAGAGGGCAACATCATACATCATACAACCAAAAAAGAAGAAATAGGAAGGGGTCTTACCTTTGGTCCTTTCCACGTTCCATCCCTTGATTTCATCAACCTTTGCAAGAGCCTTTCTCCATGCCTCGACTTCATCAGGAAACTTGCTCGTGTGTTCTAGTAAAGTATCGTTATATTGTGGAGTCTTAAGTTTAACATCCTCGCGTTCCACATCGAGAAAAATAAGAATGATACTTTTTTTACTCTCTGACTTAGATGTGTTGTTTACTATGTGTGCAAACTCAGAGGGGCACCATTTGCTGAAAATATAAGTCCAAAAGAAGATGAGTACGTAGGTTGTAGAGTTGTTGATAGCACGTAGAAGGCTCCCACCAATCACTTCGCCAATGCAGAGTTCGTCTCCGTCCCTTAATACGTGGACTCCGGCATCTACCAAGCCATGGTAGAGGAAGCTTGTGAAACCATGATGAGTGTTAGGTCCTTTGAAATTCAGGAACACTTGATACTCACCTCTCGATGCTCGTGAAGCGTCACTACTCGATCCATCCTCTGAGTTCACCATAGCTAGCAAGCTCGTTACTTACGGATCTCTCTCTCCCCCTAAAGAGAAGAGAGGTGGGTGTGGCGTGGCCTAGCTTCAGAAAAGAGCGGAGGCTTTCGAGGCAAGCGAGTGCCAAATACCGAACAAAACTTGGTCGGCCCACTCGAAAGTCAAATTTATTTGTCCATGGTTCACCCAGCGTTGTGCATAAGCAAAGTGGATTCCCGTCTTGAGGCGCAAGACTTTCGACCGAAAGAAAAAAAGGCGCACATGATGCGAACTATTTTGATGAATTTCGAATTTTCAAAAGAATGATTGGGACCGTAAACGCCTACCTATAAAAGGATTTTTTATAATATTAACCCTAATCATTAATACACGTATTTGTTTTTGTAATATGGAATTTACGGATTATGATATAGGGTTACTAGTTTGGGATTTCTTATACTCCTTAACCTTTATGTGTGTTCTTTTATGTCGTGTCCGGGCTCTTTGGACACCAACTAATGTACATCGGGTTAATTTATTCCTTTACATGTTTGAAAAACTCTGAAGGAGTGTATTTTTTTTTTTTTTTTTGGGCAGAATAAAGGAGTTTACTTGAGCACGTTTAATGCCATCTACCCATAAAAATGAATGCGTTTTGAACATTTTCAGCATTTTCCGATTTACACTTACCTATGTAGATGCCATAATCACAAGGCTTTAGTAGGGGAAATTATTGTACTAGGTGATGAATGTCTAATAGAGGAACGATCATTTAAGGCGTTGTTGTTTTGGACCGTCATGAATGTCCTTTATCTTCTTTACATTATTTTCTGTTCGTAATGGTGACTTGCCAACTCAGTCAGCTAACAATTTTTCTTTTTATTTTAAGTGCACACGTCACACACCAAAGTGGACTATACATGTACAATTATATATATGTTAGTATTGTTTGTTCCCGTGTTTTGGTGTCAACCACTTACTTTTAAATGAAGTGCCCGACACTTTTCTTTTTAGTCATAAAGGCATATGCTGCCATTAAGGTTAATTTATAATTTTTTTTCCTTTTCGGCTTGATTAGATATGTACAACATTCTTAGAATAGAGAATCCACCTTCTTAGAATCATATAAAACATTCTATAGATGACTCTATAGTTAAATAACCTCATAAGCAGCCATTTTTGACTTTATGTTTGGCATATGTTCGCAAAGGACGTCAAGGTTGTTGGAATATAATATGTGAAAACGACATGATCTTATAATTTATATCAACGTGCAAACTCCAGAGAAATGAACGAAAAATAATAAGGACACCAGAAATTTACGTGGTTTGATCCGAGTATCGGTACCTACGTTCACGAGAAAAGCCAGCAGCAAATATTCTGCTATAATCGAAGAATCGAGTTTATAATCACTCACACGCTCGAGTGTTTCTCACACCTAAATTTAACCACAAACCTAAAGTATTTATAAATAAACAACTTATTTAAACATAAACTCACAGTACAAAATTACCGCGCATTCAAGTTTTAAACAAAACGCTTTATGTACATCAAAATCAAGAACTCAGTGTTTGTCTTTTGGTTCACGTACGTGCAAATTCGCATTCTTCTTTGCTTTATCGTGCGGCGCTCTTCTGGACGCTCAAACTGTGCGGCTCACTCTTATACGTAGGGCTTCAGCGGCTCTTTCGGAAAAAAAAAAAAAAAAAGACCCGTTTTATACGCGTGTGCCCAGAGTCAACAACTTTGTCTCTGGGCCCACGGTCTGATTCCTTTTTCAATGGGAATTCGTATCTGCGGGGGAAGAACAAAAACTTTCTTTTTCTTTTATTCTCCCTTAAAGATAAATAGATAATAAAATAAATAGTATGCCCTTACTTTTTTTCTTTTATCGACAAAACATATCTTTTTTTTTTTTGTGAACCTTCAAGGAGTCTAACAAAGCTTCTTCAGTTGATTGAAAACATTCAAGACCCAAAAAAAATTTCGAATTTCTTTTCTTATGCGTAATCTTGAATATTATCTTTAGGATCAAATAATAAAATTTTTTATCTAAGCAAATCGCGTTTTGCAAACACGCAAACTCAAGATATAATTTAACAAAAGTGATAGAGGGAAGTAAAATAAGAAATTAGACATGTGTTATATTGTATTACCCTAGTTAACAAGAGTACATGAAGTCACACAATTTCGACATTTTTTTTTTTGTGGTAGATTTAATTTGTAAGATAATTTGATATAAGTTGAAGATATTGTTTTATAATAGTAATTTATTTATGCACACGATTAGTTCTCCTCTCAATATTGAAGGGCACACAACAATAGTCATGTTAGTGCGAGAGTCTTTCAAAAAAACTAAGAGAAATTTTTTTTGGGTTTGGTCTATGGTAGAAACAAAGTTTGAACGCCTCATTGAGCTTTGATTATAAAGTGTGGAGTTCATCTCTATACGCGCTTCAAGCATGTTCTGCCTTCGCACGTATTTACAAGTTTTTGCACGTGCTGTGGATTAACGTAAAATCTGAAGAAGTTTACTATATTGACACTTCTTAATTATAACGTAAAAGTTTAGCTTATTAGACAATTTTAGAACAAGTAACTTAGTAGCAGCACCAATGCTGATAATAATAATAATAACACCAACAACGTAAAATATAGACCAATTTTTTGTGTTGCTTTCTTAGAGGGGGGGTATTATTATATGTTACTTGAAGAGAATGGGAGATTATTGTACTAGGTGATGGACGTTTAAATGAGGAACGATTATTTAAGGCACTGTTGTCTTGGACCGTCATGAATGTGCTTTATCTTCTTTAGAATCATTTCTGGTTGTAATGGTCTGACATGCCAACTGATTCAGCAACAATTTTTCCTTTTATTTTAAGTTCACGCTGGGTGAACTATACATGTATGATTATGTATATGTTAGTAATGTTTCTTCTCGTGTTTTGGTGTTAACCACTTAACGAAGACCGAAGATTACTTTAAAATGAAGTGCCCCAAAGTTTTCAACAAATTCAATTTTTTAAGTTCCTTAGAAGAACATAAAGGCAAATATGCTGAAGATAAATTTTCATTTTTTTGGCTTGATTAGATATTTGCAAACCCACAGGTCCAAGGTTGCATTTCCTAGAAATGAATCGAGGTCCCACCTTCTTAGGATCATATATAAGGTTCTATAGGGGTCCATTTGGTAATACTTCTGTTTTAAAGAACAATTTTTTTTCTATTTCTATTCTTTAGAATAATTTTTTCGTAAAAAACGTGTCTGGTAATAATACAAAATTTCTATTCTCAAAATAGAAAAAGAATAAAAATGTGTTTGGTACGAATCATAATTTTTTTTGTAATGTAGTATTTCTTTTAATTTTTAAATAATTTTTTAGAAGTTGTTTTTCTTTTTCTATTTTCTTCGTCGTCGATAGCTGCTAGTCACCGACACCGCCTGTCGTTGATTACTGACGACGACCACAGTCGTCGTAGGTAGCAAGCGAGAGGTGAAGGGCAATAGTCGATGGTCAGCGGCTAAGGCGGACGAGAGCGAGTGGCCTTGAGCAATAAGGAAGAAGAATAAAAGAAAAAAAGAAAAGACAAAATAGACTTATTTCTAAAAACTATTCTTGAAAGTAAGAAGTTACTTTTTTTCTACTTCTGGTTTCTATTTTAAATCTATTTTTCGGCAACTTTTCTTTTCCAGAATCCAGGGAATAGAAAAATTAGTTGACGTTATCAAATTGATTTATGTTCTTTCTTTTTTTTTAATTTTCAGAGGACAAAAGAATAGAAAAGCAAAAAAAATAGAAATGTTAACAAACAGACCCAAGATGACTCTATAGTTAAATAATCTCATAAGTAGCCATTGTCAACCTTAAATTTGGCATATGTTCAGCAAAATGTTCGCAAAGAATATCAAGGTGATAGAGGGAAGTAAAATAAAAAATCAAACAGATATTATATTGTATTACCCTAGTTAACAAGAGTGCATGAAGTCTCACAAACTCGACAATTTTTTTTTTTTTTGTGGTAGATTCAATTTGTAAGATAGTTTGATGTAAGTTGAAGATATTGTTTTATAATAATAAATTATTTATGCAAATGATTAGTTGAGCCAGATAGACTGTAAGTTGCAGTCTAGTTCACACCCAATAATGAGCTGAAAATCCTCTCAATATTGATGGGCACGCTGCAATTGTCATGTCAGTGCCGGAATCTTTCTCAGAAAAATAAGATAAATTTTTTTCTGGTCTGGTCTAGGGTAGAAACAAAGTTTGGACAAGTGTGGAGTTTATCAGTCTACGCGCTTCAAGCATGTTCTGCCTTTTGCACGTATTTGCAGCTGTGGATTGCTATTCACATTAATCTCATTTCCACTCCGTCACTCTATCTTACCTCCTCTGTTGAAGAGGTCAAAAACACAACGGATTGGCTACTTTGGACCGACGTAATTGACCTGGTATCGACATGGGTCACACTCAATGACGCAAGCAATGGACTATTTATAAACTTAAAAATGTAGGGCGCGTTTGTTTGTGTTTTTGTTCAAAAATTATTCCAGGGAACAGAAATAAAAATAAAAAAAATTATTTTTGTTCCAAGGAACAGTTTTGAACAAAAGAACGCGTTTGGTAAGTGTAAAAAAATTCTTTTCTTGAAATAAAAAAGAACAGAAATACGTTTGGTAATTGCACTCAATTTCTGTTCCTAGAATAGAAAAAGAACAGAAACACATTTGGTAACTGTACAAAATTTCCGTTCCAAATTTTTCAAAAAATGCTCTTTTTTTTTAAAAAATAAAGTTTAAACTTGATATTGAATTCTCATTCTTATGAAATATTCATTAATTTAATTTTTTTCATGGTGAGTAAAGACAAACATTTTGAACATGATCATATATGCATACTTGGTAGAAAATTTTGTAAGTAAAGTTTGTGTCAAATTTTTTTCAAGTGTTTTTTTTTTTTTTTTTTATAAAGTGTAAACTTGATATTGAATTATCATTCTCACGAAATGCTCATCGATTTAATTTTGATTATGGTGAGTGAAGAAAAATATTTTCAACATGGTCATATGTGCATACTTAAAAGAAAATTTTATAAATAAAGTTCGTACAATAAGAACTAGCAAAAAGAAGAGTATCTTATACATCTCAACATGAACCCTTCAAATTTGAGATTTAGTTTGGTTAACTTAATGGTGCGAAAGCTTGGTGTCTTCAGATTTGATGTGATCTGTTGTTATTGATGCGTCGGTTATTATGGAGGCCTTCATGAGGTTGCGATTGTGATTGGCACATTCAAAGTGAAGATGTATCGACAGATCTTGATTTAAAAGCCTCCGCAAAAGAAAGTTAACAAGTTCACCTCGCGTTTTAACTTATGCATAGCTAGCATCAGCGTAGCCCTCACCGACATACTTAGCTATAGATGCCTACCAAGCAACGTAACAGGAGCCAAGAGGACCGGCAGCAATAGATTTCCATTCTTCATCATGCTAGTTACCAAAAAATCATATCAGCTGTACCAACTCCTCAATGAATTTCACAAGTCAACAAGATGTCAGCTTTACAGAGAAGAGTTCTTCAACAATAGATGACAGTTTTCTTATGTATCAGTATCGCAATCTTTCAACTGCAGTGTGCCAACTCAATTTGTTTTTCTTTCAATCAAGTTAAAAAAACTATCATAAAGTCATTCAACTAATTTAAATGGAAGCTCCTGATGCGGTTCCTACCTAATGTGATAGGGAGCACCTAAGAAAGCTGAAGATGTCAACCAGGAAAGTTACATCCAGTCAAGAAGCCACCCACTGAAAATAACAGCATCCGCAACCTCTCGCAGCAGCCCAATTGCCACACCAAAAGAAGAAGTTCCCTTGCTTTGTACTTGGGTTCCGAACAAAGCCTACGCTGCTCTTGATGCCACAGAAACAATAAGGATTATACTGTGATTGAGGACCCCGCAAATCCTTCTGTGTGTGCGGCTGATGGGGAGGCGAGTGCTTTGATATCAGAGTATGGTCATTGTCATACAATGTCAGAGAGTTGGTGATGGAAATTTGATTCCCCTGCACAAAAGAACCATAAGCAAGCGAGCTGTGTTTTTTGCATCATCTAAACCACAATGAGCACGCCCGAGCCAGGTCAAGCCAGCCATCTCAACCGCCTCCTTAAGATTACATCTTAGACCTCCGAAAACTTCCTGGAATGGGACTTTTAGGTTAATCCATCTAGTGAAAGGAAGAGAGAGAAAATGTCAGAATTAAGCATCAAAGAATCTAAGGGGCTGCATGATTGTATTTCTGTTCAAAAACTGTTCCTGGGAACAGAAATAACTATTTATGTTCCGGGGAACAGTTTTTGAACAAAAGAATGTGTTTGGTAAACTTGTTATAGGAATAAAAAATGAATAGAAACATGTTTGGTAAATTTTATTCTTTTTTTGTTTTTTTCTAATTTTTTAATGTTTTTATTTTATTTTTCCTTTTTCTTTCTTTTTTTTTTTTTTTCTTCTTTTGGCCGGTCGCCGGCCTCCAGGCGACCGACCGACGGGGCCAGCAGCCTCGCCCAGCCACGGCGAGGCTCGCCGGTCCCGGCGAGGCCGGCGTCGCCGGCGCGAGCGAGGCTCGGCCTCGCCATGGCCGGGCGAGCTCGGGCTCACCCGGATCCAGCGAGGCCGAGCGTCGCCGGCCACCGCGACGCTCGGCGTCGGCTGGATCCGGGCGAGCTCAAGCTCGCTCGGCCATGGCGAGGCCGAGCCTCGCCCGCGCCGGCGACGCTCGGCCTCGCCATGGCCGGGCGAGCTCGAGCTCGCCGGGGGCCGGCGACGCTCCGACGAGGTCGGCTGACCCTCGACGGCATCGCCGGCCCTCGACGGCCGGTCGCCGGCCATGGCCGAGGCCGGCGACCGGCCAAAGAAGAAAGAAGAAGAAGAAGAAGAAGAAGAAGAAAAATGTTTCTTGAGAAGTGTTTCTGGAACAAGAAACAACTTTTTTTTGTTTCTCGTTTCTGTTCTTTTTTCGTTCCGGGAACAAAAAAATTGATTTTGAACAAAAACGCAAACAAACGCGTTTCTGTTCTTTTTTTGTTCCCGGGAACAAAAAAACAGAAAATCTTTTTATAAACAAAAGAAAAGAACACAATCATGCAGCCCCTAAGTCTGCATGCTAGTTACATATCATCAACTCACTTGTTGAAGTCAGAAGGCTTTCGAATTTTCTTATGTCAACACTCGGATTCCAACATCACCCGGCAATCCCAGTTGGACTAGGTAACAGCAGCAAAATTTGTGTTCTTTATGCCCTTCTTTTCAAGCCATTTGTCATGACTAAGAAGAGCCTCACTCAGAGTAACACCTCGATCTACCTAGACTCACCCCCGAAAAAAAAAAAGGATTTAAAGGCCGTAATAATGAACAGAAAATTGATATGAGAAAGAAGATGCCATAATCCATAAGCATGACTGGAATGAGTGAACTCCCTATGCATGCATGGGCCATTTCAGTATTTGTGCATGGCAAGCACCAAAAGACAATTGACTCGCCACTTTGGCATGGTTTTGATGTATCATCAAAACTATACGTAAGGTTCTGCACTGCCTATTGAATTTTAGCCTTATCTAATTATCTACAAATCATTCTAGTAACTTGTAATTCTTCAGCATCATACATAGCCATCTTTACCCTTTTTCCAACTTCTTATAGCATAAGATATGACAGACAGACGTGCACTGTTAGCCCTTAACACTTTCAGCTCCACTGTCAAGTATTAATTTCATCTAATGCGCTCCTTTACGGATCAATCCACTTCACAAGACCAATAAATGAACTAAATCTATGCCGCATCAGACAACACTCATCAACTTGCACAAGAATCCAGAACTAGCGGCATCCCCCATAACCAGTTCATACTGAATAGATCAATCTTGCTTCCCTCGACATGCAAATGCACATGCTCCAACAGATTACGTGCCAATCATCAGATACCACCTGCCATTAGATGCTCTTTTCAGATGTGTAATTTGCAGAACATCCAAGCACTAAGCAGCCAAGGTTATAGCAAATAGAAAACTCTATGTCCTCTTTCCTATATGCACCAGCAGAAATTCTACATGCTTTCGATATATCAAGGGGGAGATAAACAGAAGACGAAGTGGTGAACCCGACTCTTCACTAATGTAGCAAAACTAACTCCAAGCTCTTAGAACATTGGTACAAATAGACATGGAGAAAGGCAATGCAATTTCATCCATGATTACAACAATTTGTCTATCACATCATAATCCAATGCATGTTCCCCCATGTAAGGCACACATCGTAACCTTCCTCTTAATTGCCAGTAGATTTGAAAGTACATAAAAAGCCATCTATAGCCAACTAAAGATAAAAACTATAAATGGTTCTCCTAAAGGAAAAATTAGAGGCTCGTAAAAAAGAAGCAACTCATGGTGAGCCATTCATCTACTGGGTAGAGTGAAAACACTGTCACTCTTGACAGGTTCCAAGATCAATCAACAGAAGCCTCCCTACTGAATCAGGACGAAAAGGTCAGGCTATGTGGAAAAGACGACGCCCCTCATGGTCCCGTCTAGCCACACTAGAAAATACTTTCCCCAGACAAAATGTCACATAATCAGAACAAAGAAAATTTCTTCCATGACAAGGAAAAAATATTCAATGCAAAAAAGAAATGAGAAGCCTGCACTGCGAGTGGAGGAAAGAGCTGAGTCCATAACTCACACTAAGACAGTATCCACAAGCTATGTTATTTAATACTAAACATCAATCCTCACAGCTCTCCAAAATTTTGCCTGCTTCAATTTCACAAGTATCGCCTCTGCTCCCGAGCGAGCAGCCGAGCACCTACGCGAGCGAGCGGAGCAGCCGGCTGCTCGCCTGACGCTCGCTCGAGCGAGCGAGCAACCGGCTGCTCGCCTCTGCTCGCTCGACCGAGCAGAGCAGCTCGGCTGCTCCGCCGAGCGAGCAGAGCAGCTCGAGTGAGCAGCCGTCGCCCAGTTCTGCCGCAGATCTGGGCGAGCAACGCTTGCTCGGGGCTCGAGCACGACGGCTCGCTCGAGCGAGCCTCTCGTAGATCCGGCCAGCGCTGGCTCGAGCGAGCTGTCGCGCTCGAGCCCCGAGTAGCCGTCGCCCGGATCTGCGAGAGGTGGCTCTCGCCGGCCGTTCCGATGAAGGAGAAGCAGCAGCTGGTCAGTGTAGAAAAACTTACCTCGAATCTAGGGTTTCGGCCAGTGAAGGAGCAGGAGCTGTCGGCGCCGAAGAGTCTGCCGAGTGGGGAGGCGCCGGAGAGAAGGACCACTTGGGAGGCGCCGGATCGCTCGACGGTGGAGCACAGAACCTGTGAGAGAAGAAGGAGAAGGGAGACTCGCGCAAGAGAAAGACGAAAGCGAGAGAAACAAGCGAGAGAAACAATTTTTTTCGTTTTTGTTCTTTTCAGTTCCTCAAAAAGTGTTTCTGGAACACAAAAGTAAGTTTTTTTTTTCTTTCTTTTTTTCGTTTCAATTTTATTCCGAAAATAAAAAAATAATTTTTGAACAAAAACGCAAACAAACACATTTATGTTCTTTTTTTATTTCCGAGAAAAAGAAACAGAAAATTTGTTCTTGAAAAAAAAAAATATACAAACATGCAGCCCAGTAGTGGTCGTAACTGAAATTTCCATTATGGCGCCTCGCCGGTCAACGCGTAGGGATTCTTTCGTTGACTACACCGGGGAGCTACTTTCTCTGCAACACCAATGTTAACCAACTCTTTAACTGTAATGTTCCCATGGATTCTTGGGCTAGCTTTTTATTTTTTTTTTCCTTGGGAAAAAGAATGTGTTTTTATTTCCTAATTGGAGAAAGCGACATTTATTACATATGTATATGCACTGGATCTTGTCATTTGACCGAGCATATTCAATTCGACTAGGATGGGGCTCCATGGTGGCTAGTGGTCTGGTTTTTCAGAATTGTCAAAGCTCAGTCCTCCCAGCGAAAACAGATTTTAAAGATGAGGACCTAAATTTCATGACACAGAGAAGATATTATTCAAGGTTAGTGGATTGGGTCCAAAGAGGTTTTTTTTCTTTTCTTATTTTTCTTGGGGCAACTTGAACTGATTTCATCTGTTAAATGGACTAGGCGTTGATAGTTCAAAAGTCACGTGCAGGCTCGATCCTCGGATAGTATGGACATGTCTATTCAATCAGTCGAACCGCCAAGCCAATTCTTTTTGATCTAATAATTTTTAGTAAGCGTTCTTGGGAACTTACCACAGCATTGTCATTCTTTGCTTGGCATCTACTTTTACTTTCTTCTTTTGAAGGATGGATTGATAATCTTCATTGACCCGGCTTACCACAATTATAATGATCAATGTCTTTTCTTGATTCGGATCTTCCCTTGGATCTATCATGGTTGTAGGAGTGTCGAGATTTACTTCTTCGTCCATGCTCAAACACAAGTTGTGGTTTAGATAAGTCGGACACTTTTCTCCCATGCCTCATACTCAAGCAAGCTAGATTTCGCCACATCCAACTTTTCTTTTCCGTTAGTGATGATAAGATGAGAGTTGTCATGAGCGTCCCATAACTATCTGGAAGCAAACTAAGGAAGAGCGATGCTTGTAGCTCATCATTTATCAAGCTTTGCAACTCATTCAAGAGATCTGCCATTTGAGTGCCCTCTTGATATTTCATAGCAACAAGCTTCTCGATACCGTTAAAGCTTGTTGTTTTTGCCAGTTTCCTCTCATACAACACTTAAAAGTTTCTTCCAAAGTGTTTTTTTTTTCCTTTTTTCTCGCTGCAATTTCATTCTCCACACGGTGATAAACATTGTCATCCAACTATTTCCTAATGAGACCTACACGTTGCCTATTTAGCAACCATCATTGTCGATCAGTGTAGTTAGGCTTAGCCTTGGCACTCTGTATGGACCATGCATTTCCTTGCAATTTAGAAAATCAAGAATCTTGCCTTCCCATGCTCTGTAGTTGGCTGATACCTCCATACTTCACCTAGGAGTAGTCACAAACACCTAGTGTTCACCAAACCTCGTCACCCTCTCCGTAATGCGCAATGCGGGGCCTTGGGATTTATCTAGTTCTGCAACATTGGTGACATTCTATTTGGCGCCGTAACTTAGAAGTACTCGTCGAATGCAGAAAGGATCGGAATCCCAGAAAGAGTACTCAAAGGCAGTGCAAGTGCAACCGAAGGTTAAGCTTGAAATGGAGCTGTGGGAGTCATGTTCGAGCATAGAACATGGGATCACTTGATTTTGCAAGTTATACAGAGTTTAATTAAGCTTTCCTGCTCAACTCTACTATCGGTTTTAGCTGTATATTTTCTGTAGTAATTTCCAACTGTAAGTCTGTTGTGCGATTGTCTGGCAAACGCTAACATAGTTCAACTTAGTCTTGCGATGGTAGCCATCCGTCGCTAGTAAACATCAAAGTTGCTGAGCACTTGAATGTCTGTTTACATATGAGGAAGACGATTTTCCATTCTTGGAGTAAATAGACCATTGAAAAAAGGCCAATTAGGAAGGATCACACACCAGCAGCGGCAGCGCTTAAGAATTTGATGCAGAGATGCCATTTGCTTCTTCGGTCGACCTTCATATTTTTGGGTTGGATGTCTTTGATCTCACCTTTCATCCATCCTCTATCTTTTCTTTTCGGTCATATGACAATCACGGAATCTTTCTCTTCAATCACTCATTCTCTTCTGGCTCATCAATTACTCCTCGTCGAGAGACATCAACTTTTCCTTCCTTACATTTGCAGGTGAGGTCACTTAGGCTGTGCATGACAAAATTTCTGAAACAGAAATTGATTTCTGGCCAGAAATCAATTTCTTAATTTCTATTCCCCGGACAAGTTTCTGAGCAAAGAAACCCGTTTGATAACGACTCAAAATTTCTATTTCTGAAACAAAAATCCGTTTGATAACAGAACAAAATTTCTATTTTTAGGAATAGAAATTGATTAGATAACAACATAGGAAATCCTCAAATGCAAAATAATAGTCGAAATAATACTAATACATTACAAAAGTTGAAAATACAATTTCATGGAATTTCCGGCATATTATTATCCCTTGCCATTTTATTAGCAATTGTTTTCCTAAGCGTATTTATTTGGTTTCCCCCCTTGGTCAATGTATCGTTTGCAAGCTCATCTTGCGTAGGTTCGGACAAGTACTGCGGAAGCATGAATATGGATGCCATCAATGGCGCCTATACAGCCTTGTCATTTTATCAAAAACTAGTATTATACAAGATTTTCAACAAAATAAAATTAATGGTGTAAAGGAATATATAATAATTCTACCTTAAAGTAAAGTTTATGGTTAGGAACCAATCGGGGGAAGGTCGGTTTATTTTGATTCTCGAATTGAATCAGTCCAGTTGCTCATCCCTAATTTCTTTATTGTTGCTCAATGAACCTTTAATGGCCCTTGCATAGCAAAGAGAGAGATTCTCTTGAATCTCTTGCCTTCGAATTAAAATTCAAGATTGTGCAACAATCTAATTATTTTGATTTTGCAAGAATTTTGAATCCGTAAAAAATAAGGTTAAATTTCTAGGCACGTTTTTTATTCATCTATTACGTAAGAACTTTTTCTTCAACGGCCATGTGCGTGCCTTTTCTAGGAGGAAAGAGCCCCATTGTTTTTAAGTAAGCATTTAAGAACTTTGGTCGTTTTTGAAAATTGGGGACTCATTCGATTGCCTTTCATCCTAAAGAGGAAGTTATAAAAAAAAAATGCAAAAAAAAATGCAAAAAAAAAACACGAGCAAAATAAGAAAAAGAAAATTAGCAATAATTTGTGAAGTTGTGGTTATGAGTGAATTAAGTTAGCAAGAAAGCACAAGGTTCTTTTATATGGTTTGATTTCAGTTTCTGATTTCTATTTCAGAAACTGAGAAGTTAAAAATTTCAGCTTCTGATTTCTTCAATTTCTCTATTTCTGGAATAGAAATCTGTTTCAGAAATAGAGAAATCAAATTGCATTACCAAACGGATTTATGTTCTAAACCTGTTCCGGGGAACAGAGAAACAGATAAATCAAGAAACATAAATTTTGTCATGCGCGCCCTTACCCATATTATGACACAAAACAATGATCAAACCTTGGTATGGATCCAATCCATGTCTCTCTAATTCTGTAGAGTTGTTGCTTATGATTGATCCCTTCTAAGTTCCAGTGAAATCCTATGATTATTGCAATAGGCTGGATGGCTATGAGGAGATTGCAACTGGTCCACAGGAAGATGTACAGTCTCCTCGTTCTAGCTTCTTCCTGGCCCAATGCATGTAAAATTTGATGCATTTGTTCATTAAGTAGTTCTTGTGTGAGCATGATTCTGTGAGTTAGTCGTCGTAAAGAAAATTCTTGAGGGAATTCAACAGTTTCTATATATTGCTGGGACTAGAAATTGGGCTGTGCGAGTCGTGTTCGAGCATAGTGCCCGTGACAACTTGATTTTGCAAGCTACAGAGAGTTTGGTTAAGCTTGTGTGCTCAACTCTATTGTCGGTTTTAGCTGCATATCTTCCGAACTAATTTCAGAGCAAATTTGCAACTGCAAGTCGGTTGTATGATTGCCTTGCAACCACAAACACAGCTGATATCCGTCTTGCAACGGTAGCCATCCGATGTTAGTAACTACTAAAATTGCTGAGCACTTGGATGTCTGTTTACGTATGAGAAAGACATTTCTCCATTCTTGAAGTAAAAAGACTTTTGAAAAAGGCGAATTCCGAAGGATCACGCACTAGCAATGGCAATGCTTAAGCATTTGACACAGAGATGTCATTGGCTTCTTCATTCATCCTACCGGTCTACCTATTCATTTTCTCCCTGTCCAAGATATAAATGCGGAGGAGGTTTTGGTTTTCTTGTTGGGTTGACGGCAAAATCAGTCAATGGCCAAGGAGTGTTTCTAAAGTCTTTAGGGTGCAATGTCGAAGAAGAAACAGTGTCAACCCATAATGAGGATGATGGTGGTTCGATGGAAGTTGTAATCATAGCTATCAATGCACAACTGAAACGTGTGATACAAGAAAGTTAAAGAAAGGTAATTCCAGATTGAAGACAATATTGGTTATGTTGAGTGTGTCTTTGAGTGTTCCCAGTTATTTCGGTTCACATGTGTGTTGACACCTAAATTTTGATTAGGTTTTTAATTAGGCTTCAGTGTCTTTATTTATGTATTTTCCTTTTTTCGGATAAATAGATAATAACAAGAAAAAAAAACAACAAATAAAAACAAATAAAAACAAGAAAAGCAAAAAAAGAAGCAGCCCATCGGGGCTGGGCCTTCGCGCCCAGCCCCCTCTTCTTCTTTCCCACGCAGGCCCCGGGCCAAGCCCTTTTCCCCCAAAGCCCGGCCCCCTTCTCTTCTTCTTCTTCCTTCTTCCCTCTTCTTCCCCTACGCCTCTGCAACTCACGCGAGCAGCAACGATGACGCGCTCGAAGACAACCTACGGCCGAGGAGGGTAGGCCGACGTCGGCCGGAAGAGACAAATCTCAGGCGCCATTATTGGCTTCCTTCAACGCTGAGCACGCCTTGTTGGAGGAGTTCGGATGGGACGCCGGTTCGGCCGGCAGAGGCCGTTCGGCGTGCGAAGACCGGCGGTCGAAGCTCCGTCGACCGGCCGCCCCCTCGCCTATAAATAGGCTTCTCCCGATGATGGCAAAGGAGACGAGCGAACTCGGAGAGCTTCCCCTTGAGAGACTTCAGGGGAGGAATCAAAGAGTGAGCACGGGCGAAGGATCGGGTCGCAAGCTAAACGACCGCCCACCGGGAGACATCGGGGGAGGCCGGCGGCAAGCGAAGCTAGATCCGCGAGCAGTAGAGGCCGGAAGAGAAGAGGGAGCTCTGGATCTGCGAGATAAGGACTGAGCGAGGAGGAGAGAGGACCGGATCTAGGCGCGAAAGCTCACTACCGTCCCCCCGACGTCATTGCTGTGACCGAGCATCAGCCCCAACGCCCTGTCGAGCCGTGCCCCGACACCGTCCAGATCTGAGTGAGTGAGGAGCGGAAGAAGAAGGGTCGACATTTGGGCGTAGACTTGGAAATCCGCGTGAGAGTCGCCGTCGCCCGCCGCTGTTGCCTCGCCGAGGCACGCTGTCGAACGCCGCTGTGCTGTCCACCCCCGATGCCATCGACGCTACCCCCGTTGAATGGCCAGCCGCTGTACCCCAACGCCGTTGAGCAACTCGTCGCCATCGTCGTCGCCGTCGGCCTGCCTAGCGACGCCTCAGCCGCCCTCACCTGCGCCGCGAAGACCCGAGCAGAGAGAGGCGCCTGTCGAGTCTGAACCGGGTCGGGCGAAACCCCCATCCGGGTGGGGTTTCTCTCTGTTCGGGCCCTCTGGGCCTGGTTGTATGGGCTGTTTTTATGCATACATGGGCTGAGCCGCGTTGGGCTAGAATTTTTGTGAAGTGGGCCAAAAAAATAGGTTTGGGCTTTTACGCTTAAAAAAAAAAAAATGAGTCGGGCCTGGACCAACGGCCCGGGTCGGACCCAACCCGGGGATCCGACCCGGTTCGTTTTTATATTATTATAATATAAAATAATATTATAAAAAATAATAAAATAATAAAAAATAATTTATTTTTCAGAAAATCAAAAAAATCAAAAATATCCCATATTTTCCAAAAAAAGCCAAAAAAGTCAGAAAAAGCCAAAAAAAAAAGATTTATATTTTCCAAAAATACCAAAAAAAATAAAAAAATCCCTTTTATGTCCAAAAAATGAGAAAAATACCAAAAAAATTTTCCTCCACAAAAGTACGGAAAATCCCTCAAAAATACAAAAAGCCTTAGGATTTAAACAAGATTAGGTACCGAAAGGGCATTGGTGATTAATTAATGTAATTAAGTTACCGATCCTAATTTCTCTGGTTGCGTATAAGCAAGTATTTCTCCCGATATTTCGCTTGGGTTTCTAATCGACCCACCCTAAACTAATTAGTGGCGACTCCGTTTTAAAATTGACTTACAAGTTAAAAATTTGAACCATTAAGTCGCGAATTTGTGGACTTGGGAGAGTCCGGGCTAAAATAAACATAGCCGAACCATTAGCCTCCGCAAGGCGCCTGCCCCGATCGGGCGCCGAGAAAAAAGAGGACGCGACAGATGTGTCAGAAGGCTGAAGGGAAGGATGTGCTGAGTCTGCCATAGACTACGTTAGTAGACATTGTTTTGTGGTTGGGTAGCTATGAACAGTTGTAATACATATTTTAATCGTGGACATGTTTCGCATAAATAAAATTCATTGAGCATTTTCCACATAGTTGCTAGACTTGCATGCATGTTGACTTGCAGGTTTCTCCACGTCATACCAGATTGAGCCTCAGTTGGAAACCGCTATAATGGAGATTGGATTGTGTTAAAAATGAGAGTATTTTGCCCAAATTACTGAGCTTGCAGCAGCATGTGTTCTCTAGACAATAGTCTTACATCATCAAATATGGTATAACTAGGAGGATAAGGCCAAGTGAGCAATGTTGTGTTCAGCAATGAGGCAGAGGAAGCACAAAACATATTTCATTGCAATAAGAGAGGGATCACAGAGATAGCCAGGTTAGTGGCTAAAAGCTGCACATTTGCAAGCAATAATACATCATACTATATTATCAATCCAACCATTCTAGTTCACTGAACCTAGAATCCCCAAACACTCCCCCCCGGCTGAAAAAAAAAAAAAAAAAAAAAAAAAGCCACACCACTCCATTTATCCCACAATCCAGTCAAGCATCCTAAGGGGCCATCAATCCATAAGGACGATGTCAGTTGTCCCTCCGCCTGGCACTTCTTCTTATAGGATTGACTTGCTTGCCGTCATTCCTTTTCCTTTTTCTGGATGGGCCTACTGCTTCAACGGGAGGTGCTGCTTCTTCAACCAGTGGTTGTATTTTTGCTGCTTGTCTTCTTGTCCTTCTTGTAACATGCTCGGGAATGCCACTCCCTTGGCCACAAGTCGAGTTCTTTGTTGGGGTGTTGGTGTGGCTTGCATGATCATCATCTCTCTGCCTTTTACCCTGTTTTGCACTTGCACTCTTAAAGCTGACATGACTAGATTTCATGATGAACCAAAAAGCCAGTAAAAACTGAAACTCAAACAAAGCCACTGCTTATAGTCCCATCCACATGCATCAATATAGTCTCTCTAGCAGCATTAGCAAACACAGATAAATTATAAAAAAAGACAACGGCAACATTCTTGGAGAGATCACAATGAAATATCTACTTTTAGACTGTTTTTTGCCTTCTTCTTCTGGTTTTTGTTTTTTTGTTTTTTTTCAAATGAAGACTGTTGACTTCAATGCACACCTAACATGAGCGCTCTGTGTCGTTTCTGCAGCAAAATCTCGAGATAGCTAATCTCTACTCTGGACTTTGAAATTGGGGATTGTGATGGCAAACTAGGGTTCAATTCAAGGAAATTGAGGTTTTCAGCAAATTGGGGGAGGAGAAATGGGGGTTTTTATGGCTTTAGTCAATTTTTTTGGCGTTATGTCTCATGTTCTGTTTCTGTTTCTAACTTTAATTCCATTATTTTAGTGAACTTAATCCTTCATCTTATGTTCACTTTAATAACAATAATCTACTTTTTTGTAATAATTTTATGTACTTCACGTGCTGCTATCTTTTAATAGTTAGATATTTATTTCAATTATAATGCTGATATAAATTCAATTTTTTGCATTTTGGAACTAAAAAGAAAGTTTGATTTTCTACTTTTCGTATTCGTATGAAAATTCCCTAACCACGGGAAACATTGTTTTAAATCAGTCTAAGAAAGTCTGCATGTTGTTGTATTCTATCATAATGTAAAATAATATGCTTCAAAATCGATTATTGTCTCTTTTCGTCCATAAGTTGCATTTTTTAGTGAAATAATTTATTTGCTCATATAAAAGTTACATCCTGATATAATATATGACTATTTGTTCAAGCAATATGCGCTTCGATTTAGTTTGAAATAATCATGTACTATAAAAAGATGACAATCCTGCGTGTTCGCGATTTGAAATGGTGCTAAAAATGCCTTGACAACTACTCAAGCCCACTGGTAGTCGAAAATACGAAGCAAGTCAAGCCCACTATATATGCATGCACCGGCAAAGCAGTACATAAATGTGACTCACAATTATCGCTTAAACTACAAGTGGATAGATCAGCTCTGCATTAAATTGCATAAACATTCCAACAAAATTATTAAAGAAAGAGGCAAAACAAACATTCTAAGCATCTTTACTCAAGAGGCCAACACAACAAATTCATAGGAGGTGGATCATCATAATATCAAACATATATACCACAAATTAACTACCCTTCGATCATAACTTATGATCGAAGGAGTATTACAACGCCAGTGTAAATAAAACTTTCCGATAGTTGCTTCTCCGCTCTTTATTTGAAGATTGTAACTACTCACTTTCTATATGAATGGATACATAAGTTAATTTTCGAATCATTATTTTGTTTTTCTATATCCCACATTCACTAGACAATCCTTTGGAAACAAGACATAAATGCATTTAACAGAGTAGAAATTTTTACTCTAGATAAAATAAATAATCTAGATATAAAAAAGTTGAATCTACAAATCACAAAAATGTAAAGACATAAAACATAAAAAAAAAACATAATATGTATGTACATATATACATATGACTATGTGCTCATTGGTGGCCAAAAATGGAAAGCTAGTCAAGTCCATTGTATGTGCATGCACCGGCAAAACAACAAATAAATGCGTAACACAGTTTTTGATTAATCTGCAAGTAAATGGATTAGCCCTATATTAAATTGCATAAATTAGTCTAACAGGAATAACAAAGAGCAAGGCAAAACAAACATTACAATTATGCTTACTTGAGAGGGAAACAACGAATTTACAAGAGATTAATTATCATAATATCAACGTATATGCTACAAATTATCTGCCTTCATTCGCTTTCCCATGTGGCAACACTTGGTAGAATCTAATGAGTTCTTTTTCTTTTTTCTTTTTTTTTTTAATTTTCTTTTGTACAGCTATGAATTGGACAGTAATTTCTCCATAGCGCATTAATGAGATAATCGAATTAAATAGTCCATAATTACCTTTATTACATGCACGATATTATATTTGTGCATTAATTATGCCTATTGCAAAACTTAAAAAAGAAATAGTTGCAAAGGAATCATATAATGTTTTTGAAATCGATAATTTATGATCTATTGTCTAGCATGTTATCTATGAAAGCAATTTTGATTAATTTAATATTTAGAGTGATTATATTAGTTTTCTAGCAATACTAAAGAACTAAGACTATCCAACACCCAAAAAGGAAGGAGATGAGTGACTAATGTAAGGAAACAAATCAACCACCTAAGACATTAGCGTGCAACAAAAAAATGGCAACTTTGAAAAGGCGGATATCATGTCGCTAAAGAAAGGAGGATATTTGGCCTAAAAAGGAAGCATGCAAAAGTCCCACACATTGACGAAGAAGATGCCGTACCTGAAGAATGTATTCTTTATAAAGCTTCAGGGGCTGCTTTAAAATTGAACCGCCAAAATCTATGATATGGTCTCCACATCTACTTATATACATAAAGCAATTATCTGGTATTTTTGTGCAGGATGCATCAATCAACCTTTCCAATGACGTGCACATTTTGACCTCCAAGTTTTCCAAAAACTCTAGCTCGTCAAGGCCCTCAACATTAGTTAGTATACGGCAGTCATGGATATGCAAACTCTCCAGGTTCTTTAAGTATAACAACCCACTTATTCTTGTCAAAGAATTGCATTGATCAACGTGCAAGGATTTCAATGATTCCGAAAGATCCACAACTCGTATCTCAACTAGCTCTGGACACCATGATACACTCACTTGTCGTAGCTTCAGTAATTTCGAAGGAATGAATAATCTCCGTATACGAGAACTGACATGTAAGTTTTCCAGTTGTGGAAGTCCCTCGAGTAAAATGTCTTCCACTTCACAATGAATGATCGATAGAGTCCTCAAAGACTTCCAACTGCTGATGGAGGACGGAAGCTGCATGAGGGTATTTAAGTCTAGGCCTGTCAAAATAAGGAATCCTAGATGAGGAAGACAAGCCAACTCTAAAGGTCCAAGGACGCCAAGCAGACTTAACGTTAACATTTTCAGTTGAGATAACCCCTCAATCCAACATAAATTGCATCTTGTGATTGGTTTTCCCTGTCCATAATCGTTCGAATTACTTAGTAGCAATTCATCCAACCTAGTAAGATACGACAAATCGGGACCGAGAGCAATGATTTAGATTGAATACGTAGACAAGTCAAACTTATGAGAAATTTCGGCAACTCTTGAATCTCATGACAATCCAATAAGTTGACCATTTGGAGGTGACAAAGCATGTCGATTTTCCCCAAAATTCGGCAAATACCAGTGGATTCTAAATTTAGGATTTTTAAAGATGACAATCCTTCATTCCATAAGGAATTTCACCTTTCATTCCTTTATTCCCAAAGAGATCTAGCTCTTCAAGATTTATCAACATATTGATGCCTCTAGATAAATGCCAAGCACACTTATCCAAAACGTCTGTATGTTCTGCGAAACGGACGATGCATAATGCTTTTCCTTATTCTCGTATCTGATAAGTCCAACTCTTCCAATAAGTTTAAATTCCCAAGCGAGTTGGGAAGTTTCATTATGCTCGTATCCGTTAAGTCCAACTCTTTCAATGAGGTTAAATTCCCAAACGAGTTGGGAAGTTCCCTTATTCTCGTATACGATAAGTCCAACTCTTTCAATGAGGTTAAATTCCCAAGCGAGTTGGGAAGTTTCCTTATACTCGTTTTCGATAAGTCCAACTTTTTCAATGAGGTTAAATTCCCAAACGAGTTGGGAAGTTCACTTATGCTCATTTTCGATAAGTCCAACTCTTTCAATGAGGTTAAATTCCCAAGTGAGCCTGGGAGCTCTCTCAACCTAGAACATCTTTGCAATGAGAAGCACTCAAGCTTACCTAGTGCTCCCACTTCTTCAGGCAAATCAGTAAGACCCTGGCACCCTTCAATCTCTAACTTAATTAACTTTTGTAGTTTTCCGATGGAACTTTCAATTCTCCTTAAATTATTGCAGAATGCAAGAGTCAACCTCTCTAATTCCAACCACTCAGAGAAGTTCGGGATTGTCGTTATGCCACCACACGACCTGAGAGATAGAACTTTCAACTTCGATGCCCCCTGTATAAAGGATGGCATGTCAAGTGTAAGAACCAATGCATAGTAACACTGGGACCATTAGACTAGAATCAAAACATTTGATTTACCTTGATGAAGTCCAATGGTTTTGAATCATCTTTGAAGCAAATGAAGTCAAGTTTGCAAACAACAAGATCATTGAAATACATATTCTCTACCCCGAGATCAAAGCAAGGACCCTGCAAAGAAATCCATTTCAACTTTGAATGACACTTTGCAAAGTCCCCAGCAAAAGTTGCCAAATTTAACTTGATGAATCTTAGGTTTGGAAACTTTTCAAACTCTTCATTTGAGATATGTATTTTTTCTGCATAAATATCAAGAGATCCTTCTATCTCAAGTGCTTCAACTTCGTTCTTCCTCTGCAAGCGAAATTTTCCAATGGTGTGAATAAGTTAGTCAACTCCCAACCACTATGGTTTACAATCTTGAATGGATAGGAAAAAAATGATAAACATCCTAAATCAAGCAGGAATCCTTTATCTTCGAATATACAATGTCTATTTGAAAATCAGACGTTTCTTACTTACCTCTTTGGTTCTCATTATTTTAAGGGCTTCTTTTGGAATCCACAGCCTGCTTCGCTTGCCAGGGTCATTTGGACTTTCTTGATGGACAATCCGCCTTCCCATGTCTATGAGTTGATCGTGCATCCAGAACTTATCATTGTCCAATATCTTTATCAAGCACCTACTGGTAAGGACATCAATTCCTCTTACCGGATAAAATTCACAATCGGCCCACATGTAAATTGCATCGTTCTTCTTCTCATTGAAAAAGAAGCACGCTATATCGAGAAAAATTTGTTGCTGATGTTCATTTAGGCCATCATAGCTAATCCTCAACTTCTCCAGAATCTCTTCCTCAGGTACATTCCTTAACTTGATCATAGTCTCTTCCCAAAATGCTTTGTCTTTCTTATTAAGTAACGAACCTATCACTTCAACAGCCAAAGGAAGCCCTCCCGTAGTTGAGACAATCTCACTAGAAAGCGCATGATAATCATCCAAAGGAAAGGTTTTTCCGAAGGCATGCCGACAAAAAAGCTCAAGTGTAGAAGCATCATCCATCTCAAGCATCTCATACGGTATAATTTCATCTTTAAATTCCCAACCTTGCAAAATAGTATGGTTTCTCGTTGTAATAATTATTCTAGATCCTGAATGTAATGAATTGTTTCATATTAGTCTCTTAATATGGTCTTTATTATCAGCATCGTCTAGAACCACAAGGACCTTCTTAGTGCTGAGTACTTCTCCAATCCTCCTCATTCCTTGTTCACTTTCCTGGACTCCTTCTGCAGATCCAGAATCAGCAATGTCAGACAGCAGTTTTTTCTGCAATTGGACTATGCCATCCTCGGTCGACATCTTTTCTCGAACATTCTCAAGAAAACTAGAACACTTTCCAAAGTGGGAAAGTAGTTCATTGAAGACGACTTTGGCAACGGTTGTTTTACCAATGCCACCCATTCCATAAATTCCAATGAGCCGCACATCGCGATGGTTGACATCTAATAACTCTGTCAAGTGCTTTACCCGATCATCAAGTCCGACTAAATGTTCGGGCACTAATCTTTGTTTCAGCTTCAGTTTCTCCAAAACCCTTTTAACAACCAATTTGACAATCGTTGCTTGGCTGCCATATACAAAAGCGCTTTCATTAGATGATTAGATCTAGCCACACATCACACTTCCGATAGTCAAAACTTCAACTTCAATAAATTGAAGCACATCAAGGACGAGATCCAAGTACACCAAATAATTAGTATGGGCTAATTTAGCACGATTTACTCAATATGTTTTTCATATGTAGGTTATAGAAAGGTCTGAAGACTATAGTATTACCTTACGCAGTAGCCAAAGTAACCAAGTGGTGGACACTATACTGTGCATCAACAAAAATTCGACATTTATAGCTAAGCCTAGAAAAACTTTCAGCACTTGTAACGGGAGAATCATGAAGAGAAATGCAGCGCTGTACATTGAAGATTGTAGTTTGCTCTCACTTCTATTGAATATTGAGACATGATTTTGCTTCGCCAAATCTTAGTTTCCTTGGGTAATCATAGACAAAGCAGAGGATGTAAAGTTAAATGAGAGCGGCATTGGAGGTAGTTTTCAATACTTCCCGTTACAAAAAGAATAAAAGAAATCATTCGACAGGAAACACCATATTCCATACAACAAAAAGAAAAGAAGAAATAGGTAAGAGTCTTAAAAGAGTAAGTTACCTTTCATCCTTTTTTACGTTCCATCCCTTGATTTCATCTACCTCTGCAAGAGCCTTTCTCCACACCTTGACTTCTACGGGAAACTTCTTCTCATGTTCCAGTAAAGCATCGCTATATCGTGGAGTCTTAAGCTTAATGTCCTCAGGTTCCACATCGAGAAAAATGGGAAAGATACTTTTCTGACTTTCTGACTTAGACACATTTTCTACTATGTGCGCAAGCTCACGAAGGCACCATTTGCTGGATGCATAAGTCTGAGAGAAGATGGGTATGTATATCTTAGAGTTGTTGATAGCACGTAGAAGGTTCCCACCAATCACTTCACCGACCCGGAGTTCCTCTTCGTCCCTAAATACGCAGACTCCCGCATCTACCAAGCCGTAATAGAGGAAGTCCGTGAATCCATAACGAGTGTCAGGTCCTCTGAAATTCAGGAACACTTGGTACTCACCCCCTGATGCTCGCGCAGCATCACTACTCGATCCAGCCTCCGAGTTCGCCATACCTAGGAAGCCTTCCTGATTACTTCCGGATCTCTCTCCCTGTAGAGAAAAGAAGTTAATGTGGCGTGGCCTAGCATAAAAATTTGCTTCTAAACGTTTTTTCTTTCAGAAATACACTTCAAAGTAAAAAAGCGCCTATATTTTAGCACCTAAAAGCCGCTTACAAATTACATTTATATATATATATATATACAAAATTTCTTTTTGGATGTTGAATTATTTAGAAAAGAATTGGGCCAAAATACCTGCGGCCACCTTTGAGCCCAACCTCGGAGCCTACTTCCGGCGTCACCGCCCGCGGAGTTGTCCGCGCCGCGTCTAGACTGACGCCGCTGCGTGTCCAGGCCGAGCCGCCCCTCCGTGTCCAAGACGGAACGCTTCAGATCTGTGGACGAGAAGAAGACGACCGAGCTGTCATCGCAAGTGACGAGCCGTTCACAGATCTGAGCGCTCAGATCGTCGCTAGCAAAGACGGCGGCGGTTTGTTACTCACGCCGACGTCCGAGGGGCGGGCGTGGAGGTTGGAGCTCAGATCTGCGGAGGAGAGGCCGTCCGTGGCTGACCGCTGCTTTGCGTCTCCAGATGTGTGGACTAGCAGCTCTATCGGCCAAGGCACAGCCGCCGGGACGACGGAGGGGTGGACGCGGCAGTCCGCCGTCGCTCAACAGCCAGATCTGGATTCTATTGCCGGGCGAAGTGGTGGGCGAAAAGAGAGAGAGAGACAGAGAGAGACAGAGAGATTCTGCTTAAAACCCTTCGTCCTTTCTTTTCTTTTCTTTTCTTTTTTTTTTCTTTTTTGAAAAAAGGTCCGTCTCTCCATCTAAAATAATCTTTAATGCACGTATTTGTTCTCGTAATACGGATTATGATATGGAGAAATTCTGCTTATAGTTTGGGAATTTTGGCAACCCTGAACTTAGTGGATTCCTTTCCCCTTTTTTAAAATTTAAATTTTAAATTTTAGTATGCTTCAAATGAATGTCTCGGTTAGTTTCATTTTGTTTTTTTTTTTTCCGTAAATCCTGTCAGTTTTATTTAGATATAAGAAATAACATTTACTTTATGTATATTTTTCATTAGGAGTGAGCATAGTTCGGAAGGGCGATTTTAGAAATCCACTTGAGAATCGAATATGTTCCAAAAAATTGGAATCGAAAATTACCCGTTAGTTTCATAGATCCACTAGAGAATCTACCCATCATTTCGGTCAAAATCCTGAGTAGGTCCATGGAATCGGTTCCATCAAGTTTCATGCAATCATTGCAACATTTTTTGATAAACAAAGTAAAACCAAAAACAAAGAACTTCCTTATTCTTAATTGCAAGCTTAATAAAAAGATTTGACCCATATTAAAAATTAAGAGTTGATGATGTGAGTCGATGAGCTTGATAGTTAAGGTCATGGGTGAGAGACAAAGATATGACTTATACAATGTTTCTCATGATCTAACTAATCTTTAGACAATATTAAGAAAAAACTCAAACTGATACAAATATGACAAATTTAATTTAAATTAATTTTTACTATCAAAAATCTCAAATTTGTACACACCTGACAATTTTTATCTCAATCTAATTTTATGATTACTAAAAATCTCAAACAAGTACATTTGTGATAAATTTATCTTTTATTAATCTTTGTTTAATTATAAAAAACCACAAACCAAAACGAATGATAAAACTATAAACTAGTATACCGATATACCCATCAACTATCACGTATCGTTTAATTTAACAATTTGATGGTAAAATTTAATGTAAACTAATGAAATTTTAATTTGTTACGGGTATAACAGTTTGAGATTTTTCGTGATATTAATCATAATTTTTAATGCACATTTTTACGGATTATGATATAGGGTTACCAATTTGAGATTTCTTACACTCCATTAACTTTTTATGTATTCTTTTATGTTGTGTCCGGACTCTTCAAGTGCCAACTAATTTCCATCGGGTTAATTTATTCCTTCACATGTTTACAAAAAAAAATTGAAGAAGTGTAATTTTTTTTTTCGGGCAGAATAAAGGAGTTTATTTGAGCATGTTTAATACTAACTACCTTAAAAATGAATGCGTCTTGAACATTTTCAGCATTTTCCAATTTACACTTACCTAAGTAGATGCCATAAGGCTTAATGTCTCAAATCGATTACCCCATTTCGGTCATGATAGAGTTATCCAAATTGGTTTTGTGGAGAGGTCGAATAGAAAGAAAGTTCAACGATTGAAGTCAATAGAGAAAAAAGAGATAGTTCGTGCTTTGTTTGCTAGAGATGGAACTTTTCCTTGTTATTCTTATTATTGTTGTCCTTCCAAAGTTCCAATTAATTATTAGAGTGGCGTCTTTCGATCGGGAGTTGTATTTATAGTAATATTTGGTATTCATGCAAGTGTTGCATGAATACCAATTCATTGTGCAACTAATATATGTGCAATTAATATTTCTTTCAATTCATTGTTCAACGAATAACTATGAAAAAATCTTTTATGTTTAAGTCATATTCACCTAGACACATTTTAGATCTTTTATCAAAATTCTAGTTGACTTATTCTATGTTACCTTGAGTTTAAGAAGACGTTAGAAATAATTAGGAGATTTTTTTTTTATCTTCCTTAATGGTGCATATCTATAATGGATCGTAATTCATATTTTGACATCTTGTTACATTAGATGATCAATTGTGATAAACGCAGAAATTTACAATTCTCTTTTGTTCTTATCTTTGAGTACATGAAATTTAAAATCACTAGCATTGTACTTCTTGTACCACTATTGAATACCAACTAAATAAAAGATGTGCATCACATTATGATATCTAGAAAAATAGTATATAATTATTCCAACACACAATATTGCTCAAGTTAGTATCGTGACTTATTCTGTCTTACAATAGCACAATATTGCCTCTTTGGAGTTAGATCAAGAGAAAGTGATTTATAAAAGTGTGTTCCATCAAGTCATTCAATTTCAGAACTGCATACTTCATGTATAATTGGCACTTCTATTAAAATTATAAATGGAGACGTTGACGTGGTAATGCTAACGTCCCACCTCACGGGACAATTACAACATAAAAAGTTGTTTTCAATATCTGACAAAAATATATATTTGGGAAAAAAATAAAAAAATCAAGAGGAGTAAAGGAAGAAGGATAGTGCAGTCAGGCATGTAAATATAAGAGCAATCATCTAGTTATATTAATGTAAAATCTGAAAAAGTTGACTATTTTAACACTTCTTAATTATAACATAAAAGTTTAGCTTATAAGAAAATTTTAGAACAAGTAACTTAGTAGCAGCGCCAAAGCTGATAATAATAGTAACGACAACAACGTAAAAAGAAGACCAATTTTTTGTGTTGCTCTCTAAGTCTTTTGGTTTGAACACCGGAAGATTAAAGTCCACCTCCAAAATCAAATATGGAGAGAGAGGGGAGTATTATTATATGTTACTTTAGTAGAATAGAAATTATTGTACTAGGTGATGGATGTTTACCTGAGGAATGATTATTTAAGGCGTTGTTGTCTTGAACCGTCATGAATGTCCTCTATCTTCTTTAGAATCTTTTCTGATCGTAATGGTCTGACATGCCAACTTTTTCTTTTTGATTGATAACATGCCAACTCATTCGGCAACAATTTTTGTTTTTAAGTTAATGGGTCGCACATCAAGTGGACTATATATGTACAATATATATATATATATATATATATATATATATAATATATGTTAGTATTATTTGTTCCCATGTTTTGGTGTTAACCACTGACCGAAGACTGAAGACCGAAGATTACTTTTAAATGAAGAGCCCCAAACTTTTCAACAAATTCAATTTTTTAGGCTCAAGAACATAATGGCAAATATGTTGCCATTAAGATAAATTTTTAATTTTTTTTTCCTTTTTGGTTAAAAATGTGCAATCCCATGAGTCCAAGGTTGCATTTCCTAGAAATGAATCGAGGTCCCACCATCTTAGAATCGCATATCACGTCCTATAGACGACTCTAGAGTTAAATAGCCTCATAGGCAGCCATTGTTGATCTTATGTTTGGCAAAGGACATCAAGGTGACAAAGGGAAGGAACATGAGAAATTAGACATATATTATATTGTATTATCCCAATTAACTAGAGTACATAAAGTCACACAAACTCGACATTTTTTTTGTGTGTAGTAGATTTAATTTTTAAGATGACAGGATATCAATTGAAGATTTTGTTATTATTAGATTAATAATAAATTATCTATGCACATAATTAATTCAGCCATATGGATTGTGAGATGCAATCCACTTCACACCCAATAATGAGCTGAAAATCCCCTCGATATTGTCGGGCACACTACAATTGTCATGTCAGTGCGGGAATCTTTCCCAGAAAAATAAGAGAAATCTTTTTCCGGTCTGGCCTAGGGTAGAAACAGAGTTTGGACACCTCATTGAACTTTGATTATAAAGTGTGGAGTTTATCTCTCTATGCGCTTCAAGCATGTTCTGCCTTTTGCACGTATTTGCAATGTTTTTATTGCTATTCACATTAGTCTCATTTCCACTCCGTCACTCTATCTTACCTCCTCTGTTGAAGAGGTCAAAAATACAAAACGGATTGGCTTCTCTGGACCGACGTAATTGAACTGGTATCGACATGGGTCACACTCAATCACGCAAGCTATGGACTATTTATAAACTTAAAAATGTAGTGGTCGTAGCTGAAATTTCCATGATGGCGCCTCGCCGGCCAACGCGTAGGGATTCTTTCGTTGACTACACCGGGGAGCTACATTCTCCGCAACACCAATGTCAACTAGCTTTTTAACTGTAATGTTCCCACGGATTCTTGGGCTAGCTTTTTCTTTTTTTTCCTGGGTAAAAAGGAATGTGTTTTTTAATTGGAGAAAGTGACATTTATTGCATATGTATATGTACTGGATTTTGTCATTTGACCGAGCATATTTAATTCGACTAAGATGGGGCTCCATGGTGGCTAGTGGTCTGGTTTCTCAGAATTGTCAAAGCTCAGTCCTCCCAGCGAAAATAGATATTAAAGATGAGGACCTAAATTTCATGACACGGAGAGGATATTATGGATTGGGTCCAAAGAGGTTTTTTTCTTTTCTTCTTTTTTCTGGGCAACCTGAACTGATATCATCTGTTAAATGGACTAGGCATTGATGGTTCAAAAGTCACGTGTAGGCTCAATCCTCGGACAATATGAACATATCTATTTAGCCCGTCGAACTGCCAAGCCAATTCTTTTTGATCTAATAATATGTAGTAAGCGTTCTTGGGAACTTACCACGGCATTGTCATGCTTGCTTGGCATCTACTTTTACTTTCTTCTTTTGGAGGATTGATTGATATTCTTCATTGACCTGGCTTACCACAATTATAAAGATCAATGCCTTTTCTTGATTCGGATCTTCCCTTGGATCTATCACGGTCGTAGGAGTGTCGAGATTTACTTCTTCCTCCATGCTTTAAGACAACAAGTTGTGGTTTAGATAAGTTGGACACTTTTCTTCCACGCCTCATACTCAAGCAAGCTAGATTTCGCCCCATCCAACTTTGTTTTTCCATTAGTGATGATAAGATGAGAGTTGTCATGAGTGTCCCATAACTATCTCGAAGCAAACTAAGGAAGAACGATGCTTGTAGCTCATCATTTATCAAGCTTTGCAACACATTCAGGAGATCTGCCATGAGAGTGCCCTCTTGATATTTCAGAGCAACAAGCTTCTCGATACCGTTAAGCTTGTTATTTGCCAGTCTCCTCTCATACAACACTTAAGTTTCTTTCAAAGTGTTTTTCTTCTCGCGGCAATTTCATTCTCCACACGGTGATAAACATTGTCATCCGACTATTTCCTAATGAGACATACACGTTGCTTATTTAGCAACCACCATTGTCGATCAGTGTAGCTAGGCTTAGCTTTGGCACTCTGTATGGGACCATGCATTTCTTTGCAATAAAGAAAATCAAGAATCTCGCCTTTCCATGTTCTGTAGTTGGCACTATGTAGGCTGACACCTCCATACTTCACCTAGGATTACTCACAAACATCTAGTGTTCGCCAAACCTCGTCACCCTCTCTGTAATGCACAATGCGGAGCCCCGGGATTTATCTAATTCTACAACATCGTTGACATTCTATTTTGCCGTAACTTAAAACTACTTGTTGAATGCCGAAAGGATCGGAATCCTAGAAAGAGTATTCAAAGGCAGTGCAAGTGCAACCGAAGGTTAAGCTTGAAATAGAGTTGTGGGAGTCATGTTCGAGCATAGAGCATGGGATCACTTGATTTTGCAAGTTATAGAGAGTTTAATTAAGCTTTCCCGCTGGACTATATTATTGGTTTTAGCTGTATAGTTTCTGTAGTAATTTCCAACAGTAAGTCAGTTGTACGATTGTCTGGCAAACACTAATACAGCTGAAATTAGTCTTGCAATGGTAGCCATCCGTTGCTAGTAAACATCAAAGTTGCTAAGCACTTGAGTGTCTGTTTACATATGCGGAAGACGATTTTCCATTCTTGAAGTAAATAGACCATTGAAAAAAGGCCAATTAGGAAGGATCACGCACCAGCAATGGCAGTGCTAAGAATTAGACGCAGAGATGCCATTTGCTTCTTCGTTCGACCTTCCTGTTTTTGGGTTGGATGTCTTTGATCTCACCTTTCATCCATCCTCTGTCGTTTCTTTTCGGTCATATGGCAATCACAGAATCTTTCTCTTCAAGCACTCATTTTCTTATGGCTCATCGATTACTCGTTTTCTTTGAAGGGACATCAACTTTTCCGTCCTGACATTTGCGGGTGAGGTCACTTATCCACATATGACACAAAACAATGATCAAACCCTGGTATGGATCCAATCCACGTGTCTCTAATTCTGTAGAGTTGTTGCTTATGATTGATCCCTTCAAAGTGCCAGTGAAATCCTATCCTTATTGCAATGGCTGGATGGCTATGAGAAGATTGCAACTGGTCCACAGGAATATGTATAGTCTCTTCGTTCTAGCTTCATCCCCAATTCATGTAGAATTTGATGCATTTGTTCATTAACTAGTTTTTGTGTGAACATGATTCTGTGAGTTAGTCTTCTAAAGCAAATTCTTGAGGGAATACAACAGTTTCTATATATTGCTGGGACTAGAAATTGGGCTGTGTGAGTCGTGTTTGAGCATAGTGCCCGTGACAACTTAATTTTGCAAGCTACAGAGAGTTTGGTTAAGCTTGTGTGCTCGACGCTATTGTCGGTTTTAGCTGCATATCTTCCAAACTAATTTCAGAGCAAATTTCCAACTGTAAGTCCATTGTATGATTGCCTTGCAAACGCAAACACAGCTGATATCAGTCTTGCAACAGTAGCCATCCGATGATAGTAACTACTAAAATTGCTGAGCACTTGGATGTCTGTTTACGTATGAGAAAGACAATTCTCCATTCTTGAAGTAAATAGACCTTTGAAAAAGGCTAATTCCGAAAAATCACGCACTAGCAATGGCAATGCTTAAGCATTTGACACACAGACGTCATTGGCTTCTTCATTCATCCTACCGGTCTACCTATTCATTCTCCCTGCCCAAGATATAAATGTGGAGGAAGTTTTGGTTTTCTTGTTGGGTTGATGGCAAAATCAGTCAATGCCCAAGGAGTGTTTCTAAAGTCTTTAGGGTGCAATGTCGAAGAAGAAACAGTGTCAACCCATCACGAGGATGATGGTGGTTCGATGGAAGTTGTAATCATAGCTATCAATGCACAACTGAAACGTGTGATACAAGAAAGTTAAAGAAAGGTAATTCCAAATTGAAGACAATATTGGTTGTGCTGAGTGTGTGCTGCGTGTTCCCAGTTATTTCAGTTCACATGTGTCAGAAGGCTAAAGGGAAAAATGTGCTGAGTCTGCCATAGACTACGTTAGTAGACATTGTTTTGTGGGTGGGTAGGTATGAACAGTTGTAATACATATTTTAATCGTGGACATGTTTTGCATAAATAAAATTCATTGAGCATTTTCCACTTAGTTGCTGAACTTGCATGCATGTTGACTTGCAGGTTTCTCCATGTCATACCAGATTGAGCCTAAGTTGGAAACCGCTATAATGGAGCTTGGACTGTGTTAAAAATGAGAGTATTTTGCCCAAATTACTGAGCTTGCAGCAGCATGTGTTCGCTAGACAGTAGTCTTACATCATCAAATATGGTATAACTAGGAGGATAAGGCCAAGCGAGCAATGTTGTGTTCAGCAATGAGGCAGAGGAAGCACAATACATATTTCCTTTTTGTCTTTTTCTTGATTTCTTCGGACTCTACTTTCCTCCTCTTTATTTTTGGGGTTATTCTTGGCCAAACTCTATTTTCATTCTTTCTCTCTTTCTGCTCTAGATTTCCCTTCAGCATCAATTGTAGCAAGACCAAAGCAAGACCGAAGCAAGAACCAAAAAAGGGCTTAAACGATACACTTGGGCTTGGGCTTACTATTTTGCTCTTATTTATTATGATTTGCAAGCCCGGTTATTGAACTTTAATCATGGACATAAATCTTTTAGATTATTATGTATTGATGCAAAACTATGTGGAGCCAGAATAAGGTAAGAAAATTGAATGGGGTGAGGCGACTCGGGGTGGAGAGGTTTAGTTTTAAGTATGAGTTTCGATTTTCATATTCTACTGAAAAAGAGGAGAATTAGACTCTGTTTATTTTAGTTGATGTGGTCGGCTTTATTAAAGAATTCAAGTAGGATAAAATGAAATATTTTTATTTTTTTCTAACCAAGAATAAATAAATAGGAAAGTTCAAAGGCATTCCTCCACTGTCCACTCCAGTGATAGGGTGAAGGCATTGTTGGTTCTTTTATTTAAAGTGGCTTGCTAAGTGCTTAGCAAGTCACTTTGAATAAAAGAACCAGCAGCAATGATGTCTCTGCCTTCACCCCTCGCGGCGCCATGGATCTTACCTCCATTGTCTCTTTCCTCGTCGACTTCATCGAGGTGAAATACGAGGGGAAGTTGACTTCACCCTTTGAAACCTGCTCCCGCATTTTTTGTTGCTGCGTCTTGCAAATCGGGCACCACCATCTAGCGGCCGCGCTCCTCCTTGTGAGGAGCATCGCATCTCCTCATCGACTTCACCGGTTCTATGTCAGTGGCTTTGCTCGCGTTGTTGCTACTCCACGACTCCTTCCACTCCATCCTCCGGTTGTTCGTGCTGCTCCTGTTGCTTTCCATGAGTCTATTGCGCGGCCTCTTTCAAAAGCTTTGTCTGTGGTTTTACGACAAAATCTTTGCCATGATTTTCCGTGTGGCGCCATCTTGTCTATGGCATGGTGGAAGAGTGCCGCCACGTTTGGGGAAAAGTGCTAAAAAAGTCCTAAGCCTTTTACATTTGTGCCGATTTAGTCCTAAACATTTTTTACGTTGTGCCAATTCAATCATTTCTGGCCAATTTTGGCCGGATTTTGCTGACTGGACGTCGGGCGGTTGATGTGACCTGATCAGCGCTGACGTGAACAACTTTTAATAATATTTAATATTTTTATTTTATTTTTTTTTCTTTTTTTTTTTCTTTTTGTCTTTTTCCTCCAGCCGGTTGCCGAACCTCAGCGACTTGCCAAAGGCGATGGCCGGCGAGGGCGAGGCTAACCTCGCCGACCACCTCACGGCGAGGGTCGAGCCTCGCCCATGGCCGGCAAGGCTCGACCTCACCAGATCCGGCGGGGGCAAGCTCGCCCATGGCCGGATTTGGCGAGGTTCTAGCCATGGGCGAGCTCGCCCCGCCGGATCTAGGCGAGGTCGAGCTCGCCGGCCACCTCGCAGGCGAGGCTCACCCTCGCTAGATCCGGCGAGGCTCGACCCTCGCCCGCGAGTTGGCTAGCGAGGTCGGCCTCGCCCTCGCCGGCCGTCACCTCTGGCCGTTCACCGGACCTCGGCGACCGGCTGGAGGAAAAAGACAAAAATAAAAAAAATAAAAAAAATTTTTTTTAAAATAAAATATTATTAAAAGTTGTCTACGCGCCGCCGATCAGGTCACGTCAGCTGGCCGGCATCCAGTCAGCAAAATCTAGTCAAAATTGGCTGAAAAGGACTGCATTGGCACAACGTAAAAATGTTTAAGATTGAATTGGCACAAAAAAAAAGGTTTAGGACTAAATCGGCACAAATATAAAAGGTTTATGGCTTTTTTGGCGCTTTTCCCCCATGTTTGCCACGTCCGGTCGTGGATCCACGTTTCATGTTGGAAGTTTGAGCGCTATAGTTGTTCGACTGTTTCCTGCTTGGAAAAACTAATTTAAATTGTATGACCACTTTAAATCAAATGATTAGTACTTTAGAAAGCTAAGCTAGTTTTGTATAAGTTACACTTGGGGCTTTCTTCTCTTTATCTGAAAACATAACGAGTCTCCAAGGCTTCGGCATCATCGAATTATCTCCCGACCATAAGAAAGGAGAGCAGGGGATAAGTAAAAACCACCTATGTATCGTTCCTATTCCTAGCCATGAACGGCAATGGACCTTGTAGCGATTAGATCTGTTTAAGATAGGCTAAGCCCTCAAAAGAAATCGGGATCTATTGTTATCAAAGAGATTGAAGATAACCTCAACAATTGTTATGACCAGTAGAATGGTCTTTTCTAGTAGCCCTACAGTGATTGTTCTAGAGGTTAAAGCTTCTGACCTCTTTGAAAACATTGTTAAATGTTGCAGATTTCCTTCTTTTTTCTGGTGAATCTCTTTGTAGCTTTCTGTTTGGCTAGTGGATGGATATGTGTCATTTTACATTCTTTGCTGGTGTACTATGTTCTTGTTCATTTATCCATTGGATAAATTGATGCCTTGGTGAGGTGAGCACAGCTACAATCTCAAAAGCTTTGATCTAACACTAACATCATCGAGTGATCCAAATCGAAATGAAAGATGTCAGCTTTTTCCATCTCTCTCGCATATACACCATTAATGCTTACTAGCTATTCCGATGTTAATATAGCTGTGATCTGTCATTGCAGAATGTGGGAGTTGTTACATCATGTAGTCTTCAGTTTACCTCTGAGCGGCAACAGCTAGATCTTTGCTGTGGCAAATGCGTTAACTTGCAATCAAAGACTATGTTGTCTCCCTGGCTGATTTAACATTTAAGCTGCCGAGGCCAAGGAAAGAAAAGAATGCTGAAATGCTGAGTTTTTTTTTTCTGTAGGCTTTAGTTCAAGATTACTGAATTTTGGCAGACTGTAGATGTTAGAATCGAACTTTTCCCATCTTCATGTGCTGTAGAATTTACAGTTCATGTATGCAAAGCTAGATAGATAGTATGCAGATGCTCGAGACAATTCTGTACAAACTACACTCATCTGATGTTCATATTTGTGGAAATAATTAGACCAGCTAGCTTCCTGACAAGTTGGGAAAGAAAAAAAATAAGGAAATATACACTGATTACATAATGATTCTATGTCCTATTTTACCAAGCTAATTACTAATTAACTGAATCAATTATTGATACTCAGAATTGGTATTTCCATATTTCCAACGAGGGGTGAAGATAGGAACATCATTCGAATAGTTTGTTGGAAAGATGAGTACCGTGGGTCTTGGGATAGGGACATCGTTAATATATTATGTATATTAATTGAAAGGTTTTGGAGCTATTGTAGACAACTAATTGACAAACAACACCATAATGATTCTATGTCCTATTTTACCAAGCTAATTACCAATTAACTGAATCAATTATTGATACTCAGAGTCGGTATTTCCATATTTCCAACAAGGGGTGAAGATAGGAACATCATTCGAATATTTTGTTGGAAAGATGAGTACCATGGGTCCTGGGATAGGGACATTGTTAATATATCATGTATTTTAATTGAAAGATTTTGGAGCTATTATAGACAACTAATTGACAAACAACACCATATTTAATTGAAGATGCTTTTTGACCAATAGCTACATAAACACATATTATGTTTTGACCTTATTGATTGAGAATAGTATCTGTGACTGCTGTTTTACCCATCTGTCTGTCCCCAACAATTAATTCTCACTGACCACGTCCTATAGGGATCATCGAATCAATAGCAATAAGTCCAGTTTGAAGAACAATTAAATATGGTGATGTCTGTCAATTAGTTGTTTACAATATCTCCAAAATCTTTCCATTAAATATTTTATTGACAGACTATGGTATTGACTTAAATCCTCCTTTACAACGGGTCCAAAATCTTTCCATGAAAATATATTATATATTAACGATGTCCCTCCTTCACCCCTCACAGCGCCATCGATTTTATCTCTATCCTAGTCAACTTCATTGAAGTGAAATACCAGGGGAAGTTGATTTCACCCTTTGAAACTCACCCCGTCGCCATCGGCATTGCCATCTGCAACCTGCTCCTACATTTCTTGTTACTGTGTCTTGCTAATCGGGCACCACCGTCTAGAGGCCGCGCTCCTCCTTGTGAGGGAGCAGCATCGCACCTCCTCATCGACTTCACCAGTTCGATATCGGTGGCTTCGCTCGTGTGGTTGCTGCTCCACGACTCCTCCCACTCTGTCCCCTGGTTGTTTGTGCTACTCCTGTTGCTTTCTGTGGGTATGTTGCGCGGACTCTTTCAAAAACTTTGGCTTTGGTTATACGACAAAATCTTTACCATGATTTTCCGTGTGGCGCCGTCTCGTCTATGGCATGGTGGAAGAGCGCAGCCACATCCGCCACACCTGGTTGTGGATCTGCGTTTATTGCTAGAAGTCTGAGTGCCCTAGTTGTTCGACTGACTATTCCTTGCTTGGATAAAGTAATCTAACCACTTTAAAACGAAAGAATAAGTACTTTAGGAAGCTAGCTAGTTTTGTTTAGGAGGCACTTGGGGCTTGTTGCAACTATATATGAATCCATAAGAAAATCGCAATAGTACTGCACACTGGTATTATCTTCAATGAACAAAGCGTAAGGTGTGAGTTGATGGAAGTTAATGGCAATCATTTACTCTAGTGGAAGGCAATCTGTGATGATTAAGATTGCACTGCGCACAACTGCAAAAACCTAATTTACAGTTTAACCACGAAAACTTCTTCAATTAGATAAATAACAGTTTCAAATCCTTATCAATTGCTAAGAAACATAAATATTCCAGCTTGACCAAGCCTCTCAAACGTGCATGCAGTGAGAGCCCCGTCTCTCTCATCTGTGTCTTTTTGTCTGTTTCTCCAGATTCTGCTTTCCTCCTTTTTTGGGGTTCTTCTTGGCCAGACTCTGTTTTTCTTATTTTCCCTCTATCTGCTCTAGTAATTCCTTTGCAATGGCATCAACTGAAGCAAGACCAAAGAAAGTGCTTAAACAAGACACTTGGGCGTGGGTTTACTTTTTTGCTCTTATTTATTATTTTTTGTCAGCCTGGTTATTGAAACTTTTATAGGAAAGTTAAGTTCAAAGGCGTTCCTCCACTCCAATTTCTTTTGAGGGCTTAGCCTATCTTAATCTGATTTAGTTGCCCCCAGGGTGCATGACCATTCATGGCTAGGAATAGGTAAGATACACCGATGGTTTTTACTAAGTTCTTGCTCTCCTTAAAGTGGTTAGATTACTTTATCCAAGCAGGGAACAGTCAGTCGAACAACTAGGGCGCACAGACTTCCAGCAATAAACACAGATCCACGACCGGGTGCGGCGGATGTGGCTGCGCTCTTCCACCATGCCATAGACCAGACGGCATCACACGGAAAATCATGGCAAAGATTTTGTCATAAAACCAAAGCCAAAGTTTTTGAAAGAGGCCACGCAACAGACTCACGGAAAGCAACAGGAGCAGCACGAACAACCAGGGGATAGAGTAGGAGGAGTTGTGGAGCAGCAACCTCGTGAGCGAAGCACCGATATCGAACCGGTGAAGTCGATGAGGAGGTGCGTTGATGCTCCATCACAAGGAGGAGTGCGGCCGCTAGACGGTGGTGCCCGATTAGCAAGACGCAGCAACAAGAAATGCAGGAGCAGGCTGCAGATGGCGACAGTGGTGGTGACGGGGTGAGTTTCAAAGGGTGAAGTCAACTTCCCTTGGTATTTCACTTCGATGAAGTCGACCAGGATAGAGACAATGGAGGTTAAATCCATGGCGCCGTGAGGCGTGAAGGCAGGGACATCATTTGTCGTTCTTTTTATGGACAGTGGTCCTCAAAAGAAATTGGATCTATTTGTTATCGAAGAGATAGAAGATAACCTCAACAATTGTTACAAGGAGTAGAATAATCGTTTCTAGTAGCCATATAAAGGGTAGAAATTGTTCTTGAGGTTAAAGCTTCTGACCTCTTTGAAAACATTGCAAGTGTAGCAGGTTTCCTTCTTTTTCTGGTGAATCTCTTTGTGGCTTTCTGTTTGGCCCTCTGATCGGCATGTGCCATTTTACATTCTTTGCTGGTATACTAAGGTTTTGCTCATATATCCATATGAACTGGGATATATAGATGCTGTGGAGACACGAGCACAGCTGCAATTTCAAAAGCTCTGTTCTAACATCATTGCGTGATCCAAATAAAAATGAAAGATGTCTGCTTTTTCATCTGTCCCACATACCCCATTACTGCTTACTGGCTATTCCGATGATAATAAAGTTTTAGTTTGTCATTGCAGAATCAGAGAGGTTATATCATATAGTCTTCATTTGACCTCTGAGAGGTGACAACTAGATCATTGTTGTGGCAAATACCTACAGATTGCTGTAGGAGGAGCAAATCTTATTGATTTTAATTTTCAGCAGGTTTCTTCATCATTTGATATGAACTTGGAAGTTGATCTTCTTCTCGGGTTTATTAAAGCCTGAACTTGTCGTGGAAAAAGATTCCCAGGAGAGTTATCATGATACCAAGTCAAATAATGAAGCTATGTGCAAGATCTACAGAAGAACTTAAAGACTGCAGGAGTGTCAAATGCTTCTGCTAATTCACTAGCAGATGCTTAAAACTTGTAACCTTTAACTGGAGGGCAAATGTTACTGAAGAGACCGAAAATACTCTTGACAATCATTACGACAGGGACGATGGGGAGATGTTTCGTTGTTTGATTCAAGGTTACCAAAGATCCTAGTAGACCAAAAGATTTGGAAGTTTTTTCTTTACTGAAAAGAGAAAAAGAGGCACGTTAATGAAAAATGGCGCTTTTGCTAGCATTTTCATATAGTAACTCTTTATTATTATCACATCGGCACATGTCAAATGTTGTCATATGTCGTTTCTAGTTGCCAAAATAAAGTTATGAACTAGGATAAATAGATGCCTTGGAGATGCGAGAACAGCTGCAATATAAAAGCTTTGTTCTTTCGTCACAGAGTTATCCATATCAAATGAAAAATGTCAGTTTTTTCATCTCTCTCCCATATGCATGGATATTGCTTTCTAGCTATTCTGATGATAATTTTGTTTGAGTTTGTCATTGCAGAATGACAAGAGTGGTTGCATCGTGTAGTCAGCACTTTTCCTCTCAAAGGTGACAACTAGATCTTTGTTGCTGTGAATGCGTCAACTGCTTCAGCAAATAATATTTATAAAGGCGGTGACTTCTTTTGTGATGGATCCTGTATGTATCTGGAAGCTCTTGGATCTGAGTAATGCAATCTAAGACTGCTGTCTCACTGGCTTATTGGTTTTCGTCAGGAGCTAGAATTGTAGCTTCTGTCAGAGATTCAAGTTGCCAGGGCCAGGGTGAGATAAGAAGGCTGAAATATAGACTTCGTTTTTGGGAGGCTTTAGTTTAATATAACTGACTTTTGGTAGACTGCACATGTTAGAACTGAACTTTTCCCATCTTCATGTGCTGGAAAAGAATTTTTGCAGTTCATGAATGCAAGGCCCTATAGGTAGTTTGCAAAAGCTTGGGACTAGTCCATACAAACTACTCACATCTGATATTCACTTTTCGAGGAAATAATAAGACCGGCAAGCTTCCTGACAAGTTAATTCATAATCAAAGTATGCATCCCAATGTTAGTACTCCAACTCATAACATTGAGCACAAAATTTTACACTAAAAAATATGATATTATCTGCTTTGCTGCAGAGAATAACAATCTCAGATGCCGAGGGTCCGCGATGATCCTGTAAGTTGAAACATCAAAAAGGAAGGTGGTCTCCTTCCTCCCCAATTCTTTTCTTCTCGATAAGTGCCTCCCCAACTCTGCAACTAACTAATGAGGTCCGACCCTGTTTGAACCGGGTTACATCCTTTTTTCCTAGCAAAAAAGAGAAGAAGAAGACATAATTCTCTCTTTTTATCATATTTATCCTCTCCTACTAAGGCGTGCATATATTTATATAAAAACATCTCTTCAATTACTTTCGGTCTCCTTTATTGACTACAAAACACCCACTTCCCAACCCTCTCTCTGTTCAATCTCCTTTATTGACTAGACAAAACTAGATAAAACTATTATCTCTCTCTATGCGGGCGCTAGGTAATTTTCATGACAGCGATTCCATCTCCCTTTCTATGAGGGAGTTTCCAAGAGGCTTCGATGTTAACACAGCAATGGTTGGACCATGGGTGTCACGCCTCGATCCTTCGAGCGCGTGCCCATCTCTCAGCGGTTGATTAACTAACGACGTCCCAGGACGCGTTGCCGACCCATTCATTTTAATACGCATGCAGAAGCGATAATTAATCCCCAGACAACAACGGGATAGGATAGAAAAACAGGGTCAGAATTTTTCGAAAACCACAACACACTTATATACAATTCAAACTAAGTCATTTACAATATATTAGCCGATATATACAAGGTCTGCAAAAAGGGGAGGGCTATGGATCCTCTAAGAATTTTCCATCTCTCTCGAATATACACCATTAATACTTACTAGCTATTCCGATGATAATATAGTTGTGGTCTGTCATTGCAGAATGTGGGAGTCGTTACATCATGTAGTCTTCAATTTACCTTTGAGCGGCAACGGCTAGATCTTTGCTGTGGCAAATGTGTTAACTTGCAATCAAGGACTATGTTGTCTCCCTGGTGGATTTAACATTCAAGCTGCCGAGGGCAAGGAAAGAAAAGAATGCCGAAATGCTGATTTTTTTTCTGTAGGCTTTAGTTCAGGATTACTAAATTTTGGCAGATTGTAGATTTTAGAATCAAACTTTTCCCATCTTCATGTGCTGTAGAATTTACAGTTCATGTATGCAAAGCTAGATAGATAGTATGCAGATGCTCGAGACAATTCTGTACAAACTACACTCATATGATGTTCATATTTGTGGAAATAATTAGACCAGCTAGCTTCCTGACAAGTTGGGAAAGAAAAAAAATAAAGAAAGATGCACTGATTACATAATGATTCTATGTCCTATTTTACCAAGCTAATTACTGATTAACTAAATCAATTATTGATACTCAGAATCGGTATTTCCATATTTCCAACGAGGGGTGAAGATAGGAACATCATTTGAATATTTTTATGGAAAGATGAGTACCATGGGTCCTGGGATAGGGACATCGTTAAAATGTCATGTGTTTTAATTGAAAGATTTTGGAGCTATTGTAGACAACTAATTGACAGACAACACCATATTTAATCGAAGATTCTTTTTTACCAATAGCTACATAAACACATATTACGTTTTGACCTTATTGATTGAGAATAGTATCCGTGACTGCTATTTTACTCATCTGTCTGTCCCCAACAATTAATTCTTGCTGACCACGTCCTATAGGGATCATCGAATCAATAGCAATAAGTCCAGTTTGAAGAACAATTAAATATGGTGTTGTCTGTCAATTAGTTGTCTACAATATCTCCAAAATCTTTCAATTAAATATTTATAGACAAAATATGGTATTGACTTAAATCCTCATTTACAACAGGTCCAAAATCTTTCCATGAAAATATATTATATATTAACGATGTCCCTCCTTCACCCCTCACGGCGCCATCGATTTTACCTCCATTGTCTCTATCCTGGTCAACTTCATCGAAGTGAAATACTAGGGGAAGTTGATTTCACCCTTTGAAACCCACCCCGTCACCATCGGCATTGCCATCTGCAGCCTGCTCCTGCGTTTCTTGTTGCTGCGTCTTGCTAATCGGGCACCACCGTCTAGCAGCCGCGCTCCTCCTTATGAGGGAGCAACATTGCACCTCCTCATCGACTTCACTGGTTCGATATCGGTGGCTTCGCTCGCATGGTTGCTGCTCCACGACTCCTCCCACTCTATCCCCCGGTTGTTTGTGCTACTCCTATTGCTTTCGGTGGGTATGTTGCACGGACTCTTTCAAAAACTTTGACTTTGGTTTTACAACAAAATCTTTGCCATGATATTCCGTGTGGCACCGTCTCGTCTATGGCATGGTGGAATAGCGCAGCCACATCCACCGCACCTGGTTGTGGATATGCGTTTATTGCTGTAAGTCTGAGTGCCCTAGTTGTTCGATTGACTCTTCCCTGTTTGGATAAAGTAATCTAACCGAAGTTTTCGAGTGAGGCTATGCAACAGATTCACGGAAAGCCACAGGAGCAGCATGAACCAGGGGACGGAGTGGAAGTAGTCATAGAGCAACGACCATGTGAGCGAGGCCACTGATATTGAACTAGTGATGTTGACGAGGAGGTGCAACGATGCTCCATCACAAGGGGCGCGGCTGCTATGGTGTCTGACCAGCAAGACGCAGCACTAAGAAATGCAGAAGCAAGCTGCACATGGCGATGCCAGTGGCGACGGGATGGGCTTCAAATGGCGAAATCAACTTCCCCTGGAATTTAATTTGGATGAAATTGACGAGGATAGATATGATGGTTGTAAAATCCATCGCGCGGGGTGGGAGTTCTTTGGTGCAGGGAGAGGTCTTGGAACTCAACGAAAAAGAACTCCCTTCGGAAAAAGAATTTATAAAAAAAGAGTTTTTGTCTTTTTCCTGAAAGGAGTTATCTTTCGTTGAGCTCCATGGCGTGGCCAACCCAAAAAAGGACATCAACCCACTAGCCACTAGCGAGAGAAACAACAAGAAGAAAACCCAGAAATGCATTATCTGCAGAGAGAGAGAGAGAGGTCTGCTCGCGAGAGAAACGACAAGAAGAAAACCCAGAAATGCATTATCTGCAGAGAGAGAGGTCAGCTCTTTTTCTTCTATGGTAAGCAACAGATCTCCAGCTTGCTGTGCGTAATTCACACGGGTTTCTATTTATGCTCTGCCTCTGCTTTTAATTCACACGGGTTTCTATTTCTGCTCTGCCTCTGCTTTTAATTCACACGGGTTTCTATTTATGCTCTGCCTCTGCTTTTAATTCACACGGGTTTCTATTTCTGCTCTGCCTCTGCTTCCTCGACCTTGATCCGATTGCTTTGATGTTCACAACAAAGCAATTATGGTGTAGAGCAACATTCTACAAGCCACTCCCGAATTCCCATGGCTCAGTCTTTGGTCATGGCCGGCACCGACTATCATTCCTCCCTGTGCGGAGCAACCGACAAGCTAGTGGATATGAGTTCACATGCTTCCGTAGGGGTGGAGTTGAAAAAATTGTCTTCATCGGTGATGGACTCTGCAGAAGGAAACCTCCCAGGTCATCCCCTGGTTTCTGATTTGGAGATCTCTGATGGGATTCTGGGGGGATCAGGTTTTGTAAACTCCAAAGACAACCTTTCTCCTGAAGATGGTGGTACTACAATGAACTTGCTTCAATTATCATCATAACTTCAACGTGTGGAGGATCAAAGGCAATCCATCCATTTGATGTCCTTTTTTGGGTTGGCCACACCATGGAACTCAACGAAAGATAACTCCTTTCGGGAAAAAGACAAAAACTCTTTTTTATAAATTCTTTTTCCGAAGGGAGTTCTTTTTCGTTGAGTTCCAGGACCTCTCTCTGTACCGAAGAACTCCCACCCCGTGCGATGGATTTTACAACCATCATATCTATCCTCATCAATTTCATCCAAATGAAATTCCAGGGGAAGTTGATTTCGCCGTTTGAAGCCATCCTGTCACCACTGGCATCGCCATGTGCAGCTTGCTTCTGCATTTCTTAGTGCTGCGTCTTGCTCATCAGACACCACCATCTAGCAGCCGCGCTCCTCCTTGTGATGGAGCGTCGTCGCACCTCCTCGTCAACATCACTGGTTCAATATCAGTGGCCTAGCTCACATGGCCGTTGCTCTATGACTGCTTCCACTCTGTCCCCTAGTTTGTGCTGCTCCTGTGGCTTTCCGTGAATCTGTTGAGCAGCCTCATTCAAAACTTCGGCTGTGGCTTCACGGCAAACTCCTCCTCATGACCATCTGTGCGGCGCGGTCTCCTGTATGGCGTGGTGGAAGAGCGCAGCCACAGTCGCCACCCACGTTCGTGAATCAGCGTTCCATGCTGGAAGTCTGAGCACCCCAGTTGTAATTAAAGCTTCTGACGACTTTGAATAAATTCCTACTCTTACAATTTTTTCCTTTCTCTTTTTATTTCTTTTTTTTCTGGTGAATCTCTTTGTAGCTTTCTGTTTGGCCAGCGATTCAATATATATTTTTCCACATTCTTTGCTGGTATACGATTGTTTTTCCTCATTTATCCATAAAAAGTGGGAAAAATTACATGCCTTGGTGACGCGAGCACGACTGCAATTTCAAAAGCTTTGTTCTAACATCGTTGAGTGATCCGAATCATTGCTGAAATTTCCATTACGGTGCCTGGCCCGCGACTGCGGAGGGGATTCTTTCGTTGACCATATTAAAAAGCAACATTCTCGGCAGCACCAATACGAACCCCAACTCTTTAACCGTAGTGTTCTCATGGGTTGTCGTGCAAGGTTGTTTTTTCTCCCCTGGGGAAAAAGAGAATTAATGGTTTTTTTTTTTCTATTTCGAGAAAGTGAATATGATGTATGCGTACGTGTACTTGTACTGGATCTTCTCATTTGACCGAGCATATTCAATTCGACTAAGATGGGGCTCCGTGGTGGCTACTGGTCTGGTTTCTAACTCTGCAACGGTGGTGACACTCTGTTTTGCGCCATATCTTAAAAGTACTTGTCGAATGCAGAAAGGATCGGAATCCCAGAAACAGTATTCAAGGGCAGTGCAAGCGCAACCGAAGATTAAGCTTGAAATAGAGCTGCGGGGGTCACGTTCGAGCATAGAGCATGGGATCACTTGATTTTGCAAGCTATACAGAGTTTGGTTTAGCTGTATATTTTCTGTAGTAATTTCCAACTGTAAGTCTGTTGTACAATTGTCCGGCAAATGTTAAAACAGCTGATATTAGTCTTGCAATGGTAGCCATCGGCTGCTAGTAAACATCAAAGTTGCTGAGCACTTGAATGTCTGTTACATATGAGGGAGACGATTTTCCATTCTTGAAGTAAATTAGACCATTGAAAGGAGGCCAGTTAGGAAGGATCATGCACCAGCAATGCCAATGCTTAAGAATTTGACGCAGAGATGCCATTTGCTTCTTCGTTCAACCTTCCTGCTTTTGGTCATGGATGTTGGATGTCTTTGATCTCACCTTTCATCCATCCCATCGTTTCTTTTCAGTCATATGACAATCACGGAATCTTTCTCTTCAATCATTCATTTTTTGATGGCTCATCAATTACTCGTTCTCTTCGAAGGGACATCAACTTTTCCATCCTTACATTTGTGGGTGAGTTCGCTTATCCACGTTATGACACAAAACAATGATCAAACCTTGGTATGGATCCAATCCATGTGTCTCTAATTTGTGGAGTAGTTGCTTATGATTGATCCCTTCTAAGTTCCAACGAAATCCTATGATCATTGCAATAGGCTGGATGACTATGAGGAGATTGCAACCGGTCCACAGGAAGATGTACAGTCTCCTCGTTCTAGCTTCTTCCTAGCCCAATGCATGTAGAATTTGATGCGTTTGTTCATTAACTAGTTTCTGTGTGAGCATGATTCTGTGAGTTAGTCTTGGTAAAGCAAAACTCCTGACAGAATACAACAGTTTCCATGTATTGCTGGGACTTGAAATTGGGCTGTGTGAGTCGTGTTCGAGCATAGTGCATGGGACAACTTGATTTTACAAGCTACAGAGAGCTTGGTTAAGCTTCTGTGCTCGACTATACTGTTGGTTTCAGCTGCATATCTTCCATACTAATTTCAGAGTGAATTCGCAACTGCAAGTCTGTTGTATGATTGTCTTGCAAACACAAACACAACTGATATCAGTCCAGGGTGCGCCGGTGCTGTTTGTAAAGAAGAAGAATGGGGTGCCCCGGTTATTTCCTCCAAAAATACCCTTCAAATTTTAAGGTGGCGTGTGTGTTATTGCACTTCAAGCTAATTAAAAATTGACAAACTTTTACTCTATGTATAGTTCTACTTATAGTTTGGGAATTTTGGCAACCCTGCTTTTGGTGGATTCCATTCCTTTTTTATTCAAAAATTTGTTTTAGTATATAGTGTCATTTAGATATAAGATATACATCTACTCTATGTATAGTTCTCACTTGTCATTTCCCTAATTTGAAATGTTAAGTAGAGCCTTTTCACATGCTACATATTTTCGCCGTGAAACATTACATCCACTAACCACTGCTTTTGTATCAAATTATAAGCCCCGGTTGAGTTGAGTTGAGTTACTAATATAAATTTTATTTTCTGTATTTTGAAACAAAGTATGAGAATAATTCTTGAAATGCTAGTTCGGGCTATATAACTTTTTAAAAGTTATTTTCTTCTCTTATTACATTTAAAGCACATGTGATCTTTTAAAGATTCTTCGTATGAAAAATTGTCGTACCGATAGGTGATCTTCTTGATGATTTTGTCGGTAATAAATATTCCTCTATGAGCCTTATCGATTTGCTATAATATTAGTTAATTGTTATTATTTTTTTTTGTCAGATTCATTTGTTAATTTGACTTTGCTTATTTTATCTCTTTAAATTTTGTGAAAGAACTTGCCCAACGGGCGAAGGATTCCACACCACACAAAGCAAATGAAAGTACGTCGTCCAATTGTAATTTCACATCCAATTCTTCATGTCACTGTTATTTTCATATCGAGCTTTAAACCTTCATTTCGTCTTCATTTTACATCAATGAGATCATGTATATATTAATTAATACCCTTATTTATTCTTCATGCTCTAATTTTTTTTAATATCGAGCATTCACCTGCATTGTTGTTATTAATATATTTGCAAATGTCGTTATTAATATAATTTCGAGTGTCTTCGAGCGCCAACTAGTTTTCAAGGGGTTTTTTTTTTATAACTTTACGTGTTTAAAGAATTCAAAAGAGTCTATTTGAGCGTGTCTAATACCAGCTACCTATAAAAATGTATGTGTTTTGTGTTAGAATAAAAAGATGTTTCAACCACATGAACATAATATAAAATTAATAAACATAGCTGTTATTGATTCAACAAGCGAGAGGATGTCTTCCCGTGGGTATAATCTTCACTACTCTCCTCTATGAAAGCTATGATGGATTTTTTTTTTTCTCTCATCAATTTTCTGGAAATAGCATAAGCTTGATAACGGCATGCATACATTCTCTATTGAAAAGAGATCTTATATAGAGAGACTTATGGGACCAACTATACAATTATAAAATCTCAACTTTCCATCAAAGTTTAAGATATGGATTACACATGATTAATTGGATGTCACAAATATATTGCTCATCATATATTTAACTAAATTGGGCATATATCAAATGTTAAATAATAGACTTGACAAGCTACATAAATGGGTTGGACCTCGTCAAGTCCAACATTTTCAACATTTTCCTATTTACACTTACCTATATGGATGCCATAATCATGAGGCTTAACGTCTCAACTCGATTTACCCCCTTTTGCTCAAGATACAGTTATCCAAATTGGTGTTTTGAGAGGTCGAATAGAAAGAAAGTTTAACATTGAAGTCGTGATAGAAAAAAGAGATAGGTCGTGTTTGGGCTCTAGAGATGAATTTTACTTTATCATTGTTATAATTATCCTTCCAACTAATTATTAGAGTGGTGTCTTTCAATCAAGAGTTGTATATATAGCAATATTTCGTTCATTCGCACAAGCGTTACATAATGTTATAAGACATCGCTATATGTGCAATTAATATGTCTTTCAATTTACTATTGGATGAATAACTGCTAGAAAATCTTTCATGTTCAAGTTACATCCACTTGAGCATGTTTTAGATCTTTTCTCCAAACTTTAGTTGACTTCTTCTAAGAAGATCTTAGAGATAATTAGAAGATCCTGTATATATTTGTTGGCTGTACATATCAATAATTGATAGTAGCTAATCAAAATTGATATGGTAATATCTTGTCACATTAGATGATCATTCTATAAAATGTATAAATAACTTATGTACTCATTGTGATAGATAGGGAAATCATACAATTTCTATTTTCTTCTTATCTTTGAGTATACAAAATTTAGAATTAATAGCATTTTCCTTCTTGAAAATTGATGTTTGTAAAGTACATATAACATTCCGACTTTAAAAAAAAAAAAAGTACATATAATATTGTTCAAAGACCACTACTGAATACCAACCAAATAAGAGATAGGCATTGTATTATGATCTCTAAATAAGATCTTGTAATTTGGACATACAATATTGTTCAAGTTAGTATCGTGACTCATCTGTCTTACATGAGCGAAATATTGCCTCTTTGGACTTAGATCAAGAGAGACTGATTTCCAGAAGTGTGTTCCATCGAGTCATTCAATTTCGAATAAATTACTTATCTTTGATGAAATTAGCAGGAGAAATGGGAACTTTTGCGCACTGAACGTTGTGCATTGGACGGAGCTATTCATGTGACCAGGCTAATTTAAGCACTTGGGTTCTTAACAACGAGTCCAACAAGATTGGGCTTTCTCTGCTAAAGCAGCTGCTCGAGCCCATGTAGCATGGAAGATGTCAGGTTTCAAACATGGACCTTTTTTTCTAAGTTGTCTTCCTGCTATTTTCAATGTCAGCAATCCAAAGATCTCCGTCATCCCAAAATTAAAGGACATAAAGTGTATGTAATTAAGTGGTTTTTACTTACCATACTTCAATCTTCTTTTCTCATGCGATTCTCCTTCACGATCTCTTGCTGAGTTTATGACTACAAAAAGTTGATGCATAAATTGGGGTGCTCTAGATTAAAAGTGTCTTTTTCTTTCTTTTATTTTCTTTTTTTAAAATCTTTTGGGTGACAAAATGAGTTTACATAAGTGGATGGCATAAAATGAAAAGGAGTAATGCTAAGTCAAATTGTTTATAAAGAATCAATATTTAAACTAATAAAATCCCGTGTGCTACTGCCACTATTTGTCTCTAAATAAATGATTGAGTTTCGCTCATAACCACAATCAATGATGATGGATTGCATAAAACTTTGTACATTGGGTTTTGTAACTATTTTAATGTAATCCAATGTAAATGACATTACTTGGCGTTGAAATACCGAATGTCATGGTGGGAGAGGGAGAAAGACCCAATCCATATTGATATGATCACTAAACCTACGAAGTATCAAAATTTCCAAATTTTGACTCTGTAATACTCTTTAATTAGTGTACCAAATGCAAATTGACCACATCCATATTGATTGACGTCTAAACTTGGGAAGTATTAAAATCTCCAAATTTTGACTTTGTAGTACTCTTTTGTTAGCGCACCATATACAAATTGACTCACATGAGTTCCTCCTAGGATAGTATCCTAAGCTTAAACAACTTCTGCTTCTCTTGATCTTGAACCTTCCACGTACTCTCACCCTAGTCTAGTATTCATCTGAATTCTAGAAAACCATACAATGCATTGACGGGGATTATAAAGATTGGATCTTGGACTTGTTCGATATCAAAACGGAGCTTACATACACTTCGTTTATCGAATTCTTTAATAGGATATTCGAGGAATATTCATTATCCTCATTCCCCAATTAATGTTAAATTAATTCTACCGCATGTAATTTCTGCATCATTCCCCTCTTTTCAATTCATGAGATGTGAACTCGATTAAACAATCAAGATGAAAGATGGACCAAGAGAAGGGTCTAGAAGATATGTTGAGGAGGTCAAGCTAAACGTGAGATTGATCCATGGAAATTAACCGGGGTGTGAACATCACATTTCCATTAATTCTCTCAGCCATAACAGGTCCATATTATGTCTCGGTTCGTAAGTAATCGCGTGCTTAAGTAATCTGCAAAGGTTGACCGCGTTCCAATTTATGTAAGTTGAAAATTATATAAGATTTGAGGCTACTTGTGTACGCATACTATACCCTCTTTTTTACGGACAAATAGAGGACATGCCTCTGTCGAATGGTTCAACCATTTGACTATGTTGTTGCCAACGTTTTCCTTCATCATCTGAGGACGATTAGTTTAATTCGCGAAGCTAAATCAAACAAGAAACTGACGTCGTCCCATAAATGCTTTACAAACGCGTCCATGGTTGGACTTTTTATATGGCGCATATCTTGTCTCATTAGCTAATTTGCTACCGCAAGTCTCCTTAATTGCCATTTATAATGTGGTTATGGCTTGAAAATTTGACTAGCTATCCAAATCATTAGCGACGGATGTGGGTTTGTATGGAAAAAAGAAATAAAAAGAAATTACATAAGTTGTATATTTCAAAAATGATCTTTCATCATTTTCTTGACCATTGTGGAGGAGTATGTATTTCTTACTTAGCATTTTTACGATGCCACAACATGCAAAAACTTAGGTTTTCATGCGTTGTTACTACTTAATGACATGAATCTAATATCTATTTTTTTCTTTTCATTATAATCAATTTTAGGTGCAATCATTCTTTTAATATTGTCAATGTACCAAATAAAAGTCACTTTCTTCTTCCCTTTTGTCATGACGCCTTTTAACCTTTTCATTATCTCTTCTTCTTCCTCTTTTTCTAAGTTTGGTAACTTGAACTAAGTTGAGAAAAGTCAAGTGACACACTTTTATCAGCACTACGCAAAAAAGTCAATCATGTGCTTTAATTCCATGCCACTATTAATCACGAAAGGCACCTCAGAAGGCAAGGGCTTTGAAAAAAAAAAAAAGAGGGGCAAAGAAATTTGGAAAGGAAATGAATGTTCGCGAGCTGTCTTCATGGATCACTGAGATGCTTTTATGCAACTGTACAACTACCTCAAATAAGCAATTACCCAACATTCCATTGACACAAAAATCTTGCATCTCTGGAAAGAAAACGGCTGGCTTTGTGCATCTTCATTAAGGGAGGGAGGGAAGGGAGAGGGAGCGAGAGGAGGAGAGAAGGACCAAAAAGCACCACTCAGGACATGATCCCTAGGAATACAATTTAGTTGGTTCGACGATGCAGTGGTTTATTTTCGCATGCAATATCAGAAGGCTGTGCTTCTCAGGTCTATTTCATTAAAAGTCGGTAATGATTCCACGTGTGAATTACTTGGAACAAATGCATAATGGCGCTCAATTGATGATTCAATCACTTATACTATCGACGGGTGGATGTACCTAATGACGATAATTATAATTACTTCCGCAAACCATATCAAGAGAATAGTAAACAACATTTTGACTGCTTCTATATAAAAAAGAAATATATTAATGACAACGAGAGTTCTACTGCTGTTCACAGAGGGAAGGGGAGAGAGGAGGGTCGTGCGGAGTCAAAGCTCACGGCACTATATACAACTTGTTTAATTCGTGAAGCGAAATCAAACAAGAAACTGACGTAGTCCCATAAACTTACGAACGCGTCCATCGTTGGACTTTTTATATGGTGCATATCTTGTCTCAGTAGCTAATTTGCTACAGAAAGTCTCTTTAATTGCCATTTATAATGTGGTTATGGCTTGAAAATGTGACTAGCTATCCAAATCATTAGCGACAGATGTGGGTTTGTATGAAACAAGAAAAGAAAAGAAATTAAACAAGTTGTATATTTCGAAAATGATCTTTCATCATTTTCCTTGACCCTTGTGGAGGGGTGTGTATTTCTTATTTCGCACTTTTACAATGCCGTGACATGCAAAAACTTAGGTTTTCATGCATTGAATGTACCAATAAAAGTCACTTTCTTCTTCCCTTTTGTCAAGACGCCTTTTAATCTTTTCATTATCTCTTCTTCTTCTTCTTTTTTCTAAGTTTGGTAACTTGAACTAAGTTGAGAAAAGTCAAGTATGACTTTTCAGGACACACTTTTTATCAGCACTATGCGAAAAAGTCGTTCATGTAATTTAATTCCATGCCATTCCTAATCAAGAAAGGCACCTCAGAAGGCAAGGGCTTCGGAAGAAAAAAGAGGCAAAGAAATTTGGAAAGGAAATGAATGTTGGCGAGCTGTATTTATGGACCGCCGAGATGATTTTATTCAACTGCAAATCTACCTCAAATAAGCAATTACCCAACATTCCAATGACACAAAATCTTGCATCTTTGGAAAGAAATCGGCTGGCTTTGTGCATCTTCGTTAAGGGAGGGAGGAAGAGAGAGCGAGAGAGGGAGAGGACCAAAAAGCACCACTCACGACATGATAACTAGGAATACAATTTAGTTGGTCCGACGATGCGGTAGTTTATTTTCGCATGCAAAGTCAAAAGCTTGTGCTTGTGATGTTTATTTCATTAAAAGTCGATAATGATTCCACATATGAATTCCTTGGAACAAATCCATAATGGCTCTCGATTGATGATTAAATGACTCATACTATCTACGGCTGGATGTACATAACGATGATAATTATAATTACTTCCGCAAACCATACCAAGAGATTAGTAAACAACATTTTACAGACTTGTGGGCTAGTTTCACTTTAAGTAGCCAGCTAATTGCGGTCAGACCCCCTTGCTATCGAATAACAGAAAATGAACTCGTGGATTTATGTCCGGCCAAGCCTACAACACATTGTGTTTGAGAAAGATTCATATTTCCTTCGAAAAGTACGAGCTTTGTAAACATTCAATGCAACCTCAAGTACATCACGTATTAGTCCCAAAAAGTAAAATAAGTAAATCATTTATTGGTGACCATAGAAGTAAAGAGGAGAAGAAAAGGCAAGAAATGAAAGTAACGTGGCGTGAATGAGCAACATTTTGACTGCTTCTACATAAAAAAGAAATTTATTAATGGCAACGAGAGTTCTACTGCTCTTCACATAGGGAAGGGGAGAGAGGAGGGTCGTGCGGAGTCAAAGCTCCCGGCACTATATAGCCACCAACTTCTACACACCTCTCCCTCATCCAAGCCCGAGCCCCAGCTGAACTTTTCTCCATAGCTCTTGCGTCCCTGGGTTCTCCTTCTCTCTCGCTCTCCCTCTCCCTCTCTCCCTCTGAGATCTCGCAGAGCCTGTGAAGAAATTAGCGCGAGCCGTGACGACGAAAGGTAGACGAGAGAGAGAGTGAAGGCGTGAAAGAGAGATGGGAAGATCGCCGTGCTGTGACAAGAACAACGTGAAAAGAGGGCCATGGTCGCCTGAAGAAGACGCCGCTCTCAAGTCTTATGTGGAGGCTTTTGGCACTGGCAACAACTGGATTGCCTTGCCCAAGAAAGCTGGTTTGTCCTTGCTCCTTTCTTTCTTACCATATCCCCATCACAAAATCCTATCTAATTATTATTGGTTTTTGCCTTTTTTAATCCGGTCTCGAGGGGAGACCCGATTCATTTTCTGTTTATCTTCACATCTTGGGTCCTTTTAGATTGTCTGCGTTTACATGTATGGGGATGTAGATCTTGAAAATCTTGATTAAATTAATGCTTTTTTCACACAACTGTGAGGAGTATAGTCATCTCCTTAGGGTTTGAGAAGTGCCCAGCCTTGCGAGAAAACAATTGAACGTAGATGGCCGTTTTAATTATTTTTCTTCAGGTCCAGACCATATAGCACGCCTAGGCTCTAAGAAAGAGATCAATATACGTGCTCGGGATACCGCAAAATGCCTAGTTTTAACATACAAAAGATATATAAAAGATCATTTTTTTTCCTTTTATCGAAGTGATTTGCATTTCATTAGTTTGTTTGCTTTATATCATATTACTGCTTCATAATTTCCACAATCACCTTACCGAAACAGGTCTCCGGCGATGCGGCAAGAGTTGCCGGTTGCGATGGCTCAATTACCTAAGGCCCGGCGTCAAACATGGTGGATTTACAGAGGAGGAGGATAGGATCATATGCGATATCTACAGGGAAATAGGAAGCAGGCAAGTTTATGGTTAATCATTAATTAACTTCCATCTATTTCCTTCCTTTGCTTGCTTACAATAGATTAATCAGGATTAGTTGTCTGTCAGCTAATTTGACCTTTGATTAGTGTAAATTACTAATGCAACTTGCCCCCACATTTGTTTTAATTTGGTCAGGTGGTCGATCATAGCATCTCAACTACCCGGACGAACAGACAACGACATCAAGAATTATTGGAACACCAAGCTGAAGAAGAAGCAGCATTTATATGAGAAGATCAATCCCACAAGTAACAGTGTCAATTGTGCTCCTAGCACCAAAGTTGTTGTTACTCCTGATGATCATGGCCTAGGACAACAAATGTTGCCCCTGCCGGAAAATGTACATTCGAACCAGATTAACAACATCGCAGCTTCGCAATCTCTAGGCACGGCGGCGATATTTCCGACATTCTACGATGCTCGGTACGGATCATCATTGTACTATTGTAATGCGGGGTCCAATGCAGCATCCGAAATTGGAGGTGGAATGGCAATGAGCAGCGGAAGCAATGTTTCGTCGTCAGCATCGTCGTCATCCCAAGACTATTATTCGGGCATCTCGAACAATTCACCTTCTCTGGGAGTGGACAGCGATTTCATTTCGATCACTGGTGACACTAATAGTATCGGAGAATCTAGTATATTGACGGATAACACGATGAATAATTTGTGGGATGTCGTGAATGAGCTATTATTCGACGAAGGGACCGGTGACGGAGAATTGTCGACGGCCACCTTGTATCCGAGTTTTGCTGAATCAAATGGTTACAGAGATTTCATCATGCCAAAAGGCGTGAACCAGGATAATGCTTTGATGAGCACATCTGAAGGAAGAGAACAACTAGAGAGTTGCAACCAGATGTGGCGAGATGGACAATGATGTATTAGAGAAGGCGAATTCTAGCTGGATAAGGGGGATTCAATTTGTCATTCTTTTTTCTTTTTTTTTTCAATGAATTTCTAGGAAGTTTTCTTCTTCTTTTTTTCAAATCATTTGCTTGTCTTGATAAAATTAGTAGATGTAGAGAACAGATTCATATGCGCACATCAAACGACTTCTCAGGGAGAAAAAAAAAGGTGCAAATTTGGGACCTGGTATGCTCCTGCTTTCTTCACCCATGAGGTTATGTTGAAAACGATTGTCTTAATTCTTGCCGGTCATATAGACGAATACAAAGATTTAGTATAACCACCCATTACTTTATACATTTGCTAAAACATTTGTGTGCCCACTTAATTACTAATAAATACATAACTTGTTATAAACTTTGGTTGGCCCCTCAAATTGCTCATTCTGGGTATGTTCTTGATGTTGAGATAAGGAGAGAATCTCCAAGATGATATGCATTAATTATATGGGTAGGAGCAAAAAACTAAAAAAGAGATAACTTCACTCTAATTTGGATTCATTGGAAGCATACTTTTAGGTGAGTGGAACAGCAATATAAGATGCAGCCCTTCTCCACAATGCCAAATGTAGACAACCCGAACTCAAGCGATGTAAATCCATCTCTCTCTCTCTCTCTCTCTCTCTCTCTCTCTCTCTCTCTCACACACACACACACGCACGCACGCACGCACGCGCACACACGCATGTTGTGAGGTCTCTATTGACTTGATCCTGTCTGCTTTGCTTGTGACCTGTGACTTGTGACTTGTGAGGAAGGTGCGATGAACATGAGTTGGGGAGAATGACATAAGGTTGTCTGCCTCTTTCTGGGTATCCTGGGGTTCATGCAAGTTGCATGGGTTTTGTGACAGTTTCAAGACTCACACAACTTCTACATGGAACCTTTGATGTTTGACATAGGAGGATAAAGCCAAGACTATGAAGTTAGCGTATCGTGTCATATTATATCACGGGACGAGGTCTGGCTCCTTGAAAAGTGACAAAATGCGAGCAACAAAGGTGTTGAACAAACAATTTTGTCTTGAATCGATACAGCAAGAACATACTTTGCAGTCCCAATCTCATTGTGTATAATATGATCATCTTTCATTAGAGTGCGACTTGATTGTCATGCCCGTTTGTTGCTGTTTTTTTTTCCCCAAAAGAAAAGGAAACTACTTCTTACTTTCCTGTTAGAATTTAAAATGTTATCTAAATCCTAAAAAATTGTGAAAATATTAGATGTGAACTTACGTGCAAATATTCATATGTTGACAAAGTTTCAAGCGCCTATTGTTAAAAGTAATCAAAGCGTGTGAGCCACAAGATTTAAATAAGTAAAAAGTGAAAAGCAAGAGTCTCTATCTAGATAAGCCAAAATAGCATTTTGATTCTAGAAGGACAAAAGGTATTGAACCAACCATACTTTGCAGCAACAAACTCATTTTGATATATAATCCCTTGACTAGATTGAGACTATAATTGCTGGAAAAGCGGTTTTTGGTTTCAAATGGGAACGAGACTTGGTAGACGAAATAGAGCACTTATAGTGAAATCATCTGTGAGAAAAAAGACACCATGTTCGTTGACTCGAATGGTAATCTCGCACGAGCTTTCGAACCAGTCAATTTTGGGGGAGGGGGAGAGAACGTGGATAGACCGAGTCAATGGAGTGTTCGGCTGGATAAACCAATATGATTCCTGCCTTTAGAAAACATTAGAGTTCCACACAAGCAAGAAGGAATCTTCTTAAGAACATTGAAAAAGGAAAAATGCATCTTGTGAACGCATGCGTAGGTTAACATTCAAAACAGAGAATTAATGGTGTTGCTATGATCTTTGACATCGACATCAATTGCAACATTATTTGCGATTTTGGATTTTTGTTCAATGCATGCCCAGGCTAGGTGCATCAGCTGCATGTACCATGCATGTATCTAAACGTCATATTCAAGCCACTTACGGTGCGTTTGGTTAAGTTTTTGGAGAAAATTTTTGGGAAAATGCAAAAGCTTTAAGTTAAAGGAGTTTTATGAAAAGCAAATATTTTGGTAAATGGAAATTAAAAAGCACCTTGAGAAGTAACTTTAAAAGAAATACTATTTGGTAAAAACACATCTGAAATGTCCTTTGATATGATTAATTTAATTTTTTAATTTTTTAGTTTGTTTAAAATTGGAAAAAAAAAAACAATTATAGCAATTTTTATGGTTCGAATGTTGAAACCAATGCAAAAGATTGATAAAATTATAAATGCAAATAAAAGAAATCACATTTATCTTTCAATTAAGTAATATGAAAAGTCTCGATAGAGTATTGATATGAGCAAAACCCATGAATTGATTGATTCCTCTTCAAACGTTTGTGAGAATTTGCCCAGTCAATTAGTAAGAGAAATTGCTCCATCGTCTTTTTGGCATTTTGTAATTTAAATTCATAGCATTGCCACGGGTTATATATACTCAACTTTATACTTGTGGGATGTGTACATATTTCTGAGACAAACCTTGAGCTAATTGATGTTATATTCTGTGCACAAGACAATCATCTCAAACAGAACTATTTTAAGGTATATCAGGCAAAGGCAAAGGCCGGAGGTCCACTGATCGGTCACATGGACAAATAACGTTGTATTTTCTAGATGAATCAGGGACTTGACTTCAATCAATTGTACAATACATAGGAGATGGAAATCGTCTAGTCCAATTGCATTCATTCCCTGACAAATGCAGCTCGAAACTCATTTAGACCGAAAAAGATGCAACAAAAAAACAACACAACAAAGATACAGACTCTTTCACATATCCGAACAAGGCAAACCAAGGATCTGCTCCTATATGACAGCAAAGCACTCCTTGCTGGCTGGCTTCATGGACTTCTCCCCAAGCTTCCATTCAGCCAAGAAAACCTCGTCGGCATTATCCCGCCCATACTGCAAAGGCCTAGGAAAACGAAAATTCACAATGGTGAAAATGATATATTTTCAGCCAATTGTGTAAGAGTGACCCTTATTGCATATCATAATAGAGATGAACTCGGCTAGATGCAGAGGTGCCATAATCAATTGATTTGTCTAAAACAAAACATTTTTTTGTATCTTAAAAGGTAATTAAAACCACCAACTACAGCTATTACACCTCTTGAATTGTTCTATATTGAAACAGGGTATGCACAACATGAAACAAGACCATTAAAAATGAATACAAGCGCCCATGAATTCAACATCGAGGAGGAATGTAATGGAAGAAAGTTGGCATCAAATTGAAAGATTTATTTAGCATTACAAGAACATATGCGAAGTCCTAGAAAAAGTCCCATTGTGCCAAAAAGAAAACATGCTTACCAAATTCTAATACAGCCTTCAAGAATTCTTATATCAAATTACTAAATGGAACATAGCAACATTGATGAACAAAAGACCAATCCTATTGATTTCCAGAAATCTTAACAAAATCTACCTGGAATTATTTGGGACAAGAGTTCCTAAAAATGCAGAGGTAAACTTGACCCAAAATTTCATACAAAATAATCTCTCAAATTTTTACAACCCTCCTTCAAATTAAAAGGGAAAAGAGCACACAGAAGACATTACTGCTATGAAGTTTCTAAATTTAGCACTACATTGGATAAAAAATGAAAACCTCTAGCACTTAGGCCACTAAAGACATGTGCAACAACCAAATTTATCTAGTCAAATGAATGACTTATAGAGCAAAGTCAGGACATGATTTAACACGTGCCACTATTAAAGGAAAGAAATTCACTATATGCTTCAAGGAAAAGCACACAGGCAGCATCCTTCATAATGAGAAGACGGTATGAGGGCGTGATGGCATTACAGCTGAACTTTTCCTCACAATGGATTGGCTATAAACATCATCGAGAGCCCTCATGCCTTGTTGCACAGTGTCATATTTTCTTCAAGATCTCAATCTCCATAACCCTTCGAAAAGTATCATCTTTAAGGAATGTAATGGAGTGTCACGTGGTGCTAACTTAGGTCTCCTCTACATTTATTACACATTCGTGCTGGTAGTATGAAGATCCTTAGACACTAACCTGACAGTCTAACTGAACTTCAAACGTGATGTCTATGGTTTTCCCTCTACCAAATATCATTCTATTCATACAAGACAAACCTCTAAATGCCTTCCTTCTTCCTGTTCTGTTAAACTAAGAGTTTTCCAAGAACTTAGCTCATATGCAAAATTAAGATAAGTAATATGATCTGCAGTAAATTTCCATTCGATGCAGCTCTAGGAGAGAGCAATATTGAATATGACAATAAAAGATTGTACAAATGCCACGGACAAAAAACCAACATGTCGTCGACACCAGACAACAATCAAAACTAGGAAATCTAACATGCCTTGTAATTGAATGGATCCATATTCCAAACAACATGCTCTTACAATTTTTAATAGATGGGAAAAAGAAAAGGAGCAAAAACAACAAGTTTCTGACTAAATAAGTGCCTAATGTACCAGCAGAGTTCAATACAATCTATCTAGAGGAACAAGTCGATATGACAATCTTACAGGAAATAATGTTTTCTATTCTCGACCTCCTCTTTCCCAAGAAAAATGGTAATCAATTGATTGCCATTGCAGTTTTGACTTAGAATAGCCAATCAAACCAAATCATGTCCGAGCTAAATCAAAGGTAACTAAATCGCCGATTGAGTTGAGTTGGACATTAGCGGCAGAGATTAGTGGTGAAAGCGAAGGTACCTTGCCGATGGAGCTGCCGAAAGAGAGGAAGCCGTCGCAATAGAAGTTGCGCTTGCGCTTCTACTTTAGGTGCTTCACGAAGGTGACATTCCATTTCTTCGAGCTCCTGTGGTCATTGGATTTGGGATGAAGAAGAATTCTAGAGATTATTTTGGAGCCCAAGGAAGGGCTCCAAGGTCGTCACACCCAAGGCGCAATGATGCCAGGGTCGCGCGATCTCAGTGAGCCTCACAACAACAAATCCGAAGCGACAATACGACCGTCAACTAGGTGATTGGCAACGGCCATCGACCAAGCAAGCGATATGTACCCAGCGAGATGCGAGGCGAATGACAAGTGCAAGCATGCTAGCAAAGAAAGGTGAGAGAAGAGAGATAGATCGGAGGATTTTTATGTTAAAAGGGGAAAATGTGGAATTATGTTTAATGAGCGAGAATAAGATTGGAAATTAAAAAATTCTTTAATCCAAATCCGTTGCATGTCGAGAAAGCCAAAATGTCAAAGCAGGTGGGAGGGGGCCTTGACTTAAAGGCCTTGTAGAGGCCTTGGGAATGCTAGCATTGGCAAAATGGGCTCTCAAAACTCAATGCCAAACACACTAGCATTCGGCTAAAGGTCTTTAGAGGCCTAAGGGGCTTTGCAAGGCTGCTCCCAAACACAACCTTAGTCAACTTGATTGTTGAGCTAGTTGTTGTTGCCCATGCTCACCGAGTTCATGAGCATTATCTCTTCTTTAAGAAAAAGCGACTCGATTTTGGGCCTGGCGGAGCGTTTACAAACCGCATAGCTGTTAGTCCGAGGAGTCTCTCGCCAAATATCTAATGCAACATGCTAAAAGCTGCCCTAAGGTATCGAGTCCTCTGGTGTTTGGGATGTAGCAGACTATTGGATACAAATAAAGGGCCACCAGTTTCATGAACAGTAGTACTAGCACTGTGCCAAGTGAAACACTAATTTTTAGTGCTAGGCCAGTTTGTTTACACTTATACAAAAGGTAACTTTTTGCTTTCTTGTCAAAATCTAAAATCTTATTAAAATATTACAAAAGTTTTAGGTCTTTCGTATTTAAAAACAATCAATTTCAGGAGCTTCGGAATTTAGGGGGAAAAAATTGTCGAAGAGCGCGAGCGGCCCATGTTTGATACAGCAGAAAGCTAAAAGTCATCAATCAAGGACATGTCATCATCCAACAACAACATCGACCAAGTCTTGTCTCATTAAACAAGGTCTGCTACGAAGAATCTTCCCATGTCATTTTGTAAGATCTAAATGACCAGCATGTCCTAAATTGTGAAGTACGATGTCTTGAGAGATGACTCCGATGTCCAAAACTCTAACATTAAAAGAAAGAAAGAAGGTAAAACTCAGATTTTACCAGGCCAGAACAAATGCTTCCACCGCCAAGTGTATTTTCTATTGGTCTCATACTAAACCACATGATTCTATCGACAGGTTAAATTAGCCAAACCAAAAGGTTTCATCCCCTTTCTCTCTTTTCAAATGAAGCCTCAGAACCACGGAACTTCTCGCCTTGATTCATCAAGAACAACTGTCATATGCTAAATTTTTGCAGCAAATAAACTGAGATGGTTTACTTGAGCTTTCCAGAATGATGATATGTGTTCAAAAAGATGAAAAACAGAAAGCCGTTAGTAAAGGAAAAAAGGACTAAAGTGCGCAAGCAATTTACTCCTTTTCATTAGAGCATACACTGGATAAGTAGCCGAACGTCCATATACATAGTATGACGCAATGGTTGCACAACAACTAGAAAGAACAGAGAAAGGAAGGAGGAACTACATTAATAGAAGTAGATGTAGTATAATGCCTAATCCATCTATGCAGCGTGTTATAACCAGTCAAAACTCGTTTCCAGAAGAAAAGAGCTGTAACAGTAGATGGTCGATGGTACTAGGAGAAAGAAGCGCTGATGTTTCTTCCGCCGTCATGATAATATACACAATCTATCCTTATCATGGGTAACTGCAGAAACAAAAGGACAAGTAGATGAGAGGACGAATGCATATCTATTATCCTTAGTTGAGTCGAGGACTTTGAGAACCAAATTCTTTAAGACAATGAAAAAAAGAAAGAGGCTTATGGGATGTGTATGGGAAAAAACCCAAATGATCAATCAAACCAAGTGAGACATGCAAGAAAATGAAGCTGCAGGAACAACCATAACACCACGGACCTAAACTAGCTCAAAGATTGTGTAATTAGAATCAAAAGACTCTGTTAGCCAAGTGCCCCACACCGCCATTCACCAAGATGTGATGCAACTTCAGGAAAAGAAAACAAACAGAGGGCCATAAAGAAGCTTAACCAAGAAACTTGAAACAGATGTTTGGAATCACCTCTCTACAAAGCCATTTCTGCCTGCAAGGCAGCGAGCTCATCATCCTCAGGCGTGTGCTTCACTGGCTGAGGACGTGACGGCTGGTTGACTGCAGAAGCGTGCACTGGAGCAGGAGGAGCAGTCGTGGTAGGCTCGAGAAGCTGGTCCTCCAGCTCAGCCCCTTCCAATTCTTCGAGCTCCGCTTCCAGTTCATCCTGATATAGCAGTCAGAATTTACTTTAGCCACAAATATTCTATCAAGAAGTTGTTTAAAAATTAGTTGCGTGACTTTTAGAGTTGCTACTTCATCGAAATCAGCTGCTGCACCAATCGGTGCAGACAAGGCCTCCTGAATCTGTTTCATGTCTTCAGTCTGCTCGTTGACCTCCTCCATTGTTCTATCCAAGTCGTCGATGTTCCTGATATATAAAAGGAATCACACTAAACCTTAGAGAAACAGTTAATGCAATGAGAGCATAGAAGCAGTATCTACACATTAATGCATTCATTTTTTAAGGCTTACGAAGGGATGAGAGAAGAAAAGGACACTCCTAGTGTTAAAATACAAAAGGGCCTGACTATAGTACAAAGTACTTTAAATCAAAAAACTCTCTTTAGTGTCTCCCATCAGTTCATTTCATGTGGCCTCTTTCACAGGGTTTACCATCAGTCCATTTCATAGTTTTTTTTTCCTACACTTATAGAACCGTCTGTGTTGTAGATACATCAGTAATTCAATTTTAAGGGAAAAACACTTGCATTGGATTTCATCCAACTAATTACTAAATAGAGCCTCGATTAGATTTTTCGCTATACTGGCAAAAACAAAGCAGATTTGTTGCTTCAAATATGGTAAAATCTACCATGCAAAACAATGTACAGAAATCCAGGCACAGAATCTCCATTTTTTTTTCCTCTAGTAGATACAGTTGAAAATGGTACATACGTTGCCTTATGCATGGCCTTCATGGTGGCAGCTCCGCTTCGCAATGCATCAACAGTCTCTGTTGTGGCCTTGGCGCCTTCTAACATGATCATCTAACATTTTTAAAATGAAGCCATGGTTTGAGATTTTAGGTGTTTCCATTCTAAGCATATAGACAGAGCATCCAAGTGGAAGTAAAATGGCCAAGCAGCAAGCATACCTGATCATGAATGCGCAACTGATAACTTCCAAGCTGTTCGATTTGTGTTTCATACATCTTTTTCTTCTTCAAACATTGAATAGCAGCTGCCAAATAACACCAATATGCACATTCACTGAGTGATTTAAGCACAAATGAGTTTCCAATCTACATCTCCACAATGGGGTAATAATTAGCAAGAATCTGAGACCAATTGGAGTTACCATGACTTCATAATTGCTTGGTGATGCTGAAGCTAATTATTGTCAGGAGGAGGACATTTAACAATGATAAGAATCAATGTCTCAGTTTAAACTCTATAACTGTACAGCACAACCACCATAGTGTTTTTCTGGATACCAACGGCACAAACAGAAAGAGAGAACATTTTTCACAGGACAAGTCAACTAATTTCGGTTTCAGCATCAGACAATCCCCAGCTACAGTTGCATCATCCAAAATATCACATCTGAACACATTGCATGACCAAGGTTAAGTCACTGAAGAGTGATTGAATAACTCTGCTTTATTTCTATCAATATCGGCTTTCCATCACATGACAATTCAATCATTAAAGCATTTCAAATTCCCGTAGTTGAAGATCCAAAGAGAAGAACAATGGAAGCAAGCGGAGGTCATACCATTCTTTTTCTTGGCCTTGGTATACGTCTTGGCCCTTTCAACCTCCGCAGCAGCCTTCTTGGCGAGGAAGTTCTCCTTCTTCTCTAACATCTCGAGCGTCTACAATGATAAGTGGCAGAGGTAACAATCTGAAGAAGCTCTCCCGCAAATTTCGGCACGATTTCCAGTTAATTGAATGGGTATAACATGTTATACACATGGGATCAAGACAAAAGCAGTTTTGCATCTGTTACAGGGGCTCTACAGATGATTTTATATCACTTTGTAAATTAAAGAACCGAGTATCACATGTCTAGCTAGTAAAAAATTAAAGAACAGATTGTTGGCTGCATCAAATCTATTGCTTCTCTAATTTCACCCACCAATTGAGATATAAATGGAAATTTACAATCACAAAATCAAATAAATTCCACAAACTAAAACCATCCAACCGATGATAAATTACATGTAGGATGACCTGACCTAGGATGACCTGGATCTGAAACATATCAGCGACATCAACTGATTAATGGGTCATAAACCCAGATCATGCTACGGCTATTGACACGATGACCCTTTAGAAAATCTATGGTCCTCTGGACACCACCAACGAGAAAATGGAAAATCAAAATAAAAAGAACTGGAATAAAGACAAATATCATAAGCAATCAAATTACTTTGAAGAATTAAACAGAAGGAAACGATCAGAATCCTACCTCGTTCAATTTATCTATCGTCATTCTGGCACTGACGGTTGATTCCTTCTTCTTCGTAAACATTTTCTGAAACATGGTTGAAACCCTTTCTTCTTCAATACCAGAACTTTCTTCTTCCCCGAGCTCAAGAAAGCTTTACCCGATTCCAGAAAGACAGCGACGACCAAAAGTGGGAGTATTTTATCAAATGGGTTCGAGTAATTTTCCGGGAATACCCGAAACCGAGGGCATGCGGACCTTTGTGGACCGATAGGTGAGCTTCCAAGAAAACCCTGTAACGTAAAAGAGGAAAGGTGACTTTTGTGGAATTTTGCTGGTTCGCGTTGAGGATGACCCGTGTACTACCCTTGCACCTTCGACGAAACGTCAGCTTCGGTGACGCAGGAAAGGTCGTTTGGTTCACCAAATCATGTCGTTTTACGGTTCTTCCAATCAAATTTTCTTTTTTATTTATATGACTTGTACAGTGTGTTTGCTAATCATTATATTTCTGAAAATAATTCTTTTTATTATTATCTCAAAAACAATTTATGAGCATTTGAAGGCATTTGGTAATTATTCAAAAATTTTATTCCAGAATAAAAATACATTTGATAAAACCCTTAAAATTTATAATCCAAACTATTTTCTTTTCATAATTTTATTAAATTTTTCTCTTTTTCTTTTTTCTTTTCTTTTTGCCTTTTCTTCTACTCCTTCCTCCAATCACCATAGATAAGGATCAACGACCTTACTCGGCATTGCCGGCCCTTATGACCCAAGCCACGGCAACGCAAGCTCGTCATGAGCTAGGCAAGGTTTGGCCTCGCAGAGCCACCACCAAGTCAACGTCGCCCAGTCAAGGCAACACCAAGCCATGATGATGCTCTGGTGAGGTTGATGGCCATGGCCGAGGTTGGCAACAAGCCAAAAGGAAGAAGAAGATGAAGAGAAGGAAAGAGAATAAAAGACAAGAAAAAAGAAGAAAAATTAGGTTTGATTCTAAAATTATTTTCGAGAACAAAGAAGTAATTTTTTTCTATTTCTTAATTTTGTTTACGAGAGAAAAAAATTTATCAAACGGGTTTCTTTCCAAATATATTCCCAAGAATAAAATAATAGAATTTGTTACTATTTGATCAATTGCCAAACTCATCTCTAGTAAGCAAAAAAGCACATAGATTTTAGATTTGACAAGTTCCTAATTCAAATATTAAATAAAAAATGTTGTGTCTCAATACCTAATATGAGATAGTAAATAGTTCAAAATTTTAATGATCCAAGTTATCGATAAATATGATCTAACATATGAGACATAATTAATATAACATGACAAGAAAAGAAAAGAATAATGTCAAATTAATATGTGACACCCATTATCTGAGATCAACTCACATGACTTGCTTTATAAATTAGGGGAGATATTAATTTCAGGAATAAAATAAATTTCATTCTAAGTTGAGTCATAAGAAACTGAACTGCACTTGACTATATTTATCAAAAACTTTGTTTACGTATACATCAGGAGATGAGGCTAAGGAGGGGGATTTCTACAAAGAAAAAACAATAGGAGCCACAAACACTAAATATCCCGCCTCCTATCGAGTATGTACATAGATCGACAAAAACAAAACTCTCCCACACTTCGAGCGCTCCTCGCCACCTTCTAATCAAGAAAAGACACAATAAACAAGAATGAGTTTTTAAAATAATAACTCAGCAAGTGAGCGGTTAGTCCTAACTTGGATTTGGCCAATAACAAGACAAATAGATAAATAAGTCATCAATTTGCTGAATCCACATAAATCTAGCTGCAACAATCAACCAAGGGAGACGACACTCCGCCCCGAACCCCTCGCACCTAACCTGGCATCACGAGGTTCACGATCACCCAGGAGAGATGACACTCCACCCTGTCCCCCTCGCACCCATCCTGGCATCACGAGGTCCACAATCACCCAGGGGGAGATGACACTCCACCCTGTCCCTCTCGCACCCAACCTAGCATCACGAGGTCCCCTGAGAAGCTATTCAGCCATTCTCAGACCTCTGGAGAGAATACTGCTATTCGTCATCACCCCTTTCCAGGTATCCCGACACCGGGGTCTCACATTGGCTCTTAGCCAACTTCACACATTCACAATTCACAATTTTCTTGTTGCAGCACCAACAACCTCAGCATGTGAACAACCACAAACAGGTCTAAACACACATCATTAAATAATTCAAAGTATATAGGAAATCTCATTAAGGGCGACACAAAGAATCGCTGCACATTCTCGGATCAAAGCAGTCTATAGACTGAAATGAGTAGTTTCAATCACAGACATAGAAAGTATATCTAACCTTATCCGAATGTTATGAAATATCAGTATGTTATAGAAGAGATATAGATTAAAATTTTCCGTGAAGAAACCTAAACCTAAATCTCAGTGTATTAAGAGCAGTAATTTGCTGTCTTCTTCTCAAAATTCTGCAGCAACTCTCAGATTTAGTACCTACAGAAGAAATATTGTTTCACCACCTTAACCTTAACGATTTGCTCTCAAATTTTGATATGTCATTCCTAAGGATGTGACCTACAACTTTCATTAAAAGTTTAAGGTCCAATTCTTTCTAGAAAATTACAGAAAATTCGTGGGATCACCTAAAGTATTGCTGTTTCCTAAAATACAGCTTACTAGTTCAGGTAAATGCTCTTACCAACACATTTTCTCATCAATCTTACTATAACTAGATGTCGAACTTAATCCAATGGATGTTCTCTCAAGTAAACTTGTTCTTTTCCTTATCTACGTCATCAGAATTTAAGGCGACACCAAAACAAAAGGTTTTCATCTATATTTCTCTAAAACAGAAGCATCATATACTGTTTTCTTCTGTTTTTAGTTCAACTAAACTGTAAATTTCTCTACCAATCTCTTTTACAACACCTCAAGAGTCTTCCACAGCATCTAAAATTAATCACAGTAAGTCTTTACCCACAAGAAACATTCTACAACTCGGTACAAAGCAAATGTTCACAACACTCATGGCCTTCTACCAAGCAAAACAATATTTCTCAGCTTTCTTGCAGACTTTCTACTCTCATGATGGCCATTAACCAGACAGACAACTTGCAAACGGCACCCCATAGGTGAGGCCGAACCACAACAGAACCGGAGGAGAGGAAAATCCTCTAGATAACATGCGATAGTACCTCATCCAGCAACCAATGTCTAGCGCAAAGGAATAGAACTTCGAGTCCCCCAAATTTTAGCTCCCAAACAGAGCTTTGGTTCCCAAATTTCTCGCACCCAACTTCAAAATCTACCCCGATTCTCACATGCACAACTAGAAACAGCCTTTTCGTGAACCCGAAACTCTAAACACAGCCCCACTTGCCTGGATCTTTCACTGGTGGGGAAGGGAGGAGGCGTCGGGCGAGCTAGGGTTCCACGGCCGACGGCGGAGCTCCGAACAGAAGATTTCGCTGCTGGATGGAGGCGTCAGTCGTGAGAGGCCGAGATGAGGTTGGGTTTTTGGTGGAACGAAGCAAGAACAGGGGAGAAAAGAAGTGGGTGTTTCCGTAGAGAGAAGAAGAGAAGACGCGGGTCTGTTGGGGAAAAGGTATCGAACGTTTCAAGGAAGGAGAATGATAAAAAAAATATAATATAAGATGTACAAGTGTTGCCTCCCCCTTCCTTCTCAACTCCACTTGGCTGCAATGTGGGGGGAAAAAGGAAAATTTCTTCTTAAAATAATCCCTCCCCTTTCCACTCTCTCATGTACAAAGTAGGTCTTTATCGGAATAAATTTTAGTTAATCTCAAACATGCCCATTCTAACTAACGAGTGAAGAGATTAGAATTTGGGCGTCACATAATATCCTTTTGAAAATTAACTATTTTGATAGACAATAAGATAGCCACATACTTATTAAAATGTCCTAATAAATTAATTTTCTTTCTTGCTCTTCTAATACAAAATCTAACCCACTAGCTTTGGTTGGAGTGGCATTTCACCCACCGAAATGGCATCCTATACCTAAGGTCAGTGCTTGGGGTTTGATAACTTTCTTTTTTCATTTTCAGCTCATTTTAAACAATGCGACACGCACTTCATTATAACTTGCTCCATTTTACATTTCCAATTTTGATTTCAATTCTAATCAAATGAGGTGCCACTTTGCTTGACCATCAAATCGAGTAAACGTGTCAAATCACCAGGATAATCAGCTCAACAGTCATGTCTGTCATACTAACATAATCAACCAAGCAAGACAAGAGCTGTGATTAAGAGAGAGAGAGAGAGAGAAGCAATGAAGATGAATAGATAAGCATGTAATTTTTTAGCAATGATGCTAAATGGAGGAGCTCTCCCACTCCCCTTCCTCAGTAGGTGAACTGGGCTGGGCTTTGCTAAAGACCCAGGGCCTACAAAAGAAAGGAAAAAGATATGGTGGGCTGGAGGAGGATAAAGTGCAAATGGGCTTCATCTGAGAATTGGATCCATCTGACGTGCAAAAGTAAATTTCTCCAACACCCTTTAGAGAAAATAAAACTATTTCCACACCCCCTTTTTCCACTTTCCAAATTTTTCACATCCAATGTTGAGGATCTAAGCTTGTGCGATGCGCCACTTTAGTGACGCAATCTTAGCATCGATCTCTCGTTGTCCTCATCGATAGTGGACAAACGCGCTCGTGGTTTTTTCTATTCCAAAAGTTCGTAATTTTTTAATGAGTCGAGATCGAAAAGGAGCCCAAAAAGAGAGGGGGATCTTTTTTATTTATTCCACGCTCGTGGGTGCTCCGCAAGCTGTCCTCCATGTCGAGGGAGAGAAAGCAGCGGGCCGACACGCGGCGGCCAGCCGTGACCCGTTCGACGGGGCTGAGAAATTGCAAAGAGGACGGCGATTGGCGGAAGGTGGGATCGAGGGCGACTGATGAAAGTCGGTCAAGCAGAGCTCTCTTTTCCGCGATGCTCAACCAACCACGCAGTTCACGATTTCTCCCTGTCTCTCTGAGCAGCAACGACCGGGGAAAAGGGAAAAGAGAATTGGGGGGACAGGACAGGCTATTTGAGAGTTGAATAAACCGGACAGGTACACGTGGCTCCAGTGAACGCCACCCCCTTCCCGAACCTTGCGCATAAGGTAGGAGAGAGAGGCGCCTTGGTGGGTTTGACAGAACTCTAGTCCCATGGTTTGGTTGGGTCGGTGAAAAAAATATTAGGTACAACTTTGAGGCCAACTCAGCTAAAAAATATTAATTCATTCACTTTTTGGGTCTATTTGTTGGTCACGGTCTCCCTCTCGTCCTTCTCTCTCCTTTGCTGTTCTTCTTCCTTTTTTTTTGTCTCCGTGCCCCACGGCTGCTGAGGTCGACCTCAAGTCTAGAGCTTGGGATGGCCATGGTAGCTTGAGTTTGGAGCACACAGATATGGCCGTTTTTTTCTTTTTCCCTCTATTGTACTTGGTCGCCACATCCACGACTTTTCTCCCATCTATGGCTGTTAGATCCAAAGGTCGGTGACCATGGACGATTAGTCTACGGTCTTGCAGATAAAAAGTCAGTGGAGCCCGAGTTTGAACCTAGAGCTCGAGGTCAAAGCAGCCATGGTCGCTTAAGGATGAGCTCGACACCATGGTTATCGTTAGGGGTGTACAAATGAAACCAAATCGGACTGATCTGGAATCGGCGATTCCTGTGGGAACTGATTCAATTCTCGATTCCAATTTATTAGAATCGATGAGTACAGGTTCAGTTCTTGATTTTAAGCTGGAATCACGCATCTATCCATCCAGACCGAATTGGTATATATATATTTAAAAAAATAAAGAATTCCAACTCAATTACCTATCAATCATGACCTCCCTCCTCTCTTCTTATCCTTCTCTCTCCTCTGCTACACTTGCTTTTCTTTTTCGTTTTTTTCTCTTACTTGCGCCCCATGGCCAAAAAGCTCAAGCCCAAGGCTTGTGGCTGCTGTGGCCACGGAGTTCAACCTCGAGTAACTAAGGTCGCAAGCTTGAGATGCAATAACTAGAGGTGGATTCATAGAATCAAAGGGCGGTTTTTTGTTTCAATTTTTTGGAACCAGTCTTTAGTAAGCGATTTTCGATTCCAATGTGAGAATTGGTCATTTTGATCACGCTCACCTCTACTTATCATACCTCGAGCTAGCAACCTTAGTTACTTGAGGTCGAGCTCCGTGACCGTGGCAGCCGCTAGCCTTGGGCTCGAGCTTTGTGGCCGTGGGGCGCGAGTAACAGAATAAAGAAAGCAATTGTAGTAGAGGAGAGAGAACTAGAAGGATGAGAAGAGAGGGGGGAGGTCATGACTGACAGGTGGGACTACGTGTGATAAATGTTGCAAGGCGAATAGACTGATTTTTTTGCTTAGTATGGGGTTAGGGTTGTGGTTAATATTTTCTATAGGTCGGCTTGATTGAAGCCATGGATTTCTTCTAGGATGACCGGAGGTTGCTTTAGTAATTGTGTAGTATTTTTGCTGATGTCTTAAGCATTTTGACTATTATTTGTGTAAATACAACACATTCCGATATTTAAGACGGGTCGAAAAATCAACAAAAGCATGGGGTTGTGGATGGAGCATCAACGGCTTTGATTTCATTTCTCATCTCGACCTTTCTATCTTTTTTTTCATAGCAACGTGTGTAGACCCATCAAAATTGTGGGTAGGGTTGGATTTGAATCGAGTCACATTTGAGTTGAGTTGAAATTTGGCCAGGTCTAAACCGATCAATTTAACCCATTTTCATGCAATACAAAATTTAGTGATTTATATTCGACTCAATTCATATCTAATCTACACTTGACTTGATCCGTATTATTAAAATACTTCCATATTTGATTCAATTTAAGAAAATCCATACCTAAATTGACACGAGAGTCCAGAGCTATGTAACACGGACACTCTCCGAAAGCCTTCGTATCGTGTCCGACACCCCGACACGTGTCCGACACGCTCCGACACGTCCCGACATACTCCGACACGCGGTCAACGAGTGTCGAAAAATCCGACACGTGGTCAACTCTTTCCGACACGCTTCGACACGCGAGTCCAGAATTCCGACACGCGATTCCGACACGCACAGGGTCAATTTTAAAAATTTCTAATACTTGAAGGGTAAAAATATAAATATACACAAAAGAAGTAATAAAAGAAGTAATAAAATTGCTATAAATATATACGCACGGGGTCAATTTTATTTTTTTCAGTTTTGTTTTTTTAGAATTGTTTTAGTTTTTTTAAAAGTCTTTTACTATGAAAGAAGTAATAAAAAAATGCTATATATGATAAATAAATAAATTTAAAATTATCATTTCAGCATTTTTCTTTAAACAATGTTTTTTTCCTCTAAGTTTTATTTATTATTGTAACAAATTAAAATAATGAATGATATTATTTAATATTTTTCTTGTAAATTAATTCTAGGCTATTATTATTATTATTATTATTATTATTATTATTATTATTATTATTATTATTATTATTATTATTATTATTATTATTATTATTATTATTATTATTATTATTATTTATGTATTTATATATAAAAATATATTTAATATATAACGTGTCGGAACGTGTCGAAATTCTCTATTTTTAAGAAATGACGTGTCGGCGTGTCGTGTCGTGTTGTGTCGCGTGTCGCGTATCCGTATCGGTGCTACATAGGTCCAGAGTGAGTGAACATAAAATTGAGTAAGGGCAAGAAAGAGTGAAAAGAAAGTCACAGAGATAAGTTGTGTCTAAATAAACTGTAAATTCATTCAACACCCATATTATTTTAGACTTTATATTCTAAACCCATTTTATGTTTAATTTACTTAATATAATTAACTCAGAGCCTAGATTAAGAGATGGATGTATGACCCATTTTAATAGGTTTAATCGTGTGCATGGGACGAAATGGAGTGAGTCAAGCTTTGGACTCTAGTCATCAAGAAACCATTTCAACGGAATGGTAAACAACTGTAAATTACGCTTTGTTATTTGGGTAGCTTGTTTGTATGTGTAATACCTCTTTGCTTATTCTAATCCAATGAGCCATCCCCTTAGGATAATCATAAACAAGGACCTTATGAATGGACACTTAAAAGTCTAACTCAATCTTTAGGATAAGAAAGATAAAAATACAACAAATCAGGATAACATTTCCAATCCCAATCTAATTTATTAATTAACTATTGGACAATAAACAATATGCAGGCTTCTATCGGCATAAGTGGTGAGAGCGAAATCAAGTTTTTGCGAGCGACGGTTTGATATAACTAATTAGTTCGTTCACATTAAAGAATTAAGTCGATTTTACGATAAGGTTGACATCCTTTTCAACGTGACCTTTGAAAAAACGTGGTTATGGAAGAGCAATTTCTCGAAAATCCTCCGCCAATCGCGTTCGGTGTGGTGCGCGAAAGCTGATCCGGACTTAATCCGACGGTCCTGTTACCAGCATGATGGTGGGGGTTGACAAAAAAAAACACAAAACCTATGTTTAAAGCTAAACGTTGGACAAAGCGAAGTCTTAATCTTAGGCAAGGAAGCCACGTCATCATATTAAATATCAAAAAGGGCACTTCTAGTTCCTATCCAGACGGGCCCACCCCTAATTGCGCTTTTTGGCCACTTTTTCTCTCTCTCTCTCTCTCTCTCTCTCTCCTCTACCTTCTCTCTCTCTCTAAGGAAGACGATTGAATCGCTGTTGATCCTTATCTGGGCGAATCCCTAATTCTTCAACCTCGACCTTTCTTCCCTTTCCACATTCCCCTCCCCTGCTTTTCCATCTCCCTCGAATCTGTTCCTCCACTTGTCTTCTGCACTGGTACCATAAGCCTTCCGTCCCGTTCCGTACAATCTCCTCTGTTATGATATCTGTGCTTGTGGAAAACGTGTGGTCTCTCCTGATCGAGCGCGAAGAACCGTTCTTGGCTTCTGGGTCTGGCTGCATCAGGGCTCTGCACGCGTGCATCGATGCTGGAGAGCTAGGTTACTCGTGGGTTCGGGAGGAGAAGGTCTTTCGGCTATCTGGGTTCGTCTGGGTCTGAGTTTTGATTGAGTCGGTGTGTGGCGTCTGGAGAGCAAAGAACCGTTTTTTGGCTTCTGGGTCTGGCTGCATCAGGGCTCTGCACGCGTGCGTCGATGCTGGAGAGCTAGGTGAGTCGTGGGATTTGGAAGGGAAGGTCTTCCCCCTAGCTGGTTCGTCTGGGTCTGAGTTTTGATTAGGTGTTGAGTTGGGGAGAGCGAGGATGAAGAGAGCGAAAGATGATGACAAGATCATGGGGCCCATGTTCCCGAGGTTACATGTGAATGATGCAGAGAAAGGAGGGCCAAGAGCACCTCCGAGGAACAAGATGGCCCTTTACGAGCAGCTCAGCATACCTTCTCAAAGGTTCGGTTCGGGGATGTTGCCTCTCAATCCCAATAATAGCAGCAATTTGGTTCCTCCAGCATCTTCGAACCAGGTAAATGATATGATTGGTATTTCTTCCTTCGATTGTAGCGTGTTTGCTTTGAATTCATTACTGTTTAAGTCATGTCCATGTGAAAGTATGCCTGATCTTTAGCCTGAAGTTACTGTTTTCTGTGGTAGGTAAGTTTTCAAGAAGATGTCAGTTTGTGAATAGTTGCTATAGATATTGTAGATTTTGGTGATACACCGTTGTTCTCATAAGTGGTTGATCTGTGGTGTTGGGAAATCCGTTAATGGAAATCCGTTAATGGACTGGATCAAGTGATGATAATCGGTAGTGCTCTGGGATTTTAGTTCGTCGTGTCAAAAGTGAGTCACTTATCATCAAAACATTTATCTGGTGAACCTCTTCTCTTAAGGTGTTTCCTTCTCTGGTGACCTTAGGGATTGGTGTACGTTTTGTTTTTATGTTAATGAATCAAACTATTCTTTGCACAAGAAAATGCTAATTGGGGTGAGTTTTGTCATTCTGGTGTAAGTTGATATGGGAGAACTATTACTTTTTACAATTCACCGAGACAACCATTCAATTTCAGGGGACTGGATCTGCCCGGAACATGTATTTCCCACTTCACTTGCCTCCTTCAACTCCAACTCATCTTTCTGAGAGATTGAATTCTGGCAAGTCGGGCGGGGCTAGTCCAGCTAATTCGCTGGCACGAGTGGAACAGAGAAAAAATGCTGGTGATGGAGATGATTTTATGGTTCCCGTATATGTTCAGTCAGGAACGGGTCAAGGTAAAAACAAGAATAGTAAGGCTGGGGATAACGCTTCAAATTATATAGCGAAGATGCAAAGCTCCTGCAGTGATGATCCAAAAAGATCTAGCTCAGTAGGTCTCAGTTCAAGACAAGAATCAAACTTAGATGGTTCTATAAGATCCTATAGGAACATTGCCACTGCAGAGAATGGTCGTAGATCATTGAAGGAAGCTGATGCACCTCGAAATCCGGTTCTAGCAAGTTTTAGCACATCCCGTGGTACAGATGCACAACTACGGCAACGAAATGAAGATGGGTCACAATCAGATGAGCATGCACAAGATTTCGAAAATGAAGAAACTTCGAGAGACATTGAGAAGGGAATATCTTCCTGGTCAAGCCGTGATCCTCGTTTGGGAGAAACCCAAAGATGTCCACCTGAGCCTAACAGCTTTGGTAAGGAAAACTTAAATGAAACATGTGGCGCGTTGCTCATGGTTGACGCTGGCAGGAATGACGATGCATCCGAAGTCTCCATTGCAGATTCAGTGTCAGGCTTTGATATCTCTCCTGATGATGTTGTGGGGATTATAGGTCAAAAACATTTCTGGAAGGCCAGGAGAGCAATTGTCAAGTAAGTACCTTTATGCTTACCCTTGGATGGTTCATCCAGCTTTAAAATCTGAGGTTCTTATTGCCTTACTTTCAATTTTATGTGATTTTGTTCTTGCATGTAAATAAGAACTCCAAAGTACTCTTTTTAAATTGTCCACTTTGATTATGAAAGTTGAGTGGTCAGAACTTATAATGTTTAGGCTAAACTGCAAGATGGTCAAATTTTTAGGACATTGGATGCAATTCTCCCATTATTTTATTGGAATATGTATTGTGTATCTGAGATTTGGTCATCATTGTGTGATTGCTTCTTTCTTAGTTGTTTTGATAATGAGCCTTGTTATGACGGTTAGACAACTCAATTGGTTGCTTGTCCAGTCTTTCTAAACATTCAGATAAAAGCTATTCTTCAATAATATGTTCTAACACGTTGTGATTGTTCTCCAAATGGTAAGGGAGAAATATTTTTGTTCGTTTGTTCAGACTTATATCAACCATATGAGTGTACCCTTTCTTGGGTTGAACTATAACTTGATTTTCATTTGAAACCACCGGATTTTTCTGCATATTTGGACTTTATCCATTCTTTTGCTTCAACATTTGCTTTTGCTCTTAGTGTTAATTTGTTAAATGGGTAAGGGACGTGCTGCAGCATTGCTGCCTTCATATGTAGTATTGAATTTGTTTTCGATTCTGAGATTTTGCTTCAAATTTCAACGTTAGAGCATTAATTGATTTCAATCAGAAAACTGTAGTTCATAGATTTATAGTTGAGGAGAGTAACTAACGGTGTGGAGTCCCAGGGTCCCTCTGAGGTGGTATTTCATGTATTTAGCGGTGGATCGTCTGAGACCAGGTAGGTCGACTGTCCTATCTGGAGAATTTTTGCAAGGTGACCCTGAGAATGGTGGATCATCTCTCGTTCATTGTGCCTTTGCATTTTCTCTCTAAGATATTTCTGTCTCCCATCTTTTTTTCTGGTCTTGCCTGCCACATCGTGAGCATTCTCTAATAACGAGGGCATGGTGCGGCAGGGGACATGGCGGAGGGTAGTGCCGTGGTATGTCTGGACCATTTCCAAGGGGTGAAAATGATGTCTAGCTTGATCTTGGTGGATATGGTGACCAAAAGGATTACGTTTCATGTTGCACCTTGGTATTTGTGTTATTGAATTGGGTGCCTATCCATTCTTCGTTTATACAATGTCTAGGTATAATGTTGCTGTAGTGTATATACGTGCTAACTCTATGTTCTTGTACTTTTTCATAGAATTATTGTCTGATTTTAGCATATATATCAGCTGCAGTCCTAGCTTCTGTCGTGCACGATATTTGATGTAATGGTAGTTTCTGTTGAGATAGAAAAATAAAGAAAGCAAATTTAGGTGCAAGGGTAAGGAGATATCGAGGCAATGTTTGAAGTACTTTTGTTTTAAGTGCCTGCGATTGTTCTGTTACTGTCATTCTTAGTATTGGCTAGATTTTGGATGAGTTTAGTTGGATGCTTAATGCCTTGCAATGTTTAGATCTATGCTATTGACCATCTGATTTGATTGGAGTATTCATCTGTCTTTTTGGGTGCCTAAGTCAATGAATGTGTTATTGTCTCTGTTTTGACATAACTCCCTTTTACTCATTTCAGTCAACAGAGAGTGTTTGCAGTTCAAGTCTTTGAGTTGCATAGATTGATAAAGGTACGCTGGATGTCGCTCTTCAATGAAATTATTTGGCGAAGTCTAGTAGTAACATATCTTTGTGCATTTACAGGTACAGAAGTTGATCGCTGGGTCACCACATCTTCTGATTGAGGATGTTTCTGGCTTAGGCAAAACTTCTTTAGTCAACTCTCCTGCGAAGAAATTTTCCGAGGACCATAATGGCGGATATCCATCACAAACTACAAACCACAAAGAGGAGCAGGAGAAGCCTGGCCACCAGATGGAGTGTTCTGCAGAGAATGCAGTCGGGAAGACATCGATTTCTTCTGTCAAAAGTGCCAATCAGCTTTCAGATTATGGGCCTGGTATGAGAAACCCACCTCTTGCACCCATTGTGCCTGATGTGAAAATGGGCCCATGGGGTTACCCTCAGCCATCGGGGCAGCAATGGTTGATCCCTGTCATGTCTCCTTCAGAGGGGCTCGTTTACAAGCCCTATCCTGTGCCTGGATTGACGGGAACAGCTTGTGGAGGATGTGGGCCATACAACTCTTCTCCAATGATGGCGAACATCCCAAACCCTGCCTATGGAGTTCCACTGCATCCTCATCACCAAGGATTTGGGTTCCCTTCGGGTGTTCCTCCACCTGGCCATAGTTATTTCCCCACGTATGGTATGCCCGTCATGAGCTTCAACGTTTCAGGTTCATCTGTAGAACAAACGAACCGGTTTTCCGGACCTGTCAAATACGGTCAAACGGGCCAATTATCTGGAGGGGAAGTTAACAATCTGCAGCATCAGAATTCATCTAACTTACCTAAGCAGAGAAAAGGATCAGTTGCTCAGATCAAATTCCAAGCCAATAAAGACAGTGAGTTGCAGGTGAGCACGGCAAGCAGTCCTAGTGAGAAACCACCAGAGGGACTTGGGAATGTCCAATCCTCAGACGGAAAAGAAGCACTCTCACTTTTTCCAGTTGCTCCAGCAGTTTCTGAAGGGGGATCTCAGCTTCGCGAGGCGGAGCAGCCTACAAGGGTTATTAGAAGTGTGCCTCACAACGCTAGATCTGCAACAGAGTCTGTGGCTCGAATATTCAGGTCTATACAAGAAGAGAGGAAACAGTTTGACTCCATTTAGGGGCTCGGCTGACTATGTTTGTCTCTCATAAAGTCGTAAACTCGGAAACTCATTTGAGTTCTGAGCGTGAGAGCTTCTGTATTTGTGTTATATTCGTCTTTTGGTCCTTATAGATTGGTCTGTAAATTAGGTAATCCTATGTGGAAGTTCATAACCGGATTACATTTGTCATCTCGGTGTAAGTCGCTAGAGGTGTCTTTTGGTAAGGTAAATTTTGTTCCAGTGAATCGGTGCCATTATATCACTACAGTGTAACTTCCAATCGAATAGCCATCTTGTGTTTTGCCTGTTGTATCAGTAATTTCATCATTCCTTGTCTTTATCAAGGGAGTTGAGCTCATGACTATTGGGCGCTGCAAAATCGCTCCACGATGACACGATTTCCCGGATTGATTTGGGCATGTCCTTGTTTGGTGCCCATAAGTAAATCTCGACTTTTGAGCAGTTCTTTGTTGTGGACGTATTAGTGAATCGTGATGCTTGATGAGGGAACTTCTGATCTATAGCATTTGTCATCCCTGGGGAGCCGAAAGGGGATGTGTAGGGGCAAAAGCTATTTCACTACTACTGAAGGGGAGTTCAATATCTTGTGACCCCAAATGAAATTCTTTGAAAGGAAATTTTATTTGCTACACTTGCATGACATTCACATATTACTCATCATCATGGGCAGAAATGATTTTGTCCCAGTCCGCCGAAGTAGAACACGGGCTCGCCGACATACCCATCTCTATGGTTGTTCCCATTGTAGCAGTACTCTTGATCACTATAAACCCCAACCCACTCCGGGTACTTGAGTGAGAGTGAGAAGTCCACGATCCTAACGTGGTTGATGTAGCAGGCATGGCCATGGAGTGCCCCTGAGTACTCCCCACTTCCCATGGCAGTTCTGGTGTGAGGAGTCTTCTTCACCATCGTACTGTACACTTGACCTCCCCAGTTGACCATTATGGCGCTGCGCTTCAGGTAGAAGAAAAGGGATCCCGGAAAATACCCGAGGACCAGGTTGTTCGTGAGGCGTAGCCACCAGTTGGAAGTACTTGGATCCTGGTTCAATGATAATTATCTCCGCTCAAAAATAATATTTCCAAGAAGAGAAGGTACAGCTTTTTAAAGGTAAACCTGAATTAATGGGCGAACCCGATTCAGATGAAATTGTAAAATGGTTGGAACGGTTAAGTCAGGATTGACATGAAGAGCAAATCATTGTCCAAGGGCACACGGACACCTTGGGCATTTGAATGTAACTAGCCTGCTCAAACAGGGATTTGCCGATCCGGTCTATTGCAAGTAAAGAAGGCAAAGAAGATTGAGAATTTAAGTACCAAGAAGATGCCGACTGATATTTGATATTGTTCCCGTTCAGAAGATATTGGACCTAGAGCAGAGCCGAGGGCCACCTCAGAACTAGTTTGAACGAACCCAGAACAGGTCAAATCGAAGCAGCCTGTGGAAACGCTTCCATCAACCTATGTAATAAAGGAAAAGGAAGATAAGCCAACCGATTAAACGGTTCAGCTCCGCCCAGAAGGAATGGTCTATCATGATAGAGAACTCACGGTCCAATGTGTGAAAAGCCGAGTTTGCTTATCTCCATATAATTTTGGGTTCACCTGGGAATAGGAAAATCTTTCTGAGCTATCTCAATATATAACCAACAACTAACAGGTTGTAAGTAAAAGAGACCCCGACTGAAATTGAAAGACAGACCATCCATCCTGCTTCAACACTTTCGTACTTATTGCCGGGGCCACCCAGAAGCCATATCTGGGCTGTAGTGAAGTCATCTGGCAAATCAAGGTTTGGATTCCATAAGTTTATGTCACTGGAAGCTCCTATGTAGTTGTACCCTACTGTCACAAGGATTGCTTGCTGCACAAGAAACATAGTGAAATAATATTACTAGACCCTAAAATGTGTGAGGGAACAAGTTTCTGTAAGCAAGTCAACGAGGGGCGTTGAATTCTGTTGAAGGAATGCTTACATCACGATCTTTTGTATAAGGAAGAGAGACTCGGGTTCCATTTATGACCACATTTCGAACATTTTCACTGAGGGTTGAATTAGCCACGTAGTCCTGTGAATGAGGATGAAAAATTTTCCCAAATTGCTCGGGACTAGAATCTCTCAACAAGTCTTGCCGCCGGACTCGTCGGATGGGAATAGTTCCCCGGGGACAACTTCCACTCTTTTGCCAAGTTTGAGCTATTACTGGTTTTGAGGACTCAATTTTTGTTGCTTTGTTTTCTGAAGGCAATTTAATGCTGGGTTCCATCTGCATTTTGAAGAAAGGATAGTAAATGAGGTTTCCAGGAAATCCCACCACACCCCCCAAAAAAAAAAAAAAAAAAAAAAAAAAAAAACAAAAAAAAAAAAAAAAAAAAAAAAAAGAAAGAAATATGAGGCTGCTTTCAATATGTGTGATGATAACGTGCAATCCGCTTGTTTGAGTTCCTGAGACTAGCTGGTTCAATTAAAATAAAAGCTATTTAGAACTTATGAGTCTTGAAAAAAATGTTGTCATCAAAATGTCAATTGTAAGTAGGAGAGCTATTGTTAGGAAACGGGCCTGAATGACATGCTCCTTCATTGCGGGATGGTCGAAGGCTGGTTGTTTGTGCATTTCAACACAGTCGATGATATCTCCATCTGCACTCTATCAATCAAACCAAAATTGGACATCAGTCTGCAACTTAATTTATTGGGAGTGAACAAGCTTTCATTAATTGTGTCCATTGAGTAGCTAACGAACAAATGGGTGCCTTGAAAACTCACTTTTCTTTTGTGTGTCTGAGTAAGTGCGTGCGTGAGAGAAAGAGAGAAAGAGAGCAACTTTTCTGAAAGAACTCAAATTACAACCACATCCTCTACTTATCAACTCGAGCCAATGTATGAGTACTGTAGATTTGACTGCAGCAAAAGGATGGTTGCATGGTTGAAGTACGGTGCAAAAAAATACTGACATGGAAGAAAAATTTAACATTTCTTATATGGTGATTTGTGGGGATCCCATATATGGCATTACTTTCTGACCAAAACTGAAAAAAAAAAAAAAAAAAAAAGAAGAAGAAGAAAAAGAAAGAAAGAAAAGGGGAGAGAGAGAATAAAAGCATATCACGTATTCATATCATTAGTTCTATTTGGAATACAGAAAAATTGTCCTGAATCTTATGGCACATGTGCTGTTGATCACCAAGAGTGTAATCACTTTTTCCTGAAATGGCTCCAGAAAAACATGGGTTTTGTACCAAAAGCAAATGTTCAGCGATGGCTGTGGAACTGACTTTCATCACATTGTTATATGAAGAGACACCAGAAATGATTTAAAGATCAAGGTTTTATGAGTTAATTAGTGTAAGCTGATGCAAAGTAGCCGAAAATACTGAAAACACGTCGGAGAATTTTGTTGCCCTCCAAACAAAAGAAGCCTTTTCTGGGCCAAGAAATCAAGGCCAGCGTCTCCTATTTGATGTAATTCTCACAGATTGGTTTTTCAAACCATGAATCAGTATCAGCAGAAAGCCTATTCAAAGAGGCGTCGAAGGAGATATGATACCTGAATGCTCTTCACTGCAGGCTTATTAAGAAGCCTGAGTCTTCTATCAATATCATCATCGTCCTCCTCCGTAGCCTCTCTGTTCATTGATTTTCTTGTTGCACTATTAGCCAATGTGGCCCAACACAATGTCATAGCCAAGAAGAGCATAAATCCCACTTTCTCCATTCTTTCTTTGGCTTCTCAGCAGGAAAATGACTGAAGGGGAAGCGATTAAAAAAGATTGAAATGACACAAAAAATGGAAAATGCAAAACCGATTCAATGTTTGTCCACGAAAGCCAAGAACCTTGCAAAATCCCAATTTGCCACTGTGATTGATCACTTGACACATTTGCTTCAGTTGAAACAGAAAGTACGCATTTACCAACAAAAAGCCAAATAGAAATAAAAGACAATGATACACCGACCAGATTGTTTCTTGTGAATTAAGTCAAGATTGACTGAACTTTGACTTCTTCAGTTAACGTCAACTCAGAAAAAGATCAACTTTTATGACTTTTCTGCCAAATGCCATAGTGTTCTTCACAGATGGCAGCAATGCACGATAAACTGACTGAAAATGACCTGCACTGCAAGAAAATTTTCCAGGCATGCTGAATAAGAGCATGAATTTTCTCTTAGCAGAAAAAGATCAGGGATCTAAAGTATAATTTAAATATGGGAAGTGCCAGCTCGTCAAACTTCATAAAAGGCCTTGTGATTGTGGCATAAAAATCTACGAGATTTATATTTTGGACAAATGTGGCTTTCTCTTCTTTTTTGTTGGTCGAAACATATCACTTACATTTAACCAGTGAAGTTAGGAAGACAACCACAATTAACGTCTAAACACACCAAATCCCCAAGGGCTTAGATAGCCAATTAGGAGGGAGGTACTCTAATCTATGGGCTTCGGCAATCCAATCCACAAACCGATTGGCTTCACGTGGACCCGTTGACCTGAAGTGCTTAATAGATGGGATGAGAATGGTTTACTTCCACACATTTAAGCCGAGCCAGCAAGCCCATACAATCTTCAATTACTGTGTTATGGCTTCACCCACACGAGTTTATTACCGTGTTCTGGCCTGGACTTCATGCTTAACCTGAGAAGAACCATGCCTCCAGGTTTAGTTTAGCCCGCCGGTTGATCAGGTCTGAAATTCTAAGACATATAAGAAAGGCTTTCAATTGGTGAAAATGAAACGGGAAAATATATGTCCTTTTTCTTTAAACTCTGTTCCTAACATCTGCCGTACCAGGATGAGTCTGAAAAACGTAGAAACTAGCAGCTGCGGTGTCTAGTCAGGGGCACAACCCATTCCATCCAGGACCTCCAAAATAAAACTCAGGATCTTCAATATCCCCAAGGTAAACTCTTTTGTGTAGTGGTCAATCTCTTCCGGGAACTTCAGGATCATCAAGTTGTCACAGACCCGTACCCTCGTCACTTATTAGCTCAATTCTTCAAGGAGAACTGCCTGCTGCCCATCCATGTCGAGGTGTGGGGCGAAAATTTCCCTATTCTTGAGCTATACACTTCGCCTCCCCACTGCACGGTCTGTGCAGTTTGAGGTAGGTAGGCGAATGGCTCAGGCAGGAAGTAACCAACATTTGTCTTCTCATCATATTGAACTCACCATTTATTGGTGTTTGGATCTGAAATTGCATGGAGAAGTCTTTACCAACGTCTTTCAATTCGTCAAAGAAGCTAAAAGTAACTAGTTAGTGAATTCTTCGAGTAGTATCTCGATGTGGTCATAGATTGGTACTATCTGACACTTAAGGGATAAAGTGTTATTTGACAGGGAAGGCCGTCCTTGTCCAGATGGGATGAATGGCCGTGCTGAGGGCCATCTTGCTGCTCGTTTGAACAAAACCAGGGCAAGTGAGATCAAAGCAGCCGATTTTTTCCCCAGAGTCAGCCTGATACACAGAAGAGGAAGATACAATGTTGGTTTTGCAATGTCATAACAAAGATAGGCCATACAAAGATCAAGTCAATGTGTGAATGGAAGCCCTACTTAGCATTAAAAAAAAAAAGGAAACGTTTGTCCCAGTGACTGCCAATGAGACCCGGTATATTTGTCATGTTCATTTAAATGGAAAATGAGTTTGGATGATGAGTTAACTGTCCAATATGCAAAAATACAAGTCTTCCAGTCGACATACGTGCCAGGATTCAACTGAAAAGTTTGGAATCATTAGGCGTTGGGTTAGAATTACTGGAAGGCAACTGTCACAAAGCTATCACTTCGGTTAATCTGCAAAGGCCAAGATCTGATACTTGTTTGGGAGAAAACCAGAGATGTCCACCTGAGCCTAATAGCTTTGGTATGGAAATCTTAAATGAGATATGTGTCGCGTTGCTCATAGTTGACACTGGCAGGAATGACGATGCATCCAAGTCTTCATTATAGATTAAAAACATTTCTGGAAAGCCAGGAGAGCAATTGTCAAGTAAGTGCCTGTATGCTTAACCCTGGACACGTTCATCTAGATTTAAAATCTGAGGCTGTTATTGCCTTACTCTCAATTTTTTGTGATTTTGTTCTTGCATGTAAACATGATTCCAAAGTATTCTTTTTACATTGTCCGGTTTGGTTATGGAAGTTGAGTGATCGGAACTTGTAATGTTCAGGCTAAACTGCAAAAAGGTCAAATTTTAAGGACTTTGGATGCAATTCTCCCATTATTCTCTCCTTCATTGTGCCGTTGTATTCTCTCTAGAAATATTTCTGTCTCCATGTTTTCTCTTGTTTTTGCTTGCCATATTGTGAGCATTCAGTAATAATGAGGGCATGGTGCGGCAGGGGACATGGCGGAAGGTAGTCTGGTGACATGTCTTGGACCATTTCCGAGTGATATGGTGACCAAAAGGGTTATTTGTCATGTTGCACCTTGGTATTTGTGGTATCAGAAATGGGTGCCGATCCATTCTGCATATGCAATTTCTAGGTATAATTTTGCTTTAGTGCGTATGAATCCTGACTCTATGATCTTCATAGACTAATTGTCTGCTTTTAGAAAATATATCGGCTGTAGTCCTAGCTTTGGTATTGTGCACAGTACCTGATGTAATGGTAGTTGATGTTGTGATAAAAAAGATAGAAAATTTAGGTGCAAGGTTATGGAGATATCAAGGCAAAATTTGAAGTACTTTTGCCTGTGATTGTTCTGCTACTGTCATTCTTAGTACCGGCTAGATTTTGGATGAGTTAAGTTGGATGCTTAATGCCTTCCAATGTGTGGAACTCCTCATAAGGAGTTATAGTAGAATTTGGGTAGACTGTTGTTCATCCAGATCTATGCTATTGACCATCTGATTTGATTAAAGTATATTGCTTGTCCTTTTTGTTTGCCTAAGTCGATGAATTTGTTATCGTCTCTGTCTTGACATAACTCCCTGTTACTCATTTCAGTCGACAGGAAGTGTTAGCAGTTCAAGTCTTTGAGTTGCATAGACTAATAAAGGTACGCTGGATGTCGCTCTTCGATAGAATTATTTGGCAAAGTCTGGTAGTAGTAATGTATCTCAATGCATTTACAGGTCCAGAAGTTGATCGCTGGGTCACTATATCTTCTAAATTGTGGATGCTTCTGGCTTAGGCAAAACTTCTCAAGTTAACTCTCCTGGGAAGAAATTTTGAGAGGATCATAATGGTAGATATCCGTCACAAACTACATTGCACAAAGAGGAGCCCGAGAAGGCTGGCCACCAGATGGGGTGTTCTGCAGAGAATGCAGTCGGCAAGATGTCGATTTCTCCTGTCAAAAGGGCCAATCAGCTTTCAGATTATGGTTGTGGTATGAGAAACCCACCACTCGCACTTGTTGTGTCTGATATGAAAATGGGCCCGTGGGGTTACTCGCAGTCATCGAGGCACCGATGGTTGATTCCTGTCACGTCTCCTTCCAAGGAGCTCGTTTACAAACCCTATACTGTGCCGGAATATACGAGAAGGCTTGCGGAGGATGTGGGCCGTACAAATTTTCTCCATTGACCGCAAACGTCTTACCCCATTTCATAAGAAGAAGGACATGACACAGCGGTCTTTCATGCAGCCTTAACATAACCAAAAATCTAGCCTATATCAAATATATATATATATATATACACGTGACAAAAATGACATTTGGTTACAATATCAGAGTTTTTTTTTATAAACAACCAAACTAATATATACACTTCCACCAAAAACTAACTCACAAACTTATCAACTATATACAATTCATACCAAAAAGTCTCCCACCACAAAAAGTCCTCCCTATAACGAACTCTTAGATCTACTAGCGACTTGCCGAAGAACTTGAAAAACAAATAAATGAGAGGAGTGAGCTACCATGGCTCAGTAAGTAACACATTTCTTCCAAGCGGATTGAAAAATCATTATGCATATTTAAAATACAGTGAGCAACACATTTCTTCTAAGCTAATCAATAAATCACTATGCACATTTAAAACACTACCACAACTCGTTTTAATACAATATATTCATAATACAACTACCAAAACACCAATGGTCTAATTCATTGATCAATCTCATAAAAGCATGTGTCAATGATCTATTCCATTGATTAATCTCATCAAATCATACGTTGATAGTCCATTCCATCGACCAAGTTCAATGGTCTACTCCATTGACTAATTCATGCTCAAATGCCTAATCATGGTCAGTTTAACGCCTGTAACAAGATGACCAAGATTCCCCCTAGTAAGACTGCACCTATTATTAGCCGGTGGCTCGATTCACAAAAATATCTTAAACTAGTATGTGCATAGCCATACACTCTAAGGTCCACAGAGATATTAAGCATCAACCATCGATGACAAATATATAATAATCCACCATCTAAAAGAGAATTATTTAACAACTTACGCATTTAATATATATAAATATCAAAACGTTTTTCAAGAACTACAAAAGTTTCAAGATTATTTTATAAAGGGTTTTTCATAAACCATTTTCAAATAATCATTCAAATTGAATTCAAAGATAACTCCCTCTTTAAAGCAACAAAATGGCAATAATAGCTCGATCCTATTTTATATAATAAAATATACTATTTATCAAATCCTTGCATATATAATCCATAATATTTTTTTGAAACATGTGTTTAAAATACAAAAAAGAAATAGTGTCACTCACTTGAAAAGCTAAAAATCAATTACAGCAGTTAGTTGAGTCAACACACTTGAATTTTTAACAAATAACCGAAAAAAAATATTAAAAGACTAAGTAAAATGATATTTTTATGAATGACTCGACTATACTAGGCTTATTTGTCGATAAGACAACACCTACATGCTGCAAAAAGCCCGCCTCTAGCGGCAATTTATTCTTGTATGTTAGGTGCGGCTAGCGCACTAAATTTTGTTATGCTATAATTTCCTCCACAAAATTCCATTTCAAGCTATCTTATAGTCCTTAAATATCTATTGATGTACTACAATAACCCTAACTCAGCCACCCCAAAACTACACCAAAAATGGCTAAAATTTAGGGCCAAAGTTACTGTTCGCTATAGTTCTAGAATGCGCCCCCAACTTGAAAATTCCTTTCCGGACAAATCGTAAGTTCAGATCACGATCCATAAAATGTTATAGTTTCACAACACCCTAAACTATCATTTCTACAAAAATATGTAGTTCAACGACTCAAAAATCAAATTTTGCCGCACTAATATCTAAGAGATCCAAATTTCGAACTCTAATTGTGACAATTCCTTCTAATAGGCTTAGGGGGCGTTTGGTTGGGCATTCCCAAAGCCCCTTGGACCCCCAAAGCCCCTTGGGGGAAAATTTTAGTGTTTGGCAAATTTTTTGGAAGCTCCTTTGCCCAAGTACGAGCATTCGGAATGCTCAATGCTCAATCTTTGGGGAGGGGGAGCATTGGGCATTTGGCATTTGGGAAATGCCACGCCTACTGTTCATCAATTTTCTTTCCCGTCATCTTCTTCTTCTTCTCGTCTTCTTCTTCTTCTTTCCGGCCACCGAACTTCTCCGGCAGCCACCGCCGCTGCCGCCTGAGGGTCGCGCGTCGCCGGTGACCACCGTCTGGGGGTGCCGCGACGCGCGACCCGGCGGCGCGGACCTCGGCGGCGTCGCTGGTTCCGCGCGACCTCGGGCGATCGCGCGAACCAGCGACGCCGCCGCGAGGTCCGCGCGACCTCAAGCCGCCGATCTGGCCGTTACGACCTCGGGCGCCCGAGGTCGCGCCTCCAGGCGGCGACGACGTCGCCTGAGGTCGCGCCGCGCGCCGCCTGGGTCCGCGCGACCTCAGGCCGCCGGACGGCTAGATCTGGCCTCTGCGCCTCCAGGCGCCTGAGGTCACAGCAACGGCGTCACCTGAGGTCGCGACCTCAGGAGGCTGGACGACCAAATCTGGCTGTCCAGCATCGCTGGCCACCAAATTTGATTTTCAAATTTTTAAAAAAAATTAAAAGCAAAAGCCCATTTGTAATAAGTTTTGCCAAACGGTATTTTTGCACGAGCCACTTTTCAATGCGTAATTTGCCAAATGGCCGAGCATTCCCGAAAACCCTTTATCCTAAAGATATTTGCATTTGGCCACATTCCCCAAAAGCCGAACCAAACGGGCCCTTAGGCTTTGATTACTTATTAGAGTCAAGATCGCAAGCGCAGCAAAATTTTTTCTCTTTTTCCCTTTTTCTCCTCTCCTTTCTCTCCTCTCCCTTGTTTCTTTCTTTCCCTTGAGTGGCCTCTCGGCCTGTCTCTCTTTTCAAAAGTGGCCGAAACTCCACTGTTCGCTCTTTTCCTCTTTTGTTGACTTTTCAAACCCTTTTTCTTTCTTTATTTTTCCTTTTTTTAAGCCCATATTTTACAGCAAACATCCCAAACCCTGCTTATGGAGTTCCGTTGCATCGTCATCACCAAGGAATTGGGTTCCCTTCAGGTGTTCCTCCACCAGGCCAGAGTTATTTCCCCATGTACGGTATGCCCGTCATGAGCTTCAATGCTTCAGGTTCATTTGTAGAACAAACGAACCAGTTTTCTCGACCTGTCCAATCTGATCAAACACGGCAATTATCCAGAGGGGAAGTTGACAATCTGCAACATCAGAATTCATCTAACACACCTAAGCAGGGAAAAGGATCAGTCGTGCAGTTCAAATTCCAAGCCAATGAAGTCAGTGAGTTGCAGGTGAGCATGTCGAGCAGTCCTAGAGAGAAACGACCAGATGGACTTGGGAATGTCCGATCCTTGGAGGGGAAATAAGCGCCCCCGTTTTTATCCTGTTGCTCTAGGGGCTTCTGAAGGCTGATTTCAGGCTCACGAGGCGGAAGAGCCTACAAGGATTTTTATAAGTGTGCATGACAGTGGTCGATCTGCAAACGAGTCCGTGGCTCAAATATTCAGGTCTATAAAAGAAGAGAGGAAACAGCTCAACTCCATTTAGGGGTTTGGCTGACTATGTATTTTTTTTTTTTTTTTTTGACCCGAGAAGCGCCATACAGCCGGCGGCCGGCGGCGTAAACCTGGGGCGACCTACAGAGACCCACCTCCCACGGACCGCAAGTAAGTCGCGCAAATGACGAGGTGGGGAGTTGAACTCTGGCCTTGCGGGTGGCCAGCGTGCAACTCCACCATCTCTGCCACCAATGGGGTGGGTTTGGCTGACCATGTTCGTCTCTCTTAAAGTCGTAAACTCAGAAACTCAGTTTAGTTGTGAGCGTTAGTTTCTGTATCAGTGTTCCATTTATCTTTTGGTCATTACAGATTGGTTTATGTATACTGGGCAGTCCTATATGGAAATTCATCACTATATTACGTTTGTCATCTAGGTGTAAGTCGCTAAAGGTGTGTTTTGTTAAGGGCAAGGTAAATTTTGTTTCAGTGAATTGAAGTCCTATATATCGCTACGATCTGACCATAGAGCCTTCTTGTGTTTTGCCTGTTGCATCAGTAATCTCATAATTTTCTTTAAGATATTCGAAAAGCTTGTGCCTATTGGGTGCTATGAATTCGCTCTGTATGATGCATGCGATGATGCATGAGGGTGGATCGTTTTCAGCATGTCCTCGCTCGATGCCCATAAGTAAATCTCTCCGGCTTTTGGGCAGTTCTTTGTTATGGGCGTATTAGTGATGCTCAATGAGGGAACTTTGGATCAAAAGTATTTTTCATCTCCGGGGAGTCTGAGAGGGATCTGTTGTGGCAAAAGCTATTTCACTTTTACTGAAGGGAGTTCAAAAGCCTGTGACGAGTGAAATTCTCTGAAAGGAACTTCTATCTGCAATACTTGCATGACATTCACATATCACTTTTACAGAAATTATTTTGTCCCGGCCCACCAAAGTAGAAAACAGGCTCATCGACGGGCGTATCTCTATGGTTGTTTCCGTTGTAGCAATACACTTCATCATTGTAAACCTGAACCATTTCAGGGTACTTGAGTGAAAGTGAGTAGTCCACAATCCTAATGTTTTTGATGTAGCAGGCGCGGCCGTGGAATGCCTCCGAGTACTCCCCGCTTCCCATGGCAGTTCTGGTGTGAGGAGACTTCTTCACCATCGTACTGTACACTTGACCTCCCCAGTTGACCATTATGGCCTTTTGCTTCAAGTAGAAGAAAAGGGATCCCGGAAAATACCCGAGGACCAGGTTGTTCGTGAGGCGTAGCCACCAGTTGGTAGATTTAGGATCCTGGTTCAATGATAACTATCTCTGCTCAGAAATAATATTTCCAGAAAGAGGACTTGCAACTCTTTAAGTTAAACCTGAATTAATAGGCGAGACCCAAGTCGAATGAAATTGTAAAACAGTTTTGAGTGGCTAAGTCAGGATTGACATTGAGTATAATCGTGATTTGTCGAATATTTCCCCACTTAGCTTTGTCGTGGTCATGCCCAAAGGGCAAATCATTGTCCAAGCGCACAGGGACACCTTTGGGAAGTTGATTGTCATACTAGCCCGCCCAAGAAAGGATTTGTCAATCAGGTCTACCGCAAGTAAAGAAGGCAATGAAGATTTATAACTTACGTACCAAGAACAAGCCGACTGATATCTGATATTGTGCTGATTCAGAAGACATCGGGCCCAGGGCAGAGCCGAGGGCCACGTCGGTACTAGTTTGAACGAACCCAGAACAGGTCAAATCGAAGCAGCCTGTGGCTTTGCTTGCATCAACCTGAGTATAAAAGAAATGGAAAAAAACACGATCAGTTTAAGATTCACCTCCGTCCAAAAGAAATGATCGATTACGATGGCAGAGTACTCACTGTCCAATGCGTGAAAAGTCGAGTCTGCTTATCTCCATATAACTTCGGGTTCACCTGAGAATAGGAAAATCTTTTTGAGCCATCTCAAGAGATAACCAACAACTAACCGGTTATAAGTGAAAGGGGCCTAGACTAAAACTGAAAGACAGACCATCCATCCTGCTTCAACACTTTCATACTTATCGCCAGGGCCGCCTAGAAGCCATATCTGGGCTGTAGTGAAGTCATCTGGCAAATCAAGGTTCGGATTCCATACGTTAATGTCGCCCGAAGCTCCTATGTAGCTGAACCCTGCTGTTAAAAGGACTGCTTGCTGCCCAAGAAACATAGCGAAATGGCATTACTAGACACTGAACGTGTGAGGGAACAAGTTTCCATGAGCAAGTGAACAAGGGGCATTGAATTCAGTTAAACGAATGCTTACAGAACGATCTTGTGTATAAGGAAGAGAGACTTTGGTTCCATTTATGACCAAGTTTCGAACATTTTCATTGAGGGTTGAATTTGCCACGTGGTCCCGAGGCTGATACATTTTCCCAAATTGCTCGAGACTAGAAGCTCTCAACAAGTCTTGCCGCTGGATTCGCCGGATGGGAATAGTTCCCTTAGGACAACTTCCACTCTTTTGCCAAGTCTGAGATATTACTGGTTTTGAGGGCTCACTTTTTGTTGCTTTGTTTTCTAAAGGCAATTCAATGCTGGGTTTCATCTGCATTTGAAGGAAGAAAAGTAAATAAGGTTACCGAGAAATATCCCAAAAAGAGAAGAAAGGAAAAATCAGGCTGCTTTCAATATATAAGATCAAAATGTGCAATCCACTCATTTGAGTTCTCTGAGACTAGCTGGTTCAATTCAAATACGAGCTATTTAGAACTTTTCAGACTCAAAAAATGTTGACCAAAATGTCAATTGTAAGTAAGAGAGCCAAGGTTTGGAATTGGACCTGAATGACGTGGTTCTTCATTGTGGGATGGTCGAAGGCTGGTTGTTTATGCATGTCAACACAGTCGATGATATCTCCGTCTGCACTCTATCAATCAAACAAAAACTGGACATCAGTCTGCAATTTGATTTAGTGGAAACAAGCTTTGATTAACCATGTCCATTAAGGCTGCATTTGTTTTTATTCTTTTTTTCTGTTTTTAAATAATTTTTCTGTTTTTTTGTTCCTGGGAACAAAAAAGGAACAAAATGCGTTAGGTTGCGTTTTTGTTCCAAAAGTATTTTTTGTTCCTAAAAACACATCTCCTGAATGAAACAAGAAACAAAAAAAAAGTTATTTCTTGTTTCTGGAACACATTTTAGGAACACATTGGTTGCGTTTATTTTTATTCTTTTTTTCTGTTTTTAAACAATTTTTCTGTTTTTTTGTTCCTAGGAACAAAAAGGAATAAAAACGCGTTTGGTTGCGTTTTTGTTTCAAAAGTATTTTTGTTCTCTAAAACACATCTGATGAAAAAACAAGAAACAAAAAAAAGTTGTTTCTTGTTTCTAGAACACATTTTAGGAACGTATTTTCTCTCTCTTCTATTTTCTTATCTCTTTTTCTTCTTTTTCTTTCTTTTTCTTTGGCCGATCGCCGGCCTCGACCATGGTTGGCGATCGGCCGTCGAGGGTCGGCGACCTCGCCGGAGCGTCGCCGGCCCCGGGCGAGGCTCGGCCTCGCCTTGGCCGGGCGAGCTCGAGCTCGCCCGGATCCGGCAAGGTCGAGCTCACCCGGTGGCCGGCGAGGCTCGGCGTCGCCGGATCTAGGCAGCTCGAGCTCGCCCGGCCAAGGCGAGGCCGAGCCTCGCCGGGGGCCAGCGAGCCTCACCGTGGCTAGGCGAGGCCGCCGGCCCTCGTCGGCCAGTTGTTGGCCATGGCCGAGGCCGGCGACCGGCCAAAAGAAGAAAAAAAAAAAGAAAAAAAAAAAAATAAATAAGAAAATAAGAAAAATAAGAAAAAAATAGAAAAATTAAAATAAAATATTAAAAAATTAAAATAAATAAAAAAATTATACAAATTTACCAAACGTGTTTCTATTCTTTTTATATTTCTGGAACAGATTTACCAAATGTGTTTTTTTGTTCAAAAATTGTTCCCGAAAAGAAATACTTTTTTCTATTTCGTTTCTCGAACAATTTTTAAACGAAAATGTTACCAAACGCACCCAAGTAGGACAAACAAATGGGTGTCTGAAACGGCACTTTTCTGTTGTGTCTGAGTGAGTGCGTCAGAAAAATTTGACATTGTGATCCAATAAATGGCATTACTTTCTGGCCAGAACTGAAAAAAAAAAAAAAAAAAAAAGGGGGGGAAGAAATGCATATCACATATTCATATCGTCAGTTCTATTGAGCGGTGAAATACAAATTGGAACACAGCAAAACTGCGCTGGATCTTATGGCACATATGCAGTAAAACTCCAAAAATGTTAATCACTTTTTCCTGAAATGGCTCTGGAAAAACGTGGGATTTGTACCAAAAGCAAATGTTCGATGGTGGTTCTGGAACTGAGTTCAATAACATTGTCATATAAAGAGACGGCAAATGATAGAAAGATTGAAGTCTTATGAGATATCAGCGTAAGCTGATGCAAAACGGCCGAAATCCTGCAAACGGGTCGGAGATTTCTTTTGCCCTCCAAAACAAAAGAAGTCTTTTCCGGGCCGAGAAATCACGAAAATGGCGGAAAAGGCGGGTGTCTCTGGTTTGATGTAAATCTCACAGATTGGTTTTCCAAACCATGAATCAATACCTGAATGCTCTTCACTGCAGGCTTATTAAGAAGCCTGAGTCTCCTATCAATATCATCCTCGTCCTCTGAAGCCTCTCTGTTCATCGATTTTCTTGATACACTATTAGCCATTGTGGCACAACACAATGTCATAGCCAAGAGAAGCATAAATCCCACTTTCTCCATTGTTCCTTTTGCTACTCAGCACGAAAATCACTAAAGGGGAAGGGATTATAAAGGATTGAGGTAACACAAATAAGGGAATTTTCAAAAAAATGCAATGTTTATCCAAGAAAGGCAAAAACCTTGCAAAATCCCGATTTGCCACTGTAATTTGATCACTGGCCATATTTGCTTCGGTTAAAAACAGGAAGTACTCAACTGCCAACCTAAAGCCAAATCGAAGGAAAAGAAAAGGGTATCCTGATCAGTTTAACTATATTAAGATATGATAAGATTGAACTTTGATTACTTCAGTTCACATCAACACATAAATAAGGTCAACCTTTATGACTTTTTCTGCCAAATACCACTGTTCTTTACAGATTACAGCAATGCGCGAGAGACCGACCGAAAATGATCTCCACTGCAAAAATTTGCCGAGCATGATGATTAAGAGCGCGAGTTTTCTCTTAGCAGAAGAGGATCAGGATCTGAAGTATAATTCGAATATGGAAACTGCCAGCTGGTTATACTTAATAGAAGGCATTGTGATTATGGTATAAAATCCACAAGATTTTATATTTTGGACAAATGAAGATTCACCCATGCGTATTTGTCATTGTGTTCTGGCGTGGACTTCATGCTTAACTTGATAATCGGGCTCCGGCCAGCTCCAGAGAATACAAGCTTGAGCCATGTGTCACGGGCCTAAAGAAGGTCGACCCAAGAGGTTCCCCGAGGACGACCGTGACTCATCCGTGGTGGACCTCCTATGCTCGCTCGGATTTCCTACGAGCCTTCTTCCCGAAGTTTCTAGAAGACTCTAGCCCCATTTATGTCGGTAGCTAGTAGTTGGTATGTCGGTAGCTAGGAGTTGGCATTTATGTCTAGTAGTTACCGTTAAGTGTCGGTAGTTGAGGCGGTGCGATCTCGTCCGCCGGTTAAATTCTAGATCAATGGTTGTAATCCGAGGCCCTCGACTATAAGAAGGGGTGGCCTCCTTCATTTGTAATCATTCACTACTTCCACAATATAAAGTCTTTCCAGAGCTCCTCTCTCTAGAAATTTCTCTCTCTACGATCCGGGTAAGCGAGCGAGTGAGCGTTCGATCGAGCAAGGCTTGGCTTAGGTGCTTTGGCGATCCAATTCGGTCCCAAAGTGCCCAAGTCGCCGCGCGGTCACGATCCAGATGATCGGCCCGTGACAAGTGGTATCAGAGCTAAAGAGAGATCCGTTTCCAAGAGATTGAAGAGCGCCAACTGTTCGAGAGAATGTCAAGCCAAGAAGCGGCTTTAGTTGGAGAAGCTGTGCTAGTCAAGGACACGCGCAGCAAAGCAAAGAAGAGAGATGCCTCGGTGGATGCTGCGGCCACGTTCGATGAGAAGATCGGGAAGGTCCGGAGTGCCGTGCTTGAACTCATGGAAGGTCTTGACGACGTACGAGACCGAATCATGGAGGTTGAGGGCTCGCTCTGTGAAGACTTCACGACCGGCATCAACCAAGCCACGGCTCCATTGTTCGACAAAGATGAAGCTCTCGAAGCATCGATCGATGGTTTGAACGAGCACGTCCAAATAATCGAGGAGGTAAGCCCGTGTAGGGAAGAGGTTGAGGCCATGAAGGCGGAGATCCAAGAGCTCAAGACCGAGCTCGCCCTATGCAAACTAAGCATCACGAACGGTGCTGTGCCTACTCAAGCGGTGCCCAAGATCGAGGTGCCAAAACCAAAGGAGTTCAAAGGCAACTGGTCCGCCCAAGAGGTGGACAACTTCATGTGGAGCATGGAGCAATACTTCGGCGCCGTCAACATCCGAGACGAGTCGACCAAGGTACAAACCGCTTCCATGTTCCTGTCTGATACGGCAATGCTGTGGTGACGCAATAGGTGCGATGAGATTCGACGCGGCGCCAATCTCGTGAACACGTGGGATGACTTTGTGAGGGAGTTCTGGGACTATTTCTTCCCCAAGTTCGCTCAACAAGAAGCCCGAAGCATGCTCCATCGCCTCGAACAAAGAGGCGCGATCCGAGAGTACGTGAAGGAGTTCACGGAGCTCAAACTCCAAATTCGCAACCTAAGCGAAGAGGAGGCTTTCGGAGCGTTCATGGATGGACTGAAGCCATGGGCACAACTTGAGCTGAAGCGATGGGACGTGAGTAGTCTTGTGTGAGCGCTGAACATGGTCTAGTCTCTCATCGACCTCACCAAGGTTGAGCCGAGGAACAACCGAGCAAGAGATTGGAAGTCGGATTGACCCGAAGACGACACGAGAAGCACTCCCCGAGGCGCGCATGATCAAGGCGGCCGAGCCAAAACGTGGGGAGAAGGGACTTCTAAGCCGTCCTTCCAAAGAGGTCGACCGCCAACGGACTACACAAGTAAGTTCGATCAACCTCCGCCCTCTCCTTGCTTCATCTGCAAAGGTCCGCACTGGACCCAAAAGTGCCCGAAAAAGGGTCGAATCAATGCCCTCCTAGCCATAGAAGAGGTGGAGGAGGAGCCCAAAGAAGAAAGGCGACAAATCCGGCTTGGAGGCGTGAAGACGATCAACTCCGTCCGAGCTTGGTCGCCGTCCAAAGAAGGAATCACACCAAACACAGACATGTTCTTCGTGGAAGTCGAAGTGTGTGGCCGAACGCTTTACGCTTTGGTCGACACTGGTGCGTCGAACATGTTCATGTCGACCGAGGTTGCAAAGGCCTTAAAGCTTCGTGCGGAACTGACTGGGAAGACGTTCAAACCCATTAACTCAGACGGTCTCCATGGCGTAGGATCGACTCCTGGCGTGGGCGTCCAAATCGGTGGATGGAAGGGCAAGCTATCGTTCAAGGTAATCCCTCTCGATGATTATGATCTCATTCTTGGTATGCAATTCTTCAATAGTGTGAGATCCATGATCAACATGAGGACCAAGTGCCTCGTGATCCTCGACCCGCAATACCCAACGACAATCCCCATGATCAAAGGGATGGTCGACACCAAGACCATCGCCACGATCCGACGCCTCGTCAAGAACTTGAAGTCCGAGAAGCGACTAAACAAGCTAGCCGAGGTGAAGCCGAAGGTAGAGTTGGATCCTTCTCCAACACACGCCATACCCATCCAAATACTCTTCCCCGAGGTTGAGTGCGCACCGCATGCTCCGTCCAAGCCAAAGATGGAGCCGCGTGCCAAGTTTGAGTTCGTCATTGAAGGTTGCGGTCCTTCGTACGTGAGCATCCGCACCAAACGAAATCAAAACAAGAGAGCCCATGCCAAAGCCCGCGCTTGTACCAAGAAGGCTGCCCGTCAAGCTGAGAGCGATGAGGACGTCGCTCGATTAAGTGGGGGAGAATGTCACGGGCCTAAAGAAGGTTGACCCAAGAGGTTCCCCGAGGACGACCGTGACTCATCCGTGGTGGACCTCCTATGCTCGCTCGGATTTCCTACGAGCCTTCTTCCCGAAGTTTCTAGAAGACTCTAGCCCCATTTATGTCGGTAGCTAGTAGTTGGTATGTCGGTAGCTAGGAGTTGGCATTTATGTCTAGTAGTTACCGTTAAGTGTCGGTAGTTGAGGCGGTGCGATCTCGTCCGCCGGTTAAATTCTAGATCAATGGTTATAATCCGAGACCCTCGACTATAAGAAGGGGTGTCCTCCTTCATTTGTAATCATCCATTACTTCTGCAATAAAAAGTCTTTCCAGAGCTCCTCTCTCTAGAAATTTCTCTCTCTACGATCCGGGTAAGCGAGCGAGTGAGCGTGCGATCGAGCAAGGCTTGGCTTAGGTGCTTTAGCGATCCAATTCGGCCCCAAAGTGCCCGAGTCGCCGCGCGGTCACGATCTAGATGATCGGCTCGTGACACATGCCTCCGGGTTTACTTTAGCCCGCCGATTGATCAGGTCTGAAATTCTAAGACATGTAAGAAAGGCTTTCGATTTGGTAAAAAATAAACGGAAACATTGATGCTGCTTTTTCTTTAATCTCTGTTCATAACATCCGCCATATGAGGATCAGGCTGAAAAGCAAGAAACAAGCAGCCGCGATGTCTAATCAGGGGCACAACTCAATGCCGTCCAGGACCTCCAAAATAAACTCAGGATCTCCAATATAATCCCCATGAAGAGATAAAGTTTTTGGGGATTTTCGCATCACATCTACGCTGTCAACGGTACAATGTTACTTTAAAAATGTCAACCAGAACTCAGAGGTTAACGAAACCCAAAATGAATAATAAATCCACATAATAACGGTCATTAAGTGCAATTATGATTCTGCAAAACTTCCTCTCTGTGTTAAATATGAATTACCAAAAAAAAAAGAAGAAGTCCCAACAATGCATATTTGTAAAATATGATAGACAAAGCTATTCAATTTTTAGACACAATCGAGCACACAAATACCAGTGTTACCTTGTAACAAGATCTGGTCTGGATTGAAATCAAATATCATCACATCTAGTTTTATACGGCAGTAAATCTTTTCAGAAACTATTCATAGTTAATATATACAAACATGGCAGTAAATAAAACTCAAAATATACTTTGATGCCAAATCAACTAAGGGGCAAATCAACTAATGTCAAATCGATGGAAAATCTTGTTAGTTCTTTGGACATCCAGCATAGGACACATCACAAGAAAAATCAATTTGCATCAACATTATTGACTAATTACAAATAATAACCTAAAGATTAACATATCACGATTTTCTATCTCTTCACTTGACAGTCAACACAAGAATTAGAGAGATGATTAACATAGTAATTTTCTTTTTTTGGAGTGAACTGATCCAATAGAAAATGATGAAAGAAAAAAACAATGCATAGAGTGAGAGTCGTACCTTTGATATCACAATGACTAAGCTCGAGGAGAGTAACCCTATTCGCAAACTATATAGAGACGGATCAAAAAGTCGAACTTATACTAGACATTCAAGCATATCAAAGCCCTTCAAATCAGTCCATTATATCATTTTCAATTAACATGACAAAAACATCCACAGCGTCATTGAAGGATGGTCTATTAGCAAAAATAAGAATTCGGTATAACAACAAAACAGAACATACCAAAGCTCAATTAAACGACGCACATGGTAACACCGATGGTAACAGCGACGGCTGGAGCGGCGGAATTAGAGGCATCAATTGTGGCAATGGCAACAGTGGTAGCGGAAACAATTTCAGTTTGAGAATCTATAAGGCTATTATCCTTAAAATTGTTAGAAAAATGTTAGGTAATACGAAAACATAAGAACCATTGGAAATCCTTTATTAAGATATGACAAAATAAAGTCAATCATTTGAGGAGTGCAAGTATTGTCTTTAATGATAATTCCGTCCCTTGGAATACGAAACTTGATGCAACAAGTTTTAGCAGCTATTCTCCCAAGACACAATTGACATTATTCCATAATCCATATTGAATATTAGAAGGAACAAGAACAGTGTTGTCTCCTTTTAATACGGTATCACCCTTTTGACCATGTTTTGAAGTTTTACTTTTATATTCAAATAAAAGAGAGCCGTTAGGAAACCATTATAAATAAAATGATAATTATTGAAGAAGATAACCGTTTCATAACCTTATAAAATAATTAAGAGTTTACGAAGAAATAAATAAAACGATATAAAGCCATTATACGGCCATCGCAAAACCATTGCAAATTTGTTACACAAATGGTGACTTTCATGGCAATCATAACTTCTAACATATATTTAAAAACTGCTGAAATATCCAACACTTGTGTTTGATATGAAAATGGGCCCTTGGGGTTACTCTCAGTCATTGGACGCCAATTCTGCAACATCAGAATTTATATAACATATCTAAGCAGAGAAAAGGATGAGTTGCTCAGATCAAATTCCAAGCAAATTTAGACAGTGAGTTGCAGGTAAGCACAGCTAGCAGTCTAAACGAGAAACCAGCAGAGGGATTTGGGAATGTATAATCCTCAGAGGGGAAAGAAGTGCTCCCACTTTTTCCTGGTGCTCCAGTGGTTTCTAAACGGGATCTCAGCTTCGCTAGGCAGACCAGCCAACAAGAGTTATTAGAAGTGTGCCTCACAACGCTAGATCTGCAACCGAGCCCGTGGCTCATTTATTCAGGTCTATATTAGAAGAGAGGAGACAGTTCGACTCCGTTTAGGGCTCGGCTAAGTACGTTTGTCGCTCATAAAGTTGTAAACTCAGAAACTCATTTGAGATCTTAGTGTGAAAGTTTCTGTATCAGTGTTCCATTTATCTTTTGGTCATTATAGATTGGTTTATGTATATTAGCTAATCCTATATGGAGGTTCATCACCATATTACATTTTTCATCTTAGTGTGAGTCACTGAAGGTGTCTTTTGATAAAGGCAAGGCAAACTTTGCTCCAGGGAATTGGCGTCCTATGTATCACTATAATGTAACTTCCGATCGAAGAGCCATCTTGTATTTTCGTATGTTGAATCAGTAATTTCATCATTTTCTTCACTAAGGGAACTGAAAAGCTTGTGACTATTGGGTGTGGCAAATTCGCTGTGTATAATGCATGCAATGACCCGTGAGAATGGATCATCTTCAGCATGTCCTCGCTCGGTGCGCATAAGTGAATCTGTGACTTTTGAGCAGTTCTTTGTTCTCAACGTTTTAGTGATGCTTGATGAAGGAACTTTGGATCTATGGTATTTGTCATCTCTGGGGAGTTGAAAGGGCATCTATGATGGCAAAAGCTGTTTCGCTTTTACCAAAGGGGAGTTCAAAATCTTGTGACAACAAATGAAATTCTCTGAAAGGAAATTTTGTCTGCGATACTTGCATGACATTCACATGTCACTCATGGACAGAAATTATTTTGTCCCGGCCCGCCAAAGTAGAAAACAGGCTCACTGACATATCCATCTCGATGGTTAATTTCCATTGTAGCAATACACTTCATCATTGTAAACCTGAACCATTCCAGGGTACTTGAGTGAAAGTGAGTAGTCCATAATCCTAACATGGTTGATGTAGCAGGCATGGCCGTGGAGTGCCTCTGAGTACTTCCCACTTCCCATGGCAGTTCTGGTGTGAGGAGACTTCTTCACCATCGTACTGTACACTTGACCTCCCCAATTGACCATTACGGCGCTGGTCTTCAAGGTAGAGAAAAGAGATGCTGGAAAATACCCGACGACCAGGTTGTTCGTGAGGCGTAGCCACCAGTTGGAAGTGTGTGGATCCTAGTTCAGTGATAATCATCTCTGCTCAAAAATACTATTTCCAAAAAAGAGAACTTACAACTTTTTAAGTAAAACCTGAATCAATGGGTGAACCCAATTCAGATGAAATTGTAAAATAAGTGGAGTGGTTGGTTTAGCCGGTTTTGACACCTTTGGGAAGTTTAATGTCACTCAGCTTTTTTGTGGTCACACCCAATGGGCAAATCACTCTCCAAGCGCACATTGACACCTTTGGGAAGTTAAATGTCAAACTAGCCCGCTCAAGCAAGGATTTGCCAATCAGGTTTACCGCAAGTAGAGAAGGCAAATTGAGAACGTAAGTACCATGAACATGCCGACTGATATCTGATATTGTGCCCGTTCAGAAGAAATCGGGCTCAGAGCAGAGCCAAGGGCCACCTCGGTACTAGTTTGAACGAACCCAGAACAAGTCAAATCGAAGCAGCCTGTGGCGACGCTTCCATCAACCTGAGTATAAAAGAAATTGAAAAACAGAATCAGTTAAAGATTCAGTTCCGCCCAAAAGAAATGGTCTATAATGATGGCAGAGTACTCACTGTCCAATGCGTGAAAAGTCGAGTTAGCTTATCTCCATATAACTTTGGGTTCACCTGAGAATAGGAAATTTTTTTTGAGCCATCTCAATAGATAGCCAAAAACTAACATGCTAAAAGTAAAAGAGGCCTAGACTAAAACTGAAAGACAGACCATCCATCCTGATTCAACACTTTCGTACTTATTGCCGGGGCCAAGCCAGAAGCCATATCTGGGCTGAAGTGAAGTCATCTGGCATATCAACGTTTGGATTCCAGACATTTATATCGCCGGAAGCTCCAATGTAGTGGTACCCTGCTGTCAAAAGGATTGCTTGCTGCCCAAGAAACATGGTGAAATGGTATTACTAGACACTGAACGTGTGAAGGAACAAGTTTCTATCAGCAAAATAAAGTGATCATGGGGTGCTGAATTCAGTCGAAGAAATGCTTACAGAACGATCTTTTGATTAAGGAAGAGAGACTTGGGTTCCATTTATGACCACGTTCCGACCATTTTCATCAAGGGTTAAATTTGCCACTTGGTCCTGAGAATGAGGATGATACATTTTCCCAAATTTCTCGAGACTAGAAGCTCTCAACAAGTCTTGCCGCCGGATACGTCGGATGGGAATAGTTCCCTCAGGACAACTTCCACTCTTTTGCCAGGTCTGAGATATTGCTGGTTTTGAGTACTTAATTTTTGTTGCTTTGGTTTCTGAAGGCAGTGTAATGCTGGGTTTCATCTGCATTTGAAGGAATAATAGTACATAAGGTTTCAAGAAATACTCCAAAAAAAAAAAGAAGAAGAAGAAGAAGAAAGAAAATATCAGTCTGCTTTCCGTATATAAGATCAAAACTTGCAATCCACTAATTTGAGTTCTCGAGATAGCCAGTTCAATTCAAATAAAAGCTATTTAGAATTTATCAGACTAGAATAATGTTGTGATCAAACTGTCAATTGTAAGTAAGAAAGCTAAAGTTAGGAAACAGACCTGAATCACATGGTTTTTCAGCGCGGGATGATCGAAGGCTGGTTGTTTATGCATCTCAACACAGTCAATGATATCTCCGTCCACGCTCTATCAATCAAACAGAACCTGGATTTAGTCTATAACTGAATTTGTTGGAACTTGGAAGTGGACAAGCTTTCATTAATTATGTCCATTAAGTAGCTAACAAACAAATAGCTGTCTGAAACGTCACTTTTCTGTTGTGTCTGAGTGAGTAGGTGCGTGAGAGAGAGAGAGAGAGAGAGAGAACAACTTTTCTGAAAGAACTCAAATTGCCACTACATCCTCTACTTATCTACTCGAGCCAAAGGATGAGTACTGTAGATTTGATTTCCACAAAAAGATGGGTGCATGATCTGCAGTAAGACTAGAAAAATGTTATCACTCTTTCTTGAAATGGCTCCTCGAAAACACCCGGGTTGCACTCATCAGGCCCAGAGAGAATTCAGAACTAATTTACACAGGTTTCGTACCAAAAGCAAATGTTCAAGGACGGCCGTGGATCTGAGTTTCATTACATTGTTATATGAAGAGACACCAAAGATGACTGGAAGATCGAAGCCTCACGAGATATTAGTGTAAGCTGAATAAAGAATAGCCGAAATCCTGAAAACAGGTCCGGAGATCTTTTTTGCCCCCGAAACAAAAGACGTCCTTTTCAGGCCAAAAGATTATGAAAAGGGCAGTAAAAGCTTGCGTCTCACAGACTGGTTCTTCAAACCATGAATGAATAGCAGCAGAAAGCCTATTCAAGAGGAGTTGAAGGCAACGTGATACCTGAATGCTCTTCACCGCAGGCTTATTAAGAAGCCTGAGTCTCCTATCAATGTCATCCTTGTCCTCCGAAGCCTCTCTATCTATTGATTTTCTTGATACACTATTAGCCAATGTGGCCCAACACAATATCATAGCCAAAACAAGCATAAACCCCACCTTCTCCATTGTTCCTTCTACTTCTCCACATGAAAATGTCTGAAGTGGAAGGGATTAAGAAGGACTGAAATAACATGATATAGTGAATATTTAAAAGGGCTTTGCTAATATAACAGTCCTTAGGGTACTGTCCTTTTGGTCTAGAATAAACTATTATTTTCATAGTACATAAAGATTATAACGTAATCATTTCTCCTTTTTGTGCCAAATAAATTGTATTCTTTACAGATGCACGAGAAACTGACCGCAAATAATCTGCACTGCAAGAAAATTTGCCAAGCATGCTGATTAAGAGCATGAGTTTTCTCTTAGCAGAAGAAGATAAGGGATCTGAAGTATAATTTGAATAAGGAAACTGCCAGCTCGTTAAACTTCAATAAAGGCATTGTGATTATGGTATAAAATCCACAAGATTAAATTTTGGACAAATCAGGCTTCACCCATTGTTACTGTGTTCTGGCCTGGACTTCATGCCTAACTTGATGAGCGGGCTAGGGCCAGCTCCAGAGAATACAAGCTTGAACCATGCCTCCAGGTTTAGTTTAAACCGCCGATTGATCAGGTCTGAAATTCTAAGACATGTAAGAAAGGCTTTCAGTTGGTGACAAATAAACGGGAAAATAAATGTTCCTTTTTCTTTAAACTCTGCTCATAACACTGCTAAATGAGGATCAGGCTGAAACACAAGAAACTTGCAGCTGCCATGTCTAGTCAGGGGCACAACTCATTCCTTCCAGGACCTCCAAAATAAAACTCAGGATCTTCAATATAATCCCCAAGGTATCTCACATCGTAACACCTATACTCATCTGTGTAGTGGTCAATCTGTTCCGGGAACTTCAGGATCATTGAGTTATCACGGACCCGTATCCTCTTCACGTATCCACTCGATTCTTCAAGGATGGGGAACTGCCCGCTGCCCATCTGTGTCGAGGTGTGGGGCGTAAATCCCCCAATTCTCGAGCTATACACTTCGCCTCCCCACTGCACAGTTTGTGCAGTTTGAGGTAGGTAGGCGAATAGCTCAGGCGGGAAGTAACCAACATTCGTCTTCTCATCATATTGAACCCACCAGTTGCCAGTGCTCGGATCCTGAAATCGCACAAGGAAGTCGTTACCAATGACTTTCAATTCCTCAGAAAAGCTAAATGTGACTAGTTTGTGAATTCTCCAGATAATATCTCGATATGGTCATGGATCAGTACTATCTCACCCTGAAGAGATAAAGCGTTATCTGATATGGAAGGCCGTCCGTTGTCGAGATGGGATGAATGGCCGCACCAAGGGCAACCTTGCTGCTTGTTTGAACAAAACCAGGGCAAGTGAGATCAAAGCAGCCTGTTTTTTTCCCTGAGTCAGCCTGATACACGGAAGAGGAAGATACAGTATTGGTTTTGCTCTGTCGTACCCAAGATAGGCCAAACAAAGATCAAGTCAAGGTGTGAATGGAATTCCTCCTTCATACTATCGAAGAAAAAGAAAAATTTGTTGCAGTGACTGCCATCGAGACCAGGCATTTTTGTCATGTTTATCTAAATGAAGAATGAGTTAAGATGATGAGCTTACTGTCCAATATACAAAAAACCGAGTCTTCCGGTCACCATAGATGCCAGGATTCACCTGAAATGTTCGGAATCATTAGGAATTGGGGTAGAATTAATTACCGGAAAGCAATTGTCACGTAACTATCACTAGCTTAAACTAAATGATGAATTCATTTTGTTAAGCGGCAACTTGCACATACCGCCCATCCAGATTCGACACACTCATAATCTTGAAGAACGGCACTCTTTAGAGCAATTTGAGAAGTGGTCCATTCATCATCATATTCGACATGCGGGTTGAAAACTTTAATATCTCCTTTGGCACCGGTGTAACTATAACCTTCCGTGATCAATATGGCCATCTTGTATACAGTACAACCAATGTCAAAAACTTGAAGTGTTGGCATGTACCGTTAATATAAATCACCCCAAATAAAAAAGTGCGAATGCATACATACAGAGTGATTACTCTGAAGGAGGTTTTGAATTTTATTCTCATCCATCTCAGTGCCTCGATGGGAATTTTGAGCCTTCTTCCTTCCATAGTCAACTGGCAAGCTCGCTTTAGCCATATTATTCTTCTGCATTCTTCGAATGGGTATGGTCCCCTTGGGACAGCTTCCCTTTTTTTGCCACAGCTGTGATGTCCTAAACATGGAGGAACTCATGTCGCTTTTCGTGAATGCTTCAGGCATTCCAGTCGTCATGGTAGATGGATTGTCACTCGGTGCCATCTAAATTAGGAGAAGAAAGCTTGAAACATGATGAGAGCTGTGTGAATTTGTCACTACATAAAGGTCACCATTTGCTTCTTTGAAATGAGAAATGATTAACATCTCCCTCGTATATTTTATGTCAAAGATACAAAGGAGGAGGAGGAAAAGGAAAAGGAAAAAGGGTAAAGAAAAGAGAATAAAGTAACAAACTTTGAGTCCGACCTGAATTGTGTGATTCCTTAGGGCTGGATGACGAAAAGCAGGCTGCTTATAGATATCGATGCAATCAATGATGTCCCCATCTTCACTCTACCGGCACAAAGATAGTTGGTAGTCAAAGCCAGACTTTTCAGGCAAACATCTTAATGCAGATGATTTCATTATGCTCGCATTTCTTTTACTTAGGTCTGACTGCGATCTTGAAGCAAACCAATAGAGGACCATGCGCAACAAAGTATTATTTAAGGCAATACCTGGTCCAAACTACAGAACTGAAACTAGGCCTGTTCTTCGTGATCTTGGTTAAACTACTAAAATCTCATTTTCTGTCTCCTATTTTTATGCCTTATGTAATATAGTCATGCTCTGGTCTTCTACTTCCAAGGTTTGGCTTTATGTTTAACAATCCTTCATTAGCTGCTCCGTGAAATATAATGATGAAACTGAGAGGAGTATGTGAAGTAACCGATATAGAAGGGCCAAAAATACCTGAATACTCTTTATCGCATGCCTTTTGAGCTGGTTTATTTTTCCTTCGACTTCCATAGTCTTCTTGGATCGAGAAGTCGATGCTCCAGCCACAGCCCTCAAACTGATGCAAACGATTGCCAGCGTAATGCAGACCATTTTCACATTGAGAACAGAAGAGAGCAGTCCGTTGCCCATTTTTATAAAATTATGTCTGAACTACTGAGTACTGTGAATAGATTTTGAGGAAAACACATAACATGTCCAGGAAAGAGATGCTATTCTGTGTTGGTAAAAAGCAGGCAATCGCTTGCATGTGATTGAACTACATGCAGTAGCACAAAATGCACATGACTCACCTTCTTACCATCCAAGTCTCATGCATTCAAACTTTTAGTTATTTTTTCGCATGGTAACACGCAAATGCAGCAGAAAATTTGCGTGAACTGCACACAGTTCGGTGAAGGATCTCTGTAAACATTGGCTCATGAAAGATAGACCAGCCATTCGGATCGAAACTATCTCATGGCCTCACCTGGACTTGCAAAGTCCGCTTGGCCAATCAAATCTCAATGCAGACCGAAAACCGAAATTTAAGCATAGGTTTTGTAGCTCGTCAGCCCCCATTACTGTCTTATCCATCATCTGATCTGACTTAGCCCTTCACATAGCCCACTCAAGCGAAGCCTAAACCAAATTCTTTTCTACCTAGACTACCATGCTCACGAACAATTCCTTGTATGATGGCATTCGATTGTGCCGAGCCAGGCCAAGTCTCCTGCTCGAGTCAAACCTGATGTAGCTCAGCCTCGAATCGGTGTGCTCCCTGCAACTCGTGTGTTTATATACAGTTGAAAGACGGGACAGTCGAATGGACTCTAGTGACTTTGGGATTGGACTTAATCATCTTCTCCTAAGATGTTAGCAATGCAAAGCGTCTTTGAATCGTATAGTGGAAAGAGAGAACTGTAGCTTTTGCAATGAAATTTCTGTTAACCTCCATCGAACACAAGGAATGTTCAACAGCTTTTATCATAGAACTCGTTTAAACTTAGGAATTCTCACACGATTGTCTACTACAGAGTTCGTTCAATGCCTGACCATCGTCAAAGTCATCTTCCTGCGTATCGAATGCGAGTCCTTTGGTTTAACCGCTGTACATGTATTCTATGGCATTTTGTTCATGCAATCTCACAACGACGAGAGCTTTTGCAAATCTTTCCTATGTAATTTGTAAGGTTTTCATGTGTGACCATGGTCCTTCCATTCTAGGGTTGAAATAAAGTGATTCTAACGAACAAGAAAGAGAATATTCTCTCTTTTATGGTAAAGGATGATTAGTATTCTTACTTGATGTTCTATTTATTGAGATTGACCACGCGCATATAATGTGACATAACTTAATCGAGGTTAAAATCTAGGATATTGCATATGATAATTTTATTTTTATCTTATATATATATATGGTGGATTGAGGATTGGCAAGGGTGGCTAGTTGACCCTCGCTAGCCACTAGCCAAGGTTTCATGGGCCCTCACCTAGTCTGGACGAGGCCACGATGCCCAAATTAGGCAAGGTTGTTGCTTCCCTTGCCGAGATCCTATGAGAGTTGGCCATGACATTTGTCAACTCCTCAATAACAAAAAAAAAAACAAAGAAAGAGAAAAAGAAAAAATTTATTAAAAAATTAATTAAGAATATCAACATCAAATATGCCATATAAGACAACCGGCCACTTTTGGTCAACATTGACATCGACTTTTTTTATTAATTTTTTATTTTTATAATACATTTTTTCTTTCTTTTTCTTTGCCTTTTTTGTGTGTATTGAGGATCAATAAGGGTGTCTGATTGCCATGATTCTCAAATTAGGTAAGGGTGTCACGTCCCTCACTCAAATCTTGCAAGAGTTGGCTGGCGACCCTTTTTAGCCCCTTAGTAAAAATAAGAGAGTAAAGAAAAAAAACAGTAAAAAGGAAAAAAAATCATTAAAATATTAATTAAGAATATCAACATCAATACTAGTCGTCACATAAAATAACCGGCATTTACATTAGTGATTTTCACAAAAATTGGCCAAATAAACTCAGTTGACAAGTTTTAGAGACTAAATTACACAATTAAAATGTTTTAAGATTGAATTAGCATTAGTACAATAAATTTATGATTTCTTGGATAATCTCTCCGATGATTAAATTTGGTAAGTAAGCATGACACATGACATCCTAACACGACACTATATGCAAATCAAAGCGTATCTTTTATTGTCAATTTGTGGATCCATCCAAGCTACCCTATATGTCGTTTTTTTATTTTTCTTTCCCTATTCTCGAAACTTGTATCGCCATAGTGTCCATTGTTGATCTCCGATTCCATATTTTTCCACACAAGAAATAATCATGAAAAAAGACGGTTGTACACAAACATGACAGAGAAGCGAAAATTAATGCAATAACTTAATTTCTAGAGCTCACCATGATGTTGTATCTCTTTCTTGTCTTTATGAGTAGAACTCCATTATTTTTTTGTCAAAATATAGGCAATAAAAGCTCTTCACTCACTTTTGAACGCACACTCCAAACTATAAAAAACAGAATATCCAAGGAACCATCGCGATGCCATCAAAGCAACAAGTGAGAAATTGTATGCACGTCACTCGCATAAGATCTATCGAATTCAACAATCCAAACAAATATCAATCAGCTGCACCCGATTACTCATTCACGCCTTAGGTTCATGCGCGCTTCATCAGATGCGAGCAATCTCATGTTCGACCGTCCATCAAGCCTTACCCTTTCGTCTTATTTCGTTGATTTCATCAATAGGGCCGTTGAGGAGCATTGATTAGACGATGAAACTCGAAAAGTCCGCAGCGTTCAATGCGTTGACTTTGGCACAATCACGCCACATGCGTGGCTAATTCTTTCCACAATTGCATCGTCCATCCTTAACTTCGTTCTACAAGTCGGGCGAAGACCCGTCCCGGCACGACTGAAATGTCTAGCCAATCCCGTAATCGCCGGTCCTTCCCTGTTGGAATTGTCTTTCCCGACCCGACGTAGCTTAGTCCGAGGAAGAAGCGTCAAGAAGTTCGCCAGCCAGCGGCTCGTCAAATCAACGAAAAGCAAAAGCGACCCGACAAAGCAAAGCTCCTCTCCCCCTGCGAAATCGATCCCGCGGAGCTGCGCGAGAGCTCTCGGAAACTGAACTCCGAATCCGACAGTAACGAGTCGGCAGTTTCCTCGCATACCCATGTGTTTTTCTGTTGAACTCGCGCTTTCGAGTGGAGACCGACCCAACTTTGCCTAACATCCTCGACTTCCTATTTGACCCCGGAAACCATGGCATCCGCGTGAGCACTGTGCAAAGTTGTCTTCTTTCCGCTGAATCTGGCGCGGTTTAGTGCGTATAAAGCACCGGATCGTCTGCCCAGGTTTGATTCCCGAGCTTTTAGTCGATTTTGGGCGACAAAATCGAATCTTGTTGAGTGCCCTTTTGAAATTCTTGTCTTCTTCGTCTAGGGAAGGTGGTTCTGGTGCTTTATTTGCGTAGTTGGATCTGTACTAGTGTCTGGTTGTAGAGAAAAACGGGGGCTTGCTTGTTTGTTAAAGTTGGCGAGACGGAGATTTATAGGATGATTGTCGGAAATATGAATTCGATGGAGTTTCGCGGTTTCGCGGGTGTTTGTGGATCTGATGTTTTGCTGAAGAATTTCGGTACAAGTGATTTGAAGATATGCAAGGAAGGGCAGTGTCGTCAGAGGAAGGCAAGGATCTTCCTGTGGCGAATCGGACGAACCAAACGAAGGCGTTGCCTCTGAGATTGCTTCAGTTATTTGTGCTTTTTCTGTTAGTGTGTATTGTATTTTCAGGCATTAGCATATACACTGTTCGGCGTTTTGGGATTCAAAGCATGGTGACAACTGCTAGGTCCAGTTTTCAGCCGTGCTATGAAGAAGCCAACAGTTTAGACCGTTGGATTCAGCCTCCGTCGGATCTGCTTCATAATATGTCCGATAAAGAACTATTTTGGAGAGCGACCCTTGTTCCTAAAATCAAGAAGTATCCATTCAGAAGAGTTCCAAAAATTGCTTTCATGTTCTTGACCAAGGGTCCGTTGCCGCTGGCTCCTCTTTGGGAGAGGTTCTTCAAGGGCCACGAGGGGCTTTATTCGATCTATATTCATTCCCATCCATCATTCCATGCCCACTTTCATCCTTCGTCGGTATTTAACAAGAGACAAATCCCAAGTCAGGTATGATCTCTTCTCGTCTGGTGTGTGCACCTGCATGGATCGTTTACTTACTTTTCTGATATTTCAGTTGTCCGCTCTTTGTGGTATTTTAAATATATCGAGCACAAGAACAGCTTCTTGGTCTGGGTTATTTTGGTTTGGGTTCCTGTTTTGTTCTGGAGTATTCATTTTTTCAAGTGGATGATGGTCTTGTGGAATTTCAGAACTCAAATCTATTTAACAAGGCACAATCTCCTGTCAGCTAGGTTGAGATTGGGGGCTGCATTTAGGTGATAGCATACCACTGGTAGCTGCCGTTATCAAATATGACTTGGGAAATACAATTTTGGGATACAAGTCAAGTATCGTGGCTATCTTCCATATCTAACATTGCCATTGTTATTAAATATTGTACATGTAGCGTTTGTTGCTCTCTGGATGTGAACATTGTCTGCTGGCTAGAAAATACTTTAATGCAGTCTGAGGCACAGATAATGTGCGGAATGTTTGAATTGCGGTCAACTACTGGCCACATATGGAGTAGCAATATGGGACATCGCAGTAGGAATTTTGTTGGACTGAGAATTTAATTGTGGGGTCAATATCTTCATGGCTATGGAGTATTTCACCCAATGTTCATTTAAAATTACTGTTTTTAAAGTGTAAGATAAAGGGAGATGGTTGGAATTGGTTTGGATTGATAGTCGTAGGTGGAGTCTTCTGTGCCTAGATGGTTGATACTCAACTCAAGGGAATATTTGTTACTCTGTTGAGTTCTGAGAGATAACCATGGCTCATCCATTAATTACATTATGTGAAAATAGTTGCTAACCTGTCAATTGGGATTATCTGTATGTTTCCATTATTTGGATTGTTTGGTTTTGATTTGATCCTGCTGGAAAATTTGTGCAGCAGACAGTGTAGACAGGTTTTGTTCCTCTTTTTCTCATTCATATAAGTTGATTTGCCATTAGTGTTTTGGGAATATAAAGTGAGGATGATAATTGCCGGTTGAACTATGGCAGTGCCAGTTGTTCTAGGTTGGGCTTTCTTATTATTCACTATATGATGTTTTGGAAAAGATAAATACAAAGATGTGCGTTTTGGAGTATTTATGTTGGATGGTAAATGCAAAGGATCAAATTGTGCTGCATTTGATGGTTCCCTTGTGCTCTCTCTGCTTACATGTGAACAGTTAGCATGGGCAGCAAATCAAATATTAGCATTTTCAATCATGCTTTTGTGGTTACACTAATCTTCTCGCAGGAGAGGACTGAAGACAGTTTTTTTATGCTCATTTATAGCTCATACTTTTTGCATAGCTGTTCTATTTAATCTAAATTTCTCTGTTCTATTCAATCTTCTCACGGTTTGCTTCTCTGTTCTTTTGTCCTTCAGGTGTCTGAGTGGGGCAGGATGAGCATGTGTGATGCAGAGAAAAGACTCCTAGCCAACGCATTGCTAGACATATCCAATGAGCGGTTCATTCTTCTTTCTGAATCATGCATTCCGCTGTATAACTTCAGCCTCATCTATCACTACATTACGAAGTCCAGATATAGCTTCATGGGTGCATTTGATGATCCCGGACCATACGGGAGAGGACGCTACAATTTGAATATGGCCCCTGAAGTGAACATCTCTCAATGGCGTAAAGGATCGCAATGGTTCGAAATCAACCGAAAGCTCGCGATAAACATTGTGGAAGATGCTACTTATCACCCGAAATTTGAGACTTTCTGTAGGCCAGCGTGCTATGTTGACGAGCACTATTTCCCTACTATGCTGACCATCCAAGCAGGATATCTCTTGGCCAATAGAAGTATCACGTGGGTGGACTGGTCGAGAGGTGGCCCTCATCCCGCCACATTTGGAAGGTCTGATATTACAGAAGAATTTTTGCGGAGAATAAGCAAGAACCATCGTTGCACCTACAATAAGCGGAACTCTTCAACGTGTTTTCTTTTTGGAAGAAAGTTTGCTCCGAGTGCGTTGCATCCTCTCCTTGAATTAGCTCCAAAGGTCCTCGGCTATTAACAGATGCCAAAAAAAAGAAAGCTTTTCAAATTTGTCTTTATACATTGCATGCGTTGGGTGGTGCTCGAAATTGTTCGGGTCCCTAGTTTGCTTTCTTCGTTTGTACATGAGGCATAATCAGAGGCACCGCCCGGACAATATAGTCTTGATGTACAGAGAGGAGAAGCTAGCTTGTAGTTTTGTCTTCATATTGAGATTTATGCTAAAAATCAAGAATTATCGTTTCAAGAGTTGCTTCTTCTGCGCCATCCTGCTTCTGCAAGAATTGAGTCATTTGCTCTGTTCTCTGCAGTGGGAGAGATTTGAAAACTTGGGATGTGATTGTAGCGTTGTTGCCCGGTCGATATGGTTGTGGAAGACAGAACGGCATTGACAACTCTGGCGTTCGATTTATTGTGCTAACCTTAGATTGGCCGAACTAGTTCTTACTCAAATTATTCAGGCAGAAGCACATGCCAATCCCCTGTGAATTATTACGAGGGATGGTTTGAAGTATGCCCAATTCAATGTTGCCCTCTCAGAACCGTATGAAACAATGAAGCAGACACACCACGCTATCAGGAATGGGCTAAGACCATCCCTCACATCCTGCCATGCCTCCATCTCCACTCTGCACAAAAAAGCATGAAGGGCAGAGGAATGGGGAGACACAGCATGAAGCGTGAAGGTGAATGAAGCAAATGGGCAATAGCTTCCTGAATTGAGAGCACTACGCTTGGCTCACCGAGAAAGAGAGAGTGAGCAGATGACCAGAATAAAGTCATATGTCATGTGATATTTCATTTGATTTGACCCCAATGACATGTGTGCCTGTTCTGGTGAGGGTGAAGAGAAAAGGCATATGCACAGACATGCAAATGAAGATTTGATTCTTTCTGCTGAGGAACCCTCTGTCATCGACTAATCTTTTTGGCCTATGCTTATTCTGCACTCATACAGCTGTGCCTGGTATGCAAATCTCACCCAACAAAGAATGTCGCACTTTCATGATAATTGCGAAAAATGGGGAGAATAGAATCTGGGTACATGGTTGGACCACCCCAACCCCAAAAAAAGGATTATGTGTGTCTCAGAGAGAGAGAGAGACCATAAATATTATAAATAAATAAAAAGAAAAATGGGCATTTTGGCAGTGCTCTCGCTCCTTAGTAGTTCCTTGTGCATCACCATGAGTCTGGGTCAAGCAATTGATTTTTTTTTGCTTCCTTTTTGGGTCCTCAACTACATAGTTTTGGTAAAAGCTGCTTTCAGATGTTTTCTTGCTTTTACTCTTGGTTTTGCAGTTGGAACAGGGCTTAAGGATCAGATGTTGCAAAAATTGCAGTCCCATGATGATTTAAACCCTCATTCTATGAAAGCCAGAAAATAGGAAAAGGAAAAACAAAAGGCCTCATGACTTGTCTATTTTTTCAAATTAATCCGATGACATTAAGAAAGATATAAACTCGCATTTGTGCAACGTTCAATCCAATGAAAGATCATGACAAAAGGAAAAAAATAACCCGCATTCAATTGCATTCATAATCTCAAATCCTAATTGTTTTAAATCAAACAAATTTAATGCTATGAATTGGCAAGGTGGAAAAAATCTTACCCAAAAAACAATATATCTTTCTATTGATCGAGTCCATTTATTGAAATTAGCTCTTTAGAATGCGTCCACGCTATAGCAACTCTTCACATAGGTGACCAAACCTGATCCGACCGCTTCCGCGACCAGAAAAAGACGACCCGCCGGAAGGTTCTGGAAACCGGGAACAAACAGGGGTCTCCCTCCAGCACATCGGATCCGACCGTACACCTGTCACGTCGATTTTTTTTTATTTTTCAAAACAAAAAGAAAGGGTAGGGGGGGAAAGAAGGAAAAAAACTGGGAAATCGAAGATGGACACGTGTCGGGATCCTATTGGCGTACAGATTGGTGCACGTGGGGCCCCACGCCCCGGCCGAGGAACGAGCCAGGGCATCTTCGCCGCACTCATGGCAGCACGATCGCGCGTGATTTGCACTACACGCGATCCCCCCCGAAATCAAGCCCCACTCGCCGCGATCCGGTGGTGTCCTCCACGCGCCGTCGGGGGAGCGGCGTACGCGACAGGGCCATTCACCGGGCGCGGCGGCGCGTGAGACGGTCGCTTTCGCGGGCGAAACCGCGCGAGCCGGTTCGCTTTTCGCGGACCAGATCCGCAGCGTCAAACGGGGCACGACTTCGCTTTTTAAATTACCAATTACTTTTCACCCCTCGCCCCACGCCAAAGACGACGACCCCCGTCGGTCGTTTTTAGACCGTCCTCTTTCCCCCACCGAGACGCGCTTGCGCTTCTCTTTCCTCGACCCCGAAACGACGAAAGGCGACTCGCGTTTTTCTTCTCCTTTCGGAAAAATCCCTGGCTGGCCCCCGTCAACAGAAATAACACAGCTGTTGTACCAACGAAATCGCCAGCTGTGCACCCCGGGGCAGCTGCCCGTGCTGCCCCGCTCTCTCTTTCTATATATAAAGGCACCCTGCTCCACCTTTGTTTTTACTCTGCCAACTCTCTTGCACTCAAAACCCTATCTTTCTCTCTGTCCCCCGAGCTCTCTTCAGCCCTTCAGAACCTATCTCAAAGCTCGAGATCGCGACAATGGCGGCCGTGAAGTTCGCTAACGTGGCCGCGGTGGCCCTCCTCGTCGTCGCCATGGCGGTCGCCGCGACCGCCCAAGAGGCGCCGGCGCCCAGCCCCGCGTCCCCGGCCAGCTCCGTCACCCCGTCGATCCTCTCCGCCGGAGTGGCGGCCGTCGCGGCCCTCGTCTTCGGGTCCGCACTCAGGATCTGAAGCGGCACGCCGATCTTCCGGAGCATGGGGACAGATATTTTTTTTATATGGTTTCCGAGTGTTTGCAGCACTCTATTATCACTAGTAGCCGTAGTAGGGATGATATATTACAGTGGTTGTGATGTGGGTTTTTTCTCTAGGCGATTTTTTTACGAGGTGGATCCGCGAGTCCCTTTCTTCCTTCCTCCTTCGTTGCGTCGCTTCTGTGTGTTCTTTGCTGGTTTGAGAGTCTTTTGAGTTGAGTACATACTCCTGGTGGTGCTTCTGCTTCTGCTTCTTAGTTAGAGAGAGTCTCGTGCACAGTCCTGATGATGTCATAGATCTATTGCTTTTTCATGTACCTCAGACATATATATTTCGACATATATATAAATAACAGATTCGTTTCATGAAACTTCTTCCTCCTCCTCCTCCTCCTTCTCAATGTCGCGATCTCGAGGCGTGTTGCTTTGTAAAAACGGAGGATTCCAAAGGAAAGCGATTCCCTTTCGGGGGTGGTGCTTGCGTGAGAACAGTGAGTGCTTCGTGGGTGCGTTTTCGAGCGTGGGATGAAACGCCAATCGGAAGGAAAAGCGATCCACCCTGTTCTTTAACTGCTGAGGAGGCTAATAATGACGGACGAAAATCTTTAATTATTAAGGCGCGTTTGCATGATGGGCGGTCGTGATTTTTTGTCCTGTTGCGAGTGCTTGCTTGCTGTAGGGGGTACGGCGCATCATGTCCGTCACATGCGCGTATCGTACCACCGTCCGACTCCCTAGCCGGATGGGCCCGAACCGAGCCCCACGAAAATATCACTCGTCGTTTGAACCAAATTTGTACGAGAAAGTCTATGTTTTGATCAAATGGGGTTCGAGATTAGCCATGTGAACGTCTCAATTGATATAGGATTTGTGGGGCCGTTCGGACCTTGATTTGAACCTGGTGTGTTTTTTCGACATGGGATACGGAGCATTGACGGACCCGTGATTTGCGTCGAACGTGGCACCCGCCCGAGATATATTCCCAATTAGTGCTGCGGAAGCGCAAAAAGGGTAAATCAGGAGTCACGATTCCACCCGGGAAAACTGGACTCGCCTTTCCTTCGCCTTTTTCTTCTTCGCGTCCTCTACTTTTTGAAAAATTGACCGAGAGGGAGTCGCGAATCTCGACGGGGAGCGCACGTATTCGACGACGTCGTTTCCCTCTTTTGCTTTCTCGCTTTCTCTATATCTCTCTATTCACCATGACGGATGATTCGCGGCCCGCTGAAGCCACTGTCTGTCTGTCTCTCTCTGTTCATTGATTCTTTGTTTTGACTGCTCGGCCCCGCCGTTGCGATCGCAGGTCCCGCGACCGGTCCCGTGCCCATCGCTGCCGCCGCCACCTGTCCGCGATCAGCGAAAGGTGATACGTTCCGGTCACGGGCGAGGCGAAATTCTTTTGAGATTGCCCCGCCACCTAAAACACTCGGTCATTCTTACATTAAGGATTGAAAAGGAGGGGCCCGAAGTGAAGTGTCCACAGATGACTCGGCGAGAGGCAGGTAGATCATCGCGATCGCGGATCCCTTCTGCGGCAGGTAGGTAATCTCCCGGAAACGGTCACTTGCGTGGTGTACGCGGGACGTCAAAATGGCGATGCGTAGCACGGAGGAACGATGTTAGGTACGACATTTTGGAAGGGGTCAAAACGGGGGAGAGGTTCAATTTAGGATGATGACGAAATCTCGGTTCAAAGCATTACTTTTGATAAAACCTCGAATGAGTGCACTTAGGAAACGTAATCATCCGAATTTTATATGTGCGGTTGCTTCCATCATGGCGTGTTTTATGTGTATGTGTGTGTGTGTGTGTGTTTTTTCTTTCAATTTCGCTTTTTATCTTGACAAAAGAAAGAATGAGGTGTAAGATCTTCATTGAATGAAAAGATCATAAAGAAAGAATCCAAGGGGGATGTCTTCTGAATATCAAGATACGTCAATTCTCGTATATTTATCATCTTAATCCTCACGTCATCTCTCTCTATTTTGATCTCTCGAAATTACTTATAAGTCGTAGAGCTTCGTCTCCCGAGATACTCGCTAGACAACCCAAGTTCAAAAAAAAAAAAAAAAAAAACAAAAGACTCATTTTCACTGCATGACTCGTGTCGTATTATCGTGTGTGGTCAATACATTGAAAAAATAAGAATAAATTTCCGATGGAGAAGCTTTGATAACAAAACCCATAAGAAGTATTAGTCTTTTTTTAACATTTGGACTTCCTCGTGATATTCGCTAATAACGATTGAATATTGAATTTTCCCATCGAAGTACGCTTAAAAGACGTTTCTGATGATCGATCAGTGAGACACCTCTGAGAGGAAATAATTGACCACGGTGCTTGCGTCCCCGCTACACGTGGAGCCCAACGAGGTCGTCGACGACCTCGTATTTGAGGTGGTCGAGGCTACTCGATAAACCATACAACCTCATACGCGCATGGGCGCTGGCGCGAGAGAGAGAGAGAGAGATGCGTTGGAATTGGTAGCAGCTGTAGTCAAGGGCTGCCACAGCCACCAATGATGCGGCGGCGGCGTTGGTGGTGGTGGTGGTTGAATGTGGGAAGGGAGGATGGGTCTCAGGCTTTCGCTTTGCGATAAAGGTGAGCCTTTCGTTTCTTTCAACATCCAAGTGTCGACACCTCTTAAAAGGGACAAATCGAAGTTCCTAAACTAATATGAGGGGCTCGACTCATGACATCATCTCGACAATTTAGCTTTCCATTGAATAATGCATCAGACCACCAACCCCCTTTAGGATGATGCTACGGGATTATGGGATCCTTTCGCGTTGGAATTAAGCGCCTTCAACTCTTCGGAAAAATGCAAAGACAAGAAAGGTTCAGCAAGTCCCCGGCTCTCCCAAACTTTTACTCCCTCTCCTCTCGCTCATCGACATCGACTTTGGCTCAGCGTTGTAACGTTTAGATCTCACCATTTACATATGTTGCTCTACAAGAGCAGGAATTTGATGAAGAGAGAGAGAGAGAGAGAGAGAGGTCATATATGGAGAGGATGAATCATTTCATTCTTTCCCCAACGTTAAAACTGACGGATTTACATAGTCTAATTATCTTTTTTTTCCCATACTTTTCCTTTGTTGTTTTCGGACAAGAGTTCAAAAGAGCTCTCAAAATCTCATCGATCTCCGATGAAAGCATAGCTTACAGATCCAACTCTTCATTCGGAATCCGAGTCCATGTTGCCCATAGCCTTCAATCCTCTCGGTCTCTACACCATCATCAATCACACACACACAGAATCAGCAACGTCCCTCTTGTTAACGGGGGCCCTAACAACCAATTAAAGAATCTTTACACTTCCTAATAAGTCAAGATTTAATAAGTGCCCCTCAGGTGCAGTCGTTAACACGGCCATTTTGTCATTTCGGACCCTCTAAAATTGAAGGAGCGATGTGGTGCTTTATTTAGTTTTGGCCAAAGCGCTAGTGACTTGTAAAGGGTACCTTCTTTTTTTTTTTTTTTTTTTTTCTGCCTTGTATCAAAAATTCAAACGCAGTAATCATAGCGCTAGGAACGCGTATGTAGAAGAAATAAGTGAAGCAAATGAAGTACCTTCTTGGAAATCTTCTTCTCCCGGACCTCATACCGTTCTAGGGTCAGGTCGCACAACCACGCCCCAGGGCTTACCAACTGCACATGGAAAACATTCGCCAACTCGTTTAGAATTTTACAAAACCTCAATTTGTCAAATCAAAACGTATTCAATATGTCAGACCCAAAAACCAAAAAACGGAAGCCCTCCAGACAAAAGGACCACGACACTGCCACAAGGACACACCCCTCGAACGTGAGGAACAAGGTTAGAGGGTTTTTGACTACTCATACGGTCGTTCTTCCTCTTCCTCGAAGTTACCCGAGGGACGGACCTATGCGCAAGGACAGGACGGCAACCCACACATATCACGAGGTCTTTCCCCAACAACATCCACAAGACCCAATTGCGGAGCTGGCGGTCCAAACATTTTCCTCACCATTTCCCTGCTTTTCTTTTCCAAGCCTAATCTCAAGCTCGAGCACGATGATCAATTCACATCCTGGTCTACAAAAAATCAGATGGGCCGCGACAGCCCAGTCCAAAACCAACCACTCCAATTTCGACCCAACCCCTATTCACTCATCATCGCCACCATCAGCATCATCATTATAATAAACCCTAAAATCAGTCCTAGACCCAAAGAGGAAGACACCCCTCATCCATGACTTAACGCGGAAGCCTCGCCCCCTCATTGGACGAAACAAAGCACACACCGCGGGGGGCCCACGACCAACCCCGCGCATTCGTCACCACGCCCCACGCATCGACCGACACGTGTGCGTCCCGTCCTCCCCGGCTCCGACTTTTGTCCTCTCGCACGCTTTTCTCCCCCGACAACCGCAACAACAAAAAATGCTTTCTTTTCCCCCAGCCAAAAGAAGGCGCCAGAAAACAAAAGCAAGAGAGGCCCCGCCATTACCCCCTAAAAATCACAAAAAAGCATAAATCTCCGGCCCCACCACACGCACCACCCCCGACCTTCTTTAATTAAACCGATAGTAATGGAGATATTAAATTACCGACCCCCTATTTCCGCATTATCTCTCAATTTCTTTTCGGCTAAAGCTACACTACCAAATTACCGCTAGTGATTTTCGGTTTCCGAGCCATTTCAGGTCGTGATATCTTAATAATTCTCAACTGGGTTCGACCGGAATTGATCAAGATTGATGGAAATCGACAAAAGATTTTTTTTTTTTTTTTTGGGGGGGGCCTGAAATTGAAGCTCCGGGGAGAGGCGAGGGGGATCTTACATTGACGGTCCGCTGCACCACCTTGGCCCTCTTCTTGGGTCTCTGAGGTAGCTTGGACCCCTTGAAGATGATGAAGTCCTCCTCCTTCTCCTTGTTCGTCAGGGCGATCACGAATTTGGGCGGCCAGACCGGGGGCGCCGCGTCCCCGCTCCCGGACGACGACCCGCCCCCGCCCTTCTTGCTGTCGTGCGCGGTCTCGGACGATGCGGCCGATTTGTTGTTGCTCTCATTATTGTGGTGGGGGTGGTGGTGGTTGGGGTGGTGATGGTGGTGGTGGTGGTGGTTGCTGTTGCTGTTGCTGTTTAGATGGTGATGGTGATTGTTGGTGTTGGTGGTGGTGGTGGTGGTGGTGCTGTGGTGGTGGGGATGGGGGTGGTGGTGGTTGGTGCCCTTCTTGTCGTGCGCACCCCTGTCCGGCGAAGAGAAGCCCCTGAGACCGCCGTTGCTCTGCCCTCGCATCGCACTCGAATTCTCCGAGTTCCTGCAAAAACCAAACGGAAAACCCCACTTAAAGCCACACACAAGCATCAATGACACCACACCCAAAACACTGGCACCAAAAAAGCCACCAGACCCAAGTCAAGAAAGGAAGAAAAATCTAAACCTCCCCAAAAAGAAAGCATTTTTCGATCTGGGTAAGTTTACCTAATTACCGAAATGACCTCGGGTCCGATCTTAGATCGGTGGTGGTGGTGGTGGTGGTGGTGGTGGGTGGTGGAGGGGGACAGGCTCCCGAGAGGCTTTGCGTGAGAATCGGAGCAAGCGGGGGGGCGTGGGGTGTGGTGTGGGTTCTCAATTTTGGCCTTTAGTTGCAGAAGACTTGACTTTTTCGGAGGTGTGTTCTTATGCTTTTTTTCTGGAAAGGACTTGGGGAAACGTTCGGAATTCCCTTCTCTCTGGAATCCTGGGGAAAAGATATTTGGAGCTGTGGCGATTCTCTGTAGCTATCTATCTACACGCACACAGAATGCTTTGTTCTTCCCTTCTTTTCTCTCTCTCTCTCTCTCTTTTGGTTTTTGGGCATATTTCGATATCAAGCGCTTTTCTCCCCTTTTTTTTTTTTTGTCCTTCTCTTTCTTTCCGAGGGGGTGTTGGGGAAGGGCTACGTGGAGGGGCATGTGAAGGGTCGGGAAGGGGATAAAGTGGACCTGATCCCTAACCTCCGCTCGGCTCATGATAACGTGGGGCGCTTGACACGTAGCCAGAGAGAGCTGGAACCCCCCCGATCTAGTGCGGCCAGAACCGGGGCGGGCATCGCTAATACCCTCCCGGGTTAAAAAAGAGCCCGCAGCCCAGCTACAGAAAAGTCAGAAGAAGAAGCCGAAAAGATGAAATGGAGACTCTACCCATGCGAAAAGAATAGGGCATCAAATCGACATGAAGGGTTGGCCTCTCCCCATCATCATCACCACCACCATCATCGACGCCACCATGAAATAATTAGAGATCCATAAAAACGAAGAAACATCTTTTTCCAGCGCAAAACGCCTCACGAAGCTGAGACCCATTTCGTGCACGAGACGTTAAAGCTTTTTGTGAAGAGGGAAAAGTCTGAAAAACGACATTTGCGTATCAGCCTCACCCCACTCCATCATAACACCACCACAAGAAGGGTCAGGCCCAGTTTTTATCTCTTGAAATCCAGGACCCCTTATACCCGCCGATCCCCTCTTTAATCTCCAAATGCATCCCCATAAAATAAAATAAAAAGAAAAAAAGAAAGGGGAAGACGCTAAACAAATCGAGATTCCCTAAAGATGCCGTGCTAAGAAAAGAAACCAAAATCATCAAAAGATCAAACGTTAGATCTGCGCATCACCAAACGTGTCGGGGGTCCTATATGCACATTTCACTACTTGCGCCTCCCGATTCGGCCTAATCACCAGAATCCACAACACCCCTCTTTGCTCGGTGGCCTATATAGATTCTCCTCTCTCTCCCTCTCCCTCCCTCGAACAAAAGACGTATGCCATGTAGGAAATGAGGATCATGTTGGGTCAGTCCGTAAACAGTAGAAGCCCGTGTTAAACAACGCCCCGCACTCAAAATTATTTTTCTTCTTTTTTAACTCTTTGACAAAATGGGCGAAAAAGTAGGACAAGAAAACATGCCGCCTCTAAACTACCCAAAAGAAAAGAGAGACTCCAAAGATAGAATTAGATCTCAAAGATCCTTCTTGGCTCATCCTCGCCCACTCAAATATTAGATAAAAAAAACTCTTAATAAGCCTCCGGATCGTACCCACTTCCCCCCCACTACCGACTAGTGCCGCCGTGTCCAACTTCAATTTCAACTCCCCCCTAAAAAAGGGAGGAAAACAAAGGAGAGAGCCAAGCCCAGCGCACCACGGCGTCGATCCATTATAGAAACACAGCACAGAGAAGGAGAGAGAGGCGGCGGTGGTACCTGAGAACGCGCTGAGGTGGCGGAAAAGGAGGAGAGGAGGGACGTTGACGTAGATTCAAGTACACATTCCCGTTTGCATGATTGCCGGCCGCCGGGTTGGCCGAGTCCTTATCGGCCCCCCTCCCGACCCGCCGCTCCACCCGACCCTTGTGGGCCGCCGCCGCCGCGTCGTCCTTGGCCTGCACCTTCATGCACCGAGGCCGCTTCCGGGTCCCCACTGCAGCACGAAGTCAGACGTCGTCGCCGCCGCCGCCGCCGTCTGCCTCGTGGCCTCAGAGGCAGATCTCTGCTGCAGGCCCCCGTCGGCGGCGGCGGCGGCCCTGCCGTTGGAAGTGGTGGAGATGCCATTATTGCTGGTCCTCTGGGCGTCCTTTTCCATCTTCCTTTCCGTATTTATCCCTGTCCATTCCCCCCCGAAAAAGTCTCAGCGGAAAATTCTTACAAAAACAAAACAAGAAAAAATCGAAAAGGGACCGAAGAAATTCTCGTTAACTTAACTACGGTTCAACTCCCTCCAAATGTCTTGTGACCACCAAAAAAAAAAAAAGCTCAAAAAGATAAAATAGCTCTCGTCTGCAACTTATCCAGAACCAGAAAAATGAAAGATTTCACCCACCCCAGAAAAACAAGACAAAGAAAAGCAAAAAGAAAAACACTCAAAAGACTCCAAAGATTGAAAGGCTTTGGCTCGCCCAAAACAGATGACGAAACAAGAGATCGGGTAATCATGAATCGAATAGAAAGAAAAGTCCCAGAGCTCATCCGGAAGAAAACCATGAAATTCAAGAGCGAGCGAGCAATGGTGATGAGCTATAGAACTTGAATCGGAATCGTCCAAAACGATGGTAACAAAACCAGATGGCTTCGTATGTGGAGCGAAAAAAAAGAGGGGAGAGAAAGAGCAAGAAAATCTCTGACCAGCTCTGGTTAAATTCAAGAAAAAATGCAGGAAAAGAAGAAGAGGAGCTCAAGGAGCGACCAAGATGGCTCATTTGTTCAAAGAGAAATCCACATAATAAACAGCAGCCTTCGATGGTAAAAACTGCTCATTTGAGCCGAGATGTTCATCTGCTCAGAGCTCGAAATCAGAAGAAGAAGACGAATCTCTTTCAAAGGGGACAAAGGAGGGTCCGTGAAATTCAAACGTATTGAAGATCCACCAGCAGAACATCAAAGAGAGATGAGGCAGAAGACACCAGAGAGAGAGAGAGAGAGAGAAAATAGACCCGGAAAAACTCGATTCAAAAACAAGAAAGTGCTCAGAAGCAACGAAGTAATTCCAAAAAATTCCAGTCTCTGAAATGGCACGTCGCCAAAAGAATTCGTGCAAAATCAGCTCTTTCTCAAGAGCAAATGCACATCCGTGCTCGACGGCCACCGAGAAAGGAGGAAAGACACGGACGATGGAGGAATCCCGATGAAGACTGTCGCATTACCAGGAAAGTCCACAGCTTCGAAGCTGAAAGGCCTTCGCTCCGTCGACCGGCCCCCGATTCGAATCCGATAGCTCCGATTCGGCCACAGGACTGCAGATTACAACGAAGAGAGACGCGAATTAGAGTTCTTCGCGAATCGAAGCCCGAAAAGAACCCACTGGAAAACAGAACAGAGCACAGAACTCACCTTCGTCTGCTCCGATTCGATAGTCCTTAACGGGCTTTTTCCGGCCGCGAAACCGGAGAGAACCAAATCCCCAGCTACCTCCCCCCGATTTCAGCTCCGGATTAGCCAAATTTACTCAATTGATTATCGTTCTCGCACCGTTTATTAGTTAGATTCACGAATTACAGGCACGTCCGATTGTCCAAAAAAGCATGTCACAGGGATTCGTCCGAATCACGACATTCCAGAGACGAAATCGCCGACTCTCATGAACGGTTCTGGTTCTCCGATTCCGGAAGCAGCTGATCTGCGCGTAGGGAAGAACAGCCTCTCCCGCGTCGGCCGATCGGGAGGAGCTCGCTCCCGGAATCTCTCCAGGAAACCGCTCGAGGACCCCGGAAATGCACCTGCGACGCGAAGAATCAGAACACGAACTGATCGAAATCAAGAAAGCCGCAAAAGAAACCAAAGCGAGAAGACCGCTCGAAGGAGAGATCGAATCGCGTCCGTCTCCGGGAGCGAAGAACCTCACCTGACTCCGGCCGGCGAAAACCGCCGCCGGCCCGCTCCGCAATCGTCTCGGCGAAACGGAAGGCTCGGGACTGAGCCTCCGACTCGCTCCCCCGGAACGCTCCCTCCTCCTCCGACGACGACAACGACGAGCGCGACGTCTGCAACTGCGCGAAACGAACCGAGTCAGAACCATTCTCGCCGAGAGTCGCGAGAAGAGAAAAATCCACACACGCACACACCAACACCCAGTCGCCGGAATCCGGCCACGAACCTCTCTCCGCACTCCCCGTCCGGCCCGATTCAGATCCTCGACATTCCCTCCGGCGAACCCACCCTCCCCGCCTCCTCAGTTTCTCGGGAAACGGCGAGAAAACGAGAGAAAATTCGCAGACAAAATACACTCTCTCTCTCTCTCTCTCCTTCTCTCTCTTTCTCGCTTTGTGTCGCGCCGTTGTAAAACGCGAGTTTTTATACCCGTGAGGCACCCCCGACGGCATCAACCGTTCGCGCCGATGGTATCCTGGCCGTCGGTGCCGCATCGGACGGCCGAGATCTGTTTCCGCGCTTGGAGACGCCCCTTGGGCATCGTCAGTCCCGTTTCCGCGGGTCCTCTCTCTCTCTATCTCTTCTTTTCGTAAATTTTCATTTTGGCCCCTTGCTGGCCACTCGGGTAACGGCGTTTGGCGGAGCTTGACGGAATCTTCGCCCGACGCCGTTACGACGTTCGGACGGTGTTTTTTCATTTTTTTTTATAAATCCGGGGTCGGTCCATCATTGATGCTGCTCTTGTATGAAAATCCAAACCATGCAATTTTTTTTTTTTTTTCGAGGGGTGTCGAGAAAAGATTTATTATTTAATCTTAAACTTGTGTCGTTTTCGAATTCATTTTGATTTCTTTTGTCCGATTGTTTCGTTTATTATGAAGATCCCAACCGTGAAATTTTTTTCCGAAATTTTTGCTAGGCATGTCGAATAAGATTTATTATTTTTTCTTGAACTTGTGTCGTTTTCGAATTCATTTCCATTTCTTTCATCCAATTGTTTCATATATTATGAAAATCCAACCATTCAATTTTTTTCCGAAATTTCCGCTAAACACGTTGAAAAAAGATTTGTTTTTTTTTATCTTAAATCTGTGTTATTTTTTAATTCATTTTGATTTATTTCATTCACCCTATCACTTCATTTATTTCGAAGGTTAACTCTATTGTAGAAGAGTCTCAAACTAAGTGTTACAACAAAATGGATCCAACAATCGAACTTGAGAACTTTTTATTGGCGGTTGGCCTTTGATTAAGAAAACTATAAAAATACACTCAATGCACCAAATCGTCCTAGAATTAATGGGCTAAGGATGAAATTGTCAACAAGAGAATTGCTTGCTCAAACTTGATGGCACGAAAAAAAATGAAACATAATTAAGTACAACCTAGAACAATATATCGTGACAAAATGCTTTGCCTCATAAGTTCATTAGCATTGTGATTACTTCTACTTATAGTACGTAACATTGCCAGCTTTTCAGTAACGAACAAAAATGCACAATAAACAAAATAATTGCAAATAAGGCGTTCTTTCTTTTTCTATGAACACTTGGCACGATATTTATGGATCACCCTCTGCTTTCGAGGAAGGGAATCTAAGAAAATTTCGATGGATTTGGCTAATTATGATCAATTTTACTCGAAAGGAGAGATAGTGGAACGGGCGATTTTCTCCCTTGTGGACCAATCCTTTTTTTAGCCCTTGGGAACGCTTTTTAGGAAAATTGCGATTAAACGGGCCGATCACATTTTCTGTTGGGTTAAAAGACTTTTGACAAAAGATCTTTTATTTTTTTTTTATTTTTTTCGGAAATTATGATCATTGAAAATTATTGAAGAATAGGAGATGTGACCCCGTCATTAATCAAATGATTGACCCAAAGATCAAATTGGGATCGCAACTAAGGGCTACCCCGGTCGATTAAGTTTTGGATTTATGAATTTTCTTTTTTTTCTTTTCTTTAAAGACGGGAGGAGGGGGAATTATTATTATAGCCGAGGGTGCACGAATTTCCGTGCACTCCCCATCGATCAGATCTCGCTGCTGCATAGCGTGCATACGAAGGGGACTTCTCCTGCGTGTATATGCTCAGACGCGAACTACCGTGCGAGCGGCTCTTCTGGAGCCGTTGGATCCAAAGTGTGGCCAAGTGAAATCGACGGTTCGGAGGCGAGGAGGAGCAGTTCCCTGGCTACCTGATTCGGCTGTGGGGGGATCAGCCTTCAGCAAAATTTAAATAAACACCTAAATCAGGGGAAAAAAAGAGTATGATATCTTCGAGGTATGAATTACTTTTTCATATTATGTGTAATTAACGTATTGAAAATTAAAATTATTTCCTTATTTGATATGATTAGCTAGTATTTAGGTGGCTCGTTAATAAGTCGGAAATGTCAAATCCCTCTATCATGATACAAAATTACTTGAAAGGGTAGAATGCTTGTAAGCTACATCAAGCTCTCGAGCCATTCGAGGGCTAAATTTAAGTTAGGGCGTTTGTTCTTTTCTAAGAAACTTTCCGAATTTCCGAAACGTGGGTGGCAATATTTTATAGTACTATAGTAGGTTTCAACCTTTGACTAGTAATCCAATCATGCATATTTCTATGCAGAAAATGCACAGCAGACATCCGATGATGCAATCATAGTGACTTCTTATATCCTCATAGGGTATATTGAATAAAACAACCAATCACGTTCATTTTACGTAACGCATCAATTATATCTAATTTTAATTGCATCTATCAATAGACAATGTTTCATTTTGGTTACTTTCCATCTTTTTTTTCTCTATTGCAGTTAAAATCAAATCTAAAGGCGCTCTCAATAATATACACGCGACACGAGTTACACAATAAGACGCCACCGGAGGCATAAAGATTAAAAATTTGACCCATAGGAGTCGGTCGACACTTCTCATTTCCACGGTAGAATCAATAGATTTTCAACCCTTTCCAAAGGTCGACGTGTCGGGATAAGCTTCGTCGAGTAAACCCTTTTATGGAAAGAGGGATTATAATGCTTGCACGCCCGTATGGTTGAGAGACCATGACCACCTGCCTCCACGAAGGTCCCTTAACAAACCCTTCGAGAGAAATTAAGTAATTGTCGCTCTAACCTATTTCCGATAACACCATAAAGAAAGCGGATTATTAAAGTTATCGCTTCCCTTCCCACCCTTTTTAAAGTAACAGGCGAACAAGATCAAATCCCGGCCTGTCCTCATCACGCGCGCATATACTTTTCCCCCCGAGCCAGGACAATTTCGCATCGTCCGTCGGCGGTGTTCACGACCATATACATCTTCCAACGTCCGGACAAACACCTCTTCTGACATAATAAATGCAACACTTGACAAAAAAAACACCTCTCGCCCAACAAGGCGAAAAGAAAACTCCATCCGTCCGCGAGAGGAAAAGAGGAGATGATTGTGGAGGTGGGAAGAGGAGGGAATCGAGCGTGTGCGTGGCTCCGGGTTTCCGCCCTATCGACCACAAAAAGACTGGGACGCGAATCCCATGTGGTGCAGCATCTTGCCAGGACGACAAGCTCCCGCAAATCCATGGAATCGTCAGGCTCGAGCATTGACTAAGCGAAAGCCGAAAGGGTCGTGGCCTCGTCTCGCAGGACAATCTAGAATCGGGCTGGAGTATTTTGACTGCAAGCGTTCGACCCACATGCAGCATCAATTATTTGGCCAAATGTATCGAGCTTCCTTCCCTGTTCGGGCAGTACTTCAGATCACACAAAACGGGCACGGGACAATCACGAACGACCCCATTCGAGATAATACGGAAGGAATATAGATCTGTAGCGGATCTATAAGAATGGCACCCTCGGTTTGGAATGATTCCCACTTCACTCATGTACTGAATCCCTCCTGCTGAGAGGATCTCCGGGGACCAGGATGGAATGTGAGCGCAAGCTTGGCCCGATGCCTTGGTCATTTGCTCGGATCTGCAATGAGTCTCGAATGCTCTCATCTGCAGTAAGCATGGGCATCGATCGCAGCTGTCGAGACTGGAAAGAATGCGCGATCGTCGTGTCGAAAAATCTCCTTTCCCCATGGTGTAAGATTCAAGATTGATGATATAAAGAACAAATCAAATTGAAATTGTAAGAGGCTCTCAAATGCAAATCTCAGCATCACAGAAATGTATCAAACATTTGTCAGTTGAGAGGTCATAAGAAGGCAAGCCCAGTCATCAACGAGAGGTTGTCCCACAGATCAGATCGAACAGCATTCGGCACCTCCGGACCCTTTTTAGTTCCAAACAAGAGATTTCCAATGAGTGTCACATTGTGACCTCTATGCATCCAATCCGACATTGCCTCAAAAAATTGCTTCTACACATCTAGTTTCCGAGAAGGGCCCTCAAGAGCTTAATGGAACTGAAACAAAGGCAGACGCAAAATCGGATTAGGTTACAAAAGGCTTATACATACAACCGTGACGTGAGGGCGATCGACAATCATTTTTTTTTTTAAAATTTTTATTTTGTGAAGAAAGAATGAGAAGATGAGTTGAAAGGAAGAGACAATTTTTCACTTACTTTTACGTCAAAGGTCAAAAGCTTATGGCTGAACAGTTTGGCTTTTCTAGTCAAGGAAGTCCTGTTACTTGTCCTAACACTTTCAGCAAAGTAATCAGAGTTCCATCGACAGACTTACAGTTCTACAGTTCCCATTTCTGCCAGACCACCCCTCAAGTTTCTCCAAAATACTACAGTAATCCCTTTTAGTAGCTCCTCATTCAATTGATCCCGTGATTCTCATTAGGGACACTACCCAAGGGAGGTTGCAATTGACCGGACAGCTGCATGTGACTACACCATCGAGAAGTCTGTACTTAAAACATTTAGCATGTGGCGGTGCTACGACTAAAATTTAAAGCGTGCAGTCCCAAACATGACGAAGGGAGAGAGAAACCTTGTCCTAGAAAATGGAGCAGATCGGCATCCCACTGGTTAACAGCTTTCCGAGGAGGCCTTAGGGAGTCGTCGTCCGCAAAAGAAGAGTTATCATTTGCAGGATTTGCGCCCATGTACAGGAAGAGATCTTCCTTACTTAACCCCATATCACCATATTGCATCGACGGGGGAACCGTAAGCAGAGTTGTCATCAGCTGTCCTCTTTTTCAGCCAGCACAAAGAAATATCATAAGGACGAGAAGAAGAAGCACAGGGAGAAAGTGAGGAGCATCTTAAGCAGTCCAGGCAACAGTAAGAAGTAACTTCTTCCATGTGCTTGCACTGTATGAAAACCAAGAAATGTACTACAAAATTTACCCCCTTGCCGAAAAGACACTGGGGAGCTCTTTTGCCTGATGAAAGCAAATCTTCTCAAAAATGAGAGATAGAATAAACATTACTTTCTTCCTAATTGCTCAATACAATGACAGTAGCAATGTCCTTACCGGTTGGTATTGCTGGTGCAGAGATTCGGTTCGCAGGGTATGCACCTTGCTGTTCACAAAGACATAAACAAAATAAATTATGATTGGCCTTATAGTTGTGAAACATAAGCTTTGATTTCTCAAGAGCCAATCAAAACGTATTAACCCGATCCAACCATTACAAGGGAATAGAGGCTTGTAAACTAGTACAAGAACACCTGGAATCGCATCGAGCTGGAATTTCATATGCATAAACAGAGTTGCAATATAAGAAATATTCTGTCAAGTTCCATCTGATACTATGGAAGTGATGTCCTTTCTCCTCTCTCCTTTTTCGTTTTCAGCTATCTAAATTTGCAAACATCGGATCTTCAAGATTCTTAATTGCCGGCAGATTAGCAATCTGCAATGGAAATGCTTTTTTATGCAAGTACACAATGAGTTCATGCTCAAGAAAAAGCTACCTCAAAGTCCATATAAGCTAAAAAATTTCAATAATAAATTATGCAGTACTTATTAAGAAACTAGATTAGCAGATAACTATACACTCGTGGAAAGAAGATACCAATCAGCAAGCCCTAAAAATCTAACACGGGGAAAAAACTAACTATTCAGATAAGAACACACAGGCTTAAAAGGTAAACAATAGATGAGTCCATAAAAAACCAGGGAAACGAATATTCAAAGGATTACTTATATCTTCGCCAAAAGCCCAACATCATAAACTGTACGAAGATCTTAATAGCATATAATTAACAACTACCATTCGTTTTTATTACCAAGCATCAAGTCAAGGAAATTGTGCATACTTGACTGCCTCTTTAACCAATGAACTGCTGTTGTCTACATTTTCAAAATTATATAAAAGGAGAATGTGCTAATTAAAAATATCTCTGATCTTTCTTTTGAATTTCACAATTAAACAATGATAATTGAACCCAATCATGGCTTTTCATTTCGATTCCTTTATTCTCGATTTGCAAGACAAACATTCCAAAATCAGATCATTCGATAAAATTTAAACAACTGGGAATACATGTATCATGGTCATACACATTGCTACAATTCAACTAATGTACTACGGATCGCCCATGATACACCGCAAGATAAATTATCAATCCCAAATTGGAGAAAAAGTCTCTATCGAAATGGTCACTCCTAATTTAGAAAGAGTCAAAATGGTACGTGTTTCTCAACTAAAGTTATGAATGACAAATTTGAGATTACCAGTCTTCTATCCAGGGAACACTGTACAAGTCACCAAGACATGGGCAATACGTGCCCCAACTGCTCTCTTCTGCATTAGCTGCTGTTGTTGCATATATGTTCAAACCTTTTGGAAGAAGGCCCTCAACAATACTTCCCGATTCACAAGCTTCAAAGTAAAATACCGGTGTTTATAGCACAAAGGGAACAAAATGAAAAGTTTCTGACGACGTCATGTATGAAGGAAAAGGAAACTGCTTTAGTGAATTTAAATTACCAAGCTTTCATAGGTCCCAGACGCGTGCTTCTTTTTGAAGACATCATCAACAGATAGGAGAGAGCTGGTGGGCATTCTTGTTAAACATTAATGTCAGCCGCGAAATTCTGATATGAACACAGTTATATAAATCAATTCTAAATTGGGGAAGGGGTGCAAATGAGATATGGAGCCCAGTCCAACTTCTATGACTTTAGTACAGAGATCTCAGTTCAGTTCAACATGTGCCATATAAGCACATGAAAGACGTTCTACAACAAGTCGTCTTGGGGAACTATTGAGTACAAGCCAAGCACACCAGGGCCACCATGACTAGTATTCTAGATGAAGATAGTAACATCGGGACCACTATCCACAACCTTCCCACCGCCTACTGTGAGAGCAGTCTTGTTTCCAAGGATGATAGAGAAAAAGTTATTAACGTCAACATCCTCTCCCGTGCAATCCTACCACCAGAAAAAGTAACTAGTTACCTAAACATTTTGAAAACAGACTTTTGACAAATCTAGAGGAAACTTTTCATCCTAAACTAGTGATTAAGAATTTGAAAACAGACCTTTGGAACTCCATAAACATCATCTCCATTTGGACTATTAATAATAATTCCAGGCCTAGGGTTCTCTTTGTTTGTAAGCAATGTCGTCATACATAAAAACAACGATATTTTAATCCTTCCGCCCTCCTTTCTTCAAGAGCCGATGTGCACGGCAAACATTGGCCTGAAAGGAAAATGCACGGAGAGTGCATATTATCAACAACTTTAAAAATAAAAAAAAGCAGGACAAGTGAAACAAGCAAAGGCAGAAAGGAATCCAAATTTATTTCTAATGAGATTAAGAAAAAAAAAAAAGCTGTTGTCTAGAAGGTAAAGCACTCCGTTCCTTTTTCTATTGTTGAAGCAATTTTAATTTGAAGGCACGTGCATATGAAGGTCCTAGCACAAGAAGAAATGAAATGGAAATATACCATATGAAAAAGTAGGGATGAAAACTGATAATAAAGGTGGGCCTCTCACCATCATCATCATCATCAACACCACCATGAAATAATTAGATCTCTTCTGAAAAAGCCCCCTCCAAACAAACATTAAAATAAAAATAAAAATCTTTCCAGCCGCAAGGTCAGGCCCATTTTTATCTTGAAATCCACGACCACTTATAATCGCTGATCCCCTCTTCTCTCTCCAAATGCATCCCCTTAAAACAAAACAAAAACAGAAAGAAAGAAAGAAATGGCGAAAAGGCGGGGAAGACGCTAAGCAAATCAGGATTCCATAAAGATGTGCTAAGAAAAGTAAACAAAATCATCAGAAGATCAAAGGTTAGATCTCCGCACCACCAAACATGTCGGGTCTCAAACAACGACTAAAACGCCAGTACACACTATACCCATGTGCACATTTCAACCACTTGCGCCTCCCGATTTGGCCTATTTACGAGGATCTACAAGCTACAACACGCTCTTGCTCGGTGGCCTATATAGATTCTCTCTCTCTCTGCCTCGATCTCTCGAACAGAAAACGCAATGTCATGGAGGTAACGATGGATGATGTTAGGTCAGTCCGTAAACAGTAAAACCGCATGTTAAACGACACAACGCCTCCATTTTTATTTTTTTTTGGGCACTTTGACAAAATGGACAAAGAGAGAGACAAGAAAACATGCCTTCTAATGCCGCAAAGGAGCATCTAAAAGATAGAATTAGATCTCAGAGATCCTTTCTTGGCTCATCCTCGCCCACTCGAAGATACAAAAAACTCTCATCCCTCGGATCGTACCCACTTCCCGCCACTACTGAGTGGTGCCGCCATGTCCACCTCCACCCCTCGAAAAAAAGAAAAAAAAAAAGAACAAAGCCCAGTGCACCACAGCTTCGATCCATTACAAAAACACAGCACAGACACAGAGAGAGGGAGAGAGAGGCGGCGGTACTTGCGCTGAGGTGGTGGGAATGATTAAACAGCGACGAACATCAATCAACAGAGAAAAGTTCCAGAGCTCATCTAGAAGAAAACCATGAAATCCAAGAGCGAGCGAGGGAGCCATGGTTATGGTATGGAAGCTTCAATCGGGAATCGTCCAAAACAATGGTAACGAAACCAAAATGGCTTTCACCTATGGAGGGAAGTAAAAAAAGAAGAGGGGAGAGAGAGAACGAGAAAATATCTGGCCAGCTCTGGTTAGATTTCAAGAAACATGCAGAAGAAGAAGAAGAAGAAGACGAGGAGGAGCTCAAGGCGCCGCGACCAAGATGGCTCGATTTTTCAAAGAAATCAAAAGTAAGAAGAATCTCTTTCAAAGCCATCAAAGGAGGGTTCGTGAAATTCAAACGCATTGAACATCCAAAGAAGGATGAGGCGCAGAAAGAGACCAGGAAAAACTCGATTCAAAAACAAGAAAGTTCTCAGTAACAACGAGGCGAATTCCAGAAAACTCCGGTCTCTGAAATGGAACGTCGCCAAAAGATTTCGTGTAAATCAACTCTCTTTCTCGAGAGCAAACGCACGTCCATGCTCGACGACCTAGGAAAGACACCGGACGGCGAAGGAATTCTGATGAAGATTGTCGCATTACCAGGAAAGTGTTGAAATTACTGGTATTAATGACTCAACATAAGTTCACGCGTTTCTTCTTCAAGTTTCGACGTTAATGGATGATTTAATGGATGTGTTCCTTAGCCCTCGTGCACTAGAATGAACAGTTTTCTGGATGAATTAATTGATACATTAGTGGACATACTTCTTCAGTCCTTTTGCAGCAGTTTTGTTGACACATTTAAATATGAATTAATAGATGGACGGATGAATTCCCTACTTGCATTAAGGGATGTATTAATGACGGATCTTCTAGAGTCTCCGCAATAAAAATGATTATCTTCTAAGTCTTTTTTAATTCGTGGCAAGTAGTCATTTATAATATTAGAATTCCTCTTTGGAAAAACACTCCTACAAGTGTGCTGGTTTCTAGAAGTGTACGACAAAGTCTTGTTTATAGTGTTAATATAAACGGGTTTGAGGTTCTGTATTTTGGGAGGTATATTTTGTGAAGTTGCTTAATGCCATTGACATGAACTAATCGCGTTAAGGAGATTCGGTTAGCTGTATCTCACCTCGTATCATACAACTTCGTATTTGGATCGTGATTCAGCATCTATATGTGTAAAGATTAATACAAACATTGGCTTGATCATTATTATATTATTGTTATCATTTTTCAGATTTATTTTCTTGTTCCAACAAATAGAGTTATGTATTTTTTTTATATGTGAATATTATTTTTTTATTCTAATACATGAAATGTATTTTTCAACAATCTTAAGGTGATTAGTCACGTATTTTCTTACTGTTTGTTGTGTCTATTAGAAAATCGAGATGTCTAATAACAATCAAGTACCAAATGATGTTTGGAACATTTTTAAAGACGTCCTATGATTGTTTCGATCACTCCTGGTGGAAAGATTCATATCTTGGGGCCTAGAGGTACCCGGGACTGTTTTTCAAAACAGTATATGCCAAATGGCATATGGTCCAATTTTTGGAGGGATAGTTTAACAGGCTTTGCCTAGTTTGATGTTATCACATCCAATAACACCAAATTAGAAACCAAAAAAATTTGCCAGTGTGGGCTTTAAGCAGTGGTAGTAGAAGATGTTCTTCTATTTGACCATGTTAAATTTGGTCAAGTATTTATCAAAGGTATGTCTAATAATTAGTCTAGATGAGCAAGATGTCACTACCCTTAAGGCGTTGGAGGCGTGGAAGCATGGGGACTTCCCATGCCAAAATTATATCCTTAGTTGTTAAGTAAATTCCCTTTATAATGTTTATTGTAAAATTGGAATTGTTAAACAATTATTGGAGTCCATAGAAAAGGAATATAAAACTGAGGACACATGCACTAAGAAATTCACGGTTGCCAAATTCCTGGATTTCAAAATGGTGGATTTTAAATATGTTATAAATCAAGTTCAGGAATTGTAAATAATATTAAATGATATATTTATTGAGGGAGTGTTACTTAGTGAGTCATTCCAAGTGGTGGCTATTATTGAGAAGCTACCTTCGGACTGGTTAGACTTCAAAAATCATTTGAAGCACAAATGGAAAGAGATGAGCTTGGAAAGAGATGAGCCTTGAAGATATTATTCTGTATCTTAGAATTGAAGAGGACAACAGAAGGAATGCAAACCCTCCTATGGAATCGAAGGCCAACATTGTGGAGTCTTCAAATTCTAAACAAAATATGAAGAGGAAGAAATTTTTTCAAGGAAATGACAAGTTGAAGGAATAATGCATAAATTCCAAGGGGCGTGTTTTATTTGCAATAAGTCTGGCCATTGTGCTAAGGATTGCAAGAAGCGCCTAAAAAAACGCAAGGGCGGTGGTACAGTTAAGCAGCTAAATTTGACAGAGGATAAAGATAATGAGAAACTGACTGTTATGGTGGTGTCTGAGGTATCATTAGTGTCGAATAATACCAATTGGTGGTTAGACACAGATGTCACAAATTACATTTGTGTGAATAAACACATGTTCTCCTTTTACGAGAAGGCTGAAGAAGAAGTTACACTTTACATGGCTAACTCTACATTAGTAAAGATTGCCGGGAAAGGAAAAGTGATTTTGAAGTTCACCTCTAGCAAAAAAATTATCCTATTAAATGTGCTGCATGTATCGAAAATCCGGAAGAATCTCATTTCTAGCTCCATACTATTCAAGAAGGGTTTCAAAATTGTTTTGAACCTAATAAGTTTAAAATTTCTAAAGGAGAGATGTATGTGAGGAAATGGTACTTCTATAATGATTTGTTCAAAGCCAATGTAACCGTCATTGATGTAAACTCGAAATTCTTGTATTCAAATATTATTAATAAAGAAAAGTCTTTAGTTTATACTATTATCTCTCCTTTTTTATGGCATGGTAGATTAGTACACGTAAACTACAATACAATGAAAATGATAGCAAACTTATGATTAATTTTGACTTGGGTGCCCATTACAAGTGTCAAGCTTGTGTTGAAGCTAAGTTAGTTAAGAAACCTTTCAAATTGATTGAAAGAACAAGTGAACCTCTACCACTAGTGCATAGTGATTTATGTGATTTAAAGTTCATAGAAAGTTGATGAGGAAAGAAGTATTTCATCACCTTTATAGATGATTATACTCAATCTTGCTATGCTTATTTGTTAAATAGCCAAGATGAGGCTATGCGCATATTTATCAAGTACAAAAATGAGGTCAAGAATCAACTTAATAAACGAATCAAAGTGCTTAGGTTTGACAGAGGAAGAGTACAATTCTACCAATTTAAAGGAGTTTTGTGCTAGTCTGGGAGTAATTCTTCAAACAATTGCACCTTATACTCCGCAACTAAATAGAAATGCTGAACAAAAAAATAGAACTTTAAAGGAAATGGCTAATGTCATGCTCTTAAGTTTGGATTTACCTCAAAACTTGTAGGGGGAGGCAGTTCTAACTACAAACTATATTCTTAATAATATACCATATAAAAAGACAAGTAAAGCTCTATATAAGTCTTGGAATGGAAGATTACCATTCTATAATTTTTTGAAAGTGTGGGGGTGCCTAGCCAAGGTAGCAATTCCTCCTCCTCAACAAACTCAGTTAAGACCTAAAATGATGGATTGTATATTCATCGGTTATGCTCAAAATAGTAGTGAATACAGATTTTTGGTTCACAAATTTGAGAATGCGGAAATCCATGTCAATACTATCTTAGAATCAAGGGACATTGAATTCTTTGAGGATATATATCCCGTGAAAATAAATCAAGGTGAATCATCTTAGAAAAGATTTAGAAAATCAGAATCTGAAAATGATGAAGTCGAGGTCAAAGAAGCTGAACTTCATAGGAAAAAGAGGTCACGGATTGAAAAATCTTTCAAACCTGGCTTTCTGACATACATGTAAGAAGGTGAGCCTCAAAACTCTTCAAAAGGCAATGTCAACTCCAAATACTCCTTACTGGAAAGAAATTGTTGATAATGAAATTGATTCTATCCTTAGTAACCACACTTGGAAATTAGTTGATCTTCCATTAGAAAATAAACCAATTGGATGTAAATCGATATTCAAAAAGAAGCGTAGAGTTGATGCTTCCATAAATAAGTATAAAGCACAACTTGTTGCCAAATGATTTAGACAAAAAAATGGTTTAGATTACTTTGATACTTATTTACCAGTAACAAGAATACAATCAGTTAGGATGTTAATTGCTATAGCTTTGCTATACAATTTGCAAGTACATCAGATGGATGCGAAAACTGCATTTTTGAATGGTGATCTTGACGAGGAGATTTATATAAAACAACTTGAAGAATTCAAGGTCAAAGGACAAGAACACAAAGTGTGCAGACTTGTTAAATCATTAGATGGACTTAAACAAACTCCTAAACAATGACATGAGAAGTTTGACCGTGCGATGATAACATGGGTATAAAATCAATGAGTGTGACAAATATGTGTACACTAAATCCACGTTAATTGGATGTATACTCATTTGTCTATATGAAGATGATTTGCCGATTCTTGGAGATAACATTGAGGTTATCAAAAATAGCAAAAATATTCTCAAGAAGAACTTTGAGATGAAAGACTTAGGTATTGCGGATGTTATAGTCAGCATCAAAATTCAAAGAAATTTTGATGGTCTAGGTTTAACATAATCTCATTACATTGAAAAGGTAATCGAGAGGTTTAAAGGGTTCATCATTAAAGATGCAAATAATCCTGGTCTTCCACACCTAACTTTGCAAAAGAATACTGGAGACAGTATTAGATAGCTGGAGTACTCTCAAGTAATCAGTAGCATCATGTACATCATGAACTAGAAAACTAAGTAGATACATTGGTAATCCTGGTCATGAGCATTCGATTGCTCTATTGAGAGTGTTAGGTTATCTAAAAAGAACCAAAGACTATATTTTGCAATATGTCAAATGTCCTGCTATTATGGAAGGCTATTGTAATGCTAACTGGATTTTAGATTTTGATGAATTGAAATCGACTAGTGGATGTGTGTTTATGCTAAGAGGTGCCGTAGTCTTTTGGAAATCTTCAATGCAAACTTTAATAACATGCTCCATGATGGAATCGGAGTTTGTTTTTAGAGGATGTTCCATTGTGGCCAAAACTTATGGTTGAGCATGCATTTACTGTGACAATCAAGCAGCGACTACAAGGGCACATAATGTAATATATAATGGTAAGTCTAGACACATTCGTCATAGATATAATACCATAAGACAGTTGCTCTCGAATAGAATGACTTCTTTAGACTTTGTAAAGTCAAAAGAAAATATTGTGGATCCGTTGACAAAAGGTTTGTCGAGAGAGCAAGTAAATTGCACATCGAGGGGAATGGGTTAAAAGCCTTAATTATAAAGAGATTTCAAGGTGAAAACCCAATTTAGCAATTGAAGTTCCGGACTAGGTTCAATACGACAACGCAAATTGTGGATACTCTAGTGTGAACACTGTTCCCCACTCATATGATGCAAGTGATTCCTACAGTGTTTTAAAGATACGCTATGTGTTTAATGATTCCTATAACTTGGATTTCAAAATTCTAGTAAGACAAGATAGGATACCTTTGGTAGGAATGCACCTATATGTGTGGAGCTAGCCAACTCCAGAAAATCTTTAAAGGCTAGATTTTCTAGAACACACATAAATCTCGAGAGGTTCAGGGCCGAAAGAATGAATAGAATCGAGAACCAATCTTGACTCCGCAATACTTTGCGTGAGGTTTATTGTTTGGGCTTACAGCAACAACCGGCAATTCAAGGCTTAGTCCATTGACTAGTTAAGTAAGTCCAATAGGCTTTCACCAAAGACGGATCAATGTGAAAGCTACCTATCTTGATACAGTTTATCTCCATAGACACACTTGAAATTCTGCAAGTCAAAATAGAAATATTTTGTTGAGCCATTAATGTGGGGGATTTGTTGAAATTAATGGTATTAATGGCTCACCAAAACGTTTCTTCTTCAACCTTCAGCGTTAATGGATGATTTAATGGAGGCATTCCTTCATCCAGCCTTCATGCATTAGTCTTGGAATAGTGTTTTGGACGAATTAATTGATGTGTTAATGGACGAATTTCTTCAGCCTTGATGCAGCAGTTTTGCAAAGTTTCGTGATGCATTTATAGACGAATTGATGGATGGACGTGTTAAAGGGTGAATTCCTTGATTTTCATGCAATAGATTTTACTTGCATTAAGAGATGTGTTAATCACGGATCTTCCAAGTCTCTCCGCAACAATTCTTAGATAATCATTGGCTTACGAAAATGATTATCTTCGAAGTCTTCTTTAATTTGTGGTAGATAGAGTCATTCAAATATTAGAATTCCTCTTTGGAAAAACACTTCTTCAAGGGTGCCGATTTCTAAAAGTGTTTGATAGAGTTCTGTTTGTATAGTGTTAATACAAACGGGTTCGAGGTGCTGTATCTTGGGAGGCATAGTTCGTGAAGCTGCTTAACACCATTGGCAGAAACTAATCGCCTTAAAGAGATTCGATTAACTATATACCTCACCTCCTATTGAATTTCCTATAAATTTTGTTACAATCAAACAACTTTGTATTTGGGTTGTGATTTAGCATCTTTATATGTAAAAATTTATACAAATATTGACTTGATCATTATTATATTATTGTTATCATTTTTTCAGATTTATTTTTTTGGTTCCAACAAACACAGTTATGTATTTTTTTTATACGTGAATATTATTTTTTTATTCCAATACGTGAAAAATTAATTTTCACCAGAAAGGCCCAACTTTGAAGCTGAAAAGCCTTTGCTTTCAAGAGGGTCTTGAACTGTTCCAGTTTGAGTTTTTGGGGGAAAATGTCTAATTTCGTCTAAGATGGAGGGCTCTTTTGTAGACAATCTATACCACTTTCAATTACTAGAATCAGGCTGGAGTCCACATGCACCATAAGTTATTTTCTCAAACTACCATTCTTTCTTCCCCATTTGTATCACTAGTCCGTAGAGCTACAATACTTCAAATCGTGCGAAACGGGCACGATATTGTCACGGCCCGAAAGAAAGCATGTCCAGGAGGTTCCTACGAGATGGGCGTGACACATCCGACCCTCGGCTTATGGTCCCGAGACTTAGAGTATTCTTGAGTCTTCTAGAATACTCCTGGGGAAGGGCGATACGGTATTTGTACGCATACGATATAAATACGAGTAGCTGGTGCTTGTGTAATTAATGCGGGTAGTTGGTAGATGAGGAGGTGCAATCTCCACCGTTAGATCTAAGGGAGATCTACGGATATGGTTTGCCTTGTACTTGTATATAAAGGGGTCTCATCCCCTCATTGTATTCTCATTCACAAGATATATAAAACCAGAGCTTCTCTCTCTAAAGTTCCTTGTGAGTCGAGTGTTGAAAGGCTGCTTAGGGGTAAAATCTTAAGGCCACACGGGTCAGCCTACGTGTGATTGAGGAGTGATCGGGAGGCCCGTGACAATATCATCCTACATTCAAAGCATGTTATGTGACAAGCAAGTCGAGATACGTGCTTCCGAGTCATATTCACAAAGAAGCAATGACAAACAACCCATTCAGGATATACAACAAGAATATGTATGTAGCAGATTTAAGCATGGCAAGTGGATCCTTAGTTCGGAATGATTCCCACTTCATTCATGCATCGAATCCCCTGCTAAGAGAGCTCCAGGGACCAAATGGAATGCGAGCACAAGCTTGGCCTGATGCCTCGGTCATTTGCTTGGTCTTGATTCCAGCATTGCACATGCTGGAAAATTTACTCCCTTGCTGAAGACACACCTGGGAGCTCAGTTGCCTGATGGAAGCAAATCTTCTGAAAAATGAGAGGCAAAATAAACATTACTTTCTTCCTAATTGCTCAATACAATGACGGTAGCAATGTCCTTACCAGTTGGCATTGCAGGCACAGAGATTCAGTTCACAGGTTATGCACCTCGCTATTCACAAAGACATAAACAAAAAGAAATTATGACTGGCTTTATAGCTGTGAAACTTAAGCTTGGATTTCTTAAGAGCCAATCAAAACACATAAACCTGATCCAACCATTTCAATGGAAAAGAGGCTTGTAAACGAGTACAAGTACACCTGGAATCACATGGAGCATGAATTTGATATGCACATCCAGACTTGCAATATAAAAAATATTCAGTCAAGTTCCATCTGATACCATTGAAGTCATGTTCTTCCTCTTTTCTCCTTTCTTTATTTTCAGCTATCTAAATTTGCAAACGTCGGATCTTCAAAATTCTTAATTGCTGGCTATCTGCAATGGAAATGCTTTTTGATGCAAGTACACAAAGTTTTTTTTTGGTAAATGCAAGTACACAAAGTTCATGCTTAGAAAAACAAAGAGCTACCTCAACGTCCCTATAAGCTAAAAAATTTCATTAATAAATCATGCAGTACTTATCAAGAAATTAGATTAGTAGGTAACTATATACTCATGGAAAGAAGATACCAATCAGCAAGCCCTAAAAATCTAACACGGGGAAAAACTTCCTATTTAGATAAGAGCACACAGGCTGAAAAGGCAAACAATGGATTAGTCCTTAAAAAACAAGCAACTCGAATATTCAAAGGATAACTTATACCAGTCAAAGGCCCAACACCAGAAAATGTAGATCTTAAATCCATATAATTAGCAACTAAGATACATATTTATTACCAAGCATCAAGTCAAGTATATAGTGCATAATTTTTTTTGTTCTTTGAGTAGGCTTTGATTCCGAAAAGTTATATTATTTCGCTCCTTCCATATGAGGTAGCACAGGGCAGCAAATGCAAAGCGAGCAATGGAATGGTGGAAGTTCGAGTCCGAGAGATGGCTGACCACCCACTGAAGATTGTCCTTCCAATGACCATTTCTCCAACTCAAATTACATTTAGAAGCCCAGAACGAAGCCAACCTACCTGTAATTGAGCACCCAAAGTATAAGTGATCAATTGAGTCTGGGTCGGCCTAGGCGCAATCCAAAAATTCTTGTGTTTTAAGAAGACTGAATGGATCCATTTGGTCCAGAGCGATTCCTTATCAGAAAAAAGCAGCCATATATGTTTAGACATGGCAGCAATATTACTTACTCGAAGTGAACGAATACCTAATCCTCCTTCCGCTTTAGGAAGACAGACTTCTTCCCAGGTAACTCTAGCACCACCAGATCCAAGGTTCGGGCCACGCCAGAGAAATTGGCGAAAAATCTGCTCAATTCGATTAATAACGAGGGGAGGATAAAAACCGAAGACCAAGAAACCCGAATGGAATGGAGAACGCAGATCTAATAAGCTGGAGTCTACCAACGGAAGAAAGGAAGCGGTTGGTCCATGACTGCCTCTTTCATTATAGTATCGACCAGAGATACACAATCTTCCTTGCCTAATCTTGAGGAAATTATGGGGACGCCAAGGTACCGAAAAGGCAAGGATCCAAGGTTGAAACCCGTTGCATTAACCATGGAACTCTTCAAAGATTCAGGCCCCCCAGAGATAAAAATTTCACTCTTGTTAAAATTGGGGATGAGACCAGACCAGGCAGCAAAAGTATTGACTCCATCCATTAAAAGACTTAGAGATGGCATGTTTGCTTCCGAGAAGAGCAGCACATCGTCAGCGAAAAATAAGTGGGACAGCTTGGTGGGTTTACAACGCCAGAAGAACTGAAATCCAGGCTTGCAGGTGCGGGCATTAATAATGCCAGTGAAGACTTCCATTACAAGAGTAAAAATATATGGGGACATAGGGTCCCCCTGGCGGATACCTCTCCCACTAGGGAAGAAACCATGCAAATCACCGTTTAAAGCTATAGAGAACTTGGGGGTTCTGATGCATGTCATAATTCGATCAACAAAAGTAGGTGGGAAGCCAAAAGCTTGGAGAGACAACTCAATAAACTTCCAATCAACGGAGTCATAAGCTTTGGAGAAATCTACCTTAATGATGTTCTTTGGAAAGTACGGCTCATGGTGGAAATGAGCAAATAACTCTTGAGCAAGCATGATATTATCACTTATCCTCCTTCCTTTAACAAATGCGTTCTGGGGGGGGGGGCTAATGATAGATGGGAGGACAGAAGCTAACCTGTTGGCCAACAGCTTTGTGATGCACTTGTGTACGGTGTTGCAACAAGCAATAGGACGGAAATCATTTACCGTGGAGGCATTGGGGGTCTTCGGGACTAAGGTCAGAATAGTCGAATTGATCTCACGAAGCAGCTGACCCGTAGAAAAGAACTCCCGAATTGCCAACAGAACAGAAGGGCCTACAATATCCCACGACCGCTTGAAGAAATCAACATTAAAGCCATCCGAGCCAGGGGCTTTTCCACTGGCCAAAGAAAATAAAGTAGATCGAATTTCTTCATCAGTGAAAGGCTGAGAGATGGCTTGGATCTGATTATCATCGAGAATAGAAGCCAGGTTCGCACGGATCTCATCAACAGACGGAACGGCGGAGGTGCCAGAGGCTGATAGCAGATTTTGAAAGTGATCAACAAAGAGTTGCTGCACTTCAGATGCATCAGTAATTATATTACTACCATCAGAAATCGAAAGAATTCTATTCCGGAGATGGCCACGCTTAACCGAATGGTGGAAGAACCTGGTGTTTAAATCACCTTCTTTAAGCCATCTGACCCTGGACTTTTGTCTGTAGAAGGATTCTTCCTTGAGGCGAAGGTCAGAGAAGACACGGAGGTGGTCCTTTTCAAAGATCGCTAGAGCTTGATTATGAGGGTCAAGTTGGATAGCGTTCTGAGCTTCCAACAGAAGGCGTCTAGCTTCAGAAGTTCTAGCCGAAATATCAGAGTAAGCCTCCCTGTTTAATAACTTGAGTCTGCGTTTGAGGGACCGAAGCTTAGCACAAAGAACAAACATAGGCGTACCAGAGATACGCATCTCCCAGACTTGCCGAACCAACTCAAAAAAGTTGGGGTAGGACATCCAGAAATTGAAAAACTTGAAAGGTTTGCGCAAGCTAGGAACAGGGAAAATCCTGACCACCATAGGAGAGTGATCGGACACTCCAGGGGCGAGGAAGTTGGCCTCCGAATAGGAGAAAGCCGAGCTCCAAGCTGCATTAGTAAGAACTCTATCTATCTTCCTTTGCCTTCGATTAGGGCCAGAAGAAGCAGACCAAGTAAACCTCACTTGTTACCCACAAAACGGAGATCATCCGAGACATGAGACAATCTCCGAAGTCCTCAAAGGCTGGAATCCGGTAGTTGGATCTATCCGCTCTGTCAGAAGCATAACAAATGGCATTGAAGTCACCAGCAACAATCCAAGGGATGTCCAGACAAATGGAACTAGTCGAGATCAGATCATTCCAGAGCGGTCTTCTCAGGACAAAAGAATGCTCCGCATAGATCACCGAAAGATTAAAGGCAATACCAGAAATAAAACACTCCAAACGGCCATGAATGGCCTGAGCAGTACAAGCTGATGTGCAAAAAGAAGCGGCCAAGGGATTCCAACCCACCCAAATACGACCCCTGAAGGAATGAGAATAATTCGTAGACCAAGACCACCCAGGAAGAAGGGAGGCCGAAACAGGGGAGTGGACAGCAGGGGAGATTTTAGTCTCCAAAATACCAATACAGCAGAGGTGGTTGGTCCTCACAAAATTCCTAATCTCAGCTTGTTTGAGGGCTTGTCCAAGACCCCTAATATTCCAAACACCAAAAAACATAGGAGGGGGATAATAGAATTACCTTCTCTTGCCACCTCGTTTCCTCGCCGAGGGTGGCACAGGCTTCGGGCCAACAGGAATACTCGCCTCAGCAGATTCAGAACGGAGAATTCCTTTTTGACGAACAGGGTCCTCCCCGAATGATCTTTGGAGGGGGAGTTTTATCGCGTTCCTCCGGTATGGAGGAGGGCACCTTACACGGGGAAACAGATTCACCGTCACCGGAGCTGATATCTTCAAATTCTTCATCTGAGTGTCCAGACTTATTCGAAACAGGGGAATCTTGCCTTTGCAGCACAGCAGCAGGTCCCGGGTCAATAGAGGTGCCAGGGAGTAGATCAAAGGAAGGATGAAGATCCTCCTGCCTGGTTAACTCTGGTTGCATATCAGAGGCCACTAGATTCTGTGGCAACGGATCTCTAATCTGATTTCCACTAGAACGGGACTTGGGGTGATTCGGAACCGGATCATTCATCAGGCCATCGTTTGCAGGCACAGGGGTGTGCTTATTGCGTTTACCACGAACTTCACGCCATTCATTTGGACGAGGGGGGGGCCTTCGATTGAGGGACTAGCTTTAGAGGGACTCGAAGATTTGGGAGCGGGACATCTATGGCCAAACGAAGAGCAGGTTGGACAAAGTGTCGGGATCCACTCATATTGGACCGTCACTGATCTAAGCTCACCCTTCATCATAAACTCTATAACTTCAGGGAAAGAGTTAGATGTGTCGATCTCTATACAAACTCGAGCAAAAGCCACCATTGCCATCTGTTCTGTTCGGTTATCAACGAATAGGGGCTTACCAATATCACTTGCCAGAAAACTTATCCCAGCAGTAGACCATAGTGCCACAGGGACGTTCCTGAGACGAATCCAGATGGGGACAGTATTATGAGTTGATTTCTTGAGCTCCAACATAGGGTGCCATTGTTGCAGGATCAAGGGGATTTTAGCTACTGTGATCGGGCCTCCATCCAAGACTTTCCTCCTGAATTCACTATCCGGAATGTGGAAGAAGTAAAAACCAAGGTCGCAAAGAATGACTTCGACCAAGTGATGGCCCCAAGCGTTCTTGAGGGCGTCCTCTGTTAGCTGGAAAGGCAGACGCTTGCCAATGTAATATCCAACCAGACATTCCTCCCATTTCGGGTGAGTAGATTCTAGGATTTCCTCTGGCATCTGCAGAATTTTAGAGTTTTCAATCGTGGCCGGAGGAACAAAGGATAATCCATAGTAACCAATAAATTTTTGTAGTTGACATCTTCAAAATCATATAAAAGGAGAATGTGCTAATGGAAAATATATCTGATCTTTCTTTTGATCTTTGCAATAAAACAACGAGAAATGGACCCAATCATGGCTTTTCAACTGTGCTTTCGATTCCTCCATTCTCAATTTGCAAGACAAACAGTCCAAAATCAGATCATTTGATAAAATTTAAACAACTGGAAATACATGGACCATAATTATACACATTGCTGTGATCCAACTTATGCATTAAGGGTTGCCCATGGTACACCGCAAGAAAAATTCTCAGTCTTAAATTGGAGAAAAAGTCGCCATTGAAACGGTGACTCCTAATCTAGAAAGAATAAGAGTGCAAATGGTACATGTTTCTCATCCAAAGGCATGAATGAGAAAATAAGGATTTAAACCTGTCTTCCATCCAGGTAACACTATACAAGTCACCAAGACATGTTTCATATTCTGCTGGAGGGCTAGGATGCACTCCAGGGTAGGTGCACCAACTGCTCTCTTCTGCATTAGCTATTGTTGTTGCATATATGTTCAAACCTTCTGGAAGAAGGCCCTCAAAAATACTTCCCGATTCACAAGCTTCGAGGTAAAATACTAGTGTTTATAACACAGAGAACAAAATGAAAAGTTTCTGACAACGTCATGTATGAAGGAAACTGCTTTAGTGGACTTAAACTTACCAAGCTTTCACAGGTCCCAGACGTGTGCTTCTTTTTGAAGACATCATCAACAGATAGGAAAGGGCTGGTGGGCATTCCTGTTAAACTTCAATGTCAACCGTGAGATTCTAATATGAACACAGTTATATAAGTCAATTCTAGATTGGGGAAGGGGTGCAAATGAGATACGGAGCCCAATCCAACTTCTGACTTTAGTACGAATATCTTAGTTCAGCTCAACATGTGCCAGAGAAACGCATGAAGACAATCTACAACGAATGGAGGTCATCTTGAGGAACTACTGAGTACAAACCAAGCACACCAGGGCCACCATGATTAGTGTAGGAGATGAAGATAGTAACATTGGAACCACTATCCACAACCTTCCAACTGCCTGCTGCGAGAGTAGTCTTGTTTCCAAGGGTCATAGAGAAAAAGTTGTTAACGTCAGCATCCTCTCCAGTGTAATCCTGCCACCAGAAAAGTAACTAGCGATTTAACATTTGAAAACAAACCTTTGACAAATCCAGACAAAACTTTTTATCCTAAACTAGGGACTAAGCATTTGAAAACAGACCTTTGGAACTCCTTCATGAACATCTCCAACTGTTAATAATAATTCCAGGCCTGGGTTCTCTTCATTGTACGCAATGTCATCACACATATAAACAACGGTGTTTTCAACCTTTAGCCCTCCTTTCTTCAAAAGCTGATATGGACGGCAAACATCAGCCTGAAAGGAAAATGCACGAAGAGTGCACAATATCAACAACTGTTAAAAAAAGAAAAGAAAGAAAGAAGAAGCGGACAAATGAAACAAGTGAAGGCAGAACGGAATCCAAATTTATTTTCGAACGACATTAAAAAAAAATTAGCTGTTGCCCAGAAGTTAAAGCACTATGTTCTTTTCTTTATTGTTGAAGCAATTTCAATTTGAGGGTACGAGAATATGAAGGTCCAACCACAAGAAGAAAATGAAATGGAAATATACCATATGAAAAAGTAGGGATGAAAATTGCTAATGAAGGTGGGCCTCTCCCCATCATCATTGACACCTCCATGAAATAATTAGATCTCTTCTGATAAAGCTCTTTCCAAACAAACATAATAATAAATAAATAAATAAATAAAAACATCTTTCCAGCCGCAAGGTCAGGCCCATTTTTATCTTGAAATCCAGGACCACTTATAACAGCTGATCCCCTCTTTTTCTCTACAAATGCATCCCCTTAAAACTGAAAAGAGAAAGGACAAAAGGGCCGCCCTAAGCAATTCAAGATTCCATAAAACATGTCGCTTTAAGAAAAGAAAACAAAATCATCGACAGATCAAACGTTGGATCTGCGCACCACCAAACATGTCGGGGTCTCAAACAACGACTAAAACGCCAATCCACCACACTATAGCCATATGCTTTTTTCAACTACTTGCGCCTCCCGATTTGGCCTATTTACGAGGATCTACAACATGCTCTTGCCCGGTGGCCTATATAGATTCTCTCTCTCTGTCTCGATCTCTCGAACAGAAAACGTAATGTCATGGAGGTAACGATGGATGATGTTGGGTCAGTCCGTAAACAGTAAAACCGCAAGTTACACAACAAGGCGTCCCCAATTTTCTTAACGCTTTGACAAAATGGACAAACAGAGAGACAAGAAAACATGCCTTTTTGATCACCACAAAAGAGCCTCTAAAAGATAGAATTAGATCTCAGAGATCCTTTCTTGGCTCATCATCGCCCACTCGAAGGTACAAACAAGAAACAACTCTCGTCCTTTGGATCGTGCCCCCTTCTCACCACTACTTAGTGGTGCCGCCATGTCCACCTTCGCCCTCGAAAAAGAAAAAGAAAATAACAGAGCCCAGTGCTCCCCAGCTTCGATCCATTGTAGAAACACAGCACAAACACAGAGAGAGAGAGAGAGAGGCGGCGGTACCTGAGAACGCGCTGAGGTGGCGGGAAACATCGTCATCTATCAACAGAGAAAAGCTCCAGAGCTCATCAAGAAGAAAACCATGAAATCAAGGAGCGAGCGAGGGAGCAATGATGATGGGCTAGAAACTTCAACCGGGCATCGTCCAAACCAATGGTAACAAATCCAAATGGCTTCACCTATGGAGGGGAAAAAAGAGAAAAGATGGGAAAGAAAGAGAACAAGAAAATCTCTGGCCAGCTCTGGTTAAATTTCGAGAAACATGCACGAAAAGAAGAAGAGGAGGAGCTCAAGGCACAGCGATCGAGATGGCTCGTTTTTTTCCAAGAGGAATCCACATGAACAGCACCCTTGCTGTTCATCTGCTCAGATATCGAAATCATAAGTAAGAAGAATCTCTCTCAATGACAACAAAGAGAGATGAAGCACAGTTCTCAGTAGCAACGAAGTAATTCCAGAAAACTCCGGTCTCTGAAATGGCACGTCGCCAAAAGATTTCGACGGCCGCTGAGAAAGGAGGAAAGACATCGGACGACGAAGGAATTCTGATGAAGATTGTTGCATCGCCGGGAAAGTCCCGACTTCGAAGCTGAAGGGCCTTTGCTTCGTCGACCGACCACCGGTTCGAATCCGGGATTAGCTCCGAGTCGGTCGCAAGACTGCAAATCACACCACGAGACGCTGTTCAAGAAAGTCCTAAACTGCAAATATAGAAATTTCGTTAAAACTTGAAGTTTTGGGGGGGCAGTCTGAGTAAATTTGGACAGGGTCAGAAATGGCCTTAAAAACCGTTCGAGTTCTCAGGGGAAAATGTCTAATTTTGTCTAAGATGGAGGGCTCTTCTGCGAAAATTCGAAGCTTGAAAAATGTAAAACAAGTCTAAAACTAGCTGTCTGCCACAATCTGTTTTGGACCATAAAAAAGAAAATAATAAATAATTATAAGTTATAGTAAGGTCAGTTTCTTTAAGAATATCTGGCTTATAGTAAGTTATTATTTTCATAGTAATTCAAAACTGTTATGCTGGCAAAATCTGTTAATATTTCTTTCGAATTTTATTAGAATTGCGTCATAACAGGAACTGAATTTGAGTAGAGTGTCTTAATTGGTTAATTTGTGTTAATTGGGCCAAGATTAAGGGAAATGACTTTAATAAAAGTTAAATGGAACTTCTTTTAAGCTTTAATTTTCTATTGAAATTATTCAATTTGGAGTTCATTTGGTCATTCAATTGGATTAAAACCTAATTAGACAAAGATTGGGAAAAAAATAGAATAGTGTCCCTCTTGGATCACTAAGGGCACAAATGATAATCATTTTATTTCAAAAGTCAATTTATGATCATAAATTGATTTTTCTATTTCTATTCTCGGATGAAATTGTGAAAAAAATAAAGATCTCTTCCTGTAGATGGGCACAATTCCTTTCTCTTGTGGATGACGACTCCCTAGGGCCTCCTCGGAAAGCTGTTAACCAGCGGGACACTGGTCTGGTCCATTTCTGGACAAATTCTCTCTCTCCCTTCGTCATGCTTGAGGTTGCAAGCTTTACATAGTAGTCATAGACCCGCTAGATGCCAAATGTTTAATGATAGATTTCTTGAGGGCTTTGTCACATGCAGTTGTCTAGTCAATTGCAAGCTCTCTCAGGAAATGCACACGAGTTACCCAATGCGCTAGTATAGACATAAAGATAAAACCCATGACGTGAAAGGGTTAATCGATAATTTATCTTTCCATCGTAGATCGATAGATTTTAATTCTTTCCAAAGGACGACTTGTCCAAATGATTTTTCGAGTAGACCCTTTGTGGAAAGAAGATTACGATGCTCGCGTGCCCACGTGGTCAAGAGATCATAGGCATGTTCCTTCGAGAAATTAAGTAATGATCGCTCAAACCACTTCTTTTGTAATTTCTATAACATATTTTCAATGTCCGGATGCTCGACATGATAAATGCATGTTTCTAAAACCACTTAAATTTACGAGAGAAAGAGCAAACCTAGGACAATACGAATTCCAGGTGGTACTTAAATTCACGAGAGAAAGAGCAGACATGGGATAATACGAATTCCAGGTGGTACAACATCATGCAAAGACGACAGACTTCCACGAATCCTTGGAATCAGGCTTGAGTATTGACTGAGCAAACGAAGGGCACTCTTAACAACAGTGAAGGCAGATTCATAAACTCATCTTGCAAACAACCTACACCACTTTCAATTACTAGAATCAGGCTGGAGTCCACATGCACTATAAGTTATTTTCACAAGCTATCAATCTTTCTTCCCCATTTGTATCACCAGTCCACAGAGCTGCAGTACTTCAAATCGCGCGAAACAGGCACGATATCGTCCTACATTCAAAGCATGTTATGTGACAAGCGAGTCGAGATACGTGCTTCCAAGTCATATTCAAAGCGAAGCAATGACAAACAACCCATTCCAAATATACAGTAGGAATATATATGTAGCAAATTTAAGCATGGCAAGTGGATCCTTAGTTCGGAATGATTCCCACTTCACTCATGCGCTGAATCCCCTGCTAAGAGAGCTCCATGGACCAGATGGAATGCGAGCACAAGTTTAGCCTGATACCTCGGTCATTTGCTCGGTCATTTGCTCGATCTGGATTCCGGCATTGCACATGTTTGCAAAGGAGCGCATGTTCTTCATCCCATATTGAGAGAGATCCACAATGAGTCTCAAATGTTCTCACCTGCATTAAGCATTGGCATCATCACACTAGTCAAGACTGCAAAGAATACTCAATCATTGTGTCAAAAAATCCCATTCCGCCAAAGTGTAAGATTTAAGATCAAAAATATAAAGAACAAATCGAACTGACATAGTAAAAGGTTCACAATGGCAATGCAAATGTTAGCATCACGGAAATATATCAAACATGTGTTGGTTGAGAGGTCATGAGGGGTCATGAGGGAGTAATTACCAAGCTTCTTAGGCAAGCCCAGTTATCAACAAGAGGTTGTCCCGTAGGTCGAACATCATTCAGCACCTGTGGATCCTTTTTAAATCAAAACAAGAGCTTTCCAATTAGTTTGACACTGTGATCTATATGCATCCGATGAGACATTCCCTCAAAAAATTGCTTCTGCCCTTCGAGTTTCCTAGAAGAGCCTTCAGGAGCTTCTTTTGTAATTTCTATAACATATTTTCAATGTCCGGACGCTTGACATGATAAATGCACATTTGTAAAACCACTTAAATTCACAAGAGAAAGAGCAGACCTGGGATACTACGAATTCCCGGTGGTACAACATCATGCAAAGACGACAGACTTCCATGAATCCTTGGAATTAGGCTTGAGTATTGACTGAGCAAACGAAGGGCACTCTTAACAACAGTGAAGGCAGATTCATAAACTCATCTTGCAAACAACCTACACCACTTTCAATTACTAGAATCAGGCTGGAGTCCACATGCACTATAAGTTATTTTCACAAGCTATCAATCTTTCTTCCCCATTTGTATCACCAGTCCACAGAGCGAAACAGGCACGATATCGTCCTACATTCAAAGCATGTTATGTGACATTGGCATCATCACACTAGTCCCGCATTAAGCATTGGCATCATCACACTAGTCAAGACTGCAAAGAATACTCAATCGTTGTGTCAAAAAATCCCATTCCCCCAAAAGTGTAAGATTTAAGATCAAAAATATAAAGAACAAATCGAACTGACATAGTAAAAGGTTCACAATGGCAATGCAAATGTCAACATCACGGAAATATATCAAACATGTGTTGGTTGAGAGGTCATGAGGGAGTAATTACCAGGCTTCTCAGGCAAGCCCAGTCATCAACAAGAGGTTGTCCCGCAAGTCGAACAGCATTCAGCACCTGTGGACCCTTTTTAAATCCAAACAAGGGCTTTCCAATTAGGTTGACACTGTGATCTATATGCATCCGATGAGACATTCCCTCAAAAAATTGCTTCTGCCCTTCGAGTTTCCTAGAAGAGCCTTCAGGAGCTTCTTTTGTAATTTCTATAACATATTTTCAATGTCCGGACGCTTGACATGATAAATGCACATTTATAAAACCACTTAAATTCACGAGAGAAAGAGTAGACCTAGGATACTACAAATTCCTGGTGGTACAACATCATACAAAGACGACAGACTTCCACGAATCCTTGGAATTAGGCTTGAGTATTGACTGAGCAAACGAAGGGCACTCTTAACAACAGTGAAGGCGATTCATAAACTCATCTTGCAAACAACCTACACCACTTTCAATTACTAGAATCAGGCTGGAGTCCACATGCACTATAAGTTATTTTCACAAGCTATCAATCTTTCTTCCCCATTTGTATCACCAGTCCACGTAGCTGCAGTACTTCAAATTGCGCGAAACAGGCACGATATCGTCCTACATTCAAAGCGTATTATGTGACATTGGCATCATCACACTAGTCCCGCATTAAGCATTGGCATCATCACACTAGTCAAGACTGCAAAGAATACTCAATCGTTGTGTCAAAAAATCCCATTCCCCCAAAGTGTAAGATTTAAGATCAAAAATATAAAGAACAAATCGAAAAGGTTCACAATGGCAATGCAAATGTCAGCATCACGGAAATATATCAAACATGTGTTGGTTGAGAGGTTATGAGGGAGTAATTACCAGGCTTCTTAGGCAAGCCCATTCATCAACAAGAGGTTGTCCCGTAGGTCGAACAACATTCAGCACCTCTGGACCCTTTTTAAATCCAAACAAGAGCTTTCCAATTAGTTTGACACTGTGATCTATATGCATCTGATGAGATATTGCCTCAAAAAATTGCTTCTACGCTTCGAGTTTCCTAGAAGAGCCTTCAGGAGCTTCTTTTGTAATTTCTATAACATATTTTCAATGTCCGGACGCTCGACATGATAAATACACATTTGTAAAACCACTTAAATTCACGAGAGAAAGAGCAGACATGGGATACTATGAATTCCAGGTGATACAACATCATGCAAAGAAGACAGACTTCCACGAATCCTTGGAATCAAGCTTGAGTATTGACTGAGCAAACGAAGGGCACTCTTAACAACAGTGAAGGCAGATTCATAAACTCATCTTGCAAACAACCTACACCACTTTCAATTACTAGAATCAGGCTGGAGTCCACATGCACTATAAGTTATTTTCACAAGCTATCAATCTCTCTTCCCCATTTGTATCACCAGTCCACAGAGCTGCAGTACTTCAAATCGCGCGAAACAGGCACGATATCGTCCTACATTCAAAGGATGTTATGTGACAAGCAATTCGAGATAATTTGAGTAGAGTGTCTTAATGGGTTAATTTGTGTTAATTGGGCCAAGATTAAGGGAAATGACTTTAATAAAAGTTAAATGGCACTTCTCTTAAGCTTTATTTTTCTACTGAAATTATTCAATTTGGAGTTCATTTGGTCATTCAATTGGATTAAAACCTAATTAGACAAAGATAGGGAAAAAAAATAGAGAAGTGTCCCTCTTGGATCACTAAGGGCACAAATGATAACCATTTTATTTCAAAAGTCAATTTATGATCATAAATTGATTTTTCTATTTCTATTCTCGGATGAAATTGTGAGAAAAATAAAGATCTCTTCCTGTAGATGGGCACAATTCCTTTCTCTTGTGGATGACGACTCCCTAGGGCCTCCTCGGAAAGCTGTTAACCAGCGGGACGCTGGTCTGGTCCATTTCTGGACAAATTCTCTCTCTCCCTTCGTCATGCTTGAGGTTGCAAGCTTTACTTATTAGTCATAGACCCGCTAGATGCCAAATGTTTAATGATAGATTTCTTGAGGGCTTTGTCACATGCAGTTGTCTAGTCAATTGCAAGCTCTCTCAGGAAATGCACAGGAGTTACACAATGCACTAGTTTAGACATAAAGATAAAACCCATGACGTGAAAGGGTTAATCGATAATTTATCTTTCCATCGTAGATCGATAGATTTCTAATTCTTTCCGAAGGACGACTTGTCCAAATGATTTTTCGAGTAGACCCTTTGTGGAAAGAGGATTACGATGCTCGCGTGCCCACGTGGTCATAGGCACGTTCCTTCGAGAAATTAAGTAATGATCGCTCAAGCCACTTCTTTTGTAATTTCTATAACATATTTTCAATGTCCAGATGCTCGACATGATAAATGCATGTTTGTAAAACCACTTAAATTCACGAGAGAAAGAGCAGACCTGGAATAATACGAATTCCAGGTGGTACAACATCATGCAAAGACAACAGACTTCCACGAATCCTTAGAATCAGGCTTGAGTATTAACTGAGCAAACGAAGGGCACTCTTAACAACAGTGAAGGCAGATTCATAAACTCATCTTGCAAACAATCTATACCACTTTCAATTACTAGAATCAAGCTCGAGTACACATGCACTATAAGTTATTTTCACAAGCTATCAATCTTTCTTCCCCATTTGTATCACCAGTCCACAGAGCTGCAGTACTTCAAATCGCGCGAAACAGGCACGATATCGTCCTACATTCAAAGCATGTTATGTGACAAGCGAGTCGAGATACGTGCTTCCAAGTCATATTCACAGTGAAGCAATGACAAACAACCCATTCCAGATATACAGTAGGAATATGTATGTAGCAAATTTAAGCATGGCAAGTGGATCCTTAGTTCGGAATGATTCCCACTTCACTCATGCGCTGAATCCCCTGCTAAGAGAGCTCCAGGGACCAGATGGAATGCGAGCACAAGCTTGGCCTGATGCCTCGGTCATTTGCTCGGTCTGGATTCCGGCATTGCACATGTTTGCAAAGGAGCGCATGTTCTTCATCCCGTATTGAGAGAGAGATCCACAATGAGTCTCAAATGTTCTCACCTGCATTAAGCATTGGCATCATCACACTAGTCAAGACTGCAAAGAATACTCAATCGTTGTGTCAAAAAATTCCCATTCCCCCAAAGTGTAAGATTTAAGATCAAAAATATAAAGAACAAATCGAACTGACATAGTAAAATGTTCAAAATGGCAATGCAAATGTCAGCATCACGGAAATATATCAAACATGTGTTGGTTGAGAGGTCATGAGGGGTCATGAGGGAGTAATTACCAGGCTTCTCAGGCAAGCCCAGTCATCAACAAGAGGTTGTCCCGCAGGTCGAACAGCATTCAGCACCTCTGGACCCTTTTTAATTCCAAACAAGAGCTTTCCAATTAGTTTGACACTGTGATCTATATGCATCCGATGAGACATTGCCTCAAAAAATTGCTTCTGCGCTTCGAGTTTCCTAGAAGAGCCTTCAGGAGCTTTACGGAACTGAAACAAAGGCGGACGCAAAATCAGATTTGGTTACACTAGGCTCACACAACTGTTACGTGAGGGCAATTGACAATACCGAATTTCTTCTTTATATAGTGAAAGAAGAATAAGAAGATGAGAGACGTAATTTTTCACTTACTTTTATGTCAAAGGTCAAAGCTGATGGCTACACAGTTTGACTTCTCTGGTTAAGGAAGTCCTTTTACTTCTACTAACACTTTCAGCAAAGTAATATGCAGATTTAAGGACTTTCAATTATCAGAAATCCATTGATAGACCTATGGTTCTACAGTTCCATTTTTTGCCGGACCACACCTCAAGTTTCTTCAAAATGCTATATAGTAATCCCTTTTAGTAGCTCTTCATTCGATTGATCTTGTGATTCTCATTAGGGAAACAATCTAAGAGTGGTTGCAATTGACCAGACAGCTGCATGTGACAAAACCCTCAAGAATCTATCCTTAAACATTTAGCATCTGGTGGTGCCATGACTTAAATCTAAAGTGTGCAGCCTCAAACATGACAAGGGAGAGAGAAACCTTGTGCCAGAAATGAAGCAGATCGGCATCCCGCTGGTTAACAGCTTTCCGAGGAGGCCTTAGGGAGTTGTCATCCACAAAAGAAGAGTTATCATTTGCAGGATCTGTGCCCATGTACAGGAAGAGATTTTCCTTACTTAACCCTACGTCACCAAATTGCATGACATGGGAACCGTATCCAGTGTTGTCATTAGCTGTCCTCTTTTTCACCTGCATATGCCAGCCCAAAGGAATACCATAAGATGAGAAGAAGAAGCACAGAGAGAAAGTGAAAAGCAACTGAAGCAGTCCAGGCAATATAAGAAGTAACTTCTTCCATGTGCTTGCACTGTAGCACTGTATGAATACTTAACTAAGAAATGTACTACAAAATAGTACTCCCTTGCTAAAAGACACTTGAGAGCTCAGTTGCCTGATGGAAGCAAAATTTCTCGACAACAAAAGGTAGAATAAACATTGCTTTCTTCCTAATTGCTCCACACAATGACGGTGTCAATGTCCTTACCAGTTGGTATTGCTGGTGCAGAGTTTCAGTTCGCAGGTTGTGCACCTCACTGTTCACAAAGACGAACCAAAAAAAAAAAAAAAAAAAATTTATCATGGGCTTTATAGTTGTTAAACATAAGCTTTGATTTCTCAAGAGCCAATCAAAACATATGAACCTGATCCAACTATTACAAGGGAACAGAGGCTTGTAAACCAGTACAAGAACAACTGGAATCACATTGAGCATGAATTTAATATGCATATCCTGAGTTGCAATATAAGAAATATTCAATCAAGTTCCATCTGATAATATGGAAGTCATGTCCTTCCTCCTTTCTCCTCTCTTTGTTTTCGGCTATTTAAATTTGCAAACATTGGATCTTCGAGATTCTTAATTGCCAACAGATTAGCAATCTGCAATGGAAATGCTTTTTGATGCGAGTACACATAAGTCCATGCTTAGAAAAGAGAAAAGCTTCCTCAAAGTCCATATAAGCTAAAAAATTTCAATAATAAATTATGCGGTACTTATATGAAATTAGATTAGTAAATAAGTCTATAATCATGGAAAGAAGATACCAATCAGCAAGCCCCAAAAATGTAACATGGGTAAAAACTTACTATTCAGATAAGAGCACACATGCTAAAAAGGTAAATAGTGGATGAGTCCTTAAAAACCAAGGAATTCGGAATTTCAAAGGATTACTTATATCTAAACCAAAAGCCCAACATCAGAAATGTACGAAGATCTTAATAGCATATAATTAGCAACTACGATACATATTAATTACCAAGCATCAACTCAAGGAAATTGCACATAATTGACTGCCTCTTTAACCAATAAATTGTTGTTGTCTACATTTTCAAAATAATATAAAAGGAGAATGTGCTAATGAAAAATATCTCCGACCTTTCTTTTGATCTTTGCAATTAAACAATAATAAATGGACCCAATCATGGCTTTTCAACTGTGATTTCAATTCCTCCGTTCTCGATTTGCAAGACAAACATTCCATAATCAGATCATTCAATAAAATTTAAAAAACTGGCTGCCATTCAACTAATGCACTAAGAGTCGCCCATGATAAACTGCAAAATAAAGTATCGATCCCAAATTGGAGAAAAAGTCCCCATTATAACACTAACTTCTAATCTAGAAAGAACAAAGTCAAAATGGTATGTGTTTCTCATCTAAAGTCATGAATGAGAAAATAAGGACTTGGGATTACCTGTCTTCCATCCAGGCAACACTATACAAGTCACCAAGACATGTCTCATATTCTACTGGAGGGCTAGGATACTCTCCAGGGCAATAGGTGCCCCAACTGCTCTCTTCTGCATTAGAAGCTGTTGTTGCATATATGTTCAAACCTTCTGGAAGAAGGCCCTCAAAAATACTTCCCGATTCACAAGCTTCAAGGTAGAATACCTGTGTTTATAAGACAAAGGGAACAAAATGAAAATTTTTAGACAACGTCCTGTATGAAGCAAACTGCTTTAGTGAACTTAAAATTACCAAGCTTTTATAGGTCCCAGATGCATGCTTCTTTTTCAAGACATCTATCAGATCGTCAGCATATAGGAAAGGGCTGGTGGGCATTCCTGTTAAAGATCAATGTTAACCGTGAGATTCTGATATGAAGACAGTTGGATAAATCATCTCTAAATTGGGGAAGGGGTGCAAATGAGATATGGAACCCAATACAACTTCTATGACTTTATTACAGATATTTCAGTTCAGCTCATGTGCCATATGAACACAAAAGACAATCTACAACCAATGGAGGTCATCTTGTGCAACTATCAAGTACTAACCAAGCACACCAGGGCCACCATGATCAGTATAGTAGATGAAGATAGTATCATCCGGACCACTCTCCAAAACCTTTCCACTGCCTCCTGTGAGAGCAGTCTTGTTTCCAAGGATAACAGAGAAAAAATTGTTAACGTTAACATCCTCTCCAGTGTAATCCTGCCAACAGAAAAGTGACTAGTGACTCAACATCTGATAATAGACCTCTAGAGAACAATTTTCACCCTGAACCAATGACTAAGCCTTTGAAAACAGACTTTCAACAAATCTAAACAGAAAATTTCATCCTAAATTAGTGACTAAGCATTTGAAAACAAACCTTTGGAACTCCTTCATAAACATCGTCTCCATCTGGACTGTTAATAACAATTCCAGGCCGAGGGTTCTCTTCATTGTCAGCAATGTCATCATACATAAAAACAATGATATTTTCATCCTTCAACCCTCCTTTCTTCAAGAGCTGATATGCATGGCAAACATCGGCCTGAAAGCAAAGTGCACGAATGGAGCATATTATCAACAACAGTAAAAAAATCCCAATGCAGGACCAATGAAATAAGCAAAGGCAGATAGGAATCCAATTTTTTCTAATGGCACTGAAAAGCTTTAGCTGTTACCCAGAATGTAAAGCACTCTATTCCTTTTTTAACTGTAGAAGCAGTTTATATTCAAAGGTTAGAAGAATATGAGAAAGACATGGAAGGAGACTATATGGAAAAATTTCTCCTTCAATTTAAGTCTCATAGAAGAGGAAAACAACATAAAATTCTACCTCCTTTTAGCAGATTCATACAAAAGGAAACTAAACTAGCATCTCCTTTGGGACTATGTTTATTGGTCCATGAAAGCACAGGGAAAGTAAAGAAACAGAAACATATCACCGTATAAGCTTAAAAGACTCAATTATAAAGCAGAAAGGTTGTGGATCAGAAAACACTATATCACTTCTGCTTCACTCACTCCTAACTAGCAATTAGATATGAAAATCCAATTTCCTTTCTTTTTTTTTGTATTCTCATCCCCTAGAAAAATCTTCCTATTTCCTATAAATTCAATCTGCCAAACACAACGCCCAGAAAATTCAGATACTCACGTGCAGACCAAACTAATACTAGGAATTAGTACTACCCTTTGTCAGTTAAGTAATGGCAGAGCAAGGAAATGAACGAAAATAGCCCATATGCAACCGTTTTAGCACCATCAATGAGCTAAGTTACAAAAGGCAATATCACTGAAAATTTCCCTCCTTGGCCACGAAACATAGTAAGAGTCTAAGTAATTTCATACGGACAGCACAGTTCAAATTTGAGATTTACCAGTAGTTGCAGCCAAAGATATACGTAAATGGACCACAAGACTTTCTATTCAAATCATTATTCGATTCGCTAGAGTTATCATTACAACAGTAAACGCGTCAGTTTTGCTTCCGATCCGAATTCCAGAGTTCCGAAATCGGAATACGGAATTAGAATTTAAGAAAGATTCTTCACCAGATGGTGATTCAAAAACCATCAAACACGAATGATTAAGATTGATCAATTCTAGTGATATTACCTACAAAATCACTCCTCGCAAGATCACACACAAAACTTGCAGAAAAACAACACCGAAACGAAACTTCATCGTTTCAGAACCTCGCGATTCAGCTCCGAATCGAGTCAAATCCATGATCACACTCGTTAAATTAGACCGACGGACGGAAAGGGGAAGAAGGTCGTCGGATTCGAGCTGCGGCCCGGCAAGTCGGGAGAATTACCTGGTGACGGTAGTTCCAGTAACCGTTGGATCCGGCGGTCAGGACCGCCCACCTCGTCCCGACGGAGTCGTCGTCGCCGGCGCGGAAGAACCTCGAGGCGTCGGACGGCAGCCGGATGACGTTGCGGCCGGCGGCAAGGCCGGCGGAGACGGAGAGGAGGAGGAGGAGGAGGAGGAGCGCGGCGGCGGAGGCGAGGCGGATCATGGCGGCGCTGCGGGTGGGCCGGGGGGGTTGCTTGCGATTACGTCGAGCCGATGGTTATATTTTAGAGTGAGAGAGAGAGAGTATGGGATTGGATAAAGCGGTGATTGGTGGGATTTCATCATTTGCCGCATCGACGGCTGCGATTGGGGCTGCCCCGGGGCCCACCTCAAGGGTTCTTTGGACGACGTGCCGCGGGGGTCGCTTTCTCCATCCAATCCGTCGATTGGGGAACGGAACGGACGGTCCAGATGGGACGATGGAAGATCGACGAGCGCCGTCCCTAGGAAGGGGACGCACGGGATGATTCCCCGCGATCTCTGCCGCACGACGGAACGTCCCGGGCGAGAAAGTTAGCTCGGGAACGGACAGGTGGCGGTGGGCAATTTGCAGGCTTGACCGATTGATGGAAGTCCCTAAAAATAGATCACCGATTGGGCGGGTTTAGATTGATTTTGGCTTTTCAACTCATGTTTAACTATTTTTAAAATTCCGTTTCAATTCTCAATTCTCCGAATTCATTTCTATTGCACGTTAGTAATCGGCGCTCAATAATTTTTCATATAGATAGGATTTAGAGAGTGAGATTATAGCTTTAACTTGAATTTACTCAAGACTTGATGTCTCACGGTTTGTGTCTAGATACATTTTGGAGGAGGGTGGTGGGAACTTTTTTTCATCCTCTTTTGGAGCAGATAATTGTGTGGAAATAGGGGGGAAATATCTTAAGGAAACTAACACAAAAGGTCAAGGAAAGATTCCTTCCTCTGATTTGCTTTCAATCGACTGGCTTTATGGGCACGCCAACAAAGACGGCCTTAATCGGGTTGATGTGAAATCTTCGAACAGCAGTGGTATACAGAGCAGAATCATCATTGAGCAGAAGACAAATTGCGTGAATACAAGAGAAGGTCTGTCGGTCGGATGACTCCGCTTCGCCTGTCCCTTCCACTCTTCCTTTTCCTAAGCTAGCCGCCGGAGGGATGATAACGACGTTCGACGCGAAATTTTGATTGATTAGCTGACCGTAACACTCAAGGATTAGCAAAGATCAAACAAGTGTTGGTGTGTCTTGTGTCTGAGAGCAACACGAGAATCGCGTAACGCATTGATTCACGTCGTTATCACCCGGAAATGATCAACGGGGACCCAGATATTTGTAGCTTGCATAGTCCATGTGGAGCTGTAATAACATATCATTGAGGCACAAGACATTCAGTTGATAGGTTTACCAAAGGCAAACCTGGAAAGAACACTGGACGTCCGAGATACGATCTGACCCATGACTAAACACGATCAGGACATTGCAATTGAAATTTACAGGTTCTGTAACGTAAATATACATAACTTCGCAAAGGGGGAGTCGTCGGGAAAACTTCAGAGCTCAGCTGAAGGTCATCAAGCTAATTGCAGTTGCAGATTCACTTCCAGAAAGACCAACAGCTGATAAAAGCTCTCAGACGCATTGCAAAAGCCAAACATTTAAGTACCGATCACTAACCCACAAACGGTCTTTTGCTCTCATTGGCGGGGCACGATTGCGCTCTCTTCGGCAGGTGCGGAGTCGGCAGCAGGTGATTTTTTCACAAGGGACTTGGGAATGTCGAGGTAGTCTTGAGGACATCGCTGTTGAGGGTGCAACAGTAGCATGCACATGTGACGAAAGAGGATGCGTGTGAGGCCCTGACCGCTCTCATGGATGTGGCCTTCATATTCACTCACGTGTTCAAGCGCATCGACGAGGGCATCATACACCTGCTGCGGGCAATTATCTGGTCCAGGCTTGTCGTGGAGGTAGATGACATCCAGAGTGAAGAGCTTTTGGTTAACTGGCCACTGGTGCTGAGGCTGTATGGATGATCTGCAGTATATGAGAATCTGATGCAACAGAAACACCGTAGCCACATTAGATCTTGATAAGAAGGAAAAGCCTTAATATCGCTAGTATGAATAATGTTCCAAAAGGGCCAAAAAGAAGAGAACGAGTCTTCCTTTTTACAACGAATCTTTTCTCATAGGAGGTGATCAAAAAAGGACACGAGCTTAAATGGCAGAAAGAAATCTAGCAGTTTAACAGACTATGGCGCTAACAAACAAGAAAAAAAGTTTTCGTAGACATTTGGGCAACTTACTAGACTGCAAAGCAGCTCTATGCTACAAATTAATAGAAGGGAAACTGATATACATGCCTAGGCATCGATTAAGCAAGAGGATAAGCACCTATTGCTTGGTACAATCACCAGCCATCACTTACCACCCTGAAAATTCTATTTTGCATGCGAGATTTCTTAGCTTCATGAGCCGCGATTCGGAATAGCTGCGTTAAATCTGCATGACCACAAGCTGAGGTGGCTGAAAGACTCCGAACTGCAGCAGCTGCAGACTCTACATCACTACTGAACTCCTTACGGAACTTCAAAATCGAAAACAAGGGAAAAAGATCAAACAAGTAACCATATATGAAATATTAAACAAAGGATTTGACAATTCATTGCCAGCTTTGTCTTGCTTTGGCTATGCGTGCTTGATCTACATAATAGTTACTTTGTATGGATACTGCATCTTGAGTTATGTAAGGAATACTTGCAACAATATCACATAGCACTCCAAAACACAGCCAGGTCACAATGTCATGGTTAGGTTAAAAGCAGCTCTGTGCTAAAAGTAGCCTTTTTAGTAACTGCACAATCTAAGCTTGGGCTTCATTATCATTATTTCGAGCATGGCATACATGTAGGAAACGGCTCTCCCTCTCATCAATCAAACACCCCAGCTCCCTGAGGGTATTCTAATATAAATTAGCTACAGCACTTCATCCCTTGGCAGCAGTAGCAGGCCCGTTCACCGTTTTGATATCATCATTTGGTAATTCATTCCACCTCCGCACATTCCCTGACAAGAGAACAGCTAAATACACAGACATGAATGGTCAGACCAGAATGCTTTCTAACAAGGATCAGCGGAGCAAACAGGAACTAAGTACTATCCAATGGAGGCATTCTGGGGTGTTGGGTATTTTTCTATGATTCTGTAGGCATGGGTTTTCATCTGGCTCAAAATATGCAGAACATGCGATCACAAACATTAGTGTTTCCATTCAAGAACAACTCAGTTTGAGTGTACAAAGAGTTTATGCATGTGACGTCCAAAATTGAGCAAGAACGTCAGTCATCCATGAGAAACATAAAATCATGAAATCCTATGATCGCACCATATGACGCAATCTACCAAAATTCATTGTAAAAACAGCATCAAGCAAGCACGTTTACACTCCTTGTCATGAAAAATTAGCTAAAAGGAGGACAAGCCTCGAGTCCAATCCAAAAGAAATTTTCAGTGGCTGCAGGGAATCGGGCATTTTATCACGAAGTCATTTCTGCTTCCTAGCGACTAGCGTTGCTCCAATATGCTAGCAATCGAAAGAAGAATTGGATGAGGAGCACAAGCAATTGAAACCTGGATTTTCTAAGAAGTTGCCGACGGATACACTCCCACACCTTTGCACCTCCATCATCCTCCCACTTCCAATACGGAACATGTATTTTACTCTACTGATCTAGTGACCTTCAAATTCAAAAACTTTATCGAGCAAATCACCTCATTCTAGAGGGAATCAATTCAACCCTAAAACCCACTAAAACACCACCATCAGGGACCCATTTCGCGGGCCAAAATCAAAGCATGCCACAGAACCAAACCCCAGCGATCGCCAAAACTCTCGGGAACGCAACCAAGCACCCATTTTTCCAAATTCGAAAACTATATGGAGCAAATCACCTCATTCCAGAGCAAACCAATTCGACCCTAAAACACTCCGAAACACCCCTATCAGAGTCGCATTTCGCAAGCCAAAATCAAAGCACGCCACAGAACCAAACCCTAGCAATCGCCCCAACTCTCGGGAACGCAATCAAGAACCCATTTTTCCCACAAAAAAATAGAAAAAGATCAGAAGGGGGAGATTACCCAGGAAGCGGATTTGGAGAGGGTGGCGAAGGCGAAGCGGTGGTCTGGGTTGATGGCGAGCTTGGAGTGGACGAAGAGGAGGAGGGACTGCTTGATGGCGTCGAGGCGGGCGAAGGGGCGGCCGCCGGGCCCCGTCGCCTTCATCTCGACCAGGGACTCCGCGTCGACGTCGACGCAGAAGAGGATGTCCTCGCTGCTGATCCGCGCCGGGTTCAGCACGTAGCGCGGCGCCGCCGCCGCCGCCGCCGCCGCGTCTCCCTCCACTCCCTCCATCATCATCACTCTCGTGTCGCTCTCGCTCGCGGCTCGACTGAGAATCGCGATCGCTCGATTTCGGAGGCGCCGCAGTGACATTGGAGCATGCTTCCGGTGTCGTATCTGACGCGTGGCGCGCTTTTATTAATTGACGTTTGATTAGACCGGTTAAACGGGTGGATCGGGTTGGATACGAGTCGGGTCTGATCCGATCCAAGTTAACCAATTTGATCCGCAAATATATTTGACCCACTCTTTCAAATCTAGTGAAAAGTTGTAAGTAAATTGATAGGAGAGCATGGGATGAGCGAGAGTGAGAGAGTATGAAGAAAGTCATAAAGTGGGTAAATCTTGTTCTATGCTTGATTATAGGTAAATTGTAAATCTATTTAACATTCATATTATTTTGCCATTATAAACTCATTTATTACTCATTTACTAAATATATTAACCCATATAATGAGAAAGCCCATCAAATATAGGTTAAGGAATTGGTATATGATAAATTTTGACAGGTCTACTTTTAATAAAAATGCATTAATCGTTAATACAAAAAAAGACCAAGCATTGTTCGACAACTTAATTGATTGAATTCTTTACAATTAAAATGTTAATAGGAGCATAGGCTAATTACTTGGACTGCGTTTACTTCGACTTTTGGGGGAAAGTTTCTGAAAAAATATAAAGGACTTTATACTAAAATGTTTTTCAAAATAAAAATAATGTTTCATAAATTGTAATTTAAAAGTGCATTAGGAAACAATTTTGCTTGAAATGGTGCTTGAAAAATCATGTTTTTTAAAGGACTTTTACTATACCAACACAAAAAAAAGGACTTTTACTATATTATATATATACACGATTGAGCTAGATTTGGCACCGACTGTTGCCGAGGGTCATTGAGGTCGCACGATCTCCGACAACATGAGGGGAGGACATTTATGGAATTATGAAAGTTTACCGATAGCAAAATTAAAAGGAAAAAATCTTTATAAAAAAAATTAAAAGGAAAAAAATGTATTAACATTCCAAAAATACTCAAAACCCAAAGCAGCTCCAGATACGCCTTAGGTTAATGGCCTTTTGAGCTTATGTCTTCCCAAAGCTCTCCAAAAAAATATTCCAAACACCATTTGCGAAGACTTGATTTTAGTCAACAGAGATGTCAACACTAAGTGCTAGAGCAAAGAGTTGAAAAATGAGGTAGAGCAATGGCGCATTTGGCAACTTGTCATATAGTAACTGATTCTATTTTTTTTTTTTAATTTATAGGAATAGATTTGGAACAAAATCCGTCTAGTAAATTTTTTGTTCATTGGAATATATGTTTGATAATTTTTTTATTCTCGAGAATAAATTTATAACAGAATCAATGATTAAAAAAAAATAATACTTATTCCCAAAAACAATTCCGAAATCAAACCAATCCAAATTTTATTTTATTTTTCTCGCTTCTTCTTTTTTTTCTTGTTCTTCTTCCTTCTCTCTTCTTCTTCAAATGTTGCCGTTGCCATCCACCACTGTCGATCGCCAATGATTGGTTGGGCAAGGTCGATGAAGCTCGCACCTCCGATGAGCTCACCGGGCCTCGCCCAGCCAAGGCTTGACTAAAGAGGTCGCCAACTCTTGTCTGACCAATTGCCGATCATCCCAAGGTCGGCAATTGACCAAAGCTTGAAGAAGAAGAGAAGGAAAAAGAAAAAAGTAATAAAATCATTAAAAAATTAAAAGAAAATAGTTTGGATTAGAAATTTTGATGACGTACCAAACGTAATTCTATTTCAGGAATAAAAATTTTGGACAGTTATCAAATGTCTTCAAATGCTTAAAAATTGTTCGCGAGAACATAATAAAAAAAAAAATCATTTCTAATCAGAAATTGGTCCCAGGAATAGAATGGTTACCAAACGCACCCCAAGTGAGCAACTTGATCCATAGGAAAAAGAGCACACCAGGTAGCGAAGTCAATAACCTTGGATGTTGTAACCATACGTAGATAAATGTTGCTAAATAAAAGGAGCCATATAGGGCATTTTTTAATTCTTAGTAACCGTTGATGTAATTGTCAATTGGAGTTATAAATGTCTATCTTATATTTTTTGTGAAGGACCGCCAATCAATTTAAGAGCACATGTTGTTCATTTTTACTTTCAACATATTTTACTTTCCAAATATAACTTACAATTGTTCTCAATATTTGTACTTTTAAATTTTGGAACAAATGACCATTCACATCATCTAACGACTCAAATTGATTTATCCATATTGTTAAGGGTATTTTACAGACATATAGAATTACGTGAAAATATTTGGGTGATCACGAGATTACGGCACTCTACGTTTGGGACCAGCATTTGTAATGAGCTTTAGGTGTCCAAAGCCCATTTGGCCAAATATTGAGTGTTTGGGAAAATTTTTGAAATTGACCTTAAGGAAATGTTGGCTTTTCAAAGGCTGAAAGCCTAAGGTAGGCTTTCAGCATTTTTGGAAGCTTGATCCACTGTTCATCTTCTTCAACCTTAGATCCTTAGATGTTGGCCGACATGGTTGTGATGGGTCGACGATGGGTTGGAGAGAGGCCGGTGTGGTCACGACTACCGTGACAACCGTTGATGGCCAATTGCGCGACCTCAGTAAGGCGGGTCACCGCGACCTCCATGTAAGGGCTGCTTGAGGTCACGCGACCAGGCGACCCTCGTCGATGGTTTCTGGTAGCTGCCTGAGGTCATGCAACTTGAGATGTCGGCTGCGACAATGCCAATAGCCGCTATCCTTCGCCGATCAACTATTTTTTTCCTTTCTTTTTATCACGAAAATCCTTTGTAAGTATAAATTTCTTCAAACACTATTTTGTTCAAAGGTACTTCACAATATACTTTTAAATTTCAATTTACCAAATGTAATTTGTATTTTGAAAAAGTCCTTTAATAAAATCATTTGCATTTTCCTAACGGCATTTCCCAAAAGTCTAACCAAACGCACGGCCGCTTATTAAAAGAGATTAATGGTATTGTAGAAAAGAAGTTGGCCTTGACACGCTTGATCCGCTCCACTGGATGGGCAAAAGTTTGCTTCGCTGCTCCCCAATTCTCTGTTGCTCTTGTTGGGGGGACAGGTGATTTGCCTGGATGCGAGGGTCTCCGGCGAGGGGATCCCACGTCCCCTCATCTCTTTGTTGTGGCTATTAATATCCATTCTAGGATGATTAATCAGGCTGCAGAGTTAGGGAAGCTCAAAGGCCATCCCATGTGTTCTGAGATTAAGTGGATTCACCTGGGTTTTATATCTTGATGCTAACTTATGGGAAGAGTGAAATCATGCATCAGGTGTCTGGAGCTCTCAACTACAGGAGACGGTTCAATTAAGAGGGCCTAAAGTTGGTGAATTTGCTTGTATAATTACTACCTTTGGTTCACCCCTTAATTCAGGGAAACTCTATGATAAAGACTGTAATATCCTATCTAATAAAGTTCTGTAGCAGAATCCGGAGTCCAAGTGCGACGAAATCGACAATTGCTCGTAGACTTCACCTCATCGATTTGATTATCTATGGCATTGTCTCTTAATGGTATGGTTTTTTTCTTTTTACATTCTCATGGAGAAGACTATTAAAAGAATTGAGAAGTGTTGCTCTGCTTGTCTGGTCAGTGACCTTAATCGATTGCCTGGGTGAAGTAGTATAGTTTCAAAGGCAAAAGCTTTTGGAGCATAAGGTCCCTGCGGCTGCGGGCTCTTCTTATATTTGGAGAAAACGCTTTTATATGAAAGGAGACATTTAGTCTCACGTCAAGTGTCATTGGGGATGGAAAGAATCTCTTTATGGTTCAATCCTTAGCACACTCGTGGCATCCTGAAGGATCATTTTCCTGTGAAGTTGTCTATGACTCCGGGCTCCCTTTCAAATGCCAAGGTTTGCAGATGGGATCCTAAATCATTAATATGGAAGTGGCTTGCAGCAAAGATCAAATGCCCCGGGTGTCTATTCAAGCCTCAATTTGCGAGGCTCTTGTTCCGAATTCAATGATGTTAAAGGCAAGTTTGATAGGTCATCAGAAATGGGCCTGTTGTAACTGTACCAGGTTCACTTAGATTCTTCAGTCATCGATGAAAATCACTTGCATGCACGAACACACAAGAAATGTAGCTACTTAGAATTTGAAGGGAACCATGGAGGATTCGTTCCCTCCAATCGTGAGCAGCAATAATCCGGAGGCACCGTGCAAAAGGTGTTCTGCTTCTCAATGACGAACAAAACACCCGTGTCTGACTGGAATGCCGACTTTGGAGATTCCAAAAGAAAGCTATTTCGATACTTTGGAAACGAGGAGCGGACACGCATCGAATGCAAAACAAAATGCGACTCCGCGAATCCGATCCGCAGGAGCCCAGCGCATCTGAGGGGACTATCAGATCGAGTGACGAACCCAGAAAGATCCCGCAAGAATCAACACACGCCGTGCACGCGCGAACCGGGGTCCGTGCGATATGGAGCGAGGATGTGGCCGGTTATTGTGTCGTGGGACTACGGAGTAAAAGAGTCCCAAGGATCTTCAACCGGCCGAAGGTTACTGTCGGCTCCAAGCGGCAGACAGGCCACCATGAACGGGTGTCCGCTGTTGACTCGGATTATGGAGCCATTAACCGATTCGCGAACGACGTCGAGCAAAAGACGCTAGCGTAAACTACTACTACTAAGGGGAGCGATCGACAAGACAGGCGTTCCTCACCGATAACTGAACTGACATCTCTACGACTACGACATGTCGACGAACGAGAACCAGAGAGAGAGAGGTCCGAGCTTTGGGAACCCTAGCGATTCGAGGTGCCATTCTTATAGCGTGCGGATCCGGAGCAAAGCGTCTCCCCCGACCCACGCTTCTCCTGATCCGAGCGACGTCGTTTTGTCAAAAGCGATGTTATTTCCAATGTTCATTTAGGATCCATTCTTTTTATTCTTTTTTTTTTCTCAAAATAGAAAAAGAATATAAATCCGTTGGGTAATGTTAGTTAATTTTTATATTTCTTGGAATAGAAAAATAACTATGGAATAGATTTGGAACAAATAAGAAATAAGAAGTAAAATAAAATAGTTTTATGTTTTCGAGAACAATTTCTAGAAATAAGTAATTTTTTTTTGTTTCTTCTTCTTCCTCTTCTACTTGGTCGGTGGAGACTTGCTGCCGGTCATTGGTCACCACCGCCGGCTAAAGGAGGAGAAAGAAGAGAGGGAAAAAGAAAGAAAGAAAGAAAGAAAGAAAAATCTAAAAAAATTATTAAATTGTTAAAAGAAATTCTATGGCAACAAAAAACTTTATGAGTCATACCAAACGCGTTCATTTAGAAATATAAATTTTGTATAATTACAAAATACGTTATTTTATCTAGAAATTATTATAATGAATAGAAATGGTAAAAACTATTTCTGAAAAAAAAAAAAATTATTTCCCAAAACAGAAATCTTACCATATATCTAACATTCGAAATCATTCATACACATCGTAGATGAATTTGTTTTTTTCTCGTGTTCTTTTTATCTTTCCCTTTTGCAAGCGCAAGGATACTCATCTCTTCTTTTTCTCTTTATGGGCAAAATGGCAAGCACTAGCATTGATGAGTAAAACCCTTTGTTTTGTACAGCGACTTACTTGGATCAAAGTATAATCTTTTCTATCACGAATAAAAACTAATCCCCTCATTAACCTTTAAGAAAAAAAAAAAAAACAGATGGGTGTGCTTCATGGTAACCATAGCAAATCAGACCCGGCACAGCAAACTCTACCTGTCCACATTCTTTTTTCTTAATTTACAAACCATGGCCGTCCACGAGAAATGAGAACGTGGAAAACCCACCTCGACAGAGACACCGGCCACCCAACTCAAACGAACAAATTCTAATTGCGCGACCAGACCGTCCGGTTTTGTAAACATTTATCCGCTCACCGCGTAAAACACTTGTAAGCCAATCCTCGTATGATACGCGATCGGTGATTCATCCACCGGCATAGATTACCAAAATACCTTAGGGCGGTCACAAAAAACATACGGTTCATAACATGAAAAGAGTACTCAGAACATGCAGGCATCATACACAACTAATCCAAAATAAACAAAGCACAAAACATGGACAGCAAGTATCCTACAGCATAAGTCGTTCTAAAACCATGAGACTAACTAATCTTAGACATCCGCAAGCACAGGAACAAAACTATAACATGATGTCCCACATCTCCGCATGTAATCAACTCTGGGGTGATGTTTTCGCAGACAAGCTCTGTTGAGCACACTGCGAAGCAGGTGCGGTGTCGTAAGAAGCCCGAGTACCGCCACCCCTGGCACCAACATCATCAGCATAAGCAGGAGGCTGCGGATAACCACCACCGAAGCTGTTATATGGAGGTGGCTGCTGCCCATAGCCCGCTGAGGTTCAGGCGCTGCAGCATCGGGCTGAGAGTAACCTGACGATGGTGGCTGAGACTGAGGATAGCCTGGCTGCCCACTAGGGGCCTGACTATAGCCTCCCGGTTTGCTTGGAGACTGTTGAGCTCCTCCATAAACCGGAGCATTAGCAGGTGGCTTCTGGGCTTGAGGTTGTCCATAGCCCGCCGCATACACAGTCAATTGGTTGCCATAGCCAACTTGAGAAGTGACACCCAATGAGCGCTGAGCAAGCGCCGAAGCAGAGAGCGGGCGAGAGCGAAGACGAGGGAACCTGAAATTCTGAATTCACAAGAGAAAGGGAGAGAGAAATCATGGGTCTTACTCCTTAGGCCCTGTTTGGAAAAAGGCCGAATTCTGATTCTTTGTTCCTAGAATCAGTTTGGGTCTAGAATCGAGTTTGGTAAATTTTTTGTTCTCGGGAACAGATTGGGAATAGAATCAAGAACAAAAAAAAAGTTAATTCTTGTTTCGGGAACGAATTTGAGAATCAAAACCAAGAACTCTTCTTCTTCCTTCGGCCATCTCCCGACCGCCATCCACCACCGCCCGCCATCATCCGCCGTCGCCGTTCGTCGTCTGCCGTCCGCTGTCCGTCGGCCACCGTCCGCCGCCACCGGCTGCCAGTCCAGCGAGCTCGCTGGAGCCTTGCCAGACCAGGGCGAGGTTCGGCGAGCTCGCCGAAGGCAAGCCCAGCCACCGGCAAGACTCGGCCTCACCAAATCTGGCGACGCCGAGCCTCGCCAGGGCTGGGCAAGCCTCGCGACGCCCAACCCCGCCGGTGGCCAAGCAAGGCTCGCCCAGCCTCAGTGAGGTTCGCCCAGCCCCGGCGAGGCCGGCCTGACCACCGGCAAGGCTCGCCCTCGCCAAATCTAGCAAGGCCGAGCCTCGGCGGGGCTAGGCAAGCCACGCCCAGCTGCCGGCGAGGCTCAACCGACGAGGGCCGGCCTCGCCAAGGGTCGGCGATGCTCCGGTGAGGTCGCCGGCCCTCATCTGGCCGGTCACCGAACCGGCCACAAGAAGAAGAAGATGAGAAAAAGGAAAAAAAAAAAAAAAAGAAAAGAAAAGAAAGTAAAAAGAAAATAAAAAAAATAAAAAATTTATTTAAAAATTAAAAGAAATGATTTGGAACAGAATTAATGAAGACAAGATCAAACACAATTCTATTCCAGAATCAAAAATTTTGGACAGTTACTAAACGGCTTAAAATGCTTAGAATCAATTCTCGGAAACAAAATAAAAAAGAATCATTTCTGATCAGAATCTACTCTCGGGAACAGAATCGTTACCAAACGCACCCTTAGAAGGACAAAAAGGAGGAGAGAGAAAGGGAAATAACTCTATGCAGCAAGTCTAATGCGGCAATTAATGTGCCCAAGCCTATTATTACGGGAAAATTTTTTAAATAAAAAAGAGGAAATTCATTTTTTTTTGTAAGACCATTCATTGACAATGCTAACTGATGGGATGGGGCATTTTCCAGGTATTTTATCTGATTGTCTGACTTGAAATTGAGCCCCTAAAAGAGTGACATCATGCATCAGGTGGCTGGAGCTCTCAACTACAGGAGACGGTTCAATTAAGAGGGCCTAAAGTTGGTGAATTTGCTTGTATAATTACTACCTTTGGTTTACCCCTTATTTCGGGGAAACTGTAGCAGAATCCGGAGTCCAAGTGCAACGAAATCGACATATGCTCGTAGACTTCACCTCATCGATTTGATTATCTATGGCATTGTCTCTTAATGGCGTGGTTTCTTTCATTCTCATGGAGAAACTATTAAAAGAATTATGAAGCGTTGCTCTGCTTTTGTCTGTTCAGTGACCTTAATCGATTGCCTGGGTGAAGAAGCAGTATAGGTTTCAAAGGCAGAAGCTTTTGGAGCATTCAAGGTCCCTGCGGCTGCCAGCTCTTCTTAGATTTGGAGAAAACATTTTTTATATGAAAGGAGACATTTAGTCTCATGTCAAGTGTCGTTAGGGATGGAAAGAACCTCTTCATGGTTCAATACTTGGCACCTTTGTGGTATCCTGAAGGATCATTTTCCTGTGAAGTTGTCCATGACTCCGGGCTCTCTTTCCAATGCCAAGGCTTGCGGATGGGATCTTGAATCATTCACATGGAGGTGGGCCTGCAACAAAGATCAGATGCCCCGGGTGTCTATTCAAGCCTCAATTTGCGAGGCTCTTGTTCCGAATTCAATGATGTTAAAAGGCAAGTTTGATAGGTCATCAGAAATGGGGCCTGTTGTAACCGTACCAGTTCACATAGATTCTTCAGTCATAGATGAAATCACTTGGCAACAAAGGAGAAAGAACACACAAAGAAAATGTGGCTACTTCGAATTTGAAGGGAACCATGTAAGGGTTGGTTCCCTCCAATCGTGAGAAGCAGCAATCTGTAGGCACCATGCAAAAGGTGTTCTGCTTCTCAATGTCAAACAAAACACCCGTGTCTGACTGGAGTGCCGAATCGCATATATCACAAGACAAAGCAAAATTTCACTACACTGGAAACGAGGAGCGGAAACGCATCGAATGCGGAGCCAAAATTGACTCCGCGAATCCGATCCGCACGAGCCCGGCGCATCTGAGGGGATTAAACAGATCGAGTGTGAAGAGACCCAGAAAAGATCCCCCAAGAATCAAAGACACGCAAGTGCACGCGCGAACCGGGGTCCGTGCGATACGGTACGAGGATGTGGCCGGGTATTGTGTCGTGGGACTACGGAGTAAAAGAGTCCCAAGGATCTTCAACCGGCCGAAGGTTTGCTGTCGGCTCCAAGCGGCAGACAGGCCACCATGGACGGGTGCCCGCTGTTGACTCGGATTATGGAGCCATGAAAAACACTAGCGTAAACTACTACTGCTACTAGAGGGAGCAATCGACAAGACCGCGCGTTTCTCACCTGTAATTGAACCGCCATCTCCACGAGCAGCACATGCTCGGCGGCTGGAGCTGATGTCGACGAACGAGAAGAAGTGACAGAGGTCGGAGCTTGAGAAAACCCTAGCGCTTCGTGGTGCCATTTTTATAGCGTGTGAATCTGGAGCGAAGCGTCCCCCCGCACGCTTCTCCTGACCCGAGCGACGTCGTTTTGTCGAAGCGGTGTTATTTCCAATGTTCATTTTGTACAACGTTATATGTCGCGATTGAAATTGTTTTTTTTTTTCCTGTTTTTTCTATGTTTTGCTTTTGGAAGCCACCAGGAAATTCTTCTCTTCGTTTGCTCTTTATGGACAAAACGGCAGGCACCGGGGTTAATGAGTAACCCCCTGTACAGCGACTCACTTTGATCAAAGTATAATCTTTTCTACCATGAATAAAGACATATGCTCTCATTAACCCTTTTGAAAAAAAAAAAAAAAAAAATGGGCGAGCTTCATCGTAACCACGGTCAGGCAGACCCCATGTACAGCAAGCTCTACTCGTCCACATTTTCTTTCTTTAATTTACAAACCACGGCCATTCACGAGAAATGAGAACGTGCCAGACCGTTGGTTTTGAAAACATTTATCCATTCACCGCGTAAAACACTTGTAAGCCAATCCTCGTATGATACGCAATCAGTGTCTCCTCCATCGGGGCATAGATTACCGAAATACCTTCGAGCAGTCACAATAAACATAAGGTTCATAACATGAAAAGAGTACTCATAACATGCAGGCATCATACACAACTAATCCAAAATGAACAAAGCACAAAACATGGGTAGCAAGTATCCTACAGCATAAGTTGTTCTAAATCCATGAGACTAACTAATCTTAGACAACAGCGAGCACGGGAACAAAACTATAACATGACATCCCACATTTCCACTTGTAATCAACTCTGGGGCGATGTTTTCGCAGATGAGCTCTGTTGAGCACCCTGCGCACCACCACCCCCGGCACCAACATCAGCAGCATAAGCAGGAGGCTGCGGATAACCACCACTGTAGCTGTTATATGGAGGTGGCTGCTGCCCATAGCCCGGCTGAGGTGCAGGCGCTGCACCATAAGGTGGGACTCCATATCCTGAAGGGGGACCACGTTGGGCAGCAGCAGCATCAGGCTGAGAGTAACCTGACGATGGTGGCTGAGACTGGGGATAGCCTGGCTGCCCACTAGGGGCCTGACTATAGCCTCCTGGTGTGCTTGGAGACTGTTGAGCTCCTCCATAAGCCGGAGCATTAGCAGGTGGCTTCTGGGCTTGGGGTTGTCCATAGCCCGCTGCATACGCAGCCGATTGGTTGCCATAGCCAGCTTGAGAAGTTGGGGGCATGCCATAACCTGCTTGACCAGTTCCCTGGGGAGGATAGCCAGCAAGGGCTGGGTTTGGTGGCTGACTGGCACCGTATCCTGGCTGACCGGCAGTTGAAGGCTGGACGGGTGGTGGTGCCTGAGCAGTATCCCCTTGAGCTCCATAGGAAGGAGTATGCCCTTCTTGCGCTGGATTTGTGCCATAGCCAGCAGCAGTGTTGTAACCTTGTTGCTGATCATAAGGAGCAGGCTGACCATAACCAGGCTGAGGTGCCTGATAACCACCATATCCATCCTGTGCATATCCTTGCCCTTGCTGTGGATAGGAAGTAGCTGGCGGCTGGTTGTAATTGTAACCCGAGCTATCTGCCCCTCCTGTAGGACCACTTGGGGTCTGCTGTTGCTGTGTTGGAGGCTGCTGGCCATAGTAATCATAACCACCACCCTGTGCAGTCTGCTGAGATGGTGGGACTGCAGACTGATCCCAGCTCGAGGGATATCCACCAGAAGTTGGTTGTGGAGGATAACCTCCATATTGTGGCTGAGCCATGTTATATTGGGGTGGAGCGCCTGGATACATCCCAGGTTGTGCATAGCCATAACCAGGTTGCTGCATTTGTGGAGGCCCAGGGGGAGCCCAGCTTGCAGGAGGTCTCGCCTGGTAACCTTGCTGGGGGTATCCTCCAGACATTGAGGAATTTCTCATACGATTCTGCAAGAAAAAGGATTTTTCATATGAACAGGGTTGATGCTTTCAATCCTCATGGAATGCAAAGGCAAAGAAAGGCATTGTATATACAACTTAACATTCACAAAAAAAGGAGGAAAATGTAACAATCAGCAGATATAAGCATAAAACACAAAAGCAATAAGTACAATGTAAAAGCATTAAAGATCATTTTGTATCGAGAGAGTTGTGGACACCTACATACCGTATGGAGGTTGTAATTATTGAGTTACTCCAGCAGAAGTCCATCCACACCCTATTTTAAAGGGAATGGTACAAACAGAAGGCAAAAACTACAAAGCTACTTCCACTAAAAATAAACAGGCAAGGGCATATATAAGCTTCTTAGCAATATAGAAATGTCGAGGTCGTATAATTCTCTAATCAATGTGATCATCAAAGATTCCTAAACCCACAGTCAAGACATAAAAGATTCAGTGCACCCTATACATCACGATGCTATATATCATTGGGTGCTAAAATTTGTAAGAGCAAATTCAGGCAAGTAGGTGCCGCTGCACTTCTGCCAGACGAGCAGAATTGTTGCGTCCATGGAACCCAGGAGTTGCAACCGGACATTCCAGCAGGCATGGTGCTCGATGCAGCGATTACCGTAGTTACCACAGGAAGAAAACGCATCTTCACAGGATTATGAGAAAGTAGCATAAACAAGTAATAATTTGCACAATTCATGCCATAAAATGCCAGCTTTACAATACCGACATTGATGGCAAAACTTGTGAAGCCAATAAGTAAGACACGACAATTTATGCAGAACCTCAAGATATTATCTCAGCAACTAACCAAAACATTGGAAAAGTTACCACTGAGAGGATTAAGATATTTGAAATCGAGCCGATGGTCTAAACAATTAACTAATGAGTACTAGATATGGAGAAAATAGTTTCGGGGACTAACCTGATGGAAAACAGAATGACCAGAAACACAAGGAAATTAGAAAGACTTCTCAGCATTATAAATGCAATACAGCTCAGTGATGAACAATGTGTATTAACATTTTTAGTTTCCAATTCGTTCTTACTAACCGATAGCATACTGAGAATATCTCTAAATATAATGAAAGCAACTTAAATTCAGGATGATAGCTACTTCAATCGTTATAAGGCAATCGGCTTCACAATTAAGCAATGCATCTAGCAATATCATAGCCCAACCCAATGACAACTTCATCAAGGGTAACCATGCTCAAGATTCATCATCCAATTGTGTTGGATGTCAACTCCAATGACAAATATCCCCGAAAAGATGATCTTTGCACCTTCCCCCCACAGTAGCACTTCTTAAATATGAGGTTGGAACCATACCAGAGCAATGTTGAAAAAACACCAACATAGAGTTCGATGTTGGTGTCACCAACAGTTGAAAAGACACTAAACCCTACAATATTTCCCAAGAATATCATCAGTAAATATTATGTGCAACTACTAAGCACTGTCAAGGCTAAAAGTGGTAAATATCCCAATATCATGCGCTAGGAAATGACAACCCAACATTATGAGCTAGGAAGCAACTAACAACTCACGTGTGTGTATACCATAACTTTACACTATCCGCAGAACTTCATGAACCTGCAAAACCCTAGTACTAAGACAAATGAAAGCTCTACCCCAGAAACTGATCCGCCAAGCAGCAGTTATCCTCAGACATCTTGATAATCGTCCTCTATGATCACTTCATCAATAAATTATGATAAAAATATTGAAGACTGGTCCATCAATAATCTATCGGCAATCCACCTTATAACTCAATGATATGAAGCAGCTGAGAACAGGCAACCTTGATCCATGAAGTCACGAGTCAACGGTTAAGAGATGAAATCAATAGGAAGCGCATAGATTTACATCTGCTACAAAATACCAACGGATTGGACAGCAGATTGCAATCCCGTTAACACCCAAACCATATTGAAAAACAAGCATATAACTCATGATGCTGGCAATGACTCAATCTCACTTGAAGTCTTTTCAAAACACAAGAATGACCCAAGACCTGAAACGGCGAAACCATCCTGAACTCAGAAGTTATTACCCCTTGCACCCTTCAGGATTTATAAAGTCCAATGATCGTATCAAGCAATTGGAAGTGTGTGCCAAAAATTGCATCAGCCAGTATGCAGAGTAAGAGACGTACAAAAATTCAAACGAAATTCCCCAGTAATTATAGGTTAGTGAAGGTGGATACTCATTGCAACGAACATGGTCACAGTTTCACCTGTTAAAAGTAGGAAGCATGCTCTGAAAGTCTAAGGCCCCATCAGAAAACTGGGATAGTTCAGAATCCAATAGAGACAGGGTTCCTCCGCAACCGCTTGGGTTTCCCATTCAACCATCGCCAAAAAAACACAGAACCCATACACACACATGCACACTCGTATAAAGAGCTATTGACATTCAGAATGATCAATATCACAGCAACCATAAAGTAAAAGCAACAAATGGAACCATCCACTGAATAGGCCAGATCAACAGAAGAAATTGTGCAGTGCCACTTTTCCCTTTCCTTTTTGAGTTTTCTTACTTGTTTGCTTTTCATTTTGTTATTTATATTTATCTATTTATTTATCTCTTGTTATCCTCATAAGAACTGCAGTGGGGTTAACAAGAGAGCTAACATCCTATCCTCTTACAATAATGGACAAAAGAATGGAATATGATTGTCCTACATAGGAAGCCGTTCTTCATGAAATGACTTAAGGCACTGAAAAAATTAAACATTGTACATAGAGGGGCTGCCAATTTTGTTCAGAGTGCACAAATAACTAAGCTTCTAAACAGCAAGAACGAAAAAATGGCACAAAGTCCTCAGCTCTTTCATTCCCAGTTGAACTCTATTTTTTGTCGGTGTGAAGTAGTCTACATCAACAACCAAATTGCCCAACAAATCTGGGTGGCAAATTTTCTAAATAGACCGAATAAAGAGACAGAAAGACATGTTCCACGTGGCAACAGTCATAGACCACACATACCTCACTAATAACTTCATTAACCAATTGTTTTGCAGCCTCAATCTGTTCACTTGTGCCATCAATATACAAATTCCTGTCAATTGCTGGATCACCAGGTGGAAGGTGTAAGGGTACAACCTGTATAGAATATAACAAAAGTTTGAAAGTTCATAATCATTGCACCATTAAAGAAACAAATTTATCACCACAAGCTAATGCAAAAACTTCTGGTAAAATCTGTAAATTTACATCTAACAAACAAGCAACGAATATAAAATAAGGAAATAAAAAAGATGAACTAAGTAGGAATAGAGCAGTAGATTTTATATTATACCTGAATACGAGCACCAGTCCTGGCTTGCATATTTTTAATTGTCTCGCCACCTTTGCCAATAACTAATCCAACCTGAGAACAAGCCGCATATAGAATACTATGGCAATTGTACATACATGAACCACTTAGATGTTCGAAAGACTTAAATATACCTTGTTATTTGGTATCTTCATCACAAATTGATCAGCAGATCCAGTCTGACCAGTTACTCTTTTAGAGATTATGCCTGAGCCCCCTGCTTCAGCCTGTGGGCATGTTCCAGGTCACAATCAAGCACAACTCCGGTAACAGCAAATAACAAACAGGTGATAAACTGAAAAAAAAAAAAAAAAAAAAAAAAAAACCCACCTCAGCAAGAACATCGTTTATCAATTGCTCAGCCTTGGCAATTTGTTCAGGTGTACCCATTAGTTCTACTGGCCTAGTCGGCGAATTGGGATCCGCATCCATGTCGCGAGTGACCTGAATTTTAGCCCCAGACTGGAGCTGAAGATACTTGATGGTCTCACCAGCTTTACCAATAATCACTCCAACTCTGCCGTTAGGAATATCAATCTTTTTGCTTGTCCCCTGGCCATAGCTATATGAAACAGGAATCGCTGATGGTGTACTCATCATGGGCTTCCCATCTGAAACAAGTCGTAGATGCCAAAAAGTCACCACACAAGCGTTTGAATCAAACATATTGATAGAACGTTGGAGCACAACAACGAAAAGAAGCACCAGAAGCAGCACATGGTGCGCACAAGCTTTCTATCAGACAAAGTCAGAAGCATAGACAAGTAGTGAATAAACGTCCCGCACAAGCATCAATTCACAGGTTCTACCGGATGATATAAGCTACCGAGATGAATATCTTAAGGCAAAAAGGGAGAAATCATGCATTTGTAAACGTTCTCCAGTGAACCTTATACTCAAAATGTGGCGAATCGACAACCGACATTCAAACCGCACAACTGAAATCCAGAGGTCCTCGAGGGTTACCCCGTGAGCAGTAGCGCATATAGATAAACACCATCGACAGTGCATACGCTTCCAGACGCATTAGAAACAAAGGCATAACGCGACAGAAGGAAAATTAACAGGAAAAAAGCAAATTCCAATAAGCTTAAATCTCGAGACCTTTCTCGATGGAATCAAATCCGCTCCCGTTCTCAACCCTAGCGCGCTTCACATCGAACCCGCCGCCGCCGCCGCCGGCCGCCGCGGCTGCCGCGGCCGCAGCCGCCCCGGCGCTGGCGTTGAACAGGAGGCGGGAGGCGATCTCCTGGGCGCGCTGCTTCGCGTTCTGGACCTGCGCCTGCACGTCGTCGGCGGAGGGGGAGGCGGGACGCTCTTGTAGGAGAGCGGGGCGGCGCCGCCGGAGTCGGGCGGCGAGGCGGAGGGGATCGGGCCGGAGGAGAAGCCGGTCGGCCGGCGGGGAGGGGGCGGGGAGAGGCCGGTCTGCTCCTCGTACTTGCGCTTGTTGATGCCCGCATCGGAGGAGTACTGAGCTTCGTCCGCCATTGGGGAGGGAGATTGGAGGAGAGAGAAAACCCTAGAAACGGAGATGAGAGGAGAGAGAAGGGGGTGCGGGGGTTTATATACGGTGCGAAGATCTCGCCCGTGAGATTTTTTTTTTTTTTTTTTTTTCGTTCTTTTTAGTGGTATTTTTATTTTATATTTTAGTTTTTAGATATTCGGGGGAAAAGAAAAATTAGGGAATGGGATTTTTTCATGAGCTTGTGGCCGGCTATTGGTCAGATGCGCCCATGATTTTTTTTTAGGAGATCGGGTTTGGGCCTTAAATCCGAGACTCACTCTAATCGAATTGGCACCAGTTTGGACCGAACCAAACCAGTCGATTAGGTCCGAAAATTGAGTGCTGATCTCATTCTCAATTCCTAAAAATGGAACTGGTGTCCGGGCAATCTAATCCCTGAACCACTTGAACTAATTTATTTTATTTTTTTTTATAAATGACTCACGCACGCCTCTTCTCCTCTTTCGGTCTTTTCCTTTCGCCCCACGATACTCTTTTCTTTTGGTTTTGTCCCCTTCACCTCTTATAGAGTTTGTCACATTCTCTCCTTTAAACTCAACCGCTTCCATTAGGATACCTGGGAACTAGATTGAGCTAGTCTAGTCCCCGATTTTGATCTGATTCTTGATTTTAGAGTGGAACTAGACCGAATCAAGAACCGATCACGTACATACATAACAGTGAATTCTCGGCATTGATTATATGGGAGCTTTTGCAATCAGTTTTTGCCGTTAAAGTATTATAAACATTAATGTTATTGTGAGGATTAATGATATGTGGTTATTTTTTTATTCTTTATTTTAGAATTGCTTGGGTAATGGCACCATCTCTCTTAAAAAAGAGACGATGCCTTCCCAGCCAAGCAAACTTCCCAGCCAAGCAATTTTCCAAAGATACCGGCTGAATTGCTTAGTCGGTTTCCTTCAAAAATTAGGAAGGAACATATCCTTAATAGGATGATAGTGAGATTCCTTATAAGATAAAAATAAAATAAAGAAAGGGATTAACATGAATATAACCAATAAAATACCTATCACAATATAAATTTTATAATTTGTAATTACTCACATCATCACCAATTGAGTAACTACGATCAAGAGCTCAAATCAACCAACCATGACCTCAAGCTTCATGACTTGAAAAGATTCATTGGACACGACAGCTTCGGGCTTTATGACTTGAACCCATGATTGCCGCAAACTCAAACTAAGCAGCCATGGCTATGAGCTTGAATCTTAAAATATTTGGTGTATTTCTATCACTAATTTCTTTTAAGTTTGCAATAATGGAAATATTCCATGACGACCATATCACGATAGCTGGAGAAAAATCGAGTTCATGGCTAACCATTTAGTAAAAGAAATAAACTTAAAAAAAAAAAATCGAAAGTCCAATGTATTTATGTTATGTGCCCATTGGGCATTCAGTATTCTTCATTTATGAAATTCTTAAATGTCGTTTATTTTATATCAGATAATATTTCACCATCTAAAATTTGTAGTCAACTACCTCTTGGATTTTCTTTCCTTGAATAATGTCATTAGATTTGTTTCTTACACAAACGTAAAATCATGATTTTCTGCTCCGATTGCTCATAATAGATAAGATAAAATGGATGGCTTAGGTTGGGCCATTACTTATCAAAAGTAACAGTGCGGTCACGCAAGCATCCTCCATTTTTTTTTAGTAGGAGTAGTAAATTAGTATTTTCTCGAAATTCAATATCACATGATGTTTAGATAAGAATTAACTGCTGCTCTCCAAGTGTCGCCCGTTTATTTGATATTTCTCGCCGTATGCTTGTGCATCATGCAACCTTCCTTTTTCTCATTTTAGTCTCTCCCACCCGTAAACCGTCGCAGGTTGCGACCGCTCCACAATGTAGCACCGTCGATGTCGCCTCACATCTCGCGTCGTCGACCGCCGCGCATGTCCTCAAGGCGTCGCTCGTCGCCGTTTGTCGCGTCCTTGACATGTACGCGTCTCTATCCCTCTATGTGCTCTTTAGCCATGCCAATCGAGACCTTCGGAAAAACCACGAATGGCTTTGCCGGCCTTGGGCAGCGCTAGGCGGCGCTACAACCGGCTCACCCAAGGCCCACCTTGCCAAATCTAGGCTCGGCAAGGAGAAGAGGACGATGGTCGGCGGAGGCGGAGGCGGAGGCGGTGGGCGTTGTTGGATGTTCAAAATCTCTCAATTATTTCTTTCACAAAACTTTATTTTTCTTCTTAACTTCTTTTAATCGCGGTGACAATTTTAAAGTTGACAAAATGAACTAATTTTATAAATATATTTATTGTTCGATTAAGACAAAGACGAGGCAAAAATATTGAAACAGATAATCAAAACATCACATTCCCTCTATTTTGTCGATTAGATTTTCGTTTTTCATTTATGCAACCATGATCTTGTCTCATAAATAAAAGAAGGGTTTTCGTGCATTAATTACGTGGAATTAAATGTTCATTACAAGCCCTTCTTCTTATTAACTGAAGATTAGAGGTGTTAAAGGGGTTATACAACCCATTTATGGACTTATGTTTACTTAAATGGGTTATACAACCCATTTTTGGACCCATGTTTACTTAAATGGGTCATTAATGGGTCGGCCTTATTTCTTGAGACACCCATGATGGGTTTTAAAATAAAATGACTAAAATACATGGGTCTTAAATGGGTCTACTATGTACCCATTTAAGACCCATTAAAAATACCCACTATCTAGTCTACCCTATTAGAGGTGGTAAAATTATAATGATTTTTTATTTTTCTTTTCTTTTCTTTTTTCTTTCCTTTTTTTTTCTTTCTTCTTTCTCCGATGGTCGGCACGGCGATGGCCGACGATCGACCAGGCTAGCCTCAAGCTCACCGGATCTAGCGCCTCGCCGACACCCGGCAAGACTCGAACTCGTCGGCATCGGGTGAGGCTCAAGCCTCGCCAGATCTGGGGAGGGGTGAGCTTGAGCTCACTCGACACCGGCGAGCCTCGAGCTCGCGGAGGCCTCGCCGGATTTGGCGAGGAGCGAGCTCTAGCTCACCGACGTCGAGCGAGGCTTGAGCTCTCTGGCGTCGAGCGAGGCTCGAGCTCATCAAATCTAGCGATCCTCAAGCTCACCGGCATTGGGCGAGCTCGAGCTCGCGGATCCGGAGAGCCTCGAGCTTGCCGGCGTCAAGCAGCTCAAGGCTCGCCCGTGGTCGCTCATGGCCAACACCAAGAAGAAGAAGAATAAAAAGAAAAAAGAAAAATTATATTTAAAAAATAAAAATAAAAGTAATTAAAATTTTAATTTTTAAAAAATTAAAAATAATTATTCAATTTTTAAAATAATTATTTTAAAAATTATAAAAATTGTCCATTAAATTTGTGTTGTATAAAACTATTTTAGCAATACAATTTAAAATATATATAAGAAATAAGCTTAGAAGTATTTTAATAATATAATCTTAAAAAAAAAACATAGGAATAAGTTTTTCTAAATTTGGTTAAATATGAAAATATTTTATTAATATGGGTTGGGTCGGGTATGGGTCGAAAAATTAACATTAGACATAAATTGGTTATAAATGGGTTAATGGGTCAATTTGGGTCGGACCATTAGTGACTCGACCCGACCCACCCATTTAACAGCTCTAATTGTTTCCTCCATGATTACGTTTTCTGTTCGAGAGATTGAGACAGAGAGAGAATCTATATAGGCCACCGGGCAAGAACGTCTTGTAGATCCTCGTAAATAGGCCAAATCGGGAGGCGCAAGTAGTTGAAAAAGGCATATGGGTATTGTGTGGTGGTATGGCGTTTTAGTCGTTGTTTGAGACCCCAACATGTTTGGTGGTGCGCAGATCCAACGTTTGATCTGTTGATGATTTTTGTTCTTTTCTTAAAGCAACATCTTTTATGGAATCTTGAATTGTTTAGGGCGGCCCTTTTATCCTTTCTCTCTTTGGTTTTAAGGGGATGCATTTGGACAGAAAAAGAGGGGATCAGCGGTTATAAGTGGTCCTGGATTTCAAGATAAAAATGGGCCTGACCTTGCGGTTGGAAAGATGTTTTTTTTTTTTTATAAATAAATTATGTTGGTATGGAGGGGGCTTTATCAGAAGAGATCTAATTATTTCATGGAGGTGTCGATGATGATGAGGAAAGGCCCACCTTCAAAATCAATTTTCATCCCTACTTTTTCATATGGTATATTTTCGTTTCATTTTCTTCTTGTGATTGGACCTTCATATTCTCGTACCCTCAAATTGAAATTGCTTCAACAATAAAGAAAGGAACGGAGTGCTTTAACTTTTGGGCAACAGCTAATCTTTTTTTAATGTCGTCCGAAAATAAATTTGGATTCCGTTCTGCCTTCGCTTGTTTCATTTGTCTGCTTCTTTTTTTTTTTTCTTTTTTAACAGTTGTTGATATTGTGCACTCTTCGTGCATTTTCCTTTCAAGCCGATGTTTGCCGTTCATATCAGCTTTTGAAGAAAGGAGGGCTAAAGGATGAAAATACCGTTGTTTATATGTGTGATGACATTTACAATGAAGAGAACCCCAGGCCTTGAATTATTATTAACAGTCCAGTTGGAGATGATGTGATGTGAATTGTTGTGGAAAGATCGTTCTACGAAGGCCCGGATAGTGCGAATTGCGAATCTCGACCTCCAATCGAACCTGCGATTGGCAATCTCGATATGAACGTGACATGTTGAACGCGTGTCAACCAACCAACATTATAGACACCACGAGTGAAAGAATTCGCTATCTCGCTCGATAAGTCGAATCGACCGCCACAAGAGAATCTTGATAAGGTCAAATTCTCAAAAGAACAGTAGAAGAAAACCTCTCAATTCTTATCCTCAAAAATAAAATATATTTGTGTCTCAAAAAAATTCAGCTAGTCCTTAATATGGGCTTTTTAGCCGATACACAAACCCTAAAACCAACCTTAGAAATCTAATGCGTTATATTCTAAAATATACCTAAACAAGAAGATATTTATTTTATTTTATTTGACTTTTTGACTTGGTCAAATATTTGGTGACCATAAAATCAAATTGCGCCAAGATTTCCAAGATTCTTCAAGATTCAATCAAAGGTCATCTCCACGCCAAAGATTACGCTAAGATAACATAGTTTGTTTTCACGGAAAATATAACATTCATGCCTATAGAATTTATCAAATGCAGCATGTTCACATGCTTCAAATAGAATTTATCAAATGCAGCATGTTCACATGCTTCAAACACTCTCCCAAAGTCATCATCATTAGTATATAAGCCATTGATATGCTCAAAACCTAAACACTTTACTTCTAAAATAATTAAAATTGCATACTTTCGAGAAAGTGCATCAACTACCACATTCTCCTTACCTTTCTTGTACTTGATCACATATGAAAAAGTCTCGATGAATTCCATCCATTTGGCATGTCTTTTATTCAACTTTTGCTACACTTTTAAGTACTTCAAGGTCTCGTGGTCGGTGTGGATCCCAAACTCCTTCGGCCATAAATAATGTTGCCAAGTCTCCAAAGCTCTCACTAAAGCATACATCTCCTTATCATAGGTAGGATAATTCAATATTGCTCCATTCAATTTCTCGCTGAAATAAACTATGGGATGCCCTCCTTGCATCAACACTGCTACAATTCTTGTACTAGAAGCATCTCACTCTATCTCCAAAGTAGCACTAAAATTCGGCAAAGATAACAAAGGAGCATTAGTTAACTTATCTTTTAGCATATTAAATGCTTTCTCTTGCTCTTCTCTCCACGTGAAACCCACGTGCTTCTTGATAACCTCGGTCAAAGGTGCGGCGATGGTGCTGAAATTTCTCACAAATCGCCAATAAAAACTCGCCAATCCATGAAAGCTACGCACCTCTCCTACAGTCTTAGGCGTTGGCCATTCACGGATTGCTTTGACCTTTTCTTCATCAACCTGTATACCATCGGCACTAATGACAAATCTTAGAACTACTAATTTGTTAGTAACAAAAGAGCACTTCTTTAGATTAGCGTACAATTGCTTTGACCTTTTCTTCATCAACCTGTATACCATCAGCACTAATGACAAATCTTAGAACTACTAATTTGTTAGTAACAAAAGAGCACTTCTTTAGATTAACGTACAATTGCTCAGCCCTTAAAACTTGCAAGACAGCTCGGACATGCTCAATATGATCATCAAGGCTTCGGCTATATATCAAGATGTCATCAAAATAGACAACCACAAATCGACAAATAAAAGCATGCAAAACATGATTCATAAGTTGCATAAATGTGCTTGGTGCATTAGTTAATTCAAATGGCATAACTAACCACTCATACAATACATGCTTGGTCTTAAATGCAGTTTTCCATTCATCACATTCTCTCATCCTAATTTGATGATAGCCACTTTTCAAATCAATCTTAGTGAAAATGCAAGAACCATGCAACTCATCCAACATATCATCTAACCTAGAAATAGGATGTCGATATTTTACCGTAATGTTATTAATTGCTCAACAATCGACACACATTCGCCAAGTTCCATCCTTCTTTGGCACCAACAAAACAAGAACGGCACACGGGCTAAGACTCTCTATCACATGCCCTCACTCCAATAGTTCGTTAACTTGCCGCTAAAGTTCCTTTGTCTCCTCGGGATTGCTTCGATATACGCAGGTTGGTTAGGTAATGGCGCACCAGGAATCGAGTCGATTTGATGTTCAATGCCTCGAATCGGTGGTATCCCTCTAGGAAGTTCATCAGGAAAGACATCTTCAAATTCCTACAACTAGGTAAACTTGGGTCAAGATTGTTAGTAGAAATAAAACCTCCTTGTACAAAAGTACAAGCATTGGTCGGTCTAGAACTAAAGCTTTCCTCACATCACTCAATTTTGCATAAAAATTATTTTGCTTATTTTCTTTCCCTCTTCTTTTCTCTCGGTTTTTACCATAATTTTCCTCTCAATCTCTCCTTTTCCTTGCGTCTCAGACACACCACACAAGCCCTCGGATTTCTCACCTTCTCTCTCTCTCTCTCTCTCTCTCTCTCTCTCGGCTTCTCGTTGTAACTTCAACCGATTTTGATACACCTTACTAGGTGTCATTGGTACCAAAGTATAAGTCTTTTGATTCATCACCAATAAATAACGATTAGTATACCATCATGATGTACCTTTCGATCATATTGACATGGTCTTCCAAGTAAGATATGACCCGCTTGCATAGGTACAACATCACACTCTACCTCGTTCTTGTATTTCCCTATCTCAAATGAAATTTGAACTTGCTTTGACACTTTCACCTCACCACTATCATTTAACCATTGAAGTCTATAAGGCCTAGGGTGCTTTGTCATTTTCAAATCCAACTTATCCACCATAGTACAACTTGCCACATTCACACAACTACCTCCATCAATTATCATGCTACAGATTTTACCATTCACCATACATCTTGTATGAAACAAGTTATCTCTTTGTTGGTGATATTCCTCCTCCTTTACTTGCACAATCAGAGAACGCCTAACCACCAATAAGTCTCCTTTTATAGCCACTTCTCCATCACTACAATCCTCCAATGGTGGCATCTCATCATCATCTTCTTCCCTCTCACTTTCGGACTCAACATCACTATGTCTAGTCATGATCATCACCCTTTTATTAGGATATTGATTCGCCATATGACCCCTGCCCAAACACTTAAAACATTTAATTTCACAAGTTCTAGTATTAAGGTTTTCGATTTTACCTGAAACCGGATTTATTACAACTTTACCGTCGCTCTCCTTCTCCTTTGAAGTTTCGTTTCGATGTTGTTTTTCTGCAAGTTTTGTGTATGATCTTGCGAGGAGTGATTTTGTAGGTAATATCACTAGAATTGACCCAATCTTAAGTCTCATGGAAGAGGGTTATATTCGAGGGTTAGAAGAATTGGAAAATTTTCTCCTTGACTTAGTGATTTTGTAGGTAGATAGGAATTTAGTGCTTTAAATTTTGGGTAACAGCTAAAGCATTTCAGTGCCATTAGAAACAAAATTGGATTCCTATCTGCATTTGCTTATTTTATTTGTCTGCGTTGGGATTTTTTATTGTTGTTGATACTATGCTCCATTCGTGCACTTTGCTTTCAGGCCGATGTTTGCCATGCATATCAGCTCTTGAAGAAAGGAGGGTTGAAAGATGAAAATATCATTGTTTTTATGTATAATGACATTGCTAACAATGAAGAGAACCCTCAGCCTGGAATTGTTATTAACAATCCAGATGGAGATGATGTTTATGAAGGAGTTCTAAAGGTCTGCTTTCAAATGCTTAGTCACTAATTTAGGATAAAATTTTGTTTAGATTTGTTGAAAGTCTATTTTCAAAGGCTGAGTCATTGGTTCAGGGTGAAAAATTGTTCTCTAGAGGTCTGTTATTAGATGTTGAGTCACTAGTCACTTTTCTGTTGGCAGGATTACACTGGAGAGGATGTTAATGTTAACAACTTTTTCTTTGTTATCCTTGGAAACAAGACTGCTCTCACAAGAGGTGTCGCAACCTAATTTTTGGGTGCACCACCTAAAATTAGGTTAATGGATTGTTAAGCCTAGACTTAACTCAGACTCTCCCAAGCCCATACCAATTCGCGACTTATGTTCAAATTCTTAACATGCAGATAGATTTTATCTAGGAGTCGCCACTAATCTATTTTTTGGTGGGTCAATTAGAAACCCAAGTAAAGTAACGGGAGTTTAATTTACTCCTACGAATCAGAGACTATGGGTACGGAGACTTGGTTACACTAGATTTCTCTAATGCCCTTTCGGTATCATTCTTTTTTTTCCTAAAATATTTTTGCAGGCAGCTTAAATTGATTTTAAATCTATTTCCCTAACATGTGAGGTGACGCACCACCAATTTAACACCCAGATAAATAATGAATAAATTGCAAAAACTTACCTCAAAGCAACCAAAGCATCTACAATATTAAGTTAGAATTCACATCAACAACCCTAGATATGATTTCTAATTAACACACAATTTTCTTTTTCTTTTTTTTTTGTCTCTCTCCATCTCTGTCTCTATACTCTCTTTCTATTGTTTCCCTTCTACAGACATGACTTTTCCTTCTTTTTGACTTTTACTCTTCAAGACAAACCGAAGGAAAATGTGCTGAACGGAAGAAAATAATTTTTTTTCTCGATTTTTCCTTCAAATTTGCTCTCTCCTTGAACCCTGTGCAGGTCAACTCCTTTTTATAGTGGTTCCGAACGGCCACTTTCTATGGCAAATTTTAAACTTCCATCTTCTGTTGCATTAAATCATGGATGCAAATCGGAGCATGATTTCTCAATCAGCTCGATTTTGCACCGATTCTTTCCATTTTATCAAAATCCTTGCCCTTTGTTCACCTGATTTTTAATTGCTTCTACATTTATCAAAATCTGAATATCCATTAGAATTTCAAATTTCCATGCATAATCAATCAAATCGATTTCCCCCATTTTTTTTTCATTTTTTCCTTTTATTTATTGTAATGCAATTTTTATTTTCTTTATTTTCCTAGATTTGCTAAAATTATGTGTCAACAGGAGGTAATGGAAAGGTTGTGGAGAGTGGTCCGGATGATACTATCTTCATCTACTATACTGATCATGGTGGCCCTAGTGTGCTTGGTTAGTACTTGATAGTTGCACAAGATGACCTCCATTGGTTGTAGATTGTCTTTTGTATGTTCATATGGCACATGTTGAGTTGAACTGAAATATCTGTAATAAAGTCATAGAAGTTGGATTGGGTTCTATATCTCATTTGCACCCCTTCCCCAATTTAGAGATGATTTATCCAACTGTCTTCATATCAGAATCTCACAATTGACATTGATCTTTAACAGGAATGCCCACCAGCCCTTTCCTATATGCTGACCATCTGATAGATGTCTTGAAAAAGAAGCATGTGTCTGGGAACTATAAAAGCTTGGTAATTTTAAGTTCACTAAAGCAATTTGCTTCATACAGGATGTTGTCTAAAACTTTTCATTTTGTTCCCTTTGTCTTATAAACACAGGTATTCTACCTTGGAGCTTGTGAATCGAGAAGTATTTTTGAGGGTCTTCTTCTAGAAGGTTTGAACATATATGAAACAACAGCATCTAATGCAGAAGAGAGCAGTTGGGGCACCTATTGCCCTGGAGAGTATCCTAGCCCTCCAGTAAAATACGTGACATGTTGTTGAGATTAAGCGAGCGATCGAACAATAATATAGACAGATGAAGAAAATAAATCGAACACTAGATTTACGTGGTTTAGTCGTAAAAACCTACGTTCACGGGGAGAGCAGTAGCGAATTTCACTATAGATCAAGTAATACAAGGAGATTACACACTCAAGTTACTCAAACACTTCTCTCGGTGTTTCCCAAACCCTAATTTAACCCATTACACCAATCTTTCTTGAATGTAAATCACGAATAAGCTTTGCCGCACGAGAAACACGAAGACCCGCTATCAAGCACCCAACGCCTATGGACGTCTCTCACAAACAGAGAACACCCACGGCACTCAGAGTAAACGGCGCTTCAATATGTGGCTTCACTCGGCTAGTGGCTTCAACGATCGTGTGCGACTTCGTAGGATTTTTCTCTCTTTCACGGCAAGCTTCGTTTCTCTTGTGGACGTGCAGCAGCAACACACCGAAAGAAGAAACCCTCACTGATCATCCGCATTTATATATATAAGTTTGACCTTGGGCCCCACCAATTTCCAATATTATGCGCGGAGGAACTTCACATGGGAGAGACACTGAATTGGCTTCACCTGGGCCCACCTACGCTTGAATTCTTGCGTACGTGCAGAGGACTCCATCTTCACGATTCGGATTCCGCAGCAATTGAAGAAAACTTTGCTTCAATTTATTTTATATTTCTTCTACTTGGGAAATTTTATCAACAAATTCGATTTAACAAATCGTTATCCGAATTCAAACTTGAGACATAATTTAATAATTCTCCACATTGGCTCGATATTTGAGCCAAGTCGCAATCGCTTCGCAAAAATTCAAACTCTACTGCTACTTTCCCATAGCCCCCGATGGGCTCAACCGCCACAGATATTATCTAAATCTAAGCCTCGCTTGAACTTTGCCATAATCGAGGACCTCATCAGAATACCAACTCCATATGCACCTTTAATTGCTCCGCAAGGAATTTCCGACGCAACCTCCTTAACCGTAGATAAAGCAAAATCATTATTGCATCCATATCTATTAGGAGATCGAATACGTACCTTGTTAATTTCAGCAGTTACAGCAACCATTGGCTCTATAGGCTCCACCTCGCTATGAGCACCATCTGTGTCGATTATTTTGCTAGTACTCATACTCGCTACCTTAGAAATTTCTGGTCGCAACTCCACCTTAAGTTGAACACCGTCCATATCCATATTAACACTGCCACAAATACTCCTAGCCAAAAGTATCGGAGACTTGTCAATGGTAACTTCTCTGTTGTCAACAGGTGAATTTATATCCGGGGACCACAACCGATCGCCCCACTCACCTTGTGCATAGCCATGGAATATGCACCTTGCCCTCCCATCGAGCTTACCATCACTCACTCGAAAATAACACGAGCAACCAAACATTCTAATAATAGAATAATCAACAACATTATCTGATCACACTTCTTCAGGAGTCCACCATTCAATAGCAGTTGATGGAGATCTATTTACCAGGCAGCTTATCGTACTAAATACATCAGCTAGGATTCTCCTAGTAATACCAACATTAGAGATAATTTTTCGGGCTGTCTCTAGTAATGTTCTACTCATCAATTATGCAAATTGTTGTGATTTATTGGTACTAGTGCAATGTTTCACTATACCCTCTTTCATACAGAATTTATTTGCCAGCTCCAAGCAAAACTTCATGCTATTGTCAGTCTGCACATGCTTGATCGACTTACCAGTCTCCGTCTCGATCAAAGCTCTCAACCGCGTGATCCCGACATTAGCATCAAACTTGTGCATTAGCACAAACACCCAGGTCTTCCTCGAGCAATCGATAGACTCTCAAACAAATGCATCCAACGTCTCTGGGGTGAAATCTATCATTGTCTCACCTTAAAGTTTATACAGGCCTCCGTACTTGATTCCTTTCATTATCACCAAGGCACCTCGAACAACCTTCAGAACTCCATATTTTGAAGAATACCTGCAACTAGCTAAATCTAGGGCATCTAAGGAAATTAAGTTCTTTTTCAATTCTGGAACGTGTCTTACTCCAGTTAATGTCCTCACAATGCCATTATGCATTCTGATTTTAACATCACCAACACCCACAACATCGCAGTCAACGTTGTTTCCTAACTGAACTTTACCACTACCTATGCACTGATAAGTGATAAATCAATTTCTATTTGGTGTGATATGAAAAGAATAACCAGAATGCAAAATCCATCCATCAAGCGATAAATCATTAGTGACAGTCAAGACATAATCGACACTATCTACTACAACTGCAACATTATTTGCAGAATCAACTATAATTTTCTTACCATTCTCATTCTTCAACTTAAGACAATCATTTCTAAGATGCCCCATCTTGCCACAGCTCCAATAGACAATATTAGCAATCCTAGATTGACTGCATCTATTCATATTACTACTACTCTTACCCACACGTGTTATAGATCTTCCTCTATTTTCACCTACTAAAGTAGTAGATACAGATTCGCCAGATTCTCTTCTATAAATATCCTCGTTCAGAATCAAATTTTGAACCCCGTCAAACGTCAAACTTGTTGACCCAGATGAATTACTAACAGCAGTAATAATAGTATTCCAACTATTAGGCAATGAGGATAGTAGAATCAAAGCACGTACCTCATCTTCAAAGTCAATCTCAACTAAACTCAATTGACTAATAATCACATTGAATTCATTGATATGATCTGCAACTGACGCACCTTCACTTATCTTCAAATTAAACAAACGTCGCATCAAACAGACCTTGTTGATCGTAGAGGGCTTCTCGTACATATCTGATAGGGCTTGCATCAAATCAGCAGTGGTCTTCTCCTTCAAGATGTTAAACACGACGTTACGAGCCAACGTCAGCCGAATAACACCCATAGCTTGTCTATCCAGCAAATCTCAATTAGCTTGCTTCATCGTCTCCGGTTTCTCCCCAAATAAGGGCAAGTGCAGTTTCATCTGATAAAGATAATCCTCAATCTGCATCTTCCATAAACTAAAATTCTTCCCATCAAATCTGTCGATTCTTACTTTTACTTCTTCTATCGCCATCGATTCGCTTCAACTTAGCCAAACCTGACTTTGATACCAACTTGTTGAGATTAAGCAAGCGATCGAACAATAATATAAATAGATGAAGAAAATAAATCAGATACCAGATTTACGTGATTCAGTCATAAAGACCTACGTCCACGGGGAGAGCAGCAGCGAATTTCACTATAGATCAAGCGATACAAGGAGATTACACGCTCAAGTCACTCAAACACTCTCTCGGTGTTTCCCAAACCCCAATTTAACCCAATACACCAATCTTTCTTGGATGTAAATCACGAATAAGCTTTGCCGCATGAGAAACACAAAGACCCGCTATCAAGCACCCAACGCCTACGGGTGTCTCTCACAAACAGAGAACACCCACGGCACTCAGAGTAAACGATGCTTCAATATGTGGTTTCGCTCGACTAGCGGCTTCAACGATCGTGTGCGGATTCGTAGGATTTTTCTCTCTTTTGCGACAAGCTTCATTTCTCTCGTGGACGTGTGGCAGCAACACACCGAAAGAAGAAACCCTCACTGATCGTCCGCATTTATATATATAAGTGTGCCCAAGGTCAAAAGTTTGACCTTGGGCCCCACCAATTTCCAATATTACGTGCGGAGGAACTTCATGTGGGAGAGACGCTGAATTGGCTTCACTTGGGCCCACCTACACTTGAATTCTCGTGTACGTGCAGAGGACTCCATCTTCACGATTCGGATTCCACATCAATTGAAGAAAACTTTGCTTCAATTTACTTTATATTTCTTCTACTTAGGAAATTTTATCGACAAATTCAGTTTAACAAATCGTTATCCGAATTCAAACTCGAGATATAATTTAACACGTGTCTTGGTGACTTGTATAGTGTTGCCTAGATGGAAGACAGGTAAATCCCAAATCCTTATTTTCTCATTCATGACTTTAGATGAGAAACACATACCATTTTGACTTTGTTCTTTCTAGATTAGAAGTCAGTGTTATAATGGGGACTTTTTCTCCAATTTGGGATCGATACTTTATTTTGCGGTGTATCATGGGCGACTCTTAGTGCATTAGTTGAATGGTAGCAATGTGTATGACCATAATCCATGTATTCCCAGTTTTTTAAATTTTATTGAATGATCTGATTTTGGAATGTTTGTCTTGCAAATCGAGAACGGAGGAATTGAAATCACAGTTGAAAAGCCATGATTGGGTCCATTTATCATTGTTTAATTACAAAGATCGAAAGAAAAATCGGAGATATTTTTCATTAGCACATTCTCCTTTTATATTATTTTGAAAATGTAGACAACAACAATTTATTGGTTAAAGAGGTAGTCAATTGTGCGCAATTTCCTTGATTTGATGCTTGGTAATTAATATGTATTGTAGTTGCTAATTATATGCTATTAAGATCTTCGTACATTTCTGATGTTGGGCTTTTGGTTTAGATATAAGTAATCCTTTGAATATTCGAATTCCTTGGTTTTTAAGGACTCATCCACTATTTACCTTTTTAGCATGTGTGCTCTTATCTGAATAGTAATTTTTTGCCCATGTTACATTTTTGGGGCTTGCTGATTGGTATCTTCTTTCCATGATTATAGACTTATCTACCAATCTAATTTCATAATAAGTACCGCATAATTTATTCTAGAAATTTTTTAGCTTATATGGACTTTGAGGAAGCTTTTCTCTTTTCTAAGCATGGACTTTTGTGTACTCGCATCAAAAAGCATTTCCATTGCAGATTGGCAATTAAGAATCTCGAAGATCCAATGTTTGCAAATTTAAATAGCTGAAAACAAAGAGAGGAGAAAGGAGGAAGGACATGACTTCCATATTATCAGGTGGAACTTGATTGAATATTTCTTATATTGCAACTCGGGATATGCATATTAAATTCATGCTCGATGTGATTTCAGTTGTTCTTGTACTGGTTTACAAGCCTCTGTTCCCTTGTAATAGTTGGATCAGGTTCATATGTTTTGATTGGCTCTTGAGAAATCAAAGCTTATGTTTAACAACTATAAATCCCATCATAACCTTTTTCTTTTTTATTTGGTTTGTCTTTGTGAACAGTGAGGTGCACAACCTGCGAACCGAAACTCTGCACCAGCAATACCAACTGGTAAGGACATTGATACCATCATTGTGTGGAGCAATTAGGAAGAAAGCAATGTTTATTCTACCTTTTGTTGTCGAGAAATTTTGCTTCCATTGGGCAACTGAGCTCCCAAGTGTCTTTTAGCAAGGGAGTACTATTTTGTAGTACATTTCTTGGTTAAGTATTCATACAGTGCTACAGTGCAAGCACATGGAAGAAGTTGCTTCTTATATTGCCTGGACTGCTTCAGTTGCTTTTCACTTTCTCTCTGTGCTTCTTCTTCTCATCTTATGGTATTTCTTTGGGCTGGCATATGCAGGTGAAAAAGAGGACAGCTAATGACAACACTGCATGCGGTTCCCACGTCATGCAATTTGGTGACATAGGGTTAAGGAAAATCTCTTCCTGTACATGGGCACAAATCCTGCAAATGATAACTCTCCTTTTGTGGATGACAACTCCCTAAGGCCTCCTCAGAAAGCTGTTGACCAGCGGGATGCCGATCTGCTTCATTTCTGGCACAAGGTTTCTCTCTCCCTTGTCATGTTTGAGGCTGCACGCTTTAGATTTAAGTCATGGCACCACCAGATGCTAAATGTTCAAGGATAGATTCTTAAGGGTTTTGTCACATGCAGCGGTCTGGTCAATTGCAACCTCTCTTAGATTGTTTCCCTAATGAGAATCACAAGATCAATCGAATGAAGAGCTACTAAAAGGGATTACTATATAGCATTTTGAAGAAACTTGAGGGCTGGTCCGGCAAAAAATGGAACTGTAGAACCATAGGTCTATCAATGGATTTCTGATAATTGAAGGTCCTTAAATCTGCATATTACTTTGCTGAAAGTGTTAGTAGAAGTAAAAGGACTTCCTTAACTAGAGAAGTCAAACTGTGTAGCCATCAGCTTTGACCTTTGCCATAAAAGTAAGTGAAAAATTACGTCTCTTCCTTTCAACTCATCTTCTTATTCTTCTTTCACTATATAAAGAATAAATTCGGTATTGTCAATTGCCCTCATGTAACAGTTGTGTGAGCCTTGTGTAACCAAATCTGATTTTGCATCAGCCTTTATTTCAGTTCTATAAAGCTCTTGAAGGCTCTTCTAGGAAACTCGAAGCGCAGAAGCAATTTTTTGAGGCATTGTCTCATCGGATGCATATAGATCATAGTGTCAAACTAATTGGAAAGCTCTTGTTTGGAATTAAAAAGGGTCCAGAGATGCTGAATGCTGTTCGACCTGCGGGACAACCTCTTGTTGATGACTGGGCTTGCCTAAGAAGCCTGGTAATTACTCCCTCATGACCTCTCAACCAACACATGTTTGATATATTTATGTGATGCTGACATTTGCATTGCCAATGTGAACCTTTTACTATGTCAGTTCGATTTGTTCTTTATATTATTGATCTTAAATCTTACACTTTGGGGGAATGGGATTTTTTGACACAACGATTGAGTATTCTTTGCAGTCTTGACTAGTCTAATGATGCCAATGCTTAATGCAGGTGAGAACATTTGAGACTCATTGTGGATCTCTCTCTCAATAAGGGATGAAGCACATGCGCTCCTTTGCAAACATGTGCAATGCTGGAATCCGGACCGAGCAAATGACCGAGGCATCAGGCCAAGCTTGTGCTCGCATTCCATCTGGTCCCTGGAGCTCTCTTAGCAGGCGATTCAGTGCATGAGTGAAGTGGGAATCATTCCAAACTAAGGATCCACTTGCCATGCTTAAATCTGCTACATACATATTCCTACTGTATATCTTGAATGGGTTGTTTGTCATTGCTTCGCTGTGAATATGACTCAGAAGCACGTATCTCGACTTGCTTGTCACATAACATGGTTTGAATGTAGGACGATATCGTGCCCGTTTCGCACGATTTTAAGTATTGTAGCTCGAGCTCGCCGGCGTCGGCGGGCGGGCGGGCAGCTTGAGGCTCACCCATGGCCGGTTGCCGACCGTCATCGTGGCCAGCGGCTAGCCAAGAAGAAGAACAACAAAAAAAAAAAAGAAAAATTATATTTAAAAATAAAAGTAATTAAAATTTAATTTTTTAAAAATTAAAAATTAAAAATAATTTATTTTAAAAAAATTAAAAATATTAAAATGCAATTTTTAAAATAATTATTTTAAAAATTTATAAAAATTGTCCATTAAATTTGTGTTGTATAAAACTATTTTAGCAATACAATTTAAAAAAAATAATATATATATAAGAAATAAGCTTAGAAGTATTTTAGTAATATAATCTTAAAAAAAAAACATAGGAATAAGTTTTTCTAAATTTGGTTAAATATGAAAATATTTTATTAATATAGGTCGGGTCGAGTATGGGTTGGGTCGGGTATGGATCGGAAAATTTACATTAGACATAAATGGGTCATAAATGGGTTAATGAGTCAATTTGGGTCAGACCATTAATGACCCAATCCAAACCCGACCCGACCCACCCATTTAACAACTCTACTGAAGATGAAGCCAAGAATATTAAAGCGTGCTTTGGAGAATGTAGCCCAAAAAGCAATTACTACTTCATTGCCTGCTTATTCATGGGATTAAATTCACAATTCCTTCTCCTTCTATTTCACGAATGATATATGTCTATATACATTATGTTTAATTTTTTTAATTTTTTTAATTTTACTCCCAGTAAAGCATAGTCGTTTTTTCAATTCTTTGTTGTGACCATATTTATATCATATTCGGCTCTCACGGTATATGTGCTTGATAAATGTATATTTATTCCTCGCCACTTTATGTTGTTTTATGCCTTTGAATTACTTAATAGAAGTATCAAATTTACTAGACTAGACTAGCAATTATCGTGGAGACGTTACTTCTACGGTTAGTCTGTTACCTATTCACTCGTGGCATCTCAAAGTTGTAATGATTAAAATTTGTTTTTTGTATCAAGATTATTTCCGCAAACATAGGCTCAAAAAATTGTTACGGTCTCTTTTTTAATTTTGATAATATAGTCAATATGCTAAATATCAATCATTTATATAAAAAATTAAATTAAATGAAACAATTAATGTTGTTTATCGTAATTACTAACTTCCGTCAATCATATAATTATGGTTTTAGAAAAGTGTTCGTGGGGTGTTTCTGATGAGAATATTTCTTGCGTTAAATGAATTAGTTCAAATAAATAAAAGTATATTTATAATCATTATTCCATTATACTTTAACAACCAAACCAAAAGAATCCCCGCCCTTATGCCAAAGGCAATATAATGGAATAATGATCAGGAATATACTTTTATCAATTTCGAAGCTTTTACTTTTAGGGTTGGTTTGATTTGCCAAAAATTTATTGTAAAAATCATTTTCCTACATTTGGATCGCTAAAAATAAGTAAACGAAAAGTATTTGCATAATTAGTGGAAAACTTAAACTCAACGAAATGATTTCCTCTCTAAAAATAAAAATCAATTTTCAAAATATAACTAAATCTCGATAGTTAGAACAAAGACCCTAATGTTTGAGTTTGGATTTACATAAAGCACAAATGAGACCTTGATAGCTACATGCAATTACTCAGCTTTCGTGCTCAAATCACTAGCATTTTGGAACTAGTCCATTGAGTTTGAGCATAGGTCCTTATAAACTAGGTACAAGTCCTTCGAAGTTGAGCCAAAGACCTTGGTACCCATGCTTGCAGTTGAGTCCCACTCTTGCACCCAAATCTTTAGTGCCTAATATGGTTCTGTGATACCTAGGCTTTGGGACCTTGGTGACTGGGCCCGAGTCCCTCAAAGCTAGGGACCTAGTAAAGAATGTTCAGGCTGGGGTCCTTTGACACTTGTGTTAGGAACTTGGTGGCGGCCTAGGTCTCTTGAGATTGGACCCAAGACCTTGGCCCTTGTGCTAGGATCTAAGGAGGTCGTGCCTAAATCATCAAGACCTTGACAACCAAGATCGAGTCCGTCGTGGCATCTAAACTCATGAGGCTTTCAAGAGGTTTCAAATCGGGTGTCAGGGCATGTGGATGTCCTCTGGCAAGAGATGAACTTGGAATAGTTTCTGTCTTTAAAGTCAAAGATTTAAAAAAAAAAACAAAAAAACGAACACTTCGCAGTCAAATCAGATACAGAAAAAAGTAATCACCTATATGTCCCTCTTTCAAGTACATTGGGTTCCTTTCTAGCTGTTCAAAAAAAAAAAAAAAGTACACTGAGTCCCTTTCTTGCTGCTCACTGGGCGTGCTCTAATACGCCGATATTTTTCAGGTCTCGTTTTATTATATTTTGAGTAGTAGAACAAAGAACAGGCAAGTTGGCTTCAATATATAAAAGGAAAAAAAATTCTTTATTCTTTTTTTCTTGGTCAGAAAAAATTTCTTTATTCTTTTAGGGCGCTTATTTCAACCACTTATTGATAAAAGAATATAATGCGTGTATAGCTTACATAATGTGGGGATAATAACCAAGGGGCCTCTGCTTTCCCAAGTTGGTTTTGTAGGCTTGTGGCAAGAAAGAGAGGGGTGTTGCCACTTGTGAAGGCCGTCCTTGGTAGTTCTCTAGCAGGGCGCCTAGCAAGATTGCGTTTTTTTACTACATGCTAGTATCTGCACTCCCTCATTGTCTATATATGTTTTTCTTCCTCATAAAGCATCGACGATTTTACACAAAAAAGAAATTGAACATTGACAACTTTTCACTTCAAATTATCCCTTCATTAGATTTTTCCTAGAATGTCATTGAATATGTATTTCAACCATCTATCAATAAAAAAAATATAATGCATGGATAATACACGTCTCTTTGGAAAAATGAAAACATAATTCTCAGTTTACTTTCAAATTTCTGCAAAATATCTAAAAATATTATCATTTCTGAGAAATGATTATTTGAAAACAAAATCGAATAATTAAGTTTATTCGTGCATTTCGTATCTTGAAGGTACCGAGTCGTGGCCACGATCAAAAGGGATGGTGTACGATAATATTCTCCATCACATCATCTTGGAGACGCCAGCCAATAGAAACGCAACACATGGCGTCTTGCAGTAAAATCGACTTTGCAAAAGAGGATTTAACATAGGAAACGGTTATATTTTTGTGTGGTACTTTCAAAGCTTTATGATGTTTTCCAACAAAAAAAAAAAAAAAGTTCGACATTATCTTCTGAGATAATAATCTTCGTGAAAATAATCCTCATAATAATAGTCCTTTCGGAAAACATACATGGGCACGTTAGTCCATTATCTAATTTATTATAAATTGATCTCGAATTAAATTTTCTCCTCGCTCTCATAGAAAAAAAGAAAAAAAAGAAAATACACGTCATTCTCTATTTAAGCCCGAATTCAAAAAATTTGCCCGTTACCGAACTCTGCCCCCACCTCCCCTTCCCCCCCTTTCTTCTTCTTCTTCTTCCTTCCTCCCCTGCGCAGGCCCCGCAAAATTAGGGTTTCCAAACCGAGCAAATCGCCTCCCAAAATCCACCCCCAATTCGCTCGAATCCCGTCGGAATTCCGACTCGACATGGATCCCGCGGCATCGACCGGCCGAAGCCCTCGCGATCCTCTCCACCCCATGCTGAAGGAGTCGGTCGACCGCTTCCTGCTGGAGTATCGGGGCGGATCGCCGGACTTCTCCGCCTTCACCTCCATCTTCTCCCGCCTGCTCCACAGCCTCCCCGACCCGCCCCTCGAGACCGTCTGGTTCTACGCCGCGCTGACCCACCACGCCACGAAGTCGGCCGCGGCCGGCCGCGGCGGTGCCGACGCCTCGGAGCAGGTGTTGAGGGTTAAGGACCTGTTCCAGCTGCTGGTGACGTGCTCCAGCTCGTGCAATGCGGTCAAGAAGGTGGCCGTGCTCGCCCCGGTGGTGTACGAGCTGTACTCCCTGGTGGTCGAGCGGCGGAGCTTGAAGAAAGAGGTGGAGGACTTGCTGGAGGTCGTGGTTAGTTACATTAGCATCTGCAGCGGCGGGGAGTTTGAGGAAGAGGATGAGTTGGAGCCCTTGAGTCCGTGCTTTTTGGATTTGATTCGTGTCTGGATGGTCGATAAGCCGAAGAAGGACGCGAAATCGTTCTTTCCGGTCGTCAGCGATGACGTTCGCATGGGGGTTTGTAAGGATTGCGGCACCAGCATGGGGCGCTTGGCTGGGGTTGTTATGGCCGAGGCGTTTTTGTTGAGGTTGTGCTTGAAATTGGACGCCCAGACACTGCGTGCCGAGTTGGAGAGGGATATGCATAGCTGGGCCGTCCAGACCATTGCTGGATTTAGGAACTTTTACTTTTTCGGTGAGAAACACGTTTTCGGGTTCGCTTGTTTTTGGATTTTTTTCAGGCTTGTAGTTCCATTTGCAATATTAAAGTGCCTCGTCACTCTGTCGGTGTAATGTGTCTGACCATTTTCAGATTTGTATATGTTTATGACCGAACGTTATTCCTGAGGTGATTAGCGTTCAACGGAGTTCCATAGTGCATGCAGGATTCCTATTATCGACAGAACATTGATTTAATGCGTCGTGAACTAGTCTGAGGCTCCGGTCGTGGCATCCACTGGCTACTCGATTGTGTTGAATACTGTATTTGTCCCTTTTCAATCAACCATTAATTTTTGTCAAATTAATACACTATTATTTGTCCTGCTTGATAATTCAATACCACCATTGTTTGATTTGATGTCAGGTACTCTTCTTAGCATGCTCTTGGATCCAGTTACACCCGTGACATTGCTGCTAGTAAGTGCATTTAGTGTTTTTTCCCCCTTAACCTTAAAAGTTAGGAGGCATGAAGCTTTTAATGTACCTTACTTTGTGAATTTCAAGCTAAATCAAGTCTCATAAAATCCCAATGGAGACACAACACCTGATCAGGATGGTAAAACACAAGTCATGTCATACAGACCTTTTGTCCTCCTTTGAGTTGCATGAAAGAGATAAATACTTATGTTTTTATCTTCACGGAGCTGGCTCCAGAGCAAAAGACAGTCATGTGTGCAGATTAGCTTGCACTAAGACTTTTATGCAAAATTAAAAGAACTCGTGCACTTCTTTAGACGAATGACTTTTAATGCCTGCTCAGTTGATCTACTTTGGACAAAGATACTTGTATCATGAGTTAAAAGGATCAGAGGCTCAATCTATGAGAGTTAACTATATTGTTCATGCTTTTGATTTGCCGATTTCCTAGGTGAACTGCAATCACTTTTACACTTCATGGTGTGAACCAGATTATGTGGGAGAATCTGGTTATTTGGATGACATTTGAGGATACTGGGATTGGAAAGGACCCCTTCATAAGCTGTTGTCTCATATTTGCTATACCAGTCTAAAGTTAAAACTCTAGATAACCTTGTTGTGGTACTTTTGGATTTGAAATATGCCTGAAGAAATCCTGTTGCTCTTGCTAATGGAGACGTAGCTAATGTCCAACTCTTCTTATATACGCTTGGTAATTTTTCTCTCTGCAGAAATTCAAGGATGCAATTCTCTTACGAGAAGTCCTATATGATGCCCTGATAATGGTGGATTATCCATTTCTGAGCCCTCAAAATGGGAGAAAGCTTCGTGATGAGGTTTTGAAAAGCTTGGCTGTCTTGTTGTTGTTGGTAGCTGAAAGCGCCATGCAATTCATTAGGTATGAGAGCATGAATACCACTCCTGCTTCGCTACACTTGCTTATTTAATCATCACATGAGAGAGATGTGTTAAACTGGCTGTAGGGAAAATGGTGACCGTAGCAAAGTAGACTCCTATAAGGATGCAGTCTCTAAATCCTGCCTACCTTCCCAATTGCTCAAATGGGTCACTTGTCAAACTGGTCCAGGGAGAATAACCAGCAGACCAACGGCATCGACTCCAGCAGCACTTATTAGTGAGTCCCTCTTATATCTTTATTTGCTTTTGATACTGTTTTCGATATCATTATCTGCTACGGCTCTTCTACCTTTTATGTGCTAAGTTGCTACAAGGGTCCGATTGTCCTTCTAATGCAGAATTACTTGTTGACTACATACGTGATTAATGACTGTTTTAGCTGTAAACATTAAGAGGACTTAAAACAAGTTAGAGATTTGAAACATTTTCTCGTATTTCAGAGTGGCTGCTGATTGTAGAGGATCTAGGGATTAGAGTCTTTGACAGTGATATTTTGAAGCTTCATGCGAAGGCAGTAGTTTGCAAGTCAAGAATAGAGTATGAGCTCCCAGTCTTCAAGCTAAGAGATGACAATTTTGAAGATGCTTTTGTCCTCTCCCCATATAACGAGGGCATAGTGGAGGATACAATTGATGATGCTGACCTGGATATGGTTGATTCTGAGGATGCCACTTTCACGGCTTACACTTGTCCGGTAGTGTTAACAAGTGATGGTACTAGAAAGCGCAAAGATGGGAGGAAGGAAGACGGGGATATACCTGTTAAATTCCTCAGATCTCATATTCACGAGAATGTAGCAAAATGCAATGTCTTTCACTCATGTGTTGGTAATGGCTTAAGCAGTAGGAATGAGGAGTATAGTCCCATCCTCCAGGAAGATCCATTACGTATGGAACATTAAGTTCAAGGGGCGTGACACATCCAAAGGCTATAGGATGTGTAATTTTGGTTTGGAATTCTTCTCTTTTGGTCAAGCTCGAGAGGCTTGCTTAGGCATTCCGAGCGTGGCACTGATTCAACCTATGTTCGTTCCGGCTCTAAAGTTCTATCTTTGAGCTCGAAGAGGTTCTATGATTTGCATTCTGTGATCATTTTACCATCTTTGAGTTGATTGGTCATTTCTATACTTCCTCTCGGGCTGCACTTTTGTTTCTCGGCGGACCTTCTTATTAGTTAATGGTATAGATCTCTGATAGTATGAGTGCATCGAGAAATTCTCCTATTTTGTTGCTAGGAGGAGCAATCCAAATCTTTCGAGAGCATGTGATCTCAGTCTTCAATTCCAATCGAATTACTGTAACACTATAGATAATACAAGAACATATTTACACTTGCTCTCTCTCTCTCTCTCTCTCTCTCTCTCTCTCTCTCTCTCTCTCTCATGTGTTGAGGAGTTAGTTGATTCCCTGTGAATGTAAACTAAACGTAGCCCTACTGAATTGTCGATTCTCTGTGTTATGGAACTGTGGAAAGACCCTTATTGGAGCAACGGTTGAAACTGATAACTGAGTGTATCAGAGAACTTCCGGCCCCTCCAAAATTAAAAAAAAAAAATTTGAACAAGCCCTTTAGGCCCAAATCAGGAGAGAGGACCGGGCCACTCTCATTCAAAACATGTTGGGTATTGAAGCTTTTCAGCCATGGCTGGCTCAAGACAAACTTCAGATCCTGCCACGACCTCCTCCTCTACTGTCATCCGATCGCTGTGGAGTCAGCAGATCAGAAGCTCAAAACATTAGGGTGATCATGTCGGACCGCCCAAATTAGGGACCACCAAACCAAATTGACTTGGGTGGTTTGGTCCGGTTTCCGGTTCTATAAAAATGAAACTGGTGATTATCGGTCTGGTTCTTGGTTTCGGGGGAATCGGACTGGACTGGACTGACAAATCGGACTGACTCTTTTTAAGAAATATATATATAGTTTCATTTCTTAAATATAGCAATAAACCCTAAAAATATTATCAACTCTAGTGTTTTTTTAATTTTTTTTATTAAGTGGTCGGTTTCATGGGACTAGACCCAAAGATCGGACCCTGGTCCGATCCGGTCTTCATTTCCAAAAATTGAAAACCGGTCCTCCCAATTTGGTTCCTGGTTCTTAGGTGGAATCGTACCAGATAGGAAACCGATCACCCTTATGAAACATGCACTAGATTCTCGGATGGAATCATGCATCTCCCCACATGCAAGATCCAAACCATATCCCTTTCTCCGAGATCCCGTCACACCCTATCTAGCTCATCGAAACTCTCCAACAGCTAGAGAACTTGTCCAGAAACGAAGGCAATCTGACGTTCCCCTCTCCTCCATTATGGTTCAATAAATTAAAGTATTGCGTCAACCCAGGAAAGAGGAGGAAACGTATTGCAGAGGGACACCGAAGCGGAAGACAGATTGCGCACCATTCCCTGTAACGCAAGCAACGTGGAAGACGACTAGTTTAATTTTCCATATCGACTCTCGAGTCTTGAAAAAAAGATTAGAAAAAAAGAAGAACAGATGGCAGATGCCCAGTTGGCATCAAGGGCCGCCACGTGGCGGCCGGGCCGTGACTGCCATTAAGCCGTGACGTGAGAGGCAAGACAGCGATCTCTCACCAGCCTTTGTCTCGATGCGGGATTTCAAGCCAAGCAAAAAGGGTCTGAGAAGGGATTCAACCAAAATCTATCTCCGCCTCCAATTTTGCTTTGGTCAGTGGGCTTTACCGTTCCTCTACTTATCGTTGGTGGAAATCATGCCGCCGACACTTTCCCGTCTCTCTCTCTCTCGCGCCGACTGGGTATTTCTCTTTCCCTTTGATAAAATAAGGATAGGGTTTTAGAGGGAGGCAGGTGTCCAATCGTTAGGCCATCAATAAGGACAATTCACTTAAATGAAGTAGGAGGATGGTCCGGAAACAAAGGATCAGAAAAGGAAACAGCCTCCTCGTTTTGCTCTTGGTGTTTTAGGAAGGGATGTTACTTTTAGGAAAGTTATATGATAAGTTCCCAACTTATTAATTTATAAACCTCTTAAAAGTTTGTCAATATAATTATTTTGATCAATTTTGATAGAAAATTACTAATGTGAACATTGGCTATCCTAAATAGTAGACTGACGCAATGATTTTTGTAAATTTTTTCTTATTTTCCTTTTTTTTTTTGCTTTTCAGTCCTTTCTTTCCTTTTCCTACCCGCCGTTGTCAAATCTGGCAAGGTGAGAGCTTCAGCAAGGGCTCACAAGCTCCTGTCTCCTCGTCAACCCTTAATAGTGAAAAAAAATAAATGAAAAAGAAAAGAAAAAAGAATTAAATCATAATTTTAAAAAAAATACAAAAGTTTTCTACATGAGCACTAGCATCTACCTCAGTGATTTTCGTCAAAAATTAGTTGAAATGACTATATTAGCAAATCATAAAAAAAAAAATTAGAGCTAAATTTGCACAACTAAAATATTTACAACGGAATTGACCATCACACAATGAAGATAAGATTTTTCAAACGTTTATTCCATTATTTATTTATTTATAGTTTTCTTCTATATCTTTCCCTTCTTCTCCTTCATAATAGTGGGTTCCAGATTTTTCCAATTACTTGACTAATCTTTTCCGAAGACGACGGCTCCTTCGCCCTTACGGACGTGTCCTCGATCTCGAGACCTTGCTTGAAAGAATTCATATAAGTACGACGATCCCGACGAGACCGTAATGATTGGATGTGAAAATGGTTACGGTTTGGCTGAACCCTTGAGTTCGCTAATAAGGCTCTTTAAGGTGGGAATCACATGACCGACACTTTCCACTTTATTTGGATCAGAGAAAAAGCATTTGAGAGGGACAGAAGGAGAAGGGACGAAATGGAAACAAGACGGAAAAAAAAGGGTAAAAGGTCCGTGATGGATAAGGCAAAAAGAAAATTTACATGGGGAACGTGTTCGAATTAAAGAAGAAAAAGGAGAATTCTGAACGCAGGAAAAGATGGACAAAATCCGATATCCTAAGACTATATGATTGGGTGCTTAAACCGACTCGACTCTATAGTTGGGGAAAAGTAGATAGACATAGATATCTTATTTAGACTTCAGACTCGATTTGAGGAATCACAAAGTCATCTGACATAGACATTAATCATAAAAGTCACCTACGTAGCATCGACACTTTTCGGAAGTCTTTATGTCGTGTTTGACACTTCGACACGTATCCGACACGTAGTTAATAAGTGTTGAAAAATCCGACAAGTGATCAACTCTCCCCGACACGTTCCGACAAACGAGTCCGGAATTCGACAAGCACGTGATCAATTTTAAAAATTTTCAATACTTAAGAGGTCAAAATGTAAATATATAAAAATAAATAAATAAATAAAAGCAGGAATTTGGGTGCCGCTGCCATTGTCGGAGGGGGTCAACAACCTAGCAGAAGGTTGCCAACCCGGGTGAGGCCATCACTAGCTAGGCAAGGCCTGGCGAGGCTCACTTAGATCTAGGTGACGCCACACCCTCTAGCGAGGGTCACCGGCTCTCACTTGGGGTCGATGAGGCCTCCTTAGGGCTGGGGAGGCTCGCCAGCCACAGACAAGGCTTGATGTTGCCCAGATCTAGGCAACCCTTGCCTGGGCCTTGCTTAGGCCGGCGAAGGCCACCCACCCTTTGCCATGTAGGTCGCCGACCCCTTCTAATGGTTGCAACAGCATGCCCAGCCACCCATGACCTTGCCTTTTCTTTTCTTTTTTTTTTTTCACGACTTTGCCTTTTTTTTTTCCAATTTTTTTTTTCAGAATTATTCCCAGCCACTCACATGCTTTTTTTTTTATTTCAAGACCTGCCTTTTTTTCTAGTTTTGTTTTTTAAGAATTATTTTAGCTTTTTTAGAAGTTTTTTACTATTTTTTAATAAAAAGGTAATAAAAATTACCACATAGAATAAATAAATTAATTTAGAAATACTACTCTAGCATTTTCAATCAAATAAATTGACGATGTTAATGGAAAGACTCGATTGTATCAATTTGATAAGTTTTATGACTTAATTACACTTTTCCGATAAGTTTTAAGACTTGTAATGCACAAATCCCTAAATTTTATAGATGGTCAAATACGGATTGCTTATTTTTTTCTTCAAGTTTTATTGATAATATAGTTGAATTTGTCAAATTAAAATAATAAATGATATTAACAAATGTTGAATTAATATTTTTAGTGTAAATTAATTATATGTTATTTTTATTATTTATTTATTTATTTATATTTTTATATATATAATATATATTTACGTATCGAACGTGTCGAATTCTTTAATTTTTGAGAAATGATGTATCGATATGTCGTGTCATGTTGTATGTTATGTGTCCGTGTCGGTGTTATATAAGAAGTCACACAATCTGCTTGTGTCGACATCGCGCTTGCTATGTTGCACTATATATTATCACGACGCGTAACTGACTACACATGGCATGCTGCGTATAGACAAATGCTTATCGTCGTCGTGAGATGTCGGGCCGGTTTCTACTTCGGGACACTGAAATCGAATCTGAAGTTAAAATATATGTTATTTTTATTATTTATTTATTTATTTATTATATGTTATTTATTTATTTATTATTTATTTATTTATATTTTTATATATTAAATATATATTTACGTATCGGAATGTGTCGAATTCTTTAATTTTTTAGAAATGACCTATCGATATGTCGTGTCACGTTACATATTATGTGTCCGTGTCGGTGTTATATAAGAAGTCACGCAATCTGCTTGCGTCGACATCGCGCTCGCTATGTTGCACTATATATCATCACGACGCGTAACTGACTACACATGGCATGCCGCGTATAGACAAATGCTTATCGTCGTTGCGAGATGTTGGGTCGGTTTCTGCTTTGGGACACTGAAATCGAATTTGAAGTTAAAATATATATTATTTTTATTATTTATTTATATTTTTATTAATTATCTGTTATTTTTATTATTTATTTATTTATATTTTTATATATATAATATATATTTATGTATCGAATGTGTCATAATTTTTTAATTTTTGAAAAATGACGTATTGATATGTCGTATCATGTTGCATATTATGTGTCCGTGTTGGTGTTATATAAGAAGTCACGCAATCTGTTTGCGTCGTTGCACTATATATCATCACGACGCGTAACTGACTATACACATGGCATACTGTGTATAGACAAATGCTTATCGTTGTTGTGAGATGTCGGGCTGGTTTCTGCTTTGGGACACTGAAATTGAATTTGAAGTTAAAATATATGTTATTTTTATTATTTATTTATTTATTATATGTTATTTTTATTATTTATTTATTTATATTTTTATATATTAAATATATATTTACGTATCGAATGTGTCGGAATTCTTTAATTTTTTAAAATGACGTATCGATATGTCGTGTCATGTTACGTATTATATGTCCGTGTCGGTGTTATATAAGAAGTCACGCAATCTGCCTGCGTCGACATCGCGCTCGCTATGTTGCACTATTTATCATCACGACGCGTAAATGACTACACATGGCATGCCGCGTATAGGCAAATGCTTATCGTCGTCGCGATATGTCGGGCCGGTTTCTGCTTCGGGACACTGAAATCGAATCTAAACTTTAAGAGGGAGGGAGGGAGAGAGGGAGAGTGACAACACCCTGAACGGGGAACGCGCACAGTGTCGGTGATGGGAGTCAACAGTGCCAAAGGGACAGTCATGGTTAGGTGACATGGGCGGGGTGGGGATGGAGGATGCACGAAAGTCTCTTCACTTTTCTCGAGCAGAATGAGATTTCCCACGTGCACCTCGTTGAATTTAAGGCCATCGATTCCGAATGTTGTCCCCTCCATAACACACGGCCCTACAACGTCTGTCGTTTTTTGAGTCTGACCCCCCCAAAAAAAGATGAAATGTTTTAGCCTCCCTAATTAGTAAAATTAGGGACAAAAAAAGTTGGAAGGAGCATGAATCCCACAATTTTCAAAGTGTTTGGAAGTGATTAGATACGAAGAGTGCGATTAATTCCCGTGACGATAATAAGTTCTTTCGCAGTGGTTGCAGGGTTAGGTTAAAAGAAGTGAAGATCATTTCTCTTGTCCAAGTAGGTAGTGGGTTCATTTTGAGATGTGCATTGAAACTTATGTCGTGATAAATGAAATGGGTAGTTACCACATCCCAAAAACGTGGTCCTTTTGCGAAAAAAGTTTGGTGAACAATTCTAGAAAGCTAATGATTGTAGTTAGTGTCCATCATGACTTGACTTTTCTTGATTAATGTATTACTATCGTAACAAATGAGATAACTTTACCAACTAACCTAAAAGATGCTGCGAAACGCTAGCATCATAATTGAAATTTGCTTGATATGAAACCGATGATCTGCCCCCTAAAATCAAGTTCGGATTGTGTGAATGTTTTTCCCAAATCCAGATCTCTACGTCGACTACCGACATTTATCATTCGGAACTCGTGCGCGTGTCGTCGATTTTCGTATATCTTGTCGCTTTCGCCCTAAAAAGCAAGGCTTATGTGGGGTAAAATTAAAGTTTGATTGGCCCCCATTAGCATAATCATCGTCGTGGTCGTCGTCGTCATCGTCAAATCCTTCATTTCCCCAAAAACCTATACTTTACCGTTCCTTTCTCCAGCAAGTCTCGATCAACAGGAAGTATCTTCACCAGCCACGCCCGCGCGGCCCATTCTTCATTAATCGGTAAAAAAAAAAAGTGAGGATTGATGTAGACCTAAGGAGGGGTGGGAAAATCTCACTCTTCATTAAGAGGGGGCATTAACTATTTCATTCATGGGGGGGTGCCATATGACCACTTGGTATCTTCCGGGTCAATCGACCCAATTTCATAAGATTACTAGAAGAACTTAGGATCGCGCGCAAATCAAAAGAATTGAATTTAAAAGAAGAAGAAGCTGAGATTGATTGGGGTTTTGAGATTTTTGTTCTTTTGGTGGGCTAATCAGGTCAAATCTTGCTGAAAGGCCCTGCTTTCCAAGGGCTCGAAACCACGTGTTCTGTTAATTAAAAACTGCAGGCAGGATTAATGAAAGAAAAATGTGGATTAATTAAGAGGAATGAGAAGTGTCTGGTAAATGGCAATGACAGATACCAACTTAAACAAATGAAAATGATGCCCTAGCCTTCAAATTGACCCCAAGCTTGAATCCAACCCGGATGGATGATGTCTCAACCAAAGGATCCGGCTTGCTCTGCGAGGAAGACTTGGCATCTTCAAAAACGATAATAATAATGAAAATAATAATCATAATACTAAACCCTTCATAAATCTATGGATGCCCACCAAATTAAAATCTCATTAAAAAAAGATCGAACGAAAAAGGGTATTGTATATTGATTTATTAACAACACGATGATGCAATCTAGCCTTTGAGCCATTTAAATACGACAAATTAGATAAATTAGACAATGATTCGACGATAGGCCGGTTTTACCAAACGGAAAGAAAATCAAGGGAGGAAAAAACAAAGAGAAAATAAGAAGAAGATTCGTCGACTCTTGCTCTAAGAAAACTTGTTTGATGGGGGTATGAAATATAGTAGGATGGACCACTCGCAGCCATCGGGACCAGTGGCCGCTCATGTGAATCACGCTCGATCTAATCACGGTTCCAATGTTCGAAATTTTACGTAACAAAATTTTTCCCCCTTTTTTTTCAAAGCGCATGGGCCCCACGGGGCGGCCCGTGATTGGCTCCACGCCCCCCCTAAACAACAAAAAAGTCAAAAAGTCAACCCGATTAACCGTATAAACCGACTCCCCAAGGGCGACCCTCCTCCTCGTAATCCCGTTTAAGGCGTACCGACACGCCATACGGATCCACGTCGGCTCGGCGGGGGCCCCGGGGGGCATTTCCGTAAATACTGGGCCGGGGCTGTCGGTCCCGTTAACCCCGGTTAGGACACCTAACCAGGGGGCGGGGGTCGCCGGTCAACATCCTCATCCTGCGGGGCCAACTCTTTCTCTCCTTCTCTCTCTTCCTGAAATCGAGCGTCGGTGACTCGGGCCGGGTCAACTCGGCGAGTCGGGGGGGGAGCTGGTGTCTGCAGGAAGGAAGTGCCTTTACAGGAGAGAGAGAGAGAGAGAGAGAGAGAGAGAGGAGAGGGGAGGGGAAGGGAAAGGGACAGGGTATTTAATCCATGGACGCCTCGCCAAATGCGTCCTCAAATTGAGTGAAATACACGTACCCACATAAAGAGAGAGAATCAAGAAAGAGAGGGAGAGAGAGGGAGAGAGGGAGAGGGAGGAGGGAGATGGCGGATTCGAGCGATTCGGTGTCGATAGACATGGAGACGTACTCCCCGCGAGGAAAGGTAGCCCGCATTTCCTCCGTCTCTGCTGTCGCGCATTGCGCGTCGGATGCGATTTCTGGGTTTGGGTTTGCTCCGATAATGCAGGATGGTTTTTGCGATTTGCTTTGGACGAGGATGATGTGGGGAGTCGTGGGCTGGTCTCGGTTTTCGTACGTTTGCTTCGCGTGTTTTTGTTGTTGTGTTTTTTTCTTCTTTTTTTCGCCCTCTGCTTTTCTGGGTGGCATTTTCTGGTTTTCCACCGGTTTTGTTAACTGCGAATTGTGTTTTGTGGAGTCCCCCGGGAGCGTTGAAGATCGTTATGTGAGTTTCCGGATTGGTTTCTGAGAGGAAATGATCAAAGAATGCGCATTTTTCCTTCCTGGGATTGACCCTTATGGGATTAGGAGCCATTTGGGTCTAGAATTAGTTTCGACTTTTATGGGCTTTGGGGATTTACTTTGATGGAAGCAAGGAATATAGTCGTTGCCCATGGTGGCCTCTTCCTTCGGTCTTTGAATGAAGCATGCCCTTCGAGCGATGACTTGCGGCTTTGTTCGCGTTGTTGTGTGATTGACAGTGGCTCTGCCCTTTTTTAGGGGTGTAATTCCTCTATAGGAAGGAGCTGGTGTTGCTTTATGCCGTTTTGGTGTTGATAGAATAAATGATCGAGATCAGTATGAGCTATGTATTTACAGTTTCTTCGAATGGAACATGTTTCGCATGCAATTGCAAACAAAAGTTGCTAGCTTTAGGAATAGGTCGCTAGTTTTCCAGACAAGGGCCTGGTTTCTCTTTCTTTCATCACTGGAATCTGTTTATATCGTGCTGAATTTCGTTCTCATGTCTATTATATTTCTTTTTATGCATTGTTGCGAGATGGTTATTTCATTGACATCATTTCTTGGGTATTCATGTTCAGGAGCACCTCATAAGAACCAGCCAAGGTCTAGTGTCGGTTGCAGTATTTGGAGATCCAGACAAGCCAGCCCTCGTGACTTATCCTGATTTAGCACTAAATTGTAAGTGAAATGGAATTTTCGTTTTCATTGTCTGAGTAAATACTCTCTTTTTCTCTCAAATTGTTAGCGAGGCAAGCTCTTTATACAAAGCTTTGTTTGAGAAGAAAACAAATTATCAATACCTATTACTCCGTGAAATCTTCACAGTTGTCCCTGAAAATGAAAAGAATTGTGCATGAAAACATAGCTTAAAAATCAAAGTCCCTGGAATGTAGGGGTACATCATGATCTCATCCAGCCTTTTTCTAAAAGACACAATTGCCATTCTTTCAAATTTTGCAACAAAGTTACATATGTCAGAAATTAGAAGAATTGTGATGGTATACTTGCCATCTTCATATCGGCCAAATTTTTTGTTGCTTAGCATCTTTGTTGCTTATCAAGAGCTAAGTGAACATTGTTCTCTTCCCTGTTCTTTGCAGATTTGTCTTGTTTCCAAGGACTATTCTTCTGCCCAGAAGCATATTCTCTACTGCTTCACAACTTTTGTATATATCACATTAGCCCTCCTGGGCACGAGGTGCGTGACAAATCACTGGCACTGTCTGAATGGATTTTATGCATGGCTTTCTTTAGTTTCTGTTCCATTGAATGCCATGATTCACACCGTTTCTTATTTCGGAAAGTTTTCAAGAGGCATTGCAGTTAGGAGCTGCCACTATGAGCCCCGATGATCCTCTTCCCTCTGTTGATGACTTGGCAGATCAGGTTGCTGAGGTTCTCAACTTCTTTGGGTAATTATAAATAACATATATGTTGAGTTTCCAATGGTAGCATGCTTTACGAAGGAAATGGCTACAGCTATTGCTCCATCTTAGTTGACTTTAAAGCTTATCTTGCAGGCTTGGAGCTGTGATGTGTATGGGGGTTACAGCTGGAGCTTACATCCTAACACTTTTTGCTGTAAGATGCATGCTTTTTTTCTAGCATATGGAAATTTTCCCTTTTCAAGTTTTTAATATTCAACCTGAATGGTGTCCTCAAATTGACAGATGAAATACAAGCACCGGGTTATTGGTCTTATACTTGTTTCTCCTCTATGCACCGCACCCTCATGGACAGAATGGTTGTTAAATAAGGTCTCGCTTTCCATCTGTTTGCTAATTTTGCTTGATGTTTGATTTTTTGGTTCTCTGACTTGGAACTTGTAACTTGTGACTTGTTTAGGTGATGTCAAATTTACTTTATTTCTATGGCATGTGTGGAGTGATCAAAGAATTACTGCTTAAGAGATATTTTAGCAAGGTAATATTGGTCTTTATGGTCGTTCCTTGGGTCCTTTGGTTCCCTATTTTATCTGTGCTGATGGAATTTGCTGTTGGAGTCAGGAGTTGCGCGGTTGTGCCCAAGTACCAGAGTCAGACGTAGTTCAAGCCTGCAGAAGGGTATGTCCTTCTCCAGCCTTTCGCTTTTTTGTTCATGATAAACTATCAATTGATTTGGAAGTGTGGATTTGTTTTATTGTAATAGTCGTGCTTGTAATGCTCGTCTGATGCCAGTTGTATCAATGTTTCATATTGCAGTTGCTGGACGAGAGACAGAGTTCTAACGTTTGGCGCTTTCTTGAGGCAATTAATGGGTATAATCCTCATCAAGAGATATATTCCTTTCCCAGAAAATAGTCAACACACAAGTTAAAGGATAATGAAAAAATATGGTCACTTCCTCTGGAATAAAATTATCTACATGGCTCAGTTCTTATGGTGAAAGTCATGTCATCTTTGCAAATTCTGTCACGAAAAAAGGGTCCTATTTATTCGCAAGAATTCTTCAAATTTTTCTATTTGCACTTTCATTTTAAATGAAAACAGTCTTATTAATGCATTTGGCATAGTTGGAGAACGAAAGTTTGGGAAGTTGTCAAAATTAAAGCTACGAAGTGATTGTAACTTTTTGGTGTTGGTGAATGCAGCGTTTTCATTTACAGTGAAAAGATGGAGGATCAGAGTTTGACCTATCTTATAGTTTGGCTCGAAAACAAGTATTTGATAACAATATTTACCCTTAAAAAAATAAAATTCATTTTATTGTACCACACGTTGTCGAGACTACATTGACTAAAAGCGCTAATCACCTTTATACCAATGAAAAACAAGTGAAATTTTCTTTTGAAACTAAATGAGCCTAAAGCATGGTTTGACGTGAACTCTTACCTTGTTCATTTTGAATGGGCCTAAAGTTGTAATGTTGTCTTGCAGGAGGCCAGACATAAGTGAAGGGTTAAGAAAATTGCAATGTCGCTCGCTTATCTTTATAGGTGAGCACTCTCCGTTCCATTCGGAGGCAGTTCACATGACTTCGAAGATGGATAGAAGATATAGCGCTTTAGTAGAGGTATGTAATGGCTCTCTTATCTCGGGACCCAGCCTGGTGGATTGATTGAAAATGATCTTGATTAAAACTTGATGTGTTTCCAACTTTCTGGGATTTACAGGTTCAGGCATGTGGAACAATGGTAACTGAGGAGCAGCCTCATGCCATGTTAATACCGCTCGAGTATTTTCTCATGGGATATGGCCTGTACAAGGCTTCAAAAGTAAGCGTCAGTCCGAGGAGCCCTTTGAGTCCGTCGTGCATTTCTCCGGACCTCCTATCCCCTGAAAGCATGGGCTTGAAATTGAAACCAATCAAAACACGGATCTCTCTGGAAGTCTGAAAGGAGATGGGAGTCGAAGGTGCTGTCTTGCCTTTTTTCTTTTTTTGTAATTTACATACTTCAAGAGTACCCATTTTCCTTTGAATTGGACTGTAATGGTATAGGATCTAGAGTGTAGATAAAGAGAAAGAAGAGAGAGTCAGGAGGCAAATTTTGCAAGAAAGAACAAAGTCGATTCTTTCATTTGTAAGCGTAACCGATAGTTGAGGAGGGGTTCAGGATCTGTAAATCTCTGGAATAATCACTTATCTGGATCTTGGCAAGCAAATAAATTGCAAATAACTGGTTCTTCACAACGAGTTTTTACATGGGTTCTCATCTGATCCTACACTTTTCTTGTTGAAAGGTTATGTTTTGTTGATAGAACATGAGAGTTTGAAGGATTTATATTGCAGACACTGTCTAACTTTTCGCACAAGCAGCTGTAGAATCTATATACCAATATGCACACGGCATGAATTTGCTCGATGAAAGCCCTTTGCCGTCTGAACTTTGCTCGTGGAACTGATTTTTTACATCACTAACTTACGGCATCAAAATCCTGAGATGTTTGGGTTTTGAAAGTTCCATATTTTTTTTGATAGGCGAGTTAAGCATATGTCACGTTTTCTCATAAAGTAAATGATATTTGTGGTGTATTGAGGCTAAATGAGAAAGAAGAAAAAGAAAGGATGGCAAAATCAAAGATGGCATCATCTGAGATTACCGGTATTTTGCACATTCTCATACGCTATGTTGTACCGTCAGTGACTAGTAATGGCGAAGCGGTATTTCTGCATTCTCATACGCTATGTCATACCGAAGAGAAGCTTTGCTTACGTTTTGTATAAACTATGGACATTCTTTAGTATATTGCTGTTCAGAAGTCATCTCAAATGAAAATCATGCTCTGTAGTGGGGCCCTTGGTCGATATATGAGATGGGAACGTTGCCCTTCGGATTCCTTCAACGGGACAATGAGTCAATGACTCGAATCAGTGGAACTTATCGATCGTTAAGGTCAATAATCAAGAATATGAAGGACCGCCACATTCGATATAGATGGCCACATACCGATCGAGTTCGAGTTTTCATCTTTTCTTGGTTCGTCCATTTCAATTTGTCGTGTTCTAGTGGGGTCGGGATTCGTCTTCCATCAAATCCGTTGCACGAACAATTCTCAATGGTTCCAAGAAGTTTTTCTATTTGCTCTCGGCGTTATCTGGACACGCCTAATTTTTTTTATTGAGACCATGAATGTATTGACTAAGAGCATTGACCAAAGTGAATAGCCTTCCTTTTTCTTTTTTCCATAGGAACACAACAAAGATGGCCAGCTCATTTGCACCGTTTCTCGTTGAGGGACCATCACCGTACTGTCTATTTTCATACGTCGTATCCTCCAAATTTAACAAGGCTACAAGAGGAAGGAGAAGGCCTCTTTCTCTTCTGATCAAATTCATAGGATTCTCTAATCATCCCACCATTCCAAAAAGGCATCAATTCATAGCGTTCTCACGTTGTGTATCACTTGAACAGTCCATGCACTTGGGGATTAAAAAAAAAAGTACCAATAGAGTAAGGGGATTCGCATCCCTCGCATGTGATCGGAGGAGATGTTGCAAAGCCCGACTTCCGCATTCTCTTCCCGGTCGGATGCCTAAGGTATACACCTTTCGAGCTGACAAGGTCTTGGGTTGAGATCTCTTCCAGCAGGCAAACATGTCGTGCAGATCGCTGGCCTATACCTTCTATACATTGCTGCATTGATACATGACTAAATCCAAAAGGCGTTCTTTATGATCAATAACCACTTAAGCAAATGCAATCACTCCTTCAGACAGCAGAACTGCCGAACCAGAGCGTTTTCAATTAGAAGGTGTCAAGAAGCATCCCTCTAATTGTCCTGCAACAAGCCAACACAACGGATAAGCAAACACAGTACAATTGCCTGAGGTAACTTTGAAGGCATAGAGGATGCACAAACGAAAACTTGTTGACGATATGCTTTCATTGCAAAATAGTCTGTAAATACTTGATTCGCTCACTTGCCTTGTGTCTCCAAATTAATTCATGCGAAACTTTTGGATGTTGATGCTCCTCTGGATTTGGTTAGCACCACTGTTTCCATCCTCATTGTGATGAGCCTTCCTTCGATTCATCTCGGAATACATTTCCTCGATCATTGGTTTCCAAAGACGGACACGTGCGTTGATAAACCAATTGGATACCTGTTCATAACCCGAATAAAGCATCAACAATCAGGGAAAGAGGGAGATCAAAGCAGACGCTACTTCAAATCTGCTGGAACAATGAGCCAGCAGATTCCAGCATGACTTCAATTAAGAAAGTGAGGAAGAAAGACTACTTGGCTTCTTGTCAGTCCGCTTTTGAGTGCCAGTAGATGCTTCTCGGCATCCTTGGGATACCTGAATTTTGTTGAGTGCTTAGCATAATCTCCACAGACAAACAAAAATTCCTATTTACCTAACATTCCGTGAATTCCAGTCCAAACAATAAAAAAGGTACTGTGAAGAGAGAGGACTCACGGGTGAAGAAAGTTTTGAAACATCCAAGCCCGTAGCACAGAGACGGACTTTTCCGGTAGGCCTCTCTGGGGTCTCCATAACTGTTGGTCTTTCCTTTTGAGCTGCTGGAGTGCCCACTGCCTTTGTATGAATGAGGCCTCAAAAGATCTTGCCCGATCTCCTGTGCTTGAGTGGCCGAAATCCTCCCCCATTGCGAGGATGTAGTTGCTGATCCTCTCTCTGAGGTTCTTGTACAGAATCGAGATGGTGTGAAGTGCGAAGCGGGTGTGTATCTTTGGGTCCAGTTCAGTCGCCGCGTGAAATGCAGATATCACTGTGTGGATCTCGTCCAAGCATTGGTTGTATCGGTCATCGACCTGAGGCAACATCACTGTCAAAGTCCATACTTAACTAACATAGCAGTTGATGTCTAGAGATGCTATGCTGAATCACTTGTGGTGTATTGTACTAACGGCTTAAAGAGATGGAGTGTCAAATTCTTGTCGGAATGGCATAAATTCACAGAAACAGAGATCTGTGATCGGATGGTTACATTACAATAGCCGGTGACATCTATTTGTAAAGGCGTAAATCAGCTTGATATAGATTGTACCTGAACCTACCTTTAAATTATTGAGCTATAATGCAATTTCAAGAGCATCATTTTTATCTCTTGTTTTACGGATTTATGCGATCTCCTGCCAAGTACTCTAACGTGTATGATATATCCTGCAAGTGTCATCCCCGAAAACCTAATCATAGACCAAGTTAGATCAACATACCACTTGTAGCAGAGTCAACAACTGGGCTTTCTTAGCTTCAATTTCTTGTCGCTGGCCAAAAACTTCAAGTTCTTGTCCTTCATCGACACGACAGTCTGATGAGAATTGCGACTTGCTAGTCCCACTCCCAAGCCCGCTACTTACATAACTGACCTTGTTTAGATTTTCCAGTGAATAGCTTGCTATCTGAGCAAGAATTTCCTGAATTCCACTCAAGTACTTGGATCCGGCTATGAGTTGTGACAACTGAGGTGCCCCGTAAGAAGCAGAACATAGAGAAAGCTCCTTATTGTTGCAGGAATTCAGTTCTGATTTGTATGCTCTTCTTTCATTTGAAAAATGGTGACTCACACCAGCATTGCTTATCTCTGAGCATTGATCAGAGATATTCGGCAAATTAATTATCGAAGACTTTGATGAGGCAAGGCTGAGTGAGAGCTCATTACTGGAATTAGGGGGAAAATAAGCACAACCCATATGTATATTTAGGTTCCCAGATGATATCCATCCAACAGTATTTGTATTTCGGGCAACAGGATAAGGTGGACAGACGGTTCTCGATTGAAACCTGTTAGCATTCCACTTACACGTGCCGGCCGGTTCATCGTAGCTGCAAGTTCCAAATGACATATGCGAAGCATTAGAGCCATCATTTGGTATATTCCCAACTTCTAACAGATCGATTGATGGCAATGAAATTGGCAAGCCATTTATATTTTCTTGGAGATCCCTTCTTGAAGCCAAAATTGCAGGAAAAGAAGCAGGAGAAATTGGCATTGCTCCATTGAAGTCAGGAGCATTCCGAATGGCATCGATCCCATGAAAGGGAACCGACGCATCGGAAATAAACTGTGAACCGGTTATTCCAGCTTGTAGATCACTGATCGATTCTCCTTGAATGTTCGAATGTATTGGATACCCGACTGTGTGGTCTGAGTTATTCTTGTTGAGTATATCTGACTGCAGGAAGGAGCTTGCAGTTGCGTGTGACGAAACTCCATCCAGCAAGAAAGAGGCTCGGTTCGACATATCTACCGAAACATCAAACAAATTATGCTCCATTGCAACATCAACATCACAATTCTGACAAGGTCAGTTGGAAATCTTCAATCCTAGGATCTCACGTAACCTGGCTCATGAAGATGAGCTAGGTCCCAACCCTGTCGAAACCCTTTTCTTTATGCGAAAACTTGGCTCATGAAGATATTCATCTTATCTCAAAGTTCATTTCCCTGAAAAACATCAAAGTCACTTCGGTTACACAATAATGTGGAGGATGCAACATGACAACATAACTATTCAACCCATCAGATGGAACTGTGCAGATCACATATTCTGGTTGTAGAGAGATCATCGCACACTCAAATATCCCATTCGATGCTCTTCCAATTCAAAGTTAGAAACTTATGCCGAGCACTTCATCAATCACATCCCCTCGAAAAACCAAGAAATGGAGTGAGAAAGTGCCTTTCATGTAAAGCAAGTGAGAAACAGTCAAACAAGACTGATCTTTTATCTCTCTTCTAGGTTTTCCTCTCCTACTATTACGGTACATTGAAGAAAATGCAGGAAGCAGAAACCAGAATTTGGAGCAGTCATAAGTGCCAAGAAGTGAAGAACACACTATCAAGTCAAACCGACAAATATTTTAAGGAAGCAGGTATAGTCAAACCACTAAATTAAGCCTCACCATGACAAACCTCTGATTAGCTTGCAGAGTAGCTATTTCCTTGACCAAAAAAGCAGAGAATGAAGTTGAGAATGCATGTCCCCGAGGCCTAATCACAAGGAGAACACCAACATGTGTAAAGATCTCATTAAGTTTCCACATATAATTCCCGATACTCAGATTGTACCAGTATATCCCACCAAAAAGTTGTTTGTATTTTACTGATCGACATTGTATGGGTGCTTCCTTCATGGAATCTAAAACAGTCACAGCAATGCAAAATTCTCACTACTTCACATGAAATTATTGGCCTCCCCTTCCTTTCTCCATAGTCAAAAAAAAAAGAAAAAAAAAAAGCACAATCTGAGACCACTGGCAGTGCAACTTTATTTTCCTTTATTAACAGAAAAGTGGTAAAAAAGAGAACATAGATTGTACCTGGGCAGAGAATTTCACACCCCCACCACTTCCCAAACACCTCAAGATGAAAAAGAAACATACAAAAAGTGGGGTTGTTTATCCTTGTAAAAATGCAATCTTTGCATGGAGAGAGAAGTAGGATTTCCTGAAAAACCCAAGCCCCAAGAAACAAAAGATTGAGAGCCTCTATGCCATTAAGGACGACTCTTTTTCCTCCTGCCCACAAGAAAACAAGCCAAAAGCACAAATGGGTTTTCTTTGAATTATGCAAACACTCAATCTCAGATGACCCCTTAAAAAGGAAGAAAAGGAGTGTCAAAAAGTCCAAAAGCAGGCTTCTGCACCAGGGTTGAATGAACTGGACCCATTTACTAAACACACTCTCACGGAGACTGGAGAGAGAGAGATTACTGTTGGTTGCAGTAGGCACTCATATGTGTTACAGGCTTTGGAGGGCCCATTTGCTATCACAGCCTTGCTCTGATCAGCTTTGTCCTCCTCACAACCCTTCACCATCTGCTGCATCATGTCTCTCTCTCTTCTCTCTCTTCCTGCAATCATCGCAATCAAAATATCTGGATTCTCTCTGTTCCAACTCCTGTTCATGGCAGGTCCTCTCAACCCACCATCCCCTCTCCCATCTCTCTGTTTTTAACCCCTCCTCAGAGATGAAAAAGAAAGTCCTTTGCTTTTTTAGCCATTTTCGACAACAAACCCAATGCTGATGAGAAAGGTGAGGGAATGGGGTAACGAAAGTCTCGTGCTTTCTCCTCTGAATCCAACAGCCAAACCCATCAGACGCAAGAAAAAAACAAAACAAAAACAGAAGCGGAAAAAGCAAAACACCCCCCACTCCCCACCCCAAAGGAAAAAAAAAAAAAGAATAAAAAAAAAGAAGAGGGAAAGCTCTGTAGCTTCAGCAGCTGTACTTTTTGGAGAGGTATGCAGTGAGAGAAATGGATCAGAGACAGATGATGATGATGATGATGCAAGCAAAGGATGGAAAGGATGATGGTGAGAGAAAATCTCTGGTGAGAAGATCTTTGACGAACTTACGGGGGGGGGATAGCAATTAACGTGCTCCACCCAACTTCTGCATGGGACAATTTTTTCACCCCTGAAAAACTCTCGAGTGTGCATTCATTGCTTCGAGTGTTATCATACGCAATTATGAGGACTAACTCAGATTTTCCTCATGATGAAGGAAATGGTTATGTCAGGTTTTACAACATTTTCGGTTATGTCCGTGTCCTATGTTTCTTATTAATAAATAGGATCGCAAATTAAATACTGTGAAATTTACCCTCAACTATTTTTTAAACCATGAAAAATTATAAATCAATACACATGTAACAAATTTATCCCTAACTAACAAAAAAAAACCTAAATTAGTATATTTATAATAAATTTACCAAAACTAATTTATTTGACCGCCAAAAATCCCAAACTAGTACTTTTATAAAAAAATATAATTAATATTAAATTGAACTAATATCACAAAAAAATCACAAAAATTGTAAATTGTAACAAACGGAGAGTAAAATCTCAAATTGGTATACCGGTCAATTGTCACATGTCATTTAATTTAATAATTTGACAGTAAAATTTAACGGAAACTAATAAATGGTAAATTTATCACAAGTGTATCAATTTGAAGTAAATTTGTCAAATATGTACCAATTTAGGGTTTTTGGTAGTCAAAAATTAATTATAGGTAAATTTGTCATAAATGTACCAGTTTAGGGTTTTTTAGGATATTAACAATAATAAATAAATGTCGTTGTTGGGCCTCTACCATAGAGGCCTGTGAGACCCCAAATCGGTGTAAGTCGACAAGGGTAGGTTCCGGCGATCTCGGTCACAAAAAATAAAATAAATAAATGGTGGTGTAAAAAAAATCCAAAATACTCTTAATGAGATTGTCTTTGGAGATGTGTCTAGTATCTATTCCTATTTTTAGAAATAATTTATGTACATAAATAATTTTATTTATTTATTTTAAACGAATTTCTAGACATTCAAAAAGTGTTTAGTAACGGTATAAAATTTATATTCCTGAAATAAAAATGCATTTACATTTTTATCTTTTTTCCTTTTCTTTTTCTTCTTCCTCCTCTTCTTGTTGATTGTTGGCCTCGGCTAGATGAGAGTCGGCGACCTCAACAGAGCCTCGCCAGCCCTCGACCCCCAACGAGGTAGAGCCTTGCTCAACCATGGTGAGGTTTTTGGCATTTGGCCGGTCGCCGCCATCATTGAGGTCGGTAACTGGCTCGAAGAAGAATAAAAAGAAGAGAAAAGAAAGAAAAAAGAAAATTACTTCATTCTTTAGTTGTTTCTAAGAACAAATAAATAACTTTTTCTACCTTTTCATCATGTTTCTAATCAATTCCCATGAACAAAAACGTCACAAAACGGATTTTTTTTTTTTTTTTTTTTTTTGTTCTAATAAACAAAAGAACTAAAGTAGTCATTATTTGGCTAGTTATCAAATAAAGCCTAAGATTTTTAGAGGAAATAAGTAAACCTTTCTTATGTAATTAAGAGAAAAAGGATGGATATTTCTCAGATAATTAATTTCATCGAAAAAATCAAATCTTTTCTCATTAACATAGATTTTTCTATAATATTAGGGAAGACTATACTAATTCGATTTGAATTGGCTACGTTTTTATACATCTTATTTGTAATGACTGTAATATAAGTGAATAGAGACATCGCTTATAAATTTCTTTTAGGTTGTTTAGAATGGGTAGCAAATTTTTCTATGGGTTAAGTAAGAAAATAGTTCATAATTGTATTGATTTTTGTCTAAACATTATCTGATTGCGTTGAGAATAAAATTAATGCGTTAAGTATGCAATTTCATGAAAATAGTTATTAAAGATAACTTTTATTTCAAAGATCTTATTTGGAGTTTTCTTAACTGCGTTTGGATTGGGTTGACCCATTTACCCGCTTTGTTCAATCAAGTTTTGATATCTATTTCATATATAAGTCGTGTTCTGATTGAATTTTCTAACACGATCATTAAATGGATCGTGTTAGGATTAACAATGTAATTTTAATTTGGCATGCCACACGTGACTTATGAACACGAACAAGCGAAGTGAAGGTTTAGTAAAATAACACAGTAACTTTCACATGTGGTGCCTTTTGTCATTGGCGATGCGCAGGAGTACACTGAGAAACCGAATCTCCACATCAGCATGCACGATCAAGTACAAAATGAAAAACCATTTTCCCTAGCACTTAAGAATCAATAAATCAGAGAAAAATAAATTTGTACAGCATGGACTAATAAAATTGAAAATAATCCAGACCAAACAAATTTATAATTGCAAACTTAATAATCTCACACACAATTAATATATCTAACTAATAAATGAAGAAGTTGCACATCGTGCAATTTAAAACTCTAAATCACGTAACTGATAAATTAAAGCATAGTAATTAGATAAAAACATTTCGGAATTATCACTTTTTTCTTATAATTGAAAATAAAAAAATCGAAATGTTAAATCCTCAATCTATATCGTTGGAAGACCTTTATAATTTCAGGACTTCAAATAACAGTAAATACAAAATATCATTGAAGTCGTTATAATTATAAATTCGGCACTCTAGAGTCCTATCGTTATGTGATTTTTGTTGACCCGACCCGGTGGATCTCATTGGGCACCGGTCCATATAAATCAACCCGTGCGACCTCGGTCAATTCTGACCCGATAACAGGCCCAGCATGCATGGGCCTTGGTCAACCAAAAGCCCAAAGAAAACTTTTTTTTTTTTTTTTTTTTGGTGGTCAGACCATTGAAGGCCCGTCTTTGTGAACATTTTCCATCATTTGACGAAGGATGAACATTAGAGAGCAACGACCAAGTTTCTCCTCTTCCGTTCTATTTTTTTCCGGGGAAACCTATCCCGTGGCGCATTGTACAGGTTCACGAGCCGACGAAATCTTCCGAGACGCACGGGTCACCCCATCCCAATGCAGTAGAAATCAAGGGATGTAGTGAGCGTGAAGAGCCGAAGCTCGCATCGTTTGACCATCACGAACACCGATCTCTCGACATTACATTACCTACACCTTGATGGCACTGATTTTTACAGTGGCAGTCAAACGACACGTAGAGTTACTTTTAGAGTGCGTTTGTTTTTCTAAAAACTTTATGATAATTGAGAATATATTCCATAAAAATTATTTTAAAGGAAAAATGGTTAGTTTTCGTTTGTTGGATGGTTTAGGGAAATCAATTTCCTCCTCGCCAGAAGGGAAAGTCATTTTCCCATGTCCCAACCTTGTTGCATTCAGTGCATGGAAAACATTTTTCATAAGTTGGTCAGTTTTCCGTCGTCCAAATGCTTAAATGACTCCCCAAAAACGGTTTCTATTTTTTCAAATATATAGACCCTCAATTTCATTGAAGAAGTCGGAAGGTTTGCGATCCACTGGCATTCATGCATAAGCGATACATACAGCAGTCAAACATGCATTCTGCGGTGTCATCCACTAGCAAAGTCGAAGTGCAAGGATGGACAATAGCAAGGTAGATAGATTTCGTCCTGTGGTAAGTTGAAAAAATGGGCGGAAACCGCCGTAGAAAAAGTGGCGATTTGGGGTTCGCCCGAAGGAAGAAGATGGGGACAATAAATGGAGGACAGGGGAGGCGCAGCAGCTTTAAAGTCTTTTTGAATGTGAAAAGTGGATAAGATAAGTTGACGTGCTGCAAAAGGTAGGTAGTGGATACGATCAAGCTTCAAGGTCACATGTTCTCTCCATCACGCTCACAAGTTTCCCAATGGAGCCCTGTCCACTTCGACTTTGAAAAAGGTGTTTGCATCCAAGTGCCCCATCTCCTACTCTCTCCGTCTCTCTCTCTAGATCCATATTAATCTCTCGCTTGGAAAAAAACATGTAAGACTTTATATGTTTGTATTGGTTTTGTCTTGCCCATCGATAGTTCTTTCTTTTGGAATCGGGATGAAAAGCATTCCGTACACTTTTGACGCACATGCACCCAGTAAATATCGATGCCGGATGGTGTTGGACCCCTTGTTTGTATCCAAATTATGCAAGAATTGCTCAAAGGGTTATGTTTTTCCTTCCAATGGACTCTTTAATTTGCGGGTCATGTATATGAACACCATCCAAGCCTAAAATTCAATTCAAGCAAATGCGGGCGATATCCATGTGTGAAACGCAAATGTCCAAAAGTCTGGTTCCAGTGACATCTCAGGCGACGGAGGAAAATGCAATTCTAGTTCGAGATCGAGAAATGTAATGTTATGTTAAGGGAATATTCTTACCTCGACCCAAAATGGAAGAATCCGATGCAATCAGGAACGTCGGATTCACGTAAACAAACCCAAAGAGAGCACAAAGCAAAGGCTGAAGCTTTTGACCTCACTGCACACTCTCTTTTCAAACTTGAGTGCACGGAAACTGAGGTGGAAATTGAGACTACGAGGCACAAAATGGATAGAGCAGCTACTGCAAGTCCACAGAGAGAGAGAGAGAGAGAGAGAGAGAGAGAGAGAGAGAGAGATCTTTAGCATTTGAAAATAAGGGCAAGATAAGTCAGATATGTTGCAGAAATGAGCTATCTTTCAACATTTCATAGAAACCCAAGAAGAAAAAAGAAGCATTGATCACTACTAGCATACTTAACTTAGGTCTCTCCTTCTCAAGCAAACATTTATATCTCTCATGCAAGCAAAGTAAACCTCAGTACGCCACGAACCCGATAAAAAAGGGAAAAAGAAAATCCCTATTAGCGATCGGCCCCCTCCACTCGGGGCGGAATCGGGTCTAGACAAGAATTTCACCTAATGAATTGATCGTTCGACGACCACATCAACCGTGCCCTCCATGCATGGACGCCACGGACACAACCCCGAGCTTCTGGAGATTCAGCTTTATGACGGTGTCGGCGAACATCTTCGTATCTTCGCCGGTGTTGCCCTCGGGGATGTCCACGACGTACGACTCCAACACCACCGTGTACACCTTCCCTTCCCTCTCGAACTCGTTCACCGACGTCACCGACCGGTAGTTCTTCAGCCGGTGCTCGCCCCCGACGACCCGGAAGCTCAGGACGTGCCGGTCGTCGTCCAGGATCTCGAGCCGCTCGGTGCTCGTCGACGCCGGGAGGCCCGACACGACCGTGACGTCCCTCACGCACCCGACGCGCACCGAGCCGTCGCCGCCGCCGCCGCCGCCGCCCCCGCCCCGCATGTGGCAGCTCTTGATGAAGTGCTTGTACCGCTGCGGGTTGTCGAAGCTGCGGACCAGGGGCCAGACGTGCCGGGCGGGGGCCTCGATCTTCTGCGTGATGAGGGACGTGCACGTGGTGGGCGAGGGCTCGAACCTGTGGTAGGTCCGGATGACGGAGTCGAGCTCCGCGAGCTCCTCCGGAGTCAGTCCTTGAGGCGGGCTCGGGCTCCTGCTCCGGTTCGGCTCCATCTTCCAATCTTTCTCCCTCTTTCTTCTCACTCCCTCCACTCGCCGGCTCCCTTCCGACGCCCTCGCCGGCGCGAGATCGGAGCAAAAGAAGACTTAGCGCGCAAGAATAGAGGAGCGGGCGAAGGAAGAGGAGGAGGAGGAGGAGGAAGAAGACGACGCCGGAGAGGAAGGAGGACGAAAGCCCTTTATGGCGGAGATGGTTAGGGCTGTTTCTTTCGGACAGATAGATACGCCCGTGGACCGCATTTATTTACAAACTCGTCAGCCGGTTTGTCGTCTCCTTTCCCTCTCATTGTGCGCTTAGGAAACCGGACCTGAAATTAATTTTTACTTTTTTATAAAACGATGGAATATGATTGGCGGGTTTGGGCCGCAGACATAACTATAACAGGAAATTTGCCTGCCCGATGCGGCATATTTTGGTTATTATATGGTTTGCTTTTGGAACACGACAAATGGGAATCGTTCAATTATAGACGCGTTGGGCCATCTTTATTTTTAGCCGGCTTGGGGCCCCGAGGCGCTGCTGTATTACTTTAGGGTGATAAATTTGAAGAGTCGCAAGTATTTTATTCATCGAAGGAAGTGAGATGGTGACAGTTCACGTCCGTTGACCAATAATGACCCATCATCAGCCTTATATAACCTCACTGAGATTGGATAATATATATTATGTCATATATAAATAGAGAGAGAGAGAGAGAGAGAGAGAGAGAGAGAGTCTCAGAGAATTATAAAATAAACTGAGCCATGATATCAGACAAGCTGTTGGCGATGACCATGATGACCTACCATTTTTTTTTGTGTGTGTCTCTTTTGAGCATCATCAATATTTAAATCCAAGTGTGGACTATTTGGCATGGTAAAACAATGAAAGACATCACATGCACGGAAGATATACTTGATTTTCCCGGCGAAAAGTACGAAACCCTAGATTGTGGTACTCGACTTATATAATGTTATCGACACATCATTCTAGGTATTTATTATTCTTCCAGTGAAAATATCTCAACGACCCTCCTTCCCATCCAAGATGATTCTCTGTATCGAGTCGACATCTTTACAAAAGTTTGAGGTTGCATGTACAATGAAGGGGTTTGATTCTTGCTTATTCACAGGTTCAATGAACATAAGATACGCAATACGCAACATCCATACTGTACGATATTTCTTAAAGCGAATCATACATTGACCAAAAACCTACATATACAATCCGTGAATTTTAGATAGGATTAATGAAGTTCGGAGATGGAAAAAGAGAGTGTGTTTGCGGGTGTTTCTTGATGTGGAGGAGGGATAAGATGGTGGTACAAAGAAGGAAGAAGCCAGAAGAAGGAAGACTGAGACCGAGAGAGAGAGAGAGAGAGAGAGAGTTGTCGCCGTCGTTGAAGAGTTGGAAGGAGGAAAAAATTAGCTGCGGTATCCGTGGATCATGTGAGAGGCCCAACCAACTCTCGTGCGTGCGATGTCTCATCGCCCCTACACCCTCCACTACTTTTCGCTCCCGCACACGGCCCCCACGCCGTCGTCCTCGTGCGCACGCCTGGGGCCATGCACACGGATAGATCACGATGAGTTTCGCACGAGACGTACACATGATTTAGTGCGACCAAGGTGAATCGGGGTCTCGCCTTGGCTTTTCATCATTTGGGTGGTCTCGGACTTCCCTTCTCCCGAAAAACTTTATGGAAGTTTTGAAACGCTTACATCGATTAATGGTGGTTCCGTTGCCGGCTCAAACATTCAAAGAAGTCTTCATTGTTAAGATTCGGCATACAATCATAATGAAATAGAGAATATAAGCGAGAAAGAGTATTGCAAATACAGGATTTTATACTGGTTCATCCTTAAACTAGGATTACATCCAACAGAGGATTCAATTATAATTAGCACCTCGCGCCTTTATATTACATCCGTCAATTATAAAAGAAAAAAGATCATATCTACCTAGTAATTGGATCGTCATGCCATCCTGTCAATGAGGAGTATGAACCACATCTCAACATTCATTATACAGAACAAGAAAAATTTCTCCATGTAAATTATCTTATTTTCCATTCTATGATTTCATGTGTCGTTCTTCATTCTTGTCGACTAGAGGAGTTATGGCACTAAAAAAAATTCCTATGTTACTTTTTCTTGAGGCTTTTCTTGCCCTTTCGCACATGTATACCATATATCTAAAATAATTCTTCTCATTTCTCAGCGGCATGAACATATAGGCTTGCTATCCCATACAACAACCGTATGTGTCACGAGCTAGTTAAGGCTAATTAACAAATGCATGTGATTCTGAGTCAGAACATCTTACAAATGATTGGTGAGATTTGAATGGGCTATGACCTCAAGTTCTTGAACTATAAATTTTTAGACACTCCAACCAACTACCAACTTGAGGAGTTCACCTAATGATCAACAGAATAGAACTAGGGGAGAGAATTAAGATAGCTATGTTGCAAATGGACGGTCATTGCTTCACAAAAGTAAAATCTTCTCATACAATACTTATATTACGTGACATGCCAATACTGTATAATAGTATCAACAATGAAACAAATATTTGCATCAAGATAGTAACAAAGGAAGCCTCTCTTCAAAAGCTTTTATTAGCATTCAAGTATTATATTCAATGTATCATAATAGAAAGCAAATTCGAAGGCCAATTTGACTCTAAAAATTTCGCAAGAATTTATGAAACTTGTGCAAATGATGAATAATAATGATGCAATGCTATCAAACGTGGAGCGAAATCATGTACAATTGGAAAGTAATCAAGACAACTATAATTTGATTCTTAAAAATTTCTCATATTTTCCAAACTTGGAATTTAAGTCCTTATGTAACGAGAGTTTTTTTTTCCTCTCTTAAAGAGACCAAATCTCCAACCATCTATCTTTTCTTCCTTAATGCATTCATTATTATTTTATATATTTTGTCTGTAATTACGCTTGTGCCTGTATGCAAGTTCCTTCGTTAGAACAATATACATTTGCATTAATATCTATATTTTGTTAATCTTTCTCAAGCCTTTTTTTTGGTTATTGAAGCATAATGACTTTGTGGATCTCCCTAGAAGATGGGCCCTCCAGAACCCAATGTTAGACCCACTGCAAGCCCATCTTTCGTCCAAGGGGTTAGTGTTTTCATGAGTTGGCCCAACCAATCGAGGCCCTTAGGGTTTTTCTGTTCCCAAATTCGTTTTGATTATTATATTAACGACGTGAATAACTCATAATAATCATCACGAAAAATTTTCTTGCTAAAGAAGCGTTCGAACTTTTAACTAAACTTTGGCCATTACCTTACTTAATAACTCTAACGACAAGTAATATCTACAACAAAAGGATTGGTGCGATCATTGTCTTATTGACGGAAAGTTTGGTCGAGCCACACGAAACAAGCTCAGCATTCTATTTCGAGCATGTCGGTTTTGGGAAGGCGGTTTTAGAATCGTGGAACAAGTAATTACATACAGGTTAAACTCATCAATACTATTGCTTATTATGCAATAATCTAGATGAGCTAGAGATCAATTGCAAGACATACTGTTGCTAGTTAGGAAAATGATCAAAAAAGTTTTAAATCTATTATACTTATACCAATTCAATTGTAAACCTTTTTAGATTTTGCCAATTGAGTCTATTTGGCTAATTTTAGCCAAAAATTGATGGCATGGTTGTTGGCGGTTCTATGTGGCATGACTAGCATTGATATGAAAATTTTCTATAATATTTTAACAATTTTTTTTGGCTTTTCCCTTTCACTTCTTTACCTTCTTTTTTTTTTGCCTTAAAGTTGAGATGCCCTGATTGGATTTGGGTGTTGTGGCCTTTGCCATATCTAGGCGAGGCATTGAGCAAGGGTCACTGGGCCTCACCTATGGCCAATGAGAATTGGCTAGTGGCTCTTGCTAGCCCTTAGGAAAAAGAAAGTAACCAAGAGAAAAGAAAAGACCAAAAAATTGTTAGAAAACTTCAAAATATTATTAAAAAATTATTTAAAAATATTATCGCCAGTGTTGGTCATCCTATTTAGTTGTGTTATATAAGACAATCAGCGATTACTACATCGATTTCCTGTCAAAATTTGCTACATGGAATCGAATGGAAAAACATGAAAAATGTATTTAATTAAATTGATATAATTAAAATGTTTAGAACTGAATTAGCATAGTACAATAGATTTAAGATTGTTTTTTTTTTTTTTTGGTAGTGGAGGAACCGCTTTGGCCGACAGCCGCCACGTAAAACCCCGGGTGACGCTAGTGGGGAAACCACTATTCCAGCGTCACGCGTCAATCACCTAATAGCCCGCCAGCCCCCGCGTTGTAAGGGTTTCGAACTCCTGACCTCCTCTCAAAGAATTGAAGCCTACCCAGCGGAGCCACCATGGCCGGTGGTGATTTAAGATTGTTTTAGTAATTTCTTCTTTGCTAATTCCGTGACGTGACTCAAGAAACTTGTATGTGTGATCACCTCTTATTTATCTCCCAAAAAATCAGTTCAAAAATAGAAGTCGTACTTCCAAGCTAAAAAATTAACATGAAAAATTGAAAACGCCACGCAGAAATACATTTCAATAACCAGTCGTCACCTAGAAAACAAGCGGCCTTCAAAGAGTAAACAGAGTGGATGGTGAGGTAGCCTAGTGCTCTCTGGGTCAGCTAAGCTCACGTCATTTTCTCGAAACATAGTATCGGATCGTACCGTGAAGAACCATTATTGTAATTCCAGATTTAAAAGGTGGGAGACACATGCATGAATCCTACGTTGCGGTTTTAATGCGTCTTAAAGCTAAAGTGTCTTTTTTATTGCTATTTTAATTTTCGTTATAATGATCTTATCTATAAGGTAGAATATTATTATATTGCAAAATAGCACACAGATCGAGGAGCAAAAGTCAAGAGGGAATTTATAAGTAGAAATAATTGTGTAACAGTTTTTAATATACCGTGAGAATAATAATTTCTTTTGAATTATAAAAAATCAAATCATAAATAATTATAAATTTTTATAAGACCCACTTATTTAATAATTTATGACTTATAATAAACTGTTATTTTCATAACACCAAAATGACTGTTACGTTAGCAAAGCTCATTTATAAGTTGATGCCATGTAGAAATAGTCTCGATTTTTTTTATTTTATTTTTATTTTTGCTTTTAGAAGAGAATGTAATGATATATATTATAATATTACTTTCCCCGTTAATGGGAAAAATATTAGTTTAATTTTTTATAGTGAGTGACGACATTGTCGAACAAGGACAGTTCTTGACATCATTCTCTGGTTGAAAATGGAAACCAATGGGCTGCGTTTAATTTAATTAAGAACAAATTACAGGACATGGGCAAAAAGAAGTGCTTCTATTATTATATATTGACAAAGTGAGAATGCTTGGAATATCAACCACGTCTATGCTGGGCCGACAATTTTAAATATGAATTATCACGTCTAGACACGATTGCAATGCAAAAACGTAATTGATAGAGTTGACACAAATTCAACATATATATGTTGGAAGATATGCAGAAGATCTTCGGATACTAATTGATCCGATTTTGATTTTATAGAATCAATCTAAAAATTAGATTGATTTATATTGATCTGTATGATATTACATTGCCTTATGAGTACACACCTTGTAGTATAATTATTCAAACGATGTACATTGACAATATATTGAATATACACAAAAAGGAGAAATTCTCCCCAAATCTGTTCTTTGGTTTTGTTCTCTTCCTCGTCCGTACCTTGCTTCGTCCCTTGCTTCGACTTCTGACAATATATATATGAGCTTTAGAGTATAATTGATGAAAATATATCATTTTGCACAATGACATGATTTGACAAAATAATGGAATCTGATCATGACAAGCATAAACGATTATGCTATTAGTGTAAAGATGCTCGAGAGATTTGATAAAAAAATTGCAACAGTTTTGGTCCCTTCATAGCCTCTAAGTATCTATTAGATCAATAGAGTCCAAAATGATGCGATGAACAGCAAATAAGTATTAAAATGTCTACACAATAAACAAAAATTCGTGGCATCAATTTCGCAAAGTAATTTGACCGGAAAACACTAAATTTTACCAGCTCATCAACCGCATAAATCTTGTAGACAGTCATGTCTATTGCATATAATGAACACGTGGAAAATGTTAGACTCATTAAGATGGGATTCACAAGATTAATTTACCAAATGACGTGTCAAATCATCATATACTCTTGACCATGACCCACTTATTTTAAGGATTATTCGCAATTGAAAACGTCGCATTGCAAACCAATTTTGTTAAATCAGTCTTTAAGATTCGTACTAAGTCCATTTATTTCTCCCGTGTAAGCCCCTTTGGCGCATCGTCGTCCATGATTTCCAAAAAGGCCGAGGCTTTTCATGGAAGGTAAAGACGGCACATCGAAAGTGGAGGAAACCTCAGCTTCGAGAGAGATTTAAACAGCAAAAGAAAATCATGAGAAATCGAATGAGACAAGAACCCTAAGGATTAGTGGTATTTCGTCCTCTTTCGCTACCAAAACCAGGAGCCCCCCCACTAATCACATCTTCCCCACTGCCGGTTGTGGTTCACCTACTTGTGATTAAAGAATAATAAAAGTAGCAGCACCAAACCACGCAAACCCCTAAAAAGTCCAATTATCCATTCGTTCCATTTTCACGTGGGTTCTTTTCTTAAGATGTGCTAATGGTCACGATTCGTGCTCTTGATTGGCGATTTAGGGTTTGCTAAGATTAAAGAAAAGGAGCGATGCGGTTGGGTCGTCTTTGGCCTTGCTTGACCTGCTGTAGTTCCTCTTGAACTGCTTCATCAGCTGATTTCTCCCTCACCAACCACTCTCCCATCGTTCCACCAAATTCGGTGACAATGAAATGTTTGCTGTAACCCTATAAAAATTGGGAGAAAAACCTAGGAACAATCTACGCCTAGAAAATCCATATGTTTACCAATTTTATACTTACCAAGACCGGTTTACGGATGTGTGGGTTGGACTACGAGTGAACAAGCGAGTCATATTCAAGAACCAATAACGGCTTGACATATCATTTAGTAAATCAATTTTGTAAACCGGTTTTTTTAAGTCTGGCATTTTCCTAATATGTTAGCACATGAAAAACCTTTGACAAAGTAAATTAATAAAAAGCAAAAAGACAGAGAAATGGTTTATCTGATTGGGCACTTCCAAACTATTAAATTAAAACTTTTCTTCAACATAAAAGAATTAAGAATATATAATATAATATATGTATATATAGTAATTGATATTAGTTCTTGAACTTATGTTTAAGATGCAAAGTTATCCTTGAATTTTCTCAACATATTTATTTGTAATTGGGTTATCAAGAAGCGTATCAATTGTCATAAGGCACTTTGTAAAAGATATAATGCCACTTAACAAGACAAAAGCAAGTGAAGAAAGAACCAATGAAAAGGGATAACTTTCTAAATTAGCCGGTAGGTGATTTGATCGTGTTAGGTATGATACGCATGAAATATAAAGTCAACCGGGTTAGAAAATTGCTCTCAACAAGATTTACAGAAAATAAACTCATCCAATTTTTACAGCATAATTCATTAAATAAACTTGAGTAAAATTTCTAAGAGAATTGAATATTCTTCATGTACAATCGAAGATGGAGCCAACCAATAATTGTAGAATGTTATTGTTTCGGAGAGAATTTTGGCATAGTCAGTTCTATGATATACTGAGAGATGGATCCTTGAGGCGTAATGAGTCGTAACTCCCTACAAATCTACATAATTATTATACAAAATGACCAAACACACAAAGATGCAAAAAGTTATATGATTTGCTGACGAGATTTACCCAATTTTTCTTTTGTTCCATGATTATTGGGGAACTGAGGATCTATCTTAAAGGATCATTAGAAACAACGAACAAGACAATCATAGTCCGAGGTCAGAAAGAAAACGTGGTGGTCCATTTGTCCCTAGAAATCTTAAAAAGAAGTTGACACCTTGAGAGGAGGACCATCCAGAGGGTGGGGGATTTAAAGGACCCCTGTTAGGTCCACCGGACAGCTTCGACGAGTAGACAAAAAAGCATTAAAATATTTTGGCTAGAATCGAACGTCGGTCTTGTTTTTCACTCTCTTTCTTTTTATTGGGAAATTTAACTTCTTGTGATGTCTATAGTACACACGTCCATTAATATAACCAAAGTTAGATACAACCGCACTTATAGAAATGCAGCGGAAGAGCGGCGCCGATGGTCGATCACGTCGAATAAAGTTTGCCTCTTCGTTTCGATAGTGTTATCGGTACATAAGATTAGGAAAATCCGCCGGAGAAATTACTTGCTTCTCTGCTTTCACTGCCTTCTGGCATTCAAATTTCTGTTTTTATGTGTCGTCCCTGGCGCTTTAGGTTTTGGCATGGGGCGACTGGCATTTTGTCTAGGGCTATGACAGAAGGCAGTGAAAGCAGAGAGAGCAGCTTTCTGTTTCAGCAAGCAAAAGAGTCGAGACAAAAAGCTTGACTGAAGCAACACTCATGGATCACACGAGGCCACATCCTCGGAAATCTACGTCACGCAAAGCTCGCAGATTCAAAAGGTCGACGTCATCGCCCTTGGAAAAAGTCTCCGAGTGCATTCGATATGTGACCCCGGCTGGCATGCACCGTCGAATCGGATGGAGGCAAAAGCCTTCTTCATCGCTAACGCCACGTCGCGATGGTGAAGATCGAGAGGCGGTGATCCTTTGGGTTCGGGCGGGCTACTTGTACCCGTACACGAGTAGGAACGTAGCGAAATAAATTGAAGGACCACGTGCATGAAGTTATTGTTGGGGATAGGGGTAAGTGGTGAATCCGAGTCGTGTGGATACTATGTTGTTGTTTTGTGGACGTTTTGTACATGTCTATTAATTTGCATGTGCACCCTGGAATTAGGAGATCGGGAATAACTCCCGAGATGTCGCTTTTTGAATAATATGAAATCGTGACCAACATTAAGGAGTGTTTCTGAAAATAGATAAAAAAAAAAAAAAAAAAAGAGAGGGAGTAGAGGAACATTTTAGAATTTCCAGCAAAAGTGCAAGAGTAATCAATATTATTCACCGTGGATAAAAAGATCTTTTCTTATAGGCGACATTAGCAATTTTGTCGGGTGTTCATGTCATGTCACCAAAATCGACATTCGAACTTTACATCCAATTGTGCACTTATTAAGAAATCGATTTAAATATATTTTTTTTCTACGGTTTTCGATACAATGACTTCTTTTCATATCATGTGCGATCAATTAACATTTCGTGCCAAGCATGTCTTATAAAACGCCATGGGACCCGGTAAATAATGACCAGTATCCTAATATTCAAATAGATTCTACGGAAAGTTCCTTACAAAGCATCGGGTAGGACAACCCGCATACTGTTTTGCTGTCCTGCTGCTGCTGCAAAATGGTTGGTGTATGAACATATTTATTGCGCTTATGGAAATCTTGCTTGCTTTCTCACTCATCCTTTATGCCGTTAATGTTGTAATTATATATAACGACAAGCTCGTCGCATGCTCTCTAAATACTGATTCGTCTCTCTCTCTTTCTGCCTGTGTGGACGCGAGAGAGGGAGAGACAGAATGGGAAGGAAATGCTCGCACTGTGGATTCATGGGTCACAATTCAAGAACTTGCGCGTCGATCCGGAGGAGGGACGCGAGCTTCGGCGGCGGCGGGAGAGTCAAGCTGTTCGGGGTGCAACTGGAGGCCGCTTACCCTTGTGGCGTCCCGTCGCGTCTCGCACTGAAGAAGAGCCTGAGCATGGACTGCCTGATGCCGTCCGCGCGCGTCCTCACGTCGTCTTCGCTGCCGTCTTCCGCGACCGATTCTTCTCTCTCTCTGCGCGCTGCCTGTGACGTCGGAGATCGTCTTCTTCGAGATGAGAGTCCCAACAAAGCGGCTAACAGCACCAGTAATGATGGGTACGCCTCAGATTGCTTTCTTGGGCGAGCCCAAGAGAGGAAAAAAGGTCAGCTTTTGTCGGTCTGTCTGTCTGTCTCTCGCTGACCTGTCTCGTATGATGCAACTGTAGTATTTCTTTGGATTCTTTGCTTTTCACGGGGGGGAAAGATTCGTAACATCTCGGCTCTGCAGATCCATCTGATCAGGCAAAGTCGTGAAGTTTCTGGTCGGGTTTTCACTCCCACCATCAATCTCTAACGAATCTTGAAGAGCAGGTTGATTAGGGTTTCTAGACTGATGTTCTGATGAGATCAAGTGATGTGTGATGGGACAGGCCTGCCGTGGACGGAGGAGGAGCATCGGACGTTCCTGGTGGGGCTAGAGACGCTAGGGAAGGGGGACTGGAGAGGCATCTCCAAGAAGTTCGTCGGCACCAGGACGCCCACCCAGGTCGCTAGCCACGCTCAGAAGTATTTCCTCCGCCAGAAGAGCCTCCTCCCCAGACGGCACAAGCGTCGTCCCAGCCTCTTCGATGTAACTCATCTCGACCCACCTCAAGCTCTTTCCAAGTTAGAAGAAAAGCTAAATTAGCCACAAGTCAAGTCCTTTTGATGTAATTAATCGTGATTAGCGATTTCTCATGCCCAAAGTCTTGCGATTTCCGCTACTAATTAATTATTTTATCCACCACTTTTGTTTATTCATTGTTTTGGAATACAGTAATCCGCTAGTTGGCGCACTAATTCATGTGTTTTTTGCGCCAGGTGGGGATGGAAAGACGCAGGGCTCATCATCATGGACAAATCCCCAAGCCAAGCGAATCTTTCACCCCAATATGTCTGTTCTCGCCCCAATTTGGCTCAACCGGGCGAGATAGCAGAGCAAGAATGGTACTCCTAGCCTCTCCTCGTACATGTTCGTTCGGTGATCGCGAGATCCCGAGTTCAAATCTCGCTAACCATGCTTCGTCTGTGAGCGGGCGTCAGGCTTCGAATCCTAACTTGGAGCTGACACTCGCCTCCCCGAATCATCAGTTGGATCAAGCCTCTTCGATTAGGGTCACCTAAGTCACACATTGAGTTGATGATGGACCGGTGTGATCCCATGTGTAATTGTATAATTCGATCTGCCTCGAGACAAGGATGTATGTGTTCGAGTTCTTCTAGAATTGTGTTAGCAAGCGCTCATGCACAATGATTGACCATAATGTGTAGTTATCTAGTTGTAATTAAGCAAAGTTCTTTTGGCACTAAATCCATTTTTCGGTTTTGATTCATCTGCAACAACTGTCTCCAACTTGTGAGCGCCGATCTTAAGTCAAGAATTATTCACTCTCAAACCATTTCAGAAAAATTACTTGAGTTATCACAACGAAATCAGTATGAGCTGATATAATGATGAGGATTACTCAAAAAGTCAAATTTCAAAAAGAATCGAGACTTATTAAATAGGAAGGTGCTCAAAAAATTTACTTACGCATTGAGGGTGCCCAAAATCTTTATCTAATTTTGTTATATAAAAATAAAGATTTTTTTTGGTCAGTGTTACATGAAGATTTAATTATTTATTTTTTGTGAAACAAATGAAGTCTAAACCTTAATTATTTAATGCATAAGTTGTTGAAGAATATCAATTTGGTTGATTGAAATGAATCTTGGAAAAAAGCCTAGGTCCATGGCCGAGGCCAAGCCCATCCACTGTATCAACCCACAAGTGTGATTAACGCTTTCATAGGGAGAATGATGTCAATCGACGAAAAAGAGAAAAGAAAACCAAAGATATCTGATCATGGAAAGCTGGGAAAATCGACGAGTTTCACGTTGTTCTTTGCATGGCCCTAAAACAAAATTAAATTCATGTAATTTAATTTGTCCAATTAAATAGTTTTACTTTTATGAATTTTAATCACAAAGTATTCGGGATGTGTAAGGAAAAATTTAGACAATGTAGATAATGTTGGAGCGTTACATTTATAGAATTTAGCCAATGCAGATGCCCAATTTAGGAAAATATTACCAACATCACACAACGACGTTGTCTAATAGTCACACCATTTAGATTTGGCCAAATTAAGTGTTGAGGAGACATGATGAGATAATTTGTGAAACTATAAGAATTTAATTATACCGATTAAAAGTAGGGAAAAGACCAACAAAAACTCCAAACTTTGTCCAAAGCGACAAATTTGTCCCAAACTTTTTTTTGTGACATAAAAAATCCCAAACTTTACAAACTGTGACATATTTATCTCATCAAGGGCATTTTTGTCTTATTTTTTCTAATTTTTTTTCTTCTTTTCTCTTCCCTCTGTAGGCCATGGAGGAGTCAGTGGAGGGAAGCCGGCATTCGGCGAGGGCTGCCATCGCTAGCGTCGGGCAAGGGTCGCCCTCGCCTAGGCTAATGAGGGCTTGGTGAGGGGTGCCCTCACTAGATTTGGCGAGGGAGGCCCTCGCCTGACGCCAGCGAGGGCCCGGCGAGGGGTGCCCTCCCTCGCCAAATTTGGCGAGGGCACCCCTTGCTCGGTGCCCTCGCTTGCGTCGGGCTGCGTTGGGCGAGGACGGCCCTCGATCGATGCCGGCGAGGGTGGCCCTAGCCAGCCCAGGCAAGGGTGACCCTCGCTCGTCGTCGGCTCCACCATGGTCGACGGAGGGAAAAGAGAAGAAGAAGCAAAAAAAAAAAATTAAAACGTAAAAAGACCAAAGTGCCCTATAGTTTAGGGTAAATATGTCACGCGAATAGAAGTTCAGGGTTTTTTGTGTCACGAAAAAAAACTTGGGGTGAATGAGTCACGATTGGCAAATTTCGGGGTTTTTCGTGTCACAAAAAAAAGTTCAGAGTAAATTTGTCACTTTTGGCAAAGTTTGGGGTTTTTGATGGTTTTTTCCCTTAAAAGTATAGGGATTAGATAAGAAAATGCATGAAAATATATGCAATGGAAAGTATAATTTTTCCTTAAAAATGAATTAGCTGGTTGAATAGAATTGGTTGTCTTTGTTTGATTTCTCCCGGCCATAGAACGAAAAGGCTATTCTCAAGCAACATAGGGAAAGAGATACAAAGAACCTTAAATTATAGTTACCATAACACATTTAATTTTTTTTTTTATGACACAAAAACCCTAAACTTATATTTGTATGATATATTTACTAATTATTTTTTTTTTGCGATACAAAAAATATTATACTCGTGGAACACATTTATCTGAAACTTTTTTTGTGGCATAAAAAATCTCAAATTATATTTGTTTTATGTAACACAGCCAGTAGTGACGCGGATAATTTTTATAGTATTTTAATAATTTTTAATTAATGAATTAATTTCTTTTTTTTTTTTTTTTTTTTTCTTCCCTTCTTCCTTCTCTGGTCAATCGTCGGGCATCATCCGGTCGCATGGCTGATGGCTGGCCAGATTAAATGGGAAATCTTTAGAAATATTCTTAAAATAAGTTTTATCACCTTCTGAATGAAGTACCAGCCAAGATGCGCCTCCCTAAATTGAGCACCAAATATAATAAGTAATCACTTTTTTCGTTAGTCTTGGGAGCATGCAACATTCAATATACATACAAGCGTGCGACTAACTTATAATCCCACACAATCCCCTCTTAACTATGAATATACGTACACGTATGCACATGTCCAAAAGTATATGTATTTTAACTATCTTTTATTTAGTTAGATAATCATACATATTGATCACAAAAAACATTTTCAAAGAATAGGTATCTGGACGAGTTTTGAAATGTATGACATTTGTACTTTTGCGTCCTCTTTCAAATGTTTATTTTCTAACTTTGTTAACAAAGAAAAAGCTTCATTGTTTGACCACTTGCGGTCTGTTTGGTATCACTTATATTCTGGGGAACAAATTTTTTTTTTTCAGAAATAATATATATATTTTTAATTTCTAGTCCATTGAGCAATTTCTGAATAAAAGAAGGTGTTTAATAACTACATAAAATTTCTATTTTCGAAATGGAAAAAGAGAAGGAATACATTTGGTATGATCTAATTTTTTTTTTTTTTTTTGTAATTTAGAATTTCTTTTAATTTTTTAATTTAATTTTAGTTTTTTTTTTTATTTTTTTTTCATTTTTCTTCTCAGCAATTGGCGGCTGGCAACTACTACCGGTGGTGGCCGGTTAGGGGAGAGGGTGGATGGCAAGGGGTGAGGGGTAGCAACAAATAAGAAGGAAAAAAAAAGAAAAGAAAGAAAAGAAAGAAAATGATTTATTTTTTAAAATTGTTCTCGAGAAAAAGAAGTTCCTTTGAATCCGTTTGATAATACTTCTGTTTTGAGGAGCAATTTCTTTTCAAAAATAATTTTTTTCTATTTCCATTCCCCATAATAATTTCTGAGTAAAAAAAAAAAGTTTGGTAACTACATAAAATTTATATTCTTTGAATGGAAAGAAAATAAAAATATGTTTAGTACAATTCACATTTTTTTTGTAATGTAAAATTTCTTTAATTTTTAATAAATTTTTAAGATTTTTCTTTTTTTTTCCTTTTCTTATTCTTCCCTGTCAACCTCTACCAACAACCGGCTGGTAGTGGCCGATGGTGGGTGGATAGCAGGGGGCGGCGGGGGCGGTGGGCGATAAGGAAGAAGAAAATAAAAGAAAAAAGAAAAAAATAACTTATTTCTAAAAATTATTTCTAAGAATAAGAAGTTACTTTTTTCTACTTTTTATTTCTATTTCAAATCTACTCATTGACCACATTTTTATTCCGAGATTAGAAAAATTAGTTGACATTACCAAATAAATTTATGTTTACTTTTTGTTCTAGGAAACAAAAAAAACAGAAAAACAAAGAAATAAGAACATTGCCGACCCTTGGGGGTCGGGTGTCATTTCGGTGTGGGTTGGGTTTGAGTAATAAATAAAAAAGTTATCTTGCAATTATATTTACTTTTCCTATACTGTACTTTACATTTTTTTAGTTGTAGTTTTCATATTCACGTTGTCAATTAAATTATGGGCATGTCTATACCGTTGATTAAGTTTCCGACACAGTTCGATACTAACTTTGGGTACGCATGACAATCACTCTATTTTTGTTTCAAAAATCCGCTTGATCACATAATTTTTTTTTTCCGAAACAAATTTGTAGTCTAGAAATTGGTTTGGAGTAGAAATGGGAAGTAAAAATTTTTTACGTCTTTATTTTTAGAGTAGAAATGATAAATAAAAACTTTTTCTATCGCTCATTTCCTCTACAAGTTAGCCACTCACTAGCCGCTGTCACCCACTACCACCATCTGCTGCTGCTGGCAGTTGTCATTCACCGTCCGCCGACTACCATCCTATGTTGCTTGTCGTTAAACCGCTGTTGACTGCCGCCGTCTGCCATTACCGATTGTCGTTTGCCGCCCGTTGCCATCGCCATCCACCGCCCCCCAGAAAGGGAAAATTTTGTGAAATTCTATTTCTAAAAGATAACTTTTGCATTGTTATCAAACACAATTTTGCTTGGAAACTCATCCAGCAATAGAAATAAATAAATAAAAAAATATTTTACTTTCAAAAATCAATTTCTTGCCATAATAGTTATCATTCACATCTTTTGTAACCCTGGTGCTTGGAAAAGTACCAAAAATTCATAAATCTGTTGCTTAGTACAAATTCAACTTGAAACCTTTCAATTGGATTAATTCAATTCTAAAACTTTTTACATTAGTGCCAATTCAGTTTATCTGTCAAATTTTGTGCCTACTTGCGTTAACATGGCAATTTTTTTCTTTTTCTTTACTTTTTCCTCTTCTTTTTCTCTCTCTTTCCTCCTTGGATCCCTATAGTGGCTGGCGAGGCTTCGGCGGGGGTCGCAGCCACTACAGAGATCGAAGGAGGAAGAAGAGCAAAAAGAAAAGGAAAAAGAAAAAATTAATAAAAAAATTTGAAAAAAATTAAAAACTAAAAAACTAAAAAATTACCATGTGCAACATTGACCAATGTTCACGTTAGCGCTAGCTAGCTAAAACTGGTTGGATGGACTAAATTTGTACTAGTGTGAAAATGTTTAGAACTGAATTGATTCCAATACAATAAATTATTTTGGTACTTTCCCCCCTTGTTCCTTGTCGCTGATTAAATTCTAACTCAGTTTGGGATATTATAGTATCATTTGGATTAAAGAAATTTTTATTCTTTCTTGCATGAGATATCCTCTATTCAGGATTGGCATAAAACCCTAATCCCTTTTAAGAAAAGTCGAAGAACGATTTTCAGTGAAAGTGAGATATCCTCCCATGTCTTATTTAGTTTTAGTAGGCCCAACAAGCTAATGGCAACTCCTCATGTAAAATTTTGGTAAGGTTAGCCTAAACTCAAAATGAAAAAAACCAATATCATGCTAATGACACCTAAATTTTGTTCTTTTTATTTAGGACTTAATCACATATTTAGTCTCTAAAAAAAGTTAAAAAAATTAAATAATTTTCATTAAAATACATCGCGTTTTCATTAAATTGCATCGCATATAGACATTAGGAACATTTGCATTATTAGTATTAAAAATTTGAGAAAAAACCGTAGCCGGGCTGGGCTAGGGCCAGCTTTAGCCCGCCCCCTCCTTCTTTTACCTATTCCTTTTCCCCGCTTGGGCCGGCCCCGCCCACTTCTTCTTTTCCTTTTTTCCTTGGCCCTATCTTCTTCTCTTCTCCTTCTCTGTCGTTGGACGCAGACTTCCCACCGAACGACAAAAAGGACAAAGAAGAACGAGCCGAGGACGGTACGATCGGTCTAGAAACACCTGGCGTCGCGGCTTGAAAGGGAACGAGGAGAGAGCAGCCAACGAGGGGGGTTAGTCGGGTTTTGGGGGCTTCTTCTTCAGCTAGAGGGAGAGAGCGAGGGGGCAACCGAGAGAGTGAGATTCGAGCAAGAGGGAGCGAGAACGACCGAGAGGGAGCGAGTGATATGGGGAGTGGGAGCTAAGCCAAGAAGTGAAATACGTGAGCTTAGTGCCACGAGAGAGGCTTGCTCCCAACGAACGCAGACGCTTGCGGTTCCCTTTTTAGGCGCCCATACTCTTGGTTAGCCCATGTTATGTTTGTTTCAAATCGGTTCTCCCGATGATCCCGGCTCCGAGACGCGCGAGGTGACTAGACTAAGCCCGACATATCTCCAGTTTGCCATCCATTTGCCGTCATCGAGCCAAGTAGGGCCATCTTCGGTGATAATGCCCTCGGTTTGTCTCGACTTGACCAAGGCCAAGGCTTGTCGTTCGCCAATTATGCTCGCGTTAATGTGAAGGGATCATTTTGGAGTCTAATTTGAGTTTTGTTTGTTAGATATACGATCATATCGGGTTGGGTTCTTGTCTTGGATGTCTCTGGATGCGCCGCCTTGGTTGATGCCTACTAGTAGGGGTGTAAATGATTAAGTTGGTTTTTAAAAAAATTGAACTGAACCAAACTAATAAGAAAATTTATTGAACTGAACTTAAATTCGATCCAAATCGAAATCGAACCAAACCGAAATCTCAATTCGGTTCGGTTTTCGATTTTTACTTTTGCGTTTGTTTTTTTCCCTACATATACCCTTTCTATATATATATATAAAAAAAAATCTATTTTTAATTAATTTTTCTTCTTCTTTTTCTTTTTTTTTTTTCTTCTTCTTCTTCTTCTTCATTGGCTGGTTGCCAGCTGCCACCGTGGCCGGCGACTGGCCATTGAAGAAGAAGAAGAAGAGAAAGAAAAAAAAAATCAAAAATGTATTTTTAAAAAATAAAAAAAGGAAAAACTTTAGATTTTATTGGTTTGGTTCAGTTAACTAAACCGATAAAAACCGAACTAGTAAATTTTTTTTGATTTTTAATGAGAACCGAATCGAAAAAAACTAAATTTTTTGGTTTGATTTTTGGTTTGATTTTTGGTTTGATTTGGTTTTCGGTTCGGTTTTTGACACCCCTACCTACTAGACGTTAGGCATAATACCGGAACCAGATTCACTTTGGTGTCATTCAGTTTTCGGCTTCTGTTTTGTTTTGAACTGTGTTTTAGTCATTGAACGTGATTCTACTGAATTTTTAATTGTTGTTTCGTTGTTAGAGGCGTCTTTCGAACGTGTGATGGTTTCCGAACGTGTGTTTTTCAATAAGCGAGGTTCTCCTTTGCTGCTTTCTTTGTAAGCCTTAACGTTTAGATAAATATAAAAGAAAAGAGAGAGGAGAGAGCTTGAGAGTTTGATATATGGAAATTGATGCTGTGAAGAAGTCGGGGTTCTAGGAATGTGAACTGGGCGTGGAAGACAGAGAAGAAGAGGAAGAGGAAAATTAGTTCGTCGGGTGAGCTTGGTTAAATTCATTTTTGATGTAATTGTGTCGAGCTTGGGGGGTTATATTTGAGTAGGCTTGGGCTTGATGTGAGTTAGAAGTATCTGGGCTTGGTCTGGTTTGCACCATTTGGACTCGTTTGTTCTTTTGTTTTATGTTGTTAAGTTGGGGACGGACTGGGCTCAATATAATGAGCCCAGTTCGTGTGAGGGCTAGGACGTGCGACCTAGGCCAGCGGATTCGGCTCGTGCCGACCCGGATTAGATCCGGAGACCTGACCCGAATCTCATTTCGAAAAATATTTAAAAAATTCTTTATTACATTTTTTTAAAATTAAAAAATGCCAATAATTTTTTATTCTTTTCTAAAATCAGAAAAAGTTTTTAAAAAAATTTTGGGGTATTTTCTCTTAAAGTGTGGGGAAATCATTAATAAAAAAATCGAGCTCAAAATCAAACAAACTCTTAAGGTTTTAATGTTTCCTTTTTGAAACGATTTATCAATTGGTTGCTCACTTTCAATAAGATGACTATGGCTACCCTTTAGACTAGTTAGGATTGACAATTACTTATTTCTTAACACTAGATGCTTGTTTTCCCTACAACTTGGATAATGCTTACTTGCTTGCTGATTGCTATTCTAGTAATCACGCACTTGCATGATCATCTTATATGTTAGTTGATAGATATAAAATCATTCCAAATCACCTAAAAAAAATATTTTGTTTTAAAATGAACAAAATTAAGTACTAAAATAGTATTAATTTCTTGACCATAGATTCTTTGATTGCATAGGAAGTGAAGCACGCTCCCACACTTAACTTGGTTTTTAGCCAATCCTAATAGGCTAGCAACGACTCATTTTTGAGAAAATTTTCATGCCACCAATTTGAATGCTCGATGTTGCGTAGAGAACTCGCGTTTAAATCATAGGCAATAGGTCCGTCTTTTAGGCATATCTCTAAATTAAGGGTGATCGGGTCTAGGGTGGGTAGGGTTTAGACCTAGACCCTATACCTGACCTTGTAACAACCGGTTCCCCTTTTTTTGGACCCTATACCCTACCCTGTTTGTCCTAAACCTTGTACTCGACTCACCTTGTTTTTCTAATCCGGTTCCAAGGTCAACCATGTTTTCACTAGAACCTGTTTTATAATTTCCCAATATCCTATATGACTTTGAATTTTATATTAATACGCGAGAAAATAACGTAATCCTTCTAATTTATATTGAAACATTAAGCCCTTATAATAAATAAATACACGAACTTTTTGACTAAACGAAAAATTAAGGATCCACAGGGCTAATTATAATAAATAAAATCATAAGATAAATAATTAGCAATAAACATGGGTTTAATACTAGTCTTATTCCTACAACTATTACATGAAGTTACTCATTTATGCAAGCATAACTCCTCCTACAAAAGAGAAATTAGGCGAGCCAATCCATGTGATACACAAGAATTTGGCGGCGACGAACATCGTCCATCCATCAGACAGTGCGAGAGGGAGTCGGTGAGGGAGGGAAGCAAGTGAGGAAGATGAATGATAAAGGAGGAGTGTTGTGCGTGTTTGAGATAGCCAAGAGGAAAAACGTTGTATGATTGCGGGAGTAAAAATAGAAATCGGGAGAAAAAAAGGGTTTTGAACCTCTACTTCCAAAATCGGTCCCGGAATCGGTTCCAAAACCAGTCCGGGAACCGGTTTCTAGGTGAGTAATCACTCGGAACCTGTTCCCATACCGATTTAAACCGGTTCTGAATTTTGGGAACCGGTTCCCGAACCAATTTTAACGGGAATTGGTTCCCGACCTTGTTTTCCGGGTGGGTCGGTCCGAGAACTGGGTATACCCGGTCCAGTTGCACACCCCTACTCTAAACCTAGAGAGAGAGAGAGAGAGAGAGATATTAAAAGAAATCATGTCAGCATTTTTCATCAGTTTAATTGGACGGAGATTATGGAAGGATTCGATTGCACCAATTTGACAAGTTTTAGGATGCGATTATACTTTTTATAAGTTATAGAATTGCATTGCACCTTTGAGATAAGTTTTATGACTTATAATATACTTATCCCTAATAAATAATAGCAATGATCACCTGGTAGAACATTGAAATCCCTCATTGTCATCATATTTTTTAACTTATTCTTTACAGATTATAAATTGTGAACATGATTGTCATTTCGTGTTATGGATTCTAATTATTATCAACACAATAAGTTTATGACCTTTTTTGTATTTCCAAAAATGTAAAGATGTAAATGCAGACAATCAAATTTAGTAACATATTTAACTGTGATAATCTTCATAGAGTTTTTTAGAAACTTCCTACGATGGCACTCATCATAATTTCACCTAAAGCCATCCCCCTAATGATAATAATGTATATATAAAACATAAAAAAAAAAAGAAGAAAAGTTTCGCATTGCATTCTGCTCGCTCCTAAAGTCGATTCAAAGGAGAACAAATTTCTCGGGAGTTCCTACACCTTTTCTTTTAATTATAAAAACTAGAAAACTCAAATTTTATTTTTTATGTTTCACTATGGAAATGAATAAAAAACGAAGAGCGCACATGATAACTTTTTTATTTCTGTTCCAAAAACAGATTTGGAACATAAATTTATTTGGTAACGCAATTTTATTTTTATTTTTTTGTAACAAATTTTTTGTCTAAATTAAAATTTGGAACAAAAATAAAAAGTAAAAATTTTCTATTTCTTTATTTTTGGAATTGAAATGAGAGATAAAAACTTTTTTTATCACTCGCCTCTTTGCTAGTCGGCTGCCAACCCACTAGTGACCACCATCTCTTGTCGTTGCTTGGGAGGGAGAAATTTTGTATCTTTATCAAACGAATTTTTATTTCCGAAACAAAAATTTTGTGTTCTTATCAAATAAATTTCTATCTCGGAAATAAAAATTTTGTGTCATTATCAAACGCGTATTTTTTTCCAAAACTTATCCGAAGTGCAAATAGAAAAATCTATTTTTGTTTCAGAAATTAAATTCTAGGCAAAATGGTAATCATTCCCGCCAAAAAAAAAAAAGCAACAGATTTGCGCCCATTGTCATTATTCCCCGCAATACATTAATACAATAATTCATCATGAATAGTTCTAATATATGTATTTTGTTAGAGGTTTGCGGATATTAAAGAAATCATGTTGTCCAAAATTTAGAAAATCAAAGGCCATTTCTGGTAGACATAGAACCAATGCACGATGTGACAAATAAAATTGGAAATGGATTTGTCGTGGACAAGGTGCATTTTTTTTTTTGTGGAAAACCTTTTCCGAGAGAAACATCTCATTTTCTAGCTTTTGGTTCGCTTAGGAAAAAAGTTAACGGAAAATGTTTCCTATGAAGGCTTAAATTTAGGAAAACGATTTTCCCTTTAAAAGAACTTGAAAGCATTTTCCAAAATTTTTTATTAGTCCTAGGGTACTTGGTTGATAAAAATTTTATTCTTATAAAATAATTTTTCCAAAAAAAAAAAATCGAATTTTAATTATTTTTAAAATTTTGATTTTTTTATTATTTATTCTCTTTTTTTTTTCTTCTTTTCTATTTTCTTTCTTTTCCTTTCTCTTCTTTCCCCTTCTTCCTCAACTGTCGACAACTACCGGCGCCAAGATGCGAAAGGATGAGCTTGAGACTTAGCTAATCCAAGCGAGCTCGAGGTTGACAACTTGAGCTCCATCAAGGCCGATGAGCTCGGGCTTTGCTGAGGCTGGCGAGCTCCTAGCTCAATCGATTATGAGGAGCTTGTACTCTGCCAAGGCTAGTGAGCTTGTAGCTTGCTCGATCTCGGCAAGGTAGAGATTGCCTATGTCCATCACTGGTCGATAGCGAAGAGGAGGGATAAAAATAAAAGGAAAGAAAAGAAAAAGAAAAAAAAAAAGAAAAGAGAAAAATGAAAATTAAAAAATAATTAAAAATTGATTTTTAAAAGAAAATGAAAATAAAAAGGAGAAAAATAAAATAAATTAAAAATTAGAATTTTTTTTTTTTTTAATTGAACTTTTTTGGGCTTGGAATAAATTTGTGATATTGAAATCATTTTCCAATAATATTCAAACATTAGAAAACATTTTTGATCATATATTACTATATCAAGAAAAACTAACTGTATTGTTGGAAAATATTTTATGAGAAACTATTTTCCTATATCATTGACTTTTCTGTGAAGCAAATGCACCAAGTCATATATATTTTTCCAAGCGAGAGATTAATATGGATCTAGAGAGAGACAGAGTGTAGGAAATGGGCAATTGGATGCAAACACCTTTTTCAACGTCAAAGTGGACGCAACTTGTGAGCGTGATGGGGGGAAAACATTCCATTTATTGTGCCCATCTTCTTCCTTCGGCCAAACCCAAAATCACCACTTTTTCTACGGCAGTTTCCGCCCCTTTTTTCAACTTACCAGTTGACGTAGAACGAATCTCTGTCCATCTTGCTATTATCCATGCTTACACTAGTGGATGACACCGCAGAATACATGTTTGACAGCTTTATGTATCGCTTATACATGAATGCTAATGGATCATGGACTTTCGGCTTCTCTAATGAAATTTAAGGCCCGTTGTATGAAGAAAAATCGTTTTTCGGACATTGTTTTATGATTTTCCAGTGTTTGGACGATGGAAAACTAATATACTTATAGAAAACGTTTTCCATGCATGAATACAGCAAGGGAAAATGACTTCTCCTTTTAACGAGGAGGAAATTGATTTTTCTAAACCATTAAACAAATGAAAACTAACAATTTTCCCTTGAAAATGACTTTCATGGAAAATATTTTCAACTATCATAAAGTTTTTAGAAAAACAAGCGGACCCTAAAAGTAACTCTCAATGTTGTTTGAAGGGCAGACAATATAATGACGAGAGATCAATGTTCTCAACAATCAAACGATACAGGCTTCAATCCTTCACACTCACTCAGTCCCCCAATCTCTCTTGCGTCGGGATGAGGCGACCCGCGTGTCTTGGAAGATTTCACCGGCTCGTGAAACTGTATAATGCGTCGCGGGATAGGTTTTGCCGGAAAAAAAGAAGAACGGAAGAAAAGAAACTCGGTCGTTTGCTCTTTAATGTTCATCCTTCATCAAATGCTGGAAAATGTTCACAAAGACTGGTCTTCTGTGAGCTTTTGGTTGAACAAGGCCCATCATGCGTGGGCCTGTTGTAACGTATTTTGTATTTACTGATATTCAAAGTACTAAAATTATAGAGGTCTTCCCACGATATAGATATTTGCAACCATAAGAAAAAGTGATAATTCTGAAAAGCTTTTATTTAATTACTATGTTTTAATTTATCGGTTATGTGATATAAAGTTTTGATTGTGCAATGTGCAAGTTCTTCATTCATTAGTTAAATACACTCATTGTATATGAGATTATTAAATTTGCAAATACAAATTTTTTGGATTATTTTCAAATTTATCGGTCCATATTGTACATTTTTTTTAATTGCTTAATTCTTAAGTCCTTGGGGGAAATAGATTTTTTTTTTTTTTGGGCACTTCATCTTGTATATTGATTTGGAGAATCAGCTTCTTAGTGTATTCCTACACATCGCCGCCAATGACAGAAGGCACTGCACGTTGAGTTAATGTGAAATTTGTCTAAACCTTCATGCGACTTGTTCGTGTTCACGAGTCGCGCATGTCATGCCAATTTAAAGCTATCAGATTAATTAAATCTATCTGATCACGATCCATTTAATAACTGTGTCAAAAAATTCGACCCGAGCACAACTTATATATTTAATATTTATCAAAGCATGATTGTATAATTGGGTAAATAGGTCAAATCAGGTTAATCCAATCTAAATGTGACTGAAAAACTCCGAATAAGATCATTGAAATAAAAGTTAACCTGTATAACTCTTTATAAAAAAAAAATGGATGTGCTTAATGGGTTACTGTTATTTTCAATGCAGTCAAATAATTGTTTAGACAAAAATCAATACAATTATGAAATTGTTTTCTTACTTGATCTATTGAAGACTCTATTGTTCATTCTAAACAACCTAGAAGAAATTTATGAGTGATGTCTCTAATTACATAGTCAATTTAATTCAAGTTAGTATAGTCTTCCCTTATATTATAGATAAACTTACGTTAATGAGAAAAGATTTTGGTTTCCGATGAAATTAATTATATGAGAAATCTTCATCTATTTCCTCTAAGGATGCGTTTAGCAATCATTCGTTACAGTGAACAATTTTTTATGAGTAATGATTTTTTTTTTATTCTCATTTTAATAATTTCTGAGTAAAAGAGTTCGTTTGATAATTTTTTCAAATTTCTATTTTTGGGATAAAAATATGTTAGGTAGAATTCTTAGATTTTTTTAATTTATTTTAATTTTTTTGAATTCTTTTATTATATCACTGCATGTCTCTCCAAAAAGTACAGCTGCTGAGGCTACAGAGTTTTCCTCCTTTTTTAACTATCCTCTTTTTCCTTCGGAGGGTGTCTTGCTTCTTCTGCTTCTGTTTTTGTTTTATTCTTTCTTTGCTTTAGATGGGTTTGGCTGTCGGATTCAGAGGAGAAAGCACGAGACTTTCGTTACCCCATTCCCTCACCTTTCTCATCAGCATTGGGTTTGTAGTCGAAAATGGCTAAAAAAGCAAAGGACTGTCCTTTTCATCTCCGAGGAGGGTTAAAAACAGAGAGATGGAGAGGCATGGTGGGTGATGCTCAGAGGACCTGGCATGAACAGGAGTTGGAACCGGGAGAATCCAGATTGCGATGATTGCAGGAGGAGAGAGGAGAGAGGAGAGAGAGACATGATGCGGCAGATGGTGGAGGGTTGCGAGGAGGACAAAGTTGATCAGAGCAAAGGCCGTGATAGCAAATAAATGCATTTGCCGAAATAAAAAAGTTCTAAACTGCATCAGTTTCTCAAATAGGTGATAGAACCCAAAGTTTTAGAGTAGGCTTGAATAGCTTAGTGTGCTGTACTATAACATGTTTTGAATTAACGCGTTCCTCCGACGACCATGTCTCGAGGAACGGAGGTTTGTGTCCGATTCCCAAACGAGGATACAGATATGGTCGGAAGAAAATATTGGGTGCATTTAATATGGTACGCAGGAAACCACTCAGAGATTGACATGTGTTGAGCCGGGCCCACATATTGACTATTCAAAATTTCTAAACGACCCTCTCTCTTCCCGTTAAGCTCCGTCCCACTCCCGACGAATCTCCCTCTCTACCATTTTCTTCTTTTTCCTTTTGCCTTTTGAGGCCATGGACGACGCTTGCGCCGTGGATTGCAATGTCACGGACCAGCTATGGACGACATGCTTACGAGCACGCCGACGCTCATCCATGGCCGTCGTCGGCGTCATCCATGGACGACGCTCGCGGCCAGCCATGGACGACACTCATCCATGGCCGCTTTGTCCATGAAGCTTGACCTCAAACACGGAGCTTGGGGTAGCCTTGGCCGCTCGAGTGGCCTCAAGCCATCTCACCACAAACGAAGCTCGACGCAGTCTCCACGCTCCTCAACCACTCGACCTCCCGCCGAATCACCCCTCATCGTCGCATCCGGCGGCGTGCCGTCCCTCCTCGACCTGAAGCAGCCATGAGCCGACTCGAGCTCGAGCCATGGCAGAAATTTTGACGGTTCAACTGATGGGCCCGGATTTATCACGATCCGTGTATAATTTATCACATCATCCCACGTGATGTATTAAATGCACCTAATATTTTCGCGGCCGTCCAAAGCCTGTAACGCATTTGAGTGCATACTGCAACCGCACAGTAAAATCTCTCTCTCCAGTCCCCGTGAGAGTGTGTTTAGTAAATGGGTCCAGTTCATTCAACCCCGGTGCGGTGCAGAAGCCTGCCTTTGGACTTTTTTACACTCCTTTTCTTCCTTTTTAAGGGGCTATCTGAGTTCGAGTGTTTGTATAATTCAAAGAAAACCCGTTTGTGCTTTTGGCTTGTTTTCTTGTGGGCAGGAGGAAAAAGAGTCGTCCTTAATGGCATAGAGGCTCTTAATCTTTTGTTTCTTGGTTTGGGTTTTTCAGGAAATCCTATTTCTCTCTCCATGCAAAGATTGCATTTTTAAAAGGAAAAACAACCCCACTTTTTGTCTGTTTCTTTTTCATCTTGTGGTGTTTTTGGGAAGCGGTGGGGGCGTGAAATTCTCTGCTCAGGTATACTCTATGTTTGGTCTTAAACAAGACCTCTTAAAAGGCTTTAATCATAGAAAGTCCAGGTAGAGGCTGGGACCCGGGCCTCGAAAATTATTTTGGCCCGCATGGTTACCCCCGCACACAACCCCTTTACGGGGTTGGGGGGCCACCTTGGAGGGCGTGATGCTGATCCCGGTAACCATTCCGGCAAGGTACACCCGATGAAAAGGCCCGGTCCAGGCGTGGGGGCGTGAAATTCTCTGCTCAGGTATACTCTATGTTCTCTCTTTCTTTACCACTTTTCTGTTAATAAAGGAAAAAAAAAAGTCGCACTGCTGTGGTCTCAGATTGTGCTTCTTCTTTTTTTTAGGTTTTTTTTTCCTATGGAGAATGGAAGGGGAGGCCAATAATTTCATGCGAAGTGAGAATTTTGCATTTCTGTGACTGTTCTAGATTCCTTGAAGGAAGCACCCATATAATGTTGATCAGTAAAATACAAACAACTTTTTGGTGGAAAATAATGGAACAATCTGAGTATCGGGAATTATCTGTGGAAACTTAATGAGATCTTTACACATGTTGGCGTTCTGCTTGTGATTAGGTCTCAGGGGGACGTGCTTCCTCGACTTCAGTCTCTGCTCTTTGGTCTTGGAGATATAGCTACTCCGCAAAGCTAATTGGAGGTTTGTCATGGTGAATCTTAATTTAGTAGTTTTGAGTATACCTGCTTCCTAAAATATATGTCAGTTTGACTCGAGAGTGCGTTCTTCACTTCTTGGCACTTATGGCTGCTCCAAATTCTGACGAGGGCTGGCCTCGTTAGCCCTGGTGAGGTCGCAGCCCTCTAGCGGCGAGGCTCGAGCCTCGTTGGCTCGCCACTAGAGGCCATGAGGTCACTTGATTGCTAGGCTCAATGCTCGCTGGCAATGGGCTGAGAAGAAGAAGAAAAAGGCAGAAAAGAAAAAAAGGAAAAAAATTAAAATTCGAATTTTTAAAATATATTTTTATAAAAACAATTGTTTCGTTAGCCAATATATTCAGAAAACGTTTTCTGATTCTTTCAAAGGGGAAATCGTTTTTTTTTTTTTTAATTTAAGCTTTAATAAGATAACATTTTTTGTTGATTTTGAAAATATTTTTTGTTAATTTATTTTCTTAAAAAAATGAAGGAAAATATTTTTAATTTTTTTTTTCATGAAACAAATCTGTCAAGCAAGTCATATACTATATTGCATTTTCCTAGTGAAGACCTGAGATAGGTGGAGTCAAGATATTGATTAGGAGTGAGCATATAAGATTGTTCGGACCGGACTGGACCGGTTGATTTGGTCCGATTCCCAATTCTATAAAAATGGAATCGGTGATTTTTGGTCCGGTTCCCGGTTCCAAGGGAAACTAAACTGGACCGGACTGACTCTTTTATTAAATTTTTTTTTTTATTTCTTAAAAATAGCAATAAATCTAAAATTATAATAACTCTAATATTTTTTAAAATTTATTTTTGCTAAGTGGCCGTCTCCATCGGACCGGATTGGTTGGTCTAGTCCGCTCCCCATCCTAGGACTGTCTGGTCCGGTTCCTAGTTCCAAAAAATAGGAACTAGTCCTTCCGGTCAGGTTTCCGGTTCCCAATTCTCAAGTGGAATCGAATTAAATAGGGAACCAATCACCTTTAATATTGACGTGTCAAAAGTACATGACATGATTAGGTCCACTCTTGCTTTCTACGTCAATGGCCTTAGGTTGTTCCCCCTCTCCGAGTCTCTCTCTCTGTCTCTCTGTTTGTCTCTCTCTCTCATAGGTGTCGAGTCCAGCCATTCCAGCGGCGCAGTCCAGAGTTCCGGCGAGGATGGCATTGCTCTCAGCTCTCGCAACAGAGATCGCGATCCCCGTTTGTGCCATTGTCGGGTTCGCGTACTCCTACTACCTGCTGCGTTGGTTCCCCAAGTCGCGCTATAGCGACATACTCGACCATGAAGAGCGGGGCTTAAAGTGGGGTGATAATGATCAGATGTTGAGGTTTTTATCTACAGGTGACTTTGTAAAGATCCTATAGCTTCACCACTTTGTCTGCTTTATAAAACTGTTCATTAACAGATTTTTTTCCTTCGATCTCGCATCTGCCTAAGCAATAGTGACAGATTCGAGTCTTGTAATCTGATGGTAGCTCAGCGAAATCATGAGCTTCTGCTGCTTGAGGCGTGACTCATTTTTAGGGTTTGTAACAGCTGCTAGGGCTTTGAGCGACGTATCTGAGTACAGTAGCATAATATTTACTCATGCAGATCTCTTCTCACGAAGATGGTTTTCGGGCGGAGTGTTGACTGGTGTAGCTCTTGTCCTTTTGGCTTTGATAGCATTTTCATTTTATAATTTACAGTTTCCTTCATATAGTTTAATAGCATTATATAATCTATCTTTAAGGAAAACATTTTTGGAAGTAAAATCCAAACAGCGGAAAATTACTTTCCTCTAGTTTTCATGCTCTAACGTAAAGTTTTCAATTAACCCAACGCATTCTAAGTCTAATAAGCCCAATCTTTCATATCCTCGCTATGAGTACATACATAGGATTTTTCTTTGTACATTTGAGTCATTTCCAATTATCTATGTGATAGATTAAGACCCCGTTTGTTTTGTAGAAATTTTTTTATCCAAAAATATTGTCTCATTTTCTGGTGTTTGGATAGCTTGGGAAATGAATAAATAGAAAATCTTTTCATAATCAATGGAAAACCTATGTTTAATTTTAGGAATGCGATTTGCACTTTTAAAAGTCAGAAATCATTTTCTGAAATATGACTATACATTGATGTTTGAACTAGAGATCTCGGCCCTTGGGTACACAGCTTGGATGCCGGTGCTTGAGTTCATAATAGCCTTGGTCCCTTGAGTCTAAGCCCAAGACCTTGATGCACGTGCCTAGGTCTTTGCTGGTTGTGCCCAAGTCCCTAGGACTTTGATTGTGGAGCTTGGCTCTATGGCTGGGTTGAGGACCCCGACAGTTGAGCTAAAGTACCCAAGGCTAGGCCCGGGCCTAAGCACCCGAGGCTGAATTCCATAAGAGAGAAAAAAAATATTGGTTCATGATTATAGAAGTATCTATATATGAAAATTTGACTCAAGAAAATTTTATTTGAGATGAGTGCATTGAAAGTCTTAAAACTTGTCATAAAAGTGCAATCAACTCTAAAACTTTCCAAAAAAATACAACTAAGTTCTAAAACTTGTCACAAACATGCAATCGAATCCTAAAATTCAAAAAAATTTAAATAGCTAAAGGATTTGATTGGACTAATTTGAAAAGTTTTAGGTTATGATTGCATTTTTTTTTTTAAGTTTTAGGACTCGACTGTACTTTCGTGACACTTTTTAAAACTTCCAATGTATTTTTTGAAAGATTTAAGACTCAATTGCACTTTTGTGACAAATTTTAGGATTTTCAATGTAATTATCCCAATTGATAATATAGCACATGCAACTCTTATGTCACACAAATAGTGCATATCTTTTCAGAAAAATAAAGGCAAGTGTTTTTTTTTTCTAAAAGACGGCAAATAATTTCCAATTTATATTCAAATTTTAGCCGAACACTGATAAATATTGTTATTTTCCAAAAAAATCTTATTCGGACACAATTTTTAGAAATGTCAAATTATCTATGAAACAAACGGTGCCTAGGTAAATTTCTTTCTTCCATTTGTTTTTTGTTTGTTACAGGAAGCTTGGTGCAACTATTGACACAACATAAAGTCAATTACAATTAGGATTGAAATTTTTTTCTATGTAATTGTTTTTAGTAGAAGCATATTATATTAAAAAGGTGAATTACTGAGGATGTACAACCTTCAATTTTTAATGTATTTCTTCACTTCGTCAGTGAATGTTTTAAAAGGATTTATCATCACACGTTGTGATTTGATGTAGAACATTTCTCATTTTCGTAAGAATCTCATTCTTGATTTGTCATACTTGTGACAAAACACTTACTCTATAATATTAGTTAAGAATACATAGGTAACGAACCTATTTCTCTTAAGTTATCTTTTGTGTTAAATTCTTGCTTCTCCTAACTGAAGTCCTTATATGTGATAATGTTTCATGCCTATTACTTATCACTCTGATTTGAATAATCTTTCGAACTAGAGCATTATCAGTTCTATAGTAGTTCACCCTTCTCTTCTAGTTCTAACATATAGGTTCAGTTCTAACTCTAGTTCTGATGTTTTTCCATATTCTCAGTCTAATTTTTGGTTCTTACCTACTGTTTTTTGTAGGTCATAATACGTTTCTAGTTTCTTGTTTGTTTGTAATGCTTTAATTTTGAAGTAATGTTTAGATGTGTTTACAACAATATTTTGGGTCTGGGACGTTGTAGTTAATTCTTTGTATTTCATTAAGTACTTTGCAGAACTGGGTACTTTCTGTCATCCCTTTTCCCATCTTGTCCTACTCATTATGTTTTTGTCACTTCCGCCGGTGGGTTTTGACACTTACACTTGTCAAATGTGAATTGTAATAGACATCGTATCATCTTTTAAGTTACTCTTTTGGAGGCGCTGTAGGTTAGGCTTTCTTATTTCTTGGCACTTGGTTGAACAAAATTAGGCAACGGAATAAAGTAACTGGATTTAACTGAATTATACCTTCTTTCGTCACACAAAAGTAGAATGTCAAGAATCAGATTGTCGCTTTGTTTGCTTGATAAAGACTCAGAGAGACTAAGTTGTTGTTTGTGATTGAACAGCTGTGAAAGCTTTTCTGTTCATGGAGTGCTGGTATGGTGGGGTCTTCATGGTTGCTTTTGCGATCCTAATCTTCCTCTGCCTCGGTTCTGTTGAGAACTTCAGCACCCAAACCCGGCCTTGCAGGTTTGATCCTTCAAACATGTGCAAGCCTGCACTGGCCACTGCCGTTTTCAGTGCTGTTTCCTTCCTGCTTGGTGCTTTCACATCAGTCCTCTCTGGTTTCCTTGGCATGCAAATTGCTATCTACGCTAATGCCAGGACTGCCTTAGAAGAGACGGAGGGTGTTGGAAAAGCTTTCTTTTCTGCTTTCAGGTCTGGTGCAGTGATGGGATTTCTTCTTGCTGCTATCAGTCTTCTCGAGCTCTATATTGCAATCAATCTGTTCAAGCTGTACTATGGCAATGACTGGGAAGGTCTTTTTGAGGCTATTGCCGGTTATGGTCTTGGTAGATCATCCATGTCTCTCTTTGGAAGAGCCGCTGGTGGAATTTATGCCAAGGCTGCTGATGTTTGTGGTCATCTTATTAAAGAGACTTGGCCAGATTACCCAGTAGAACATCAACATTACGTACCTGTATGGACTCTCTTACTGTAGCTCTATCTCCTAAGTTTATCCCTCACTTTTAGTCATAAATGACGTTGACCTTAATCATTCAGGTGTTTTCTTATCATGTTGGTGATATTGTCGGGGATATTGCTGGTAGGGGGACTGATCTTTCTGGCTCTTATGCCAAATCATCCTGCGCTGCCCTTGTTGTTGCTTCCATCTCTTCTTTCGGAAACAATCACGACTTCACTGCTATGTGTTATCCCCTGCTTATCAGCTCTATGGGTATTCTTGTTTGTTTGATGACAACTCTCTTTACGGCCAACTTCTCAAAAATCAAGGAAGTGAAGGAAATCAAGCCTGCATTGAGGAAGCAACTTATTATTTCCACAATTCTAATGACTTATGGAATTGTTATTGTTAGCTGGATTGCTCTGCCCTCATCATTTACAGTTTACAACTTTGGGTCGCAGAAAGTTGTGAGGAACTGGTAAACTCTTTGATGATACTTATCTTTTTCTGATCGTAAGTGCTGCTTTCTTCTAATGTTGGTCATGTGACATGCTTTAATGTCAGCGGACTTTTATTGGATTGGGTCTAAACGTTGAACAAATCTAGTCGCTAATTATTGATATGATCTTGCAGGCAGCTGTGCTTCTGTGTCGGCGTTGGTCTTTGGGCTGGGCTAATCATTGAATTAATTACTAAATTAAGCACCAACGATGGCATCAGGTGTTGAATTGCCAAAATAAATGAATGATATGAATCTTTACGACTGTTGATGGTAATGTGCTGACCACTCAATGATCCTTTTTTCTGCAGCCTTCTCCAAGATTTTGCTGCCGGAAGTGTTGGCTTTGGCGTTGCCCTTGTCAATATCCCATTTTGTGCTGCCATTAGCATTTTGTTGAGTTATCGTATTGCTTCCACGTATGGAATTGCTATGGCTGCCGTTGGGATGCTAAGTACCATTGCCACTCGATTGGCCATAGAAGCTTACAGTCCCATCAGCGACAATGCTAAACGGATTGCTGAGATGGATGGCAATACTACAGCTGCCGTTGGAAAGGTAAAGGCAATCCTTGCATGTGAATATAGTATCGACACTGTACCGTCGTCCTTTTAGTAGCTTATTTTGATAAAATCCGTAACACAGCAGAGGAGAGGGTGTCTTTGCGGAGGAACTTTTCATGAAATTACGTTCATGTCATCTAGAATTTACACACATTATCCAAATATTTTCTTTTTCACCATAAATGACTACATATGACGTTAGTTGTGCAAGTCTTTTTAAATTCTTGCTGGTGTGGCATGATGTTTGGCTATAATCACCTTTCTTTCCTTTAGATGCTGCCTTTCGTCTATCTTTCTTAATATTAGCCTAAAAGTATTGATACTTTCTAGGAGTCTCCATGTCTTGTCGGATACTTTGACACTCTTCGATATTTGATCATCATATGTCGAATTTTCCGATAGTTGGTCAATTCTCTCAATACTCTCTGACATCCAACATATGCGTTTGGAATTTTGACACGTACTGGGTCAATTTTAAAAAATTTCAATAAATGAGGGATTAAAATGTAAATATGTAAAAAATAAAAAAATAAAAATAAATGGGGGGAAAAAAACCTAGTCTTCTCTTCTTTTTTGATTCTCACTTCCCATCGTGTTATGTCGGACATTCTGACACTTTGACATTCGATCAACAAATGTCAAATTTTCCGATACTTAATCAATCCTCCCAACACTCTTTGACACGCTAGTCTAGAATTTCAACACTCACAAGGTGAATTTTAAAAATTTCAATAAATAAGAGATCAAAATATAAATATGTAAAAAATAAAAAATAATAAAAATAATAAATGGGGAAATAAGAAAAGCTAATCTTCTCTTTTTTTTTTTTTTTTTTTAACTATCACTTCCCGTTGTATCATGTCGAATATTTCGACACTCGGTCAACATGCGTCGGATTTTCGACATCTAATCAATTTTCTTAATACTCTCTAACACGTAAGTCTAGAATTCTGGCATATGAGTTTGGAATTTCAAAACGCATGAGTCAATTTTAAAAATTTTCAATAAATGAAGGATCAAAATATAAATATGTAAAAAATAATAAAAATAAAAATAATAAATGGGGAAGTAAAAAAAATCTAGTTTTCTCTTCTCTTCGACTCTCACTTCTTGATACACAATTTATCTCTCAAATTTGTTTTTTCTTCTTCTTTTTCGACACGCTCTAATACACTAGTCCAAAATGTGGATTGATTGTTTTTTTTTTTCCAAGTTTTATGAATTATTGGAATGGAGTTGAATTTGTCAAATTGAAACAATGAATGATATTAACAAATGGTGGATTAATGTTTTTAGTGTAAATTCATTCTAGGCTATTTATTATTGTTTATTTATTTGTGAATTTGAATCAAATTAATTTGATTAAAATAATTATAAAAATGATAATTTATCATTTTATATAAAAATATGCATTTAATATACGTGTCCCAATGTGTCGGGATTTTTATTTTGAGAAACGACGTGTCGGTATCGTGTTGTGTCGCATGTCGTGTGTTGGTGCTACTTAGATAGCCCTATCAGCAAATTCTACTTTCCTGTTGTTTAAGTCTAATATTAGATGGATCCTTTTTTGTTTCTTATCTGGAATGTAGGGATTCGCCATTGAATCAGCTTCCCTGGTATCTATGGCTCTGTTTGGTGCATTTATGAGTCGTGCAGCAATTTCTCCTGTTGATGTCCTAACACCAAAAGTTTTCATGGGTTTGATCGTGGGCGCCATGCTTCCTAGCTGGTTCTCTGCTATGACCATGAAAAGAGTGGGAACTGCAGCTTTGGAGATGGTTACCGAGGTTGGTTGGGCGTTTTGGGCAACAATTGAGGAACGTCACCGTGCTAGATACTTCAAAATTTTAACTGATACATCTATCAAGGGGATGATTCGAGCTGGTGCCCTTGTCATGCTTACACCACTAATCGTCGGGATCTTCTTTGGAGTAGAGATGTTGTCTGGTGTTTTGGCTGGCTCTCTTGGTGCTGTTGTTCGGGTAATCTTTACCAAAGTAATCCATGTCAATCTATTTTGGTGGTTTGTGTTGCTCAAGGTGCATCTCTTGATAGAATGCTGGTTAAACGGGGTTGAGATGTTTTTCTTCATTGTTGAACAAAATTTGTGTAGGTTGGTGAACTGATGATTAATGCTCTTATCATCATATCCATGCATAATTAATCTCCTGATGCATATTTTTTGTTGGGCTTGGTTTCAACAGATTGCAATTTCGGCATCCAACACTGGCGGAGCATGGGAGAAAGCGAGGAAGTACATCAGGGTATGCAGTTGCTCCCAACTGCTCGAAAGCTAGTTTTTGTCGATGATACTAGTCTGTGGTGGTTCAGTGACTTGCTAAGAAAACTAGTTTGACTTAAACATATTTTTTTTACTTAAAATCCTGAACTTGCTTCCAGGCTGGTGCTTCCGAGTACGCAAAGACCGAGTACGCAAAGACCCATTACCCTAAAGAAATTCACAGGGCCGTTGATAAGGGAGATACCATTGGCAATCCATTGAAGGACACTTCAGGCCCGCCACTAAACATCCTCATCCAGCTAATGGTAGTCGAGTCGCTCGTGTTTGCTCCCTTCTTTACCAGTCACGGTGGTCTGCTCTTCAAGATTTTCTGAGGGAGGGAACGGGCGACTTCCCTTTTGTAGCAACAGCAGCAGCAGCATGTCATCGACTCAATTTACTCTTAAACATCTAATTCCGTGTTGTTTGCAACCTCTCTAGCTCCTCCACAGCTTCGGACAATTCGAGCAAGATCTTTTGAAATAAGTTTTTGGATTATGCAAAATACTCGGTTTAAATTTGAAAAAAACAATATCGAGAACAAGAATGAGAGGGGTGGTCTTGGCCATTCGAAGCAGGAAGGCAACCTCATGATGATTAGTCAAAAGCTGCGTAAACACTGGGGTGCTAGATGGTGCTCCATCTTCGCTAACACGCCCAACGTAAAAGATGAAGACGCGTTCGACAAAGACCACGAATCAATCCAAAGTACACAAACCTTACTTTAAATATGGAGCAGTCTGCTAATAATGGAGAGACGATGCGCGAGCCGAAAAGCCAGGGCCATAAAGAAGAGAATCCATCGTGGAGGAAGGACTGAAGCCAATGCCGATGCCGGAGCTGGTGATCCAGTCCATGGAGCACGCAAATCAACTTTTTCGGTTGGAAATACTAAGAATATTGATTAAGGGTGTCAAAAATACCCCACTCGAATCGACCTGCGAACATATTGAATATAAATAGAAAAGGAAATCCTGAAAGACTAAACAGTTCCCTCCCTCCTCTTCACCTCGACCTCCTTCCTCATCTTCACCAGCAGTTCCTTCTCCTCCACATCAACGTGAATATCCCATAGAACGGATGTTTGCCTCGCACAAGATCTGAACTGGGAATGTTTCAATCTTCTGTTTTGTAGTGAAACTGTGACGGAGGATCTTAAGGGACGTAAAGGAAGGAATGGAAAAAAAAAAGGGTGTGAGCCGTACGAAATTTGGTAAGATCATTGCCAATTCTTATAAAAACTTAAGCTCTTAGATAAATGCGTGATTTATTATTTAAATATTTTAACAATTCTTCCACGCTTAATTTGATTTTTTTGCCTAGTACTAAGTGTGAATATATTTAATTGAGGAGGCAAATGAGATCTAGAGATCTAGAAAGATTCGAATTTAAGACTCCTAGCTCTGATACCATATGAGATTTGATAAGACTATTGCTAATTGTTTTAAACTTTTAGAATAATTGGTAGGGGGAGGTGAGGGGTTCAAATCCTCACATTCTCAGAGGGGATTGGGGTGGAGACGATTTCATTTCAAGAGTGAGTTCGACTCCCACACCCTCCAAAGAGGCAGGGCAAAAGTCTGAGCGTGAGTATTAGAGTTGGTAGTAATTTCACAAAATCTCACAAGCCGAAACCCAAAACGAACATACACAAACCATCATTTCGGTTGGGTTCCGTATGGTTCATGTCATAAAAACTATATATCATTTGTGTTAAAACCAAACTGAATCGACCTATTGACACTTCTAAAATCGTGTCGGACATAAAAAAAAATAATCTGGTCATCAATGCGCATGTGCCTGGCATGAGAGTGAGAAAACACAAAACTTCCTATTCGCAAGTCATGGAACAATCATCGATGGCTACAAACTATCAACACATGATGAGGACAGGTATGGAAGTTACTTGAAGAAACACAATTGCCAGACATCGTTGAGGAATGATTACCACACCTTCACTGTAAACACCACCAGTTATGCAACAAAGGACCCTCGCATAAATTAAGCCAAATGTTATCTTCCAATTATTTTTACATTTCTTGTATTGTACTTTAAATTTCTCTAGTGGTAGCTTTTAGATTCGCATGGTCAATTAGATTATGACGTGTGTATTTATCTCGATACCGTACCATCGATTAAATTCCAATATCGTATATTTATATTCTCAAGCTGTATTGATGATTAAGTTTTGACATAGTTCGATACCGAATTTATAACTCTTGGGTCTTGTCATCAATTAAATTCCGACTTGGTTGGGGATTATTTAATATCGTTTGGATTAACGAAGTTTGATCATTTCTTGTATGAGAAATCTTCTATTTAGAGTTCATGCACGACCCTAATCCTTTTTAATAAAAGTTGAAGCACGACTTTCGATTAAACATATTTCATCATAGGAACAATTTCGGCGACAACGGCTCGATAATCTTAAGCCTTTAATTAGATGACTGGTGCATATAAGATTCCGCAATGGCCTCAAAAAGATATAAAGCTCCACTTTCTCGTCAGTAACGTATGGAGAAAGCGTACCCACGAGCCTCTTTTTGAGTTTGGGTGTTGGCGTGAGGGCAAGATTCGTCCTCCCGAGGGCCCCCTTCTAAATCCGAATCCGACAGTTCACCTCAAAGGAGCCAGACGATAAGAAAGGTCCAACATGCCTCGTGGGCGTGACGTCGTTCAAGTTTTGTTCTTCCTATGATGTTGACTAAGAGGCCGATCGATTAATCAAACATCTGGGTGTATTTATTTACTTAATAAATATTTTCTTAAAAATAATCATTTGCATTGTTTATGAAAATATACGAATAAATAATGTTTAGATATTAAACTGACATGGGTTTCCTTGAATTTGGTATGTTTATCTATTAGCTTGTATCCCCAAAAAATAAATAATTTTAAAATATTTTATAAAATAAATGTACATGTCACTTAAAATAATTAATTAATAAAAAGTATTTTTATTATCGATAATAATTGACCCTAGAAGTCGTTATCAAATGGAGCCGCAGACAAAACGCCCTCCTTTGCTTCCACATGCAGTCTAATTATCTTCGTGTTAGTAGTAGACTAACGTGCCAATCATTGCTAATTCATTATTCTTGCGATATCTCTGGACAAAACAAGCAGGTTTGGCTTAGCTGGCTTTGATCAATGACTCCCTTTAAAAAAGACAGAAAAAAAAGAACAGAACACAAAATTTCTACTTTTTTTTTCCCTGAACTTTCGGACTTTCCCTAATCAAGTCTCCTATACATCTAATTTTGTCTACTCAAATCCTTTTATTTTGATGAATTTTTTAATCAACTCGCCCCACACCAAATCTGACCAAATTTAGTTGATATGGCTGTCAAGTGATGCCAAATATTGTGCGGATAGGATGGGTGGACAGCCACATGAACGTATATGGAGAAATTTAGCCAATGTAGACATTATTAGAATGTGACATGGATAAAATTTAGCTAACAAAGATGTTCGTAATAAAAATATTTTGTCCATGTAACATGATAAAGTCGTCCATATCCATGCCAATTGAATTCGGCTAAATTTAGTGTTGGAAAGACTAGATGGAAGAATTGAAGACGAACTAAAAGTGAAGAATTTGATCAGAAAATAGTCAAAATAAAGGCTCGGAAAGTTAATTTTTTTCCCTTTGAAAGGAGTTGGGCAAAGTAGAGGTTTAGAAATGTATAAAGCCACTTAAAGATGCATAAGTCAATTATTGGATTAAATCAAGGAGTCGCTTGCTTTGTTAGCAAGACGCTTGTGTTTGCTAACATAAAGAAAATGGTTAATACCCTGAAAAACCCGAAACAGGTACACTTATGACAAATTTACCCCGATTGACCATAAAAAATCATAAACTGGTACATTTATGATAAATTTACCCCAAACTAATTTATTCGACCTAAAAAAATCACAAACCGGTAAATTTGTGACAAATATGCATTCTGCTAAATTGGATTAATACCACAAAAAAAAATTCACAAAAATTGTAAACTGTGATAAATTGAGCATAAAATCTCAAATTGGTATACTAGTCAACTGTCATGTGTCATTTAACTTAATAATTTGACAGTAATATTTAACGAAAACTAATAGAGACTAAAATTGTCATAAGTGTACCAGTTTAGGGTAAATTTGTTAAAGGTATATCAGTTTAGGGTTTTTGGTAATCAAAAAAAGAGTTTAGGGTAAATTTGTTACAAGTGTACCAGTTTGGAATTTTTCAGGATATTAATCCTTAAAGAAAAATATTCATTCTTCATGAGTAAAATAAATTATATACATATAAAACACATGTCGTATTATACTCAGGAAGAAATCTTTGGTGCCTGTCTGAATTTAGTTTTACTTCATATTTACTTTAAATACAGTAGCTCATGCACTTTGATATTTAAATACTGACACGTAAAATTAATATGAATTTTCATAATCATTTGAATTTCGAATATGTTTTAAATTTTGAAAGGAAAGCAAGTTTTTGCTTTGCTTTAAGTGCAGACAAACAGGCCTGAAGACATAATTAATGTCTTTTGCCAGGACAATTAATAGTGTAACATCTATACAGCAATAATTCATAAGCCACCAAAATAGGATAATTTTTTTTTTTTCAAATCCATAGAGATAAAATAGTATTATTGCGATTTCTCATAGATAACAAAAGCTACTAACAAAATTTAATTATCAGATATGGCATTCTCATGAAATAGTATAACTTAAACGTCCCTTTTATAATATCTAAACTCTTTTTATTCATAGCACAGCTGATTAGATCGTGATAATAAATCTCAATTTTTTTTTTATGGACTTCAAAAAGAATGACAATACTGTCCCGACTATATCCCAGATCGTATAATTTTCTATCCCATATATGGTTAAATATCCCCCCTTTCCAAGTAACCAAAAAAGATGCACAAACTTTAATTCAAGACATAGAAATATCAATAGCTAAATTATCTATCCATGCGATGTTGACGAAATTCACTCGCAATTCGTGATTTGAGGCAAGGCACGCTCAGTTCGAAAACCCCAACTCTTTTGATTCGAGAGCTCTTGATCAACTCGAAAACATATCGTTCCATCTTACTTTCCTATTTTATTTTTCTGTAAAGCGTGGGATTTGAAACCTACGCCTTAAATTAATATCCCTATCCTAGTCCTCTAAGACGGTGGTGATCCAAATAGTCATCTGTCCCGCTTCGCTAGCCATGTCAGATGACTCAGATGCAAAGACGTTCGTAAACGACAAAAGAAGTAAAACAAAGAGAGAAAGAAGATCCCATCTTTTCTAAGGTTGAGAGAGGCGGTGCATTATTCATGTGGGGCACCAAGGATGTCGGCCTCAGCTTGTCCTGCGCGACATCATTGGTACCGAGCTCCATCTTCTTCACGTTATTGTCCTTCTCCCGCGTGGCTTTACCTGTCGTCCGTTCTCCATCACAAGCTCTCGCAGAGCAGAGCAAAAGATCTCCTTCCCGAGAACGCCCCCTCCCGCCCCCTCTCTCTCTAGCTGATGGTTCTCCGCGACCGCGAATGGAGACCCGAAGAACCAGCCGCGACTCGTCGGTACGTCGCCAGCTCCCGCTCTTCCGGCGGGAGCTTCGATTCGGGGGGAAATCCGGGCTTGACTTCGTTTTTGCTTCGTTTTCCGTTTCCTGCGAAATGGGTAGCGCCCTTTTGGCGGGACGGGCGCGTTCTTTTTCGTAACGGGCGGTGATTTGATGTTGGTGTTTTCTGGGCAGAGATCGAGCTCTCTGACGATCGGCGAGCGGATCTGCGCCGCTTGCATACCGCTCGTGTCGATAGCCGAGATCGTCGGTTTCGCCGTCGGCAGTTGCTGCGAGAAGCGGGCGAGGCGCGACAAGAAGGGTCGCTGCTACCGGTTCGGCGACGTCAACCGCCTCGCCAGCGAGACGAGATGTGAGTGCCTTTTGTTGCCGTGTTTGTTGTTAAAGCTGGACGGAGAAAATTCGGTCTGAATGTAATGATCCGGTTGATTTTGCTGGAAAATTCGAAATTTTGTTTTGAACAATCCTGAAGCTTCGTGATTTCTCGAGATTGCAATGCATTTGGTTGGTTTGGGTCGTTTGGAGGAGAAGATCTTCACTTTTATTTTCTGGTTTGACTTCGTGGGTTGCAGTTACCAGTAATGAAGTTGAAGCGCTGTTCGAGCTTTTCAAGAAATTGAGCAGTTCAATTATTGACGATGGCCTTATTCACAAGGTAGTTTCAACTAAATCCAAATTACATACCAGCGGTTGATGGTAATTTCCTATGTTACATGGTTGATATCTACTTTCATGTGCCAGTAGATGGTGATTCTTCTTGGTTCTTGATAAGGTAGATAGTAGGATATATGCTCATTTTCACTCAGTATGTTGCGTCAAATACCAAACGAAATATTGTGAGAAACTGACTGAGCTTGCCAGCTATGTAGCTGGTGATGGGATCTAGTCTTGCCTTTTTCACTTAATGACTGTCTTCATGCAGGAAGAGCTTCAATTAGCACTACTCAGCACTCCAAAGGGAGAGAATCTTTTCCTAGATCGGGTAATGCATCTCCTTCATCTGTACAGCACTACTTATAATTTTTCACGAAAGATGGATCAGTTGATTTGTTCATGGATCATGGCAATGTAAGGACATCTGGTTGATAATCTGATAGCACTTATGGGTCCATACTTTGGAGGATAGAGCATATTACACACTGATTACGTGACGAAAGTTTCTGTCTTGTTCTATTTCATCTCTGAGATCTGCACATCTTATTAAAATTGGATGGGTGAATTATGGGAATGCCTCTGCTGCTCCGGGAGATCTTTTGTTGTGTGATCTGAAAATCCTTCAAAAAACAATGTGGAGGGACCGTTGGCCAAATAGTTATTGGGTTCCTCCCTGGTGTTTTGTTCTTTTCCAAAAGTCAGAAAGGCATTTGAATGAACAATATAATGCTGCTGGCTCCTTTGTGAAGGGAGCTAATGCAAATGGTTTCTTCATGTTCTTTTGGATAAGTATAGAATTATTCTATAAAAATTGCCGCTTGTCTATCAGACATCTTGGATTATCTTCAGACTCAGCATCTCCCTCCCTCTCTCTCTCTCTCTCTCTCTCTCACACACACACACACACACACACACACACGTGATTGGTTTCCAAGGGAGCCCATGCTTTCTTTGTTTTAGATGTGTGGTAGAAAGTCACCTTGATGGCTTCGTTAGTGAATGGTATCATAATAATTTGATGATAACTTCAGTTTTATGCTTTTGCATTTAGGTTTTTGATCTATTTGATGAGAAGAAAAATGGTGTCATAGAATTTGAAGAATTTGTCCGTGCTCTCAGCGTCTTCCATCCCTATGCCCCTGCAGAAGAGAAAATAAGCTGTAAGGGCTTGGAAAAAGTTTGCCAAATCAATTTAGTACAGGTGGACTGTTATTTATTTGATGAATGGTCCTTCTATTGCAGTTGCATTCAGGCTGTATGATCTACGACAAACAGGGTTCATTGAGCGAGAGGAAGTGAGTATTCTGTGCAAGCTATCAAATTCTGATGTTAAGAGAATCTACTAGAACGCTCACTAGCCTTTTCTGAATGTCAGGTTAGGCAAATGGTTCTTGCCATTTTGATGGAATCTGACATGAAACTATCAGATGAACTTCTTGAAGCTATACTTGATCGAGTAAGTTCAGGTCTGAAAATTTGTTCCCTCTTTTGTAGAGTATAATTCTTAGGCCAATACTAGGTATGGTAAAATTGGTCTACAAAGTAGGTGTACCAAGTGATGTGACAGCGTGAGTGGACATTTAATGGGTCATCTTCGACATATAATAACCATATGCCATATTACTTGGCATACCATTTCCTAAAATCATTTCTCTATTCCTTTTTGGGTGTTCGTGCCCTTTGCAGACATTTGCAGATGCAGATGCAGACAAGGATGGCAAGATCAATAAGGAAGAGTGGAAAGCCTTCGTTCTTCGAAACCCTTCTCTGTTGAAAAATATGACTCTTCCTTACCTGAAGTATGCAATCCCCTTCTTTCAATCTGTACAAGTTCATGCTATCTCAATTAAGTGCCCCTTTCATCACATCCTTTTCATGATAAAGAATTAAAATTAATTGCATTTATCATCTTAATTTATCTGTAAGCACTTACTCTAGATTATACCATTTTGTATGACTTTCAGGGACATCACCACTGTATTCCCAAGTTTTATCTTCAACACTGAGGTTGAAGAGTAAGGTGTTTACCGCACATTATCTCGCACATTCGACCATTTCAGCAGGGTAGAGCTGTGATGAGAATCTCAGTTTGAATTAGGCTTGAGAAGAACTCTAGTCCGCATTTTCTGCAGAGTTGCTGGGGACCGGGATGTGTGTACCCAGAGATTGAGGTAAAGCAGGCTGTGATGGCAAGTTAAGAAAGATAGTTGCTGATGAATGGCCGACTGGTAGGGAACATCTTTTGCCATTTTCTTGACTTGTCCAGATGATTGGCAGACAGATTGGGGCTCAGCAGAACTGGCAAATTGGAGGCTTCCGAAAGTAAAGACTACTATGGCATTTGGAGGGGGGCCGACAAATGTAGCTGCTGCTTCTATGTCAGAAGCGAAGCAAAGATTATTTTTGCATGTTTTGTTACTGGCAATCAAGAAGAGATTCTGGGAGGGGCGGTAGCGAAGGTGATGTTTGAGCACCGCAGATTGATTTTTTTTTTTTTCTCTTTTTTAAATTTAAAAGTGTTTTGAAGAAAAATTGGGACTCGGGAGAGATCACATTCTTGCTGGGGTTTTATGTTTTTCACCAAATTGTCTGTTTTCTAGATAGGTTTGCTTTTTGTATCTCACATTGCAGAGTAGGTTTTCTGCAGCACCTAAAGGCTTCGGTGCACCGTATGGTGGTGAGGGTCTTATTAACAAGAACTCGAAACACTTGTTTAGTATGCTTAATTTAGAATGATTTTTCAGAACATCCATTAGCATTATTCGAATACAATTGATGCATGTGCAATGACCCAGGCCGGTGGTGAGTACATTTTAGGCTGTTCTGTCAGAATTGGTTTCCCGTTTCGAGACTTGGAACTTACCCTATTTGCCTGGAATTGATCTTATGTGTTCTGTTTGGTTCTAGGGTTTATTTTAGAACTTTTTTTTTTTCTTTTGTTTAATTTCTTATAGCAAAATAATATGAAAAGCATAATGGTTCAAAGTAAAAGACCAACGATGGTGAATGAGCGAAGGTGAGTAAGGAACGAGCGAGAGTTGTGAGGCTCGAACGAGCGAGGAGGAAGGTAAGATTTGAGCAAGTGATCAGGAGTCCTAAAGTGTTGAGTGGGGTTAAAGAGAATACAAAAAAGAGAAAATATGCCAAGAGAAAAATAAGGTATTTAAGTTTTATAAAATTGGTTTCGATCCAGCTAGTCTGGTTCTAGAGTGGTTTCTCACTCTGAACCAAGAACGAGACTAATTCTCATCAGTTCTAAAACTTTAGAATTTAGAATTGGGAATTGAATCAACTTTTAGGATGGTCTAATTTGTTCCCAGTTGATCAAATTGTACATTCCTACCAATTGGTAGGCATTTAGGATACCCAAGAAAGAAAGAATGAATTATTACAGATCGAATGGGGAAATAGCAATTTTAGATCATATATGAAACTAAAATGATATTAAATAATAGTTGAGATGGTTGATTTCTTAGAAAAATATCTATTTGTATGCCTGAGGTGGGCCAGAAAAAATCATGCCTCGAATGAGTTATTTTAGGAATGTCATAATATTAATCAATGACAATTACATACAAAAACACCTGCACAAAGAAAGGACCTCCCTTTCCGGCCATGAGTGATACGCTCAAGGGGGATGGTCGAGTCGCGAGGTAGAAGAGGTCGCCCTTATAGAACCGCGTGTGCAAGTCCTTACATCTTGCCCGCATGCAATTGTTGTATCAAGCCTTAGGAGTAATGAATGAGGTGCTAGGAGCACGTGCATGATAGCCAATATCTTCAAATAGAGTTATGGATCAATTAATTAAGATATATGAATTGCTTTATATTAAACCAATTCTCTAATGTGAGACTATCTAACACAAACTAAACATGCATCTTAACAGAAGCTTTTAATCGAATATCGTCGGTATGCTCTTATTTACATTTAAGGAACTCGACACATTTTCCTTTAGTCCATGAGCCACTACAATGCCAAATAATATATACGATTCATCTATAATTGATCAATCTTATAAATACATTCATAGTACCATATCATAGTGTAAATATGTTGAGATCTAGCTCCTTCCTCAATTTGCAGCACACATAAACCAATTGCCCATGTCAGAAAAGAAAACAAATTTCTGCAACATGGTAAAAAAAAAGAAAAAGAAGAAGGTTAAAATGAGAAGTGTATAAAAAAGAAAAGACCGCATCAACCTCACGCTAAGTTGCTGCTGCATACTGCTCAAAATCTCTCTCTCTCTCTGCGCGACGCAGCAATGGCGGACAAGCCGAGCCGAGCTCTGGTGGTGTACGGCGACGGCCTCGCTCCGTCCGTCGACGCATCGCACGCCCATCTCCACTCGCTCGCCTCCAAGGCTTGCTGCGGCTTCTTGAGCCTCCCCAATTCCCCTCCCTCAGGTCCTCCTCCCTCTCTCTCTCTCTCCCCGAATCTCATCTGTGATTGATTGGAGATGACGGTGTCCCTTCATTTCCTGGAGGAGAAGGTTGGATTTTTCGTATCTGGGTCGGCTGTTCAGCTGGTTTCGTGCATGGGGGATCGGTTTTTTCTAGCTGGAAGATGGCTTTTGAGAACGATCGCTCTGATGCCGCCTACGCGTCTCTTTGTAGCTTAGATGATGATTCTTAGACATTGAATTAGTGAAGGGTCGCTTCCTTTTCTCGGACGTTCGAGACGGCGAGAGAAAACTAATGGATTCTTGTACCCATTTTTTTAAAAACTCATTATCCTACTGATTCTGTTCGACCACTCTGCCAAATTTTCTTTCTTTTTTCCTTTTGAGTTCCGCTGGTTTGCCGCAGTGATGATTACTGCAATTTACATGGGTTTAGATTGCAGAAAGTGCGGATGACAGAGTCGTTAGAGAATTCGCCGTTCTTCTGGATGCATTCGACGCTTATGTTCAGAAGGTAATGTTTACATCACCGTGATGTTAGCCCTGTTGATTTCGGCGAATATTCGAAGCACGGTTTTTTTCCCATGATCGTGATGGCATTGTTTTTCCTGTTAAACTTTTCAGGGCAAGGAAAGCGATTGTGATTCGGGGAGTCAGGGGACAGCATCGATCCCAACAGTCTCGGAAAGGCAAAATTGATGCTCCATTTTTTCTACTGATTCTACTATTGTAGAGGTGACCCTGAGCTGTAGTTTTCCTGATTACAGATTTATGGGGATGAAGGCTGCTATAGTGACAAGCAATCCAAGTACGAGATCTTTTGGCAACAAGCTCGGTATCAGTGTTTTCCAATTCGGGCAACTGATAGACAAAAAGCATTCTGTTGCCGAAGGACCCATAGATGCTGTCTCGTATGGATTGCTGAAGTTGCTTGGATTCCAAGAGGGGAAGTTGATGGATACAGGCTATTTTGATCTTGTATTTGTGCATATTGGAGCTGGTGAACCGGTGGATGGGGAGGCAGATGAGGATGTTAACTATGGCATAGAGTATGTGAATGCTTTGGTTGGTAGTTTAATGCATGTTGCTCAACCTGGATCTGAAATCGGTTCCCGCCTGCACTTGTCCGTTGTAATGAGCTATGGTGATATCTCAAAATTTGATTGCTCCCATTTATCGACCTTGGTGTCTAAGGACAATGCGGACTCTCGTCTGTTGAGACTGTTCCCTCGTCAGAGTTATACTATGAGAGGAGAGAAGCCGAGGGAGGATGTCAGGTATCTGCAATTTAGTCCCACCATGCCAGCAGGATTTGGTGTTGGCCACTATGACACTCCATTTCTAACCCTAAATTTTGATCAACAGGCACCACTGCCCCATGCTAATTGCTCAATGGCAGGATGCTGTAACCCGCAAGGATACAGCTGAGACATTCTCGTTTGAGGACTTTAAGGAGGTAACAATCAAGAACTAGAAGTTAGTGGTCCTTTTTCATTCAATTTATCATGGAGGTTATTCTGGTGTTCCCACTACTCAACGTTTGGTTTTACTAGAACCCGAAGGCTAAAAGATGATGAGACTGAGAGGCGGAAAATAATTTGGCATAAAAAAAAGAAGAAGAATTGCATGGATTTTTCTCTCCAATCTTCAAATTTAACCTCATTTGCTGGAGTTTATCCTCAACTTTGCTTGGTACTACCATTTTACCCTTCCTCATATTTCCTGATGTGTCTAGTTTATTCCTGTTCTGTGCAGCATGGTGGCAATTTGGTAATACCTGCGGACAGGTTTCTGCACGAGATCGCATTTAAACTTTGGAAGGCTCCTAAATACGGGGCATGAACATAGATCATCTGGAAAGTCCATTTTTATGGGATGGACTCCAAAATCTAGATGTACGCCAGAAGACGGGGATGAAACTCTCCTTTTGGCCTTTTTCATTCCCTTCGAATTAGAGTCTTTTAGTTCCTAACTTCTCCTTCCCAGGTAATGGAAATGGTAAAGTTCCCTGCTCGTCAAGATGTTCTATTTTCGTTGCCAAAAAAAGATGTTCTTCAATGGGACCTGCAACATTTCTCTTTGCAAACATGTTGTTGGATGTTAACTCAATGGGCACGATTGGATTTAGTAGGAGTTCTGTGCATCAACCCCGGATGATTGCAAAGTTATATCGGCTTAGAAGAAGCCGAATAAAAGTCCAAGCTGGTATCTTTGCATATTCCTGCGGAATGTGTTTGTTCAAGTGAATCAGGTGGTTAAAATGCGCAGTACTCATCTTCTAGTACAGCAAACTTTTTCATACCAACACGAATATCGCGTTTTCACACCTTCGACTTTGCTTACTGCAAACTATGTGAACCATGATTTTTCACAATAAGCAGTCTTTCACATTTTCAAAACATTTTCGAAGCCTTATTCTTTTTAAATTTAAAACTGCTATACAAAGCCAAGGCCATCATGTTGCTCTAGTTAGACTCAAGGATCTATTCCAAAAAACAAAAAATGGAACTCTTGCTTCAGCCGTAAAAATCTAAGTATATAGTAGTTTCAGTTCTTCACAAGGCCTTGTCATCTGCCGTCCATCAACACAAACCCAGGAAGACACATTCAACACGTGATCCTTTACTGTGGACATGAGAAACTTACACTCTGAATCTTCTGTACCTTTTCTTCCCTCTATAAGGCGAGGTCAATATTGGTGATGCTAAAGGTCTATCAAACCCTTGAACCAATAGTTACCCAACAAAAACCACCCGAGAAGGAGCATTGAGAATGAGAACAGGCCAATTATGAATGGCCACCCTACCAGCACTAAACCCAAACAAAGCACCAACATGAAAGGTAGGAAAGCTCTCATGATCGACATTACACTGACCCATTGGCCCTTAAACAGCACCAGAGTTGCCACATTTATCATGTTCCATTCCATCGATCCGCCATAACAGAGACGGTTCAAACAATTGGCTGCAAATGAGTGGCAGTTGCAGGTGAAGAGGTTGTATGTTTTGTGCTCGAAGTGGCGTGTGCTCAATCGCAAGGCGTCGTCCCAAGTAATTGCAGCCCCATATTCTCTGTGCTTGAAGCCGTACTTACACGTATGTTCAGCTAGATTCGCTGGAAAGCAACACTGTTTCAAGATTTCAAGTCGACAGCATGAAGTTAATATACTTTTGAAGCATTAATAAATGAGAATAACATAGGCATATCTCCAAAACTAGTGCTCATTTTAAAAAAAGGGAAAATTACTGTGCGAGGCAACACTTTGAAAATGGTCCTAATTTTGATTTTATTCACACATAATACGACCACTTGTAGTTTTATCGAAGTACAGAATGAAAGTATACCTGTTTTCTGTCAAGTTGGATGTACCTGGCCACTGCACCAAATGCAAAGCTATCAACATTCACTAAATTGGAACCAGAAAAGTCTAATATAACTCCGTCTTCCCGACAAATCCCAACATGTCCGATGAAAGGAGCCAACCATGAGACCACCGGTAGTGGTGTCCAGACTAAACAGCATGGAAATTTGTCCTTTGTAGGATCTATTTCATCCAATGGCCAGAGCTCATGCTGAATCCCGGGTGTCAAACCCATACGCTCAATATCAAAAGCGGCTTTGAGTTCCATAGACGTAGAATATGTCACATGTGGCAGGCGAATTGGTGTATCCATACCGAACAATCCCTTCGTCAAAAAACAGCACCAGACATGTGAACTTGCAAATAGCCTGTAGTATTCCACTCTTATAGAGGTCTGCACAGCATCTAAACCTCATGAAACCTGAAATAGATTGATAGTAACAAAATTTATAAACATATGCATCACTTTTCCTGCTTGCGTAATTTTTAATAGGAATGAACCGCTAGATATACGTTTTCAGTGTCTAGAAGGATAATCTCAACCAAAACTCAAAAATTCGGGAAATGAGTCTATCCTTGCATGAAAGATTGACTTGGGATTTAGGAAGAGAAATGACAGCAAATATTAACATATCAAATGCCCAAGCCATATTTTTTGCAGAGAAAAGGATCCTGCAGACCATCACAACACCAAGAAGTTGGCCTAGGTAATTTATTGTCTGTATCCACCAGCTTCTCCGAATGGATAACACCTCAGAGATGCAAAGTATGGCTCCAATAAGCATCTCATCAGCTGAGCCTCTCACTCTGCTGTAGCTCAAGGTTTTTCCAACACAAAAGATGCATAGATCATCACACTAGTTTGATTTACTCTGCAAACTTAACCTCCTCAGACTGGATCACACTCAAGGTTGATAGATGTCTACTCTGAGTTGAAAAGTCATCACAAGTTAATTCTAGGATTAACTACAACACAACAATGACAAATGCACGTAAGATCTCCTCTAGTGAAAAGAACAACCAGGTCTTTTCATCTGCCAACCAAGGACGAAATAACCATGAACGAACACAAGTTCTCATTAATGGAAATACTAATCAACCGGCTCTAATTGGTAATTCCGACGCTAACTACGGGAAATATAGTCAGCTATCTTAAAGGAAACTGCAACTTACAATTCTGTGCAAAGACTCCGCGTAGCTTGAGAAATTCCAAAATGTGACCAGGAACAGACACGCCTTTTTCTTTTGCAGTGCAGCCCTTGACAATTTTTATCCAGCGACTGACAAGCATAGGCCCACAAAACAGGACTCTCTTTGACTAAGAATGCGAGACCACAAAAAATGGCTATACTTTTCTAGCTGAATAATTACAAACACGACCCCTGCTCTTCTGTTATGTCACCACGTTTTCCTCACTTCTTGTTCTCTCTAGAGACATCGATCACGCAAAGGAAAGAGCGTTCAAGAATTAAACTTTAGCATCACTCGTCTCATTTCACGGCAATCAGATCAAAACCCAGAAAGGCAACACGCATTTCATAACACACACACGAAAAATCAGGACAAGTCCTCACGGAATGCAATCAAATCAAGAATCTTGAACAAGAACCGCTCACAAGAAACGGCGGCGCGCTCCTCGCCTTCCCAGGACAACGATCCGATCAGAGCCGACAATGAAGAGAACCCACGCTGCCCGCGACGCAAAAAAAAGCCGACGACGAACTCCTTCCCTCGCCGCAGCTGCAAGCTACTCTTCCCGCCGTCAATGGCGACGATAGAAAAAGGACAAGCCCCACCCCCGCCTTGGGATTTCAGCAAGAACGAACAAGAACCCACGAAGGAAACTTAATTCCCAATGAAAAAATCCAGAATCGGGCTGCGCTTTAAATCATGGGAGGTGGTCGCCCCCCGTATTCAATTCTCGAAAATAGGACGGACGGAGAGAAGTCGGGGAAGGTGCATGAACCGGGGCCCATTTCGGTAATTCCCCCCCTCCCCGAGGCGGGCCCCGCCCGGGCACACTTTTACAGGCTCTCCGGCGCCTGCAAATCAGCGGCTTTTCGGACGGATTAACGTCGTCGGTCGTGCGTGCAGGAAGGGGGGGAGAAGGACAGGGGACGAGGAATTCGTGGTCGGGACGGAGGAAGCTTCGGCGTTTCCCATGGAAGGAAAGCCATGGATGGATGATGAGCACCGCTGATGTCACGTGAATCCCGTTTCTCTCCGGTTGATGCTGATTTGTGGCGATTTCAGATTATGTCGTGCACGACTGCACATGGTCATTCAATGACTAGGGGGATTGAATTTAGGTCTAACAATATGAAAAATCCTAAATTATAAAGACCGTGACAAATTTACCAATCAACTTTTTGACTATCAAAAAGCTAAAACTGATGTGTACGACGAATTTGTCTCCGTTAATTTTCATCAAATTAGATTAATAACACGAAAGACCATGGACATGTACAATTGTGATTGGTACATGTTAACTACCACATCTGATGGAAACTAATAGAAGATAAACTTGTTGTAAATATACTGATTTAAGATTTTTACTGATTAAAAAATTAATTTAAAGTAAATTTATTATAAATATATCAGTTTGCAGTTTTTTTTTTTTTTCTTTTGTGACATTACATTGAATTTAGACCTAACATGAGTGGTATCCTCACCGACTAGAGTAATTAACATGTGTTTTCAATGGTTATTTGACCAACACTAAGCTCATCTCAGCATTCGATTATATGATCATAACTTTTTTTCTGTTCAAAAGACCAATTTGACAACTCTCGATACTTTGTCGTTAATTGGATGGAAGGTGGCGTGTCGGGTCTGAAATGTAGTCCTTCAAATTCGACGAACAACCATGAGCTTTTATTTCGCGATCAATAATTTCCCGTAGGCCCATAACTGACGATGAGTTCTTAAACGGGTTACTAATTTCACGTCGATTGCTTTCATTTTTTTTTTTCATTAGCGACGCCATAAACTTGTTGGTAAATCACGAACCCCTCATTCCTGATGGAAACATCAGTGAAGAAGAAGCCCGTTCACTTCTGTGAATAATTTTCATGCATCAGCTGCATTTGCTCTTGGAGTTGTGCATCTTCCGTTCTCTTTGGCTCCATCATCTCTCTTCATTTAGGGATACTACATGGAGGCAACTGTATATACCATATTACCATGTATAAATTCCAGCAGAGTAGTGTCTACAATGTACAGTTTCTATGCGATTAGGGACGATGGTACTTATCAATCGACATCAATACCGGGTTCACCGCAGAACGCGTCTGGTTCAAAGGACCGGGCTGACTCATCCCTGTAAACTCCCGGTATGGCTCTTTCTCTGTTCTCCTCGAGCCTCTTGTTTAAAGCCTTTTGGCTCTCCTCAATGTTGACGAAGAGGAAGACGCATGCGAATAAACTCACCGCGAGTGTCACAAGAGTGTACTTCAATTTACTGAGCACGGGCTTCACCTGCACGATCAAACATCACAATGTATTCTAAGTGACGGACTATGAGATGCGCTTATTGCTACTCTTCAATAAGACAGCAGTTGATCAAATGCATCTTTGGATACACACAGAAAAGAGAACATGAACATATTTGATAATTCAGAGATATTACAGCACCACGTTTGCCCGACCCCAACAAACTAGATGAGAATAATCTGAACCATTGAGCAGGCATGTGTGCGACTGCATGGACTGCTTATTTTTTGTCGATCAGACATTCAAAAATTCATGAGAAAGACCAGCGAGTTGCACGATGTCAGTATACATACTCACCGAAAATGAACCGAGAAGCCTGTCACGAGCCAAGACTTCTGCTGTTTTCACCCATACCTGTTCAGAAAAACAGAAATTTAATCAGCTCAATCTTATTCGTATATGAAAGTTAGTGATGGAGAAACAGCTTCACTTGATCCTGATGTACTATTGAGAAGTCAGGACTTCAACTAGACCTGCAATTCAACTCCATGGTGACCGCACTCTTGCCTGAAAGGACCAAAACACAATGATCTCTCACAACAAGCTAATTTGACTTGTTTTGCTATTTACGGCGCTAAAGAACTCTTATCCCGTTCTGCATTCTTTCTCAAATTAGCAGATAGCCACTATCGCTTAATGCACTTCTCACTTGAGTTTTGCATTAATACTAACAGGAAAAGTCATGAGAATCAACCACTCATAACCGCCATGTAAATATTGCCCGTAATACTATATCTCAGCTAAGCTAGAAAGCTCTTCAAACAGAAGCTCTTTGGTCAGCAAAGAATTCTGCTCCATGTCAACTATGGCCTACTATTATCCAAGATTATATACAAATGTATCACTCACTACTTTATCATAGTTGCTCTAGAAAACATTTAAAGCAGGTTTCTTCTCCCGAATGAACATCTGATTCACACCTTCAGCTTCATAAGATCGGAAAAATAGGCTAGGAGGCTAAAATATGTTTCTGTACAACGCCGCTTCAAAATGTGACGGACTCTACCACAAGAAACTGCATACTTCTTAGAAAAAGGAACAAAATTTCATGCTGGCGATGCAGTTACGTATAATGATTCCCATCGACATTGCCACAGAAAAGGGCATTTACCTGGCCGTCGTACCACCCAGTCTCCTCATCTGAAAGTGTAAATAGGCAAATAGACCATCAGTTCACCAATTTTATACGTCATTGGAAACCAAATTACAAGACTAACTATGCCTGCACAAGATTTCCAAGAAGGCGGATTCACAAGAAGAAATGGAAACAAGCACATCCTATAGACTTTCCTCAGCACGACCAACAAGCACCCAATGGAATTTAACTGTCCTTGCTGGAAGGCACAGGAGTTCGTTGCGGCAAATTTCCAAGAAACCAGACAACCCCAATTCATTATAAAAAGATTCTACTTCTTTCAAGTAATGATACCGGCTTTTTCATCGTTATGTGAATACCACCTTCCATGCTAGTAGATTTTTTCTCCGCCGATTGATAATTCTCCTGATTTCGACCTAACTTTCCTGCGATTAATTTACCCACATGACAGAGACTATAAAGGAGAGAGAACAAGAGCAACTATTACATTCAACGGTGGCACTGAGCAAGCGATTCCCAACATAAGCCCAACCCAGATACATCCTCACAACAGCCAAAGTGACCACCACAAACCCACTTGAAACCGCACCCAGAATCCGCTTCACCGCCTCAGATTCGGGTGATGGAGCCCCTAGCCACGCGACCGGCAATCCGACCAAGATTGAGAAAGAAGCACCTGTCACGAACAGTCTCGAACAATACTCAACAAAATCACCAGCAGCCCAAGAAAAAGGGAAGGAAGTTGAGAGGTTTTGGTATTCATTGATGGGTTGTTGCTCCAGGGGAACAGGGCACTCTGTTTCTGAAGGGGTGTTTCTGCCATTTCTGAAGGAGGAGGAGGGTATTCGTGGGAGGAAGGTTTGATTTCGGTGGAGTCTGTGAGAGGGCTTGGAGGTTCTGATGAAGGAGATGAGTGTTGTGGGTGTGTTTGTGGAGGGAAAGAAGAGGGTTGGTTGGCGTGGAGGTTGGTTTGATGAGAGGTGAAGGGTGATGGCCATGGCTCCGTGACTCTGTCAGATTTGTGTCAGTGTGTCTGTTTTGCTCAGAGTCAGAGATTTGGATAAGCTCCCCTGTTGCTGTGCAGATATTTTTAGTGTGTCGTGCGTTTTGAGTACTCTCCTTGAAATTGAGGATTTGATCGATTTGAGATTCATTAGAATTGTAGGTGGTGAACCTGCTCCCATTTCAAGTCAAAAATAGATAAATGGACATATTCCACCGTATCGATGGGGAGTTTGTAGTGACTGATGAGGTCAAGTCCATAAAAAAATTATTGCTAATTGTCCGAAGTGAGAAGCAAAAATATCATGATAAAGACGTTCTTCAATAATATCATCATGACTCTCAAAGTCATCCACGGTCATAATACCAAATCAAATACGACGAGTAGTGGATCCTAAGCTAAACCTTGGCTAAATTTTGAAAATCTTGATGCCATGATGCCTTTCAAATCCTCCTAGTCATTATCCAACTACAATAATTCTTGTTAAGAAGAATGCTCATGTTGTGGCCTCTTTCTATGACCATCATCCTCACTAGAACACATAGATAATGGAAAGGAATAAGCAGGAGTGGCGACAATACTTAAATTTCACAAATGGTGGTGATGATCAAAATCCTTTTTCTGATTTCTGCAAAGAACCAAGGAGAAAAATATCTGAGCCATTTTAAAGGTGGATTGTCAATTTATTTGTTGGTAAGAAAATTCATTGGTGAATTTGTTGCCATTGAAATTCGGCCAACTCTTATGTTGTCTGAATTTCAATTTTCTTTTTCTTAACTAAGCTCGAATGTTGAACTAGTATTAAAATGATTGAATTGCAAATAAGGACTATTTAAGCACGGATCGAATCCAAATATACTGCGATAGATTGGAATATTTATTAGAGTGTCGAGTGATGTTGGGTATTTTAAGACTTTCGGACATAATTTGCATACTAAATGATGTAGCAAACTATAAATGAGTTATATAAAACTTCAATAAGAGTCTGCCACATTAAATGATATATTGAATTTGTAAATCAGTAGTAATACACCTAGCATTGTTCAAGAGATAGAGTTTATGTGGCTTTTCCCGGAACTGGTCCTATCATGCATCGAACCTTTTAAACTCTAATTTATTTTGTTTTCATACAGCTTCATCAGTATTTAAGAACACTGATGCAGAAGGATCAGATAATTGTTTCATGGAGTGCTACTTCTCGTTGTGATTGCTGTGACAGTGAACTTCCTTAAGCAGCCAGAGCCACTCACTTGACTTTCAGCTCAAGTGCAATAGTAGCTACCCACGTCCCTCATGCATTTCACTCTAGAGAGTCAGGGTTTGTTATAGGAACCCAGAGACGCATTCAAAGGTTTTAAGCCAAATAGAAGAGATTTATTCCAGGCCATAAAAGAAAAGGCAACAGAACATGATGCTTCCACAGAACTCAAGCTCAGATAATGGATGACATAAAATATATGAAATTGATAAAGAAGGAAATCTAAGTAAACATGACATTAGTGCCCTCAGAAAGTCAATCATATTGCTACGAGATCCTGCAGAGGAGATTCTACTGCTTTGCTTTGCATGCATCTGCTTACATGGCCATTTAGGTCATCGCACAGCCAAACGCAGAATAGGGGTTAGAGAGAGGAAGAGCATGTATAGCAGAATGCTTAACTTACTAGTTGCAACGACTGTTATTGAGAATGTATCAAATTATCATCATCATCATCATCACCATCAATGACAACTAGATAGAAGTAGAAGCAGATGAGGGCATGAGAAGTTTATATACATAGATTTTTTTATTTTTTTTTCCTTTTTTGTTTGGCTTTTCAGCCTTTTCAACCCATCTTTCCTGGGTTTCAAAGAAATTCTGCTGACAGCACAGGAGGGCCGAGTTTCTAGGCGGTAGCTGCAGCCGGCTCTTCGGTGTATTGTGATGCTGGGAGGAGGGTGCAGGTAAGGTTGCGGTCTCCATAGACATTGTCAACACGTCCTGCAGTATAAATAACAAAATCTCTTACAACAAGATGCTGGGAAAATACTGATTATAAGAATGAGTCAACACTTGGAAACCAATCTTGTCCCAAGTCCTAATCACAAGATCTACAGGGAGTGTCAACGACGGAGCTAAGGTGAGCATAGGAAGATAAGAAAAACTGAATTAAGGTCTATAGTTTAGCCTGGGGATTGAGAAATTTCTTAGTATTTAAGTTTAAATTGCCAGGCAGGAAATATAAACAGGTGAAGTTCAATCTAAAGAAACTTTTGGGTTATCACAGGATCAAACAGTCCATGAGCAAGAGATCAAGGCATCAAAGCACCCTATAATGGTTAGTATCTCTGGCAACATCGACTATCTATTGTGAGTTCATTTTAGAGACCCAAAATAGGAAAAGTTGCAAACTTCAGCATTTCTTGCTGCTTAGTCATGACTGTTGAACTTATAAAAAATTTAATTCTGCCTAGTGAGCAAGTTGATGCATGCCACAGAAGAATGGCTCATGCGGACTATGCTGACTTACTTAACCATGTCAAATATAATCAATAGATACGAATGTTTTATTCCCAAATATACCTGTACTTGGCCAGAACTTGGAAGTACGGAGCCACGAAGCAGGGAAAGCTGCATAGTCCCGAGAATATGGTTTGGTCCATGCATCTCCCATGAGCAATGATGGTGGATGAGGGGCTCCCTGCATTTTTCATATTTCATTTTTCAGCTCTATGAACATTCTACAGTATTATTCTTTACCAAAAAAAAAAAAATTCTACAGTATTATAGTTAGTGTAATTTGTTAGATAGGTCCGGTTTTATACCACATATGTTATATATGCCTAGATTAATGTAAAGATAAAGAATCTTACCTTCAAGACATTATTGTGGATATCAGCTTTGCCCTTTTCGATCTCGGCAATTTCTTCCCTAATCGAGATCATTGCATCACAAAATCTGTCCATCTCAGCCTGAAGAATCGAGAAGATTCATCTGTGTTATGCACTAACTAAGCCTTTTACAAAGAGGATAAAAACACATACACTGCTAATACCTTGCTTTCACTTTCAGTGGGTTCAATCATGAGCGTGCCAGGTACGGGCCATGACATGGTTGGCGCATGGAATCCATAGTCCATAAGACGTTTGGCGACGTCTTCAGGCTCAATTCCAGCAGTATTCTGAAAAATGAAAAAAAAGAAAAAAGAAAAAAGATAGTCGTATGCAGAAAAACAAATCAAACAGGTGATTGACAGTAACAACCATAGGGCAGAGGACTACCTTAAAGCCTCTTAGGTCAACAATGAACTCATGAGCAACTGTTCCATTGACTCCACGGAACAATACTGGGAAGTAGCTCTGAATGACAAAATCATAACTGAATATCAAATTGGTAATCAACAATAATGAATATGAACAGATACTGTTTTCCACCTTCTTCCCTAGGATGGAAAGAAATGGAAGTCAATTAAAATAATTAAGGGAGGATAAGGAACCTCCAAGCGCTTTGCCATATAGTTTGCATTTAAAATAGCAATCTTTGATGCATCAGTAAGACCCTTAGAGCCCATCATGGCAATGTAAGTGTAGGAGATTGGTAAGATTAATGCAGAGCCCCATGGTGCAGCAGAAATTGTTCCAAGCGGGTTGGTCTGGTCTGGGGCGGGTATACCACCTGTTGGGACCTACAATATGAAAAGGTAGACTTAGCCCTTATCACACACTTGAGGAGGATACTGAAATTGAGTATCCAAACAGAAACCTACAACAGGATGTGAAGGCAAAAATGATGCCAGGTGTTTCTTTACGCCAATGGGGCCCATTCCAGGACCACCACCTCCATGAGGAATACAGAATGTCTTGTGGAGGTTGAGATGGCAAACATCAGCTCCAATAAACCCGGGGCTTGTCAAACCCACCTGCAAGCATTTGTCTAGAATTTGAGAGGGAGCATTATGACTGATGCAAATAGCCAGAAGGGAACAAAAACATATGCATAAAGAGAGAAGCTTCCATCCCCAAGGCTGGAAAATATCAGGAGCCGATAAACGCTTAAAAGGATAGTAAATTGTCGAGTGCGAAAATTTTAGGTTAGGTTCAAAAAGAAGAGAATGCACCTGTGCGTTCATGTTAGCCCCATCCATGTACACTTGACCTCCATTGTCATGAATAATTTTACATATCTCATCAATGCCTTCCTCATACACACCATGAGTGGAAGGATAAGTAACCTGAATTTTTATCATGCAACTCGCATTAAAAATTGGGTCAACACATGAACCATATGATGATTACAGAAAAGAACAAAAAGAAAAGAAGTTTCATTTTGCATGAAAATCCTCACCATAAGGGCTGACAAGTTATCCCTATTTACTTCAGCAGCCTTCCTCAACTCTTCGATGTTGATATTGCCCTTGGCATCGGTTCCTACAGCAACAATTTTCATGCCACACATCGCAGCACTTGCTGGATTTGTCCCATGAGCTGAGACAGGTATGATACACACATTACGGTGATGGTCGCCTCTTGCCTGCAACATCCATTCGGTGCATTGATTTAAGCCTGATCTACATATGCATAAGCCTTATTGTATGCAAGAGCAATAATTCGAGGGGGCACAGATGAAAGTTGGAAGAATATGCATAAGCTGAGATTAAAAGACAGTATAATCCTCAGGCACTTTTAAAGAGTAATATTATAGCCTCACGTTGCCCTGTACTATATGTAGCAACAAAGTATGTCCTCTACTCCAAAAGCTGATGACCTTCAAAAGAAGTAGAACAGTATGCAGAATCGCATAGGCTAAAAATTGAGTCTAAGGAAAATGATATTTCCAAAAGGTTAGCCAAATGCCTTCAATAAAGTTTTCGCCATATTAAAAAACGAGCATTTTTTTCCCAGAAACCATACTGATTCTCTGTCCTTGACTAGAGTAAAGAAAAGAGAGTCCCCTAAACTTAAATTTGTATTATCAATCACTGGCCAACAATGCATGTTAATAACTTTGAGGCTTAAGCTCCAGGTCAAAGCATGTCCAAGATAGAACAAGCAAATGACACTAATATTGGTAAAGAGAGTTCAAAGGGGGCAATAGGAGAAGTTTTGCCTTATTTAAAAATCATTCTCCTAGTCAATAATTAGCCATTTCAACGCTAGCATCTGCAGTCTGCTTGACATTTAAGAGGAATCCAGCACAGTGATAGATGAGACAGTACCAAGTGATATGCACGGATGACCATGAGTCCTGCATACTCTCCAGCAGCACCAGCATTTGGTTGCAAGGAGAAAGAATCAAACCCAGTGAGGGCACAAAGCAGGTCACCTAAATCTGTGAACATTTCCTTAAGAAACCAAAAAAATAAATTGCAATAAATTTTTGGAAAGAGAATCAATACATTTTGAGAAAGCTGTGAACTTCTGCTTGACAAATTTATTTACTTAATATGTACCTGATAACCTTGAGCTTGCTCAATCGGGACAAAAGGGTGAATGTCAGTGAAACCAGGCCAAGTCACCGGCATCATCTCAGTGGTAGCATTCAATTTCATTGTACAAGATCCCAATGGAATCATACTGTGACACAGGGAGAGATCCTTTGATTGTAATCTGTGGATATATCTAAGCAACTCATGCTCTGTGTGGTACCTAATGTAGAGAAGATATAATAGTCAGAATGGCTTAAAGTTATTAGCCACAAGTAGTGCATACTACATGAAAATGTTTATACGTGTTAAAAATCGGATGGGACAGGATAGGACTCTCTCGGATCAGCCCGGATGGGACTGCAGTCTGAACCTCTGGTGCAAGAGATGCAGCACTAAATGGGACCTGTGAGAAAATGTGGATAAGGAACATTGATTAAACAAGATGAAAAGAATAAAACATAACTTGAGCTACTCAGATGTCAGAATAGAAGTTCGATAAATCACTCACGGGCTTGCCACAAGCGAAAACTTTGAAAAGCTTATCAACATCATCCAAGGTGGTGGTCTCATCAAATGCAACAGTGATCTGAAATACAACAGAACTCCAATAAACTTCACAGGGAAGTACAATATGTTTCTCTGGAGGGTTGCAGCAAAGGAAAGATACTCACAGTGTGCTTATCTACAATCCTCAAATTGATCTCATTCTTGTAAGCAGCATCAGCAATTGCATTGGCATCAGCACACTTAACCTTCACTGTGTCGAAGAAAGGAAGCTCCTGAACTTCCATCCCAAGTTTCTTTAGACCTAGAGCGAATGCTCCTGCTAAACCATGGACTCGCTGAGCAATGGTCTTGAGGCCTTCAGGACCATGATAAACAGCATACATAGCAGCCATGTTCGCAAGCAATGCCTAGACAGGATGAGAATTAATCAGAGAACTCGAAATTAACTCCATAAAAAAAAGCCACTTTTAAAAGCTGTGCATCTGAAAGCAAAATTGCAAGCTACCCAGTAAGCCTCGCCATAAATATTAGGCAAACAAACTTTAGATTATTTCCTCAAACTCAATCGAGAGAGAGAGAGAGAGAGAGAGAGAGAGAGAGCACAGACATTCTAAGGTGTCAAAGATACCATACCTGAGCAGTACAGATGTTGCTAGTAGCCTTGTCTCTGCGGATATGTTGCTCTCTAGTTTGCATTGCCATACGCAGAGCAGGTTTTCCAGAAGAATCAACACTAACACCAATAATCCTTCCTGGCATCATTCTCTTGTACTCTTGAGAAGTAGCCAAAAATGCAGCATGAGGACCTCCATATCCCATCGGTACACCGAATCTTTGGGCTGAACCCACAACAATATCAGCCCCAAATTCACCAGGAGGCTTTAACATGGTCAGAGCCAGCAGGTCACTCGCCATGACCACTTTAACCCCATGAGCGTGCGCATTCTTCACAAACTCTGCATAATCCAACACTTCTCCTTCAGTACCAGGGTACTGAACCAGAACACCACAAACATCTCCTGACTTGTAGTCAATGTCCTTCAGATCGGTAGAAACTACTTTGAGGTCGAACCCGTCAGCCCTTGTCTTACAAATATCAAATGTTTGGGGGTGACAGTTGCTGGCAATGATAAAAGTTTTTTTCTTTCCCTTTTGAATATTATTACACATAGCCATTGCCTCTGCAGCAGCAGTCCCCTCATCGAGCAATGAAGCATTTGACATTGGTAATCCAGTGAGGTCTGTGATCATTGTCTGAAAGTTGAGCAAGGACTCTAGACGCCCTTGAGATATCTCAGCTTGGTAAGGCGTGTACTGCGTGTACCAAGCTGGATTCTCCATAATGTTCCTCAATATAACAGGAGGAACAGAGGTGTTATAGTACCCCATCCCAATATAAGACTTAAAGACTTTATTTTTCAACTCCAAATTCTTCATGTGCGCAATCATCTGACCCTCGGTCAGCCCTTCATCGAACTTAGAAAACTTCATCGAATCCAAACGGATCGATTTCGGCACAGTCGCATCGATGAGAGAATCAAGATTATTAAACCCACAGTACTCCGCCATTTTCGTTTGCTCCTCGGGTGTTGCCGAATTGTGGCGGCGAGGGAAGGTGTCATTTGGTTTCAGTGCCTCAACGGAGATTGATCTAGCTTGAGACCCGACACCATAACTAGTACCACTGGATGAGACGTGCCTACCCACCGACATATCTGATCTAGAACTCCTGGACACTGAACCGTGAGGAACCAACGACGAGACATACCTCGAAGGCGTGAATATTACAGGTGACGAAGAGCTCAACAAAGATTCGTCCTGCCGGTATTGCTTCGACTCGGAAACCAGGCGTTTGAGGATCGCCCGGTTCGCCAACCGCCTCGCACGTTCCATGTTCTTCGCGAATTCGAAACAGAAACGAGGACGAAGCAACCGGGCTTACGTTCAGCTGGACGAATCAAAATGGGGTCGTCCACGAATGCTCTCAAGTTGCTATCCTCTTTGTCATTCCATGGCTGAACGGAAGGGGTGCAAGGCTGGCTGGTGTGTGCTGGTTTTTGAAGGAAATATGTGGGAATACCATGTAATCAATGAAGTATAAATAAGACTAACAACAAGTAAAAATTTCAGGAATTCAGATTTCCAAGATGCGGTGGTGGCAATGAGAAGGTGGGTGGGTGACTGGGGCACACCCATTGAGATGAAAAGGACAGTTTTTAACGATACCCTTTGCATGCTACGAGATAAATAAAACGAATGGAAGGCGTTGAAGCGAGAGCGGATTGAGTTTCAATGGATCAAAACGCTTCCCTAGCCATTTCAAGAACGTGGGCTGCCACTGCCAGGAAAATCCCTCCTTTCCTTTTATTTCTGGCCCGGAAAATGCCTCAGCTTTTTTCCTGGGAAAATCTCAGAAAACCTTCGGTGGCAGATTCTCTTACACATTCAGCTTATCCCCAGCCCCGCCTCACACGTATTAGCTTTCAGGAAGGATTGTGAAAACGGCGGACATGCACTGATCTTTTCCTTCGCCTGATTTTCCTTCCTTTGCTGGGTTTTTTGCCCCCGGATTTTCTTGTTTTTTCAATTATAATATTGACTTTTTATCAAAAAACATATCGAATTTATGTTATTTATTCGGTGAATGGTAATAAATTGTGGGATATTCAAGGTCCTAAAAAGCTTATCCTGTGTAAATGTCTGTGGCCGACATTGGCGCATGTACCTACATGGAGCTTGCTGCTGACTCGGACTTCCTGTCCTCACTCTGGAGAGCAGTACTCGTGTGCTTCGAGCGTACCGTGACCCATATCATCAACCGTTGAATTACGCAAGTGTCTTGTGTGATCCAACTGATCAGATCATCTGTGGCGATAAAAAGAAAAAATTTCCCTTAATCATGAAATTGCAATATAATGTTGCAACCCCCATATTTATTAACTTCTCTCTCTCTCTCTCTCTCTCTCTCTCTTTTAGTTTTGTTAATATGTAGGATTTTAGTTACTATAATTTAGATAAAATATAATATGGAACATAAAACACTTAGGAATATCTAAGAATACATTAAAAAAAAAAAAAAATCCTCAATACACAAAAAAAAAAAAAAAATGTGAAAATGCTTAATTATGACAACTAAATCTTAAATAAAAATAGAATATATATATATATATATATATATATTTATAAAAGAAGAAGGAATGTAGCCATCACTTTAAATTACAAATAAATGATCGAGAACAGTTTTGTTTTTTTAGTGTAAATGAAGTGAATTTAGTCATATAAAAAATGAAAATAGCATCATCCTAGATTATGATCTATTATAGATCCCCTATGAAAGTTAGGACCTTGCAAATAACCACAAAAACCATCTTCACCTCACACCAAACCTTGCATCACATATGAAACCTTCGATTTGGAACGTGCAATTCATTTTTTCACGGTTACCATTATAGCTTTGAAAGTAAAAATTACCATTTACTTTTCGAAAGTACCCTTACCGCTCTTTGACTCCGTCTACCGAGAAACCCTCATTCACAAAGTCTAGATCCTAACATCTAACCTTAGCTTGACCACCGCTAGTTCCTTCGTGTTGCCAGCCACCACTGTCGCGGCCTTTGGGTTACTTGCCTCCTCCATTCCACCCCTCGGCAATAACCCAAGCTCTCTCTAGAGAGAGGATGGAGGGACGTAGCGATGCGGTGGACAATGATGGTTGGTAGGGATGATCGAGTTCAAAATGGGTAGATTCCATATTTGGATCCTGTACCCAACTCTATTATAATTGGTTTCCCTTTTTTAGACCAAATACTTAATCCTATTTACAATGGATCCTGTTTTGGAACTATTTTATTTTTCCGATCCGATTTCAGGATCAACCCTATTTCTACTGGACCGGTTCCCTTTTTGTGCACAATATACTTCCCTCCTAATCTTGCACACTCACAATGCCTATTTCCCCCACAAAAGAATGAATTTGCCCTTCTTTAGTATAAATATGTTGCTGGAGTGAAACTCTGACAACAAGAACAGAGAAACCGTGCCTGCATCCAACTCCAAATTCGAAAAGGAAGATTTTAATAAAACACCAATTCGCTTAGCAAATCAATGCACCGACACGAAGCCAAGCCACTCATCCCATTTCCAATTTCCGCGTTTTAAAGCTCACTCCTCAACGCAAACGACACTTCCAAAACGAGAAACCAACATCCACACCCAGGTTCCTGCCTTTCCACTTAACCGATCATAACACAAAACGAGAGCCAAAATCAGCGAACCTGAGGGGCATATCACAATGTGGGGAGCGCAAAGGAGGAGGAAGAAGGAGAAGATCCAGGATTTATGGACGACGTCCGGAGGACTGCCCGGTCACGGAAGAGGAACGACGAAGGATGAGCACCGTGCGCATTCGTGAGAGGAAAAACGCTGTGCGAGTAAGATTAGAAATCACTTACAAAACCGGTTCCCAAACAAGTCCGGTCAATTCGATTCTCAGGTGGGTATTCACTCAGAACTGAGAACCGGACTAGTTCAAACCGATTTCAAATTTTGGGAATCAATTCCCGGGCCAGCTTCAATGGGAACTGGTTCTTGGCCTTGTTTTCCAAATGGACCGGTCCGGTTTTTGAGTAGACTCGGTCCGGTTGCACACCCTTAGCGGTTGGAGGTGGAGGGGGTAGTGGCCGCTAGCTGCATATGGCAATGGATGGAGGTTAGGCACTTGGGAGGAGGCTGGTTTAAGGGTAATTTAGTCATTTCATCTTGTAGCTCTACGATGCAAATTAGGAAATTTTAAAATAAGAGATTGAAAGTGATTTTTGAGTCAGAAATGAGGAGGGGCTTTTAGTATTTTTATTAGACATTTCTAGGAACTAGCTAGAAAAAAAAATAGAATTACACAAACAAGCACGCTGAGAAAATGTGAAACAATGTTTTAAATGTATAAAGCAAGAGAAAAACTTTTAGATTTTATTACTTGAGATAATGGATTTGTATTATGGAATGCATAATATTTAAACCCAAACTTAGATATGATAAATAAATAATTTAACTTGTTGGGTGCGAACGACAGAAATTACGATACTAATTGTTCAGAAAGATCACAGACACAATCAAAGGAAACACAATCTTTAACTTTGTTCTTTTTAAATACCCCCCACCCAAAAAAAAAAAAAAAACCCAAACGCTTAATTCTAGATATAGGTGGCTCACCACCCTAACATTATTCTAAAGATTAGTGGTTCATTCCCGCTAAAAACATCTAGAATTAATTATTGAAGAGAGGAGGTGAATCTTCATTATAATCCCGACCAAGTATCATAAATCCATCATATAAAAATTAATAAGCTGCCCTTTCATTTACAACTTTTGTACAAAAGCTTGATGTCGATATCTTCCTCTAACTTGGTTTCATTTGTAGTAGAAATACCAAGAATAGTGAAAAACATTTACGTAAATTTGATTTAATAAGTGATGCAACAAATTATAATTGAGTATTGAAAGTGAGGTGGACGCACCAAGAGGAGCTTGGCAAATCACTCTCTACACTAACTTTTTGAACTGGTCTTAGAATCTCCATGTTCTTTTTTTCTATGTACACTATTGTATAAAGTAAAGAAGACTTTTACTTTCAGGAGATCTCAATTTTTATTTTCTTTCCCGGCTGTCCATAATTACTAATTTCACAAACATTACAACCTTTGACAAATGGGTAAACTAATGAATTTATTTAATATCTCACACGTCTCACTATCAATCTATTTTATCCAAAAACAACCTTCCTGATGGGATTTCAAATCTTCAAATGTTAATATTTGTCCACATATTACTATACATTTCCTTTTGTATGTTGTGTACTCTTATCAATACTTACTTTCCATTAATTAATAATTCAAATATATAGCAATAAAATGATTTTACTAAATCTTGCAAATAACATTTTGTACGCGTACGCAATGCTTGTGCTTATTTGCTATAAGTACTAAGACAACTAGAGACGGATAGAGGTGCAACTGGATACTAGCAAAGGCCTGGTTTAATTAGGCAGAATGAGGAAGCCAAATAAGGTCAAACTTTTGCCAATTTCAGCACCTACCGTTTAGCCAAAAGAACGGGAAAAATGATATCATAAAGATGATGTGCTATTTTCCTCGTGAGTTGGTATTTATCAAACTTCTAGCTGACTTTTCAGAAAGGAGCTTCTGAGTGACATTGTGAGCAGCCGGTGCTTCCACCACCAAAATCCAAAGATTGTCGCCAGATACCTAACGCAAAAAGGAACAACATTTAAAGGATGAACCAATTAAAAAGAGATATGCAACGTGGGGAACATAAAATCACATCTCACCAAACGCAAAAAGGGTGGGTAATGAGCATTATGTTCGGTTTTGATTCATTGCGGAATGAATTTCGTTCAAGACTGCTGTTAAGGAGGTCGATACTGGAGCGTTAATTGTTTCCGAGATCTGTTTTTTGTTATTACACGCTTGGAAAAGGAATATCTTTCGGACATTCAAGTCCTTCGTTAAATGATATTATGATGTGCTCCATATTGAGGTGCACTTGCAAGGATGTAAGTGAAGAAAATCTGCATTAAGACTGTGGTGTAAGATTGAGTAGTTAATATGTCATAATTGATATATACCTCATTAATTTAACATTTTGAGTAAGGATGGGTTGAACCGTATATTTTAACAAACTCAAGATTTGAACTTCCTTTTGTTGATTTGCCGGAGTGAAAGTATCTTCTGCCGTACCTCTCTAACAAGTAGTATTAGAGCTGATGATTTAGGTGGGCCCAGCCTAATTTTTGTAGCTTGGTGTATGATGAATATCTCAAGGAAGGAATCTCAGGTGTGACTCCCTAATTGAGGCAAGCAAGGTGTTCCCCAACTTCCCACGAAGCTTAGTTGTGTTAAGGTGATTGAGGTGGAGTTCAAAGGATTGATATTGTCCACACCAAAATTCGACAACATTTGTCAAAAGCTGGCTGGGCTAAGATGGAAACTCAAGTTGTGATATTGTTGGTGCAGAAAGAATGCCTGGATCAAGAGGAAGCAGTCTTTATGCAAGAGACTCACATGCGAGGGGGGAGTGTTACACAAAAAACGTTTCATTTCATGGATGTGATGTGAGATAAAATAATTAATGTATTTTAGTTGATATATAATACATTGGCTTAAACTATTGAGTGAAGATGTTTGACTAAATATGTTGATGAATTTGGACTTAAACTCTCTCGATGGTTTCCCCGAACGAAGGTATTGAATTTCTACTACACCTCCTCCCCATCACACTAAACCAGCTTGTGTGAGCTTAATGATTATCTTTACATTTTCATTTTAATGTTGAATAAATATTAATATAAATCTTACCTTTGCATTTGTTTTCCTTTTTTGACAAAAAAAAATGATCCCTTCATTTGAATAAGGGTAATCCCTTTTACTCATTTTTTTTAATCCATAGTTTTTCTATTTTTTTTTTTTTTGGTCCTACTTTACTTATATTCTAACTCTCAGACTTTTACCCTGCCCCATTGCAGAGCATGGGAGTTAAAATCCATACTTGAAACTAAATTGTCCCTATTATAATCCCCCGAGAAAGTGGGGATTCGAATCCCTTACCTTCCCCTTCCATGTTGAAAGAGTGGTCATTGGGACAAACCCCAGTGGTTGAGTTTTTCTGCTATTCGCTAATGCAAGAAAATATCAGAGAAGAATATCTCTTGAAGGGAATTATCGAGCCAGACTTTCTTTTAAAATTTTTAAATTCTCTTCATAGAAGAAAATGTCTCTTAAATCCCAATTCACTTCTATTTATCATGCATACTATGGAACCTGTGAATTATATTCTCAATTAATCGAACCATAGTAACAAGCTAGCATAGCAAAAATTTCGATTTCGAACAAAAGCTCTAAGTTTGATTTCTCTATTTCTGAAACATTTCTATTCCGAAATAGAGAAATCGAAAAAATCGAAAAAAATTTTTAATTTCTCGGTTTAAATAGAAATAGAAATAGAAAATTTTTTTCTCAACTTTTCAATTTAGTCCAAAATATTTTAGATCACTAATATTGAAATAGAAATAGAAATAGTTAATTTAGTCCAAAATATTTTAATGATTTTTTAGTATAACCATTTCAATCAATATTGATTGAAAATCTTAACTATTGGGCTAGATGGTGAGAATTGAATGAACAAGGCTTCATTTGTTGCACGCAAGAGATTTCACGCATGGTAATAGTCAACTTGCCATATTCATATCTAATGAGTCTTTCCTTACCTACTCTTCCATAAGACGCTAGACAACGGCTCTATCTAGCTACCTTTTTTTTTAATGATAAACTTCATATTAAGGCGGTAAAAATGGGTCAAATCATTAGGGTTTCATCTGATTTTTCTTTTATAAGGAAAGGAGATCTAATTAGGAGTTTGTTGTTCTTGTAAGAGTGTTGATGAAAATACAGATTTTGATAATAAATTTTTAAATAATCCTAGTGTTGATAATTTTGAAAAAAATTGGTGATGATTTTGAACATGGTGAGGATTTTTTTAACAAAATTTGGAAAGAAATTGGAATTAGACTTGAAGTTAGGATTTTTTTTTTAGGAGATTAGACTATTATAATCATGGCTATCATTAGACTTATTTGATTAATGTGAAATCAATTTCGGCAAAAACATAACGACATATTCATTACAATTGAATTTCAATTGATTTTTTTTTTTTTTCGCCACGTTGTTTATTTTTCGAAAGAAAATATTACTTAATAGGAAACATAAGTACATGTAATAGGAAATTCCATGAAATTGTATTTTCAACTTACTATTTTCCACTATTATTTTGTATTTGAGGATGTCCTATGTTGTTTTAGTATTATTTTGATTATTATTTTGTATTTGATGATTTCCTATGTTGTTATCTAATCAATTTCTATTCCTAGAAATAGAAATTTTATTTTGTTATCAAACGGTTTACATTCTAGAAATAGAAATTTTGAGTCGTTATCAAACGGAAGTGTTTCCTCTATAGTGGAAACGGTGTAAAATATGCAAACTTCAAAATTTCTCCATTGTTTTGTGAATAATAATGATTTCGAGCTATCTTGCTTCAAAACAAAGAAAGTACATATTTCACAAAACAAAATCCTAAATAGTTCGTAATTAACCCTAATTGATAACGAAATCCAAAATTCACAAGTAAAAGCAAGTGGTCTGGAAATAATTAATTAAGAGTCTATTTGGTAACACTCTTATTTCTCTCAATTTCTGTTTTTTTGTTTTCCAAAACAAAAAAAGAACAGAAATTCGTTTGATCACGTCAACTAATTTTTTTATTCCCTGGAATAAAAAAGTAATAAGAGAATAGATTTGGAATAGAAATAAGAAAAAGAAAAAAAATAGTTTCGTACTTCATGGAATATATTCTAGAAACAAATCATTTTCTTTCTTTGACTTTCTTTTCTTCTTCTTTCTCGCCACCTGCCATCCACTATCTCCCACCACCGGTTGTTGGTTGCCGTCGATTGCCAGTCGCTAGCTGCCAGTTGCTAGCCATCAGATGCCACCACCGTCAACTAGAGGATGAGCAAGAAGAAGAAGAGGGGGAAAAAAGAAAAATCTAAAAAAATTATTGAAAAATTAAAAAAAAATTGTACTTACAAAAAAATTTATGGGTCATACCAAACATATTCCTATTTTTTATTTATTTCAAGAATATAAATTTTATATAATTACTAGATGTGTTCTTTTACTTAGAAATTGTTCTAAAGAATAAAAAAACTATTTTTGAAAAGAAATTATTCCCTACATGAAATGTTACTAAACAGATCCTAAATAGACCAATATCGGAAAAGAATCCTACTCATGAAATGGTGGATTTTGAGGGGGGAAACAATTTCAAATGGGATTCGGATTAGTTCTAGTTTCATAACTCCTCTTGATGAAAAAAAAGGCTTATTGACTTAAGAACACGCAAATTTTTGTTCGCGGCTTGCCCTATTAATTTCTGCCCTTTCGCATCTCTTCAAAAAGTCATCAGCAATAACCTCCGCATCAAACACCTCCACTTGGGGAAAAACACACTCTTGAGTTGGGTCCAGACCTTCAAGATATAACAACTTCTCATCTGGGTGAATATGCATGAACACAGAAATGTTTAGGAAGTGAAGGGTAAAGGTGATTTTTCTACTGCTGAATGAGCAGCAGTAGTTTGCGTGAACATTATTGCCTGAACCACGGCAATGTCCGACTTCTTCGGCTTGTCTCCACGAACGCTTCGAATCGAATTCCCCAAGATTTGATTAAAAGGACCTCAGATTGTTGTTGGTGTATTGTGCAACTATGATTCGGAGTCGACCCAAAAGAACGCCGTCATCATTCTTTCAGAAACAGGCTGAGGTACTCAGTGTCACGATCAGATGTATGGATTTGGAAACTTGTGAAGCCTCACGATCTCTCAGAAAAACCTTGTTGCACATGCTGTGTCTGAGCTTTCGTACATGTGTTGCCTCGGATTTGATCTTCCAACCTGCAAACTTACTTTGATACGGATTGACTTTCGTTAAAACGAAGATAGATGGACGTAGATCTTGCGAAGAATTCGCTTATGTTGCACGAGGATGAAAAGCAAGAATAGAGACGAAGCTCAATTCTCAAGAAGTTCTTCCATATTTGTGAAACCCTAGAGCCTAACTAGAAAACTAATGAGCAAAGACAAAGCAAAAAATTCTAATGACATAACTTTTTACCTAGTCAGATTATTACTTAAGAAAATGAATCATAATGCCTAACACTCAAAATAGTATTTAACGTTCTGGAGATTTGCAAAATAGAGAAACAATATCAAAACCACAATCTTCAAAATCATCAATCCTGCGTCTATCTTATTGCTTGTCGAATTGAGAATAATAATTTTACAATGCCGAACTCTCTTGCGAGTAATTAAAACATTGTTTTGAAGAAAGAGTTTAAGTACTGCACAATACATTCATATGGCAAGATCGAATATTAGGACTTCTACTCGCATCTTGACAGGAGCTTAATCAGCTTCTTCCTATTAAAAAGAAAAGGAGTTAAAAAAAAGTCCTATTAAAAAGAAAAGGAGTTAAAAAAAAGTGTAGAGAAACTTGCATTGACGCTCAATTTCTTAATATAAACTCAAACAAGTATAGAAATTGCATTTGTTTTAAGTGCATAGTCATTATTTCAATCTTGTAAACTCAAGTAAACAAAACTATTTCTGCCTTGCAATGCAGGGAACTCTCTCTTCCCTCTCCCTCTCAATGTCTATAAAAGACACAACAATAGCACAACCAAACAAATTCACAAAAAACAAGACAAATCTAGTAATAAATGCAGAAATTAACCGTGAACAAAGCCACAAGATAATTCCATCAGTAGTATTGCAGCTTCCGCTTCATCTTGTGGAAATGCTCGTAGAAATGCCGAACTTTTGCTCAACCCTAGGGTGAAATCCCCGAAAAAGAGGTTCTTTTCACCATGAGAGGAAGAATCGGCTTGGCTGGTGAATTGCTTGCTTTGTTTCTTGCATATTTGTCCAGCATGACTAGGACGAGATTTCTTTTCCTTGTTGTGCCCTTTCAACCGCATTGAGGTTGGATCAGTTGTTGCAACTGCTGCCCCTCCAGCAGCGCCTGCTGCAGCAGCTTCTGCCATGGCTCTTCTTGCCTTCCTCTGGCGAATCCCGCATGCATTGCAAAGAGACTGCACTAGCGAAACATTATAAAAAAATTGACTTCTCTTCTATGAGATACAAAAGTAATCACATGATGAAGTTATCTATCCTCAATGTATAATGCGTATTTGTATCTTGTATAAGTTTTAATTAAATCCAACTAATAAAAATTGTTAAATTAATAGCAAGGAGGCAACTTCTAACATGTTTTTCGTAATCAATGTCTTAGCCAGGGTGATTAACATAGTCCAGAATTCCCAGAATTTATTAAATATAAGACTACTAAATGGTGTTACATGCACACTAAACAACCTAGCTGAAATTTGATTTAAACAATGATCTGTATATATGTAGACATTCACTCGATCATGTATTGTAGAAATGAAACTTTACTGTGAAGCCTTTAATCCAACCACACTTAGTAACATAACAAGCACGGATGTGACAAATCTCTACTTGTTTGGCTTACAAATTTGGGCACAAAACATGTAATCGTGTGATTCCAAATTGGTCACACTTAGTTACATAACAAGCACGGATGTGACAAATCTCTATTTGTTTGGCTTACAAATTTGGCCACAAAACATGTAATCGTGTGATTCCAAATTGGTCTGTGAAGGGGTAAAAAGAATAACCTTGGGGCCTCGAGGACCACTCCTCCAAAGAGGGGTTGTAGTCGTGTTGCAATCCGCACACACTCTTATGGCATTGTTGCCGTTGCTTGAAAACCTAATCTCAGTACGATCTTGTCGATGATGGTTCTTAGCAAACTCGTCCACAAATTGCATACTCTCATCTTCTGTAGATCCGTTGCCATATGTTGTGTTCTTCATCTTCTGCAGGATCCTCATTTTCAAAGGCATCCATTTGATGCCAAAATCTCTGTTCACCTCCTCCCCGTCTTCACCGTTGAAGGAAAAAGATTTTTGTTGTCCTTGATTGCTAGTTTCACTTTCACTAACCATCGGCTGGAGCAAAGACGAAGATGAGAAGAGACGCATGTGTTTGGATGCGCCATGTCGGTCGGCCTAAAAGTTATGAAAAAGATCATGAACTCAAGAAACTGAGTAATTCAACAAAAAAAAAAAATGGATTGTAAAATGAAGAAAGCATAGGTTTAAGTAATTATATATTTCAAGGTGGATGGATTGGTACAGCGAAGGATTAACCAGCTCTTGTGAACCAGTTAATTAATTTATAGATCAAAATAAATCAAAAGAAGGAAAAAACATAAGAAGATGAAATCCCTCGTTGTATATGTGATTCTTCTTTTGCTTTGTAAGCAAATCATCAAGCTTTCAGGGATCACAAATATAGGAACATAAAACACAAGCCGATCATGAACTGCTACTTGTAATCAAATAAAAGATGATCACAGTTATATGGATCGGTTTTATATCTAGACTCGCTGTTCAAAAGTAAATAAAGAGTCTTGAAAAATTAAATTGAATATGGAAGTGCTGAGAATACTGCTTGCCTGTTCCGCAGGAGTTTCTGATCTTCCACATGGACTGCGACTTTGATCTTCAGTTCCATTCGGAAGAGAAGCACATAGCATAGAGGAAGAAGGTGGTGATGATGGCGGTTCTTCATGAGGTGAAATGAAGAACTGCAAGGTCTGATCTTCTTTTCGCTCCAAAAGAGGAAAGGAAGGAGCCTCAGGAGGGTTCAGGTATACAGGATTCATGAGAGAGAGAGAGAGAGAGAGAGAGAGAGAGAGAGAGAGTATCACTTGATGACCTTTGTACCCCAGAAGCAAAGTGGATGCCGAGGGATATTAGACAGTTGAATCCATTAACGTCTAAAAACCCTCAAGTTTATATACGGCAAAATAGAGAGAGAGAGAGAGAGAGAGAGAGGAGGTGTTCTATGGTTGAGAAAGGAATAATACCATTTAACACTCAAGTGATATGTTGAGCTTTGCATCATTAATGTAAAACAAGCAATAGCTCGAACCTATCAAAGTTTTGGAACATGCTATCAGTATCATACTATGAGAAATTCTGGCGTGTAAACTTAATTTTTTATTAGGTCAAGTCAATTGCATTTAAAAAAAAGGGAGACTTGAGACTTAAATCGAGTCCCACCACAGAAACACAAGTTTCCATAAATCTTTACAATCTACCCCATATTTACATAAATAAGTCTCTAAGTTAATTTTCTCTCTACATCTGAAAGGTAAATACATGATTAATTAGTTTAGTAATGAAGATCAGCTTGTCACACAATACAAATACTAAGAAAAATATCTTCTTCTTTTTTTCATTTTTTTTTTTAAGAAGGTTGTCAAGGAGGGAGGGAGGCAGCTAAGAAGCGGGCCTGAAGGCATTCACGTGACTTCATGTCGCCCAAAGAAACAAAGGATATAGAGAAAGACAAATATAAAGGAGGTGTAGAATGCTACTACTCAGGCCCCAGTATGACAAAACCCTATCTCTACTGTTTCATCCCCACCAGTTCAATTCCCAATTTTTTTTTTCATGGCCGTTGGTAAATATACAAAAGAAGAATATGCAACACGTAATATCTTGCTTTCATCATGATCTTCAGAGACAATTTGGTTTTTACCCCTCCTGCACATGATCACATGCTTCTATCTGGCCCTATAGTCCCCACACTAACTGATCAAAAATCAATCAATGCGTTTCTCTCTCTACTCTCACGTTTCCGTTTCCACAACTTGGGACTCAGCTTCATGAAGATCCCGGAAGATCAGATTTCCGAGGCACAAGGTGACCTACTGCAAAAGAAATTCCATTGAGAGCCACACACAGCTCTCTCCTATAGCTGGGTGTAGCAGATGAGCAAATAAAAAGAAACCTGTAGATCAAGGTATTATTATCACGTGGTGTCTGTATTAATTGGCTACCTGGACTGGGAACTTAATGGTGTTGGAAAGTTTGGTATCACTTGTGATCCCACACCGATGAATTTTGAGAAGAAAGATCCGAATTTGAAGCTTTCTGAAAGTTCATGTTATGATGATCAAGCCAGAGAGATTAGATTGGAGACAGGAGAATGTAGTCCATTCTCCATGAAGGTTTGAAGTTGTGAAACCTTTTCTGGGTTTTTGGAGTGCATGGGATTTGTGTAATACGTAAGATTAGGGTTTCTGAGAGAACTTCTGATTTGTTGTGTATTTCAATTCCTATATAGTGAATTTTTCATCCTCTACCTCCATGACCGAGCCCTACTAAATGAACACATCTTGATCATTGTGTTGCCTTACCGTCGTAAAATAATCTGTCATATCAAAGTCCACTTTGATGCATCTAAATAGCCTTATGCTTATTTTTGCATCAGTAGGTTGACATCTTGGTGATCTAACCCTTGTTGAGTAATTCTCATTTGTCCTCACTAGAGTAAAAATTCTCACGGTGATGTAAATAAAATATGAAATATTGAGGATCTATGAGATAAATGAAATGAAGATGGGTAGAGAGATCTACATGCATGGGGCAAGCAATCTCTGACCTTAGTCTTGCCAAAAAAACATAATGTTTTGTGCAGGCTAATGGACAGGGACAGCCTTCCTCCAGTCCCCCACCGTCTTATTGCTTCCTATTACCATCAAAACAGCGAAAGAGAAAGTCAAGAAAACAAAATATTTCCAACAAAAAAAAAAAAAAGCACTAAAAATTGAAGATTTTCAAAAGAACATGCCGTGAAAAAGGAATTAATAGATTTTTATAATCTGTCATTTGGATTTTTTTGTTTTTATTTCCTTAATTTCCTCAGTGAACAGATGTATAGGCTCAAATAAAGAGATGGTAGAAAACAATGGCAAAGAGCTGCACAATGATGACGTGATGCTTTCCTTTTATGTAATGCTATACCAAAACAAGCAAGTGAGCTAGGTGGTGCCCAGAGATGCAAAACTAGGGTTCTACCTTGATACAGATATAGAGCTTCGAGTTATAGTCCATACTCTAGAAGCGTTCAAGAATCAGAGGTTGTCCGGCCTTAGACGGCCTTCCATTTGTACATGTTACGCTCTAAATTAGGAGGGTCTCAATCCTTGAGTCCTTAATGGGCCGCCGATCACAACCGATTCACCAAGATTTATTTATGCTTCATGCATCAAATGTTTTCCTGTCGTCCTTCCTCCAGGTTATCCTCTCCTCCGAGCTAAGATCATCCAAAGCCTCATTCGGTTCATGCGAAATGTCTTTTCAGGAGATGCTTTGAGATACCAAATCTTCAGAAGGAGTTGAACATGTTCCAAACTTTATCCTCGCTACAGAGGCCGATCTCCAAGTATTAGCACTGATTGGTTTGGTTGCCCTTGCATATCCTCGGAGTGAAGACAAGACTGAAGTGATTATCAGCAGCAATCTGCACCACACGCAAGAGAACTCTTGCATGCGTTTGAACGTCAATCTCATCGCATACTGATTAAAAAGATAGAATTTGGTTGACCAGAGATAGTTTAGAGACCAGATAATTCGGGTGGTGATGAAGAGGCGTGCTACGTTGGTGTCGCGAGAGTCACAATTGGGGTTTGGCGTGTTTCGGATGAGGGGAGATTAACAGAGAGATACGGTGACAAAGACATAAGCCACAAGATCACGCTGGAGAGAAGAATGTGCTTGAGGAGTTGTTGTTTTCAACCCTCTTTGGATTTTGCTTCGCCACTGGTCCATTTGCGACCCAGCTCCAACTCCATTGGCCCACTCTCTCTCTCTCTCTCTCTCTCTCTCTCTCTCAAACACATAAGAGTTAACAGCCCGAAAAATACAAAACAAGTACACATATGATAAATTTACCAAAAACTAATTTCTTGATAATAAAAAACTCCACGCTAGTACATCCGTGACAAAGTTAACAACCCGAAAATACAAAACAAGTACACATGTGATAAATTTACCAAAAACTCCACACTAGTACATCTATGACAAATTTATCTTTCGTTAGTTTTTGTTGAATTTTACTGTCAAAATTGCCGAGTTGAATGACATGTGGCAGCTAACGGATGTACTAATTTGGAATTTTACCTTTTGTTTATCACATGTGTATTGGTTTGTATAAATTTGTCACAAAGTTTGAAGATTTTAGTGATCAAAAAATTAGTTTGAAATTAATTTTGTCACAAGTGTACCAATTTAAAGTTTATAATAATCAAAGAATTAATTTAAGATAAATTTGTTACATGTATACAAATTTTTAAGTTTTTTGTGGTATTAACCAAATAAATAACTATCTGTATTTCAACTTCTACTTGCTTCACCTGATCAACAGGCGAGATTGGCACTCGGCACAAAGTGAGCGTGCTTAGGCAAGTTGTTCTTGTTCTTGAGTCCAGCCTTCCTACCTTGGCCCCTCAGGTTAACTCTCTAGAGAAATTTTATTGATTTTTTCAAGCATAAGCGAGCATGGACAAGTATCTTCAAGGCAGGCACAGGGAAAACCTATCCAATGATAAGTTCTAACTACTTGCATGCATGCATTATGTGCATGCGCGGCCTAATGAGCATTTATCTATGTTGACTAGCCAAGCGAAAAACTTATATATGTCGACTGTCATCCTCTCGATTTTAAGATTTTTAGAAAAGCGATATGATTCGATATGTTGGTAGAATTTAATTCGAGAATTCAAATTGTGATACTCCCACTTCGATTATTCATTGGTTTTTGAAAAAAAAAAAAAAAAAAAGGGCAAAACGATACAAAGAAGGTTTGCTCTTTGGGCAAAAACAAGATGAATTCAATTGCTATGAATCAAAATGGAGAAGTGAAAAAACTGGTCAGGCAATCAAAGGGAAACGATCATAGAGCAGGAAGGGCTTTTTATGGCCCAACATGGTGTAGCTAATTCAGCCCAAATGCTTAGTGGGCCGATAATACATCTTAGTGGACGTGGGTTGTTTTAGGAACTTTTTTTTTTTTTTTAAATATATATTAAAGTTCGCTAGATTGGATCGACGGCAGGTCGGGATCGGCACTCGTCCAAAAAGTCCTTGTCCAGACTCACCCGTGACATATGAAAATTATATTTTCTTCATAAGATGACCGGGCATAGATGATGCTAACCGGGCATAAGCTGGCCGGCCCGGCTCCAAGAGGAAGTACTCTTGTCCAAGCCCACCCGAACCGTGCTTCAATTCGAGCTGCTGTCAGGCCCATAATCACTTGGTCAGGTATAAGTAGTGCTCTTAAGAAGTTTATTAAATCTCATTTCACCTTGTTCTACAAAATTGAGAATTTTCTTGTAGTGGTTAGATTTGATTTTTTGGTAATGCATGTATATTCATTCTCAATATATCTCCACAAATAACTATTAGTTGGTACTATAGGAAACTTGTTAACAAAACTCATTCGTAATGTAGCTTTTTTGATTCAGTTTTTGTCGACTGCCCTATATGACATACCGTCACGTTAACGATAAAGTTGGTCGTAAAAATTATATTAGAATTTTGCATAAATATTTTTAATTAAATTGATAAAACTGAAAAATTTAAAATTGAACTAATATCCATACGATAAATTAACGATTGATTTTACCATTTCCTTGATAGGTGAATCCTCAAAATCTTGCTGGTAAATCACAAGGTAGTATAGTGATAATATGGAAGCTGCGGCCACGGCATACGCTTTCTATCGTGGGAACTGGACGCCTCATAATTACTGTGCAAAGTAGGTTGGAAGTATAATTCCTGAAGCATTAAAATCTATATTTACAGCACCACTCGCAATATCCAAAATAAATAAATAAATGAATGAATAAATAAAGGGATTGAGCAACCACTCTAGCATTCTGATAAACTTCATAGCTTGTACAACACTAGGGCACAGTCAGATTAATAATGTTGGTTGGAGAGTCACCTCAAGGAGTTGGGTTTTAATGAAGATCACAAGTAGATGGAAAGTACGGAAGTTGCATGGGTTCTCCTTTAATTTTGAGGTCCTCCTCCTGCGTGAAATATGCCATTTGTGTTTCTGCCTGTTCCTCTTGGGCTACACTCTAGCTACCGGCCTAAAATAATCACGAAGTGATGGTAGTTCTGGATTAGTGTATCGTTGAGTTTTGGACGGCGACTCGAGTGAGGACTAAAGTCCGAAAATGTGGATATGCCCGGGGAGGTTTGGCTCGGTGTCGGGGTCAGGGTTGGGGTTGGGGTCGGGGCCACGGGCAAGGGCCCAGGATGCTGCCCGGCCACAAGGCTGGGTGCCGAGGCACATAGGCTCGGGTTGCCGGTTGCCGGCATGCCTCGGCTAGGCACTTGGATAAGCACAAGCGCACTGGCCATAAAAGCGGCCGTTCTGGTCTAGCGGGGCCGTTGGGAGATGCCGCGAACTCAATGGGGACTGGTTTCAAAGCCTCTTTTTTTTTAGGGTTGTACAGACATCACACATCAAAGTATGTTGAGAGTGTTTTTTGGGGTTCTCTTTGTGAAGTAAAAGATTGTGAGAAATTGTCTTAAATAATGGATGAGGATTGATTGGGTGTAGTCGAGACTTAGGATTGAGAGACGCACAAATTTAAGCTTGTAATCTCCTTGTCCATAATAGATTTGTCAATATTGTCTTCTCGTGGATATAGGTCTCAACTCTAGAATGAACGGCATAAATCTCAATGTGTTTATTTATCTGATTCTCATTTGCTATCTCCTTTAATCTCACTATTCGTGCGAACTGTTGGACCCTATTATGCAACAATTCTTAATCTTGTATTGTCCATGAGTCTCTCAATTAATTACCTAAAATACATCCTCAAATAATCATTAGGTTCGTATGTAAGGTCCATCCACTTAATTTTATTGTTTTTATCTTGGGAATGGGTCTTCATTTCCAACGGGAATGATGCTAGAGATATAAATATGTTGTAAAAATTATCTAATCAGTTATAAATTTATTGTATGGATATTCATTCAATTTTAAATTTTTTAATTTTGTGTCAAATTTTAAAATAATCCTTCCAGTCAATTTTATGAAATTTGTAGCAGTAGGAGTTAGATTTTATTCTTTGCTTGTACCCCAATCCCCACCTCACTTTTTCGCCAGAATTAATATCGGTGGGACCATGTCATTGCATCTAGCTACTACAAGCTATAGTCCAAATAGAGGATAGTGTGGTCTCCATATGATTATGGATAGGTCAAATCCAACACTGAGAAAAATATTTTCCTTTATTCTGCTTGCAATTAATTGTCCTCTAGAATATATACAAAAATTAATACATACGCACGCATTACTCCAACAGTTATACAATTAAAAGACATAAATCATAGGTCGACTTAAATATGGAGAGTCAAACTTTATATTTTCGGCCCTTTTATTTGAGGTAAAGTAAAAAGTTTTTTTTTTTCATTTTCCTATCAAATTTTAATATACTGTTCAAATTTCAAAAATTTTAAAAAAAAAATTCGAATTTTTTGGGTATTTTAGGAAAGAATCAACCCGTGATTGTCACGAAAGATTTTGCTTAAGTAAAAATTAAAAGTAAAAATCAATCCAAAGACAGCATAATCGTTTTGAGCAGCCTTATGGCTACTAAGCAATTACTTTGGAGAGAATAACATGACCTTTTGTCTGAGAAATATCAAAACTAAGTGCTCTAAGTAAAGAATCGTGTGAAATTTTGAGCTTTTGGAAAATTCAATATGAAGTTCATTTTTTTTTAAAAGAATGATCTATGTAGACTATTAGACTGAGTCTAGGTAAGTAGAATTTTGTACATATCCAATTGAAAGCTGTCACATCGTCCAATGTTGGTGAGTCGGTTGATGTTGACATTATAGCAGTTGTACTTCTAGAGTAATTATAGAGATTGGTTTAGTAGTTATAGAGATTTGACCTGCAAGTTTGAGTTACATCACAGATAGTCCTGACCAATGATATATGAGTTAGGCAAAAAGTATTTATGCGAATCTATCGGACCGTCTAAGTGAACTACTCGAGTAATAAATGGGTTTTCTTGTCATATAGTTGAATCTCAATTCGGTTTGATAAATTTACGAAAAATAAGTGCTTTTTGTTTATTTGAATATTAGCACAATTGAAGGTACGGGTGAGCATATTTCCGATCCAACCTAAGAATCAAATCAAATCAAACGGAATGGCTAGTTTTGGATGATTTGGATGGGCACCAATCTTGTTCCTAATTCCAAAAATTGTGAATTGGCAACAATCAATTTGGTTCCCGGTTCCACGCAAGAAACTGACCAAAGGGGATCAATATGCCTTAACTTGCCTTTTTAAAAAAAAAAAAAAAATCTTCTCCTAATTTTCCAAACTAAAGCTACATCGGGCCTCTTGCACTTGTTAACGTTTTTGGGAAAAGCCCACCCGCAGCAGATGTGTCTTTCGGCAAATATGAACGTTACTTTTGTTCTGGTGCTCCATAAACACATCCCGACAATCATGCTCCTAGAACTGATGCAAACATTTATTTAATGATTAAATCGAAAATAATGCTCTCTTTTTTTTTTATCTCTTAATGTTGGAAAACTTTCACTTGTAGTGAATACAAGGAAAAAGAAAAAGGAAATGACCACTAGTTCCTAAACCAACTTTGGAATCAATTTGAACTAGTCAGTTCATTTGATCAAATGTTGAAAAACTTTCACTTGTAGTGAATACAAGGAAAAAAGAAGAAGAAGGAAATGACCACCGGTTCCTAAACCAACTCTGGAATCAATCTGAACTAGTCAGTTCAGTTTCATGATCAAATGGGCCACTTCCCGATTCCAAAAGTTGAAAATTGACATTGCCTGGTTAGATCCCAAGTCCTAGGATGGGAACTGACCAACACTAATCACCCCCTGTTGATAGCAATATTAGGAAATTTCATATAATAATTAAAGTAGGAGGTTCTGAGCCAAAACAATTCCAATCTTTTTAGTCTATTCTCCATCTCTCCTATCGTTAACTAAAATTTATAGAACAATTAGTAGTGATTCTATAACATTTATCATATCATATATCGACTTAGTCTAAATTTGAGAAAGCCTTCGCTCTTTTCCAAAGTGCTAGGTGCTTGCACTCTAGCACTGCTCAACAAGACAAGAAAGGGATATATAATAAGACATAGGTACATCACCCTTGCACATTCTTTTAGACAATCTCTAGAAGTACAGACTCGTGTATCTTTGATAATCAAATTACTCAATGGGTGTCAAAAGCGGAAAACATCACTTTCCATCAAAACCGATCATATACTACAAAGATTCGGAGACTGTGAAAGCACATCGAGAGGTACATGGAGATCAGTAGAGCGACCGACGACGAGAATACAACAAGTGTTGTGGAGAATAAAGAGGAGTAGGAGAGGGGTTTTTAAGTGCAATGTGTTACGGACTCTTGTCTTTTGCACCGGAATATGATACCAAAACTGATCTGAGCAAAATGTAAAGGATCCCACCTACCCCTAAAAAAAAGAAAAAGAAAAAGGATTTTAAGTCTTTCTGTCCTACCTTCACCAACTCGCACCTCAAGCTTCATCTTGAAAAAACAAAAAAACAAAAAAAAAAAGGCTTCATCTTCATTTTTTTTTTTTCCATTTACTATCATAAAATATTACACATATTGATTTGCAATTAGAAAAGAGTAAACACTACGAAACTGCTCCTGCAATGGCTCGAGCCCTAGTACCCTCCAAGACCCTCCATGAGCGGGACCCAGCTGAGCGCCTTCTCCAGCCACTCGTCGTCCATCTCCACCCAGTCGCCGCCGCCGCCGCCGTCGCGCCGTCGCCGTCCGCCTCCCCCAAAGCCTCTCCACCGCCCGAAGGCGGCAGCGACGGCGACGGCCTGCTGCTCAGCTCCCCGGCGCAGCACGTGAAGTGGACCCCGGCCATCACCGTGGACGCCGTCTCCGAAACCGACGCTCCGCAGTTCCCGTTCTTGCCTTTCTCCTCTACCAACGTGGGCGGCGGCGGCGGCGCGGCGGGGACGCCGGTGGAATCGTTCCGGCCGGCGATCTCTTCGTACAGCTCGTGCATTACTTTCTCCACGAGCTCTTCCTCGATGGGGAGCTCCGGGGAGAGGCCGCCCTCCTCGTCGGAGTCCACGAGGAACCCGGTCAGGGCCCCGGCGAAACCTTCGCCGCCGGCGGCCGCCTCGGGATCCGGCCTCTTCTCGGGGCTCAGCTCCATGCCTGCCGTGCGTGCGCAGAAAGACTGAAGGGGAAGAGGGACAGCAGAGAGCGACTTTGCGGAGAACGAGTATTATCTGGAAGCGACGCGGCACTTTTTGTAGGGCGAGCTGCATGGGAGAGGGTGCCACCGTGGCACGCAGGGGGTGACACGTAGGACGAGGGGGGCGTGGAGGGGGGTGACGTGGCGTCATCAATGACGATGGAAGATGCAGTAGCAGAGAACCATATGATATGCTTCAGGGTTTGCAGAGAGAGTTCTTGTTTTGTCGCGACTTGGACTGAGGGGGGAGTAGTAGTGGGTCGGTCTTTGAGTCAGGAGTATGATTGCTCTGGGGAGTAGAGGAGGAACAAAAGCTGGAAAATTTCAGGTGCTCCCAATTAATAATTCTTTTAAAAAATTTAGGGTTTTTTTTGCCTAATTGTACTAAAAGCCAAATATTATGTAGAAAATTGCGCAAGGGACTTGAATTTTGATTTAATGTGTAATGTAAACCCTAAATTTTCAGTTTGTTTAATGTGGTCCATAACCTTTTTATAGATGTTCATTTTAGTTCCCTAAATTCCATCTAATTTTTCCGGTTCAGTGACTAAATTAAATACGTACCACAATTTCGAGGATTACATTGAATAAATTAAAAGTTCAGAAACAACATTACGCATTAAGCTGAAATTTAGGAAACAAATTGAACAAAGTAAAAGTTCTAGGACCACTTTGCATATTTAGTCTAATTTCAAGGATAATTTACATCATTTTTCTCAAAATATTTTTTATTTTCTCATTAAAATTGAAAATATTATCCTTAATTTATATGATATACATTAGGAGATTGTTAAAGGGTGGGTTTCCATACACTTTGTTAAGCACTCAAATAAGGAAACACTACAGAGATTTAATGTAGTGCTTTTCTCATGTATTATGTATAATCGATGTCTTAAATAATTGAAACATTTATGTATATAGTATGCTTGATGAGTGCCTGATGGACATTTGTTATCAAGACCATCCATTCAAAAATGTCTAAGAAGTAGTATCTCGGGAGATTTGAACAAAAATAATAAAAACGTAAAATTCACTTCAAACAAAATCTCAATTGTTATCCTTATCGTTTAATTTGAGTTAGGTGCGAGTTTTATTAAATCTCGCTTATTTTTTCCCCCAAAATTAATTGTCAGGATTGCTTTAAAAATATGAAATGCTCTACTACAAGAGTACCCAATATTTTTTCAACAAAAATAGCCAACAAGCAAGCGCCTGGTGAATAATAATCGAGCACATCCACATATGAGAGCGCGATGCATACATCAAATTTGTTTGGGCCCCAATTGAAACTTACAAGATTTGACTGCATTGATCTACTTAGAGGTTATCATTACATTCGTAAATCCCCGGCTACGCTCGTAATTAGTTCACGTATCAAATGTTTGTGTTTCTTTGGATGATGCACGAATAATTAAGTTTCAATTTGATGGAAAGACGAACATAACTTACTGATTAAAACCCTATTTATGATATTCACTCGCTAAAAATTACAGAGTGGGTTCTTAGTCGATACAACTTTGGCTAGACATAGAGCAACCCTCAACTTTTACCTTACTTTTACTCTTTAACCAGTTCTAGAATGGGAAAAAGGGCGCAATTATAGCGGCACTAATGCATTGGCTCCCATCGGAATGGGAAAAGATCCAAGTCTATTATTGATGCTCAACTTTCACCCACCATTATAATTGACTTCACTTGGAATCATTTGCTCTCCATTTAAGGTATGTAATTGTGAATTATGATGCTTTTTGGCCCCTCGAATCAACAAGACACTTTTAGACAGACAAAATTGAAAGTCAGGCTTCCAATTCCACTAATCTTCATTCAATTTCATTGCCAACCTTCCCATTAAGAAACACGACATGACTCCTCGCTCCTCATTGATTCTGCCAGCAAGATCGTACGTGGGGAACTCACACCATTCATAGGTGTCGGACTATTAGATGTTAATGCACTTGATTAAGCATTGGAAGCATCCCAGCACTTGGTCAATGAGGGCCAGCCGAGATGATGCAGAATCCAACTATTCTTCAATCAACAGAAGACTAAACTTCGTGTCATTTATGAGATAATCATGCGTACACCTACTCTGTTTTTGTTCCTTGCTTGTCTTTCTTGTAATGTCGATCATCTTGATCATGACTCATCATTGTAATTGAGGGAACATCATTAAAGACAAACGTATGTCCTGTCAATTCAAGGTTGCAATCCCTGATAGATAGAACAAATGCTTCTAACGCATGACCGAGAGTACTGACCAATCAGACAGGATACAGTAAGCTGCGACTAGCACCACTATGTGAGAGGTTGAATATCCAAAGAATGGTGCTCGCGAAGCTGTTCTCAAGTTTTCAGAAGTATAAATTTCATTCCCATGGGGGCATCGGGGACCCGGTCCCCAAGCAATAGTTACATTTAGTCCGTTAGTAATATATAGCAGCCTGACAGCTTCGTGTGAATACAGTATTCAATGCAATTCCCACAGACCCAAGAGTTTGCTGTTTCATGGAGTTGCAGGCGAGGCTTCGATATGGTCATCTCCACAAGGATAATCTCCAAAACAATGGCATTATGGAGAAACGGGACGCGGCTTTACCAAAAGGCCTATTGATGGAGGCTAAGAAGTAAACCAATCCTCCAAGATATGGTGAGTTCAAGCTTCACAGATTTTACTAGTCAGTCATCGTCCGAAGGCAGCGTAGGGCTTTTAGAACACATATTAATCTTGTGAAGCTCTTTCATCTTAGTGGCTGGACGGCATAAACCTGGAGATTTCCCTACTCTGGTCATTTTTTTTTCTCTTGGTAAAAGAGACACTAAAACAAGCAATGAAATGGCAACTCTTTTACCTGAGCACTTTGGGATGTCCCACACCGCAATTGATGTAGGTGTACATCGAGGATCACAGATTGCTCGGTTGTCCTCATGATATACGTTCATAGCGAGCATCCATGAACCAATAGTAACATCCTCATTGCTAAACATTCTCAAGCTGAGAGCCAAAAATTGCACTGTCTCAGCTGTAGAAGAAACTTAGAGACGAGAATCAAAAAGCTGCTCTAGATGGAAAGAGACACGTAACCATGTAATCTACAATGACAGGAATGGGTGGTGGGAGAATGAAATGAAGATCCAAGGACAATACAGAAATTTGATGAGTACATCCAAGATGACACACTTGTCGTCGTCATGTCCGATATGAATAGTGATGGTAATCCAATTAAGCCACAAGAGAATTATCTGGAAATTGGATTTCCATATGCTAAAGAAGCTTATTAACCACCAGAAATGCAATTGTCCACAGTGCTTTGCTCTGCTTCGTTTGAATATAGAAGTTTATCAGGGACATAAATACATCAAAATCATAACATGAATGTAAAGCAGTCCAGTCTGTGAATTAAGAGTGTAGAGCATCCAACTATCTCTCTCGAATTCACCTAACAAGAGAAGTTCGACAATCGGAAAGAAAAAAGGAAGAAGAAGAACATGGCAGGAAAAAATATTAATACTAAGAGAACTAACGGGCAGCACAGATAAGTTGAAATGATGTACCTATTATTTCTAGCAGTAGCAAGTGAAGCTACCACTTCTGCGGACAGAACATATATAGGGCCATACCCATGCAAGAAATATTCATTTCCAATCAGATGGCCTGATTTTTCATACCTGAAAGGTACATATTAACAAATTAAAAAGTCTCTAGACAGGATGGGGCCCAAATACACATCCCCGAACGCAACCAAGCCATACAAAAAGAAAAATTTTCACAACTCTGTAGAGTGTAGAGCACTCACCATTTCAGTTTCGGGTCAGTTATGACTGGCCCTTTCTTCATGCATCCGATGTAAGTAAGAGAATGTTTTCGCTCTTTAGCTAATAAAGTTGCAAGACGATCTAACATGTTGGGAATCTATCATTAGACTGCATTGGAGCCAAGGACTACTACTCAAAGAGATTCACGCACTTAGATATACCTGGACGCAGATATATATCATCATCCGCTTTGACATAATATTCTGCTTCAAAAAGTTCAAATGCTGCCTTAAAATATGCCAGCCTGACAGGTAGACCATTACCAGATAAGCTCTCATGATTCATAATCATCAACCACGCTGCACATAAAAAGTAGCAGCTCTTACGTCTTGTATGGGAGCAATAAATATTCTTCTTCAATGTCAATGAGCATGAAATCCTTATACTCATCGACCTCTTTCTGAAGTCTGGCCATCTTCGTCGCATCCTTTGATCGCCCAATCACAAATCTAAAAGATAAACCAGTAGCTTGCTCCAACCTAAAAGGATAAGATCAATGAAGGAGTCTATGCCACATATGAGAACATGCAAAGGAAAAGAGTAAAAGCCAGTAGGGAACAAGAAATTCCTAATGTAAAGCAATACTTATTGAGTGATTCTGTCTAGAAAGTATGAACAGAGAACAGAGTGCCATCTTGAGAGCTAAGTACAATAAGTATTATTTGCAGTTTGCACCAAGTTATCTGCTAGCCGAGTATAAGAATGTCCCCAATTGCAGAGTTCCATATTAAACTATCAAATTCTACACATAAATCTTACCTGCAAAAATTTGATCATGAGCAGATAATGTACAAGAATGTCCCACATTTACATCTGTTACGCCTTTAACTTCCTAAAAAGAATGTCCCACATTTTCATTTGTTAAGCCTTTCACTTCCTAAAACCCAGGGAAAGAACACATTTTGCAGAGCATATTTGCTTCCTCTATGAACTAGGAGACAGTTGTGCTCTAAACCTCAGTCTACTTGTTTAAAAGTAATGTAGCATTGTATTGGCTATTGCTGAACATTGATTTTCTGTAAAGCACTCTGGGTCACCACATCACAACAGAATCAACCATCTTCACACACTAGCTAAAATCCCAAAAGCCAAGCTCAAAGCTATAGTACAAAAAACGGACAATGCGATCCCCATAATCTGATCTTGTTTACAAGTAATGTAGCATTGTCTTGGCTATTTCTGAACACTGATTTACCGTTAAGTACTCTGGATCACTACATAACAAGAGAATCAACCATCTGAACACACTAATTAAAATCCCAAAAACCAAGCTCAAAGCTATAGTACTAAAAACCAACAATGCGATCCCCCTAATCTGATTTTGAAACCTGCCCTGAGCACACAATCGACGAAAGACGAAAACTTTACATGAACCCAAGATCAAGTACCTCAAAAGCCCATCAGGGTCAGAAGCAAGCCAAGTGTTCCTAATAGCAGCTCGGCGATCGAAGGAGTCAAACCCAGTCTGAATGCCAACGACACCCAAAAGCTTGGGACGATCCACCGCCGTAGCCAACCCACCGTTCCTGCCATCGCCAAGCTTCCTCGAACGGGAAGCCGAATAGAAAGCCCGGAAAGCGTCCACGGTCCTCCCGCACCGGAAGACGGGCAAGGGCCTGGGCCGCCGGAGAGCATAGAAAGAGAAGGAGACTCCGGCGATGCCGATCACGAGGGAGACGACCGAGAAGGCGACGACGGCCAGGAGAATCCGGCGGGAGTACGGAGGAGCGGGGGCGGGTCTCTGGGGCTTGATGGGTTTGGAGTTGTAGGCGGCGGCGGCGGCGGATGACGGCGGAGGAGAAGAGGAGGTGCGGTGGTGAGAGAGGAGAGGCATTTCGGTGATTGCCAGCTGGATCGCCGGTGAGATGGATGGGATTGGAAGGTGTTCTTGATTTGTTGTCCTTGTTGTTGTTCAGTCGCTGGATGAGCTCGAGGGGAGATGGGGAAGTACCATCTTACTTAAGCTTCACTTCTGTTCTCTCTCTCTCTCTCTCTCTCTCTCTAGAAAGCTCCGGCAGCCATTGCAGTTTTGAGTCTTTGATCCTATGCAGTTCGAGATCGACTAGGAATTTTATGTCTTGAAAATAATCTGCAGCAGATGCATTCGCACGCTCGATATCGGGTCACGGAAAGTGGTACATCATCAAATGATTTTTTCCCTCTGTTCTTTCTTGTCTAAACCCTCGTTGTCAAGTTACCTGAATACGTGATTTTTGGACTTGTCACGAGAAATTCATGACAGCAGGAGATAGACTTGAGAACCTTTTGCTTCAAGGTACAAACACTTTTTGCGCCCACCCTAAAAGTTCATACTAATGAGTGCTTAGAAAGACGATCTTATAATTATGGACAAACAAGAATTTCTTGATTGTCTTGAGTGTGCTCACGGAATGCATCGCGAAATGGAACATGATGGTTTCGGGTGTGAGGATTCAGGGAAAATCTTATCATGATACGGTTGCTCCTTTGTGGCATGCATCATCATGGGGCGATGCAGAAAAAAGATTTGAGAAGTAGCTCGATATCAACTGAACTTGTTCTTGGATTTCCTAAGGTCCAACTTATTTTCTGCAGAGATCCAAAACGTTAGAAGAAGTAGCTCGATGTCAACACCGAAGCACCAGCTTTCGCCCCCGTGGCCCAAAATGAAAAAGGCTCGTCGAGTTGCAGGAAGGTACTGTCCTTGATCATTGGGCTTTGGTCCAAGACCACGAGTTGAATCAGAGTCCAGCTCCAACATATCCGTACGACCTGGTGAAGTCAACTTCGAGCAAGGCATGGAATCAAAGCCTCCGAGCGTTTCAAGCAGGCAAGTCCAAACACATGCGTCCATTCAGCCACGACAATCCACCTGACGAGTGACCCACAGAGACACCCCCTGTCCATGACCCCACCACCCGCGCTCGGCCCTTTTCTTTCCCCCACCACCAGCCTCCGTAGGAAAAGCAGAAAAGACGAGAAGAGACTACTATTAGCAACAACAACCAATAAGTTCTTAAAAATCAAGCAACCAAACATAAACAACACGCATGGCCAAGCATAAAGGAATATCCCACCAAAACAATAGCCTCCCTCTTTATATCGGCACTCACCTTTCCCTTCTGTCCAACACCATCATCTCTCTCTCTCTCTCTCTCTCTCTCTCTCTCTCTCAACCTTTCTTTGGTGAAGCAGAAACCATGACTGATGAGGCATCTGCAACGCCGCCGACTCCTTCACTCTGGTCCACCTTGAACAGCTGGTTCACCCCTCCTGTTCTCTTCCTGGTGCTCAACCTCATGATTGGCACCATTGCCATCACTTCACAGTTCGGTTCTGCTCACGGGCGTACCCATGAGCACCAAAAAGATCGCCAAGAAAACGAGACCCACAAATACCCACCAGCCCCGCCCTTGGCTAGACCTCCCTCCATTTTCCAGAGACTCAAGTCCACCATCTTCTTCTGGAACAGACCCCAAGAACAACCCGCTTGGCCCACTGCCATGAAAGCCCCTGAAATGGAGACCCACCAGCACCACACATTTCAAGAACCAGAACATGAACAGATGCAAGAACAAGGACCAGAACAAGAGCAAGAACAAGAGCAAGAGAATCCATCTCACTTTGCTAGATCTCCTTCCACCCCCCAGAAGCCCAAGTCCTTTGGCCTCTACAGCCACATAGTGATAGAACCGACTGTACCGCCCACTCCAACCCCAACTAGGAATGTCAATTACCCACATCTAAAGCCGTTCACTCCCTACAATTTTCGGCAAGAACAAGCGCGGGCACAAGAACTACAGGGAGAAGAAGATGATCGTGCTGATGAAGCTGAGAGTGAAGCGGCAACAAATAGGTTGGCCAGAACCACCGTGAGGAGATCTGCAAGCATGGAGTACCCAATTATGCATATCGACGAAGATGATGAAGAAGAAGATGGAGATTTCCTCGAGAGACGCCGGCCGGCGAGCGCGAGAGAAGGGACGGGCAAAATCAGCGGTCGTGCGGACGAGGAGGTCGATGCCAGGGCCGATGACTTCATCAACAGGTTCAAGCATCAGCTGAAGCTGCAGAGGATGGAATCCATTACTAGGTAAAACTGAGGAGATCAGAATTAGCAGATAACCAAGAGTCAGCTCGGACTTTGGATCAGTGTCGGTGTGTTTGAGGTCTTTAAGACGTACATCTTTTTGTACTCCTTTTGAACTCTCTCATATATATGCTCCTTTTTCACTGGCGTTCTTCTGAGATTGTTGTAAATTATCATGCGATATACGGATCTGGATCAAGAAGAAAAGCAGGAGCAAGATTACCTTGCAGAAACCCTAATAATGCCCGTCGTATATTAAAATGATTCTTGAATGAATGATTCCTCATCATGAATAATGGGAACATCTCTTAGCTGTTATTTATTAAATCTTAATTTGGCTATAATAATCTTGTCTTTTGGTATGAGTGTGTGTAAAGATGATCACTTAAGTATAGTCTCTATGGCCCAGACCCAGCTAATAAGCAAATTGCACTATTCTATCTATATATAAATATCAAGGATAAGATCCTAGTCATGCAAAACATAAAGCCTGAGTTGATATAAATCTGATTACGTAAGAACTGATTAAATCCACTATAATTAACTCGTTGATTTCGTACTAGACCTAACCCACATTTTTTTATTTGGCATTTAAATAGCTTTTAATTAGATGCATTACACGGTTGCTTGCGTGGCTATTGCCTTTTATCCGATTCAGATTGATATCAGCATGATCGAGAGGATTTCAGCTGCAAAAATTAAAGAGTCCTGGCCAAAAAATAAAATATTAAATAGAAAAGAAAGCAAAAAAGTCAATGAGGGTGTGCCTTGAATCCACATCAGCAAGTGACGTGGAAATAACCTACGCTTGGAATTGCCACGTCGGACCTCTGGCAGCAATATTGGACGGAGTGTTAATTGGGATAGATTTTGGTTTAGAGTACAAGTGGGTGATTTTTTATGAGAAGGGAAAAAAAGTTCATGTCAAAATTGAGATCGGATATAATGTTGGTGTTTTTTAAAAGAAAATCGGTCCTATAATGAGAGTGCTACTTCTTACTTCCAGGTTTGATGGAATATAGTCTTTTTGTCCATTATTAAATTGGCAAATTCAGCGTCATCTCTCTACGCAACGTAGATTGAATAATTAATTACACAAGTACCCATTAAAGAAATTTCTGTGCAGTTTCTTTCGGAAAGATTTAAGTTTTTAGCAATTGGAAATATAATATAATTCATGTACCCTCTACATCGTATGTCAGCATTTTGAACAAGCTAGTTATAAAATATTCATGTACTCGTTGACTCAACATAGCCTAAGCTTCTCTCATTAAGCTTAGCATTGAACATGTTCAAGGAGAGCCGAGGCTAAACCTCGTCATGGGCCTGTTGGTGTGGCCCTATGAAGAAGTCGAGTGGGCTTGCACATTGGGCTTTGCTTTACGGCCCATTTCGGTCTTCCTGGGGCTCGAGTTGATTAATTAATTTTTTTTTATTTACTAACCTTATGCTTATTGCAAGCTTAATTCGACAACATTCCTCAAGCTCGCAGCCAAACTTTAACTTGAAGGGTGTTTCATGGTCTCGGAGTTTATTTAATGCTTGATGAAACTAAATCTCCCAGATAATGGCGGGTTGGAGTGCCTATGAAAGTCCTTGAGGCGGCGATTCTTACTATAATTTACCGGTTGTCCATATCAAATTGTATTATATTATTTCACCATCAACTTTTTAATTTTTTACAATTTAATCCTTAACCATTGCGCGGAATTTCAATGTAATTATTCCTCTAATTTTTGGAGAAATCATGGATGTGGAGATTCAGTCATCATTGACCGTCCTACGTGATAATCAACTGTGTTAACGATTTTCGACAAAAATTGATCGAAAGAATTATAATTGAATTCTACGTAAGGTTTAAGACTAAAATCGGCAACATTGAAAATTTTAGCAACGAATTAACATTCTTAAAATAGATTTGGGACTTGGACAATTTCTCATGGGTATTTACCAACAAAATCCCAAACATATAACACCTATGCCAATTCAATAATAAATTTTTTAGTTATACCATTTTAGTCCTAAAAATTTTGACGATTTGTCTATTTAGTCTTAAATATTTTTGACGATTTGTCTATTTAGTCCTAAATATTTTTGACGATTTGCTAATTTAGTTTTTCTTGCTAATTTTGACCGAACGTCGCTGATGTGGTTATTTAGTTAACGTTGACCATCTTACATAGTACGATCGATGCTGACATGGATAATTTTGTAAAAATTTTATGAATTTTATTTTGTTTCCTTTTAGGGTTATTTAGTTAACGTTTTTTTAACCATCTTAAACTGTATACCTCGTGACAATTTACGATGCCGACTATAAAAACCCTAAACCTGGGTACATTTATGACAATTTTACCCCAAACTAATTTATTCGAAAAAAATCCTAAAATGGTAAATTTGTGACAAATATACCCTCTACTAAATTATATTAATATCACAAAAAAATCACAAAAATTATAAACTTGACAAACGGAGCATAAAATCCAAAATTGGTATTTTCAACTTGTCATTTAACTTAATAATTTGATAATAAAATTTAACGAAAACTAACAGAGGATAAATTTGTCACAAAAATTTTAAATTTGAATTTTATTTTGGGGTTTTTGATGGTCAAAAAAATAGTTTTTGGTAAATTTGTCACCTTTTTTTATATTAACTTCCTTTTATTCTTCCTTCTTTTTATTTTTTTACTTTCCTAAACCTAGGTCAATGAGGGCCCTCACTGATCATAGGCAAGGACCTCTATGTCTTTGCCCAAATCTAGGCGAGGGTCACAACGTCCTTGTCCTGGTCTAGACAAGGACCGCAACACCCTTGCCTTGGTCTGCGTGAAGGCCGCTACTCTTGCTCATTGGTCGACGAGGGCATCATGGCCCTCGCTTGGATTTGGATGAGGGTGTTGCAAATCTTGTTAATGGTTGACAAGGGCGGCGATGCCTTTACCTCAACCAAGCAAGGGTTGTCGGCCCTTGCTTGTGGCTGTCAAGGATTGGCCGACATGACTTCACCGGCCTAGAGTTAGAGAAAAGAAGAAAAGAAGAAAAAATAATAAATTCCATGACAAAGATTTTGGCTAAAAACTGGTTGGAAAGACTTAATTGGTGCAATTGAAATGTTTAGGATAAAATTGACATAAGTACAATGAGTTTAGGATTAAATTGGCTAAAATTTAGAACTGAATTGGCGTGAATGTAATAGATTTAGGTTTTATTTATAAAATTTTCAATTTATCATGTGACATGACCAAAATGCGACTACATTCATATTCTACTATTGGCGTTGCCCTCAATTCAGGGTGTTGTTCGGTGGAATTTAGCAGTAAGATGTTCGCATCATGCCCCCCCAGAAAGGGGTCGCGTCTTGCATTTTTCCACTCTGTATTTATTACAAATTAATGCGTCCATCTGCAATCTTAGTATCGAGAGTGAGTCGGTCGTCACTTTAAGCAGTCACAATCCAACCAAAGACTTACCAACAGGCGCGGCGTTTATAAGAAGTGATTAATATTGTTGGATTTCTCGATCGAGGCTTCGTTCATTTTACAAAAGATATAAATAATTTCGAAAATATTTTTTTAAATATGATTACTCGTATCGTTTACAAAAATGAATAAATTGAAAATATTTTCATTTACAAATTGTTGTTAAGAGTGAAAATATGGACTAATTATTTTAAGTGACAGAAGCTATTATTTTTAGCAAAATATTTTGATATTTTCGAAATAATTCATTTTCTATGAAACAAAGAGAACCTAAACCTTTCATTTTTCTAATCAACATTTTTTTCTGTTAACCAAAATACACAAAAGTCAAGAATAATATTACAGATATGATAAGATTAATCTACTAAAGTCATTTTCCGAAAAAAAAAAAAAAACTACTAAAGTCATTTGACCCAAAAGAAGGAACCTGATCTAGTCATCAAAGCAAGTGTAACAGTAACTTGTAATTTATATATATATATATATACTTTCAGCACAGACCGGATTTAATCATATCATTTAAAGGTGTATTTTCTTAATTATGAGTTTCTTTAAGAGGACTAGGTTAATGCAATTTTTGCTACCTTGTATGTTGTCATTTGTTAGCCTGTTTTCACCTTAGTTGCTATAGTGCCAAGCATGGATTCGCGAATATGAATCCCCTCTCTTATTATGATCTTTAATTTACTAAAGTTATTGTTATCTTGACGACGATCGATTGTAAAATTTTAAAGAAAGCAATTATTACACTTTACTAAGTTTCATAAAAGCATTTTGGAGACATGAACATACCCGTTTGATTTAAATGATTTCGATATTTTCAAAGTCAATGATATACAGATAAATTTTCTTATTATTTATTATGTTTTGGTAACAAGTAGGCCTACTTTAGGTACAAAAGTCTTGGCCCATTAAATTTTTAATTAATCTTGAGCGTCAGATAAAACATAAGCCAAAAAACCAAAAGATAACTAGAGCATTAAGTCTTGGTCCTTAGCAAGACCTTAAAAGGCTATGACATCTAGGAAAGACTGGATATTGCCAGGGAACTGGGGCAGGAAAAAAATTCCAGCCCCATTGGCTTACCCGTCCAACTCTCTTCGGAGGTAAGAGGGCCACTCCTAGATGGCCCCTGGCTTAGATGGCCCCTGGCTTCCCCCCTGAAAGATTGGGGGTGCGCAAAGACCAAGTGAAGGGAGCTCCTCCCAAAAGGGGAGGAGGTGGACGCTTCTTTTTTTGTGCTCAAAGATGTAAATGATGGCATAGATTTCGTGTGTCTAATTCCGCCAATAAGTCTCTTGTTGGCACTATTGGCATGAGAAAGAAAAATCTGGCATCCATTGATGGAAAATAAGAGTTTGGCAATCAAAAATAGGAGGAATTTAATAAAATCCTTAGAATTTCGGAGTAGGTTTGTGGACAATCGCTGTAATGTGAACCTCGAGAATAGTATGAAAGCAAGCTGGAGATTCAAAGGATGCACTTATACTCAATCAAATGGCAAGATCTTCCTTAATTTATTCAAGTCTAAAATCATTTCCTTTTAATTTACTAGATTCTCAATCTCGTGAGTTTGTTCAAACTCACGCTATCTATTTTAGCTACTCAATCTTAGTTCATATTCCATTCTAAAACCCTAATTTCTCTTATGAATAATAAATGGATTATGCGTTTTTCATATGTAACCCTCGGATCGGTCATGTACATAAATCTTTCTCGAGAGGGCTAACATCCCCCATTTGGCAGATTTGGAGGGAAAATCTCTTTGTTTGTTCTAAACAAGCAAATCCCACAAGATTGGCGTCATCATTATTGCCAATTACTATTACTAATCGAAGGACGCTGATTAGCAACACCGTTTCCAGAGAAGCTTCCCCCATCCTCCAAAGCAACTTTACTCAAGTGGGATTTGATCCATTGACTTTGGGCGTGAGGTGAATGCGGGCAGATGACTTAGAGATTAATCCTGCTGATCATGGTTTAATCCCACTTAAGAAGTGCCACGTGGCGGAAACCCAAGAGGCTGTCGGTGGGGTGGTTCCTTTGCTTTTACGTGCAGCTGTCGGATTACGCGTAGGAAGTTTCTTACCAGGTGTATTTACCATAAAGACCATTTTGTCCTTTACCCATTCTAGGGTTTGACCTTTTGTCAACTAATCTTGTCCTCTGGCGACAATATTTGATGGAAAGAAATTATGAAAAAAATTACCTCATTTCTCTAATTCCTATTATTAAAGAGGATATTGTGTAGAGAAGATGGCTCGATCAAATATAGGAAGTCTTATATCATAACGTGCTAGGAAAATGGCTGGATCAAGACTAAAAGATCTACAGTAGATTAGAGGAATGAGTTACCATGTTCAAAATCTAGACTAATTATTTGGTATTTCAAAATTTAAATGTTGAATCTTGTTAGATCCAAAGTATGAAATAAATTTTACACTATAATAATAGTATAAGCAATTTGTCGGACTCAAACATGTTTTTTTAGGCACATGATTGACCTATATCTAATAATGAGTTTATAATTTCATTTCTCATGTCCAAAGTAGAATGGGGCAATTCTCCACACAACATGGCAACACAACTCAAAGTTCAACACAAATTCATTGAGAAACTCGAGTTTAATATGATAACATTTAGTTTTAATTCAAAATTGACACGAATTAACACATTTTTTGCTTAATTTGAAAAAAAGGCATATGGCAATTACATTGGCCCTGTCCAAAAGACAAGATCCCTAGTATAACATATTCTTGTTGCTCATTAAAAAAAGAAAAGAAAAAAGCATATAGTTCTTGTCAAAAAAGATTTAAGAAGGGATGATAATGAAGAGTGATTCCACACTTGCCTTGGCCTAAGAAGTAAGAAGCATCTCTTCCTTTCTTTCTCACTTCTCACTTCTCACTCTCCTCTCTCTCTCTCTCTCTCTCTCTCTCTCTCTCTCTAAGCCACCGTCCAAAATGACGGACAGAGTCCACCCATCGGCCAAACCCGCCGCCGCCGCCACCACCACCACCAACGGCGCCACCGCCACCGCCGCCGCCACCGCCAACGGTGCTCCCACAACCGCGTTCCCCGCCGCCAACGGTACTCCCACCAAGCCCCAGCTCTACCGCCCGTACCGCCCGCAACCCCCCAAACGCCGCCGCCGCCGCCGCCGCTGCAGCCTCTGCTGCTGCTGCTTCTGGACGATCCTGATCCTCCTCTTCTTCGCCCTCCTCGCCGCCATAGCCGGCGCCGCCCTCTACGTCCTCTACCACCCCCACCGCCCCGCCTTCTCCCTCTCCTCCCTCCGCACCAACGCCCTCAACCTCACCACCGCCTCCGACGGCTCCGCCTCCCACCTCACCACCCTCTTCAACCTCACCCTCATCTCCAAGAACCCCAACTCCCACACCTTCACCTTCTTCTACGACCCATTCCTCGTCTCCCTCTCCTCGGCCTCGGGCTCCGTCTTCCTGGGCAACGGCTCGATCCCGGCGTTCGCGAGCTACCCCAAGAACCAGACGACCCTGAGGGCGGTCGCGTCGGGGAGCACGGAGGACGTCGACGCCGAATCGGTCGCTGCTCTGAGGTCGGATCTGAGGAGGAAGAACGGGCTGGCCCTGGAAATTCGGATGGACACGAAGGTGAGGGTGAAGGCGGGCGGGCGGAAGAGCAAGAAGGTCGGGATCAGAGTCGTCTGCAGCGGGATCAAGGGAGTGTCGGCCCCGAAGGACAAGAACGCGACCGTCGTCGCCGACGTCGCCGACTCCAGGTGCAAGGTCGATCTCCTGATCAAGATCTGGAGGTTCACTTTCTGATCTCGAGAATCGAAATATTTTTTCTCCTCTTCTGTCCCTTTCTTTTTCTTTTGTTGTTTCTAGCAAATTCCTTTTTTTTAGAATTTTCTGAGGATTACTAACGGATCAATCATGGTGTTCAATTCAAGGAGGAGAAAAAAAAAAAAAAAAGAAAAAGATTAGTGGATCAAGAAAAGAAAGGGTAAATTATCTTCTTTGCTTTTCCAAATTTTATTTAATTATGTCGGTGTGATAGGGTATAGTTTTCGTGCAAGTGCCGTGTGAAAGGTTATAATATTGCTTCTTTCCTTTATGCAAATTGGAAATTGCTTTAGGAGCCGTGGTTTTAACCCTTGACCCACGAAGGAAGGGGCAAAAAAAATAGAAGTTAGAGCTCGTGTATTTGCTAACCCTATAGTCGGGTGTTACAGTTGTTAAGTATTTTTCTATCAATTCTCCGAGGATTGTAGTTGTTATTGTTATTTATCAATAATATCATGTTTCAAGAATTCATGGTCGGCCGAGAAAAAGTGAAGAGGAAGGAAGTGCTCGTTTGAAGTGGCCAAGAGTCGTTATCACGCATCATGGTAATTGCTAGGGTTTTGTCCATGTCGATAATGTCTTTTGCTTTCAACTCCATTTGTGTACATATGAATGGTTATCCTTTATCGAATGAGCTGTTCCTTCCCACTATAAAGTAGTAGTGCGTCGCCCCTTGCACCCCCCCGTCTCATTCTTGGTAGAGGCTCAACCAGGATGGTCCTTTCTGGCCTTTTCAGATGTCAAAGTTCTGGTTTGGTCGGTTGGATCTATTGGCATTTTCCTTAGCACAAATTTGATCACACCACACCGAGCTCGCCGTCACCGTCTCTTGTGAAGTCGTATTCCTAGCGATGTGGCGAGCAAAACTTATTACTGCTTTCCGGCGAGGCTAAGGGAGGCCGGAGCTATTACGACTCGAATTGATCGTTCCGTGGCCCGGCGTGGGGCTAACCAGGTCGTGGTTTAATTATAAAAAAGATCAGTTATGGATGCCTGATTTATTTACTGGGTACGCCCGCAGCGAACGCAAAACGCTGAAATCTAGGCTATCACTCAATAAATCAAAAGTCAAAAGTCAATTCTTAGGTATTTTAATAGACATCTAACCCCGGATATGCTCGTGGGATGGGGATTTCCAAGCTTTCGTATATCCTCTTCTTTGCGTGATTTAAGGGCACGTTTCGTTCAAAAACGCTCTTCGAAGTATTTTAGTTATAAGGTTTCTTTTTTTCACCGAAGGAAATTATTTTTAGGTCTTTTGTACCTTAGTTCGGGTGAGTTATTTTAATTTCACATAATTTGTGTCTTTTTCACGGTTTTTGTTCTGAATATAATTCGAAATCAGGAGATTATAAATCTACCACGAGATTATCCTTTTCATTGTCGTTCTCCTCCCATGTCTTTCATCCAAATCTCCACCTTTCAATTGAAAAGCACAAAAATGACCACAATTTGTTCATTTCAAGTTTATTTCTTTTATGATTTTTTTTCGAATTTAAGAAGATTTGTGTTTTGAGATAGGATACAATGGGTGTTATCCAATTAAATGCATGAGTCGCTAAATAGTAAACTTAAGTTCGAATCAAACATTTCGATGATCATCGTGACCTTATAGAGAAGGAAAAGTACAATTAAGATTGATATTACCTCAAATAAAATCAGGCCAATAAATTCAAACCCATTTTTCCTGAGCTGCGAGAGTAGAGTTATATGTTCAAAAGTTGGAGTAGTGTCTATTTTTTTTTTTTCCGAAGAGTAATTATTCGATCGAATGTGTATGTACATCGTACGTCTAATTAGATTTTCCTTAGGTTGTTGGCGTTCTTTAATGAGCTATCGACAGTAAAATGATTTTATCCAATTCATAATGTCTTCTTTTTATTTTTATTTTTCGACCAGTAATTTTGTCGAGTGGGTAGTGTCAAATCAGCGTGTCGTGACATTTTTTGTACCTGAGATTGGCCCAAAAATTCAGCCTTTGTTTTTTTTTTTTATCTTAAAGTTGGGCATGCACATGGTCTCTGAGGATGCGTGTAAAAGTCGGTCGCAATTGAAGGGGGCAGTTGGAATTTTGTCAGAAATTGTCTCTCTCTCTTTAGTAAATTATTATTATTATTATTATTATTATTATTATTTACATATCGATATGTAAACTATTCAATGAACAAGCGAGGGAGGTAATACTTTTTTTTTTTTTTTTTTGATTGAACGAGGGAGGTCATACTTAAAAGCCATCGTCGCTCGTGGGTCTCTAAAAATAAAGTACAATCTAGCCAGAGGTCCACCTACGCTTTACGATTGGACAGATGATGGAAATCCATGCAGCTTTGTGCTTTATTCATGTTCTTTTCACGTGTTTCATGCAATTTAAAATGAATTAATACTTCAAGAAATTTCAAAATAATATATTTATAATAAATTGTCTTAAACTAATTTTCTATTTATCAAAAATCTTAAATTAATATACCTATGATCAATATCTAGAAACGCAAAACCAGTAAATTTGCCATATTTATTAGTTTTTGTTAAATTAGATTAATGTCACAAAAAAATCATAAATTAACATGTCTAAGATGAATAATAGTAAAATCTCAAATTAGTATATTCATTAATTGTAATGTATCATCCAATTTAGTACTTTTTTAATACAAATTAACGAAAAATGACAAAGGGATAATTTATCATAAGTTTATTATTTGAGGCAAATTTGTTATAAACATACCAATTTAAAGTTTTTAGTAGTATTAACCCATTTAAAATTAGGTTAATACCATAAAAAAATCCTCAAATTATATCACTGTCACTTAAATACCTCGAACTTTTTTTATATCATGAAAAATCTTAAACTTCTCCACTATGGTGTTTTTTTAATGTTTATATATACTCTGTTTTAGTGCCATCCAGGGTAAATTTGTTTTTTATTTTTATGTCAAAATCTAGGGTACGTTTGTCATACATGGATAATGACACCAAAAAAAAAAAGCTAAGGGTATTTGTGTCAAAATGAACAAGTTTTAGAGTTTTTGGTAATACAAAAAAAAAAGTTTCAGATATTTATGTCACAATAGATATAGTTTGTGATTTTTTTGGTATTTGCCCCTTAAATTTTTAATTATCTACAACATTCATTATCACTAGATAATAAAGTATGATGCCACTAAACAAATTATATTAACAGAAGAAATTGATTACATTGATTCATCCCACTTCGACATTTAGTATAGAAAATGAGAGTTGAACTATTTGTTTATATATCTACTTAAAAAAAGTGTAACTCATTTTGTTGAATTTTTAATCCAAAAGAAGATTATACTTAATTCTTCATTCCATAATAGATATATATTTGTTTGAATTGGCATCCAATGCATCACATGTTATTATTCATTCTAAGTGGTTTCAAAATATATAAGTATTTCCGTCTGTATCATTATTAAACAAGTTCGCAACGATCTAGATGATGAACTATAGGTTCCGAACAAAAAAAAAGCCAAAGAAGATGAGCGAGGCCAATTTAGGGTTTTTTGCCATACTTTAGTTCCAAATCAGTTGAGTTTTAACATTAAGCCAAAGGTTGCTTTTATTTATACTATTAACCCTAAATGACAAAAAGAAGAAGGTAATTGTCATCATTTAATACCGTCACAAGTAGTTATCTCACGCACCACTCAATTGAATATTTCAAATTTAAAACCTCCCATCTAAATTTTGCTTAAAAAAATTAAAGATCAAATCTACATCTATTTTCATTTTTTTGTACAAGCCTCACATGCACCCATTTACACGTAGAGAATATAAAGCTAAAAACAGCTTTAAATCGAAGTATTTTCCATCATCTAAATAAAGTAAAAGTGAATGATTAGGGTGACTATCCTATTTACTTGACATCGTGATGCATTTGTCAAGGAGTAAGCTCGAACTACCAAACAAACACAAGAAATCTCGTAACTTAAAACTATTTTGTAAATTACTAAAAAAGAACAATGAAATACAAGTTTCTAGTACAATATTGCCTAATAAACTTATAACCCCTATAAAAAAAAAATCCGCATGGAAACATACAAGAGAAAATAAATGATATCAATGATTCAATTAATTTTTTGACAATTTACATGAAATTAGTAAAGGAAATACAAATTTTGAGTCAAATATAGGCCAACAGATTTATAATTTAGACAATACAAAGCTTTTTTCTTTTTTCTTTTTTTTATGCCGAGGATTCGGCCTATCTTACCTTATGGGAGCACAGCACCAATTATACTTTGGGGGAAACTAGCCCAGCAACTCACCAGCCGGAGCCCTCCTCTTAAATCACGGAACTGCTATGGGAGTTGTGACGGATTCTGGGAGTCGAACCCCTGACCTGGCAATCAGGAGGCCAATCCTCAACCAGCACAGCCATGCGTGGGTGGGACAATACAAAGCTATTGATAAGGGTTGATTCTAAAAATACTTCTTTCCATCATGTATTAGGAAAAAATTTTACTCACGCATTTTTTTTTTCTAATTAGTTAAAACATGTTAGGAAGAAATGGAAATATAGAAAGCAGATTCAAACTACATCAATTGCTATGGTTGCAATTAAAATGTCCATCTATCCGGTGTGAATGCATAAATTTGTAATTTGAAATCTCATTAATTGCATCATAAAAATTATTTAAAAAATAATTATGTCCTCTTTCATATAGATAAAGAAAAGTTTAATGCAATCGCAAGTCAACACCTCTTCTAAATCGAAAAAAAAAAAAAAAAAGTACCATGCTTAGTTCACTAGGATTTATACATATATAGAAACATGTAAAAAAAATCTTGGTACTAAGCGTACATTATGTATTAGCATCGTAAGAAATCGTAAACACCTCCTACATTTTGTATCTGAATCTTTTAGTTTATTTGCTTGAAGAAAATCAATATATATTAGCATACAATCAAAAGATTGAGATACCATAAAGAAATGGATTGTTTTAGTCATTTCTTAATATTGAAGTAAAGATGTTCAACTTTAATCTTTTAGTGTAGGTCGTAGAGAAACAAAATTATTTGTAATAATATCATCTCACCTATCATCCAAGTTGAAGTAATCTTACCTTTAAAATTGGAAAAAAGATAAACATGTGCAGATCATTAGTTTAAGGGGAAAATTGTTCAAAAAGTCAAAATTTATCGCACTTTTGTCAATTTGGTCATAGATATTTCAATTTTATCAATTAAGTCCTAAACATTTTTACATTTTACCAACTGAGTCCATCTAACCAATTTTGGCCAGAAATTACTGATGTGCACGACCAAAGCTGATGTGACACTTTTTAAAATAATATTTTAATGATATTTTAATAATTTTTTGAATTTTTATGTTTTTTTAAACTTTTTTTTAGGGTTTTAGAGAGAGGTTCGACGAGGATGGTCGGTGACCCTCGCCAACCACAAGCGAGGGCCGATTGACCCTTATCAACCTTAAGCGAGGGCATCAAGGCCCTCACTGGCTGAAGTGAGGGCATGTGAGCCCTTACCTAGAATGAGAGTCATGACTATTTTGCCCTAGCCAGATCTAGTGAGGGCATGCCGCCTTTACCTAGAGCTGGCGAGGGCCCCAACGCCCTCTCCTAGGGCAACGAGGGTCTACTAGACCTCACTTGTGGCTGGTGATGGTCCGTCGGCCACCTTGGTTGGCCCTCTCCCTAAAACCCTAAAAAAAAAAAAAAAAAAAAAAAAAGCATAATAATTCAAAAAATTATTAAAATATCATTAAAATATTATTAAAAGTGTCAAGTTAGCTCTAACTGTTTATGTCGGTAATTTCCAGTCAAAATTAGTTGAATGAACTTAATTGACAAAAGGTGAAAAGTTTAAGAGTCAATTGCCAAGAATTAAAAGGTTTAAGATTGAATTGGTAAAAGTGTAATAAATTTAGAATGTTCTGGACAATTTTCCCTTAGTTTAAGAAGTTGTAAGCATGGTAATTTGTGACTTGTTTAATGGTTTTTTCCTTTTTTTTGGAAAATAAAAATTGGAAAGTCACATTGTGAGGAATTTCTTTAAATTCCACTTGGTGGGTTTGTTAGCCCACCGAGTGGCAATTTTCACATTAAAAAGTAAATCAGCCAAAATAAAAATAAGGGAATAAAAAGGAAACTTATTAACATCATTAATGTTAGATTTTATTTTTTTTACATTAAGTGCAAAAAAAAAAAACAATTTATGCATTTTTATTTCAAGAGACAATAAATGCAAAATTACTATTAGCAACAACACCTATACGGAACATTTTTCACACTTGTAGGTTTTTAGTCAATAACTTGCTTGTTTTAACAATAAAATAGCTAAAAGAAAAGTTTGCAGCCCAAATTGAAAGACCTAGGCTAGTGGATCAAGTTATTTCTCACCTAAACCAAAAGTTAGCGTTCCAAATTGTTGATTTTCAACAAATTTATCAATTTGTAGGGATGGAAAACTTACTAGTAGGTTATTTTATCCCTTAAGTAATTCGTGAATTTTTTTGGATCATTTAAAAGTGAGAATATTTTTTAGTGTACGTAATTCATGCATACTTTTTCTAGGGGGCGGGGATTTGATTGGAAGAGTATTACAAGGGACAACATTTTTAATGCCATCAAATAGAACTTTAAAACATTTGGTTGGATAAAGCTAGAAAGATAGAGGAATAAATTGTGACATTATTCCTTAAATAAAATAAAAACACCAAAACCCTCCCTCCCACGATTCTCCAATCCGGTTGCCCACCTTTCACAAATTGAAAATTGTGATCAATAACCAACCGTTAGATATTCAGCATGACGGTACCGTCATGCTAGCGGGATCCATTTGGCATTATGTAACAAAAATTGGCAAGCTATTTAGATGCCAGGTGCTAATTTTGACAATCATAAAACAGCCACTTAACACAAGACAATTACAATTAATAAAAAAAGGCAAAAGGGATTAAGTGTGACATAATAAGAATAACATTGATAATAACAATTAATTTTGGCCCAAAAAAATAGAAAATATTAATGTTTAAAATTTAAATTTTCTAAAATTCTCGTAGTTGAGATGATTATGTGATCTAAGATCTAACATTGTAATATGTCCATCCATGAAAGCAAAAACGATTATACACCATTATGGAACTTAAAAAGTGATATCATTAAATACTATTGTCTCCATATAAGGAAGCAAAATCAAGAGATTCCAATCTCAAGTAGATAATTTGACAAATATCTCATATATTTCAATGGTACAATATTAAACAGGCAATATCACTATTTTAAATTAGGTTAAAAATTCAATACAATCATGATTCTTAGATCTATGCCTTTTAGTTATATGAAAAAAAAAGGAATAATTACCAAAAAAGTCCACTCATTATAAGTATACCAATTCAGTTCTAAATATTTTGACAATTTGCCAATATAGTTCTTTAAGCCAATTTTAGTTATAAATCACTAACATGAATATTGGTCATCTTAAGTGGTATAACCAGTATTGACGTGGACAATTTTTTGTAATTTTTAAAAAAATTTCTGAATTTTTATTTGTTCTTTTTTTTGTTTTTTTTGTTGTATTATTATTATTTTATTATTTTTTAATTTTTTTATTTTTTTATTTTTTTTTTTTTTTTTTTGCCGCCGCCAACCACCTGGGCCACTGGCATTCTAGAGCTTTGAAATGAAAATTTGATCCGTGAAACCATCTTTTCTTTTTCAAAGAAAAAGCTTGCTGAACCAGCTCCCCACCCAACTGTCTACAAGTATAGATGATGGGAGTCCACGTAAAGGGAATAACAACCCACAAAGCAATACACATGAAAAGATATTTAACGGAAGGTAGAAAACAAAAAAGGTGGCATATCAATATAGTTCGCATATGAAACAATAAATCTATGTGAATGAAAACTTTCATATACATTCTAACATGATATCATCACTCACAAAATAATCACCTAATAAAGTCTAATCTAGCCTGACACGCCCGAACTTTAGATTACTAATCTCGACATTGTTATAACAGTAAGCTCTGAGCTGTGAAGCAAAGCGAGCAGCTGATGAACACGCCGGAGCTCGGACTTCATCCGCCAAACACTTACGGCCAAGTCGAAGATCATGCGATAGCCCTCATTTTGGACTCGAAGAGGATTGTCTCCATGGCGGTCTTACGAAGCTCGCTCAACTGGAACATTGGTGCGTCCGTCGCCCATTTGATCACTTCATTTATCGTAAAATAAAAAAAAAATAAAAATAAAAAATTGCCTTCTGGAGAATTTTATAGAAAGGAATAAAGAGTATGAAGATGTCTTTAACTCTTCTAGTTTTATCCCCGTGCCCTTAACGATAGACAGTTTGTGAGCACCACCTTGCGGCCTGCCTGTCTAGTCCATGCCTTGAATTAACCTGGCCATGCCACTGAGATTTGGGAGCAATATACTATTAATGAACATGATAAGAAATACAATATAACATTAAATTATATAATATAAGGAAAATACTTTCACAAAAATAACTTGGGATGCGTTTGTTCGGTGAAAGTGTTTTCTGGGAATTAGTTTTCTAAATTTTCACCCATTTGATTCGCTAAAAATTACTAGTCAACCAAAAGTGCTTTCCGGTCAATGAAAACATTCATGCATAAAATTAGTAAAGTAAATTATTAAATCTAAAGAGGTGAAAACACTTTTTTAAAATTGCTCCTCTCGAATTTTTAATATATCATTTTTTTATTTTTTTCTTTCTTCATCTGTCGGTTCTAGAGCCTCAAAAGCCAGCGGTCGACCGCAAGTGTAGGCAAGCGAGGCTTGACCTCCTTAGCCTTGAGGCTCACCGGTGAGCTCGAGCTTGTCCATGGGCAGCAAGCTCAAGCCTAGCCATTTTCGGTGAGTTTGAGCCTCGCATAAGGCTGGCAAGGCTCAACCTCACCAGAAAAAGGAAATATAAATTATAAATAACAAAATTATTTCGAATTTCAAAATTCTTATAGCTTGAGATAAATGCATGAGATTGAAATCATTTTACAAATAAGATGCAAGACTTGAAAACGTTTTCAGTCACATATCACCAAATAATGAAAAACTAACCATTTTCCCGAAAAACGATTCCCCAAAAAGTATTTTCCTTTTATTATGAAGTTCTCCAAATAAATGCGCCCTTATGCTGCATTTGGCAATCATTTTCCCAAGGCTTTTGAGCCTCTAAAGGGCTTAGCCAATAATTTGGCGTTTGAAAAAAAAATTCGGAGAACTTTAGAAAAATGGTTTACAAAATCCTCTAAAGTCCCTTAACCCAAGGAAGAGAAGTAGAAGCTTTGGGTTTTAGCATTTTTAGCTTTCCCAAAATGGTAATACTTTTTTTCTTTCAATTTTTCCCTAGCTGAATTTTTAAAATTCTAAAAGTGCCCTCGCCATTTTCTGCCTCATGCAATATGATTGGCAATGCTAGATTTGACCAACGGCAAGCCAAGTAGCCCTCACTTTGGGCTCGCCTCAGGTCGCACAACCTTAGGTGATGGTTGCCGGCAGCCTAAGCCATTCACTGTCGGCATTTGGCAAAGAGTGTGAAGTTCAATTTTTTTAATAGCAAAAGTTATTTAAAAGTGTGATTTTTTTTTCTCAAACAACATTTAATCAAAGTTGCTTCTTAATGCACTTTCACAAAACACATTTATAAGCACTATTTGCATTTTGAAAAAAAAAAAAAAACCCCTCTAACCTTAAATACTTTACATTTCTCCAAAAACTTTCTCCAAAAGTCAAACCAAACACAACCAATAATAAACATCTTACTATTTTGGCAAAAGTTGAAGTGGAATATAACTAAAAAGGGGAAAAAAAATCCAGATGAAGCAATATATTTTAATTTACGCCCACAAGAGATTTGTCAAGAATCTAATATCGCATGCATCTAGTGAATATGTGCATAGAGAAGAATGAAGGAAAGAGTGGAGTGAATCCAGACGGAAGCGATTCATGAGGCATAAATGAATAATACGCAAATAATAGTGGAATATATTGTATGATTTTTTCTGCCAGAAAAATGATCTAATTAGTTATAAACCTATTGTACAAATATCAATTTAATCGTCAATTTTGTCAATTTTATCCAAAATCTATATGTAAAATTCAAATTTAGTAATTTCAGCCAATTTTTGCTAGAAATTGTTAAGTCTAGCCATAGTTTGAGGTCCTACCTAATACACCGCGATTTCTGACGAAAATTAGCCTACTTAATTGGCAAAATAAAAAGTTTAAAATTGATTTGACATTCGTACAATTAGTTAAGGACTGATTAGATAATTTCCCTAAAGTTGAGAATAATTCAGACAAAAACTTATGGCCTATGTTGCTTCGCGGCTATTATTCTCATAAGAAAGCTAACTATCAACCTAATTTATCTATTTGACGGTAAGATGCCATGACACTCTTATCAACTTTATAATGGGAAACACAAAATTAGAATTTTTTTTTTGAACAATCGTCCCAAGGCCAGTCCTTCCCACTATAGAAAATAATCATCTCAAAAATTTCTCCTCAGCTGTATTAATTCATTGGAAATGATATAAAACCGTAAATATAAGTAGCCAAGAAAAAGAATGATAATTTCATGTGTGGAAATAATTACTTGCATTGGTTGAATCTTTCACAGTGTAGAAAATGCCTTCTTGAGAGGGCTGGAAAAGCAACCGAATCCTTATTAATCTTTAATTGATCGTCCGTCGAGCTCGTCCCTTGCAATGATAGGCCTGTGCCACACGATTTATAAACTTAAGCAGATCATCATCATCATCCATATATGGAAATATCATAACATAAATCTTTAGAAAGGCCAAAGTTATGAAGGCATAATTAGATTTTACACATTCAAATCCAAGGTTGAATATAACATAAGAGACAATATGAACTGTACAATATATTATGGAAAGATATTTAAGTCTGATTTAGTTAGGAATATTGCACCGATTAACTAACTAGAAAATTTCCAAATGTATGATATATTGGCAAATTACAACTTGCATTGTCATTAGGCTAATTGGGTTCCATCTCTTCACTGAAGTCCATTCAATCCAAAAGCCTAAATTGTTTTTCAGGCATCGCGAATTATGTAATGTGGTCTAACTCTACGACATATCATTTTGCATCAAAGTTCTATACACGAAGAAGAGAATCATTGGAGCAAAACTGATCATTTCATTTCTTACCTACTTTGCTTGTCAATTTTGTCCAGCGATTTGAGTTCAAGAAAGTTCGATGGCTGATCTCTCTCGTAAGATCCGGCGAGAAGCCGTGAGTTCGCACCTTCGTCTTTTTTCAGAGACTTATTATTGGGGAGACACAACTGCGAAGCCAGCGAAATCGGATCGAACTCTAAGGGATTGTTGTACATCGAGCTCGTCCCTTCCATTACCGGGACCGTGCTGCTAAATTCATTGTAGAAGGGATCAGAACGAACGAGCTTATGAAATAAAATCAGTGCCAATGAACGTTTCATTTTTCAGACGTACAATATAGTGACAGGAAATCAATTTTATTTTGAACATTTTGTTCATTTTGATCAGAACAATTTTTAAAATTTTGAAAGATGGCAAGACATTTTTATAAAGGCAAATTTCGAATTTCAAAATCAAGTGAAAATATTGTTCCACATTTCCAGGAAAAAAAAAAAAAAACTTAACACTCCCTTATCAACGAATCTAGAGAAATATATGCATGCCAAGTTGAGGATCGAACCTGATTATCTGTCCATCAAGAAAGTTCAGTAGCCGATCGCCTTGGCAAACACGATTCGCACCCGAGGGTTCATCGACTCGACATGATGAAGTCGACGCTCCGAGATCGTCCGTCACGAAATAGTCACGCATCAAAACCTCTTGATCTTCACTCGATTTTTGCGCCAACCCTAGATTGTCATCCTCGACATTGTTATCAGTACTAAGCTCCGAGCCGCGAAGCAAGGCGAGCAGCTGATGTGTATGCCTGAGCTCGCACTCCACCAGCCGGACCCTGGTGGCCAGATCGCGGATCATGCGGTAGCACCCACCGACGCGGTCGAAGGCCCTCACATTGGACTCGAAGATGATGGTCTCCATGGCGATTTTGCGGAGCTCGGGCGGGAGGAGCCTGGTCAGCTCGTTCATGTTCCTGAGGCCGTAGATGGAGCGGGCATTGGCGAAGGTCTGGGGGAGGGCGGCGGGGAAGAACTCGGCCCATTGGCAGTCGGGACGGCACTTCCGGCGCTGGTGCCGGCACGCCGCACATGCCCGCGGGTCGGGCTGCTTGGCGCTGGCGGTGGTCGGCATGGCCCTTCTGCCTGTTCGTTTGCTTTTAATTATGATAGGGAGTGATTTGCGGGGGGAGAGAGATGGAGAATATCTGTGCGTGGGAAGTGGAGCAAGTGAAGAGAGAGAGAGGGAGAGATTTCATATTAAGTAACCGAAAGGTGTTGTGTGAAATGGTGGATATGGAGAGAGAGACAGGGAGAGGCGGGACGTGGGGGGTGTTTGTTATTGATATTTGGTGCATCTCTTTGAGCTATTTTGACTGAATGTTCTTGCTTGTTGGTTATTGGCTCTTTGGATATCTCATCCTTGTATCTTCCCATCCAAGCAAAACAAGGGTTAAGACTTTTCTTTTCTTTCTTGCTTTTTCTTACACTTCATTCATATTTCCAAAAATATGTTGATCATCCCTCACTGTTAAAGATGAGTAGGAGAGCAGGAAGGGATGTCAATTTTTGGGTTCCGAATATAAATATATATATTTATATTGCAATCTAATATACACTTCGTTTTTAAAATCAATCTCCTTAGCTTTACCAAGTAACATTGTTTTAGCAAATGTTTAATCTGAGAAAAATTCTAATTTTGTATCCTAAGGGCTTATTCAATATAACTGATAAATTAAGTGTTTTAAATATGAGCACTAAGGAATTCAAGTCTTGCGAATGAAAAAAAAAAAAAGGTTAGGTTGATTATTATTGCTTCATTACCAAACAAGAAATTGCGAGCATAGGTTTTAACAAATTTGATTGGCAAGATTCTAAATATCATCAATTACCTTTTCCACTTGATGAATTAAGTAGCTCTTTCTTTTCTTATTTTTATGTTAAGTGATTTTTTTATTAATTGAATCTTTCTAAGTCGATGTTAGTTTCTTGATCAACCTAGCTTAATTTCATTAAGTGCTAAATTCTTTTTAATTTTCAATACTTAATCGTGTTATTAGACAGACTTTCTTTTGCATATCTTAATAACTATCCTTAACAAATCTTTAACTCTGCATTTCTAAGTCTTATCCATTTTTTGGTAACAAATCTTATATTGAGTTATGCTTATTTTGGTAATAAATGTCAATTTTTTTTATACGTAGATTCTATTTCGAAATTTCCATATAATATGTTTTTAAATATAATTGCTTATAGCGCGGTTTTGAAAGTGTATATAACACATAAAGATACCTATCTCATATATCAGTTGATAACATTAGAAGATCAATTTAGCGGCCTCATATTTGACAAATAAATGAAAATTAACGCATATTTGGAAAAAAATTATAATACCATAAGATCAATAATAAAAAAAAAAATCCATCATCACAAAGAAATAAGGTCATATGACATGCTTTCCCTAATAAATGAATAAAATTAAATTAGCCATCATATAAAGGATAAGATATTATATCTCTGGAGATTATATGTCTCCTAGGGTTTCTAGAGCCATCTAGAATATTTCTAAGGACGAACGATTTGGCAAATATATAATGTTCTAGAGAATATTTGTCATAATGTTGGTGATTGATTGATGGGAATATGCAATCTTCATCGTTAGATCAAGAGAAAAATCTATGACTGTAATGAGAAGAACTCTTGTATAAATAGCGAGGGAGATGAGAATAATTATTGTATAAATAGCTCCCTCCCTATTTATACAAGAGTTCTTCTCATTACAGCTGTAGATTTTCTCTTGATTCGACAATGAAGATTGTATCTTCCCATCTATCAATCACTAACATTCATGACAAAAATTCTCTAAAACATTATATATTTACCAAATCATCCATCCTTAGAAATATTCTAGACAGCTCTAGAAACCTAAAATATTTCTAAGGATGGATGATTTGGTAAATATATAATGTTTTAGAGAATTTTTGTCATAAATGTTGGTGATTGATAGATGGGAAGATGCAATCTTCATCGCCAGATCAAAAGAAAATCTACAGCTGTAATGAAAAGAACTCGGAAGCTCTCTCCTTCATTTGTCTCACCAACACTTGAGCAATAAAAACATTCTTTTCCAAATCTTTTCTCTCTAAACTTTTTAATCGAACACGTTAAACACACTTATGTCCTTATTAAAAACTTAGTTGTAGATAGGAATAAATAAGGTTATGATCACCTTTGTCCAGTTTAATAACTAGGTTATTCCACCACATGCTCACTGCTCTATTCCTGAGAATGAACTTTGTAAATGAAATTATGGTGTACTCTCTTTCCTAACAAGAAAGGTGAATGGAGTGTGACTTTACTTAAGAACTGAGCTGAACACTTCAGTACAAACTCGCTTAGAAATCAAAGTTCATAGGTGTTGATACCTAAATTTTGGCATTCCAATTAGTAATTTGGCGCGTAAAATTAGGGATTAATCCGGCCCCTAATAAAAATAATTTCTATTAAATTGCATAGCTTATAGATATTAGGAGCATTTGCATTAATATTACTAGGTTTACTGATTTTTTTATTTTATTTAATTTAATTTAAATTATTATTATTATTAACAATGAATTAATTATTTTTTCAAAAAAGAGCAAAGCTGAACCAGGGTTGGGCGTGCCCTGCCCCTTATTCTTTTTTTCTTTTCCTTTCTGAGGCCTAAGCCCCACCCATTAATTTCTTTTTTCTTTTTCTCAGCCCAACCTTCTTTGTCGGCTCAACCTCCCCTCTTTTCTTTCCCTCTTCCTCCTGTCCTTGACGATGGCTACAGGATCACGAAGCGAAGGTATAGGGCAGAGCATGGTAGAGGGGTTGGCCAACTAGAGTTGGTGGTTAGGCCAAATCGAGGCCATGCGCGCTTGTCGATGGTCATTTAAAAAGAGAGGGAAAGAGCTGGCAGAGGCCGAGAGTTGAGTCCGGATTGAAGGCAAATAGAGCAGAGGGCGAGAGATGAAGAGAGACAAGAGCCGAGAGGAAGCATAGAAGAAAGAAAGCCAAGAGCGCTTCTTATGCCTAAATCCTATCCATCGCAAGCCGATTTCGCATGGTGCGGGGCTTAGGACTTGATTTTTGAATTGGATTTTTGGCTAAGATATGAAGGATGAGTTGGCTTTTGAAGAAGGTGAGAGTCTAGAGCTGGCAAAATGGGTCATAAACCCATATTATGACCCATATTTAGTTAAATGGGTCATATATGGGTCAAGTGAAAGTTAAATATGGGTCAGAAATGAGTATGATAAAATAAAGCACAAAAAGAAATGGGTTTAAATGGGTTATTAGGAAATCCACTTTATACCCATGGCCTTCCCTCTTTAACTTTATAAAAATGTCTTTTTTTAAATAAAAAATCGAAATTATAATTATTTTTCATATTTTAATTTTCTTTTCTTTTTCTTTTTTCTTTCTTTTTCTTCCTTCCTTAGTTGACTACTAGCCGCCGGCCGGCGACAAGCCAAGCAAGGCACGCGAGCTCGAGCTCGCCAACGTTGGGGGGTTGCCTCGGCCTCGCCCTCTCCAAATCGGCGAGATCGAGCCCCGCTTGATGCTAAAGAGCTCAAGTCTCGCCGGATCTAGCGAGACTTGAGATCACGGGCGTCGGGCGGGGCCTCGACCTCACCAGATCGGTGAGATCGAGCCTCGCCTGACACCGGCGGAGCCTCGATCTCGCCGGATCTGTCGAAACTCAAGCTCGTCGGCGACGGGCGGGGGGCCTCGGCTTTGGTAGATCGGCAAGATCGAGCCTCGCTCGACAACTGGCGAGACTCAAGCTCACTGGTGTCAGGCAAGGCCTCGGCCTCGCTGGATCAGCGAGATCAAGCCCCGCCCGATGCCAGTGAGCTCGATCTTGCTTGTGGCCGATCGGCGTCGGCCATGGCCAACAACCGGCGAAGAAAGAAGAAAAAAAAAGAAAAGAAAACGAAAAATAATTATTAAAAATTAAAAATTATATTTAAAAAATTAAAAATTCGATTTTTAAAAAAATATTTTAAAAAGAATTATAAAAATTTTCCATTAAATTTGTATTGCATAAAATTTTTTAACAATACTTTTTTTATAAAAAAAAAAATCATAAAAATGAGCTTTTTTAGGTTTAGTTAAAAAAATTTCATGTTATAGTTTTTAGTTATTCAACGGTATGTTCACTTCAAATAAGAGAAGCATGTGCAGGGTCTAATTCTTTCTAAATATTTCAATTTATAAGTTTTTTTTAACTTTTTTTATTTACTATTTTTAATATAATTTGAAGTTTTAATCCAATTAGCATATAGTAGAGGTGGGTTTTTCTAGAATATTAATAGGTTTTAGCAATACGGGGCTCAAGGTGTACTTTATTTCAAATAGTCTGAAGTCGTCAAATTTGTTTCAAATAAAGGCCTAATCTTGTCGGCTAGCCAAATGTTCATTGGCCAACGAGCAAGTGATTTTTCTAGCGACTGGAACATGGGCAATTTTGTCCAAAAAAATACGATAGAAATAATAAACCCTAAAATTCAGAAAAACACCAAATTACATTTTTTTTTTCCTTCGCTTCTTTCCATCTTCTTCGTTACTTTTGTGAAGAGATGCATTGTTAGTGAAAATACCAAGTCCATATGAGAATTGCAACTTTTCAGAATATATGACTATTCGCGGTATGTCGTTTAATCAACTTTTGAACAATCAGTCATGTATTATTTAAAAAAAAAAAAATTGAATTCTGCTGAAAAAATAGAAAAGAAAATCGAGAACGTTTGTGATGAAATGATGACCGCAAGTTGTCTGATTTAACCGAATTTAAACGTGAAACGGTGTCTCATATTGCAACGGTGAGAGGCTGTATGGTGGTCATAAGTGAAGGGTTGTCTTAGTTTAATTCATATAAGAAAAGGGTGTCTCACTTTATAAAGTTCAAGGATTTATGCCTTTGATACGATTTGTATCGTTGAGAATGTACTACTGTGAAAATGCACACTGTTGCGAGCAAAATCTGTCATCAAGTGCCAAAACTTAACACGATGGACACATAAGTGCCAAAACAAGATATACTTAAAGCGTCATTGAACACTTTGGGTGTTTATGGTAACGTTTTTGTTTCCAAAAACAATTTCTATTTAGAAACAATTAGACGAGTTTTTGAATATTTGAATGCGTTTAACAATTGAACAAAATTTCTATTTCCGGAATAGAAATGCATTTGGTATGACCCCAAATTTTTTTCATGACTAAGAATTTCTTTTAATTTATTGATAATTTTGTTATTTTTTTTTTTTACTTCTTCTTCCTCTAGCTGCCGATAGCGACCAACAAGATGAGAGCTGGCAAGGCAACCTTACTTAGATCTTGCGAGGTTGGACCTTACCCGACCACCATAAGGTCGGCCTTGCCAGATTTGGGTGAGGTTGGGCCTCACCTGGCCACGACAAGGCTTGAGGGGACCTTGCTGGTGGCTGGTGCTTTGCCAAGCCTCATCTAGCCAATGACTGGCCATTGCTAAGGCTAGTGACTAGTTAGAAGAAAAAGAAAGAAAAGAAAAAGAAAATGATTTTTTCTTGTTGTTCTCAGGAATACATAATCAATTTTTGTTTTGTTTCCATTCTAAATTTATTCCCCGAAATAAATAAATAAAAATTAGTAAATGGATTTATGTTCTATTTCTGTTCCGAATATCAAAAATACAAAATAAAGAGAAATTGGAGCATTACCAAATGTGCTTTTAAGTGCCAATTTCAGCGAGGCTTGTTGGAAATTTGATGTGATATTATTTTATTAATAAAATCGATTTACGTGGTTGCCAGAAATCTGATGTGACTAGTCGAAAATCTAACGTGGCTTGTCAAAAATTCGACAAGGCTCACTATCGGCACTTAAGTGTTTATTTTTTCTCCGATTTTAGCACGTAAATATACATTTTAGTAGTTTTGGCACTTATGTGTCCACTCATACTAAATTTTGGCACTTATGGTGTCCGCACCTAGGAGATTCTCATACCTCGAGAGGCACAAGAACAACTTAAACTTGATGTCATATTATCAATCTCACGCAGGAATGGTTTAGAGACTTGGGATATTCAATTTGAGAAGGAAGAAAAACTTTGTGCACATCAGATCGTAATGCCTCGCCCATATTTTCTTTACGAGTTCCTGTTAAGATTCCACAGGAGCAATGCAATTTGCATTGGCGGCCAATGCAGCAGGATTCGGCATTGGGGAAGGCCTTGATCCGACCGCAAATCGATCGGCTAGGCCACCATCTGCAGCTGCTCTTCATCTCCTTGAGACTTCACCTGGGCACTAGGGCCTCTCGTGCTCTTCGCTGTGAGTCGTCAGGATGTTCTTCGCATCATCGTAAGCCCTTTTCCAGGGGCCGCTTCACTTCTTGATGGGGAACCAGGACTCGGTGCTGATGCTCTTCCCGTCGTCGTCGTCATTGTGGCTTACAAGCCCCGACGTCATCGCTCATGCCGAGCTTCGTAACCATTGACCTAGAGAAATAAGTGGCCCACCGAGATCCATGCTAGCTCCAGAAGTCACCTTGTCTTCTCCAGAAACGGGCGCTTCCGTGACACGCCAGGTCCATGTAAAGGTTGAACTTCGCGAGCAGCAACTTCCGGGAAATGCTACTCAGTCCTCTTGTGGCGGCGGCGTGACCATGCTGAGAGCGATGTCTCGGCAGATCACGGTCGCCTCTGAATCTGATTGGCCCCCTCGGTGTAGATGTTCACGAAAGCATGGGCTTCCGTCACAAAGCATTCGACCTGTTTTTAGAAAAGATAGATTGTCTGTTTAAGGTCCGTTGATTGCCCAGCTTTCGTAGAATAATTCAGTTATTAGTAAGACCTACCGAACGCGAGTGTGATATTTAATAGTCTATGAAACATTTGAGGGAAAAGTGCTAAAAAAGTTATAAACCTTTTGTATTCGTGCCAATTTAGTCCTAAATCCTTTTTTTTTGTGCCAATTTAGTCCTAAACTTTTTTTTTTGTGTCAATTTAGTTTTAAACATTTTTACATTGTGCCAATTTTGGCCTGATTTTGTTGACTAGACGATGGCCAGTTGACGTGGCCTCATAAGCGCTGACGTGAACAATTTTTAATAATATTTTAATATTTTTTCCTTTTTCTTTTTCATTTTTCCTTCTCTCCTCCTTCCTCCAGCCGGCGAGGTCGACCTCGACCTCGCCGGCCACCCCACTAGTGGCTGCGAGGGTGGCCTCACACTGGGCGGCGAGGGTCGAGCCTCGCCCATGGTCGGCGAGGCTTGCTCGCCCGCGCGAGGCGGCCCTCGAGGCCTAGGCGGCAAGAGCGAGCCTTGCCAACCTAGCATGAGGTTGCCCTCGCGGCCTCAAGCTAGCCTCGCATCGGGCTGATGGGGCTTGCCCTCGCCAGCCATGGGCGAGGCTCGACCCTCACCAGATCCGGCAAGGGCAAGCCTCACCCATGGCGCGCGCGAGCGGGCAAGCCTCTCTCGCCCAACACGAGGCCGCCCTCGCCGCCATTGGCGAGGTGGCCGGCGAGGTCGACCTCGACCTCGACCTCGTCGGCCATCGCCTCCGGGTTGGTCGCCGAGGTCCGGCGACCAACCTGGAGGGAGGAGGTGGAGAAGGAAAAAACAAAAAAATAAAAAATAAAAAATAAAAATATATTAAAATATTATTAAAAGTTATCCACGTCAGCGTTGATGAGGCCACGTCAGTCGACCGGCGTCCAGTTAGCAAAATCCGCCCAAAATTGGCCGGAAATGACTGAATCAGCACAACGTAAAAAAGTTTAGGACTAAATTGGCACCAAAAAAAGGTTTATGACTAAATTGGCACAAATGCAAAAGGTTTAGGAATTTTTAGTACTTTTCCCAAACATTTTATGCCAATAATTCCATAATGCTGACCTCGCAAGATCGTGGATTGATTTTTATTGTGAGACGTCCAATATTTAAAAGGGATCTTTGGATGGCACGCGTGACCATCTCTCGTCTCCAATCCTAAGAGAAGGCGAATTTTTTAACGTTGTATCATTAAACTAATGGACAACTAGGCAAAAAGAAAAGTCTAAATGCTTGACGTCTTTTTGCATATAATGGTTCGAGGGAGGACCCTACTCTTGTCCTGCTTTGGAGAACATGGCCACACTTTTTCTGGCCATTGGCTGCTTGTGTTGTGCTCTGTTGAGCAATGGAATCGGAGCTGAACTCGAAGCATCACAGAGCAGATCTTTTACAACTTCAAGAGCGCAACCTTACAGAACCTCCTATCATTTCCAATCTCCTCGGAATTGGTTAAACGGTATGAAGTTCATCATATCGCCGCTAATCTGTTCATTCTTTCATTGATGTTTAATCGAACCTTCTCTCTCCCCCCCTCTGTTTTCCTTTTTTGTGCTGATGCTTTTACGAGACACGTTCTGAATCTGATCGTGGAGAGCGCAAATGGGTGCTTTTTTGTCCTGCAGATCCTAATGGTAAGCCTTGCTGATTTTGAGCAATATCATTGTTCTGTTCCTTCTTTTAGTGCCTACTGATCACTAGAGCTTAACCACAGCATGTTCAAACGACGTGTTCACTGCCCACCAGAAACAAATTACAAAAGAATAATAAGAATTAGTGTCAAAATAGAGTTTGAAGAATTCTTGAATGTTCCAATCATATCCTGACTTTGATTGATCTAATCAGGTCTTATGTATTACAAAGGGGTTTACCACTTGTTCTACCAGTACAATCCTCACAGCGCGCTCTTTGGTGACGGTATAGTATGGGCGCATTCGGTTTCGTATGATCTAGTTAACTGGGTTCACCTTAATCACGCCCTCGAGCCAAGTGAACCTTTCGACATCATCAGTTGCTGGTCAGGTTCTGCTACTATCCTTCCAGGGAACAGACCAGTCATTTTGTATACTGGCATAGACGCAAATTATAGTCAAGTGCAAAACTTGGCGATTCCAAAGAATGAGTCTGATCCCTTCCTAATAGAATGGGTCAAGTTCTCTCTGAATCCAATTATTGTTCCTCCCGAAGGAATTGAACCGGACAATTTCCGAGACCCGACAACCGCGTGGCAGGGTCCAGATGGTAAATGGAGGATCATAGTTGGAAGCTGGAAGAACGATAAAGGAATGGCAATTCTTTATCAAAGTGATGACTTCTTCCACTGGTCTAAATCCGAGCAACCTCTTTTCACATCGAGCAAAACCGGCATGTGGGAGTGCCCGGACTTTTTTCCAGTATCCACAGAAAGCACGAATGGCGTGGACACATCGATCCTGAACCCAAGCACTAAGCACGTGATGAAGGCAAGTTTCAATAGTCACGATTACTATGTGCTAGGCACTTACAAACTTGAGCTGGAAAGGTTTTTACCAGATGATGACCTTGCGGGAGCTAGTATGGACTTAAGATTGGACTACGGGAAGTATTATGCTTCCAAATCGTTCTTTGACAGTGCGAAGAACCGGAGACTACTGTTTGGATGGGTTAACGAGTCGGATAGTACAGAGGATGACATAGCAAAGGGTTGGTCTGGACTTCAGGTGAGTTGAGTTGCATAACGGAAATTGCGATTTAATCTGGTCGAATGCTAATACGAATGAATATATCCATATTCATGCGTAGCCCGCAACTAGACATGTTTGAAATTTTATTTGGCAGGTTCATGTGTAGAAAAGTCAGCTTACGAACCAAATTTCATTTGTTTTGCAGGCATTTCCAAGAGAAATTTGGCTAGACAGAAGTGGAAAGCAACTGATACAGCGGCCTGTGGAGGAAATCGAAACTCTGCGTGACAAAAATGTCGGTGTTAAGTCTCTGGGACTTGACGGCGGTTCAACTTATGAAGTTTCAGATATCACTGCTTCACAGGTGCCTGAATGGACCTATTGCATCTTATAGTCATCTCGCCTTGTTTATTTCATATATATGACGCCCTTGCGCTAAATTTACTTCTCTCTGTTTTTCAACGTAAATCAAAAGGTGGACGTTGAAGTTGCCTTTGAATTGCCCAAATTGGAAGAAGCTGAGCCCATGGATCCAAACTGGATCGACCCCCAAATTCTGTGCAGCGAAAAGAATGCATCAGTTAGTGGCAAGTATGGACCGTTTGGTTTGTTAGCTTTGGCAACGGAGGATTTGAGAGAACAAACGGCAATATTCTTCAGAGTATTCAGAGGCCAAAACAGATACGTAGTCCTGATGTGTAGTGATCAAAGCAGGTAAAATGCGGAATGGCTTTTTGCGAGCTCTTGCCTTTGTCTTCTGAAAAATTTCCTTGTACTGCGCGTTCATTGTAAAAGATTGGCTATAACAGGTCTTCGTTGAGGAACGAGGTTGATAAGACCACATATGGAGCTTTCCTCGACATAGATCCCCAAGTCGAGAAGATTTCCTTGAGAACCTTGGTACGTTTGTCCGCAATTTTATGGCCTCTGGCCATCACTTTGTCATCTGATGATTACTTCTGAACAATATTGCAGATAGATCACTCGATTATTGAGAGCTTTGGTGGGGCTGGAAAAGTCTGCATCACCAGCAGGGTGTATCCAGTGCTGGCTATTGATGAAGCGGCTCGCTTGTATACTTTCAATTATGGAACTCTTAGTGTACGAGTCGAGCAACTGGATGCGTGGAGCATGAGGAAAGCCCGTATTGGTCATGGAGAAAGTTTAAGCTATGGAGAACCATTGGCATTTCGGTGCGAGAATATCTCATCTGGCAGATCTGAGGAGGGTCAATCCTGTGCAGTGTAGCCGTTACATCATGAGGAGTCCGCTTCCAAAATTTGAAATGCCCAAAGCGAGACTGATTTTAGTGTTTTAATCCATGTTTTCCCACCATGCGTTATGAAGTGCCTTGAGATGTATCTGCAGATTCGCTGCATTATTTCCTGACCACGCAGCAATCAGAATCAATAAAAAGTCGTGCTATTTTAAGTTTTTTGTAATACAGAATCAATATGGATGGTATGCTTCTGCAAAATAGTCCTTCTCTGCTCCTTTATTTTTGCCTGGGAAAAGAACCTTACTAGTTGGATGGGTGATACCCCCCCGTGAGCACCAGGAGAAGCAGTATAAAAATAATTTCTCTGAATCACTGTCGACCCTTGAGCTGCTACGCGGGTCACAATGCTCTTGTGAGTCTCCAATCTTAACACATATCTCTGTCCAATCAATCACGAGCCTCATTATGATTCATAATATAAGAGTTTAAAAAATGCTTAGCAAAACAACAAACGAGATAAACTTAAACTTTGCTATCCGAAAAGCATCCCTTAAACTTGGACTTTGTCAGGTAGAGTCTGGCTTCAGTAATCTATTCGTAGACTGTTTTTTAATTGCTTGCTTGGTTGATAGTCTTTGGTCTCTCCCAGAAAATACAAGCGGCTCTCCATGTGCATTATTCCCAAGTTGGCATTGAAGTCACACTGCCCTAAATATTAGAAAATTGTCCTGATAATATTCTAAGAATTAAGAAATACATGTTGCATAACTGGTCCAAGAAATGTGGTTCTTTATATGCAAGTTGTTGTCAGATCTATTTCTCCGAACACCCTTTGATGTAAACAGATAAATGCTTAAATGTAGACTGAGAAAAACTTGCTAACCTGGAGATTATTGGCAGTTGTTCCAGAAATGAAATTGTTCCTGATATATGTTGTAGGATTATTCTGTGCAGGAGTTGGATATGGAGCTGAAGTTGGAGACTTTGATCATGTTCAAAGAAATCTTCAATCCGATTCTACAGATCAGCCTTACAGAACTGGATACCACTTCCAACCTCCAAGAAACTGGATGAACGGTGCTTTAATATATACCCTTCTCTTGGAACTTCTTTTCTGTTTTAAGGCCAATGAGTTGTTGATTCTTGATTTGACTCTGTTCCTGGCTCTGTGCTATCCGGCGCAACTCCATATTTTGATGAACAATGACATGACACTGCAGATCCAAATGGTGAGTTCTTCGAATCTTTTAGCATCTCATTGGTGTTAAAAGTCGCATTGAATGTGTTAAGAAAGACAAGACAGAGGTCTTTACAAATAAATCAGTAACTTTGTAAAGCGTAATTTTTTCTTTTAAAAGTAAAATCATGTCTTTCAACAACAAAGTTTGACATTCAATGTATAAAGATAGAAGTTAACTGCTGTGTTGGCTTTATGAAATTTCTTTGTACATCACAGGACCAATCTATCACAATGGAGTCTACCATCTGTTCTACCAGTATAATCCATATGGTGCTGTGTGGGGTAACATAGTGTGGGCTCATTCAGTATCTTACGATCTGATCAACTGGGTGAACCTGGAGGATGCAATTTATCCAACGGGGCCTTTTGATGTTAATGGATGCTGGTCTGGTTCGGCGACCCTTCTTCCTGGGGGCAAACCTGCCATATTTTACACAGGGAGCGACGTGAAGAACCGTCAGGTCCAAAACTTGGCAATGCCCAAAAACACATCCGATCCATTGCTCCGCGAGTGGGTCAAATCAACTCATAACCCGTTAATCACTCCACCATATGGAACTGATCCTAATTTCTTCAGAGACCCAACAACTGCCTGGCAAGGCGAGGACAAGGCATGGCGCCTTCTAGTTGGAAGCCAGATTAAAGGTCGAGGGACCGCGATTCTTTACAAAAGTGAAGACTTTATTAGCTGGAGTATGATCGGGAGCCTCTTTAATTCGTTGGCCGAGACCAACATGTGGGAATGCCCGGATTTTTTTCCTGTTAGTATTAATAGCAGGAATGCGCTGGAAACCTCAGAGCAAGGGGAGTTGACCAAGCATGTGCTTAAGGCAAGTTTCAACTCTCACGACTATTACATACTCGGAAACTACGATACGAAAACAGACAGATTCTCTGTTGAGAATGACTTCACGGTTTCAAGTTCGGGCTTGCGGTATGACTATGGGAAATTCTATGCTTCGAAGACGTTCTATGACAGCGCAAAAGAGAGGCGTATTCTGTGGGGCTGGATAAATGAGTCCGATAGCAAGTCATCTGACATCAAGAAGGGATGGTCAGGACTTCAGGTACTTCTGATTTTCCATATTTCAGAAATGAACTTGACCTAAGGATCTATTTAAGCTATGTTCCCTGCAGTCATAATCAGTGATTAATTGGTTGGCAAAAAAGCAGTTTTTCCCTCTTCACCTTAAGCCAGTAATAAAGTACATTTATTGTACTTGTCATAAGTAGTTCGATTAAGTGGTCTTGTTGTAGATAGATTGAATTTGTGGACAGACTGATGATTTCTGATCTATATTTGTATTACAGACCAGGTTAATTGCAACATTCTATCCAGTGTTTTTATAGTTGAAACTAGTTCTCCATTTATGGAAGCTTATCAAATCGCTTTCTTTCTGTTTCCTAGTCAATTCCTCGGAACGTCCTTCTTAGTAAATCCGGAAAGCAATTAGTGCAATGGCCTATTAAAGAAACAGAGAAACTCCGTGCTAAGGAGGTGACTGCTTTGAGTAAGGATCTCAAGGGTGGATCAGCAGTTGAAGTTTCAGGCATTACAGCTGCGCAGGTTATTAGTTCAATACATTGACATAATGTGTAATTATTTACATTCGCTTGTAGTAATCAGAAGTATTAAACTTACTGCTTATCTTGTTATAATAAAGGCTGATATCGAAGTTTCATTCGAGACCACCGATTTAGCCAAGGCTGAGACCATAGATCACAATTTGGTCGATCCACAACTGCTCTGTTCTAGCAAAACAGCATCTGTTAGAGGCAAACTCGGCCCGTTTGGTTTGTTGGCTCTAGCTTCTGAGGACCTGAAAGAACAAACAGCAATCTATTTTCATGTTCTGAAGAAGAATGGAAAATTGGTTGTGCTGATGTGCAGCGACCAGAGTAGGTAGGTTTATGGTTGAGGTTCAATTCTCTGCGCATTTTTGCATATATTCTCTGATCTGATCTTGAGGTTGGCATTGCAAGCAGGTCGTCATTAATGGAAGGCCTTGATAAGACCACTTACGGAGGTTTTGTTGACGTAGATCCTCATCATGAGAAAATATCTCTCAGAAGCTTGGTACTTCCAGTTTCCATTCATTTATTTTTCATCAATCTTGCTACTTTGACGCACTTCATAGGTCAAAGAAGAATCTTCCTCTATCACAGTCGGTGGTCCTATGTTAATGACATCTCATATGCCTTAGACAATGACAAAAGTGGGACTCAATCAATGCGATATTCTTGGGCATTTCCATTCGTCTCTTTTTCTGTGACACTCCCCTAGTGCAATTACTCATTTCTTGAATTATCGACACACAGATTGATCACTCGATTGTCGAGAGCTTCGGTGGCAAAGGGAAGACTTGCATCACTGCAAGGGTTTATCCGAGCTTGGCCATCGGCAATAAAGCTCACCTATATGTGTTCAACAATGGAACAGTCGGTGTCAAGATCTCAAGACTCAGTGCCTGGAGCATGAAAAATGCTCGGATTGCTCCAATCAGCAAAAGAAGAAAGCGAAAAACCAGTTAACTAAAAAATCAATGCCACTCTCTCGCCTCCACTGCTGTTTCACATCCCAAATTGTAATTGAAATAAGGACAAGAACCAAGTACATGTTTTGCTTGCTTCTCATCTAACCGTTCTTGAGGTCACACTTCACTGCTCATTGCAAACACCACGTACACATCCTGTTCCATCAAACGTTAACAGCACATCGTTTCCTTTTTATTTGGAACTCTCTCTCTCTCTCTCTCTCTCTCAAACGAAGTGATGTATGCTAACACGTAAAGCAGTGATTTCGGCTGATTGAAGCCATGCTTTTTGAAGATGTTCTAGAATCCAGCTAGGGGAGGTGTCAACTGAACGCACTAGAATTTGAAAGCTCAGGCGAAATGGGCCTCAGCCAAATTCCTTTGTCCATTACCAGAAGGAGAAAATCGGAGGGCGCATGGCGAAAACAAGAATTGAAACAAAATCAATATATGAAACTGGGTCCCCAAGAAAAAGAAGCCAAAGCAAAGCCATGACCTCACCTCCTTCGAAAAGTGGAGGGGGGGGTAAAAATACAACCGGTTCAAGTGCTAAAGTGCTCGAAAGAGGCTTTTGGAACCGTTTTCTTAGGCTAAGTGGAAGGCCAAGCCCCACCATTAACAAACTTTGGGTGGGGTTGGGGACATCATCTTTTCCTCCCTTTGAAAAGAATAAGAAAGGACAAGAACAACACCAATACAAATTGTTTTATACTTTCTCTGCATAGTTGATGAGTATGTGTCTATGCCTGCGCGTGTCTGTGTGCTCTCCACTGTTCCCCCCTTCTCTCTCTCTAGAAAGAGAAAGAATCCATCACTAGATTCTTGCAAGTTTTAGGGTTGTGAAGAAGATTCCAACCTCTTGAGTGTCCAGGAGGGTCGTGCCGCACCGCGGCCAATGCATGGCTTCCACGTCTGGAGCCAGCAGCAAATTGGAGTCAGCAGCTGCAACTGAGGACTCTTTTTAAATTTGCTGGGTGCGCAGGGGGTTTGCTTTCCTTCTTCTTCCCCTGAGGGTGTTTCTGCAGAGGTTGCTGTCACGTAGTGTCTTTTCCCGAACCAGAGGGGGGCGCTTGGGGGCCCAAGTGATGTTGGAGTGAGGTTAAGCCGTAACCTAATTTGACACCTCTTGCATCCCTCCCTCCTTTTTCCATAAAAGGGAAAAAGAGATCCTTAAAGAAGAATTCATGGTATCAATATACAACTATATAAAAGAAAAACCTATGTGGAGGAGTGTGCATATGGACTAAGAATAGTTTTTACCGGGCACGGTGCACGCCTTTCTGCTTTCCAAAAGTTATCGCGACTTTATTCGAGCGTTCGACAAAATTTCTAAAGTTAGAATTCGGCGGAGCCCAAGTGATGTAAAAACTGATTTAGTAAAATTTGTAACCTCCTTTTGTTAGAAATTTGGGAATCTTCAGCCAGTGCTGTAGTTATAGCCTTTTCTTGGAGTTTTCTCTATTATTTCTAATATATATTTATTTGGACAACTCATGATTACGTCATAGCAGATGTAAAACGTAAAAAGGATTTAGAAAATTTGTCATCATTTTCACAAATAAATAAACGAGGATTCCGATATACTTCATCACCTGTCCAACACTATAAAATCACAGATACATTCACTGTTGGCAGTACCACCACATGCTAAAAGCATCAATATAGAACACTACAATATTGCCAAAAGTTTGTTTTATTCGCATTTTTTTATGTCATAATACTTTATTTTCCTTGAAAGGGGAAAAAATGACAAAAGAATTATGGTCCATGACGCACTGCAGAATATTGTCTGGTGGTTTGGTGACAAAACTGGGTTAAACTTGCCCTAGGTTTAGGTAGTTTTTTGTTTGTCATGTTCTCGAGAGAAGTATTCAGCGTCCTTAAATCTTTAATAAACTTTTGACCAAAAAAAAAAAAAAACTTTGTTAAACTGACTTTCCTTTTCTTTTTGTTACTAATAGGATTCAAGTTTCACATAGCACGTTTTTCTTAAATAGTAATTAATTATACGTAGAGCGCTCGCGAGCAAATGAAAAATTAATTTATCTTCTTAACTCATATCACACGATATTTCTCTTTTCTTTTTTTTTTTTTTTTCTTTTTCTCTTTCTGCTTAAGTTCACGTCAAAATTCACATGATTGTCGGAGCATGGCATCGTAATGCGCAGGAAACACAAAAAAATCTTTCTTTCTTGCATGAGAAAACAGCAGAGTATCTGGCATTCTAGGTCTAGAAAAAAACCCTTTTTTTCTGCTGGGGAATAGATTCGAGAACTTATTAGTCAAAATATGGCAGATTTTGGAGCTCAGTGGGGCATATATATACCTCATAAGCGTGACATACAAAGCAACTTTTAATGGCTAGAAGGAAGCCAAAAGAAAAATCTGCAGAAAAGGAGAAAAAAAGCTATGCTGTGGTTACTTGATTGCCAACTTCAAAACACATTCTCTTTATTCATCTTTATTTAGTTTGTTTACTTCAAGAATCTTGAAACCCTAATCATGGGTTCCACCCTTTAGGACTAGACGAATCTAAGACCTCACCTTTGAAAGAGAAAGATACCGTTTCTTAGTCTCGCAAGACGTTTTACTGCTTTCCTCTAATTTTTATATCAGATCCATCGTTGACGTCACTGTATTCTTTTTTAAAGTAAAATGTCACCAGTTTTCACAACATGTGCAGCGTAGGAACACATATAGAGTAAGTCATAAGTAAGCATCCTTGGCTAGGTTTAAATTTTATTGACGCGTTGTAAAATTAAAAGTGTATGTCTATATAAATATAACAATAATGAGCTTCACAATAATTGTCACCATATTGTATATTACACGCTTTGGATTCCTATATAAACCCTAAACTGGATCTATTTAAGAGAAAGCAAAGTGACCCTTTTAGGGTTTGGAGATTTTTGCAATTATTGGACGAACTTTTTCTTAATATGTTGATGGGGTATCATTCTACTTTGTCGTGGTCACGGAGTATTCCAAACCAATCCTCGATGCCGCCAAGATTATCTCACGTTAGCCATACGACCCACAGAATCTTGTCCAATACATGCTAAAGCAAAGGAGGCAGAATTTTAGTTGCTATGTAATGTTCACAAATAATAAATATCTTTTGATAAAAATGACCTATAATTGGTATTGTCTACGAGATATATATGATCATACTTAGTTCACGATAAGAAATTATAACATACATTAGCACTGTGAAAAAGTTTTCCATAAACGACATCTATCATTATCTTGATGATCGATGAGAGACTGGGATTAAAATTCTCAAATCAATGGTGAATAAGATCGCTTTTTTTTATACAGGTGGTGTATGCTCTAGTTTTTAATGAAGGAGAAAAAAAAAATTATCCTTATCACTTTTATAAGAGTGATACTAGGATTGTTGACCGATCTATAAATTAATATAGCAAATAACCTGCGAGGTGGAAAAAAAGAACATTTGAATTCGATTAATGAGTTCAATAATGAGAGTATCTTATATTAATCACTAATCAGTATATCGAATTTATAATTAGGAGGGAATTCTATGGTTCTTTTATCAACTATCAATCCCAATCGACTTGCAACAGCACCACAATTAAAATTCGAAATCACATGCTCGGGAATTGAGAAAGATTTGCATATCGGTCCAATCAAAAATCAAATACACAAAATTTATCACTAGACAATAAATAAGAATTCATTGGTGATAAAAGACAATATCTCATACACGTGCCACCGTACACGTGTGCTCAGATGATTCTTCTTCTTCTTGTTCTTCTCCTTCTGCTACTATTTCTACTGCAACTTACAGTTTTGACCATCGAATCAAGCTACGGCAAACTACAACCAATACAAATATTCTGCTTTTGACCTAATCATGGAAATCATATCATCCCTTTCTTGCATCCTACATATGAATATCAACTTCAATCTAATAGATGGAATCTCGTACCGGGTCGGAATCCAAGTCCCACGTCTCCCGAGGTCACAGGCTAGAGGACGCCGACCTCGGCGAGCTTGGGCACGAGGTGGCCGCTGAGGTGGAGGGCGACGAGGGCCTCGAGGCCGCCGACGCAGGTGCCCCCGATGAAGACTGCGGGCGGGGGGTTGGGGCCGGCCCGCCCGCCGGGCGCGTCGGCGGTGGGGATGGCGGCGATCTCGTCGTCGTCGAGCTCGATGACGGTGGGGTTGACGCCGATGGAGGCGAGGAGCTTCCGCATGACGTGGCACATGCAGCAGGAGGAGCGGCTGAAGATGATGACCGGGTGCTCCGATATGAGGCGCTGGATCCGGGTCTCCGCCGACTCGTCCATGTCGATGGAGAGGGACGAGGCGGAGCCGGAGGCGGAGGCGGCGGCGGCGGCGGCGGAGGTGGGGGTGGCGAGGTCGAGGCGCACGACGTCGTCGGAGCAGAGTCCTTGCATAATAGCGGACGACGCGTCGCCGGAGAGTAGAGAGAGAGAGAGAGAGAAGGGGAGGGAGAGAGAGGGATTGTCAACGGAGAGAGGGCGAGTGGAAGAGTGGGATTTCTGGTGAATTTTATATAAGAGAGAGAAAGAGAGAGAGAGTGTGTGGAAGGTTGCTGATGACGTCACGAAGTTGGGAGTACTGTGTACTGGTGATGGTATTTTTTTTGTTTTCTTTTTTTTATTTTATTTTTTTTTCCACCTCATATTGTACTGTACAGTTTGCATTTGAAGTCTAATCGATGAGTCATACGGTCAAACTCAACTCTCTCTCTTTTTTTTTTGGTGGATTATTTTTCACTACTGTTTTTTTGGGTCATAATATTTCGCGAGTTAGATTCTCAAGTTTTTCACCATCTAACGTATTTTGTGAACAAGTAGAGCGTTCGTTAGGGGCAATCGATTTTAAAGTGGGTATATTCTAAATTAAGAATATAAAGTCTACATGTCGAAATCAATTTTCTTAGGAATCGACTAATATCGAAGAGGCTAGTTATAGGCGGATTCAAAGTTGACCGGAGAACTTGGCTTATATTTTCTTTTCTTTTCTTTTCTTTTCAAATTATGAAAAAAATTTAAGTAATATAGTTGTCATGTTACCAAAACATACCACGTGAATAATTTGGGGCATAATGATGAAAGCATTGATGGATTTCCTAATCCAAGTTTAAAACTCATTTGCGTTATCTTTTCTCGCGCAAGCTTACAAAAAAGCTACATGCCAATCCTACTCGAGAACTGAAATCACGGTATAAAATTGGGAATTGAATTGCTCAAGATGGGAAAATTGTCCAAAAAGTCATAGACCTATTATACTTTTGTCAATTCAATCATAAATCTTTCAATTTTGCCAATTGAATCATAAATCTTTTTATCTTTTACCAATTGAGTCTATTTGGTCAGATTTAGCCAAAATTCGCTGACGTTGATGACCATTGCTAATGTGTTACTTTTTAAATAATATTTTAATGATTTTTTTTTTTTTTTTTATGGTTTTTCCTTCTTTTTTTACTTTTCTTTGCTTTTTTTTTTTCCCAATTGTGGAGTTAGGGTCATCAAGGATAGCCAGCTGACCCTTGCTAACCCTCGTTGGCTATAGACAAGAGCTGGCGACCCTCGCTAGCCATAGGCGAGGGCTTGGTAGCCCTCACTGGCCCTTCCCCTAAGGCCAACAAGAGCCACCAAGCCCTTTCTTGGCCAAATCAAGTGAGGTGTCCTGTGCCCTCGCTTTGGCCGGCGAGGGCCGTGAGGCTAGCCACTCTTGCTAGCCCTATCTCCAAAAGCCTTTATAAAATAATAATAATAAAAAACAAACAAACAAACAAAAGAAGAAAAAACCATGAATATTCAAAAAAATATTAAAATATCATTATAATATAATTTTAAAAAAAGTGTCATGTCAGCATTGGCCATCCACATTAGTGAATCTAGTTAAAATTGGTCGAATAGATTCAATTGACAAAAGATTAAAATGTTTATAATTAAATTGATAAAAGTGCAATAGGTTTAAAACTTTATAGACAATTTTCCCGATCAAGATTGATTTCCCAATTTTTCATCCAGAAGCCTACGAAGTCTCTGAAAAAAAAAAATGAGAACCAACCTAGAACTAATCGGATGAAGCCGGTTCGATTCAATTGTCAGACTGAACTCATCAGGTTGTTAGCCCTCAGTGTTTGTAAGCTCAATGTAGACTTGATTTAAAACTTGAGCTACTCAACCCCACAACATAATTATGATGACCTCAAGTAGCCTAATGATATTCATTGAGTGATTTTGAATTAAGGTTCTTTTCTCTCTCTGTCGGCAAAGTCCCTCGTCTCCCAAAATTAATTCCCTCTTTTGAAGCTCTCATGTAGGCCCTCAGCTTTAGAAACTAAAACTGAGAGCCTACTTAGTTTTTTATTTTATTTTTTCTTGTTTTGATTGTCTTTTCTTTTCTCTCCCGATCTGTTTTGGGAGTTTGTGTGTAAATATATTTCTGCAACTAATTGGGTGAACATGGAGACTAGTTTACTCAACGGATACTAAAAAGGATGTTCGTGATGTGGCTGCACAACCTCTTCATGATTAGGTTGCTCTCCTCTCCCGATTTAGATTTAGGTCTAGATCTAAGAGTTTCTTACAAGTATTTGATATGTGATCTTTCAACATATTGATATTGGTGCATTTGCATGGAAATGGTGATGAGGACGTTAAACCTAAACATGCATCGCAAGCCACTACAAATGAAGTGAGGGATCTCGGCATGTGCTCATCACTGAATTTGGTGATCGATTGTTGAACATTTACTGTGATAGATCTGTTCTCGAGGGATGAGAATGTCCCTCTAGCCACACACTTTGCTTTGTTATTTGCATTTTGCCATTTGTTTAGTTCGGCAATTATTTGAAATTTACTAGGGTTCAAAAATGAATGGAATCTTGTTTTTTTAATAATAAAAAAGGAAAAGTAGTCTAAAGATCCAGCTTGAGCTCCTCACAGGCATCTTGCGTCTTAACTCATTTTATGGCCGTAGCTAGTAAAGTTGTGTGGTTTTACACGAACAAGATCGTTTTAGATAAGCCATCGTGGAAGATCTCTTTTCCTTTAGGCTTGATTAGACCCCACGAATTCACCCAAACTTTCTCATCTACGGGCATCAGCTAAGGAAACATAGGGTGGCGAGAATGTCCCCTAGCGAAAGAATTTACGCTTGTTACCGGGGATATACCGCATTGAAACCAAACTTCCAGCCACTCATTTAAACCTCGGGGCCTTATAGCCAAAAAATAAAAATAAAAACATTTAAACCTTAATGTTTTCATTTTAAAAGCTACACAATTGTGAGGAAAAGGCACACAATACACTACGCTTGTTTCGCGAAAAATGTGACATGAAAAATATTTTCCAAAAAATATTTATTAGGAAAATGACAATATATTCCAATGTTTGGTCGAGATTCTAAAAATGAATTGGAAAATATTTTTTTATAATTTGATAAGAAAAAACTTATTTGATTTTTTAAATAAATATATACTATTTGGCAACAGTAACTTGCACATGGGTAGTCATAGAACTCGGCATGGATGCTGGGGTCTCAAGCCTGGATCCCCAACTTCCACGCACAAGCACGACACTGGTCTTAAGTACCAAAACCAAACCCAAGAACTCAATGACCGTGCTTAGCTCCCTAACACCTTGGCCTAACGGCCTAGCATCTATCAAGGCCGTGCCTAGGTCTATCAAGGCCGAATCCCAAACCCAATGCCCGAGACTTGATCCCTTGCTCCCGAAATAGGGTCCATCAAGGTCCAGCTCGGGACCTTGGCATACATGCTTGACTCCATCGAGGCCAAGCCTTGGTCCCTCGACGCCCTAGGTGAGGCCTAGCACCGATGGACCAAGGCATGAGCACTAGGGACTCAAGCAAGGGCATGGGAGTCTTGACCTTAGCCATGATGGACCCGAGCATCGGCGCGAGGTCTGAGGCCCAACCTCAATGGACCTAGGCATGAGCTTCAAGGACCTAGGCCCAACCTTTATAACTGGAGCCAAGCAAAGGCACTGATGTCTCAGGCCTAACCTCAATGGACTCAAGCACGGCCTAAATGGACATGGGCTTGGGCACTGCAGACCTTGTCCTATTGCCAAGGGCTCGAGAATGAACATAGGATTCCCATACCCAAGCATAGAGTTTATGGTTTAAGCATTGATATCAAATCAAGTTTTGGAAAATAATTTCTATTTTTTTTAATAAAAAAACATATTCCTAAATACAAGCTTTGATAAGAAGGAAAGCCCGTTCCATTGATTAGGAATATATTTTTCATCAACTCATTTTCTTAAGAAATTTAAATAACATAAATAAAAAATACTTTCCATTGACTCATTTTCCTGATCAATTTAAATGGCAAAACTTAAGAAAATTATTTTTCTAAAAAATATTATTCACAAAATAAATGGAGCTTAAATCATGTTCTCGTGTCACTAATAATAAATGTCATGGTCAATCAACCAAGTTTTGTTCCACTATGTCCATGAGGTTGATGTGGTGTTTCATGATTCTTGAGTAACCGAAAGTGTGCTTCCTCGATCATAAAAAAAGAGAGTAGCTATTCATGGTGCACAATCTATCAAGTGTAATGCCATCTTTCTACATTTTTATTCTAGATTTTATACTATTTAAGAGACAAGATGTGGTGCAAACTTTTTAAGCGAAAATCACACCGAATTGAAAAGTAGTTATTGCATATCAATATAGATCTAACAACAACATAAAAGCAGGACCGCATGAGCTAGCACGCATCATAATCGCGTTAAGGATAATTTTGCAACTTTCCTATCAGACCTTTCTCATAAAGTAAATCGACCGTTGAAATTTACCCCCTCTAAAGTCGTTACTAAATCTAATCGCGATCCGCCGGACTTTAGGCCCTACCCCCGACTGCCCTAAGCCCTGGAAGTGCAAATCTTGGTACGTACCTGAACAGATAAAATCTCAATTTAGGAAAGGGAACATTGTTGTGGGGGGAGAGAGGAGGGGGGAACCAATCGCGGTAATTATAAAAAAATGTACGGTGGGCGAAAATGTTAAAACACCAAAAAAGCAGGGGGCGAAAGTTTATTATTTCCCCGCAAAGTCCCGCGTCCTCTCGAATGCATCCTGTCTTCTGCCGTTTCACTGGCTCGCCGGTGCCCAAAAAGGAAAGTGCGAGCTGAGCCGAGCCGAGCCGAGCCGAGCCGTCAAACCAGACAAACACCCCCCTCGTCACGCAGTTTCGAAAGTTCGATGACGTAAGCAGTTGCGAGCGAGAGGGGGGGCGGGCCCCGGCGGCTGACGTGGGCCGGGCGCGCCCCTCCCTTCCGCTTTTTTTAATATTTTTTTTTATCTTTTCTTTTTTTCCCCTTTTGTGCCTTCCAGGGAATCGCGAGGGGGCTGCACTTTCCTCGTCATCACGGGCGCCCCTGCGGCTTACACGTGGCGGGTGCGGTTTCCCCCTCTTTCCTTCAAGCATGGAGTGGGGGGAGGCGGGAGGCTAGTGGGACCCCCGCGGGGGAGGGGGAGTGGATGGTCTTTTCTAGTAGATGCCACGTCATCGGCGGAGAACGTGCAGCCCCTCGGATCTTCGTTGATGTTCGGGATCCATTCTGAATTATTGGGGCATCCGATCGAATTAGACGGGAGGGAATGGTGGGAGGTGGTGCTCGTCTCGCACTAGGAGTGGCGAAATAGATGTCGGATTCATATTTTAACACGTATTTAATGATGTAAAATGATAAATGTGTTAGTCAACGATTCAATGAATCTCATATGAGTTTTAACTTGATCCTAAATAGTCGAAGGTATTTGTGTGCAGATTCTCACCACTTAGAAAAAGAAAAAGATTGAAGAAAGTAAAAACACATAAAATTCAATTTTTTGTCTACTAAATTAATTTTAAGAAAAAAATTATTAAGAAACGAGTTTTCATAAATTGAGTTAAACAAAAAAGCTTTTAGTAACATGAGTCAAGATTAAGATCGCTGAATTTGTATCAAATGAAAATGGGTCAAAATAAGTTAAATGGATCAATTTAAGTTAGATTTTTTTTTTTTACATAATTCAATCCACATGTTAAACAGGTATATCTCTCTTTAATATAGTTAGCTGGAGTCTAGACATACATGATTTGATGAACTAATTCATGGGAATCATTAATGTTTTTCTTTCCTCGTGATGTCATGAATAATACTTTTTAATTTGTTGAAAACGAGTCGTGTCTTCAAAGCCATGTATAAATGTGATAAAGAATTGAATTGAGGCAACGATGCCATATCATCTTTGAGCACATCGTGCTCGTGTATGTGTTGCTTTTTAGAAGATATTGGAATCCCATGTCTTTGCATGATAAGGTGCACAATCACTTTTATCCTTTTTCTATTTCTATGATTTGGAGCATTTTGCCGAAAATAAATCGACATGTTCTCCCAATTCCTAATGATGTTGGTGATTTTCTTACGCTAACGATCATGGTGAATCATATTAGTTATGTTATGTCATGAAGTAGCAATTTTTAACCTCAATTTATCACTTAAAAGTCATGTGAGTTCAATCTCCAGCGTTCACAATTATATAGCTAAATTCTACAAATCACCAGTTTACACGACTTCTCGGTTTCTAATAATCACGACATATCAAAGTTAATATATAATGATCAATTCATGTGTGGTCGAGAATATTTTATGACACATAGTCAGTCGGGTTTTTAAAATAAAAAATCTCGGAATATGTCGCCGACCTTGCTTCTCTCACCAGTATTACGTAATGGTCCATTGATCCTTGGTCTCGACAACGACGTGTCTCCTCTGCACAGGCTTTCGAACCCAAGAGGCGAGGGCCAATCGCTGCACGCCACGTGTCGCCCCACGCTCCGAGATTCCAACAGGATCGCCCCGGGGGGGGGAGGGTGGTGGCTTGTGGACCGTGGGCCCCCCGCCATCATGGGTGGGTCTTGGTGTCCTTCAACCTCCGCCGTTGATGGTGGCTGCGAAGAGATATATGTATATATATCGGTGTCTGCCACATGTTACAATAAAGAGAAAGGGGCTTAGTAGTAGGCATTTCGTTGCATCATCAAAGTCGCAATATATACTGTAGGGCCCACCCCCCCCTCATGCCCGATGTCACTCCATTTCATTTCACCCGCAAAAAGAAAGGGAGCCGAGGGAAGAGAGAAAAAAAGGAATCTTGCTTTATTTTCGAGGTTTTCGCCACCTAACTCGAGAAATAATTCTTAGACAAAAAAAATGGGTCTTGCCACGTGGGATAATAGTGTTCTAATCACTAGGGTCCAGTAGGCATAATAATTAATTCTAGTCATCTTTGCATTTGAAAGTGGTTTAGTGAGCTTTGGATGGTTGCCAAATCCCATCATGGTCAAACTCAATTGAAATGACTCGGGGTCCCGTGATTTAAATGCCGCACCACTATAACATAATGCCCATCTAGTTCATATCGTAAACATGCTTTCGAACTGACCGATGATCATTAAATTTAACTGATCATCGCTCGCTAAGGCTCCATTTATTTTGTGGAGAATAAAAACGATTATTTGTATCGTTTGTAATAATTCATGAACTAAAAATATTTTTATTATTGACAGTAATTTATGTGTAAATATTTTTCGTTCATTCATTTATATAAATAATATAAGCATTATTTTTAGAAAAAATATTTTTCAGATCATTTATTTTTTGCGAAATAAGCACACCTTGATTGCAGATTAAGGTTCTTAAGAATAGCATCCTTGTGGTTCTTTCATATCTTGGTTTTGGTCTAGTCAATGCCTTAGGTGCGCTGGAGAAGGAGCCAATTTGAGTAACATTTGCAAAATGAAAGTGACTTTTGGGCCTAAAGTTGTCCCCAAGGTTGACACGTTAAGGAATGAAAGTATAAAGGACAATAAAAGAAATAAAAACCGATGGTGACCAATGTTGATCGCAAATAATGCGATGGAGGGTGGACCAAGGAGTGTCCAATAAATAAATAAATAAATGTGTATGTATGTGTGTGTGCATTTATTTATTTATTTTTGGCTAAAAAGTGCAGGCCTTGGTCATCTCAATTTACACAAAGTCAAACCCCCAAATTCACGAAACATTTGCAAGGCTTCATGGTCGACTTGGCTCATTTTAGATTCTGCCTTATCTTTGGGAGATACATGTATAGAACAAGATCTCAAAAAGAATTAGAGCCATCTAGCAGAATTTCTTGAGCTAGGAATGTGTCGAATCCATCTTCGATCTTCACATGTGTCTATGATTAAAAAAAAAAAGATAAAAAAAAAACAAAAATTGCTTTTCCTCGACTTTCCAAGTTGATTAATGCGAGACGTCTCTACAACCGTAAGTTTCATTACATCACTCATTTCTGGCAAAAATATCTAGATACTCGAAATAAATCGGTATTTTATATGAATATAACCAATTTAAAATCGCTTTTTTTTTTTTGGAGAAAAGAGGAAGACGAAAGCGACTATATTATATCAACCAAAAATCATTTTAAAAAAGAAAAGGAAATGCCATTCTTGGAGGCAATTAGAGGGATAACCTTGCATAATTCAAGTATATACGCCCAAAACAAAACAAAACAAAACAAAAATAAAAAATAAAAAGGTCAAATGTGGGGTGGGCATCATTTGAGCAAGTGGGCTTTAGCTCGAGCAGCCTCCCACACTGTTTAACAAAATAATGGCCATTTTCTCTTTATGCTCCTTAATTTTATGCTTTTTCCTGTTCGAGAAAGGCGATGACGAAATAACACATTAGGTAAAAAGCTTCCGATAAATAATAATAATAATAATAGCAATACTAGTCAATTTGCACGCTTTTAGCTTCCAGGCCGTGTCACCTCCTTCGACCGGTTAAAAATAAAATAAAAAGGGCAGTGGGAGCTCAATCATGACAAAGGAAATTAGGACAAGACAACTATGTGTGCACAAGATTAAAATAATTTTTTTTTTAATTTACTCTTTATAACATTAGTTCCTTCGACCACAAGTTTCAACTGTCAGCTTCAAAGCTAACATGGCATCGGTCGTTATGTGGTGGATATTCCTTATATTCGATAACTACTAATCCATATTCCTTAAATAAAGTCGCTTGGGATTCGCGTCAGATGAGCTGTAACAGCGTGTAGTTTAGATCACCGGCATAATGGTGTTATTGACATGGGAAAAAGGTCCAAGGTAGTGAGTAAAATTTAGGTTTTGTATGACGAAATTTCTTAGGTATGTCGAAGAGAGAATTACGTTACTTTGCACTAGACTAAAGCCACGTCAACTCTATTTGTTTGTTGTCTACGTGACAGAACTAAAACGAAAGATTTTTTTTTTTAATTATCGATACAAGTTTGGAATACTGGTGACGCAAAACAAATGTTGGACCTTTCGGTGTAATTATTTTGTTAAGAATGTCGGCCCTTATTATTTAAACTTTACAGGTCATATGCTTTGCACCCAAAAAAAAAGTTCGATGTGATTTGTCATATTACTTAGACTCGGTTTGTTTCTCGGGAACTAAATGATTTGGAAAATATTTTTTCTAAAAATAGTTATTTGTATCGCTTAAAGTAATTAGTTAATGAAAATTATTTTCATTATCGATACAAATCTTGTCTGAACATTTTTGTAAACGACAAAATATTTTTTGTTCATTTATTTTGGTAAGCAATACAAGTGATTATTTTTGGGAAAATTTTTTCTGAACCATTCATAATTTGCAAAATGAACATAATCTTAGCAAGCTAACACTAGCTTTTTTTAAGGAATTTAAGTGCTGTCGCGTGTTATTAACAAATGAATGCGTACATAATTGCTCCATAGGAACAGAAGTGACGAAATATGCTAATGTCATGTCTTTATTCTGGGAGTATATTCGGATTTATGGCAGCATGTTCTATCTGACCTCATCGGAAACCGAAAAAGAAAGGTGCATATCATTTAATAATTCAATATCGGTTTTCTTTTAACGATTTATTGTTGTTTTATCGATTCCTTGCGGAAGAAAATAGTTCATTGACATCTCCACTTTTGAAAATAAAATATTTATGATACTTATCTATTGACATGTAATGTTTATAACTTTGAACTTTTTTTTTGGCTAGTGTGTCGAATGATGATCATGTCCCAAATTTCAATATCGTGAAACGTCTCACGGAAGTAATATCCACTAAAACGAAGTAGAGAAGATATGAAAGGAGGAGCGAGCAAGCGATAATATCACATAGGTCGAAGGGCATTAAGTTTCTTTAGGTCTCTAGAGGCAAAGAGGCACGTAGTGAGTAAAATCAAAGCTGATCAAATTTGACAATCTTAGCATATGATAAGTTCTTATAAGAACACATTGTCGTGTGCCATCGGGGCATTGCTTAACATGAAGCCCGCTAGAAAGGAGTTTAGGTCCATCTTCCTCGACGAGTCGCGCTCCGAATCCACCATGCCAAAACCCTGTAAAAGTCCAAAGGGACACAAATGCCGAATACAGTTTTGGAAAATCTCATTCTCAGATGAGTTACCATAGATAGAAAAAAAATGAGCATTAATTCTCCTTTTTTGGGCCAAATTTCTCTTTGGGTTTGCAAGACTTTCACTAGGCCCACCAATTATGATGGACAAGTGTGGAAAGTTCGGGTCCATCTTGCAATGTTTTTGTTGGGTTCACGATGGAGTGGATCGGTTAGCTCCTTTGTTGCCAAGCCCAACTCAAATTTTTTTCATGAAGCGTAGAGCCCACGTGGCCTTTTGGAGTGATAGTTTTGCCAGCGTCGGCACGTATCGCCCGACGATACTCCCTTTATTTGACGTGTGACATGGCCCTTTCCTATCCCCATTTACTATCCTAAAAGTCTATCAGGAACCGTACCTTATCCGAGCCCTTTTGCCTTGACAATTGCTCTGTACCTTGATTGGATCGGGTATGAGCCTAGTCAATTCAAAAGCCACACGTCTAGTAGGGAGAATCTTGCTCTATCGCCATCTAAAATGATGTGATGTTTTGGGGGTGGGTCTTGACTCATAAGTCATGGAGCAGGACCTCCTCAACCAATTAGGGAGTTAGGATGTCACAAAATATCCCATGTAAAGACTGTTAGTGTTGACTTGTATCATTACAATACTCCTACTATTCGATGTGAGATCTAGTTCATTCTTATCTCTTTCGTCAATTTAACAATCTATCAAGAATCGCGTCTTGTTCAAACCATTTCGCTTGGACAATCATTCCTCACCCCTCATCGAATCAAGTATGGGCCTAGTCCGTCCATCAAACCATACATTCATCGAAAAAGAAATTCGGTTCAGATGGCACCTGTAATGACGCGGCTTCTTCTATGTGGGACAAGTCCCGAAACCAGCACTCTAAGTAGCTAGACACGAAAATGACCGTTCAAGGGCAAAAACTGACTTATGACCTTCCAACAAGATTTTTCCCAGTCCATGTTGAACTTGGAATGTCACAGCTCCCCATACCACTTTCACCTATGTAAGGAATTACTTAGTGCCATAATTTTTCACCTTGTCACTCCACAAAAAAATAATTGCCATCCCATGACAGGAGAGAGAGAGAGAGAGAGATTGTGGGACCCCATAAATATAATTTTCACGGCTCTGAATTTTCAACTGGGTTTATCCACAAAGTACCGTCGTCCCCCGACAGAAGAGAGAGGGATTTCCCGGGCCCCACAAATCCAATTCTAACTTCACCGAATTAAAAAGATAAAGCCCTTAAAAAATAAATCCTCCCCTCGTCTCGGACTCTCGGCCCTCGTCTCAGCAAAGCCCGACATCTCGCGAAATTTCTAGAATTTTCACTCCCCAAGTCAAAACCTTTGACCAGAAGAACCACTACCATTCCGTCGGAAGTTTCTCCCACTCTCTCCGACACAAAAAGCTGCCACCCAACTCCGCCGTGTCTCTCTCTAGAATTTTCCTCTCCCGTTCTTATATATCACCTCGCTTTCTCTCTCTTCACCCCGCGCCAATCTCGTTCTCCTCCATCTTCTCCACCGCACTGCCACTCACCAGAATCGCCACCGCGCTTTCTCTCTCTCTCTCTCTCTAACAGTGCTCACCACACACGCCGACAATGGTACCAAGATCAAGAATCACATAGCCGACCGGAAGAGGAAGGAAACCCAAGAAACGCCACCGCCGCCGCCGATGGAGAGGGTGATCGTGATCAAAGAAGAAGACCGAGACCAAGAAGGTGAAGATGTGATCGTGTGCTTAACTGGGTCGTCGTCGTCGTCGGGCTCGGCCGCCGCCGCTGCTGCTCCGCGGCCGATGGAGGGGCTCCACGAGGTAGGCCCGCCGCCGTTCCTGATGAAGACGTTCGAGATGGTGGAGGACCCGTCGACGGACGCGGTGGTGTCGTGGAGCGGGGCGAAGAACAGCTTCATCGTGTGGGACTCCCACCGGTTCAGCTCCACCCTGCTCCCCAAGTACTTCAAGCACGGCAACTTCTCCAGCTTCATCCGGCAGCTCAACACTTACGTAAGTGTTTGATTAAATTCTCCAGTCGCACCCGCCTTTGATTTGTGTCTTTAGTTCGTCGTTGTCAGGGAATCCGGTACTGATTTTTTAGACATGTTCATGCTCTTGAGTTTGTTTGAGCCTTTTGGGACAATTGAAGCTTCTGGTTTTGGTTTTGGAGTCTGCTAGAGTAGGTTTAGCAACCGAACTGCATTAAGATCGAGAACTGGAGTTTCGCTGGATGAAAGTTTTACGATAGTTTTCCAATTAATTTGATTCGCTTTGCTCTCTTTATGAAGCATCCATCGCCTAATTTGGTGTGGTTGAGATGATCTGTTTGTTTTAATTGTAGTGTAGCTTGAGTTGTTCTGCTCAGATGACGAAACTGCCAAAACTTGAACATTTCCTCATAAATAAAGCAGGGGAAATCAATCGCCTATGAAGTTCCGCTGACGTATGAAAATTTATGCAGGGATTTAGGAAGGTGGATCCAGACAGATGGGAATTCGCGAATGAAGGTTTCTTGGGAGGGCAGAAGCATCTGCTCAAGACCATCAAGAGGAGGAGGAACGTCCCGCAGAATCAGCAGCAGCATAAAGCCACGGCCTGCGTCGAATTGGGACAGTTTGGATTGGAAGGCGAGCTCGAGAGGTTGACACGGGACCGCAACTTGTTGATGTCTGAAATCGCGAAGCTGAAGCAGCAGCAACAGCACTCGAGGGAGCTGATTGCAGCAGTGGAAGATAGGTTGCTGAGAACAGAGAAGAAGCAGCAGCAGATGCTGACTTTCCTCGCCAAAGCACTCAGTAACCCATCTTTCGTTCAGAACTTGGCACAAAGAAAGGAATTGCAAAGTCTGGGCATCAGAAAGAAGCGGAGATTGACTGCTAGCCTGAGCATGGAGAATTTGCAAGCAAACCAAGATCTAGAAGAGCTGGCGACAATTGAATCCGCTATGGAGACACTTCTCTATGGTGCCTTGGAGAATGAATCGAGCATTGACATTGAAGACCCACTTGGAAGTTCGATGCCAGGGACCAACAGTGATGAGCTGGATTCTGTGAACGAGACGATCTGGGAGGAACTATTGAATGACGACGCGATTCCGGAGGAAGAGTTGCCACTCGGCGACGAATCGGATTTCGAGGTGTACGTGGAGGATTTGGTCGAGAACCCTCCGGATTGGGGAGAGGACTTGAATGAGCTGGCAGACCAAATAGGTTATCTCAGATCAAAGCCATGATCGATGTCACTGAACTAGTCCTCCTCTGCAACACCATTCCTGACTGTAATGAAAGATATGTGGTAGGTCAAATAAATCCATGTCCTTTTTAAGTGTGTTATTAAATGTGTGTATGTGTGCTAGTCTGGCTTGTTATCTGATAGGAGAGTGTTGAGCAGGAGGGAATGGTTGAAGTTGCAGAGGGGGGCCAAATCAAATGTTGCTTGAATGCTTTGCTGGTTTCTCTGTATCCTTGATAATTTTTTGATTTGTCTAGCATTCTGATGGTAAATGGTACTTGCTTTAGGTGGGTTACTTCTGAATTTGTTCTTGCTGCCTTTGATTTTCTTCTTCTTTCGATTCATTTTTGCAGGCGAACTCAGTCAAAAGACTCGTTGAAGCCACCAAATTTACATGCCCAGATCACGGTCCCTCCAATTTGTTTCATTCATCCCACCAAATCTTAGATGTACAGATTTGTTTGTTCATGTAAATTTTGGTTGATTGAACCAGCAGATTCATGTTAAAGAAGTGGCCGTTCTAGATATATATATATTTTAAATTTGAATTTCTGGCCTATCTCTTTGTAGCTTTCTGTGGGAATACATACTGCAATTAATGTGGAAATTAGGTAAAAATGGGAAGATGGAGAAGAGATTGTTGATCCAAAAGAAAGAGCTCTTGATAGGATAAATAGTAAAAGGGGATGAAACAGGTGAGAGAACTGCTCTGGGGCAAGAGATCTCGCAATGTCACCCCCATATTCCTTCTCTGTCAGGAAGGCAAAAATAAATAGGGAATTATAGGGCCTCACGTTGGTGAAGGTACACATCACGTCAGGATTTCGATTCTGATTATCACTGAGTCAGTAGGTATAATAGCCTCCTGCGCGTGAGGTGAGTAAGGGTAAATTAAAAGCCCACTGTCGAACAAGCATACCTAACGACACAGTCATTGAATCGACTAACTTGTTTGATACCCTCGGTTCAATTTAGGAAACTGTCCCGTCGCTCTCGACAAAGTGAGAGGACACGTTGGACCACCAAGTTGTTTCTATCAAATCGGATGACCTTCTCATCCGGTTAATAACAAATTAAGGAAAGTGCATCTAAATAAAGGATGAAGAAAGTTTTCTAACTTTTTTTTCTTTATATAGAAAGTATGGTTATAATATTCTTTGCAAAAAAAAAAAAAAAAAAAAACACTAATAATATAATTTATGAATAAGCACAGATTGAATTTCGATAATAACAGTTCAACTGATTCTTCATTAAATGCAAAACTAGATGGAAAGGGACTGATCGTTGCCGCTTGTTCACATCGCTAGAGTCTTTAACTAGGTGATCCTCTTGGGTACTTTCATCTTCTTCGATTAATTAAGAGGTTAATTTTTTTAAAAGGGTGAATGCACTGAAAGTCCTAAAATTTATCATGAAAATGTAATTAAATCTTAAAACTTTTAAAAAGTGTATTCAAATCTGAAAATTTGTCAAGTTGATTTAATCAAGTCGTTCCGTTAATTTTATTCAATTAGGCTAATAGAAGATAATGACGTGACATTTTTAAATTTTTCTTAGGACATGTGGTGATGATGTGGCACCCACTAAGCGCCACATAAAAAAAATATACAAAATTAAAAAGAAATATAGACTAAATTAGATCAAAAATGAAATAGCTAATTAAAAAAAACACCAACTTTTAAAAAGGAAGACAATGTGAGGCCTTGGTTGGCTGTTGTGGCTGCCCATTGTCGGAAATAGCCAATAAAGGTTGCCTGGGCCTCACTAGCCATTGGTGAGGTCGCCAACCCTAGATGAGGCCATGACAAGCCTATCGAGGGACTGGCTGCCCAGATCTGGAAGGGGACTTGACCCTCACTCTAGATTTGAGCGACAGTCATGTAGCTTTCACTTGGGACCGACGACGCTCACCCGACCCTAGGCAAGATCTTGCTATGAGGGCCGATGACCATTGTTCAATGCTAGGCCCTTGTGGTGGTGGGGGCATTGACGCCTTGCCAGAGTTAGGCAAGACCTAAGCGACTTCCATCAGCCTTTCCAAATGATGGACGACGATAGCCACTAGCCGTCGCATTTTTCACTAACCTAGTTAAACGGAATTAACGGATAGACTTGATTAAAACTTGATAAATTATGACTTAATTGCACTTTTTATTTTGAAAATTTTAATACTTAATTGTATTTTCGTAATAAGTTTTAGTATTTTAGTACACCATATTATTTTAAAATTTAGAAGATTAAATGTCAAGAATCTAATAGCTTGCAACAATAGATTATGTTGAATAAAGAATTAGATTTAGACAATTTTATGTGAAATTCGAGTCATGCAAATTAAGAAGATTCAATAAATATGTCGAAAAACGGGAAAAAAAAAATATTTGAAAAAAGTGGCGGTTCAGTAGGACTCAGCCCATCAGACCGTGCCCTGGGTGGCAACGGCCCGTCATCCTTCCAGCGGTTGAGAGCGGGAGGTCTCCGCGGCTTTTTTTTTTTAGCCCGACACGGACCTCCACCGCACTTTAGGACCATTTTTGGAACGGGCGGGCCAGCAAGTTAAGCCACTTCAGACCAGGCCCAATGGGAATCCACGTCCCACCACCTAATGCCCCCACTCGGGTCACAAGCTCTCGTTACAGAGCTCGGCGAACAAACTCGACGTGCGCGGAACTTATTAACTGTGTTTTATAATTTCCAACTTCCGATGTGGGATAAGTGGGCTTCTTCATGTTCTTTCATTTGACGAAAGCGCAAAAGGAGAAATGTGACGGTGAGGGCCGTCACGAATGAGTTTTCCTCTACGCGAACGTGATGAAGGATGCGAAGAAAAGGCAGTGCTGGGGTGAGAATTCGTCCCGTGAAGAAAGCTTTGAGCAAAGAGAGCTTTTTGGTATATGAGTGGGAGGAGGAGAACAGCTATTCGAGTCTTATTCTGGACTGGAGATGCCCCCCCTACCCATCCCGTGAGACTTTTCCATTACTCAAATGCTGACTGGGGCGGAGATCCTGATTCAAGGAGATCGATTTCGGGTTTTTGTGTCTTACTTTGCTGTCTTTATGCTTGTGTTGGCATATTTTAATAGGAATTAGCCATATCGGAAATAGCCGGCAAAGTCAGCATCTTACCCGGCAAGCACCGCATCTAGGATTTAGGAAGGTGGATCCAGACAGATGGGAATTCGCGAATGAAGGTTTCTTGGGAGGGCAGAAGCATCTGCTCAAAGACCATCAAGAGGAGGAGGAACGTCCCGCAGAATCAGCAGCAGCATAAAGCCACGGCCTGCGTCGAATTGGGACAGTTTGGATTGGAAGGCGAGCTCGAGAGGTTGACACGGGACCGCAACTTGTTGATGTCCGGAATCGCAAAACTGAAGCAGCAGCAGCACTCGAGGGAGCTGATTGCAGCAATGGAAGATAGGTTGCTGAGAACAGAGAAGAAGCAGCAGCAGATGCTGACTTTCCTCGCCAAAGCGCTCAGTAACCCATCTTTCGTTCAGAACTTGGCACAAAGAAAGGAATTGCAAAGTCTGGGCATCAGAAAGAAGCGGAGATTGACTGCTAGCCCGAGCATGGAGAATTTGCAAGCAGACCAAGATCTAGAAGAGCTGGCGCCGATTGAATCCGATATGGAGACACTTCTCTATGGTGCCTTGGAGAACGAATCAAGCATCGACATTGAAGACCCACTTGGAAGTTCGATGCCAGGACCCAACAGCGATGAGTTGGATCCCGTGAACGAGACGATCTGGGAGGAACTATTGAATGAGGACGCAATGCCGGAGGAAGAGTCGCCACTCGGCGACGAATCGGATATCGAGGTGTACGTGCAGGATTTGGTCGAGAACCCTCCGGATTGGGGAGAGGAATTGAATGAGCTGGCGGACCAAATGGGTTATCTCAGATCGAAGCCATGATCGATGTCACTGAACTGGTCCTCCTCTGCAACACCATTCCTGACTGTAATGAAAGATATGTGGTAGGCCAAATAAATCCATGTCCTTTTTAAGTGTGTTATTAAATATGTGTATGTGTGCTAGTCTGGCTTGTTATCTGATAGGAGAGTGCTGAGCAGGAGGGAATGGTTGAAGTTGCAGAGGGGGCCAAATCAAATGTTGCTTGAATGCATTGCTGGTTTCTCTGTATCCTTGATAATTTTTTGATTTGTCTAGCATTCTGATGGCAAATGGTACTTGCTTTAGGTGGGTTACTTCTGAATTTGTTCTTGCTGCCTTTGATTTTCTTCTTCTTTCGATTCATTTTTGCAGGCGAACTCAGTTAAAAGACTCGTTGAAGCCACCAAATTTACATGCCCAGATCATGGTCCCTCCAGTTTGTTTCATTCATCCCACCAAATCTTAGATCTACAGATTTGTTTGTTCATGTAAATTTTGGTTGATTGAACCAGCAGATTACCGACCAAAAAAATCAGCAGATTCATGTTAAAAAAGTGGGCGTTCTATATATATATTTTTTAATTTGAATTTCTGCCCTATCTCTTTGTAGCTTTCTGTGGGAATACATACTGTAATTAATGTGGAGATTAGGTAAAAATGGGAAGATGGAGGAGATTGTTGATCCAAAAAAAAGAGCTCTTGATAGGATAAAGAGTACAAGGGGAAGAAACAAGCGGGAGAACCGTCTGGGGTAAGAGACCTTGCAATGTCACTTCCGTATTCCTTCTCTGTTGAGAAGACAAAGATAGACAAGAAATTAAGAGACTTCATGGTGGTGAAGGTATACACCACGTCAGGATTTCGGTTTTGATTATTGCCGGTTAGGTAGATATAATAACTTCCCGCACCTGGGGTGAGTGAGGATAAGTAAAATGCCCATTGCCGGACAAGCATGCCTAATGGCACAATCATTGAACCAACTGACTTGTTTAGTATCCCGGTTCAGTTCAGGCAATTGTCCCGTTGCTCTCAGCAAAGTGACAGGACACGTTGGTCCACCAAGTTGTTTCTAACGAACCATATGACCTTCTCATCCGATTTATACCAAATTAAGGGAAGTGTGTCTAAATAAAGAATGAAGAAAGTTTTCGACTTTTTTTTTCTTTATATAGAAAGTATGATTATAATATTCTTTGCAAAAAAAAACACTAATAATATAAAATATGAACAAGCACAGATTGAATTTCAATAATAATGGTTCGGCTGATTCTTCATTAAATGCAAAACTAGATGGCACCACGGAAAAGGACCGATCGTTGTTGCTTGTTCACGTCGCTAGAGTCTTTAGTTGGACCACCAAGTTGTTTCTAACAAACCGGATGACCTTCTATTCCGGTTTATACCAAATTAAGGGAAGTGCATCTAAATAAAGAATGAAGAAAGTTTCGACTTTTTTTTCTTTATATAGAAAGTATGGTTATAATATTTTTTGCAAAAAAAAACTAATAATATAAGTTATGAATAAGCACATATTGAATTTCGATAATAATGGTTCAGCTGATTCTTCATTAAATGCAAAAGTAGATGGCACCATGGAAATGGACCCATCGTTGCCGCTTGTTCACGCCGCTAGAGTCTTTAACTAGGTGATCATCTTGGGTACTTTCATCTTCTTTGATTAATTAAGAGGTCAATTTTTTAAAAAGGGTAAATGCACTAAAAATCCTAAAATTTATCATGAAAATGCAATTAAATCTTAAAATTTTAAAAAAGTATATTCAAATCTAAAAACTTGTAAAACTTGTGAAGTTGATTTAATCAAAGTCATTATGTTAATTTTATTCAATTAGGCTAATAGAAGATAATGACGTGGCATTTTTAAATTTTTCTTAGGACACCTGGTGATGATGTGGTGCTCGCCACATCAAAAAAAATATACAAAATTAAAAAGAAATACAAACTAAATTAGATCAAAAATGAAACAACTAATTGAAGAAAAAAACACAAACTTCAAAAAAGGAAGACAATGTGAGGCCTTGGCTGGCTATTGTGGTTGCCCATTGTCAAAAATGGCCAATAAAGGTTGCTTGGGCCTCACCAATGGCTGGTGAGGTTGCCAGCCCTAGATGAGGCCATGACAAGCCTAGTGAGGGACTGGCTGCCCAGATCTGGGGGAGGGCTTGATCCTCACCCTAGATTTGACCGACAGTCATGTAGCCTTCACTTGGGACCGATGATGCTTGCCCGACCCTAGGCAAGGTCTTGTTATGAGGGCCGATGACCGTTGTCTAGCGCTAGGCCCTTGTGGGGGAGCGCTGAGGCCTTGCCCGAGTTAGGTAAGGCCCAAGCGACTTCCACTGGCCCTTCCCAACCATGGACAACGATAACCACTAGCAAGTTGTTGTTCTTGTCATGTCAACATTTTTTACTAACCTAGTTAAACGGAATTAACAGAATGATTTGATTAAACTAACTTGATAAATTATGATTTAATTACATTTTTAAAAATTTTAAGATTGTATTTTCGTAATAAGTTTTAATAATTCTATGACACTTTGTCCCTTTTTAAAATCTAGCGGAGATTAAATGTCAAGAATCTAATAGCTTGCAACAACCGATTATGTTGAAGAAAGAACTAGATTTACAAGACAATTTAACGTAAAATTCGAGTCATGCAAATTAAGAAGATTCAATAAATAAGTCGAAAAATGGGGGAAAAAAGAATGAAAAAAGTGGTGGTTCAGTAGGACTCAGCCCATTTGACCGTGGTGGGCCTGGGTGGCACCGGCCCGTTATCCTTCCACTGCCGAGAGCGGGAGGTCTTCGCTGCTCTGTGAAGCCAGCCTGACGCGGACCCCTCCACTTTAGGACCCACGTTGCCCGGGCTTCCGCCCGGACCGCTTGGTTCAACTCTCTGCTTGGAACGGGCGGGCCGGAAAGTAGCCACGCCAGACCCGGCCCAAAGGATCCGAGCCCATGTTCCATCACATTGATGCCCCCACTCGGGTCACAAGCTCTCGTTACATAGCTCGGCGAGCATACCTCCCGTGCGCGGAGGTTATTAACTGTGTTTTATGCTTTCGAATTTCCGATGTGGGATAAGTGGGCTTCTTCATGTCCTTTCGTTTGACGAAGCGCAGAACATCGCGACAGAGTGGCTGTGCCGTCGGCTAAAGGAGAAATGTGACGGTGAGGGCCGTCACGGATGAGGTTTCCTCTACGCGAAGGTGATGAAGGATGCGAAGAAAAGGCAGTGCTGGGGTGAGAATTCGTCCCGTGAAAAAAGCTTTGAGCAAAGAGAGCTTTTTGGTAGGAATGGAGGAGAACAGCTATTCAAGTCTTATTCTGGACTGGAGATGCCCCCCCACCCATCCTGTGAGACTTTTCCATTACTCAAATGGCTGACTGGGGCGGAGATCCTGATTCAAGGAGATCAATTTCAGGTTTTTGTGTCTTACTTTGCTGTCTTATGCTTGTGTTGGCATATTCTAATAGGAATTAGCCATATCGGAAATAGCCGGCAAAGTCTGCATCTTACCCGGCAAGCAAGCACCACATCTAGGATTCTGTAATCACTTTTGTATTTGGTCTATATCTAACTCGGTTATGTTCTTGTGTTCTAACCCCTTGTGCATCGGAACCGATGAGTGCATTTCATGATGAACTGTGGGTAGGAAAAACAAAGAGTTTTGCTGCATTCGATTGTTTTCAATGTCATATGCATGATCAAATGTCCCATTAAACAGAATCGTAGCCAACGGCATGGATTCCCGTCTGGTTAAGGCATGGGCCCAGGAGAATTTCTCTTCACACGACAAATCTTTCAACACTCACCAGCCATTAAACTGTCTTTATTGTAGATTGCGCTCTTAATAGCCGAGACTGAACTCGACTGCACAGTTTCACCATTTTTGGTTGGATTGTCGGCAAGGTCTCGAAGAAAGCCATGGCCTGAGCAGGAAATTAAACGCCTACTTGCGATTCTGCAAGACCATTGAAACTGGAGCAACTCATGACCTCAAAGCTTCCCTGCAGCACCTTCTGAATGAACCTAAACCTTCTATTTTTATTTTTTTTTTCTGGTAAAAGAATATAGAACACAGTTTTGAACATTCTAGCACGCAGCAACTTGTGCTCCATCATCGTCGTTAACATGAACATAAGCTTCACAAAAAGAACCTTACGATAATTGCATCCACTCTGTACAGCACAATTGGCTACATTATCATTTCAAGAATACCTGAGTGAATATATCCAACGCGTGTTTGGTTTTAGGATGCTCAAGTTAGATGATTTTGTAATATGAACCTGCGGGACAATCCCTTAAGTCATAAGCATCGCCCCAAATCCAATCCTCCCACCTCTTAAGAATTTCAGTTGACTCTACTTCATCTTCGAATGCGAAAAATTACAGAAAGAACTGTTTACAGGTCAAATGCACCGAATTCTTTGAAACCAACAAGTTGTTGAACTTACATTACCCACAAATAAAAACCAAAAGCCCCAAAAAGGACAACTACGTGAATCTCTAAAAATACAGGCAATTCTCCCTCTCCATCACCTTCAAATTCCTGTCCAACCTGGTCGTCTGATTAAGCGGCCTCGAATTCAGCATCGAGGGCTTGCAACTGGCACCACTTTTCAAATCCCCATTGCCACATAACCCAGCTGAAAGTGCGAGAAACTGAAACTCATCCATGGATTGTCTCTGTACCCTCCTTGACAGATGACTTCCAGTCTTCTGCTTTGCCTTGGTAGATTCGGTCAAGTTCATATAACTTGGCTAGTCTGGCTTGTTATCTGATAGGAGAGTGTTGAGCAGGAGGGAATGGTTGAAGATGCAGAGGGGGCCAATTCAAATGTTGCTTGAATGCTTTGCTGGTTTCTCTGTATCCTTGATAATTTTTTGATTTGTCTAGCATTATGATGGTAAATTGTACTTGGTTTAGGTGGGTTACTTCTGAATTTGTTCTTGCTGCCTTTGATTTTCTTCTTTCGATTACTTTTTGCAGGCGAACTCAGTTAAAAGACTCGTTGAAGCCACCAAATTTACATGCCCAGATCATGGTCCCTCCAACTTGTTTCATTCATCCCACCAAATCTTAGATGTACAGATTTGTTTGTTCACGTAAATTTTGGTTGATTGAACCAGCAGATTCATGTTAAAAAAGTGGCCGTTCTATATATATATATTAATTTGAATTTCTGGCCTATCTCTTTGTAGCTTTATGTGGGAATACATACTGCAATTAATGTGGGAAGATGGAGAAGAGATTGTTGATCCGAAAGAAAGAGCTCTTGATAGGATAAAGAGTACAGGGGGATGAAACAGCTGCGAGAATTGCTATCAAGAGTACAGGGGGATGAAACAAGTGGGAGAATTGCTCTGGGGTGAGAGACCTCGCAATTTCACCCCCGTATCCCTTATTTGTCAAGAAGACAAAAATAGATAGAGAATTATGGGGCCTCACCATGGTGAAGGTAGACATCACGTCAGGATTTTGGTTCTGATTATCACCGGATAGGTAAATATAATAGCCTCCCGCGCCTGGGGTGAATGAGGGTAAACAAAAGGCCCATTGCTGGACAAGCATGCCTAATGGCACAATCACTGAACTGACCGACTTGTTTGGTATGCCGGTTCAATTTAGGCAATTGTCCCGTCACTCTCAACAAAGTGATGGGACACGTTGGACCACCGAGTTGTTTCTAACGAACCGGATGACCTTCTCATCCGATTTATACCAAATTAAGGGAAGGGCATCTAAATCAAGAATCAAGAAAGTTTTCCACTTTTTCTTCTTTATATAGAAAGTATGATTATAATATTCTTTGCAAAAAAAAACACTAATAATATAATTTATGAATAAGCACATATTGAATTTCGATAATAATGGTTTAGTCGATTCTTCATTAAATGCAAAAATAGACAGCACCATGGAAAAGGACCAATTGTTGCCACTTGTTCAGGTTGCTAGAGTCTTTAGTTGGACCACCAAGTCGTTTCTAACGAACCGGATGACCTTCTCTTCCGGTTTATACCAAATTAAGGGAAGTGCATCTAAATAAAGAATGAAGAAAGCTTTCGACTTTTTTTTCTTTATATAGAAAGTATAGTTATAATATTTTTTGCAAGAAAAACACTAATAATATAATTTATGAATAAGCACATATTGAATTTCAATAATAATGGTTCAGCTAATTCTTCATTAAATGCAAAAGTAGATGGCACCATGGAAATGGACCAATCGTTGCCGCTTGTTCACGTCGCTAGAGTCTTTAACTAGGTGATCCTCTTGGGTACTTTCATCTTCTTTGATTAATTAAGAGGTCAATTTTTTAAAAAGGGTAAATGCACTGAAAATCCTAAAATTTATCATGAAAATGCAATTAAATCTTAAAATTTTTAAAAAGTGTATTCAAATATGAAAACTTGTAAAACTTGTCAAGTTGATTTAATCAAAGTCATTCCATTAATTTTATTCAATTAGGCTAATGAAAGATAATGACGTGGCATTTTTAATTTTTTCTTAGGACACATGGTGATGATGTGGCGCTCGCCACATCAAAAAAATATACAAAATTAAAAAGAAATATAAACTAAATTAGATAAAAAAAAATGAAACAGTTAATTATAAAAAAATAGAAACTTCAAAAAAGGAAGACAATGTGAGGCCTTGGTTGGCTATTATGGTTGCCCATCGTCGGAAATGGCCAATAAAGATCGCTTGGGCCTCACCAATGCCTGGTGAGGTCGCCAGCCCTAAATGAGGCCATGACAAGCCTAGCAAGGGACTGGCTGTCCAGATCTGGGGGAGGGCTTGACCCTCACCCTAGATTTGAGCGATAGTCGTGTAGCCTTCACTTGGGGCTGATGACGCTCGCCTGACCCTAGGAAAGGTCTTGCTATGAGGGCCAATGACCCTTGTCTAGTGCTAGGCCCTCGTGGTGGGGTGCTGAGGCCTTGCCCAAGTTAGGCAAGGCCCAAGTGACTTCCACCCGCCCTTCCCAATGATGGATGACAATAACCACTAGCAAGTTGTTGTTCTTGTCACATCAACATTTTTTACTAATCTAGTTAAACAGAATTAACGGAATGACTTGATTAAACTAATTTGATGAATTATTATTTAATTACACTTTTTAAAAGTTTTAAGACTCAAATATTCAGTACACTTTGTCCCTTTTTAAAATCTAGCGAGATTAAATGTCAAGTATCTAATAGCTTGCAACAACAGAACTAGATTTACAAGACAATTTAACGTAAAATTCGAGTCATGCAAATTAAGAAGATTCAATAAATAAGTCGAAAAACGGGGGAAAAAAAATTTCCAAAAAATGGTGGTTCAGTAGGACTCAGCCCATTTGACCATGGTGGGCCTGGGTGGCACCGGCCCGTTATCCTTCCACTGTCGAGAGCGGGAGGTCTTCGCTGCTCTGTGAAGCCAGCCTGACGCGGACCCCTCCACTTTAGGACCCACGTTGCCCAAGCCTTCGCCCGGACCGCATGGTTCAGCTCTCGGCTTGGAACGGGCGGGCCAGCAAGCAGCCACGCCAGACCCGGCCTAACGGATCCGAGCCCATGTTCCACCACATTGATGCCCCCACTCGGGTCACAAGCCCTCGTTACAGAGCTCGGCGAGCATACCTCACGTGCGCGGAGGTTATTAACTGTGTTTTATGCTTTCGCATTTCCGATGTGGGATAAGTGGGATTCTTCATGTTCTTTCGTTTGACGAAGCGCAAAACATCGCGACAGAGTGGCTGTGCCGTCGGCTAAAGGAGAAATGTGACGGTGAGGGCCGTCACGAATGAGTTTTCCTCTACGCGAAGGTGATGAAGGATGCGAAGAAAAGGCAGTGCTGGGTTGAGAATTCGTCCCGTGAAAAAGCTTGAGCAAAGAGAGCTTTCTGGTATGTGTGGAGGAGGAGAACAGCTATTCAAGTCTTATTCTGGACTGGAGATGCCCCCCCACCCATCCTGTGAGACTTTTCCATTACTCAAATGGCTGACTAGGGCGGAGATCCTGATTCAAGGAGATCAATTTCAGGTTTTTGTGTCTTACTTTGCTGTCTTATGCTTGTGTTGGCATATTCTAATAGGAATTAGTCATATTGGAAATAGCCGGCAAAGTCAGCACCTTACCCAGCAAGAACCGCATCTAGGATTCCGTGATCACTTTTGTATTTGGTCTATATCTAACTCGGTTCTGTCCTCGTGTTCTAACCTGTTGCGCATCGGAACCGATGAGTGCATTTCATGAACTGTGGGTGGGAAAAACAGAGAGTTTTGCTGCATTCGATTGCTTTCAATGTCATCTGCATGATCAGATGTCCCATTAAATGGAATCGTAGCCAACGGCGTGGATTCCCGTCTGGTTAAGGCATGGGCCCAGGAGAACTTCTCCACATGACAAATCTTTCAACATTCACCAGCCATAAAACTGTGTTTTTTGTAGATTGTGCTCTTAATAGCCGAGACTGAACTTGACTGCACAGTTTCACCATTTTTGGCTGGATTGTCGGCAAGGTCTCGAAGAAAGCCATGGCCTGAGCAGGAAATCAAACGCCTATTTGCGATTCTGCAAGACCATTGAAACTGGAGCAACTCAGGACCTCAAAGCTTCCCTGCACCTTCTGAATGAACCTAAACCTTCTATTTTTATTTTTTTTTTCCGGTAAAAGAATATAGAACACAGTTTTGAACATCCTAGCACTCAGCAACATGTGCTCCATCATCATCGTTAACATGAACATAAGCTTCACAAAAAGAACCTTACGATAATTGCATCCACTCTGTACAGCACAATCGGCTACATTTTCATTTTAAGAATACCTGAGTGAATATATCCAACGCGTGTTTGGTTTTAGGATGCTCAAGTTAGATGATTTTGAAATATGAACCTGTGGGACAATCCCTTAAGTCATAAGCATCGCCCCAAATCCAATCCTCCCACCTCTTAAGAATTTCAGTTGACTCTGCTACAACTTCGAACACGAAAAATTACAGAAAGAACTGTTTACAGGTCAAAAGCACCGCATTCTTCGAAACCAACAAGTTGTTGAACTTACATTACCCACAAATAAAAACCAAAAGCCCCAAAAAGGACAACTACGTGAATCTCTAAAAATACAAGCAATTCTCCCTCTCCATCACCTTCAAATTCCTGTCCAACCTGGTTGTCTGATTAAGCGGCCTCGAGAAATTCATCATCGAGGGCTCGCAACCGGCACCACTTTTCAAATCCCCATTGCCACATAACCCAGCTGAAAGTGCGAGAAACTGAAACTCATCCATGGATTGTCTCTGTACCCTCCTTGACAGATGACTTCCAGTCTTCTGCTTTGCCTTGGTAGATTCAGTCAAGTTCATATAACTTGGCTTCCCATGGCCACCACCATTCATTTTCTCCAATGTCACGCCATTGTTTCCTGAGGCCAGGGTCATAGATGTACAGAATGAAGATGAAGGCGAGCTCTCATCACAGAGGTAGTCAGAACTCGGGCTTGAGGATGACCGAGTGGCACGTCCAGCTAGGGGAGGCTTCGCAGAAATTCTAGTGGTCATGTTATTCCTCCGAACTTTAACAGAAGGTGGTTCAGAAGATTTCGATTGTGCACCTAGAGGAGAGTCTGAGAAAGTCTTCGAAGCGGCAGTTGTTTCCAACAGATCAGAGTGGGATTCTTCCATCAATCTGGTCTCCCATGGCTTGGCCGACATCCACCGTTCTAACCAACTCCAATTCCAGCTATTTTTGTCAAACTCATATGACTTGAGAGCAGGCACTGACCCAAGTGGTCTGGAATTTGCATCACCATTTGATTTCCACTGCCACAAATGCAAGCATTATCCAAGAAATTACTCAGCATGCTTATGCCAGAGATTAGGTTGCAATGTAATATGAGACTAGAATGTCATCAAATGTTAATCTAGTTACCTTTTGAGTAAGGGCGTATGCAATTGCTCTATCTCTTTTGAAAGCTCCTTCTTGCCTCATTTGTAACTTTGCTTTGACATCTTCAAGCGTTCCCTTACTATCACACCACCCTTCCTGAATAGTAAAGATGCATAATTTAGACTTCTGAGTTCATGAAGTTTCTTAAATGCAAAATAATAGAAAAATTGTGATAATCTTATGTAAATTTTTATGCTTTCGGATACTTGATACCTCAGCTTGTTTTAAGAGATCGGCCTTGCTTCGATGCTCATCAAGAATCCGTTGCACTGCCTGGCCCTCGACGGACATTCGGACACGGCGTGCCCTCACTCGGGCCTGGACTCGAACGAGAGCCTGCATGCACCTCAGTGTGACGGCCGCCTGCTTCCTCACTTGTCTCCCACGAACCAAAGCTTGAAGCCTCACGATTCCTTTCAAGGCCTTCAATGCCCTTCTCGCCTGCATTTTAAATACACAGATAAAACTAAGAGAAAAGCACCCATTGCCAGATAAATATCCAAATTCTGAATCCTAGAAACATTGTTGTTTGTCCAGCATAATCTTATCCGAGCTCATTTCATTACTACCTAGAACATCATATGAAATATTCAATTCAAGTTTCAAAAATCAACTGAGGATTTCAGAGAGCCAGCAACTGCAAGCCGGTTATGCTGCTCTGTGGACTATATAGGGGGGTAAGTATGCAACGGCAACCCAAGTGCAACAAGACCCGCTGCTTTAAAATCAAATCACATCCCTTCACAATCTCATAAAGTGGGTGCAAAAAATAAAGAAAACCGTTGCTTAATGATTCAGGAAAAGCTACAAATGTTATGATTAAACCAATATTTTCTCAATCAGAGAATGCAAATCTGAATCAGCTAAAGTGAAGGGACTCAGTCAACAGACAATTTTCACAATTTTTCAGCCTTTCAAGATCAAGCATCATTATAAGAAGAGTAAACACTTTCAGCAATAGAGTCCATGAGCAACCCACTCACCAAGAATCCACGGAAAGTGGTCTGTATCCTAATGGCAGCCCATTCCTGCCTCACAACCCTGAAGTCCTTCGGAGGAGCTCGAACCACTGTTGCCATTGCAGCAGAAAAGGCATTAGCAAGTGGTGATAAACCGTGGTTAGACCCCTCGGATGCTGCATAGTGCTTCCCTTTAAATGCACTCCATGAAGACCCCAGATCTCCTGATGGGCCCCTCCACAGCTTCCATTTCTTGCCCTTAGAGCTTCCCTTTTGCTGTAGAGAAAGAGATAGAGAGAGAGAGAGAGAGAGATGAGCTTAGGCCTATAAAACAGTGTGCAAAACCAACATCTGGAAGCAAGATCAAAGACATCAAAGTTTTGAACTTTTCATAAGCGTGATGATTGAGACTTACATGGTCTTCTTTCTCGGGCTTCTTGTGACCTATAAGAGCTTTCACCCATTTTCCAGAAGCACCCATTTGCGCAGATACTCTCTAGCTTCAGAAGCGAGCTCGCAACACCTTAAAAATCAAAACTTTCTTTGGCAACGCGATCTTTAACCCTGACAATGGAGATGAAAGCTCACATGGAGGAAGAGGAGGTTCTGCTATGCAGGAAAATGACTCGGAAGAGAGCTCCAGAACCCAGTTTCAGACTAGAAACTGAAGTGACGGAGAAGATGTGAAGCAGTCAAAAGGGTTACAGAAGAAAGAGAAAGGAAAACAAGAAAATGGGTAACAATAAAGGGAGAGAAATTGAGTAACTATAAAGCTTCATGAAAAGCAAAGATTTGTACTGGGAGAAGAGAAGAGTAGATGGTGCCTGTGCCACATTTAAAATGAGAGAGAGAGAGAGAGAGAGGGTGTGTGTAGTTACAGAAGTGGTGGCTTTCGGGGGTCGCGGTCGTGGGTTGGTTTTGCGGTGCGTGCAGAGAGTAGTCAGGCCAGGCCAGTCCAATGCTCCAAAATCCAACGAACCGTTTGGGAGGTTGCCATGGGTTTTGAAATTCAAAAGCAATAAATGGAGACAAAAAGGCATCGTCCCGCTCGAATCCCTGGCCAATGGCCTTGCCAATAGTTTCTGCTTCTGCATTATTTCTATTCGTCTCGGCATCTGAAAACTCAGCAGCGTGCCACGTCCTCCGGAAGGGAAAGATAAAATATAAATAAAAAAAAGGTGATTTTCTCTTCATGGAAAGGCACGTCCCCTTTGGCGCAGTAGAAAAGCGAACGTAAAAGAAGGGGACAAGAAATCTCTCAAGTCAGTGCTGTCAAAGATCCGAGTGCCTTTCTTGCTTGAACGAGGGAAGAGGAGGGGGCCTCACGACTTTGATTGCGCACGATTTCTTGCCCTTGTCAAAACGTTGGCAGTGCCTTCGAATTTTGAGCGAGGTAATCAGAAACAGTTTGTGCTTGGATTCGAGTTGGGTCTTGGGGGCCACATTGTTGATGAAGACAGTAATTTGCCCATTTTCATTCCTGTGGGCAAAGAAATGAAAAATGGTGTCCTCTCCATTCAATGTATAATGCATATGCCCTCCTATGTTTATTGATGACTTGGGTTTACAATGGTTTTAGGGCATCTGACTAATTTGTAAGGATCACAATAAGCCTTTACGTTACATTTTAATAACATTCAAAACAGAATGTCCTTAGAAATGATCGTAAAAAATTATCTTCTTTATACCCAAATTCATGACTGTACTTCCATGGCTGGCATTTGGTCTCGTAATCTCTATTGCTCTTGTGTGGTTTTCAATTGTCCTGAGTTTTAGAATTATGGTTTGTACTTGATGAAAAGACTCATTTCATTATTTTTATTTGATTAATAGAATGTGGTTTCTCGAGACATAATTCCAAAGGTCCATCAAGATCTTGATAACATTAATAGGCAAAAATATGGTGGATCTATCGTATCAACAATTTAATGCTATGTCTATATGTGAAATCTATGTAAGTGAAAACACTTCCTAATGTTACCATATATATATATACACACCAAATGCTTTTAGTTGAACGATTGGATGCATTTATTGAATAATCGCTTGATTGTGCATGGAGTTTCGTGGCATAGTTGTCCACAGACTACTGTCTTCTTGTCACTATTACAATGTTTTAGCACTCGTGGTGATTCTTATTTTCATAATGTCATTAACAGAAAGCTAAATCTCCATGTGTGGCAAGAGGCGACAAAAGAACAAGAAAATTTCTTGAATCATAGGATTCTGATGAATGAATTCAACCTTATTCAGCTTCATATTCAAATCATCCTGTCGGGTACTGTGCACCGAGGAAAGGGACAAGAAAAAGGTGAAAAATTTTCGAACACTGGGTGCAAATTATGTTGTCGTCCCTGTGATTATATAAAAACGGTTTGGATTTTCTACCTGTGTCAGGCGTTGACGTCTTGGGTTACTGCTCTCCCTGTTGCTTTGTCGCTGTCCCTTGGATGAACGTGATATATAATATCGGAAATGGTCCTCACATGCCCAATTGAGATCTTCGAAGAATTCCATCACATTCGGCATTAATTTCAAGAACCCTAAAATGCAACTCCATATAGGCTTTTCATAAAATTCAGTTGATGACAACATGTGAGGAGGGTGTCTCGACATCGACTGCGCCAGTGAAAAGTGTAAGGAGAGCGTGGAGCAACATTTCAAACCAAGAGAAGAAGACAACTACATTAGGTGGCCTTCGCAAATTCCCATGCCCCACCTGTTGTGCGATGACTCAACTCATAATCAGCATCACGTGCTCAAGTAGTCTTTCCGAGTATCTAATCCCACAGAAGTCTACCATGCTCAAATTCTTAAACCCGAATGTCCGTCACGAAATCTGCAGGGTTCGTCGATTTGGGCAGTCTTGAGAAGTTCGTTGGCACACGCTAGTCGTCGCAGCAATTTTCCGTGCAGAACTACGGAATTTTCGACCTAGATGATGGTACAATAGACGAAAAAAGATACCAACATCAATGATTTTACGTGCTCTCAAATCTGCTGATCAAGTCCATGGTACAATTAGTTATCGACACATCACAGATGCCCTTTTTGGGGACCAACTCCACTTGCATTAAGCCACAGAAGAAAAGGGAGACAGAGACCAGCCAACTCAGAAACTGGAGCCCCTTCACACATGCATCTCTGAAAGAGTCAAAATGGCGACTTTATGGCCTTTTCTGAGCATGACATGGACGTATCAGTTAAATGTATGGTCCAGTGTTCATTCAAATCGGCAATACTTGAAACTCTGGGCACTGCATGATATTCTTGTGGACCTGTGTCCACCCATGAGTTCACCAATGCACATTTCTTCAGCAAAAGGAACTCCTTTGTTAAGAGGAAGCGCCACATCGAGCTGACATATTTGTTGGGCGAGTTGCTAAAGAAAATAATTAACCTCTTTTGTCGGTTCACCATGCGACCAGTGTTTAATATACAGTCTAGGGTGATGGCGATGGGGCTATTGCTAGCTAATGTAGCGCAAGAGTTTCGAGATAAACTTCCATATCATTCACCGAAAGAAATCTCTAGAGTCAATATTGTCTGACAAATGTAATTGGAACAAGAAAGTGTGGTATTTCGGAAAAGATGAGGTGAGTTCTCTCAAAAGAAGGAATGAACTCTAATATTTCATGCCCTCCTGAATATGGATAGGCAACGGACTATAACTGTACACCCTACCCTTCAAAAGAATAAGCGCAAAACAGGTCATGCACAAGAATGTGAGCGAGACTTTATCACACATAAAGTTGAACTGTGCTAACTCCATATTAGCTTCAAGCCTTCTCTTTTTTTTTTTTTTTTTTTTTTTTTGGACATTCAAGCCTTCTCTTTAGAAGGCGAAGATATCAGATGGTGCAATGTGGCTGCATGGATGACAGCACTTGGGCTGGTATCTTTGGCCTGGACAGATCCTGAGCGTCTCAGGCCAGAATTTCGACCAACTCCACTTGGGACAAGTTGTCGGAATCTCCGTGGGAGGAGTCGAACCAGCCGTGCTGAGCTCACAAGCAAAACCACACCTACAATGATGAGCAGCCTGCACAAGGAAATTTACCTCAGGAACATCATCGACACTGCGATGCATTGGTAACTTCAATGAGCAGTTCAAACCACCCAACTGATAAGTATTGCTAAAGAAAGAAAGCAAACGCGCCACAGACAATCAACTTGGCTCATGGCTGAACTCCCTAAGTTTTACACTCTTCCTCACCATTTGTAAGAGGTATAATCTATTCATGGATATGTTACCTCATGTAGCGTCTGCATACAAAAATTAAGATCACACTTTTCTTTCTCCCAATAGTTATTTAACTGAATTGAAACTGGCTTTCAGAAAAAGCAAATCCTACGATGTTCATGTACTTCAATTTACCATATTGAGGAAAGGAAAGAAATGTGGCGAGCTTATGCAATTTAAAAGATCAAGGGTTGAAACACAGACTACATGTACGATGTGTTCTTCTGTAAATCAGAGGTGCCTCCACTTACCATCCAAGCAAAAGTGAAAGTCGTGCCGCTGGTGCTGAAGGCAACTTCTCACCCAGTGCCAACATGCCGGCTAGCACACCACTCACGATTGATGCCACCGCAGCACATGTAGATACAACGATTGCTCTCCCATGCTTTAAACCACAAGTCTATTGAAAAGCACCGTTTCACTCATTTAGACAAGTATAATGAAATTACACCCACTCTATGCAGGTTCACCACAGAGAATGTACAAGCACAGAAAATTCTAAAAAATGACATTCATATTGACCCGATGTCCAATAATAGCATAAAAAAGGGAAAAACTATTCATCTTTGTCATAAAATAAGTACAAAAAATACAGTGTGACTAAGGTATTGACTAGACTAACAGCAAATTATACTTCTTGAAAAGCTACAGAATTTAGATCCAATGTCAACACCATATGAAATGACTGCCATATTGACAGGCTAAACACATACCTGGTAGAAAAACCCTGTACCGCTGCAAGAAATGCTGATTCCGATGCATATAGGAACTAGCATCTTAGAGAAACCCTGCTCCATGAAAAGAAACCCCATCTTGGATACTACAGAAGCCATCCTGCAACCAGAGGTTCATTTCATGATTTTGTTTTCCAAAACAAAAAAGAAAGAAGAGAAGCAAATTTAAATAATAAGGCACAATTTACTTTCTGAACTTATTATGCTTCTGAATGGGTTTAAAGTTTGAACTTAATTCGGCTTTTGAACACATTAAAGCTCCATATTGATGTTAAACAGTGTAGCATTCCAATGTCTCATAGTCATCCAAGATGACCTCATCAACGAGAAGGTGTTAAGTCAATCAAACTCGAATCAATTAGTCTACAAATCAGTGGTGAGTATATCAACAACATTGACAAGGGAAACTGCAAACCTGTGGTAGATTCACTCTTAGCACTATCTCTTGTGCAATAGGTGGATGACAGATATGAATAAATTGTTAGTGAAGCAAAAGGAACAGAACTCATAAGTGCTGAAGTCAACATAGATAAGTACCCAAACAGAATGCCAGATTCCAAGCCAAATATAATTTCTTCAACAACTTCATATTCCATCTGCTCCACAAGACAGAGTCACGAGAGATGTTGAGCGTCAGATTCCTACATAGCACTCAGTGAAACAGCACACTCATGGGAACTTTAAATCGCGTTGACCCATCTTACCATCTCTTGCTCCCTGCGATGTCGTCTAAAAATGCGAAGCCACCCATTAAGCAGTACCTTTTCCAAATAATTCCATTAGGTTTTTAACATTGGAAATTAATCGAAATATAGTTTAAAGAAGATGTGTGCCTAATCAGGCAGCCCAAAATAAAAAGCAATTGATGAAGTAATTTGTATCTTTTCAGGAGTGACAGTAGTAGATCCAATCGAAAGCATCAACTGAGTCATATTATCCTTTTATTATAAAGACAAAGAGTAGGGAAAGGTGTCACTACAGAATATTCAGGATATCCTACACACGTCAATTACTAACTTCAGCAGCCAAAAAAATTACATGCTAGATTAGCATACTAACATCCAAACCTCTTCTTTTTTAATCTTATGCTTCGACTGATCTGAGAAGGCCAAGAAGTGCTTTCAAAATGGATGGGGCACATCTATAAAGCGACAATCATAGGCTTGTATGGATCCATGCATTGCACTTACTTCTCTACAGTTTAATGCGTGTGAAAATGCAAATCACAAAAAAGTCTCAATAACTGACATAATGGACCTGAAGTAATAAATAAGTTTGCATATTCGACATCATGTAACATGTAACAAATTTGACAAAGCCAAAAATGCCTAAATGTGTAATTATACTAAAAAGACAAGCCAATTAAATGGTGCCTAGGATAGAATACCTACAAACAAGACTGCAACTATGAATGCTAGCCATGGCAAATGGAAAATTGATATTGCAGAAGCCACTTGCTCCTCACCTCCTGCCCCAACTCCTGCAAATAGAAATCCATGTGAAAAGTGCATAGTTGCTAGTCATCAGAGCAAAGAAAAAACAGGCATGTCTTTATTATCTAAAAGAATTTCAATGCTGCTGCAAATTAGTCCAGAATGATGTTGTGAAAACTCACTTTCGGTGGACAAGAAAGAATCAGAGAAGGGCACAAATATAGTTATGTTTCTCTTTCATATCTTTTTCTCTTCTTGATTTGGCAGGGAATACTGAGAATGGGTTGGAAAACTATGCTCATATCTAGGCAAAGAGCCAGCCCTTGGGTGGTGCCACGATGTACTCCTTTTTTTTTATTTGGCAAGTTACTACTACTAATATTATTAACCAAGGATACATACATCCCAAAAATTTACCTATAGAGGCTAAGCATCCCACCACTTTGCAGCAATCTTACCAGTATCAGAGACAAAAACAAATTATGAAATTCTTTCTGATACGTATTATAAAAAGAAAGACAGTAAACTCATGTTACCTATGGTACCAATTCCCGCTAATGTGATCCCCATCCAGTCAACCGCATTCATGACTTCCTTCAAATAAAAATGAGAGAACACTGAAAGAATAGCTAGTCCACAACCAGAAACAGGCTGAATAACAGATACCTGTAATCACAATATAGTTAGCGAAATGAGCATATTCAACATTCTCTCACGTGTCTACATGCACACATAGGCACGAGAGCCCAGGCACATCACTGCAGGGACACAAACAAATTTAAGACGTAAAAACTGGACAAAACTTGACTTTAGAGTCGTCGATAGGTAAGTCACCCCGCCTCCAGTATGGACTTAGACCATTACTTGTGTAATATAGGGACATTCACATGGAATCGTCACACAAGCATGGACTTACTGGAGCCTGAGATAGAGCTATCAACATCAGCAATGCTCCAAATATGTCCATCAGAAACCCAAAAGCCCAATCTCTGTTGGAAGCATATGCCCTAATAACCTACAAAAAGGGAATAGATTCAATCAGCCAACAGCCAATGCTAACAACAACTCAATTTCCTCGTCAAAAAGCCTACCCAAAGTTGCTAATTGCACAGGAAATGCATTCCATAACTAAAAGATCGACAACGGCATGGCAATACAATACTTTTAACTTCTTTAACTTCCAGGGAAGTCATGGAAGTGGATTAAAATGTAGAAATACCAATCCCATCGAGCATCCCAATGAGAAAGAGCAATACTTTAGCATAACAATTCAACAGGACCGCGATTTCCTCAAATCCCAATAGAAACAACAAACAAACATCGAACCTCGACAACCCATTTGCTAAAATTCACATATGGATAAGCCAATAACTGCCATCCTATGAGCCAACCCAGTTTTTTTTTCCTTCGCGCAATACGCAATGCAATCGAACCCAAACACAATCTTTACCAACAACACGATCGACCCAAGAAGCCCCCGAATGGAGAAAGGCGAGGGACGAAGATACGAGGGGCCGACCTTGAGCTTGAAGGAGAGAGGGGGCAAGATGACGGTGCCCTTCTTCTGAAGAACCTTGCCGATGTTGTTGCCCGCGGTGGCCACCAACGTCAGACAGATCGACTCCCACATCTCTCTCTCTCTCTCTGTCTCTCTATCTCCCTCGAAAAGAAAAGCGACCCAGAAGCGGGGAGAAGGAGGAGAAGGGAGAAGGCTTTGCAAGATCTGTGCTTTCTGGGATTTGGATTCGGTAATATACCGTTCGAAGGTTCTGATGTTTCACGTTACCTGCAAACTCTCTCTCTCTCTCTTCTTCTCTCGATTTTATATATGGTGACAGCTGATCTGATGCACAACGAAGGCGCCTTAAAATGGTACGGCCAATTTCAGTTTTACCCAAGAAAGAGAAAGAAAAAAGAGATAATTTTCTTTTCTTTTTTAAAAAAAATTGATCGGGTCATTTTACTATGAATTTTGTTCATCTGCAATCTGCTTGTGTATTTGCAAGAGGATTTGATCATTTCAATCGATTTTAACCATCATTATGATGCACTCGGGGTTTTCGTTTGGAAGAGATTTCGTATGTTAAAAATGATGATCGGATTTTGCGATTATGGGCATTTGATTATAATTTAATTTGAAGTACTCAAAACTTTTTAATGTATATAAAGATTATTGGGAATTTTAAATAATGATCCGAAATACTCTCATTTTTTCAAATAAAGACTTGAAGTGGATCTCGTTCCACATAAGAGTCTAAATTGACCTTATTTTTTCAAATAAGAGTTTGGAGTGAATTTTGTTTTAAATAATAGTTTAAAGTAATTATGTCAATTTCAAATAAGGGTTTAACTTTCCAATTGGTTAGGGGTATTTTCGTCCTTTACCTTTTTTTGCGTTTTTCTTTCTCTTTTCCTTTTTTTTTTTTTTTTTCCTAGTTATCCATTACCTCTTTGCCCGTGGTTGGTTTTCAATCATCAGCGTTGCTAAAAAAGGATTGGGCAAGGGTCAACCCTCACCAAGTTTGGGCGAGGCACCTCACCTGCAACTGGTGAGAGCTTGGGTGAGGTGATCCTTGCCAACGCTTACCAAAAAGAAAAGAAAAGAAAAAATAAATAAATTAAAAATTAAAAATAAATTTAAATTGTCTTTTTACCAAAATGCCCTTAATTGTCTGGAATATTTAATCGATTGGCAATGAATGAGGTCAGACCCTTATTTGAAATTACCATAGTTATATCAAACTCTTATTTGAAATTGATATGACCACTTTAGATACTTATTTGGCATAAGGTTCACTTTAGGCTTTTATTTGACATAATATCCACTTTAGACCTCTATTTGAGAAAATAATGACACTTTATACCCTTATTTAAAATTTTCCCAAGATTATACACCTAAGATGATATAACCCATCTACAAATTTCCCTAAAAATGGGAAACAAATTTTCTATATTTAAATCGAAAGGAAAGTCATGCATAGAAGTAACAGATGTTGCTTTCGACCAAACATCATTAAATGCCAACCCTCTCTTCCTATGTAAAGCCTTAATGATCTAATTGATCACCTTATTAAGTGGATAACAATAGACAACTAAATTATGTTAAAGTTCCTATAATTTGCTTTAATTCAAATGTAAGTTTCATCTCAAATTAAATAGTTACAAGATAAAATTTCAAATAAGGGCCTGAAGTATCTTTAATTTCTTAAATAAAAGTCTAAAATAGACATTATTTCAAATAACAGTTCAAAGTGTTCACACTATCTCAACTAATGGTCTAAAGTGGCCATATCAATCTCAAAAAAGGGTCTGAACTCATTGTTTAGTAAGAATAATTTCATCTTTTAATTTTTTTTTTTTTTTTTTTTTTTTTTTTTTATTTTTCTTTCCAAAAAAAAAAAACTAAAAAATTAAAACTTAAAAAAAAAAGAACATACATGATAGGGAGGGATCTGTCTTGTTTTTTTTTTTTTAAATCTAATTTATTTAAATGTAAATTTAAATTGTGTTTTGACGAAAATATCCCTCATTAGCTGGAATTTTTTGTTGACCGATGAGTCGGCGAAGCTAAGCTAATATTTGAAACAGCCATAACCACTTCAAGCCATTTTTTGAGACTAGTATGACCACTTCAAACCCTTATTTAAAATAATATTCACTTTAAGTTCTTATTTGAAAAAAAACGAGAGTATTTTAGGTTCTTATTTGGAATTTTCCCTAGTTATAATTTTCATTTTTAATTTTTGCACTTCAAATTCCTATTATTTATGTTTTAATTAAATTAAAGTTTGCTAAATATATATAATTTTTCTTTTTGGTGGAGAAACCTCAATAAAATGAGAAATTTGGGTCATCTTCCTCAAATGCCAAGTTGCCAACACATCTTAAGTGATTGGTTTCAATCTTATTCTTTCTGGTGTGAACCTCGAATATTAGTTAATTTTTGAGATGCTAGACAATTAAATGATTCATTTACGAATTTTATGGTAGTGATCAAATAATTACATGACCTATGAAAACAAAATTGGTGACATGACCTCCACTTATTTTGAGCAGAAGAGTTCCTTAACCTAGATCACATCAAACGACTGCTAATTTAAATAGGTCTCAAAGGAGAAAAACTAAAGTATTTGGCCATCCTGTTGAAAAGGTTGCTTGCAATTTGAATCCCATGTATGGCATGGCAAGCATTGAAGCAGCAGCCATTGCTGGAATCGCTTACTGCGCTGCTACACCAATCAGTAGAGCCACAAGCACAATGTTATGGTCCAAGAAGTTGGAGATGTCGAAGAATGAGATGACATCGACATGCATATCCCGCCTTTGCTTATTAGAACAGTTGTCGACATTCAACATGTTGATCTTGGCAAAGATTTTGCTAATGGCTGTTGCTAGGCTGAACCCGTGTTCCTGCTTAAGAAACTTAGCTGCGTCATTGGAAAAGTGACGGTCGAATGTTGACCAACTCTATTTGAAACATGCTGATAGATTGCGAGAAGGTTATGGGGGATATCTATTGATCCAGGTTAACCAAAAGAGTACTGGTACAGAAAAAAAAGGCAAGGGTTCATGGACAGCAGCAGAGTATCGTGGAATGATGCAATTGAGAGTCGACCTATGTTAATTCTGAGAATTGGTAATTGACTGTTCCAATTTCAGATAGTAATGGAATGTCTCAGGCATGGACTGTTCCATTCTTGAGCCTTCAGGGTTATCTGGGCAATGTTTCGACAGGTAGACATTAACCCCCCCATGTTAACTTCTTCACACTCCACAATCTCACTGAGCAAACACATTTCAACAACAATATCAAGCATAGATCAAGATAACACTCTTTGCTGGTAGATTTCTATGGCAAAAGTGACAAGGAATTTAAAGCGCATGAGTGGTGCACAAACTGGTGTATCAATTTGTTCGACAGCTTCCTTTCAATAGAAGATAGCAAGATATAAGGAGGCATAGGATAATTCTGGGTTTGCGATGAATCTAGTCAAGCAACTGAGTCAATCGATGACGGTGTCAATAAAGAAAGATTCAACCTGGCCATATGGAGCACTCAGAACTTACTACATCAAGCCGTGTCAGTTCAAAAGGCACATGAGATTCAAGACAATTTCACCGATGGGAGAAAAGACTGAATAACTACACTGGGATGTATCATGTACCAAAATTGTATAGCGTTTTACATCCTATTTACCAACCAGGGCGAGCAAAAGCAAAGAAACAGACATATATCAGCTGGAACATGTTCCACTATAATCAGCAAAACAAAAGAGGAAAAGAGCGGAATGTGATAATTTACCAGTATACACTAGACTTGATGACAATGTTTTCAGGAGGATACCCAGTTATAGCTAACTCTCCGACAAGACAGGCCTTGCTTATGATGAATCCACCTGAACTTAATCGATAGTGAACATCAGATAATTCAAGAAAAACAAAAGAATTCGTCCTTGAGTTGCTGCAGGAAAGATCACTTCGACAGTCCTTTGACAGAGAAGGTTGTGTTCATGGACATCAATAGGCAATATCGGTGATCAATCATGAAGAAGTATACCAATTCACAATGAAGGATGTCACAGCAGTTGTTAAACTACTTCAATGAGAATGAGAACCTGAACAGGAAAATGGAGAACAGATGAGGGACTTCCTAACCACGATTCCACAGTGCAAGTCTAGCAAGAAAGACATCGCCTAGTCGTAATAACTCATTCTGCAGAAACTACAGGTTGAATCAAAAGGGGTGAATGAAATTGCTTATACCGAGTCAACTGAAACAAGACACGCCAATAGATTTTAGGCTCTGGGAGGAGATTGCAAACGATTTGATTAACAACTACCCGTGCCACTAATTTACATCCTTCCAGAGTGAAAGAGACCTCCTTTTGGAAAATCAAAGACTTATCATAAACATATTACAAAGAACCAAATTTGCAGACCAAAAAAGGACTCAACAAAACCCCCCAACATCAAATTTCTCACCACCAACCATAAAACACCCGTGTGTACCTATCCTTGAGCCACCTGACGCTCTTCCTGAAAGACCCTTTCACCTTGCCTTCAACTGCATACATCTTGTAGCTAGCCACCCTCTTCTTCCTCTGTAACTCAGGGTCAGCGAAGCTCCATGACTTTGAGGTTGACCCGGATGTGCTCTTCCCTTTCTTCAACTTCAAATCCCTGTTGAAGTTGCTGTTGCTGTAAGTCCCCCACATGTCTGTCTGTGCATATGATGCGCTGTAGCACCTGAGGTCGCCTTGTGATTGTGGCGGCGGCGGTCCATAGTATGGCTGCAACTGCATCATATTGGGTCCTCCATAGGACTTTGATCTGTTGTGATTGTAGTTGTAATCAGCCATGGATTACAAGACTGCAGCCTTGGTCGGGGTGGGTGATGAGTGATGGGTGTTGGGTCTTGAGTCTTTGGTTGTTTCTTGAAAAATTCAGAGTTTGAGAAGGAAAAGGGAAGAGAGAGAGGCACAGGGAGGCGATGAGGATGATACCGAAATAGAAGAAAATGTGGTGTCCAACCAAGATATTGACTTTTTGAGTATGGCAAGGCTGTCATAGGTTTGGATTTTTCCTCCAAAAAAAAGATGACATTCTTGGAGGTCCCCTGGGAGACTTTGGAGATAACTTGTTGAATTATTGATTATCTGGACATGCTGGCCATTCCTGCCGATTACCAGTCTGTTTCTTGTTTTTGACTAAGTCATAGGAGGCATCTGGAATATACTATCTTGTTCAATTTCAGTCGTTTAAGCAAATGAAAGAAGTGTGGAAAGAGAAACTTCTCTAATTGGTGACAGATACTCGGGTGGCTTTCACGGGGGGATATCTTATGTGGTCAATAATAGAGAGGAAGGGTGTAAAGTTGGGGTTACAACTCTATGTTCTTCTGTAGATTCATTTATCTGAACCTATCTAGCAAACTATATAAAATATATACGTACATATACATACAAAGGTGCGTACATACATATATGCCTGCGTGTATATCATGCTTTCTTTTGTTGCAGATTTGATATTTTCTTGATACGGCGTGCACAATATTTCCGCATGTTCGAACTAATAATCAAGCGGTAGGTAGCATCAGTTTAGTAAAAAATGATGAAATTCACAATCTTTTCTACACGACGGCTGCCTTGGATGAGTAGCTGTCATGAACAGACTCTCCTCCACATATCTTGAAGGGTTTAATACATAAGTGTATATTTCGCAATATTTAAACAAAAAAAAAAATTGTCATTTAATAAATTGCTTATTGAAATTGCTATAGATGACAGAATGGGTGGTGTTTTTTAAAAGACACATATTATATTCTGTCATCAAGCTAAGCCTAGATGACAGAACACAAGCCTCACCAAAGGGGGACAAGTCTATCTTTAATTAAGGAGAGATAATGCATTAGCTAAAGGGACGACAGCTACAAATGCACCTCAATCAAAACTAATCTCTTGTACACATAGTGCTTCATAATTATTTAACTACGTACTGTAAACTACCTACCCACGTAATTATTAATTCGAATTTAGATGAAGACAACTCATAGTATCTTCCCCATGACTTTATAGGAATAGTTCCGATACAAACTTTTATATTTTCCCTTGACAAATTGAGCCAATCTCATTTTATTTCGATTAATTGAGAGTCGGCGATTCTCACTTTCAGTCAATTACGTCTTCCGGTGAATCTTATCGTCTGAAAAAAAATCTCCGTGTTGTGACAGGGGCAAAGTGTAGTTCTCCAACCTTGACTGACGTGGAATTTAGGCGTTGGGATCACGGCCGTAAGCGTTAAAAAATAAAATCGACTACGGTTGTTGACTCATTCTAAAAGGTTGCTTTCAGGGACATGAAAATCGAAGAAAGCATGGTACGAGCAGAATGGGCACAAAGAACTCCTTGCGTATAATTGGGCCCAAGGACAAACCCCGGACGCTTGCACTACTGGCCCAATATCATCAAGCCCAAGATATTTTGGGCCTCAAGGCCCATGTTAACATGCGTTACCGAACTGCCAGAGGTTTCCTTCTCCCTTCTCCGTGGATTGTATGCTGGGTGTAATAACAAAATCACTCTACGAAAAATTGGTCTAAGCGAAAGAAAAAGTCCGGAAATCTTCTTTGTTTCCTCTTATCCTGTTTTATCTAAGTCTTTATCATGACGACCAAACACAACCTGAAAGGAGAGAAGCAAGCGTTCATGTTACTATTAACAAATCCCTCACAATGTTGATCATTTGAAATGAAATGTAGTCAGATTTTGCAAGCCTTGATCGATTTTGAATTCAGCTTTGCCCATCGGCCTTTCCTTTAATGGGAAAACATGAACATGAGGTTGTGGATCTCTGAATCTATTGCCTGGAGGGGATTGGGACAATTGGAAAGCATCCAGAAAATGCGCCCCTTGGAAAAATTGTCCCTATTGGCTCTTTTTCTTGTAGTGACGAGTTCTCCATATTTCTTAAACTTCAATTTTCTCTTGATTTGTAACTAATGTGGTATTATGGAAGACTAGAAGAGACTGTGGTCGTGATTAGAAACGAAATGCAACGGGCGCTCATTATGGGGTGTTACATGTATTTTTTTGACAAATTGGGGTCGTAAAAAACTCAATGGTTTTAAATATTAAGGTCCAACAGAGGATAATCGATAGTTAAAGTATCAAATTTGACTTCAAATCAAAAGTGAATAGATTATAATATGCCACGAAACCTCAAGGACTCTGTAGAATTTTAACTACTCAAGTAGATCAGGAACAAATCGGGGAATTATATGAAAGTTTATTGAATCAGAACGGATGACGTATATTCTTGGACGCCATACTCATTTGATGACTAAAATTGAACATAAACTTCTTCATAGATACAATTAAAGTATGCAGAGAAAGTAAAAAGCTTACAAAGGATGACTGCATTGACTAGAAAGAACAAAGACAGGTGTTAGAACCAGGAAATGTAATCTAATTCAAAGTTCAAAATTCAAGCTTTAGGCAATATCTAGTCTAAATTGATCCATTATGAATGACCTTCCTGTCTTTAGAATATAATGTCTTGTTTGCTAGCAAATGCCTTGATCGATGCTTTGTGTTGATTGGTAGTTGTGTATTGTTTGTGTTTGTTTATGGTTTGATTGGCCCTATATCTTTTACTAGCCAATTTGTTATGTGCCCTAAGCTTCCCTTGCAAGAGTCTCCGACTACCTTGACTTGTGTGCTACTTAAGGACGATTTGTAACTTTTCCCAATTCCTTAGCTGTGATTATCCCTCGATGGATTTTCCTTAACTCAATCTTAACTTCTATATGTGCTTCGAGTCAATCAATCATAGCTCCGTGTTATGTACTTCACCAAAAATCTACCTATTGAATACTCATGATCGATGAGCTCATCATGCATTCCATCTATGGGCCTTATGGGTCAATCATATGATTTAGCTTTCATGATTGATGAGCTTATGTGGCATTCCATCAATTGGGCCATAGGGCCAAAAAAGTATTTCTTATAGTCTAGTTTGGACCATTAACCTCTTTATATATAGATCTAGATTTTGAGCCCCGGGCAACCGGGAAAGAAAATCCTTTAAATAAGGAAACTTTTCCTCATTGAGAATGCCATAAGCCAACTTTGTATGAGATTTGACTATCAATTAACAAACACTAGATGGAATAGAAATTCTTAACAAATTCCAACATGAGCCAAAAGTGTGACAATAATTTACATGGAATGGTTTATTTAACTACTTGACTAAGTGGGGTGAATAATGATACTTCTTGTTTATACACATACATTGATGCCCTTCTTCTAAATTTTCATCTATCATGTCATGCACTCAATTTGTTTATGAATGTGGGCTTATTCATGAACGTCTTTTGTATTTATTGGGTTTTATTTTCCTTGGCCACTGAATTTTATGTGTTCTTCTGCCAACATCTTTGGATCTCTCCATACATGCCCCCATTCCTTCACCACAGCCCGAAATACTACCGAAAGCATTTTGTCTACTGCGAATGCAGCTCTCGGACCAAAAAGACAAAGGAGCCACAAGACAAAAATGCAATCAATACCCTTGAATATCTCAAAAGTATGAAAATGACCATTCCAATCAAATTGGCAAGACACGGTTTCTTTTTAGTCAGATAACGACTGGTTAGGGTTAAGCCGACAAGAGACTCATCCCCACGATTCCACGTGGACACTAACTGTACAAAGGTCACGCCATCATCAAGAAAGGCCCATTCTCGGCTAGTTGCCGAAAGTGAGAGGAGAAAGAAGAGGATAGAGTGAGAGAAAAAGATGCCAATCATGCCACGATCCGCACACCGGAGGTTACTCTAAGGTTAAAGGTGTTGCAATGGCCGAAGCAAAGATCAGATGCTGATCTCTATCAATCATTTCAATTTCTTGGTGACGCAAGAGTGTGCGTGTTGCTGCTCCTTTGTGAACAAAACAATTCTAGTGACGGTAAGCAAGCATAAGATCTATTTAGAATAAGAAAAGTCCCATTGATTGAGGCCATGCAAGGTCTTCCATATCGTTCCTCCACTACGAAAAGAGAAACCCTAAATCTTCTTTTATATGAATCACATGCTTGTATCACATCCACTTTGCTAAAAGGAAAGTTGCTTTTGTGCATCTTAATGAGGATTTGCAATTAATGCCAATTGTTAATTTAAAACATGTTTATGCGAGCAATATTTATCAAATGACACAAACGCATATTGAGGATCAGTAATCACTTTAACCACAATATAATATAAAAAGCTGACGAATAATATACTCTCTCGTCATTTACCATTATTGAAAGAATATGTTAGTTCAAATGAATTCCAGAAACCGATAGGGACTTGTTCATACTCGTTAATGATGTGTAAGTGACCACCTAAATCTGGTTAGATGGAAAAGGGTTGAGATTATCATTACTATCATTAGATATAACCATAATATTCATTTTAAAGGTAAAAATGTTGAATATTCCAGACGGGCGCTTATGAAAATGTGTGGAGGGTAATTGCAGTAAATTTCAAGAGAGAAAATGATGTAATAAAAATAACTCCCATTATCTGCATTTTCTCTAGGAAAAGAATAATAGAAGTGTTACAGTTTTCGCACAACGCTCATTTTAGTATCAAAACCTTTTGACGGATCACTTCAGTACTACATCAGAGAAAAATGACCACTTTAGTGCCTTTCAATGACAAAATCCAGCAAGAAAAAAATATTGCATGACTTTTTTAATTAAATAGGACCAGCAGATTCTTCGTCATTGATGGGCTATCACTTCACACCGAACTCAAAACGGAAGATTTGAGCTTGAGTTCAAGACATTGGCAAAACGCCCCTGATCTTAATATAGGTATGGCGTGGGGAGTCTCTTCACCGAAATTGAAGTAAAAGATGAGAAGAAAGAGGTGAAAACTTTGCACAACATGAAAAATTTTGCCCTAATCTCACTCGATCATCTCTGTTAGTCAATTTAAAAATTTTGTATCTTGCTGAAACCAATTTGAGCTGCTTGTCCTGGTCATGCTCTTCATTGCGAGATTCAACTCTTAATTTTGCCCCAAATTATGTAGTCGAATTAGGATTAGAAGAAAAGTGGAAATGTCTTGATTTGTCCGAATTAGGGTTTAAATTTGAGGGAGTAATCATTTAAGGCTATTAATGCTAAATCGGAGCACTGATGAGCCAAGTTGATCCGAAAAAAATGATAAAATATATTGGCACATCATATTTCAGCCTTCCAAATCGGAGATGACACTTATACGATTTTTTTTTTATATAATTAAAGTGGCAGTGAAGTAATATGACGAAATTTATGACATTTTTATTGTTTTTTCCCCATTTTCTCTTAATCACTAGATTTACCGTACTAAAGATGGCCGATTGCATGATGACGATGGAAGAAAGGATGCAATTCGTTGCAATAAACCCTAGTGTGAGTGGTTGAGCTCCTTAATTCTTAACTTTACGATTTAAGCATCAAATCCTGAGGACAAAACAGATGCTCAGGTTGTGTGGGGAATTTAGGAAAGACAAAACGTCCGACGAAAGCCACGCGTTGGTGGTGATTGGTAGGAACAAGAAGTCAAAGATTCTTATGCCTCAACTTTCACGATTAAGTTAATTGTCTAATTATCAGAAAGCATCTATACTTTAAACAGCTTTAGTTGGCGCCACATTATATACGTTTGCTTGAACTAAGTGTTCATGTACGTGCATCACTTCCACTGGAACCTTCTCCTTTTGCTTCAGAAGGTGGGGACGGGTCAACACTAGAGATGATTTGATTAATTGATTGATGCTTCCAACATATCCAATAGCTTTGTTCTGTTCCTTCGGAAAAAGGGGGAAAATCCAAATTTTTATGGTGCATCTTCCTTGTAATAGCCATTCAAAGGAAGGAGGGACATTCTGTTGAGAAAAGCTTGTGATTCCCAGAGTGCTAAAGATGGGTCTCTTTCCATTTTGGTACCCCATTATTTGATTCCATTTACATTACTTGTGGCCTATGTTTGGGGGCTTAAGTAAAGCCTACTTCTGAAAACAGGTTTTGATTTTCCCCTTCAAAAAAATAAAAAAAAAAAATAAAAAATTTATTTTACAAAAAGTTGTTTATATATATGTTTATGAGGATAGAGATATTCCATATCAAAGTAGAAGTGAAATTTAAAATGCTTAAATAAATATACCATTGAAAATAAGGCGAGACCAAAACTTCTACATTTGTATTTAAATATTGAGAAGATTACCTTATATTTATGATTTTCTTTTTACATAGGGCTTAGGGGCCACTGTCAGCACCCCTCAATCCATCATGACCATCCGCATGGGAGATTTTGCAAGACTACCACCAATGCTTTAAAAGTTTAAGACTAAAGTGTAGAAATATACAATAGGTGAAATGAATTGAATTTGACATGCTAAACAATATAAAATTTTGTGGGATTATCAATTTTTCAAAAAATTTAAGCTGTCGGATGAATATTTATTTCCAATACTTTAACACTATATTGAGCAAATCTACTAGATACGAAGCATTGACACTTTCTGGGGGCTTTTGTGTCGTGTCGGATACTCTGATATGTGTTTGGCATTTTTCAACACTCTTCGACATTTGGTCAATAGGTGTCAGAAAATCCGATACTTGTTTAACTCTTTTGACACTCCCCCACATGCGAGTTGAGAATTTTGATAGAGTCAAGAATTATGATATCCGAGTTCAAAATTCCGACATGTGATTTTGACACGCATTGGGTCAATTTTAAAAATTTTCAATTAATGAAGGGTCAAAATGTAAATAAATAAGAAAATAATAAATAATAAAAATAATAAAAGGGAAAAGAAGAAAAACCTAGTAATCTCTTATTTTATGACTTTTACTTCTCATGAAACACAATTCACCCCCAATTTTTTCTTTTCTCTTTCAATACACTCTGACACGCAAGTCTAGAATGTAGATTACTTGATTTTTTTTCCCTCCGAGTTTTATGGACTATTGGAGTGAAATTAAAACAATGAATGATATTAACAAATTTTGTATTGATATTTTTAAGGTAAATTCATTCTAGGCTCTTTTTTATTATCTATTCAATTGTGAATTTGAATCAAATTATTTGATTAAAATAATCATAAAAATAATAATTTATCATGTATAAATAAAAATATACATTTAATATACAACGTGTCGGAATTTTCTGTTTTTTTAGAAATGATGTGTTAGCGTGTTGTGTCGTGTCGTGTTGTGTTGTGTCACGTATCGATATTGGTGCTACTTATTTTATTAGCTAGGGTTTGAGTAATTTATGTTATAACCTTTGTGGAGTTTAAATTGCTAACATGATTGTCGACTACCTAATGCAACCCTTGCGTTCTCCTTTTATTCGAGTTTCTAAAAACCCAAGTGGAGTGACTTTATACATACATACATATTACTTAATTTTCCTAAATAGTCTTTTAAACTTGCATGCTTGGTTTTGGAAGCTTTCATTCTTTCTGCATGGGCTGGTCTTTCTCTTTATTATTGTTAAATTATGTCTTGAATTTGAATTTTTACAAAACTCAATTCGTTGGATAAATTTGGATAAATATCCAAAGTGTGATCACACAAATTAATCCAATTTATGAATTTCTTGTGCGGAGGTTTATGGATAATGGAGGATTTGTTATTTTGTTGGAGATAAATCTCAAGATTTAGTCAACAAGATTTATTTCTTCTTTTATCTAAGTTTGACCGGTTGACCAAGAAGTGGACCCCTCTCTTTATTTGTGAATACAAAAGTCGGACAATAAACACAAATAAGAGAGAGCTCTTCCAAAAGCTGCGCAGTGTGGACTCCAAAGGGTTTCTTGAAGAAACGCCGCACGAGAACACAACGTGAAGAAGCCGCAAGCGTGTGCAGAGGTACTCTTGATTTTGTGGGTCGTTCGAGTAAAGCTTTTGCTTGGACTTGAAGTGTGGTGATTTTGTGTCGTGATTTTTACATCTAAATTGAGTTGTTTATCTGTAAATATTTTGGGTCCAGACTTAAATTTAGGGGTAGGAAACACTTGAGCATGTGAGCAATTGTAAACTCTGATTTTCCGATTATAGTAAATTATAGTTGGCCCTCTTCATGAATGTAGGTGCCGATACTCGGATCGAATCACGTAAATCTCTTATGTTCTTATTATTTCTTATTTATTTCTTTAGATATTTTGCGTTGACATAAATTACAGGATCCTGTCGTTTTCGCGCATTTTAATTTGACAATTATAATTAGTAAAAGAGAGAGTAAAAGAAAAGGTTAGAATTAATCATGATCTTATTTGCCTCTATAGCTAAGAGATATATCAGGTTGTATAACATCCTTGAAGATGGTCACGACGAGTGGTGGAAATTCACCGTTTGATGCGGTACATGTGCAAGCATCTATACTTTAAGCAGCTTTAGTTAGCGCCGCATTATATACGTTTGATTGAACTAAGTGTCCATGTTCCATTGGAACCTTCTCCCTTTGCTTTAGAAGGTGGGGACACGTCAACATTAGGGATGATTTGATTAATTCATTGATGCTCTCAACATATCCAATAGCTTTGTTCTGTTCCTTCAGAAAAGAGGAAAAAATCCAAATTCTTATGTTGCATCTTTCTTGTAATAGCTATTCAAAGGAAGGAGGGACATTCTGTTGAGAAAAGCTTGTGATTCCCAGAGTGCTAAAGATGGGTCTCTTTCCATTTTGGTACCCCATTATATGATTCCATGTACATTGCTTGCGCACTATTTTTATTTATACAAATATTGAGAAGATGACCTAATATTTATGATTTTCTTCTCACCTAGGGGATAGGGGCCACTGCTCGCATGCCTTGTTCCATCATGTTTAAAAGTCTAAGACAAAAGTGTAAAAATATATAATAGGTGAAAAGAATAGGATTTGAATTTTGAACAACATAAATTTTTGTGAGATTACTAATTATTCAAAATATTTGAGCTGTTATATGAATATATAATTTAAATACTTTAACACCGTATAGGGCAAACCTACTAGCTAGGATTTGAGTAATTTATGTTATAACATTTGTGAAGTTTAGGTTACTAAAGTGATTGTCGACTACCTAATGCAACCCTTGCGTTCTCCTTTTATTCAAGCTTCTAAAAACCCAAGTGGAGTGACTTAATATATACATACATAAATATTACATAATTTTCCTAAATTGTCTTTTAAACTTGTATGCTTGGTTTTGGAATTTTGGAAACTTTCACTCTTTTTGCATGAGCAGCTCTTTCTCTTTATTATAATTAGTAGGGGTGAGCGGTTCTAGACTTTGTACAGGTTTCACCTAAAACTTGGAACCTACCCTGCATATTTTGGAATCTAAAACTTATCCCATTAAAAGTTCCAAGGTTGGTTTCAAGGTCTACCCAGGCACCACTTTTATTATTAATTAAATGATTGTAATGATTTATTATATTTAATAATCATTACTTGCTATTACAATTCACTAATCATAACTTATATTTAAATATACAAAAAAATATGAAATATTAACAAAGTAAAAATCTTAGTCATAAATTGGAAGCTTGGACTAGTGATTCCAAATTATACTCTTATTGTCGAACGCCATAGAATACCATAGGATAGCAAGAAGACATAAATCAAGAAAAACACAAAAAATTATTCCAGATTCTAGATTTTAGGTTCCACGTTCCATCAACCTAGAATCTAGAGCCTACCAGTTAAGATAAGTTCCTCAATATTTAAAACGTGGAACCTACCCTATATACCTTGGAACCTAATGTTGAATAGGTTCTCACCAGTCTAGTTCTCAAGTTCTAAGTTCACCCCTAATAATTAGCATGAGAGAGTGTAAAAGAAAGATGGAGAATTGATCATGATCTTATTTGCCTCTACAGCTAATAGATATATCAAGTTGTATAACATCCTTGAAGATGGTCACGATGAGTGGTGGAAATTCACCATTTGATGCAGTACATGTGCAAGGTCTCAAAGAGATGTTTTTCAAGGAGAAAAAAAAAAGAAATTAAGTAATTTATGACTTTTTGCTTTTCGTGCAATGTATAATTTGAAAAGCTAGATTTCGTACATGAAGTTTGAGAACATGCAAGACCGTTTGTCTAGGCCTAACTATTGGTCATGCTACAGAAGAAAAAATTATTTGCCAATTATATGGCCTAGTGGCATATGGTTTGGCCTTAGGCCAGTATTTTATTGCAATGCGTAGACAACAAATGATGCATGGCCATATTCTTTTCTAGATCCTACACGTGCAGTTATGATTAATTGCTGAGTTTTTTTTTTTTGGCTAATTGAAGGATTATATGTATATAGATTTTTTTATTTCTTATTATGCTACAATTCGTGTTAGATGTGTAAAATCTTGATGCATATATCGCTTATTCTTGCCTCCTAAAAATGATCATATATGCCAATCATTCTTAATTTTTAAGTAACACGAAATGAGACGGCAAGGAAATATAATATTTTCTTTAATCCAAATTTTACTCTGAAATATAATAAAGAACCGTAAATTCCTGTTCAGAAATGTACCCAGCAAAATGAATCTTTAATATCTTCACCATTAATCTTTCTCAGGATTGGTAATATAATTCCAAAGATATACATGTGGAACTGATAGTGTGATGTAAAAGTAAGAGGAAGACCACCGGGCAGGGACACAATCGGAGTTGCGGTTTCAAATCTTTATATTTTAGAGAAAGAGATAGAGAGAGATGTGTCATAGAAGCTAGGGTTTGGAGAGATAAGATTTAGAATCACAAGATGCATTGGTAAACGGTAACTGAGTAAATGAGTCTGGTTTGATCTTTCTGGAAAAGAGATCAGATTCAGAAAAGATTGAGACTTCCTTTGCTCTCTCTCTCTCTCTCTCTCTCTCTCTCTCTCTCTCTCTCTCTCTCATGGATGATGATAATAAGAAAAAAATACGAAGAGAATAGGAAGGGGAACCCACCTTTATTCCCTCCCCGTCTTTCTCCATCTATATAAAGCCCCATGAGTACAGCTTCTCATCTCATCAACAAAGCCAAAGCCTCTAATTGTTCTACACTAATGGAACAGTAACGAGGGCTTTGAGTTTGAGAGTGCAGTGTCAAAATTAGGGCTTTTAGTTTTGTTTTTGTGCAAGTAAGGAAGGGAGCTAGCAATCAACAGTTGAATGGTTCTTGTGTTTGTTCCTCTTTGACCTTTGAAGGGTAAGGGAGGTGACAGAAGAGAGTGAGCACACATGGTGTTTTCTTGCGTGGTCATGCTTGAAGCTCTGTGTGCCCACTCTCTATCTGTCACCCCACCACTCTCTCTCTCTCTCTGTGGTTTGGTCGCTTACGTGTCTGTGTTTCTTTAATCTTCATGGTTGTCTTTTAGGATTAGGAAGTCGGACTTTAATTTCACAGATCTTACGGAGAAAAATCGATGCTTGAGGATGTTCGACTCTCTATATTCAACAAGTTAATTCAAAATTCAGCAAGATATAACAAAAATTTCCAGGCCTTTATGACTCGGACTTCTACTTGCAATAGTGCTTTTCTTTTGCAGTAGTTTTCTTGCACCAAGTTCAGCAAAAACCTTGGCTGGAGAAAGAAAGCATATTTTAAACAGTGCCCAAATCCATGGGACCTTGGTTTTCGTCAGATGGGGTGTTCTTCAGTGTAAGCCCTAACAGTATGTCTGTTTGTCTATGTTTTTTCGTGTGTGTTTTTCATTTTCCCTTCCCAGCATTTTTTTTTAACCTAAGATTTTAATCTTTGTCTACCTGTTCCCTATTTATTGCATAATCATATACAGAAGAAATTAGATTAGATATAGCGAGGGAGTCAGAAGTTGTAAACATGTGATGGGGACTGAAAGGGCCATCATAAACTCATCTGCTTCCTGTACATGTACATGTATGTCTTTTTACTGTTGATACCTCCTCTGGCACAGCACAGGCTGTTACTAACAGGTGTTGCTTGCTGCATCACCATCTCATTCCATCTGTAGGAGTTGTTTAGACTGGCTGCCAGAAACTCTACTATCCTAATTTTCTTTTTAGATTTTTCTTTTTGCTGTACTGAATTTGTGTTCCTGATACTGTCTGTTTTCTCATGCTACAGGTAAAGAAAAGTGTTAATGAGTGCGTGAGGTACTTTTATTAAACATGCTTAACGAGGAAACAATCAATCCAAATTAAGCATGTTTAACAAGTGCAAGGCTTTTCTAACAAATCCTTATAATTTATGGACTGAACTTTACTTTTTAGATGCAGAGGGCTTATTCTCATATTCATTCGTGGAAATTGACGAATAATGGAGAATGATGATATCTCCAGAAAAGATGAACCCAAACAGTTTATTCTTGTGGAGACATGCTGAAGAAAGATGAACCATAAGAAATGTAGGACTAGGGTTTTTAAATGTTCATAAAGATGTTTGTATTGTTTGAATAAGCTTCTTGTACGTTTTGGCGGTTGCACAAGTTAGTGTATTTGCATTGAAGAATGAACCCTGATCTCTTTCAAAGTTCTGCCAATTTATTTGATTGTCTGTAACCAAACACAGTTTCTTTAGATTGTAGCTGGATTTATCCTTTGTGTTCAAAGTATCGTGTCCCTGCATAATGTGCTCATAATTGCAAGAAATACATTCAATATTTCGCCAAGACAGTGCTAAAACATCTTAAGAACAAGTTGATTTCATTGGATCTTTAAGATGTAACTTTCTTTAGGGGCTTCTGTGACTGACCCATTACTTTAAATTGGTGACCGGACCCAGCTGTAAGTCCTTGTCCCTCTAGTTTGGTGCATGATGGAATTGCTTTCGTGGAAAGAATCTATCTATTGATTATGCCAAATAGGGTCAGAGCCCTCAGACAACAAGAGTGTTTAACTTGTAACAATACCTCCTCTATTCATGACTTCGACCAGAGCTTTTGATCTTCTGCTCCTTATGCTGGTTTAAAAGTTTATGTTTACTTAAAACTTATTTGTATTGGCTCTTTTCCAAAATCGAGGCATTTGCAACCTTAAGCTCAAATCAGATCCAAGATCCACAATTAAGGCAAATTAAAGAGAAACCAACAATGCATTACCTCAAGAATTAAACAAGCATATGTTTTAATAGGAGGCATCTTATAACAGCCACATCACCATGATAATGAAAAAAAAGTTTCGTGGACAATGTTTCCAACTATACCAAACTCATTAAGGTCAGAACACAAATCAATGCAACTGAATCATTTTGCTCTTGAAGCCAAAGATGATTCTAATGACAATAAGAAATTTCCTTGTTCCATGTTCCTTGTGGCAAAGCCTTGTATCAGTTCAGCAACAAATAAAACTCAATGAAAGAGGGCAGATGCACAAACCAGGGATGAGGTTTAACAAACGTCCGGTCAAGACCATAAAAGAATAGAATACGAACCCTGAAAAGAATTATCGCTTGATCTGAAAATGCATGATGATAATGCCGTACTAAACTATACTCGTCAATACCGCTTTAGCAGACTAAGAGCCAACAACTCCCTGAGGTGCGTTACCAGAAATTCTTGCCAGCCACCTCTCTACTAGTCTAAAACCGTACAGGGAAGCAGCGGACAGTATAGATGGTTAATCAACTTGGCGCAAAATGTGGCAGAGAATAACCGCCGCTACCTGGTCCTCTTCATTTGCTCCTGTTGGATAAGATCAGTTCCCTTGCAATGGCTAAAAGATGCAAAATTGCTTCAGGCATATATGTGACATCGGTGCCTATGGTAATGTTGAAGCCTTAATCGTTCACTTTTTTGATTGCTTATGTTCGGGCCCCATCTCCCCATTCCAGGCTTTTGACACTCGATAAATTAAGGAAAGGTGGAGCGACATTTGAAGTGACGTTTTGCACCAACAGGTCAAGGGCCTTTGTATCTCCATCAATTGCTACCACTTATGAAGCATCGACACTCTTCGCAAGTTTTCGTGTGGAATCAAAAACTCTTCGACACTCGATCAATACGTGTCGCGTGTTAAAAAATTCGATATTTGATCAACTTTCCCAACATTTTCCGATACTCGAATGCAAGTTCGGAATTCTGACATATAATTCCGACACGCATAGGGTTAATATAAAATTTTTCAATAAATGAGGACTCAAAATGTAAATATGTAAAAATAATAATAATAATAAAAAATAATAAATGGGAAAAAAAGAAAAACCTAATATTCTCTTCTTTTTCAACTCTCACTTTCCGTGATACACAATTTATCTCTCGAGTTTTTTTTCCTCTTATCTTCTAACACGTTTTGACACATGAGTCTAAAATGTGGATCACTTGTTTTTTTCTCCAAGTTTTATGGATTATTGGAATGGAGTTGAATTCATGAAATTGAAATAATGAATAATATTAATAAATGGTAGATTAATGTTTTCAGTGTAAATTCATTCTAGACCATTTTATTGTTGTTATTATTTATTTGTGAATTTGATTAAAATAATTATAAAAGTGATAATTTATCATGTATATAAAAAATATACATTTAATATATAACGTGTCCCAACACATTGAAATTCTCTATTTTTTGAGAAACGAAATGTCGGCATGTCGTGTTGTGTTGCGTGTCAGTGCAGCATATCTAAGCACCGCCATCGATCATATGCCTCCGCAACCACGGCTTAACTCCAAGACCCTTTTTCCTAAAACAATGTTTGGGTTTTTGGCTAGGACGGAGGCCATCAAACGAGCGGATTCCAAAAGCATCAACCCGATCAACTTGCGTGTGTTGAGACTCTTTGGACAATACTCTAATGATAAAGTTTTCCCTGTTAAGACTAACCTGAATTATCTGAGAGAAAAAATTGGCAAAAACAAGTGTCGATGTTCAAGACAATATTTACTTAACTCAAGGGCCTTTCCATTTTCTCAAGAACATTTCTCCAAAGTCAAATCAAACGCACTCTAAATGGAGACCTCAGTCTGTAGATAAATTCTTTAGAAGGTGAAAATCCATTGATAACTTGAAAGCATATGCAATGAGTTGAGGCAGCATACCTTATTTCTTGATCCATATAATGAAAATATAGACAGCATTACTAATGAAAGGAACCTTTACCTCAATGTCAGAAGAAGATGAAATTCCAAATATGTCAGCTGCAACGCCCTCGGATATATCAACCTCAATATTCTCAATGGGCTCCTTTGAAGCGTTCGACGACATGTTGGATTCAGTATTTTGGGAGAAGTCAGTTTCAGTCTGCTATAAGAGTTCTCAGCATCTGAAGGGCAATACACAGCTTGGGGCCATCGTCTGAAATAAAATGCATCAAGACACACAATCATACTGATAAAAGCAATGGAACACTTCCTGAATCAACATTAAAATTGAATAACATACCGATTCATTACCAACTCTCTAGATCTATTCTCAACTTGTTTGTAACCCAAACCGATCTCCTTCACATTGAATCCATTGTCCTCGAATAGACTTGGTTAGAATTCATTAGAGAGATAGGATGAATGCTGTTTTGAAAAAGAAGAAAAGTAAAGGGCGTCCGGATTGGCTCATTGAGAGGAAAAAGGAGAAGATTGCATCCACAAACGGATAACAGGAGCAGATAGTGCCATCACCTCTGACTCGAAAGTTCTAGCTAATTATTTGATCCTTGCAAGGACACCTTTCCTAAAAAAAAAAAAGTACACCTTTCCTGTCAGCAAAACAAGGAGACACAGGAAGATGTGTAAGATATAGTAAAAAAAGATTGAGCAGCAGAACTTAAAAATTTGTCGGCAGATATATTTTCTAAATAATAAAATGTCATCTGAAAGAGCAACCTGAGCAAGATCACCGGTGGCATCATCACGGAACAGAACGTGACCCTTTGGCTGGAAGCAAAAACACTACATCGCAGTAATATCTCCTCTCGCGATAGTACCTTGACTGATTAGAAATCGGTATATTACCAATTTAATTCTGAAAAAAGGGAGGTCTCCTGCTTTGAGAACCTTTCTTATATTCTGCAATTCTAGATGCATCTTCTCTGGAGACACCGCGGATAGCACAAATATCTTCTTTTCGATCAGCTATTCAAACTGCACAAGCAACTGACCAAGCAAACTCCAGATTAATAACATAAAGTATGAGCTAGCAGTAGCAGTTCATTAAACTACCAAGAATCATTGAAGTGAGGTCGTTACTTCCTTTTAATTACCATGTGACAATGTCAACGGAAGATGGAGGAATTTGCTGGCTCAAGCCATCAACGGTCAAATCACGGACAAATGGACTAATTCGTGTTTCTATGAAGTTTTTATGCATCTGTAATGAGCAAAATGAAAGGTCATTTCATTAAAAAGCAATACTAAATGTATCCTAAAGCTTGTCAATCTAACAAAAGCAAGATTCATTTTCTCTCAAGGGTTCATGTTACTATTAACAAGTCCCTGATAATTTCGATCATTAGATGAAATACGGTTGAACTTGGCGAGTCTCACAATCTATTTTGAATATGGTTTTGCTACTTTGGCCTCTCATTTATGGCAAGACGTGCACATGAGGTCGTGGATCTCTAGATCCACCGCCTGGAGTGGATTTGGAACGGAAGCATTCTGCTAAGTCGATAAGGGACGTGCGGAAAACATGTCCTGCTCCTGCCCTAAAAAATCTCCCTATCGACTATGGATGCTAAAGAAGGGAGTGTTACGTGTAATTTTGTCAAGTCATGATCAATAGAAACTCAATAATTCGATGATTGAAGTTTAAGTATCAAATTTGACTTCAAATCAAAAGTAAATGGATTTTACTATGCCTTGAAATCTCAAGGACTTTGTCGGGTTTGAACAACTAAAATAATGCGCAAATAGTAAATTAGGAACAAATAAGAAGATTGAATAAAACTTTGTTGGATCACAATGGATGGCTTGTAGTATTGGATTTATGCTTCTTCGATGACTAAGAAACATATGCTTCTTACTGTGGATCACCGAAGTGCGTAGAGTAAGTAAAAGTTTTACAAGTGGAAAGCTTTTATATATATAGACGAATGCTAAAACTGGGAAACCTCTATTTCAAGTTTGCATTCAAAGTTTAATCAAAATCTAATCTAGATTTTATTACAAATGATCTTCCCATCTTCGAAATCTGATGCCTCGTTTGCTTGTGAATGCTCGATTGATGCTGTGTGTTGATTGGTTGTTTTGTATTCTCTGTGCTTTGTGGCTTGATTGCTTCTGTTTCGTTTATGAGCCATTTTTTGTGCGTCTTGATCTTCCCTTTAGGGGTGAGCAACAAAAATCGTTTTGGACCGAATTGGCAAATTTTGGAGGCAATGGTTCGGTTCTCAGTTCTATGTAATTGGAACTGGTGAATTTCAGTTCCATCCTTGGTTTTAGGTGTGGAACCGCCCACCTAGACCACCTAGACCAAATCTTTTTTTTAATTTATACTTTTTTATTTCTTACAACTGTCAAAAAAACCTCTAATATCTTCACAAACCTCTCTTGCTTACGCCTCTCTCGCTTGACTCAATCTCGCGGTCTCATCTGGAGTCTGGATCTTGCCTCCCTCTCTTGATTTGTTTTTGGCCGATCATGATCACAATCGCATCTCACCATTGTAAATATCCAAAGCTCTATTTTTTGGCCGATCTATGCTCTAGATAATCATGCCTGCACAATTGACTAGTTAAAGTTGTAGGGCTATAACCGTTTCTCGAGTATATATAAGAATTCGAATGCGAACTCTCGACTTGCATCTTGTGGCCGTCGAAGCAGAAGAAAAGATCTAAAAGCACCTGCAACATCAATATGGTGATTTTTAGTTTACAGAAAACATTTTGTCTACAGCGAGTGCAGCTCTCAGAACAAAAAGACAAGAGCCGCAGGACAAAAATTCAATCAATACACTCTAATATTTTTAAATTTAGAATATGACCATTCCAACTAAATTGGTAAGACTTGATTTCTTTTATATCAGATAACGTATGGTTGGGGTTAAGCCAACAAGAGACTCATCTTCACGATGCCACGTGGACACTAACTGTGCAAAGGTCATGCCATCATCAAAAGAGGCCCATGCCTAGCTAGTGGCCGATAGTGAAAGAAGAAAGAAGAGGACATGATGAGGGAAGATGCCAACGATGCCATGATCACCACACCAGAGGTTGGACCAAGGTTAAAGGTGTTGCAATGCCTGAAGCAAAAAATAAGATGCTTATCTCTTTCAATCATTTCGATTTCTTGGTGACGCAGGTGTGCGTGTTGTTGCTCCTTTTTGAACAAAAGTGATAGCAAGCAAGCATACGATCTATTTAGAATAAGAAAATTCCCATTGTGATTGAGACCATGCAAGGTCTTCCATATCATTGCTCCACTACAAAAAGGAGAAACCTCGATCTTCAATTATGTGAATTACATGCATGTATCATATCCACTTTGTTAAGAAAGTTGCTTTTGGTATGATTGGGGATATATAATTAATGCCAACTGTTGGTCCAAAACATGTTTATGTGATGTTTATCAAGTGACGCATGCATTTATTGACAATCGGTTTGTTGTAATCAATATTACTGTTGCGGCAGAAAAATAAATTTATGTCGTTTGGTATAACCATCTGATGAATGATAAACTCTCTTGCCACTTACTATCATCAAAAGAATATGTTAATTCAAATGAATTCCAAAACCATAGACTTGTTTCTTACTTATTATCAATGTTTTGTAAGGGACCATCCGAATCTATTAGGTGGAAAAAGATCGAGATTAGCAATTATAATCTCTTTAGAGTTAATCGAATCTTTCATTTTGTTGACACCAGGAATTGTTCAGTTCTTTGACCGTCAACTCAAACTGGATAAGATCGAGCAAGACATGGTTGAGGTAGAATTTGCTTAATCTTGTTGGTCGACAACTATAGGTAATTGATCAAGGCGATGAGGAATTGGCGGCAAGCGATATAAGAGAAAATTACGGAGTGTTGAATCACGAAGTGGTGAAACTTAATTCAGTTGACTAAAGAACCGAATTGGAAGTGAAGATTGATGGATCGAGATCGAGATAAGTGTTCAAGTCATGAAGCCAATAATTTCAGCTGCAGTCATAACGGCCCGTTCAAACGTGAACCCAGCATGATCACCAGTTCGCAGAGCCGTAAATATCGAAAGCCATGAATGATAATGGCCGAGAAACATGGACTCTTATAACCATCAGGAAGTAGGTTTGCAAACTGCGCAAGAAACCTGCAACAAACCAATGAACACCAGTTTTTAAATAATTTCAGCTTTCTTTATAACTATTATTAACTGTTGCTAGTAGTTATAAGTATTAGAATTGTAATTCAAGCAGATTACCGCCAACAAATCGATGAACACCGGTTGTTTAATTTTATCTTTTTGTTATTTACACATTCTAGTACCGCTTTACATGATTGTCATGATAGCCTACAATTTTGTATCTTTAATTTTCTCATCAATTTAGATTTCCTGTCCAAAAATCAATAAAGGACCCTGCAAGTTCTTTGTCGATCTCCATATTGATTCACATTTAGAAAGGTGCTTTATCAATACTTTTTGGCAAAATAATTTATTTTTATTTTGTTTGTTCAAAATGGTGAAAAAATTTGAAAAGTATAAACGATGAATGTTCCGAATGGGTGCTTATGAAAGTATGGAGGGATGTCGGAGCGAGACAAAATAAATTTTATGAGATAAAACAATGCAAGAAGCATACTCCCGCCATTTGCATTTTCTCCTAATCGGTGAATATATTATACTAAATTCGCATGATTGCGTGATGATGAAAGCAAGGATGCAAGTAATTGCAGTAGTGCAAGTGGTTGATCACCTTAATTCTAAATTTTACGACTTTAAGTATCAAAACCTGAGGACAAAACATATGCTCAGGTTGTGTGGAGAATTTAGGAAAGGCAAAACGTCCCACGAAAGCCACGCGTTGGCTGTGATTGGTAGGAACAATAAGTCAGAGATTCTTATGCTTCGAATTTCACAATTTAGATTAAGATTATTTTTTATCAGAAAGCATATATACTTTAAGCTGCTTTATTCAGCGCCGCATCATATTATGTTTGCTTGAACAAAGGGATGGGACCCTTTTTCCCTTTGTTCGAGCTGGTGGGGAGGGTTCAACGTTAGGGATGATTTGATGAATTGATTTTCTGCTCCCTACATATCCCGAATAGCTTTGCGTTGTTCCTTCAGGAAGGGAAAATCCAAATTATTTATGTTGCATCTTTCTTGTGATAGCCATTTAAAGGATACAGGGGACATTCTGATGAGAAAAGCTTGATTCCCAGAGCGGGAGGCTAAAGATGGGTCTCTTTCCATTTCGATACCCCCTATGTAGTTTATGTACATTTCTTGTACAATATGTTAGGGAGGCTTAAGCAAAACCTGCCTCTGAGAACAGTCTTAGGATTTGGCGATTAACACAGAAATCATTTTTAGGTTTGTAATAGCATTCCGACTCATTTTAAAATTGTTAAATGTATACGACTCTATGTTTGTGAAAATAGAGATATTCAATATCAAAGCACAAGTCAAATTTAAAATGCCTAAAGCAAATGCAACCAACCACCGAAAACAAGGTGAGACCAAAACTTTTAGCTAAATATTTAAGTATATACATCTTGAAAAGATTAACTAATATCTATGATTTTTTTTTTTTTAAAAGTAGGGGGCAGGGGCCACTGCTAACCCCCCTCAGTCCATCAAGAGCGCAAACACTTCTTAGTTGCGATCGACCTACAAATATTAGCTTTTGCAGTGTTCTATATGAGAGATTTTACTGGATCACTAGTTTAAAAGTTTATGACTAAGTGTGGAAATAAAAATATATGGGAGATGAATAGGACTTGAAAAGATTTGAATTTAGAACTCTTGATTGATAAGTTGCAAAATTTTGTGGGATCAATATCGATAAATTCAAAAACTTGAACTTCTAGAAGAATTACTATATTAGGTGAACCTACTAGCTTTGGATTGAGTGATTTATGTTGTAACGTTCATAGAGTTTAGATGGTTGAAAAAGGAGTATCGGTCGTTGACTACCTAATGCAACCCTTGCCTTCTCCTTTAATTCGAGCCTGGGATCACCCAGGTGGAATGGCTTATATGAATTAATGTAAGTAAGTTAAGTTTCCTAAATAGTCTAGACTTGTATACTAGGTTTTCGAAGCTTTCATTCTTTCTGCATGGGCTGCTCTTTCTCTTTGTTATAGTTAGCAAAAGAAAGAGCAAAAGACAGGGTGAGTATTGATCATGGTCTTACGGCCTCTATAGCCAAGAGATTAATCAAGTTGTACAATATTCTTGAAGATGGTCACACTTGTGAGCGGCGGAAATTCACCTGTTTGATGTGGGACATGTGTAAGGTCTCGAAGAGATGCTTCTTAGAGGAAACGAAAGAAAGGAAAGATGTGAATAATCTAGTTAAAATAATCATTCGTTTTTGAGCACTCTATAACTACAAAAAAACTAGTCGCACCTGAAGTTTGAATTCATGCTAGACCATTTGTGTTAGCCTAACTATGGGTCATGCTACTGAAAAAAAAAAAAAAATCTCTTTGGAAGGACTAGTATACAAAAGATTATGCGGCCTTGCTGCATATGGTATGGCCTTAGGTCTGTGTTTTATCGTAATGGGTAGACAACAAATAATGCATGACCATAGTCTTCTCTTGATCCTACAAGCGCAGTGATAATTACTTAATGACTTTTTTTATTGGCTAAATGAATGGTCGCATGTGTGTAGATTTTCTATCTTCTACTGTGCTGCAATTCATGCCAAATGCATAGAATCTCGATACATTTTTCACTTGTTGTCTCCTAAAAATCATCATACACACTAATCATTCTTCCTTTTAAAGTGACACAAATTGAGATGGTAAAGAAATATAAGATTTGCTTCTATCCAAATTCTAAACTATAATATGATAAAAGAATCTAAAATTTATGTTCTATAGATAGCTACCTACCAGAATGAATCTTCAGTTTTCTTCACCTTTAATCTTTATCAGGATTGGTAAGATAATTCTTCCAAAGATATACATGTGGAACTGATTATGTAATATAGAATGAACGAGGCAGACCATCAGGCAAGGACATTGTCGGAGTCAAGTGTTCCAAATTTTGAGAGAGAGAGAGAGAGAGTGAGAGAGAGAGAAAGATGTGCTGTAGTAGCAAGGTTTGGAAAGAGCGCAGATAAGATTTAGAATCACAAGATGCATTGGTAAACGGTAACTGAGTAAATGAGTCTGGTTTGATATTTCTGGAAATGAGGTCAGATTCAGAAAAGATGAAGATTTCCTTTGCCCTCTCTCTCTCTCTCTCTCTCTCTCTCTGTCTCTCACTCTCTCTCATGAATGAATGAATGATGATAATAAGAAAAGAATAAGAAAGAATGGGATGAGGAACCCACATTTATTCCCTCCCCGCCTTTCCCCATCTATATAAAGCCCCATGGGTACAGCTTCTTCATCTCATCAGCAAAGCCAAAGTCTCTAATTGTTCTACACTAATAGAACAGTAACAAGGGCTTTCAGTTTGAGAGTGCAGTGTCAAAATTAGGGTTTTTAGTTTTTTGTTTGTGCAAGTGAGGAAGGGAGCAATCAATCAATGGTTGAATGGTTCTTGCGTTTGTTCCTCTTGAACCTTTGAAGGGTAAGGGAGGTGACAGAAGAGAGTGAGCACACATGGTGTTTTCTTGCATGGTCATGCTTGAAGCTCTGTGTGCTTACTCTCTATCTGTCACCCCACCTCTCTCTCTCTCTCTCTCTCTCTCTCTCTCTCTCTCTATCTGTGGCTTGCTCGCGTGTCTGTATTTCTTTAATCTTCATGGTTGTCTTTTAGGATTAGGAAGTCGGTCTAAAGACTTTTATTTCACAGATCTCCCGGAGAAAAATAGATGCTTAAAGATGTCCGACCCGCTATCTTCAACAAAATTATTCAAAATTCAACAAGATACAACAAAGCTTTCAGGCCTTTATGACTCATACTTCTACTTGCAATAGTCCTTTGATTGGCAATAGTTTTCTTGCACCAAGTTGATCAGCGAAAATCTTGACTGGAGAATAAAAATATTATATTGTACAATACCCAAATCCTAGGGACCTCAGGCTTGGTCAGATGGAGTGTTCTTCAGGGTAAGCCCTAACATTATGTCTGTTTGTCTATGTTTCTCAGTGTGTACTTTTCATTTCCCTTCCTAGAATGTTATTTTTTCCCTGAGATGAAAATCTTTGTCCACCTGTTTCCTATTAATTGCATAATCATATACAAAAGAAATTAAGTTGGGGAGACAGAGAGAGAGAGTCAGAAGTTGTAACATGTGATGGGGAGTGAAAGGGCCATCATAAACTACTTCTGCTTCCTGTACTTGTGTCTTTTTTTTTTTTGGTCTGAATACTTGTGTCTTTTCACTGCTGATACCTCATCTGGGAGTGTACAGGCTGTTACTGACAAGTGTTACATACCGCATCACCATCTCGTTCCATCTGTAGGAGGTTGTTCAGACTGGCTGCCACAAACTCTATCCTATCATCAAAATTTTCTTTTTTTCTTTTTGCTTTACTGGGTTTGTGTTCATTCTTTTTTAATGAATATTGTTAAACGAGTGCGTGAGGTACTTTTATTAAACATGCTTAACGAGGAAACAATCGATTCACACTTAGCATGTTCAACAAGTGCAACGCCTTTTTAACAAAATCCTTATAATTTAGGGCTGTGCTTTACTTTTTAGGTACAGAAGGCTTATTCTCATAATCGTTTGGGAATTGACAAGTGGTGGAGATTTATGATATGTTTAGAAAGATGAACCCAAACAGTTGGGGCCAAACTCTTATGGTGACATGCTGGACAAGAAAAATGAAACTGAGGGCTTTCAGATGTTCAGATAGATGTTTGGATTGTTTGAAGAAGCTTCTTGTACAATTTGGCAAGTGCACAAGTTAGTGTTTTTGCACTGAAGAATGAACCCAGTTCTCTTTCAAAGTTCTACCAATTAATTTGATTGTCCGTAACCAAAAACAGTTTCTTTCGATTGTAGACGGATTCATCCTTGTTCAAAGTCTTGTGCAGCAATAAATTCATTCAATATTTCGCCTAAACAGTGCTGAAACATCTAAAGAACAAGTTAATTTAATTGGATTTTGATGGTATGTTCTTTGGGGGTTTCATTACTTTAAATTGGTGACAGACGTAGTGCAAGTCCTAGACGCTCTAGCATCGGTTTACGATCGAATTGCTTTCATGGAATGAATCTATCTATCAATTATGTCAACGAGGGTCAGAGCCCTCACAAAACAGGAGTTTTTAACTAGTATAAATGCCTTCTCTTTTCACTCTGTCAAGAGCTTTTGATCTGCTTCTCCTTATTCTGGTTTGGAAGTGTTTGTTTATCAGAACTTCTTTGTATTTGGTTTGAAATGTATTTATCAGAATTTCTTTGTATTTATTTATGGCTCTTTTCCAAAATGAGGCATTTGCAAAGTCTTAGCTCAAATCAAATCCAAAATCCACAGAAAAAGGCAAATTAAAGAGAAACCTACGATTCATTCCCTCAAGCACTAAACAACATATGTTCTAAATGTAGGCATCTTATAACAGCCACATCACCAATTAATGAAAAAAGTGTCATGAAAAAAGTTCCCAACTCTACCAAGCTCACGATCTATATACATAGATATAGGAAATCCTGCAACACAAATCAATGCAACTGAATCATTTTGCTCTTGAAGCCAAAGATGATTCCACTAACTACAAGAAATTTCCTCAGTTCTTGTTCCGTGTGGCAAAACCATGTATCCGTCCAACAACCAATAAAACTCAATTAAAGAAGGCAGATACCTCAAACCAGGGACGAGGTTTAACAAACATCTAATCGAAACCACAAAAGAACAGAATACGAACCCTGAGAATCATTATCACTCAATCTCAAACTACATGGTGCTCAATGCCATACTAAAACTATAATTGTCAATAACACTTCAGCAAATCAAGAGCCGACAACTCCCCGAGATGAGTCACCTGAAATTCCCTCAGGCCACCTCTCTACTAGCCTAAAACCATTCTGGGAAGCAGCGGCACAAAACGTGGCAGAGAATAAGTGCCAAAAAGAGGCAAAATTGCTTCAGGAATATATGAGACATTGGTGCCTATGATGATGTTGAAACCTTCATCGTTCACTCTTTTTTTTTTTTTTAATTGCCTCTTTATGGTCCCTATCTCCCCACTCTAGGCTCTTAACAATCGATTAAATAAGGAAAGGTAGAGCGACATTTGAAGTGACGTTTTGCATCAACAGGTCGAGGGGCTTTGTATCTACATCAGTTGCTACCACGAGGTCAGCAGATCTAATAGCCACCATCAAGGAGATGCAATTACAACCATCGCCTATAACTCCAAAACTTTTTTTCCTGAAACAATGTTTGGTTTTCTAGCTTGGACGGTAGCCATCAATTGAGCTGATTCCCAAAGCATTAACCCAGTCGACTTGCGTGTGTGTTGAGATTCTATGGACAATACTCTAATGCTAGAGTTTTCCCCATTAAGACGGACATGGAGACCTCAGTCAGCAAATAAATTATTTAAAAGGTGAAAATCCACTGATAACTTGAAAGCATATTCAATGAGAAGAGGCAGAATACCTCATTTCTTGATCCAAAATATGCAAATATAGAGAGCATTACTAATAAGAGAAACCTTTACCTCATTTCAGCAGAAGATGAAATTACAAACATGTCAGCTGCAACACCTTCAGATATATCAACCTCAATATACTCGACAGGCTCCTTTGAAGCATCCAATGACATGTTGGATTCAGTATTTTCTGGACTGGGAAAGTCAACTTCAGTACTGCCCGGATTGCTGCCAGAAAATTTCTCAGCATCTGAAGTGAATTGCAACAAGACAACAATCATACCAACAAAAGCAACAGAACACTTCTGAAATCAATATTGAAAGTGAAAAACACACCGTTTTATTACCAACTCTCTAGATCGATTCTCAACTTGTCTGTTGGCCTCAGATAGACTTGGTAAGAACTCATTAAAGAAATAGAATGCACGGTGCTTTGAAAAAGGAAAAAGAAAAAGAAGCAAAGAACAGAGCGTCAAGATTGACTCATTCAGAGGAAAAAGAAAAAGATAGCATCCACAATTAGATCGCAGGAAGTGACAGAGCCATCACCCCTGACATAAAAGTTCTCACTAATCATTTGATCCTTGCAAGCGACCCTTTCCTGTCAGCAAAACAGGTATACACAGGAAACTGTGTAAGTTTTAGTAAAAGAAGCGTGAGGCCGCACTAAAAAAATTGTCGGCAGATTTCTTTTCTAGACAATAAAATGTCATACTGAATGAGCAACCGGAGCAAGATTTTTTTTTTTTTGGTTGAACAACCAGAGCAAGATCACCAGTGGCATAATCATGGAACAGAACGTGACCCTTTGGCTGGAAGCAGCAACACTACATAGTAGTTATATCTCCTCTCGGGATAGTAACTTGACCGATTAGAAATCAGTATATCACCTATTTAATTCTGAAAAACAGGAAGGTCTCCTGCCTTGGGAACCCTTCTTATATTCTGCAAAACTAGATGCATTTTCCTGGAGACACTGCAGATAGCACAAATATCTGCTTTAGGTAACTGATCGAGCAAACTCTAGATTAATGGCTTAAGGTATGAGCTAGCAATAGCAGTTCATTAAACTACGAAGACGTACTGAAGTTAGGTCATTACTTCCTTCTAATTACCATGTCACAGTGTCAACGGAAGATGGTGGAATTTGCTGGCTCAAGTCATCAACGGTCAAATCACAGGCAAACGGACCAATTTGTGTTTCTTTGAAGTCTTTATGCATCTGTATTGAGCATAATAAAAGGTAAAGCAATGCTAAATGTATCCTGGACCACGTCCATCTAACAAAAGCAAGATTCGATTTCTCTCAAGCGTTCATGTTACTATAAACAAATCCCTAATAATTTTCATCGTTTGAATTCAAATATAGCCAAACTTTTCGAGCCTCGATCTATTTTGAATTTAGTTTTGCTCCTTTGGCCTCTCATTTATGGCAAGACATGCATATGATGTCGTGAACAGGTCCACCGCTTGGAGAGGATTTGGGACGATTCGGAAGGCGTCCCGCTAAATTGATAAGGGATATGCACGAAAAACACATCCACTTGAAAAATATCCCTATTGACTCCTTTTCTGGCAGTGACAAAGTTGTCCATAATTCTAAATTTTAATGCATCTTTTGATTTGTTAACTAATTCGGGATTGTGGGAGACAAAGGAGATTATGGCCATGATTAAAGGCGACATAAAAGGGATGCTCAATATGGGAGTTTTAGGTGTGCTTTTATCAAGCCGTGATCACCAGAAACTCAATAGTTTCGATGATTAAAATTTAATTGTCAAATTTGACTTCAAATTAAAAGTAAATGAATTGATGTCACGACGACTTTGTAGTATTTGAACTACTAAAACAATGTGCGAGATAATAGATTAGGAAAAAATGATAAACATATTGCATGAAACTTTATTGCATTACAACAGATGGCTTATATTCTTGGATGCCATGCTCCCTTGACGACTACAAACATAAACTTCTTAATGAAGATCACTGAATAGAGCAAGTAAAAATTTTACAAATGGAAAGCTTTTATAAACATAGGCCAGTGCCAGAACCGAGAAACCTAATCGATTTCAAGTTTGCATTCAAAGTGCAAACAAAGTCTAATCTAGATCAATCTATTACGAATAATATTCTCATCTTTGAAATATGATGCCTTGTTTGCTTGTGAATGCCTCAGTTGATGCTGCTTGTTGATTGAATGTTGTGTATTCTTCGTGCTTGTTTATGCCTTGATTGCTTCTGCTTCTTTTATGAGCCATTCCATTTTGCGTCCTGATCTTTCCCTGCAGGAATCTTTAACTGTCTTTCCTTGCGCACTATTTTTGGGATGATTTGTAAATCCTCCTGAATCCTCAGCCATGGTCATCTCTTGGTCGACGGACTCTCCTTTACTTAACCTTTAACTTTATTACATTTCCAGTCAATTTATCGTGGGTGAGAAAATCACGATCAATAAGTTCATCAGGCACTCCATCGATGAGTCCTATGATCAATTGTAATGTTATGGCCTTAATGATTGATGAGTCTAGTATGCATCAATCAATTGGACCCTATGGGTGCAGTGTATTTGTCATGACCCAGTTTTAATCATTAACTTCTTTATAATTGGGTCTAAACTTTGATTCTAATATCAACTTAGAAAATCCTTTAAACAAGATCTTTCCTCACAAAGAGTGATTTAAGCCAAATTGCAAAAGTTTTGACTATTAGTTAACAAACGCGAATTGGGATATAAATTCTTAACAAATTCCAGCAAGAGCCAGACATGTAATGATAATTTACATGGAACATTTTAATTAACTACTTAACTAAATGGGGTGAATAATGATACATCGATACCCTTCTCTTATACCTACATCTATAATATCTCACTCACACAATTATTCTTTATAAATATGGGCATATTTGTATAGGCCTTCTGTATTTTATGTGGTTAATTTTCCCTTGGCCAATGTTTTTTCTGTGTCCTTCTGGCAAAATATTTGGATCTGTCTGTGCATGCCCCCATTCCTTCGCCACCACCCGAAATACTAAAGAAAACATTTTGTCTAGTGCGAATGCAGCTCTCAAACCAAAAAGACAAAAGAGACACTAGACAAATTTCAATGAATACAATTTAACATTCTCAATTTTTAAATATGTCCATTCCAACTAAATTGGCAAGACATGATTTCATTTATATCAGATAATGGAAGGTCAGGGTTAAGCCAACAAGAGACTTATCCCCACGATGCCACGTGGACACTAACTCTGCAAAGGTCATGCCATCATCAAGAGAGGCCCATCCTTGGCTAGTGGCCGAAAGTGAGAAAAGAAAGAAGAGAGGATAGAATCAGAGAAGAAGATGCCCATGATGCCATGATCACCACACCGGATGTTGGACTAGGGTTAAAGGAGTTGCAATGGCCGAAGCAAAAGATCAGATGCTTATCTCTATCAATAGTTTAAATTTCTTGGTGAAGCAAGTGTCTGTGTGAGTGTGTGTTGTTGCTCCTTCTCGAACAAAACAATTCTAGTGATAGCAAGCAAGCATAGGATCTATTTAGAATAAGAAAATTCCCAATGTGATTGAGGCTATGCAAGGTCTTCCATATCATTTCTCCACTATAAAAAGGGAAATCTAAATCTCCTTTTATCCACTTTGCTAGAGGGGAGTTGCTTTAGTGTATCTCAATGGGGATTTGCAATTCGTATCAACTATTAGTGTAAAGTATATTTATATGAGCACTGTTTATCAATTGACACAAGCATTTATTGACGATCGATAATAATTTATTGCAGTCACCATTATAGCAGAAAAATCAGTTCCTGCCATATGGTACAAAAATCTGATGAGTCGTATACTCTAGTGCCACTTATTATCATCAAAAGAATATGATAGTTCAAATGAATTTTAGAAACAGATAGGGACTTGTTTCATACTCGTTATCGATGTTTGTAAGTGACCATCTTAATCTAGTTAGATGGAAAAACGGTCAAGATAAAAGATGACCATAATCTCTTGTTTTGAAAAGTATAAATGTTGAATTTTCCCAACGGTTGCTCATGAAACTATGGAAGGTAATTAAAGCGAGACAAAATAAATTTCAAAAGAAAAAAATGATGCAACATCTCCTAATTGGTAAATCTATTGTACCAAAGTCGGATGGAAGAAAGGATGCAATAAAGCCTAGTGAGTGTTTGATCACCTAAATTCTTAACTTTACTACTTTAAGCATAAAATCCTGAGGACAAAACAGATGCTCAGGATGTGTAGGGAATTTAGGAAAGACAAAACGTCCCACAAAAGCCTCGCGTTGGCTGTGATTGGTAGGAACAATGTCAAAGATTCTTACGCTTTATATTTCCCAATTGAGTTAATCATTTAATTTTCAGAAGGCATATATACTACGAGCCGCTTTATTCTGCGCCGCATAATATATGTTGACTTGAACAAAGGGATTGGACCCTTTTCCCTTTGTTGGAGAAGGTGGGGACGGGTCAACGTTAGGGATGTTTTGGTTGATTGTTTTCTGCTCCCCACGTATCCCCATAGCTTCGTGTTGTTCCTTCAGAAAGGGAACATCCGATTCCTTACGTTGCATCTTTCTTGCAATAGCCATTCAAAGGATATAGTGGACATTCTGATAAGAAAATCTTGTGATTCCCAGAGTGCCAAAGATGGGTCTCTTTCCATTTTGATACCCGCTATGTGGTTCAATGCACATTTATTGTACGATAGTTCAAGCACATTTCTTGATACCCCCTATGATGTTAAAGTAAAACCTGCCCCTGAGAACAGTTTTTGGTTTTAGAAACATATTTTAGAAACATTTTTGTATATAAGTATATGTTTCTGAAAATCTAGATGTTGGATGTCAAAGTAAAAGTCATATTTTAAAGTGCTTAAAGCAAACAAAATCAACCACCGAAAACAAGGCAAGACAAAAACTTTTGGTTGTATACAAATCTTGAAAATATTACCTAATATTTATGATTTTTTTTTTTAATTTAGTGAGCAGGGCTACTGCTAGCATCCCTAGCATCATAGTTGCAATACCTACAAATCATAATTTTGTAATACCGTGGGAGATTTTACAGGATGGTTGTTTTAAAAGTTTATGACTAAAGTGTGGAAATCAACTCATCAAGGTCGTCAGAGACAAGGCCACCACCTTCAGAAGTGTGGACAATAATTTCAGAAACCAGAGGCTGCAGCATAACTGGGGTATGGATCCAATCATTTTCTCAGATGGGGACTCTTCTATTTCTATAGGGCCCTAGCGGTGCTTGCTGTCTAGATACTCTTCCTCTGCACGGCTGCTTCCTTGACGATTCTTCACTTTTGTCGTTGGCGGATGCGGGCGTAGATTGTGGTTCATCTGGTCTTCAATGGACTCCCACTGCTTCCTTTTCTTTTGCCATTGTTTTGGCTGTTTCTGCTTCTTGCCCGCTCTTGTGGTCCTCTTTTGCATTTGGCGACCTTCCACTCACTCTGACTTGTTGTCTTGTTGAGTGTAAGTTTTGTGATGCCAAATCTTTTGTAATTGTTGGTTAAAGCTCTATATATTCTTACCCTTTACCAAAAAAAAAAAAAAAGTTTATGACTAAAGTGTGGAAATCTATAATAAGGGAGATGGAAGAACCTGAAAAGATTTAAACTTATAATTTGCTTATTCAAAATTATGCAAAATTTTGTGAACCACTGTTAATTATTTTAAAAGCTTAAATTATTAGAAAAATGTGTGGTTTAGTATTTGAATACTTTACTAAGTTAGGCAAACCTATTAGTTACAAATTGAATTATTTATGTTATAATATTCGTAGAGTTTAGATCATTGAAAAAGGAGTGTCAATTGTCAACTACCCAATGCAACCCTTGCCTTCTCCTTTAATTTGAGCTTGGGATCACCCAAGTGGAATGACTTACATACATACATACATATATATAACTTAAGTTTCCTAGATAGTCTAGATTTTTTCAACTTGTATACTTGGATTTGGAAGCTTTCAATCTTTCTGCATGGGCTGCCCTTTCTCTTTGTTATAATTTGCTAAAGAGGAAGCAAAAGAAAGATTGAGTATTAATCATGGTATTATTGCCGCTATAGCTAAGAGATATATCAAGTTGTACAACATTCTTGAAGATGGTCACACTTTCAAGCGGTGAAAATTCACCGTTTGATGTGGTACATGCGCATGGTCTCGAAAAGATGCTTTCAGGGAGAAATGGAAAACGGAAAGAAGTGAATGATCTAATTACAATAATCATTTGAGAATATTTTCTTTTTGAAGCACTCTACAATTACTAAAAGGTAGTAGCAACTGAAGTTTTATGGGTCATGCTACGGAAAGAAAAACGAAAACCATTTTCAAAGAGGAGTAGACAAAAGATTATCCGGCCTTGTGGCATATGGTTTGGCCTTAGGTCAGTGTTTTATTGTAATGCGTGGACAACAATGATGCATGACCATCGTCCTTTCTAGATCCTACAAGTCCAATGATAATTGATTTTTTTTTTCGGTCATTACAATGATAATTGACTACTTACTCTATTTTTTTGGGCTTAATGAAATATTACAATGTATAAAGGATTTCTATCTTATTATTATGCTGCAATTCGTGCCACATGCATGCAATCTCAATAGATTTGCCAAGTTTCTAATTTGATTAGACTGTAAAATATGATAAAGAATCTAAAATTCCTGTTCTATCGATATGTACCCACCAAATAAATCTTCAGATTAATTCACCATTAATCTTTCTCTAGACCGTAAAATATGATAAAGAATCTAAAATTCCTGTTCTATCGATATGTACCCACCAAATAAATCTTCAGATTAATTCACCATTAATCTTTCTCGGGATTGTTATCGAATATGCTTCCAAAGACATACATGTGAACTGATGATGTGATGAAGTAAGAGGAAGACCGCAAGGCAGGGATACAGTCGTAGTAGCTAGGGTTTGGAGAGAGAGCAGATAAGGTTTAGAATCACAAGATGCATTGATAAACGGTAACTGAGTAAATGAGTCTGGTTTGATCTTTCTGGAAAAGAGATCAGATTCAGAAAAGATGAAGACTTCCTTCTCTCTCTCTCTCTCTCTCTCTCATGGACGATGATAATAAAAAAATTAAAAAATAAGAAGAGAATGGGAAGGGGAACCCACATTTATTCCCTCCCCGTCTTTCTCCATCTATATAAAACCCCATGTGTACAGCTTCTTCATCTCATCAGCAAAGCCAAAGCCAAAGCCAAAGCCAAAGCCTCTAATTGTTCTACACTAATGGAACAGTAACAAGGGCGAGTTTGAGAGTGCAGCGTCAAAATTAGGGTTTTTAGTTTTATCTTTGTGCAAGTGAGGAAGGGAGCAAGCAATCGATGGTTGAATGGTTCTTGCGTTTGTTCCTCTTGAACCTTTGAAGGGTAAGGGAGGTGACAGAAGAGAGTGAGCACACATGGTATTTTCTTGCATAGTCATGCTTGAAGCTCTGTGTGCTCACTCTCTATCTGTCACCCCACCTCTCTCTCTCTCTCTCGGGTGTGGGTGTCGGTGTGTCTGTCTGTGTCTGTCTGTGTCTGTGTCGTTTTAATCTTCACGGTTGTCTTTTAGGATTAGGAAGTCCGACTTTCACTTCACAGATCTTACGGAGAAAAATCGTTGCTTAACGATGTCCGACTCTCTATATTCAACAGGATGTAACAAAGCTTTCAGGCCTTTATTGCTCATATTTCTACTTGCAACAGTCCTTTATTTGGCTATAGTTTTCTTTAAACATGTGATGGGAAGTGAGTGAAGGGGCCATCATAAACTCTTCTGCTTCCTGTACATGTATGCCTTTTGACTACTGATGCCTCTTCTGGGACTGCACAGGTTGTAAACATGTGATGGGGAGTGAAAGGGCCATCCGGAATGATTGGGCGTAAAGCGTTTGTAGGTGGCTTTTTAAGTCTGCTGTCAAATCCCAGAAGTATTTACTGGTTCCCTGGGGGAATATGTTGGTCTAGCAGAAACAATTAGAGGGTTTAAATTGATCAGTCGCTTGGATTTAATCCAAAAAAGTCTTCTGCTTCCTGTACATGTGTCTCTTTTGACTGCTGATACCTCTTCTGGGACTGCACAGGCCGTTACTAACTAGTGTTGCATGCTGCATCACCATCCCATTCCATCTGTAGGAGGTTGTTCAGAATGGCTGCAACAATCTCTATTTTACTAATGTTCTTTTGTATTTTTCTTTGTTAAAAATTTGGATGTATGTGTGTGGGTGCATGTGGTTTTGATATGGATGATTGTTTGTGTTTTGAATTTGCAAGTGTGTAGGTTATGATTTGTAGAGGATGGACAAGGTCCGAGTTATGATGGTTGAAGGGACACAGTTTATTCAGCACAACAAGATAGTTTGATGCAGGTGTTGGTGGAGGAGCATCTTGATATGGAGTTTCATACTCACATTACATGAATGATTCTAAGCTCTATTTATGGGGAAACTCCACCGATATTAGACATGGGACAATCTTCTCATGTTTTTCACCAACACAATTCTAGATTTTTAGACATTTCTATTCAACTTGGACACCACTCTTGACTCTTCTTCACCGCCTAAGCCTCTCTTTGACTTCCTTTTTTCTTCTTCAATAAGTTCTTGACTGCTGGAGTTTGAAAAAGAAAATTTGCTTCATTCTTTCAGCTGCTTGCCAATGAAAACGCGTTTCCCATGCATGTAGACTTCTCTAGCTTGTTCTAGGATTTTCTCTGGTACTTCTCTAGCTTGTTCTAGGATTTTCTCTGGTACTTCTTCACAAAGTCTTCAAGTTCAACTTGGACTCTTCATCTTTTCTTCTAGAAAATTTTTCTGCCCATGTAGTTGGCTTCAACTTTGACAAGTAATTGTCTCGCTTGTTTGCACGATCTCGAGTCTTCTTTTCTTCATGATTAAGCAGTAATTTCTAGATTTTGTGGAAAATGGATCACAATTTCCAACGTTCTTTTTGCTCAGTTTGGTGTGTGTTCATGATACTGTCCTTTTTCTCATGCTACACGGAAAGAATGTTGTGAACAATCTGGTCTCAGGACTTCTACTGAACATGTTTAATAAGGAAACAATCAATTTTCAAAGTATCAATTATGCATCTCACCAGAATAGTCAGTGCATTAAATATTTCTAAGTTTTACATTAAGCCTGTTTAACATGTCCACAACTTTTTTAACAAAGTACTTATTATATCGGGACCTAACTGTACTTTACAGTCACAGAGGGTTTGTTTTTTAATTCATCTTTGAATTGAAAAATGAAGCAGGTTGATGATATCCCCAGATCAGATGCAACAAAACAGTTTGGGCCAAACTCTCGTGGTGAACTGTGGAAGTGAAAGACATGGGATTAGTTTTTTAGTTTCTTACGTTTCGGTGGGTGCACAAGTTGGCGTATTTGCAGTGAAGAATGAACTGAGATCTCTGTCAAAAGTCTTCTACCGATTTCTTCCATTGTCTGTAACCAAAGAAGTTTCTTTTGACTGTAGCCAGATTTATCTTTTTAATGTTCGAAGTCACCCACCGCAGATTAAAGTGCTCCTAATATCAAGAAATGCAATACCTGTTTTGCTAAAACAGAGTTCGACCATCCTAAGAACAATACAATATAATTAGATCGACCTTTTTCAATTGTCCATGGTATGGTCGGAGTTAGCCGAGTTGATAACTTGACGGAGTCAATTTTGCCTTGGGAAACATAAAGCAGCAAAGTTCAATTCCAACTCAACATAACCAAGGAGTTATACATTCGTCTTGGGTCTCTTTTGTCGCAATGTGGATGATTTGTGCATGACCGAATTCGAAGGTGAACATGATTTGATATACTGAACTTGACCTACAATGTCATTCTAGACAGACCTATATTGAAAAAACCAAAGAACATTACATATAATAGTAATCACTAAGCTCCTTTTAAGTGGGGCTTGTTACGTGAATTTCTTACAACATTGTGTTATATTCCATGCCATTTTAGCAGCCAAAAAAATAGCCTATCACCAATAAGTAATCAATGATCTTTCTTCACGTTATCTGTTCTCAAATGTTTCTAGTAAAAGCTACCCATGCATCGCAAGATCTTCAGGGGTTTCTGTGAGTGACCCTATTACTTCAAATTGGAGACCAGACGTACTGCAAGTCCTACTCCCGCTAGTATTGGTATATGATCGAATTGCTTTCATGGAAGGAATCTATACATTATGTCCAGTCGGGTCAGAGCCCTCAGGCAAGAAGAGGGTTTAACTTGTATTAATGCCTGGTCTTCTCATGACTTTGTCTAGAGCTTTTGATCCGCCGCTCGTTACTCTGGTTTGAAGCTTTTGTTTACTTAAAACTTCTTTGCATTTGTTTATAGCTCTTTTCCAAAACGAGGCATTTGCAACTTTAGGCTTGCCTCAGTCCAACTCAAATCAAATTGTATAGAAAAGGCAAATTAAAAAGTAATTTCCTCAAGAATTAAAAAAGCACATGTTTTAAATGTTGGCACTTATGCAACCACATCACCATAAGTTTCATAAACGTGTACAAAATCCAGCAACACAAATCAATGCAACTGAATCATTTTGCTCTCAAAGCCGAACATATTCTATTTATTACAAGAAATTTCCTTGGTTTTGTTTCGTGTGGCAAAACCATGTATTTGTCCAACAACAAACAAAATTCAATAAAAGAAGGGAGATGGCTCAAATCCGGTGCCAGCTTTAACAAATGTCTTCTCAAGACCCAAAAAGAACAGGATATGAACTCTGAAGATCATGGTCACTCAATCTGAAAATACATGATGCTTAATGCTGTACTAAAACTATACTTGTCGATACCACTTTCAGCAAACCAAGAGCCGACAACTCCCTGAGATGAATTACCAGAAATTCCCACTGGCCACCTCTCTACTAGTCGAAAACCATACCGGGAAGCAGCAGAGAGTATAGATGGTTCATCAACTCGGCGAAAAACATGGCAGAGAATAAGTGCCGATGCCTGGTCCTCTTCATCGCCTCTGTTGGTTGAGATCAGTTCTCTTGCAGTGGCAAAAAGAGGCAAAATTGCTTCAGGAATATATGTCACATCGGTGCCAATGATGATGTTGAAACCTTTGTCGTTCACTTCTTTGACTGCTTCTATATGGTCCCCATTTCCCCATTCCAGGCTCTTAACAATCAATTTATCAAGGAAAGGTGGAGCTATATTTGAAGCAACGTTTTGCATCAACAAGTCAAGGGTCTTTTTATCTCCATCAGTTGCTACCACGAGGTCAGCAGATCTAACGGCCACCATTGAACAGATGCCTCCACAACCACAGCCCAACTCCAAAACCTTTTTTCCTGAAACAATGTTTGGGTTTTGGGCCAGAATGGAGGCCATCATTTGGGCCGATTCCCAAAGCATCATCCCAGTCGACTTGCATGTGTGTTGATACTCTCTGGACAATACTCTTATGCTAAGGTTTTCCTCATTAAGACTGACCTGAATCATCTGAGAGAAAATAATACCAAAAACTAGTGTCACTGTTCAAGACAATAGATATGGAGACCTTTGTCTGCCAATAAATCCTTTCAAAGGTGAAATCATATGCAATGAGAAGAGGCAGAATACCTCATTTCTTGATCCATAATATGAAAATATAGACAGAATTAGCAATAAGAGAAACTTTTACCTCGTTGTCAACAGATGATGAAATTCCAAACATGTCAGCTGCAACACCCTCAGACATATCAACCTCAATATTCTCAACAGGCTCCTTTGAAGCTTTCGATGATATGTTGGATTCAGTATTTTCTTGACTTGGCAAGTCAACTTCAGTACTAGCATGATTGCTGCTAGAAAGGTCCTCAGAATCTGAAGGACAAAATACAGCTTGGACCCATCGTCTGAAGTCAAATGCAACAAGATAACAGTCATACCAACAAAAGCAACAGGAAAATTTTCTGAAGCCAAACTAAAATTAAAAACATACCGATTCATCACCAACTCCCTAGATCGATTCTCAACTTGTTTGCAACACAGACCAATTTCCTTCACATCAAATCCATTGTCCTTGAATAAACTTGCTAAGAATTCATTAGAGAAATAGAATGCACGCTGTGTTGAGGAGAAAAAAGAAGAAGGAAAAGAGCATCAAGATTTGCTAATTAAGAGGAAAAATATAAGAGATAACATCCACAAACAGATCGCAGGAACTGACAGTGCCATCACCCCTGACATAAAAGTTCTCGCTAATCATTTGATCCTTGCAAGTAAGCCTTTCCTGTCAGCAAGCAGTTAGACACGGGAAAATACGTAAGAGAGCTAAAAAAGGGTGAGCAGCTGCAACTGTCAGCAGAAAAGAAATTTCTAAATAATAAAAGGTTATACTGAAAGAGCAACCTGAGCAAGATCGCCGGTGGCATAATCACGGAACAGCACATGGCCTTTTGGCTGGAAGCAAAAACAGTACATCACAGTTATATCTCCTCCAGTGATAGTACTTTGTCTGATTAAAATCAGCATATTAGCAGTTTTATTCTTACAAAGAGGGAGGTGTCCTACCTTGAGAACCCTTCTTATATTCTGCAATACGAGATGCATCTTCTCCGGAGACACTGCAGATAGCACAAATATCTGCTTTACAATCAGCTAGTGAAACAGCATAACTAACTGACCAAGCAAACTCTGAATTGATAGCACAAAATATGAGATAGCAGTAGCAGCCCATTAAGCTACCAAGATGTACTTAAGTTAGATCATTACTTCCATTTAATTACCATGGTCACAATGTCAATGGAAGATGGTGGAATTTGCTGGTTCAAGTCATCAATGGTCAAATCACAGACAAATGGACTAATTTGATTTTCCTTGAAGTCTTTATGCATCTGTAATGAGCAAAAAAAAAAAAAGGTCCTGTCATTAAAGAAATGCCAAATATATCCTGAACTATGTCAATCTAACAAATGCAAATTTTAACCACATCCAATGACATATACATCCAAATTGTACATCAGACCTTCTGGAACTCATATTTGGATGGAACGACTAACAGGGCTTAATTATCGATGATAAGAAACTAGCAAATGTAGGTTTAGGGATCATATATTTGTAATTTGGCATTGACATCCAATTTTTCCCAAGAACCTGATCCTCACGCCCTCACCCCCTCCCCCTCCAAAAAAAATAAAAAAAATTGTCCAGCCCAGCAGTCCAGCAGGTGGCATGTGAGCTTAGAAAACAGCGATCAGACCTTAAAGCAAACAAAGACGTAGCTAATGACAAGAAGAAGAAATCAAACCTTAACCAAATTAACAGCACGTGGTGAGAAATCACAGGCATGAACAAAAACATCTGGGTATGTAGCAACCAATGGAAATATAGTGTTTCCAGCTCCACAACCAACCTGCACAGACCATCAGCATCAATCTTGATTAATGTAACCAATAACTTAGACCCAACAAACCACCATTTATCTGCAGTGAAGACAAGTTCTCAACATAACAGACCAACACAAAAGTGAAAGATTTTCTCCATACAAACCATGGAGTAATCTTATGACTGGAAAATTTATCATATGTAATAAGTGTAACACCGTGTGCAGAAAACAAACACGGCACCAGTTGCTTACCTCCAAAATAATCCTTTTCCCTGCTCCCTGACAAAACAAGGATCTGTTGAATCAAAAGCACTAAACAAAATCTCCACCATCCAATAAAACTCCAACTTTGCAAAGTGAATTACAGATAGCAAAAGCTTTCTCAACTCACAGAGAAATAGTGGCCCCATTCCTTGTCCAAGTAGTGCCGATCTTTGAAAAACTGTTGAGAGAGAGGGAAGGAGGGAGGTGACATTAACAAAACAAGCAACAATAGCTAAAGCGCAGCAAAGGGCACAAAGAATGAACTGAGCAACCTGAAAAATACAAGTCATAACTTAACAAGCAGCACCAATGCTCCTATCAATTTACTTGCAGACCAATCAATCTCCCAAAAGATTTAAACTTCAAACCAGACCAAAAACAATAAAAAAAAAAAAAAAATGTCCATCTCAATCAGAAAGCAGGCACAAGAATTATGGCCAGAGCCAGCAAACCTTGTCCTGGTGTCTCTTGTAGAAGATATCCCAATACTTCTTAGCCTCTCTCTCGTACTTGTCTGCAGAATCAAAACGAACCCAGAAGAGAAAGATCGCATTTTCAGCACCATTTCCAATCAGAAAAAAGAGGCCACAGATTGAGGAGAAGGGCAGAGCGTTTGAGACCTCTCCAGAAAGGGGAAACTCCGGTGGCCGAAGTGGAGTATATCTGGATCTTGGGGTTGGGTTCTTGCTGCTCTGGACTCGCCTGGGCATCGGATGACATGGCTGGCGAGGCACTTGCCTGAAGCAAAGCTCTGTTTTCTTCGCAGGTGAGGATCGGATTCTGATGGGCGTGGGGGTTTGGAGGCAGGGTTTGGGTTTGGAGTCGGTTCACTGTTCAGTCGTCAGAAGAAGTCCTAGCTTTTTCATCCTTTTTTTTTTTTTTTTTTTTTTTTTGGTTCGAATTTTCATCTTTATTTAAAAATTCAAAAAAGTATGCCTCAAATTTCATTTACTGGCCAAAAAAAAAAAAAAATGCTTTTACACAAGACAAAACCTCTTATTTTGAAAAGACCAAATTACTCTTTTTGCAAATTTCAACCCATAAAACTCTCACTAAAGCCTAGTCTCTATCACTCCGATTTTATTAATGGATTACAAGATATAAATATCATTCATATATAAATTGAATTAAATGTTAATATAAGTGATGTTCATATTTATAATCATCAATTGAAGACTAATTTGTGATAAATTTCTCTAATTGGGGACGAAGGAACACATGGCCCTAAAATTTGACTGTATGAGCAGCAATAATTGGGATGTCCATCAACAAATTCATAATGAGCCTTTTAGTGAAGGAGGAAAAGATGCATATGCTACATGGAGTAAACGCAGCTGTCATTGAACTTTTATAATACTAATGTGGACTTGTATTTAAATATGAGTTACTATGGCTCTAGATATTTTCTTGATGGTTTTATTGTATTATATGTTAACTGTAGTAATGTTAACATTTGTTGTTCCCTATTTACATCTTCTAACTCCTATGATAATGATGTGAATGTATGGCACATGTTAAACTTGATCATATTGGCCAATAACAAATGAATAAATTAGCAAAAGAAAGCTTATTAGGCAAAGTTGATTTGTCTATTTGAGGACAAGAACAATACAAGTACCATAATTTTTGTACAGCATTCACTTAAGTGCCATAATTTTTTTTTATCACTTGAGTGCCATCGGCGATTTAGATAGTTGAAAAATCCAATGTGGCATTAATTTATTATATATAGGCTAGCGTGACTCGCCAAAAATAATCCAATTAGCAAATACTAAATGAAACGGCATCATTTTGGCCCTATTGGTAAAAATTATATATATACAGAAAATGATTTGCAGCTCGCCAAATCCTCTGTTGTTTTTCTATTCTTCTCCATGGTTGAGTCGTGGTTTCTCAACCAAGATTTAAAATGAGCAAAAATTTTGGAAGAGATGTTCAAGCGAGGAGCTTGAAAATAGGGGAAAACGTGATTTGAGAGAAGGAGTTGATTAATTAGGAAAGCTTAAAAGTGAAAGGTTATTGAAAATCAAAAAGAGGCTGAACTAGGAACAAGATGAGTTGGCAAAATAGATGGAAAAAAGAAAGAAAAAAAGCAGTATTACTTGAGAAGAGATCTTTGATGCTGGGCAATTTCCTCCTAATGCAGCTCATATGGCATCTCCATTACCTTATTTCTCTGTGATGTTCAAGATTCCAGCAAATACCATGGCGATTTATGTCATAAACCTAACAATTTCTTTGCGATTCCTCCAAATCAAGCGTAACTCCTTGTATCACGCTGTTACACTTATCATCATCTCAATCTCACCTAGGCCGATTCAACTGGCCCCCATTTTACTATCTCGTAAGCTTGAAATGTCCTTTGTTGATCTCAAGATTGAACCTCTTTCTTGTAAAAGTGTTTCCCTTTCTAGAAGTTAGGGTTTAATTGTAAAATGAATGTGGGGAGAAAGGGCCAAAACGACATCGTTTTTGCCCTTTCTTGCCACGTAAATCGAAGATTATTCAAGTCAAACTTAAATGTCTTTTTAAAAAGCCACATGGTAATAAAAATTTAATTTGAAATGTGACGTAGGACAATTCACCAGAATTAGCACTCAAGTGAACGATTTTTCACTGATTTGACACTTAATAGATTAAAAAAAAAAGTTATAATACTTAAGTGAATACCATATGAAAGTTATGATACTTATGCTATTCTTATCCTGCCTAATTGCAAGCATTGCCTAGCAGGAAAAATAATAAGGAAATCATTTAGAAAATGAACAAGAGCTGAGTTTTCTTTACAATTAATCCATTCTAACATTTATGGTTCAATGAATGTAAGAGAAAGACATGGGATTGTATATTTCATCACATTTACATATGATTGTACTCGATTTGGATATGTCTATTTGATTTTTCATAAATCTGAGGCATTAAGTTACTTTAAGAAACTTATGAGCTTGGTTGAAAAACAATCAGATAAAAAAATAAAAGAGTTAAGATCCGATTGAGATTGAAAATATTTATATGATGAGTTCAAAAATTTATGTGATGAAAAAAATAGAAAAACAATTGTCTATTCCATATACTTCTCAACAAAATAATGTTGTGAAAAAAAAAAAAAAAAAAAAAAAAAAAAAAAACAAGATCCTACTAGAAATGGTTAAATCTATTATGGTACAAGCTAACTTACTAATCACTTTTTAGAGTGATGTTTTGTTAATTGTTACATATATACTTAATCATATATCTTCAAAATCAGTCACTTTTACTCTATATGCGTTATGAACAAATAGAAAACCTTATTTGAGTTTTCTTAAACCTTGGGAATGTGCTGCCTATACTCATAAACTACTCACTATTTGAAACATTGGATCAAGATAATAAACTTAATGAAGTTTCCCCAAGCGGGAGCAACACGAGAAGTGAGGAATTAAATTCTACTCAATCTCAATTATAATTACCTGAATAAATAATATCGTCATTATCTAGTTCGAGTGGGAGCATAATGAAGAATAATGTACTAAGTATACAATCTCCCATATGACGAATAAGTCGCAAAAGCATTCCCCATCGACGTTTTGACATTAAAATGAAAACTTTTATTGTCGCTTCACAATATGAAGATGAGCAAAGAAAAAAGTTTTAAACATTTTACAGTTGTGCCAATTTAGTTCTAAAATTATTTTTTTGGCCAATTGAATCAACTATGCAAGTTCAGTTCTTCCGGCCAAAATTGACCGGTTGATGCTAACGTGGCCGCCGACTGACACGGGCGATAATTTTTTCAATAATATTTTATATTTTTGAATTATTTCTTGAATTTCCTCCCTCCTCCCTCCTTCCTTTCGCTTCGACGACTAGTAAGCCCTCGCCGATCACCAGACTGAGGCGGCAAGGCGAGCTTGCCTCGTCGTCACTAGGCGAAGGTGAGCTCGCCCAACCACTAGCGAGGCAAGCCACCGCCTGATCTGGCGAGGCTCACCTCGCCATCGCTAAGCGAGGGGCAAGGACTCCCTCGTCGCCATTGGGCAAGCCCTCACTGAATTTGGCGAGGGCGAGCTCGCCCACTTGCCCAGCAACGGTAGGGGCTCGCCTCGCCAGTGGCTGGGCGAGCTTGCCCAACCGCCTCAACCTAGTCACCGAAGCCAAAGGAAGAAGGAGGGAGGGAGAAGAAAAAAAGAGTGAGAAAAAAATGTGGAAAAAGATTTAAAAATTAATAAAATAAGTAAAATATATATAATATTATTAAAAAAATTGTCGCTGGCATTGGCTAGCCAATTTTATCCGGAATGACTGAACTAGCACAATTATAAAAGGTTTAAGACTCAATTGATCAAAAAAATACGTTTATGATTAAATTGGTACAACTGCAAAAAGTTTATGACTTTTTTAATAATTCTCCTGAAAAACGGATGCTTGTAATGGAAAAATAAACAGAGTCAATGAAATTAAATCAAGTTTGGGAATTTGTTGATCTTTCAAAATGACGTAAGGCCATTGGGAACAAATGAGTTCTCAAAACAAAGCGTAAAGTTAATGGCTCAAAATAGAGATATAAGCTTGCCTTATGGCAAAAGAGAGTAAGCAATAAGAAGGAATTGATTATAGAAATTTTTCCTTATATAGTGAAATTTGCTTCAATTCGCCTTATTCTAGTAATAGTGGCAAGTATGGATTTTAAATCACATCAAATTAATATAAAGACTGTTTTTTTTAATGGAAAATTTGAAAAAAAAAAAAACTTACGTGGAACAACCCGTTGGTTTTATTTTAAAGAGTAAGGACAAAATGTATGTCGACTTTTAATATCAATATATGGCCTTAAGTAATCTTCAAGATAATGATTTATATACATTTTCATAATACCATAATAGCATTTGATTTTATAATGATTGATGAAAATCATTGTGTATATATCAAAAGATTCAAAAATCAATTTATGGTCTTATCACTAAATGTGGACGATATACTAATTGTTGGAAATAATATGGAGTTTGTTAATACCGTTAAAAATTGGTCATCTTTCAATTTTGAAATGAAAGATATAGGTGAAGTTACACATACTCTTAGAGTTAAGATTTCAAAAAATCGTTTATAGAGATCATTGTCTCTTTCACAAAAGACGTATATAAACAAAATATTTGAATGATCGTACACAAGACTGTAAACCCATATATACTTCTTTCACAAAAAATGAAGGATTGAGCCATAGACTACATCCTAAGACTCCACAAGAGCGGAATGAAATGAAACATGTTCCTTATGCTAGTACTGTTTGAAGTTTAATGTACGCTATAATATGTATAAGACTTAACATATGTCTTACAATTAGATTGGCAAGTAGATATCAACCCAATCAAGGTCAAGTACATTAGACAGTTGTCAAGAGAATATTGAGGTATCTGAATGGTACTATTTATTATATGTTAAGTTATCAAAGAATGAATCTGCGACTTAAAGATTATTCAGATGGCTAGGGAGGAGATTTAAATGAAAGGAAATCTACTTATAGATTTGTATTCTTATTGAATTATAGCGTCATATCTTGGAGCAGTAGAAAATAAATATGTATAATCTTATCTACGATGGAAGTTGAGTTTGAATCATTTAGATGTTCTTAAGAATACTGCAAACTCATTTGTTGGTTAATTAATAGCTTACGCCAAAGATTCGAAATATCATTGCAAGACCAAACATATATACACTAAGTATAACTTTATGAAAGATATGGTTACACGAAAAGATATGAACTTACAGTATATATTTGCACATAGAATGATAACATATTCTATGACGAAGCTAATTCCTAGAAATGTTTTACATGGTCATATAAAATCTCTAGGACTGCGTAGAAGCTAATGTACTGAATATCGTAATTTCCCTATATATTCACAAATAGTAAAGTTTTCTATCATTATTAATGCCTATGAGTTTATTTGATATTTATGCATCTTAATGCTTAGTGCATTATGTTAAGAAAGTATGTCAGATAAATAAGAGATTAGCTTATTCGCACAGGTTACCTATGAGATAAATAGAGATGGGAGAATTTTAAGCTTAACACTTAAAAATAATTGAAAGCTCAAACTTAAAATATAGATGTCGCATTAATAGATAGGGATGATCGGTTCCCGGTTTGGTCCGATTCCACCTTGGAACCGGGAACCGGACCGGGAGCACCGGTTCCCAAAATTGCGCACCGTGGACCGGACCGTTTGGTCCTAGGACCGGAATCGGACTGGACCATCGATTCTGGTCCGGTCCAGTCCAATCCAACAAAATCAGCTCTACTTTTTTGCACTAAAGAATGATCGCGCTCGGACCGATCAATCCAATTCAATTCTTGGGCGATTCAACAAAACTAATCACACATGTTTCCACGTGCAAAATATTCAAACTTCACTTGTATAATTTACATTTCGTGTGTTTCACACTTAACTTTAACCATGAAGACCATGAACAATTTGGCTAAAGGTTGTATGTGGGACTTTTGGAGGCTTGAAGTGCCTTTTGGGTCTCTTGGAGCCTTAGTCTAACAAGGAGATTTTTTCTATAAATAAAAGAATAACAAAAAGGGTTTTAATGGTCTCTTGACCACATAAGGTTGCTATACAATTTTGGTTGCAATAAGTTATCTATATATTTTATTAATTGTATGTATATAAATTATATATAAAAAAATTTGTTCAGATGGTCGGTCCGGTTCGGTCCGGTTCCCACCTTGGAATCGGGAATCGGACCAACCGACCACCAATTCCAAGATTAGGAACCGGGAACCGGACTGCCGATTGTGGGAACCGCCCAAAATCAGCCGATTCAGTCCGATCTGGCCGGTTCCCGGTTCAGGCGGTTCCCGTTGCACACTCCTATTAATAGAGCATTAAAATGAGGTCATAATATTTATTATGTCCGAAAGTAAAACGACCTACATACTTTATTTTATCCGTCTTTGATGCTAAATGTTAGTATGATGGATTCTTTAAAAGAAGTAGAATGGTGAACTTAGGTAAACATTGTTAATGCCTGAACTACCACATGTACGGTATTTAATACAAAGACATACGCTCTATGAGGAAGGAGTTAATACCATAATATGTATTTCATCATACGTATGCATAAGATAACCAATAAGAGTTGGCAAAAGGCAAAAAATTTGATCTCAACTTTTAAGCCGTATAAAACTCTTGAAAATAAGAGTTTTTATTTTCATCCTCGGCATGTTTCTCAAATGTGTCTCTTGTGTTACTCAATAATTCGGGGAAATTGTCCAAAAAGTCATAAATCTATTGCACTTTTGCCAATTCAGTCATAAATTTTTTAACTTTGCCAATTCAGTCATAAATTTTTTAACTTTGCCAATTCAATCATAAACATTTTCACTTCTTACCAATTGAGTCCATCCGACCAATTTTGATCGGAAAATGTTGACGTGGATGCCAATGGTGCCACGTAGGGCCGCGGGCACCGATATGGACAATTTTTAATAATATTTTAGTTTTTGAGTTTTTTTATTATTTTTTATGTTTTTTTTCCCTTTTTTGTCTTTCTCTTCTTTTTGGCTTTCTTCTTTACCTTTGCCGATGGCCAGCCATAGCCAGCCGACTGACCTCACCCGCCATAGGGGAGGCTCGACCAGCAAGAGCTAGCCCCTACGAGGGAGCCCTTGCTTAGGCACGGCCGGCAAGGCGCGGCCCGGCAAAGGTCGCCTAGGCGAGGCTGACCCTCACCCAAGCTAGGCGAGACCAACCTACGCCCAAGCTAAGCGAGGCCAACTTGGGCCCAGGCCAAGGCAGCCTCACCGGGCGACGACAACACTGGGCGAGGCCGCCTTGGCCTGGGCAAGGGCTGGCCTCGCCAAATCTGGTAAGGGGAGCCCTCATTGGGGCTCGCCTTCACTCAAGCGATTATCGACCTCGCCTAGACCAAATCTGGCGAGGCCGCCCTAGCCTAGGCATAGGTCGAACTCGCCCAGGTGACCCTTCCCAGGCCGCGCCTAAGCAAGGGCTCCCCTCGCCCGGCCATTGCTATGGACGGCTGGCTACTGAAAAAGACAAAGAAGAAAGCCAAAAAGAAAAGAAAAAAAAAAGGGGGAAAAAGACAGAAAAAAATAATAATAATTCAAAAAAATATTAAAAATTGTCTACGTTAGCGCTAACGGTTCTAAGTGACACCACCAGTGTCCACGTCAGCATTTTCCGGTTAAAATTAGCCGTATAAACTCAATTGGCAAGAAGTGAAAATGTTTATGACTAAATCAGTAAAAGTGTAATAGGTTTAGAATTTTTTGGATAATTTTTCCCGATAATTCGAGATATGTAATGAGGAATTCGTTTCCATCATTTCCTACGGAGCAAATCTGAAGCAGAGCTTCTTCCAAGTGGCGAAGTAGTCGAAATCGATGGGGAGGTGGGAACGATGGAGGAGCGGAGACTAGTTCGAGCTTTGCGGATAGTCGAAGCCCAGCTCAAAATCTCTTTTGTTGGATCTTTTAAATTTTCTGAAAAACACTAGGATGCTTTGCTGAAGATTCTTAACGAAGTACAAATACCTGGTCAATTGGGGGAGTTCGTTGGATCCATATTGTCAAAAGACCAAATTTCCTTCGTTGACGTACGAAAGTTTTGTATATTTCTGTGAGATACCACGATATGGCTGTTGCGAGAGTGCTGATTGACAACAGCTCCGCATTGAATATATGCCCTTTAGCCACGTCCAACGTTTAGGAGTTGACATAGAGAAAATTTGAACTGCAAAATCAACCGTTCGAGCTTTCAACCTCCATCACACAAGCGAGATGGCAAAGTCGTGAATAGATGAACAATTTTGCTGAAGTGAGGAATGTAATTCGTAATTTTACAGATAGAATTGAATCTTTTGTAATGGGAGTGAAAAATCAAGTATATTTTTTGGTATTTTCTGTTTTCGTTATTCACGTTTCCACATATCTTAGTCATCCCTATTGGGTCGTCCCAAAGTAAAAACCGAGCTTGAGTCGGCATGACCATCTAAGACACGACCACCACTCGAACATTTTTGTTAGATTTACGAATTGATAGGACAATCGAGATGCCATGCCTCGAAAAAGTAGGTCCAAGACGTGATCATAGATTTGGTTCATTATATAACAGTCAGATTGCGACACAAGGGCTTTCTTTCCTGGATCATCAGTGCAACAGTTGCCGCGTTCTAAACAAAAAGATGATCAGTCCACTCAGCATATCTTTTCTCATAACCAAGCAAAAGCAAAAGGATTTTTTCATTGCAATCCCTCTTTCAGTTTGCTTCATCGCATCAAAATAACTCATGCGGTTCTTCATTCTGGAACGCATACAATTCATCAGTCCGTACATCAAACTCGACAATCTCCCATTTTCTTAGTAAAACCGGTTCAGACGGAGCTCATCTGATACGAGGCTTCAAATACTTCTTCAGTTTCAGCTACCTCAGACATTTACGGTTACTGGTTTCCACCAGCATCGTCCAGTAAGGAATCCAAAACTGAATGAGACGTGAACAAAGGAGAGAATATGGCTAGACGGAATCCATGAATTGCCTGTAAGTTGCTGCATGTTCACTATGAGGCAATCTCATCTCATGCTACATTTCTTCTATTATGGCAAAAAGAGAAGCTTTGAATACATATGGACAAGTCTAATTCTATGACCACATATAACTTGTGAGACCCATATTGAAACAATGGAAAGAATATAGAACTGCAAAAACAACAGGCACCTTTTTTTACGAGACTCGGATCTCAATCTATTCATTCATCTTTTGGATCAGCCTCCAAAATTGTTTTTTCTGTTTCGTCCACGTTGCTAGACCGGGCCTCCTCGGAATGTGGAGAAGCTCCATTCTCTAGAATGGGTAATTCACCATTCACAGATGTGGTTCTTTCTACAACAGGTGTCGAGGTTTTGGGTACTTCTACTGCAGGAGAAACTGTTAACAGACGGCTGAGTCCATCATACAAACCTTTCGCATCCATGACAAGAGCCACTCCCCCTGGATAACATCGCCCAAAGCAAGTGGCACAATGAGGATAAACAACCTGAAAAGGAAAAGAAAGAAGATTAGATCCCAAAGGTACAAAAGTAATTTTTGAACAGTGGGGTGGATGAACACTAGTGTCAATACCTCAATAAATGCTCGGCAAAGGGAAAGAAAAAGGCTAGATTCGTTTTCTCTCAGTATCTGAGTTGCATTATATCTTAATAGAGACTCGGCCACTTCTCGCAATCCCTTAATTAATTCTTGAGCAATGATATGCTTCAAGCTAATCGGGGCACAAGGGCGTAGTTCGTTCATTGCTGCAGATACACCTACAACCACCATAGTCGAGAAGTTAGCACAGGCAACAAACCCTGGAATACCTCTACAAATATCTGTTTACATTCTTCAAACATATTTCCATCCTAAAAATACACTCACCATTGACAAATACAGCAAGAGGTGGATGTTCCATCAGATGAGATGGAGGAGTGACATCCTCTTGACCATCTTCTGTGACACTGTTGGCTGAAAAACCAACAGCTGGTAGAGGAACCCAACGATGTGAATTCAGGACCAACTGGGTCAACAACACTAAGATGAGAATCACTGCGCTTAATACTTTCACTATATCTCCAGTAATAACATATAAGTACATTTAAATGTGTGTTTTGCAAACATCATACTCATCCATGCACCTGAAAATTTTCGACTGCAGTGCTCATATTTTTCGAGAAGAGATTAAGAACCGCCCTGCATGGTAGACCAAAGTCAAACTTTTGCATGAAGCTAGTGAAAAGCCAATAAGCAGCAGGAAACAAAGATGAGATATATTTTACTCTTCAAACAGTGATGGAAGTAAGCCTCGAAAGTCGAGCCCAACCCAGCCAAGGCCCATAGCACAGTACTGCAGCAAAAGTAAACTTATCATCAACTTGGGATGCAATAGAACTTGACTATTTGTACGAGATCATCAAGAATAGCAGAGAACTAGAATTCACCATTCATGAGCAGTTCTTTGTGTTACTTATCTTTTTAGGCAAATAACAAAGGTATGTAAGAGAATTATCAACAAAATAAATAAAGAATTGCCAGCCCATGCATAAAAACCAAACTATCATATATCTCACCATGCATTGATCCAATATATTTGATAAAGACCCTCCTTCAGTTATTTTGGGTAGCATGACTTTCAAAGTTTTGAGATGCGAGGTAATCTGATGCATTGCCCAGTTAAAAAGGAGGCCACCATCGTAGTTTTCTTCACTTCCTGACGTATCGTCAGCGAATATTGCCCGATATTGATTAACCACATCAAAAAGATGCATCCTATGACAGTTTATCATGCCTTTTAAGTACTCATAAGGGCTTCTCTGGTCCAAGTCCTCAAGAATCCCAGTAAGCCAAGCCTCTCTACATCGTAAGAACTGAAATACAAGAAAGAAAGAAAGAAAGAAGAGAGAGAGAAGTGAGATATAAGTAAATTGTCTAACATGCAAAACAGAATTAATAGAACCACTATATTTCATCTGCTGAGTTTGACATGCCCCTTGTGAAACTTTAGACGTCATGAAAAATCTAAATGCAACATGAAATGATCCCCTCGTAATAAATGCAGAACAGGTTTTACCTGCAACCGCATTTCATATTCACTAAAAACTCCTATTCGGCGTAGATATCCAATAATCCGGAGGCATTCAGGTAACTGTCAAGAAAATGGGTAAAATCAAATTCAGAATGCTAAATCCATGCATAGATATCCAGGTGAAGCAAGATATGCTCAATACCAAATAGGCAAGGTTACCTGAATATTTGACTTGAGTTTCAGTAGGAGCTGTGAAAGAAGAGACTGAGTGGTTTGCTTAACCTCAGCTGCCAATGATTGAATCACAGGTAATCTTGGACAGAAGCACAAAGCCACAGCAAGCTAATTAGATAAAAGTGATACTTAAGGCATAACTCACAGCAAAGTGATGAGAGAAACTCACTTGGGGTGCATCGTTGAAAGTTTGCAGACAAATGCTTCTAAATCAAGAGCTTCATCATAGTTTCCATTCCTCACACATCTGCAGCATGTTTAGAGTCAGTGGCTATCAAAGACTAATTAGTCAAGGGGCGAGGTATAACATTTTCTCAGGGCAAGCCACTCAAGGGCCAGTAATTCTCTGCCTGGGAAATGGCGGAAAATGAAGGATATGAAAATTTGAGTGGAAATTTTGAAAAATTAAAACTTTTGTGAGAAGGGAAAGGAGAAAAAGATTTAAAATAGAGGGTATTTTCTTTTTGCATTTCTTCTCTCATGGTGCTTCCCAGCATATCATTAATGTTCACATATCAGCATATACTTTCCTCAGAAAATTTGTAATTACTACCCTCCAAAGAGAAGCCATGCAAAGGAAGAGCTCCAATGCTATCACAGAAGGCAAGGCTAAATTGTCTTCAGATTGCAAATTTATTGAATACCCAACAATTACTTCCCATTCCAAAAGGTTAAGATGTCAGACTCCTTGCTTTTAAGAAATGAGGAATTCTTTGTTGGTCTAAGCTATCCAGCAATTCTCTTGGCAATAGTCTGGGATAGCATCCTACTATGCAGTAGTCTCCAGTCAAACCTTCTAGACCTCTAACTTAGATGCTTTCATTATTCTAATAAGACTGATCATGTTCAATTTTTCAAATGCCTATTGCCAGATAACCAAAATGACAAAAGACCATAGTTGTAGTGCATGTCCTTCACAAATAAGTTCAAAATTCTTTGATCTTCATATCAATCAACTGGATCAAACTGAAACAGCATGCAGACAACTCTTTACTCTATGACAACCAAACAAAGCTCACATAGCCAGAGAACAAATAAGCCATCTAAAGGACAACATATTAAGCGATTCGCCAAATGTCCCATGAGACACATACAATGAGATCAAACCAATGATTGACTTATAAATTTGGCAAACACATACGTGTCCATGAGTTGAGGAATTTCGAGTAAGTCAAGCAATGTACTGTGATTGCCAAGCAAAGTCTGATTCATCTTCCTCTTCTCCAAAATTTGTTCACCAGATTCAACAAATTCAGTGCAACCGGAAGTGAGCTTGGGTATCTCACTTATCTGCAAACAGATAGAACACCATCATCCCCAACGACCATTCACCATACTGGTCAAAACTCGATTTCTCAACAAAAATGCAAAAATTTCTGATGCAAGAAAGTATTAAAACAACAGATAGTGCAGAAGCACCACAGTACATAAGGCACAATTCTCGACAGCACTCGAAGCTAAATTGACAGAAGAAAGCGAGAATTACGAGAGACTCGAGATGCTTGTCGATAGACGAAACTTCTTCCCGGATCGCGAGCAACGCGTCGGCGGCCGCGATGAAGGCCCTGTAATTGCCGACCGCGACTTCCTGCATTTGCCTCTGAATCCGCTCCGCATCCACCCGGAGCAGCTCCGGTTCCTGCAGTTTCGAGCACACACACACGAATCAGCCGCTTCCGCGGATCAAAAACGATCGCGTCCGGCGCCGAACGGGCCGGAGATCGTCATCATCATCATCGTCATCATTCGAGACGGCACCTTGTGGAGGCGGTCGAGGGTGAAGGAGAGGAGCTCGGAGACGTACGGCTGCTGCGCCGCGGAGGCGAGCGGGAGGAGGAGGCCCGCCACCGCCTCCGTCTCCTCCGCGTTGTCCGGCTCCATTGTGCCCCGGGTTTTCCTCGGAGCTCCGGCGGATCGGGATTCGGATGATGCGGTTCGGAATCGAGGGAGGTTCCGTTGACGGGGATCTAGCGCGCGAGGACGGCGATCCGGCGGGTGGACTGAACCAGCTCAGGTTCGAGCTTCCATTGACGATGGATCTGAAGCTTTCTTCCTCTGCGACGAACCGGTTTGAGATGTCCCGTGGCCTTGCTGGTTCTGGTCGCCATGGCTGAGGCTGGAAGGAGCGAGATGGGCTCCCGTTCATGGGCCGCGTGAGCAGTTCATGGGCCTCTTCTGGCGACTCTCACGTGGGCTCTAAATTGGGCTTTGGCCCACCATGGAGGCTCAGTTAGACCTGTCGATTCTTGTTTAATTGGCCCAACACATTGTCCCAGTTGGGCCTGTCAATTCTTGTTCCTTTTTTTTTTTTTGGGTTTGGAATTCTTGTTCAAGTTGTCTAGCTCATTTTTTTGGACTTGTATTTAAATGGGATAAATGTATTAAAAGTCCTAAAATTTGTCACAAAAGTATGACTAATTCTTAAAATATTCAAAAAGTGCAATTAAGTTCTAAAATTTAACACAAAAGTGCAATCAAGTTCTAAAATTTTCAAAAAATGTAATCAAGTTTTAAAACTTGTCAAAATAGTTTAATCAAGTCCTCAAATTAATTATATTTTTGAAAGTTTTAGAACTTAATTTCACTATCGCTCAAAATTTTATAACTCGATTATACTTTTTTAAAGTTGTAGATTATATTATACTTTCAAAATAAGTTTTAGGACTGAATTGCACTTTTTGAAAGTTTTAGAACTCAAATCGCACTTTCTGACAAGTTTTAAAAATTTTAGTGCACTTATCCCTATTTAAATTTATGTTTATATGAAGGTGGTAACGCATTGATTTTTGTCACAAATTCTTGTCGATCCATGTCAAGTTGAAGCTCATCGGTTTGTGCTTCCTCGGTCATGTCAAGTCTTGTTGAAAAGGGGACACTCTACGTCGGGCAGAGCGGACAAGCCACTCGTCGGTAACAGGAGCTTCCCTCAGCAAACGACTACAGCTCACACTTCGAAACGATCGCCTTTGACCCATATAACCAGTCGCGTTTAAATATATTCTATCTTAACTTTTATATAAAGCGCCGTGATGCAAAAGAGAAATTATAACTTCCTTTTGGTAATTGATATCTAGCAAATTTGTCATCCAAAGTTAACGCGAATACTTGCACGATGTGAGTTTCCCTAGCCATCATTTCTTGACATCTCTCGGTGCCCAGTTGCCAGACGCAGAAGCAACTTCTTCTCTATTCAACATGGCAGTCATTGGAATAAATCAGAAAAACATCCATCAAAATGTAGTACTTTACATACTGCTCATTCGTAATCCACACGTACAGAAAAAATATCCATCTCACCCGTATTGTAAAAGAAGCTGAAAATTATGAAAGCAATATGCCATAATTACAGAGACGATTTCACCCCCCCTAAAAGAACCTCCAACCTGTCAAAAGGGCCGAAAAGGGAGAAGAACATGGAGGAGCAACAAGGCACATGAATAGGCAGGAAGAGAAGATTTGAAAGCAGCATTTGCGGAATAGTAGTAGTAGAAAGGAGAGGAGACATTATTATGTGATGAAATTATAGGGGAGTACGGCGTCGATGGCGGCGGCGGGGGCTTATTGGACTTGTAAGGCGGCGAAGGGGGAGCACCCCACACGGGATATATATTGGGTGGCTGAGGCGGCGGCAAAGGGGGAGGACCCCATACGGGATACATCTCGGGTGCCTGAGGCGGCGGCAGCGTCGGCAACGACGTAGGTGGCGGAGGCAATGAACGCGGTGAAGGCAATGGCGGGTTAGAGTAGAAATATGGAGGCGGAGAGTGAGAAAGTGGCGGCGACGGCAGCGGTAATGGTGGCGGAGGAGTGGGATATGACTTGGACGACGGCGAAGGCGGCGGCGGGGAGCAGATGGTGGGGCATGTCGGGCATTCGCTTATGCACAGAATCCCGTACGCCGGCTCTCCAAATGCATCCTCGGAGTTCACTCTTGCCGCGACAGTGATGAGTCCTATGAAACCGATGATCTTCACAAACCCTAATGACCTTCTAATGATGGGAGCCAGGCTCTTTTCTTGTCCCATCGTGTCGCATGAATGCTGTCCGAGAACTTTGCTTCTACTTATAGCAAAGCGAATTGCACCTCGAACTCCCCTTTATGCTTTGTTGATTCTTGAAACTCATAGGAGGATCGGAGCAGGCTTTGCTGTCGCACAGCGGACAGCCTCAGTTTCCATTTTTGTCGAAGTGAAAAAGATGATTCTTTGGTCAAAAGCCAACAGAGAAATATACTCGGACCCGGTTAGCTTAGCGATTAATGAACGTCAGGCTCACGACACGGCAGGTTAATTCCCTGTGCCAGAGATGCAAATAATTCTACTTTTGGACCGCCCAATAGAGTCTTGGCTCGCGTTTTATGTCATTCAGGAAGATAGTAAGGTGCTTGATAGGCTTAAAATTTACTTATTTAAAGATGGTTTCCTCGATATCAGAAAAAGAGAAATATGTTAAACATAAAGATTTGAATAATGCATGATGGATCAAGCTCAGGTCCACTTGGCTCATGGTACATGGTCATTGGTCACTCCTGCAAACTTTTTGGTCACGAGCATGAGAATCTGTTGGCCTTTGCACTCTTCATACGTTAAGGATGTGATTCTTCCAAGACTTCGATCTAAAACCTTTCCATTTTTGAAAATGGAAGACATTTTAAAAGACATTAAGTCAAATCTCAATTAATCCAATAAATATGTGTCATCTCACATTCTTTTGTTTTGAAATCCGTCTTTCAGAGAACTAGTCACGAAATAAATTGTTACGAGCACATACAAGAATCATGAAAAACCTAAAATCACCACGACCAATCTCAAGTGCCACACAATACAGCGATCGTGGTAACTCTAGTAAAGTTGCAGCATCTCTCTATCATGAAAATACCTTTCTCCAAACATAATCCATCTTCAGTGCTTTGGCCATATGAAAGAAAGACAGGCTATTCTTGGAGTGATGCTTTCTTCTCACTTCGATACAGCACCCACCTTTTTGCCCTCCTCTGCTTCAACGAGATGTGGCTTTTGAAGGTTTTAGCTTCCAAAGTTTCACCTTCAAGTTTAAGCGCACCTTTCTGGATTTGCAATGATTAACTTTCTTCAAGGCCTTACGGTTTTTTTAATTAACAGGAATTTCTCAGATGATTAAACCACATCGCACTCTATCCTTAGCTGAAGCGCCAAGAAATGTGCAAAACCTTTTTTAAAAAAAACAAAGATATAAAAGCCAAAAACATGAAAACTTTGATGACAAGAGTCTATTTAATAACGTGCCAAACAATACCTGATTATATTATTTTGTTCTCCGGAATAAAAACATAATAGAGTTCCATTTGATAAATTTTTTATTCTTGGGAATAGATTTGGAATAGAATTAAGAAATAAGATAAAGTTACTTCTTTATTCGTGAAACAACTCAAGAATCAAGCCCAAGCCATTTTTTTTTTCCTTTTCTCTTTTCCTTTCTTCCTTTTCTTTTTTCTTTTTTCCTCTTTTCTTTCCTCTAGCCGATCGCCGACCACATGGTTGAACGATCGGCTAGACAAGAGTCTGTGGCAACCAGCCAAAGGAAGAAGAAGAGAAGGAAAAGGAAAAAAGGATAAAAAGGGCAAAAAAAAATAATTTTAATAAAATTATTTAAAAATTAAAAGAAATTCTAAGTTACAAAAAAAAAAAAAATTAAGAGTCATACTAAACACATTTTTATTCCAAAAATATAAATTTTGAATAATTATTAAACGTATTTAAATACTCGAAACTCATCTAGGGAATATAATTAGAAAAAATTATTCATAAGTAAAAATTATTCTCGAAAACATAATAGTCACGAAATACACTCTAAGGCTTTCTTCATTTTATTAATTACAATAGGATTGAATATTGAAAGCTAATTCCACGTTGTTCATGAACCACTCGACTTTTGGCCTATTATCTACTTTTTGCATGATATTCTACTCGATTGCGTCTTCCCGTTCAATCACAATAGAGAAAAAGAAAATAAGTTCGAGTTCAATTGTAACATCTTTTCTACGGCCATCGAATGGACTTGTGAACAAAATTAGCACTCAATTTCATCAAAAACCTACGTACATAGAAATATAATAAAGTCAATCTTCACTTCTTTATAGAAAAATGGAACAAAGATTTATAAACCATATAATTTGAATATGTAAAGAAAAATGAATTTTAATCAATATTTTGACCAATGACTGATTAAAATCCGGCGTGGTCCCTGTCGTATCATAAATATCACATGCTAGTCGAAAACCCATGTATTATTTAATGAATGACATTACAGTTTGTCCATGCAGAACAACGGATCTCGAAAAAAATTTAAAAAATTTAAAGAAAAGGGAACCTAACCACATTATATAATTATGAACCGCCTCATGTCTTATATTAGCCCGTGTTATTTATTGATAGTGGGAATGGGAAGGCCTTTTTTTTTTCCATTTAATTTTATTTCTTCTTTTTTTCCGTTGCATGAGGAAGAAATAGAAGAAAAAAAAAAGAAAAAGAAACACAGCAAGTGTCAGAGACAAGAATTAAATAGGAGAGGAATCCAAGTAGCTTCCAACCGACCATGCACTTTGGGGCCCACAACGTGTCGCATGAAATTTAGTGAAGCAGGAGCGAGTGGGTCCCGCGGCTTTCCTTGGTTTTTGTCCTCGACGCCCAGCTACGATGGATGTCCAATTTAAGATTTTTTTTTGGAAAGCACAAAGATATTATTATTAAATGGCGTTGTTCATTATATATGTAAAGAATTAATTATTGAAAATATTACAATATATGGATTTTAATGAGACTGATAATTAAATTGTTCTTGCCAGGCTACACTGTTTGCTGTGGATTTCTTCTTATGTATCGGTCTATAAAATGATAGAGATGACTGATAAAATAGATTATTAATTGGAGAGACTGTTGTTCGAAGATAAGATTTATTATGCTTTACCAACTTTTCGACATGACGACATATGAAAGATTGTGAGATGTATATCTCTAGTCAATTCTTGTAATTGCGACGTTTGTTAAGAATAAGAAAATAGGTTGATGTAGCTGAGTGTTAAGGATAAAATATGTACCGCAATCTTATCTCAATATGATTAGCTTATCAAAAGAATTCCACTCTATTGGAGAATAATTACACATCAATATTGCTACACATGATAGGTAATGCACTTTCAATCGATAAAATAATCGAAGTATAGTATGGTGCATTTGAGTAGGGGATGCATATCTATTGTTCTATTGTGGATTCATTTATTGTATCCATTTTGAGATCGTGACCAGTGTCTACTCAATTCTAATTTACATCATACTTAATTCAAATCCCCCTAGCCACTTCTGAGTCTAATCTTTGTGCCTCCCCTAACCATTGCCATCAACGAATCTGCTACCATAAATAGGACAACCAATTGTTGTGCATCCAAGTTGTTTAGGGCATATTTAGTAATGTGGCAAATAATGCTTAATTCTATTCTTCTGTTCTCGCTGAACAAAAAAAAAAAAAGGAACAAAAATCATTTTGGTAACCTTTTGCTATTGGAAACGAATTTATTTCCAATAAAATATTTGGAATGGAATAAAAAAGTTACAAAAAAAAGAAAAGTTACTTTTTTGTTTCCAAGAACAAGTCAAGAATCAAGCTCCAATCATTTTCTTTTTTTCTCTTTTCTTTTTTCATTTTCTTCTTCTTCTTCCTTTAGTCAATTACGGCCTCGATCATGGTTGATAAGAAGAAGAAGAAAAGGAAAAAAGAAAAGAAAAACATAATAAAATTATTAAAAATTAAAGAAATTTTAAGTCACAAAAGAATTTCAGGATCATATCAAACATATTTCGATTTCGGGTATAAAAATTCTGGATAGTTATCAAACGCATTCAAATGCTTAGAAACTCATTTAGAAAACAAAATCATAAAAAATTATTCATGAAAAGAAATTGTTCCCAAAAACGGAATGATTACCAAACGCACCATTCCATCGTCTTTTTATTTGCTCTATCTCCCCGTGCATCCAAGTTAAGGCCGACTCCTCGCCTTTCCTTTTCTTTTTATTTCCTTTTAAGCTCACAGTTGTTTCTCATCTCGACAGCTAGTTCTTCATTGGTAAAATCTCAGCCTCATCCTTGAGACTTGAAGCCATGGACAAGCCATCGTCGTCGCTAGATTTAAAGCAGCATCGTCTTTGGCCCGGGAAGAGCTTGACATCGCACCAAGCTCAGCCAACAGCAACAGCAATGAGCACGAACAGAGAGTTTCGGAAACAGAGGGAAAAATACAGAGGGACGAGATTGCAAGGACAAAAGTAGGAAAATGGAACTCACCTTTTGGGCACGACTGCAACGATATAACTTGGGCAGCAGAGATGACACGATTGTTGAAGAGACAAGGGAGGATTAGATTTTAGATTTTTATCTAGTACAGATGAAACTATAGTGAACGCCATATATTGTCACCTCGTGCTTGTAGATAGGCCGAGGGGACTATAATTGGGGACTGTGGATTTGCAACCAATGGGATGGGTAGTTGCAATTTCAACTGACAAATAAAATATCAATGAAAAGGTGTGGTGCGATCGAGTAGTTCAAATCAATAATCAATTGGCACTCGAATCATATACACGATTGATATGTTAGATTATGGGGTCCCCCATGCAAAGGTAATGGCATTCGCCCCCCCTCATTTAGCACCATGTGTATGGTGTGCATGTGTCATTGATTAGACGAGCATAGCAAATCTTGTTGGGAGTCAATTAATTTTACTAGGGCACATTCCCTATTGGAAGAAGGGCCTTATGACATTGATTGCAAAATGCAATACCTCGAGCACACATGACCCATGCTGCACAAGCAAATACAATAAACTATGAAATTCCACCCTCCCCTCTAACGCATTCATCCCAACTAGGCCTAGCTTCGAATTTAAGAGCTGGTTGGAACTTCGAAATCGATGCGAAGCGACGAGTTGTCTATTAATTTGTGTCGATCTTCGTATGCAAAAATCTCACATATCTCATTTTTCTTTGCGCTTATCCCAAATCACACATATACATTTGAATATATGACGATCTAGTTCACTATTGTTCATCTTAAGAATATTAGGTGAAAGGGTTTTTTTCTAAATGCAAATAATATTTGGTAAAGTATAATTTAAAAAGATATTAGAAAGTAACTGTGACTTAAATATCGTTTGAAAAAAAATTTAATAAATAATTTTTTCTAGTTTTACCCGTGGAATTCAAGTTGCTGGCGAGCCAAATCGGTGGTAGGTGGCTAGATCTAGTCCCGCTACCCTTGCTAGCCACTCGGCGATGACTAAGGCCTTCGTAGGCGACGTTAGGATTTTCGAGATATTTCCATTATTATGATGAAAGTATAAAAAGGGCAAAATCGGAAAGAAAATAAGGTCTATTCGTATCCTCAAAACTCAAAGTAACTCTCGACCTACTTTGGCCTAAAAGCCTTTGAAAATGCAATTGCATCTCCCAAGAGCTATAAAAAAGAATTTGTCAAAACTATGGAGCTAAAAAATGCAGCATAAATACCCAACCACGGGCATCGTAGTTAGTGTGCGTTCTCCTTTCCATTGTAGAGATCGGAGGTCCGAGCCATCTTGTTGCTAAAGTGTCTTAAGTGGGGAGTCTTGGACTAGCCTCCTCCAAGGTATCGACGCTTGGTCCGGGGTGCACCACGCACTATACGGGCCGTGGGCTGTCTGGCGGATCCTCGGTTACCAAAAAAAAAAAAAATGCGGCCTAAATTATGGAGTTTGAGCATCAAACGCCGGCCCTGGCGCGTGGGGGGAGAGCAGAGCGAGGGAAAGCTAGTACATGGAGGGATTGACACGTCGCAGTCGGGGTGCTAAGAATAGGGTGAAAGTTCAGGATCCTGACTGCGACTCCCGCCTTCCCCTAAAAAAGGCCCAACACCTAACCGCGCGTGGACCCAATCGCCAACGCCCCATCCTCTTTCTCTTTTCGTGGGGCCAAAAAGTGGGACAATGATAATTGAGCCAATCTTTAGTTGATTAATGAAATATAAGCAGCAACTACAAAGAAAGATAGACACCCCATCCGAAAATTAAGATATTTTCCTTCTTTTTTTTTTTTTGGCTTTTGAGAATTGTTAAGATATGCTCAGACAGATCTTACTGATTTTTTTAAGCTCTTTTTTATAATTGAGTGTTGAAATAAGGGAGACTCGGGTTAGGTATGATTGGCTTATATAAGCATCCAATATAGAATCAACACATTATTAGTCAGCTTTATTTATCATATACAAGTTAGCCTGTTTGTCGAGAATTGTTATAGGGTATGCGTTTTTTTCGCTTTTGTTTTGACTGCATCATTTGAAATTTAGCTTTGCAAATTTACCAAAGATAATAAACATTGAAATTGTCTAACATAAATAAACCCATTTTTTCTGTCCTCGCGTCTACTAGCCTTCCTTATTTTTCTTATTTTAATAGTCGCCTGTTAATATACTCTTAAATAAAATCCTAATAAAAAACGGGTTTTTTGCGATTAATGCCTACCTTTGGCAAGGAAACAAATATATGTATTTTTTGGTAATTTGAAGACAACTATTGTCGCGTTTGAGTGTTTCAGAGATTATACCAATTATTGACATTAAAAATATATGTATCTCAGTCACTATTATTATAAAACTGAATATTCGTGCCCGGGGACAAAAAAAATCTAGAAAGCATCCCCCTCAAAAGTTTCCGATGCAAACGTTGCCAGTTCAGTTTGCGGTGGATTGAGGGTCAAATTGAGTCGTCTTAAAGCATGAGAGGATGCCAGACAGCTGACAAGAAATGCTCTGTTTTCTTCTTTTTTTTCCCCTTTTTTTTCTCTCCCCACTTTTTCAGGAGACAATAAACAAAGCTGGGCAGTATTTAAAAAATGGGGGAAAAGGAATAAAAAAAAGAAAAAGGTGGTGCTGGAGGAGATAAATAATGTGGGAGGGGAGGCGCCTTAACATTCTGAGTTGGACATCAGCAGCAGAAAAGGGAAAAAAAAAACAAGGAAAGAGGGAAGATGTGAGTTGGCCTGTAGATTGATCTTGGGTTGCTCTTTAAACCCTCTTCCCCCTTCTTGCATCATTTCATCCCACCCCGAGTTGCTGCAATTAAGATGTATACTTAAGAATCTACTGTGAGGGCGTTCATCTCTTTTCCTTTTGGAAGCAACAGGAAAGTGGTCACACTTTATACAGAGAGAGAGAGAGAGAGAGAGAGAGAGGGACTGGGGAGGGAGCTCTTGTCAGATCATAAAAAGCTAAAAAAGCATATATAGGGGAGTGGGTAGGGAGGATTTTTGCGGATTGAGAGCTCATCAGCAAAAGGGCACGAGTGAAATCTAGTAAAGATTGTACTTTTGCCGGAAAGGTACGATTTTTATGCCTGTGAAGAAGGAGATCATGGAGGACATAGTGGAGGAGGAGGGCGAGAACGGCGGGAACGGCGGGAACGGCGGAGAGGAAGTGCTGGGCTCGAGCTTGACCATGGAGAAGGTGGCTGCCGCGAAGCAGTACATAGAGAACCATTACAGGACCCAGATGAAGAACATTCAAGAACGGAAAGAAAGGTAATGCTCGAAAAAGGGGTGAAACAAGCGTGATAGTTCGTAGGTTCTTTTTTTCTTGGTTGATGCTCTGTTCGGTTGCGGGGAGAATGTATAAAATAAACGAGGGTCGCTGGAAAAGTCGAAAATCTTGGATTATGATTTTGCTCGGGAGAAGAATTGAGTTTAGGAAAGTTCGTGTACAGCGAGTGTACTGTGTATCTCTAACTCGCAAAACAGTTGACGGAATTAGATTCAGTTCGTTTGGTTCATTGTTTTGGTTATGATCTGTTTGGTTGTTGAGAAAATGTAGGAAACTGGAGGAAGCCCAGTTTGAGTACTAGATTTTTTGGAGGCCGGTAGAAGGAAACTTCAAGCTTGTGATTTGGGTTTAAATGAATTGTCTTGATGGTTCGATCTTTAGAGCTCTTACCGATTTTGGTTTAGTTTAGGGTATGCCGAGATGCGCAGAATGAGTAATTATCATCTTATAGGAACTTAAGAAAGACTGATTTTTTTCCTCTACTGATGATATCATGGGTTGTCAGGTTAATCATATTATTTTGCCAAATCTTTAAGTCTGCTTTTTATCACTGCTACTGGACCTGCCTAGTAAAAGTGGAGAGCATTCGATTTGTGTTTGTGCAGTTTATTGAGGCATCTTTTGAGAAGATTTTTGGTAAAGAGAAAATGGTCTATTTGAGTTTCTCGTAGAATATCTCCCTTTTTTCTTTTCTTTTGTCAGTCATGTTCATAATCGTAATAAAAGCATCTCTATCCTTATCCTTTTTCCGTACTTTGCATGAGACTCAAAGTCTGCATCGTTAGGCATGAGTTCGTGGTGTGATGCGCGAGTGGATGTCATCAGTTTTCGGTTGTCGATCTCAAGTATTCTTTTGGGGGATTAACCTGTGCAATTATGAGTGTGATCATTACATGTTGGGGGAATCCTGATTCGAGATGCATAAAAAGTGCCTAATTTACATGTTTATATGGCAGGAGATGGGTGTTGGAAAGAAAATTAGCTTGTTCAGATGTTCCCAAGGAAGTGCAAATCAATCTGATAAAAGATTTGGAGCGGAAAGAGACAGAATATATGCGACTCAAAAGGAACAAAATCTGTGTGGATGATTTTGAGCTTTTGGCAATAATTGGAAGGGGAGCTTTTGGCGAAGTAAGATAAGTCAATCAATGAATGTTTATCTGCATCTTTATCCTTCTTTGAATGTCTCCTCATGCATTGGGAGCTGAACCATGTTTTGCGTACTTTCTCGATTTCAGGTGCGATTATGTCGGGAGAAGAAGTCTGGCAATATATATGCAATGAAGAAGTTAAAGAAATCCGAAATGCTTAAGAGGGGGCAGGTGAGATGAGACATTTTAAATGTTGATGTAAGTGCAGTTCGGCTTACTGTTCTACTGTTAATGATTTGTTTGCATGAGCTACTTAAGTAAAATACGGTTTATACATGTTTGATAATATTCCTGATAAAGTCTTATCGGCATGTCACTAGCTAAAACTAACATGTGGCCTTGCCTCCAAATAAGTGTCTTAGAATCAAACTGTCTGTTGTTTTATTACTTGTTAAGCACACGTCAAATTCACCACTGGTGGTCGCTCTAGTGGCCGTCCTTCCCACATGGGAAGGGAGAGATAGATGGGGAGTTTGAGTCCCCAACTTCTCAAGGGGGTTGGGGGTGGGGATGATTAGTTTCAAGTGTGGGGTTTGACTCCTATGCTCTGCAAAAAGAAAGAGCAAAAGTTAGAGAGTGAGTTGAGAGTTAGATTAGAACATACACAAAAAAAGAAAAAAGAAAAAAAAAAGCACATGTCAAATTCATTTACTAGGCCTTGGAGCTTTGCGTTGCCACCATGTTTTTGCCATTTTTTCTTTGCTGCAACATGTCACCCATAAAATTGACAGATTTTTAAGGTACCACCGCATATAGAGGCAGCCTGAAGTGAATTTCCATGGGATTAAGTTGCATAATGGATATATAAGCTGCTAGATCTTTATGCTAGTAATTCAATGTCTCTTGTAACATGTCATGACTCACAGACCAGCTAGTGACCATTCCTCACTAAGAATGATTCTGGGTGCATATGGAAATAGGTCAATACTAATGAGCACGTGAGAAACTGTATTATGTTCTATGCAAGAAGAAGCTTTCGCATTTTGGGAGCTGATTCCAGTAAATTTTTTCTTTGAGCTCCTTGTATATTTTAAATTATTTGTGTTTCAATTGTTTGCCTACCCAATGATCTTTTAACTTAGTTTGCATATGTCAATCAGTAGTTTATCAAACTACTATGCTGGAACTTATGCACCTGATTTTTAAAAATGATTGGCCACCTATTTAGCTATCTTTCTGGGTTTGACATCTTTTCTAACATACTGCCTTTGTGACTCTATCATGTCTGTCTGAGGTTCCATTCTTCAAGTTTTTATACTGCTGAAGTACTGATATAATGAAAAAAAAAATACTGATATAATGATAATTGTAGGTGGAGCATGTGAGAGCAGAGCGGAACTTGCTGGCAGAGGTTGCCAGCCAATTCATTGTAAAACTGTACTACTCATTTCAGGATGCAGAGTACTTATATTTGATTATGGAATATCTGCCTGGTGGAGATATGATGACCTTGCTTATTAGGGAAGACACATTATCCGAAGACGTGGCCAGATTTTACATAGCTCAAAGTGTTCTGGCAATAGAATCCATTCATAAACATAACTATGTGCACAGGTTAGAAAACAGAGACAACATCATACATTGAATTGCACTTCCACAGTTTGAGAGCTGTCTGGTTTGAGTTTGAAGGGTTATCTTTTCTCACTTATTCACGTTCTTTTTGTTTTAGAGATATCAAACCTGACAACCTTCTCCTCGACAAAAATGGTCACATGAAGCTCTCTGACTTTGGCCTTTGCAAGCCTCTTGATTGTACAACTTTATCTGCTATTCATGAAAATAAGATGATGGAAGATGGAGAATTGGCAGAGCCAATGGATGTTGATCATTGTTCAACTGGTACAAACTACGGGAGGAGCTGGAGGAGCCCTCATGAACAGCTTCAGCATTGGCAGATGAACAGGAGGACTTTGGTATGGATATTACCTTGAATATTCATTTTTTGAATGTAAGGTATCCCCTTAAAATTTGACAGCATGCAACTTTGAAAATCTATTTCTTTTTCTTTCATTTTCATATGTGTGTTTCTTCTAATTATTGACCAATTGCAAGTCAGATCATGGTTCTGGGGAAAACCAATGGTAAGGTTCATATTATTGACCTGTATAGAACGTTCACAGAACATATTGGCAAAGATGGAATAAGTTCCAGTCACCTAGGGTGCGTATGATAAAATTTCTACTTCTCTATTTCTCTGTTTCCCGAAACAGGTTTGGAACAGAAATCCGTTTGGTAACGCAATTTAATTTTTCTATCTATTCCAGAAATAGATTTGAAGAATAAATCAGAAGCTAAAATTTTGAACTTCTCAATTTCTATTTCAGAAATTGGCCAGAAATCAATTTCTGTACCAGAAATTTTGTCATGAGCACCCCTAGAGTGACGCTTTTCCATTCTGGTCCTTAAGAACATGAATAATAATTAACCATTCTCTTAAACCATCTTGCTTTTATTTTTCCCTACTGCTTTTGTTCAGAAGAAACAGAAATGTTTTCTTGTAAACTTGATGTTTCATGCTTTTCAAATCAATTCACTAGAAGTAATGCAGTTACTGTGTTCCTGAGGACGCATGTACGCACACGCACACACAGAGGTTTGATCTAGACTTTTCATGAAAATTGTCATGAAAACTCTAATGCTTTTTACCATCTTGTTTTGAAGGCTTTTTCAACAGTTGGAACACCAGACTATATTGCTCCAGAGGTACTACTGAAGAAAGGATATGGCATGGAGTGTGACTGGTAAGTATTGTGCTCATCCATCACTGGCCCTTTTTATTTTATTTTTAAATGAAGTTTCATTATGACATGAATGTTGACTTCATATTGTTGTCATGTCACAATAGTTAATTTTTATATCTCTGCATTTGTTCTTCCGCAATACATTCACTTTCAGGTAACCAGGTTAAATTCCAAATTATGACTTGCACATGCCAAGGGTTTCTTGTCTCTTAATTATGTTTCCAGTCAGATTAATTGTTTCTTGAAAATGTGGAATTTCATTGCATCCTTCCTCGTTCCATTTGTGTTTTGATTTCTGGTCCCTATTTATTTAACCTCTCTTGGGTTTCAGGTGGTCACTTGGAGCAATTATGTATGAAATGCTTGTTGGATATCCACCTTTCTACTCAGATGACCCACTAACTACATGCAGAAAGGTAATTTTTTGTGATGCTGAGCTTCTATCATTTGGCTATCTGATGTTTAGATACTTGTATGATACTTGCTAGTCTTTCATCATTCCCTTGCAAAAGAAGGATCAGGTGAGAAATTCTGGGTTAATTAGTTGTTAATAACCAACTCATGATATCTAAAACCTTCTCTATTGTGAATTTGTAATGCTCACATTCACTTATGTGGAACATCAAGGAGGGAAAGTGAGGAGGTGGCCCCAAAAAAAGGAGGGAATGCTAGGACAGATTTTTCTTACACATTTTGCCAATGTTGTCAGATTGTTAATTGGAGAAATCAATTGAAATTTCCAGAAGACGCAAGATTGTCCCCTGCAGCAAAGGATCTCATTTGTCGGTTGCTTTGTGATGCTGAGCATAGGCTAGGTTCTGGAGGAGCAGAGCAAATCAAAGTAATTATCTGAATTGATCAGTCTTTTGGTTGTCACTTACTCTCTCTAAGCAAGTTTCATTGTACTAGGCTCATCCTTGGTTCAGCTCCGTCCAGTGGGATAAACTTTATGAAATGGAGGCAGCATTCAAACCAGAGGTCAATGGAGAGCTTGACACTCAGAACTTCATGAAATTTGACGAAGTAAAGACTGAACTGTTTCTTTTAATGTCACCGAGAGTACTTTCAGCTTAAGATAACTCCTGTTTGGTAATTTATGAAGACTACTGGCAGAATTACCTTGTTGCATTTTATTTAATTTTATTAGTGCTGCTAAACTGCTAAAGTCCTTCCACGTTTTCAGCATTTTCTTTTCCAAGTTTCATTATTATTGATTATTAGAGATTTCTTTACTACATCTGTTTTATAAGTCATTATATTCTATAATAATTACTTGCTTTTTGGATGTTGAATTAGTTGGATCCTCCAACATCTTCAAGAACTGGATCAGGACCCTCCCGGAAGGTTTGACTGCTTAAACAAACACCTTTTGTGTTATTTTTTATGACCCTCTGCAGTCTTGCCTGTAGTTATTTCCATCTCCTGAATTCTCTGTTAAACTTGTCTTTCATGAGTTCCAGCTGCTTTTGACACCCAAAGATCTAAGCTTCGTTGGCTATACATACAAGAACTTTGATGCCGTGAAGGGGTTGCGTCGTGCTTTTGGTATGGATTCTTGCTTCTTAGTTCATGTTTCATGTTTGCTCTGATTTGTATTCACATTTAGTAGCTTATCAGGTCGACTGTAGCCAGATTCATATGCGATAATATATCCTAAATAACCATGAGCAGCTCCCTAGCGTGAGTAGTTCACCAATAATGCCCAAAGATTCAATAGAGTAGAGCGGAATAAGGAGGCAAAAATCAGGAGGGATGATGAGAAGTGTTTGGTAACATTGTTTTGTTGGTTTAGAGTGCCTACTGAGACATGGGACTGGCTATTCTTTCTATAGTAGGTAAGTCAGTTCTTTGAGGTGCGCATAACGTTCAGAACGCAGTTTAAACAAGGCATTGCGAAAATATGACATTTTAAACTGAAAATGAGAATGCAATTTCGTGTTTCATCAAGAAGCTCAACTTCGAAAATTAGGGCTTGAACTCAAAAAATACTTCCAAACTATAGGATCTGCTTTGGATTCTATATTGGCTTTCTGTTGAGTAGCCTTGGGCAAATGGAGAAAAGCCAAGTAAGGTTTTGAGAGGTTACCCCTTTTATTGTTTGGAAGAAGCTTAGAGAATAGAAGAGGAACAACCGTCATAACTCATGCTGTTGTGCAACTGTTCGTGCCCATAGTTTTTTTATGTTTTTTGGTCGAAATGCCAATAGTTTAGTTGTTCTTGAAACCCATAAAACAATTTACCAGGCTTGAGAAGGTCAGCTATTATTGGTCTAGTTAAGGCAATGGAGCTAATGACTACAGATTTTTATTTGTTTCTGAGCACTTCATAGATAGCTACAAGTTTGAGGTATTAACCGTGAAGTGAGGAGGGGAAGCACAAAGATGCATCATTTTTTCGTTTCATTGCATCCAAGGGCATATATTTATCTTTTGGTATTATACTGGAGGAAAGGTAATGAGGCTCAATGTGGCAAACATAATTTGTTTACTCTTGCCAAGTAAGGAAGAAGAAAGGCCATTCATTAGGTGTATTTTACTTTTATATGCGGATGTCTATACCACTTTTTGTGAGCTGATTTGTTTGGTTATGCACATCATTGGAGGATGTTTGCACTCTGTACAAGTACACTCCCTGTATGTATCGGGAATAATGTCAGTCGGGTGTTTTATTGAAGTTGTGTGTCTTACTATTTTTAACCCTTACTTAAATGGGGTTCTTCATCCAATACCAGATTTCTATTTCCTTCGTTGATTATTGACCTCTTGTCTGTTGCATGTAGGTGATCCTAGGGCTCCACACGGTTCCAAGGTGAGCACCGACGAGACGGAGGTGCAAATGCTGGAAGCATCAGGCGATGCCATGTTATCATGAACCAGCATGATGGCAATTTTCTCCGTGCTGCCGTCGCCTTCGCCTCTTTTAGCTGTGGTAGATGAACCGGTGGGCACTAAGGAGGTTTTCATTAGAGAGTTTGTATATTCATTCTAGAACAGAGATGGTGATCAAACATGTGCTGACTGCCCAGGTTGGTATAGTGACACCCTTGCCTTCTCTAGTGGCAGTTTCTGGTACTTCACTACTAATCATGAACTTACCTATTGAGCGTTGCCCTTCTTTTTGAACATCTGAAGTTGTTGGAAGCATCAATGCCATTAAATTTTCTTCGATGTTGTCTGCATCGGCTTTGTCCCCTAATCTTTTTGCCTCTCTGTTTCGGAGACATGCGATCGGTGATTGGCCCGTTCGATAGAGGTTGGGTCAAGTGCATGGAATTCTCTTTTAAATCCCCTAAACCCGATGCCGATGATCCCGCTTCAATCGGATGACAAACGTGAGCTACCGAGCCTTTCTCGAAGTCAAGCATTGGCATCTGCTTGTCTTGTTTGGTTTCTAAAATTGCTGAGCTAAGGCTGCATCATCTTGACTTCACCAAGGGGTGGTTGGGTCATTGGCTGTGTTGACATTATCTTTTTAGACTTATAGATTGATGGAATCCTCCAGAAGTGGAGAAAGGGTGCCTGGTTGGTCCCAACTCAAAGCAAAATGTTTTTTTCTTTTTTCCTCCTCCTTCCCCAGCACGTGAAGCTCAATTAAAGAACCAGGTTGGCAATCCAAAGGAAAGAGAATGACTTCCACTATGGTATCAAAGTCGTGTGCGCCATTGGCCAGTTTACAGAACGTGAATCTGACTTTTTTGTTTTTTGGTTTGTATTTGGCCAAGAAAAAAATTGGGACTTTTCGCCGTATCTTCATACTTCATGGGGCCCGTGGATCTAGCAAATCTTTCTGTGAAAATGACAAGTTTGGATCAAAATATTAATATATATGTATATACATAAATGCATGCATGCATACATACATAGATATAGTATTTCAATTTACATACCATTTTATTATTATTTTGCTATTTAAGTACTTTTCCTTCAAAATATTAAGGAAAACTGTCGCCCTTGAAATATTTAATCCGAAATGACTTCATCATTGTTGACTTAGATCTAATCAATTAACTTAAGCATTTTGAGACTTACTAGTGACACGAGTCATTTGGATACAAATTCTATATGTTTGGGTATTTGGGTCTAGAGTTATGTATAGAATTGATATGGTATCAGGTAATCTTATCGCTATATAATAATAGAAACACTTTTGGTTTTAAAAATGCAAAACAGAAGACCTTGGGATCTTTAGTCGTTTTGAATCTCTAAGAGTACCTCAGCTATTATACTAAAATTGGGGTCAAACTTTGACCAGAAAAGAAGGGTGAAGTTCACCAAAACGTGGAAAATTAAATGCGCCCTTTATTTTATAAAACTAGGAAACCGCTAAATCACATGAAAATCTGGTGGAAACTCACCTAAAGCGCGATAAGATTGTCACGTAATAAACAAATACTTCCCAACAAATACCTTATATTTTATATTATTTAGGTCGATCATCGATTTCGCTCGAGTCTATTATCCTTTTCATCTTCTCGCCCTTTTGCCCCTCAAGAAATCCAATTAATTACCCCATTTGGAAGCCAATCAGGCCAGGTTTTGACTTTCATTGGAGTCATTCTAGAGCCAAAGCCAAGTCCTCTCAGTAACCCAATATAATACAAACCCAAGTCAAAAGAAAAGCAGTGCCTAATTTCGTAAGAAAGACTGACAATTACATCAAAATCTCTTTCTTTTTCACTGCAGACGTTGTCACGAGGGGGAGCCCATGCCAACCCACCATCAACTCCTATCTTTTTGCCATAATTAACTTCTAGAAACAGACAAAGGACCTTTTTTTTCCTTCGACCCGTGGAATTCCTCTTGTTTCCATCCCCTTGTTTGATAAAAGCAGCAAAAAGCTCCCTTTCCAAAAGAAGTTACCAAGAAACTGTTCTAATCAGTCTTTTCTAAAGTGATTTTGACCAGTGATACTGATGGAGTTTTATCTGATTGCGGGCTGATTGCTTGGGCACCATGTGCTCAACAGCTATGGGCACACGCCAGGAGTTTTCTTTTTCTCTGGGGTTCAAATTATTTGGGTGCATGTGAGGGGGGCAATATATGATTTTATGACAGTGATAAGAAAGGTGAAAATGCCAATAGCAATAACGACAGCAATAATAACAAGTGACTCATCCTTTACGTGGATTGGAGTCATGGAGAATTTCTCTTTTAAGGGTCAGTGGCGAGAAAAGATTGGAATAAGAATAATCTGTCTTAGACTATATATGAATTTCTCTTTGAGGATGCGAATCGGAAAGTAACAAAAAGACGATTGATCAAGATCTGTATATTTTATACAATTAACTATTTAAGGTATTTTTTAGATGACGTGTCAGACCGACTTAAAATTTAAATGCATATAGAAGAAAATTGAGATATAAGTCTAGCATAAAAGAAAGCTGTGAATAACCCCACGAGACCCTAAGAATGATACCCACAAAGTTTTCGGTTAAGGTGATTAGATTGCATGTAGAGGTTTTTTGAGAATCAAAGCTCGTTCATGTGGAGAAAGGGAACCATCCCTGATACGTTAGATCATACTGGTGAGAGAAAGCGAACCACCCAACTGATTTGACTTGCCCACAGAAGGAGGAAATAGAAGTGAACAGTTCCCATATGAAAAGAAAAGATGCTTTGCATCAGGAGCGTTCACATTTGCCAAAGGAACTCTAGTGTCCGACAATAATGGGCAAAAAACCTAACCAAGAGGGAACATCGTTTCCCTTCTTTGATTGTGTGCACACAAAGGGCAAAGAAGGTCCCTTCAAGCAAGGCAAAGGATGGAAATGGACAGAGAGGGACAGACACTGGATTGGAGAAAGAAAAAGCAAAATGGGATGAAAATGGGTGGAGATGCTTTAACTTGCTCTTCCAGATCCGACACGTGTAACATATCTCTCTCTCTTTCTCTCTCTGAGCACACGCACTCTCTCTCTCTCTCTCTCTGGGTCTCCTCTTTTTCTCCGTTTTAATATCTGCCCTTTATTATTTCACCCGCTGCTGCTTCAGTTCCTCTGTGGTTCCTTTTCCTTTCAGTTCTCGAAGAAAGAGAAAGGAGTGAAAGTTGAGTTCTTTTAACTGTTGTGATCGTATTTGGGCTGTTGTATTGTGATTCTTGGCAACGTCCGAGCCTGGTTGCGTGGTTCTTCCCTGAAAGCTTGTGGCTTTAAGATTTCAGATTTTAGAGGTCTCTGCAAGAGGTGTAGAGAGAGAGAGAGTGCGGAGGAGGCGCTTTTTACAGTTGAAGAAATTTGGTAGCAAGTCTTCTTTGCCTTTCCTACAAGTTCCTTTTCTTGTTTAATTGTGATACATATGCGAGAGACAAAAAAGAGAGGTTGGAGAGAGAGAGAGAGAGAGAGAGAGAGTCAATTTGCAATAGGTTGAAGTGGGTTGCCTCAGATCCAGGGAACTCCAGTAGTAAGAGGAAAAGGGCAATATCTTTTTAGGGTTTCCCTGTGATTCTTGGGACTTCTACCCTTTTCTTGGCTCACTTTCTCATGACCCTTTCACTTTCTCTTTCTTGTGTTTGGAGATAAGTGGTTGGTTTCAATTATCGGGTTTTGTTCTGCAATCCTTGCTTTGAGGATTTAAGACCATTCTTTCTTTTCTGGTTATTTCGCTTTCATTGTAGTTGATGGATGTGGATAAAGAAGACTCCAGAGAAGGGGAAGTTGATAAGGCTTTATTAGAGGTCTACCGTGCCTGTCTGGTTTAAATTCTCTACAGGGTCAGATATCCTTACCCTTTTGCATTTCTCAACTCTTTTCACCAACTTCAATGTCGGCAAGCATGGACTAGCTTCTTCTCTGGTGTTGGCTCTTGGGCATGGAAAATGGACAATTGAATAGTGCAAATGATCTTTCTGAATATTTCTTAGAGAGTGATGAAGTTGATGATTTAGTTGAAAAATGGAAGGTTGTTTGTTTTCTGAGGGGTTTGAGGGAGACTTTTTCTTTGGTTGGGCGAAGGATTTTGATGTAGGAGATGTCTCTGGCGGATTTGGTGCTATTTAGAGTAGATAATTCTGGCTCTGATCATACAAGAAGGGTAAGCGACATGGATATGTCAAGGTTAAATTTGATGGCGAATACTTCGGATTCACTGTCCGATTCTGTGATGAAGGATACAACAGAGGTGGTTTCTGGTGAAGAAGATGACTCTAGCTGTGGTGATTTGGATAATGAGGTTAGGATTGTAGAAGTGTCAGTTCCAGGAGAGGAAAAAGGTAACAAAATACCTTTGCTGGATATGATGACTGATGACAAAACTGACTGGATTGCTACTGGTGATGTGATTGCCCAAGAAAGTGAAGATGATTCCTTATCATTGGAGGGTGATCGATTCCTTGATAGTTCGTGTTCTCTTTCAGTGACAAGTGAGACTAGTAGCTTATGTGCAGAAGATTTCCTAATTGTCGATGCTAATTCTGAAATAGAAACACTTAGGTGCTTAGATGTTGAGAAGAGTGTTTGCAGTGTCGATATTCTTGCCAAGGCGCCTGAAGTGGAGGAGGTGAATGTTGAGAGAGAGATGACCAATGGACCTCTCTCTGTTGCAGTAAGCCTCGAGGAAGATATCAGGAACAGTTTGAGTTCCCAATCTTCTGCTGTTGTAGTTCAGTTGCCCCTAGGCAAACAAGTGAATGCGACTGTTGGGCGAAGTGTTTTTGAGGTGGAATATGTGCCCCTTTGGGGATTCACTTCGCTGTGCGGCAGGAGACCTGAGATGGAAGATGCAGTCGCAATTGTGCCTCAGTTTCTAAAGATTCCTATCCAGATGCTGGTTGGTGGTCCAGCCCTTGATGGCATCAGTGATTATGTGAGTGAGCAGACTGCTCATTTCTTCGGAGTTTATGATGGACATGGAGGTTTGCAGGTACTTCATTTTTATGTTTTATCTGAATAATTTTCAGCCAAGGTTTTCCATCTTTTAGTCCTGATTAATCTACCTTTTTCTTTCTGGGTTGTTTGTTTTGGAGTATTTTCTTAAAATTTTAGCAAGCAACTTATAAAAGAAAAATTGTACCTCTACAATTTCTTTTACTTATTGAGTTGTTTTGTTCATTTTTAGGTTGCAAATTACTGTCGAGAGCGTGTTCATTCGGCATTGGCTGAGGAAATAGAGTGCGTCAGGGATCACTTAACTAATGGCAATTTAATGGATGGTTGCCAAGAATTATGGAGGAAGGCATTCACAAAGTGCTTTGTTAAGGTTGATGCAGAAGTCAGCGGCAAATCCAGCACTGAACCTGTTGCCCCGGAGACAGTTGGCTCTACTGCTGTTGTTGCCATGATCTGTTCATCACATATAGTTGTGGCAAATTGTGGAGATTCTAGAGCAGTTCTTTATCGTGGAAAAGAACCCATTGCACTTTCAGTGGATCATAAGGTAGAAACCTCCTACTGAGCATCTACATGATTGAAGTGTGTTAGTTTTTTTAATTTCATTTTGGTTAATCATGCTTTGGCAGCCAAATCGGGAAGATGAATATGCTAGGATCGAAGCAGCCGGTGGAAAGGTGATTCAGTGGAATGGTCATCGTGTCTTTGGTGTTCTGGCAATGTCGAGATCTATTGGTAAGAAACTTTTTCGTAGCCTCTTTTTGATATTATATTTACCTGTAAAAAGGGCTTGATTTGTTTGTTTGATTTTTTCCTGTTCCCTTGGTCTCCCACTTTAGATGGGACTTAAATTGCCGACTTTTTTCTCTTAACATGATCATGATGTTGAAGAGCTAACCTGTGGAGGAAGTCTGCATATCGATATGGATCTAATGGCTGTACTCAGCTTGTTTAGTTAGGAAAATAAATGTGATCCTATCCTAGCAAAATGTCCCTTTACTTGCTGGCAATAAGTTGGAGTTCTTGTGATGATAATCTCTATCTTTGATCCAGTCTCTCCTTCTTTACATGTTTAGGTTAAAAGTATGTCCAAAAAATTGATATAGAACTCTTTCTGTGTTGAATGTTGAAAGTAGAAACCATCCAGTGCTATATCAAAGGTCCATCAAAATTTATGAGCTTATGTTGTAATAAGTGTCTACTGTTTACCTGTGACCCCAGACTTTATTTGGTCTTAGTCTTGTTATTCTTTTTTTAATCTCGTCTTGCGAAGACAAGGACCGCTAGATATTGTCCTCACTCTTTGGAATTGACTTTGTTCTTGCTCCACTCTGTTAATTGAGCATCTCAACTCTACAAATTTTCTTAGGATTCTCTTCCATGGAGTTCTGTGTTTTAGTCAATGTTGATTGTCTTGAAGGAGTTTATTGGCTTCCTTTCCAGTTATAAATTGATTTTCACATGCTTTTTGGTTGGGAGTTCTGATTGGAGGATCATTTGTGCTCAATCTTTCTACTCTGAAATATGAAATTTTATATTCATTCAGGATTCTGCAATGCTAGAACTTGACCTAAGGTCATAAAATGACCATGAATTGACACAATCTAGTGGTCAGATAGATGTGAAATCCCCAAACAGATATGTGTGCTACCTGATCGATTACTGAGTGGGACTATCTTTTTGGGCTGTAGGTGATAGATACCTGAAACCTTGGATCATCCCAGAACCAGAAGTTATGTTCGTTCCCCGAACAAGGGAAGACGAATGCCTTGTTTTGGCAAGTGATGGTTTATGGGATGTGATGACAAATGAGGAGGCATGTGATTTGGCTCGAAAGAGATTACTTCTATGGCACAAGAAGAATGGGGTCACGCATCTTCCCAATAGGGGCGAGGTGGTGGACCCCGCAGCTCAAGCGGCAGCTGAGTACCTCTCCAAATGTGCTCTCCAAAAGGGAAGCAAGGACAACATCACAGTGATCGTTGTAGATTTGAAAGCTCAAAGGAAGTTCAAGAGCAAGACATGATTCGTATACTGGCTTCTTAATATTGATTCTTGTTCTTTGACTGTAGTATATAAAGCTGCGTAAGGTCGGATAAGGTTAGCCCCTATGTTTTTACCCCCGGGCTTTACGATTTACGAGAGTATTGTTCTTAATGTACTGCGGGAACATGCTCCCTTGCTACACACTGCCTATTACTGGCTTCTGTACATGGCAGCTAATATTGGTTGTAGTGACTGAGATCGTGATGACCTCGCTGTTTTGACATTGCGAGCAATTACATTCATCATAGTTGGGTAGATCTGGAGGGTTCAACGAGGACTTTGTGTTATGTTAATAATGCGTGGTACATGAATTGAAAGAACAATTCTGATGCTGAGAAGTAGCCTGAAATTGGCGGATACCTCTTCCCAGAGTTTTCACGATCTTCCATGTTCACAATGCCATACTTTTAGGTTACCTTGCGAGTGCAGAGAAAGATAAGCTCAACTAGTTAATTTTTTCGATGTTTTAGAGGTGCTCATCTGCAATAGGACACCATATTAAGTTTTCTTGCAGTGCAAGCCATAAGAGAGTACTCATAGACTGTTGTATTACTGGATTTAGGTAAAGAAATGGGCAATGATAGTTTCATTATCCATTCATCACTGGCTAATCAAAGGGTAAAGAGAAGCACTGGGCTCGGCTGGACTTGATAGAATTTATCTCATTCCTCCAGAGGATATACGTTCGAGACTGGCAAATTTTACGCTTTGGGGGTAGTAGCAGAATGGATTGAACATTCAGACACTTGAAGCATGAGCATGTTTATTACATTCGCAAATACTGAGATAAGTTAAGCATAGACAAGTATGAAATATCACTTTACATGTTTTCCTTACAAACCATTAAGCATCAAACCATAAAAAAGAGAATCCTAGCTCTACCCATATAACAGCTCATCAAGCGTCTCGTCAATATTTTCTTCGTTCTGAATGCTTTGAACCCAGTGTGCACTGATGTTCACCCGCTCGATGCTCTGCTTCAGTGTCCTTGCAATGGAAGGCTGCGAGCGGGTCGCAAAGAAGTCCTCCACTTCCCTGGCTTTCTCAAATGATGCAAACTAGACAAATGATGAAAAAGCAGGGTAACTCAAGGAATTGACCACGTTCGTTGCATAACGACAGACAGAGGGGAAAAATACCGTATCGAAGAACATTAACATGCGGTCCTAGAAAACACACAACTTTTGCCATGAGTACAGAGCTAACTATTCGTTCGCTTTTACTGAAAAAATCCTTCCCCCTTTTAAGATGTTTGAACCCACACGAACCCACACGGGCGCGCAAGTGATGGGATGACATACCGGTGAGACAATTGAACTGACAATCCGTCTGATGAGAACCCCAGAACCCCATGTTTTTGCAATGTACTCCCAATTTTCCTGCAATCAATGATTGATCTATTAGAGAAGAATGCCACATTAGATAAGGCAGAGAGCATAAAATATTATAAGGCAAAAGCAAAAACTCTTGAAAAACCAGAAGCAGCAACAAAAAGAATAGGAGAAGTTACAAATGCTCTCAATTCTTCGTTTCAATTGTAGTTTTTGCAATAAGCCAAAACAATCTTTGTTATATCAGCTCAAATCCAAGGAAAGCATCATTGGCTCGTTTAAGTAAGATAAATAAGAAGTCAATATGGTCCGCTGGCATTAATGGAATTACCTTCAGCCAATTCCAAGCGGTTTCGCGTCCTTCCCAGCAAACTGCAAGCCCAAAGACAGCATCTTGACTGCGAACCTAATTAACAGCAACGGCGTGAAACTTTAGTTTCTCCCTTTATGATCAAACAATAGATGAACTGAATAAAGGAAACTTCAAGGAACTAACATGACATATGTATGTTCAACTAGTACACAAGCCAGAGTACCTCAGAAGACAGTATGAAGCCGAGCACTTCAAGGATGATATTTGGATCTGGACAAGAGGCCAATGACTCTACAGAGACAAAAAAGGGGAGACTTTAGCAAGATGAGTAGCAGACAGTTGCAATACTCGCCCAAATGACATCTAAATACCTAAAATGCGAGTTTTCTCCTGGCTCAGGTCAGTCTCTCTGTAGACTCTCAGCAAAGATTCAAAACCTGATCGGTTTGATGCATTCGCGGTTTGCATCACAGCCACATAGGCTGCCTGTAAAATCAGGTAAAAGAATGCATGCAGAGGCTGTAGGACATGAAGAAATGCAAAGCAACAGAAAATGCATCAGATTGCACTACCTTTCGGATGTCAGGAGAAAGGAGAGGTGTGCTCCTGTCATCTAAGAATGCATGAAAGCGCCTGCTTGCTTCCCTCAGTGTGGGTTCATCTCCGAACTCTGCTAGGGCGGTTAAAATTTGTCCTCTCAACATAGCATCTAAATGACTCTCACCCTCTTTGGCCTCCCAACCAAGCTTCCTGCCACGAAAATGCAACAAAAAAGCTAATGACTGAGCCTCTCTTTTTCACAATCACAACTTGACAAAATTTTTAACAGAAAATGATTTCTTTAGAACATTAGGTAGTCTAAAATCTAAAACTTCACTAAGAGTCTATCAAAGGCTGAAAGTATCTCTTGAAAATTTGACATCACTTAAGCAGGCTTCTCACTACACATCCAAAGAGAACTAGACAAATTAATCTCGACACAGATCATCAAGATAGTTTTTCCGGCTAATACATCATGAAGTAAAGGTTGAAAAGAAAATTATCACGAGTAAGTTTCAGCATAAATTCAGCAGTCTTCCAGTAAGAGAACCCATCTTATAGTTAATAGACATCCGGGTAAAAAATTGGTATGTCCTTCCAATTTCTTGAAATGAATTTAATTTACCTCGCCAAAGAAGCTTCTTCTTTTTGGTTTATTTGTTTTCATGATGTAAGAGCTGTAAACATGTAAATCCAAAATTCTACCTACAAGGCTATGCTAGATGCATGAGAGTAGCTAGACTTACTCTGCAGCGTGTTGGAAAAGAATGATGAAAAAATGTTTTATGGAATCCACCAATTCAGGGGTAGCATCTGCAGCAATTCTTGCAATTTTGTAACTTATCTGCCAATGAAGAGAGTAAAATCAGTCACGAATATATCATCTCAACAAAAACCCATAGTAAGATTCTCTCCTAATCCAAGTTCAGACAATATATATATATATATATATAAAGTGAGATATATATATATATATAAAGTGAGAGTAGAGTTATAGCTGAACATACACTTATCAAATTCGATAACACAGTATAATCAAGTTCTTCTCCGTAAACCGCCAATAAAGTGAGCAAAGAAGTTAAGGACTGCTGGCGAGCCATACAAAGAGCAAAGGAATCATCCAGTATACCTGTTACAAGCATGATACAAGTTGGTTAGCCTGAATTTTAGGTTAAGTAGAGAGATGAAAAATGGGGGTGGGCGGAAGATGTTGGAATTTTGGAAGAAATAATAAAGTTACCAAATCTGTCTGTTGCAGATAACATTTTAGTCTCTATGGCATATCTTAGCTTGGCTTGAAGATCCTCGTCGTACTTTACCCTATAGAATCCCGTCTGGTCGACATTTACTTTTATCCATGCTTCATTTTCCTCTAAATCAATAGATGCGGATTTTGTTTCCAACAGAAAACTTTGGCACGCATCATATGAGCCACAACAAAATATTATTGGCACAATCCACTGTCCATCCCCATGGGAACCGCTTAACAAAAATTGTGACTGCCATTATTATCAAAGTCATGTCAGTCTGCAGCTGGTTCGCTGTATCAAGATTGGTAGGTAATGTACAAGACCCAAAAAAAAAAAAAAAAAAAAAACTTGAAGGAAATATAACATTTTAGAACCTGTTCGAACTCTAATTTGTTATCTTTGATTTTGACGGAAACCACAGGGTATCCTTTCTGCTTGGTCCACGAATTCATTAGCTTGTTCACGGGTTCACCTGATCCCTCCTCGAGTGCAGTCCAGAGGTCCTCTGTCTTTGCATTTGAGCAGGCATGCCTCTTTATGTACGAAGCTAGTGATCTCTATTTTTACAAAAAGATGTCCGTGTTAAATCTTCGAGAAAATCCAATACAAGCAATGTCTGCAACGGAAGTGTATTATACACAGCAAAACATGGCAGAAGAACGTTCGCATCAATAATAATTCAGATAGATGATAATTTAATTTGCGAGTTCACTGTGTGAACCAGTAATTCAATAAGTTAACCAGAAGATATGATAAGATAAGTTGGAGAATCTTTCTTATTTCACTTGTACAATTTAATCTCATCAACTGGATTCTGTTATATTCCAAATCAATCAAACAGTAGTCTTATCAAGCCATAGTGCATTTGCGGACTGGGGGGCTGTAAAGGCCAGTTGTCAAAGGATAACATTGCCTTAAGCAGTAAATTGCAAACTTGAGTGCTCTGACATTTAAGTAGCGCGTAAATTATAGAAAGTATCATGAAAATTTTGAACCCGAGCTTAAGTTGAGAGTATGTCTAAATGAAGGCTTTGTTTAGGCAATAATACCAAGAAAAAGACGCCAATTCCAAGCGATTTAAGTACCTCATCATCAATTTTATAGTCTCATAAGGTGAGCACAAAAAAGTGAATCGCAATCCAGCTCAAGTTAAGCATCCAATATCAGGTCTACTAATTAAATCAAGTTCAGAAATTTCACTACATTGTTTCTGCTCGAGTCAGTGAAACTGCTAGTAAAGCTTTCGAGATGCAGATTTCTTCCTCAGCATCATGTCGAGAACTAACTTATTCTCTTGATTAAATTACATGGCAGAAGACCATACACTTTTATCTTGGAGAACTCCTCAACATTCCTTAAAGAAAGGCCGTCTAGTCAGTTCATTCTCTTTCTGATTCTATACACAAATTTCACACGTCATCTACACGAACTCTCCAGACAATTACTGAGAGATCATCATAAGCTGAAAGGTGAAAGAAGTACCTGAAAACATTCAGCACCAAGATATCTCTGAAGCATCCGGATCACAGATGCACCCTTTGTATAGCTTATTGCATCGAAGATTTCATCGATCTCGCCAGCATGGTTAATCTCCACCTGAAGGGGAAAAGTTTCTTCAATTCAAGGACTTCCATATATCTTTAGAAAAGGAAAAGAAGTTTTTGCTTACCTCGATTGGGTGTGACTCAGCAAGCTCATCCAGTCTCAGCCCTTCAACAGATTCTTGAAGGAACTGAGTCCATGATTCCCACTCAGGAAAAAGGCGATCAGTAGCCAAATAGCTCACCTAAGCCAAACACATATCATATAAAGCATGCATGATTCCATACACAAAGCAAGGTCACTTACCCAAGTAGCAAACCCCTCGTTTAGCCACAGATGAGTCCACCACTCCATGGTAACAAGGTTACCGAACCACTGGTGAGCCAGTTCATGGGTAACAACTATTGTGACCTTAAAGAAGCCAGACAAAAGTGTCAAACATTTATGCAAATTGGTGACTACTGTGAGATTTTGTGGGACTATTATTAATTATTTTAAAAGCTTAAGTTGTTAGATGAATGTGTTTTTTAATATTTAATTGTTCTAATACTCTCCCCCACGCTTAGTTTGGTCTTTTTACCTAATACCAAGAGTGGACATATTTAATTGGGGAGGTAAATGGGACCTGAAAAAATTTAAACTTAGAACCTCCAGCTCTGATACCATGTGGAATTTAAAGCTTAAGTTGTTAGATGAAGATATGGTTTAACATTTAATTATTCCAACAACCACACATATGAAACTTTCCAACTTTGAACAGCCAAACTGGATATTGAAATATAGTCAACAAATTGTAATTTACATTACCCTCTGCTTGTTAGCTGCTGCCGAGTGCTGCTCATCATAGAGTAGAGCTGTTTCACGATAAGTAACTAAACCATAATTTTCCATGGCACCATAAGCAAAATCTGGGATAGCAATCATATCCAGTTTCGGAAGAGAGTATGGCACAGCAAAGTATCTGGATTTCGTTCAATTTAGTGATAGTCAACTACAGATAATGATCGTAAGTGCTCAGAATATTAGAGTACTGACAAATGCAATTCACTTAGAGTTAAGCGGGCGGGAACTAACAGACATTATATAAGTCTGATAAGGACATACTCTCGGTATAATTCAAGCGTCTTGACAGCAACATTTAGGGCAAATTTTCCCTGATTTTGCTTCCCGACTTGACAGTATACCCGCACCTTTACTCCTGCAAAGGCAATGAGGCAGATGTAAGAACAACTGGGCAAAAACAAAAGGCGAAAAAAAAAGAAAAAGTCCTTTCTTGTGCACAAGATTTTCCACACTAATCACTAGATAAACGGAATTTCTTATGAGAGCAAAGCAATAATTAGTGATTTTACCATCAGATGTATGATCTTCAACATAGTCAAATAACCCAATGACAACCGCGACCAAGTATGTCGACATGATGGGTGATTCTTGATAAAAAACCGTCTTAACGTGTCCTTCCACCTTTTCATCAACCATGGGCATGTTGGAGAGAGCTACCAGATCAGCCGGCACATCTAAAGAAATTTTGAACGTCGCCTGTCACACCATTCCGCAAAGTCAAGTGAACGAATCGTGTAACATCGATAGATGCCCACCTAAAACATTACACTCCAAGAAGTACAGACAGTATTTAAAGTCAGATCATTAAAGAGACTGGCAACCTCATATAGACCAAACTAGCGGAACTATTGAGGGTGTATCAATATCCGAGGAAAAGAATGACACCTCCCTCGAAGGTTTGTACCGCCATTATAGGCATGGGAAGATCGTTAGGACAGTTGCACATAAACCACTCCTGTAAAGGAAAGATAAGAACCTTGCATGCAGGCTCATCCCAACATGGAAAGCATCGCCGAGCATCAACTGGCTCAAACTGAGTAACGGCCATATTCTTCTTCTCTCCATTGTGCTCGTAAGTACTGCATAGAGTGCATTAGAACTCAAGTGAGTGAATTTGGCTGTCCACGACTAATAAGGTCATACGTGTGCTTTTAAATAAAGATTTGGTGACAATACTAGCAGTGCTAACATCTCATAATCCAGTAATTCATTCAAAAAACTAATGAAGTGGCATATCTTACAATTGGTATGGAAGTACCTCTAGTCAATGTACAGCGGCTAGGCATAATAAATTCAGAAACAGTAATAGAAGATGCATAGTGATGTCCTAAATGATGCAGGGCAGACAACCAACGAAACTTTTGAAAGAAAAAGGAGCAGAGGAAGCAAGTGGTTGCATGAAGCTTCGTCTTCATTTGGTCAAATAGCATGCAAATCCAATTGCTTCACAATCCCTGTTGCACAACCAAATAATGCCGAACATCATCATGTTCTGTGTTTCCTAGAAAAAATTACCTTCTGTAGAACCCTTTCATCTTATCATTAAGAATTCCGTCAAAACCGATAGCCAAAACTCCAATCCCAGTAGGCAGAGTCTCGGGGAACTCCAAAACCAATATCTCATCTTCCCCAACCAAGTCAACTTTACAAGGCTCAAACACCTGCTCAGCATTTCAATGTCGTCAACTCACTTTGCACCATCAGATCCTCTACGTACCAGTTAACACAAAATAAGATAGAAACGAAAATCTCAAAACTCGACAACCAGCTTTCACCATTGGCCAACCCATAATCTCAATTTTTTTTTCACATAAAATTGCATTCAGCATTAGAATTAAAAATATATCAAAATTCATAGATAATTAGAAAGAGTAAAGCAAACACGGAAAAAAAAAAAAAAAGATATCGAGGAGCCTGAGAACACATATGCATCGTAAATAAGGATTTTAATGGGCATTAAAATGGGTGGCTATGAATTTTCATAGACTGTGTTAAATATGAATGTATTTCTATTAATACGGGTTGAACCGGGTATGGACCGGCTAAGAGGTACTAGGTTTGTATTGTATATAAATCACTCAAAACGAGTTAAATGGACTGGACATTTTCGACCCGACTTGCTTATTAGACTGACCTACTTTTAAGAGACTGGAGGTACGCAAAGTTGTATGCTTTGCTTTGGATGAGTAATTCACGACTAAAAACCAAGTGATGGCTTCTAACAGAATCAGCTATTGCGAATTCTCTCTCAACCGAAGCCTAGATACGCATCGCGGAAAGGAAAATGAGATGCGATTCTACATCACTAACCTTGGTGACGAATCGTTCAAGTTTCGGAAAGCTAAAAAACCAGGTCCACAGTCGTTGCCACCATTGCCACAGATAATTCAGAACAGCCGAAGGGAAGAGAGAGAAAATCATTGAAGATGACGATGGTGCTGAACCGAGAGCCGGACTGGTTCTTCCTGGAGCCGGCCTCAAATAGGAGGAGAACGCTTTGTGGGTGAAGGAAACAGTCTCGTTCTGGATCGACAGGTCGGCGGCGTTGAGGACGATGAATTTGGTCTCGCTGACGATGTTGAGGTCGATGGCGACGGAGCCGGAGAATTTGCAGGTGGCGAGGTCGGGTTTCAGCCTTATGTCGTATCGCTGCGGTGACGCGAACTTGGGGAGGCGAGGTTGGCCTTTGAATTGCTCCATTTCTGCGTTGTTGGATACTTTGCAAGGCGACGTCACAGCTCAATCTCTGCAGTCTCCCTCCCTCCCTCCCTCCCTCTCTCTCTCTCTCTCTCGATCGAGAAGTGAGCGAGGAAGAAGACGAGCGAGAGAGGAGATTTATAACGTTAGTTTTGCATTTGAAAAATTTCTTCTTGCATGGCTTGTACGTGAGAAGTTACGTGAGTTCGTGTGTCTTCATGTTGTCTTTCTTGTTCATTGGTACCTATTTTCTACGTTGACATATTTTAATTTTTGTTACACAATCGTCGTTAATAATTTATGATATGGACTTTAAATAATCAAGCTAAATTATATGTCATTTTAGAAATTTAGTTTGCTTGTTATCGTGGATTAAGAGGATAATTATGGTAATGTATCGGTTTTGTTAGAATTGTCAATTAGTCATCCGTTTTATGCTCTACTTGGACTTTCAATGAACAAGGAAAATGTAGACTTATGATTTGCGATAACATTGTACGGATAAATTCCACCCCCCCAACACAAAAAAAAAAAAAAAAAAAAAAAAAAAAAAAAACTTACCGGTCGCCATTGAATTATTTTTCTAACGTAGGTGTTCTCGATGACACAATGGGTAATTAATCTTTCTAAAGAATATGGCCCCGCGAGCAAAAGCAATAAAAGGAGTTAAATAGTCAGCAACTTTAATTTAAAGAATGATTCACTGAGGAATGAGAAGATAGGGAATAAATGCAAAAGAAAATTTGATCTCTTTCTTGAGGAGTTTGTGTTGCTTCTTATTGGACGGAGCTAGAATAAGTGAAAACTAGCACACACTCAAAGCACTAGATGTTAGATGCTCTTGCTCAACTTGCATTTTGAGTCTTTAAAGAAAGCGGCATATATTATTCTATTGTCAGGTCAAGATTGCAATGCTTAATTAATCAATCTTTTAATTATAAAATCATTTTTGACCTAAGCCAGCCTTCAATGTGCAAATTTCAATAATAGTAAACTCTGTCATTCATCATCTTAAGGACCGCATCATCCTTTAAGCATGTGAAGCCATTGATGTATGCACTCATGATGCTCTCATGGTAGGTTTCTTTCAACTCGGTATGCAAAAGAGTCCCCTCTAGTTTATCACAACCTTTCAAACACAAATAAGGATCCTTATTGATTTGCTTCTCTGATACACCCTTAAATTTATCAGAAGTATCGCAACATAACTAAATTCTGAGCGCAATGAAATGGGCCGAATCTACGGTAAATTTTATGAGATTACCTCATTTCCATACATGCCATTTGACTAAATTCAACAAAGTCATAGAGTTGGTCATTCGATTTCTTGCCATTAACTGAATAAACCCAAAAAGATGTAAGATGAATAGTATAGGCAATCATAATTCAGTGGGTAGTACAAAACTTTTCTAACTAGATCAAGTAACCTTACGCACATTTATAAAATAATATCATAACTCAATTATCTCATATCCAATATATGATACACTTACAAAATTAAGATGAGTCATATCACTTCAACTTAACTATATAAGAGATATTCATTTAATCGATAATATCTAAACATGCATTAATGGTCTAGTCTATTAATCAATCCTACAGTCATTATCCAATTGAGATCACACTTAATGCTCGTGACAAAGGAGACTAAGACACTCATTGGCAGTATCTACATCTATATTAGTCGATAGCTTGGTTCATAAAGATATTCTAAAAACAATATGTATAGTCAACCCCACCATGGGTTCTAATCTTAGCTACATGAGCATAATCCATAAACATTATCCTCCAATAATTCCCAAATCAAATTCATAAATTCATCTTATAAATCATAATACATTTCATAAGTTATTTCAAAATTTATTTCATAAACCAAGTTCACAAATAAGAATATATATATAACACTCTTACGCGGCACATTCCCTATAAAGTTTCTCAAATCATTTACAAATACCAAAAATTAATAAATGCCAAATCTACATTTTATGCAACAGATCTACTTGTAATAACTCATAATATATCAAATCTTCATCACTTTCGGCACACGAGTCTACATATTCGTTGAAGAAACAGACATAACTCACTTGGGAAAATCTAAACCAAATCACAAAAGTCTTCTCAAGCCAATGAACTCAAAATCCTATCAATTAAGTTAAAAATGATATCAAAATTAAGCAACAAGCTAATTTAATTATTACTTGACTAAACTAAGTTCATCCACCGCAAAACAACTTCTACGCACCGTGCCATCCATGAAACTTGCCCATAGCGGGCATTCAGTGCTGTCTACTATGCGTAACTTGTGTGCGAAACTCTAAAAGTTCTTTTGGACCAACTTGTAATTCGGAATTAATTTCTAAGAAGCATCATAGATACACAATGCCCCAAACTATCATTTCTATATAATTTTACATTTTAATGATTTCTTAATGGAACATTGCAGTTTGGAATTCACATAACTTTGAATTTAAGCTTTAGGGTCCGTTCGTTTCGCGGAAAATATCATATTTCTAGAAAATATTTTCCTAGAAGTCATTTTCCAGGAAAATGACTTTATTTTTCTGGTGTTCAAAACCAAACCTCGAGTGGAAAATATTTTCCACCATTTGTTAGCTAATTTAATTGTTTGGGAAAAATTATCAATTGAATTTTAATATTTTTAATTGACCAAAAAATTAGTTTTATTTTTTATATTTTTTTAAAAAGAAATTTTAATTATTTGTATTTTTAAAAAATCGAAATTTTTATTATTTTTTATTATTTCTTTCTTTTTCTTTTCCTTCCTCCTTCCTCCTCCTTCTTTCTCCCGGCTCCTCTTTCCTCCGCCGCCGCCTCCTTCCTCCTCCTTCTTCCTCCTCCTTCCTTCGCCACCGCATGCCTGACGATGGTCGGTTGCTTGGTGGCCGACCAAGACCTGATTGCCAGATCCGGCGAGCTGGGTGAGGCTCGGTCAAGCTTGCCAAATTTGGTGAACCTCTGGCAAGCTCGGGCGAGGCCCGAGCCCCGCCCAGCTCGCCGGATTTGGCTAGGCTCGAGCTTCGCCTCAGGCCGGCAGGGCTCTACCGCGCCGGCCTGGGGCGAGGCTCAAGTTGGCTCGTGGCCGGTCACCGGCCGCCGCCGTGGCCGGCGATCGGCCACCAAGGAAGAAGATGAAATGGAAAAAAGAAAAGAAAAAAAAGAAAAAAAATTAAAAACTCGATTTAAAAAAAACAAAAAAGAAAAAGAAAGCATAAATGTGTTGGTGAAAAGAAACAAGTGGAAGAAGTTATGGAAAATGTTTTCCTCTTCTCAAAAGAGGAAATCATTTTTCACAATCTTAAGAGGAGATTTTCCATTGACCAGAAAACATTTTCTTTGACCATCTGTTTTCCGCCATTCGAACACCGAAAATTCCGGAAAATATTTTCCTGGAAGTTGTTTTCCGCAAAACGAACGGACCCTTAGTTTCGAAAATTCCTCTGATTTGATGAAAGTAGAGCTTGAATCCTAATTGGACATTGCGAATCGAAAATATCTAACTCGTCAAAAGGTCTGAGGCATGTAAGTGCAAATTTTCCACCCTTTTCTCTTCAGTTTCCGCTCCCGTTGAAAGCCTCTCTCTTTCCTCTTTCCTCTTATCTCTCGATCATCCCTTTCCTGCGGAGCATAAGGCCAAATTAGATGGGCTTTGGGCTGGGTTTTGTTGGGCCCCATTTATTACAAAATTGGCATATACCTCTTCCCCAAATTTTTAAGCTCTTCCATGTTCACAAGTGCGGGGAAAGGTATGCTTTGCTAGTAAATTTCTTCAATGTTTTAGCAATGCTCATTCGCAATAACACCCCATATGAGTTTTCTCATAGTGAGAGCCATAAGAATTAGGTTATTGGTTTTGGCAATATGACAATGTTTGCTTAGCCATTCATGTCTTACTCATCAAAAGGTAAAGAGAAGTATTTGACTTAGCTAGACTTAATGTGATTTGCTCGTTCCTCGAGAAAAAGAATGTTTGAGAGTAGCAAATCTTGCCCTTTCAGACAATGGAGGAATGGGCTTGTTTATTGCATTTGCAACTATTGAGGTAAGTTTAAGATAGGCACATATGAAATGTCACCTCATATGTTTTGCGGACAAACAGTTAAGTGTCACGGTCCATGATTCTCCCATACCCATGAACCCTTGGGAGCAAAGCTTGGGGTTATTAAATGAAGAGTGGGGATGCAGAGATGACAAACACAACTGTTTTGTGAGAGTGACATCAAGATGGTTAATGTTAGGAGATATAGAATAGAAGAATTATGCTACTTAGGAACTTTGAAGGCGGGGTTGGCCCCCGTTTATAAACTGATCAGGAGTTGATACTACTCTCTTGATGAGGTCATGGCAATCCGAAACCAATTATTGAGCCTAAAGAGATCTATTGTCTCGCTTGACGAACTAGATGCTTGAGCTAAGCTGCACATGATACAATCTCATATAAGGAAGCTATTTGCCGTATTATTCGCTAGAACAATTATAGAAGGAAGGTTAGCCTAGCGAATTTCACTTACCAGGAGCCGCATGGGTTATTCCGTTGCCCAAAAACTACCGAGTTGTGACAAATGATATCAAAGTCGAGATCCCTCCAGTAGGTGGGTGATTTAGGGGAAAGCTTGTGGTCTTCCTGGTCTTATGAGGGCGAAGAGTGATTGCTGGGGTTAGGAGGGCTCGAACAACTTGCAGCTCTCTTCTAGTTCTAGGATGGCAATGGGGGCACAGGAAGGAACCGAATTGCTTGTTGGGTGGGCATAACGTTCTTAGATCAACTGGCAAATTTCAAGAGGAGGTCTGTGATCACATTTCCAACAAAATGGACCCTCCATTGGCTTGCTGAGATCAGGAGGAGCTTAGTAGGCGAAAGAATGTGTTGCCACAGTGGTGCAATTGGCTAGGGGTGCCACACTTGTCGGCAAGCACAAATTACTGGAGGTTCGCGAACGATTTTGATCGTGGAAAGCAACTAATGGAGTGGAGTGGCATGCTCTATTGGGCAAGCATTGCTACCTATGTAAGTCCTAGGGAGTGGATTGATGATTAGGGAAACGCAAAGAAGTGACAAAACAGCTCGTAATGAAGGAGTTGCGGAATTGAGTAGGGGAGTTTGTCACGGTCCGTGATTTTCCCATATTCGTGAACCCTTCGAAGTGAAGTTTGGGGTTATCAAGTGAAGAGTGAGGATGCAGAGATAATTAACATAACTAGTCCGTGGGAATGACGTTAGGACGATTGGTGTTAGGAATTTTAGGATAGAAGGATTATATTACTTGGTGAGGTTAGCCTCCCGTGCATGAATTGGTTGGGAGTTGATGTCGCTCTCCTAATGAGGCCATGGTAGGCTGATGCCAATTGTTTAACCTAAATAGATATGTTATCTCGTTCAATAGACTAGATGCCTAAGCTAAGCTGAGTGTGGTACAATCTCGTATAAGGAAGCTATTTGCCGTACTGTTCCTTGGACCCATTATAGAATAAAGGATGACTTGGTGAATTCTGCCCAAGTGCCACAAGGGTTATTTAACGGCCAAGGAACTACCGACCCGTGACACAAGTATCAAACTATTAAAAAAAGAGAATCCTAGCACTTCTTGTATGCTAACTCCTTCACTGTCTCGACAAGATATTCCTAGTTCTAAATGCATTGAACCCATTGTGCAGTGATGTTCACCCACTCAATGCTCTATTTCAGTGTTCTTCCAATAGAAGGCTTCAAGCGGGTTGTAAAGAAGTCCCCCACTTCCTTGGCTTTCTCAAATGATGTAAATTGGAAAATTAATGAAAATGTAGGGGAGCTCAGAAATTAAGTGACAATATTAATAGTGGTAACATCTCATAATATAGTATGGAACTACCTCTAGTCAATGTATAGCAGATAGGTGTAGATTCAAAAATAGTAATAGAAGATGCATAGTGATGTCCTAAATGATGCGGGGCTTGGTCTTCATTTGGTTTAATAGCATGCAGAACCAATTGCTTTAGGATCCCTGCTCCACCATCAGATAATGCTAAAGATCATCATGCTCTGTGTTTCCTAGAAAAAAAAAAGTTACCTTTTGCAGAATCCTTTAGACTTATCATTAAGAATTTTGTCAAAACCCATGGCCAGAACTCTAGGTAGCGTCTTGGGGACCTCCAAAACCAATATCTCATCTTCCTCAACCAAGTCAACTTTACAAGGATCAAACACTTGCTCAGCATTTCAATCTCGTCAAATCACTTTTATCCCACCAGATCCTCTATGTACCAATTAACACAAACTATAAACTACAATCTCAAAACTAGACAAGAATAGCCACCATGAGAGGCCTTGGGCTTCTGGTTGGTTGAGAGATCGTAGGTGGAAGCCAATAGGTAGCATGCTACCTATGAGGGCCATCCTTGGTATTCTCCCAACATGGTGCTTTGTGAACTGTATTCCTTATTTTAACGTGCCGGTGCTTATATGCCTCACATCCCTCCAATTGGTTGTGAATATTTTTCTTCCCCACTGACCAAGGAATACCAATGATTTTACACTAAAAAAAAGGTGAACGTTGATAATTGTTCACTTCAAATCATTCCTACACCAGGTTCTTGTTGGAGAGTCATTAAATGTGTGAGCCAACCCATAATCTTAATATTTGTTTCTTCACATTAAATGCATTCATCATTGGAATTAGAAAATATATTGAAATGCAAAGAAATTAGAAAGGGTAAAGCAAACATATAAAAATAAATAAATAAATAGCTAAGAACATATATGCATCGTAACTATGAATTTAATGGGCTTTAAATGAGTTGGTACAAATTTTCATAGATTGGGTTTCATAATATGTATTTTAATAATATGAGTTGAGTCATATATGAATAGACCATCGGATACTAAATTAATAATGTATATAAACTCGTCAAAAAATAGGTTATTTGATCATTTTCGATCCGACTCACTCATTGATGGCTTTATTTCAAAGAACACCCAAGGCATGCAAAGTTGCATGCTTTGCTTTAGATGAACAATTCACGACTAAACCTAGTGATGGCTCCTACAAAAGTTAATTACGGCGAATTCTCTCACATCCGAAAACCTAGATGTTAGGCGCGTACAAAAAAATAAAATAAAATCGAGAACCACTCTGATTGTCTAGGATCCCGGATCGAGTTTAGGTTGTTCTCATGGGTACGTAAATTAGAACTTGAAACTGGACCATCTCGGTTCTAGCGTGGAACAGACTACCCGAACTATCCGCCTATGCGGACTTCTCAGGACCGGATCGGTACCTATAAATATATATTTTTATAATTTTTGTGTCTCGAAATAGAATTGAAAACCACCTTGTAGGCTTGTACTCCCTTTCCCAGTTTCCTCCCTCTTGCTCTCCCAGTCGCAGCTGTAAAGTCCTCTTTAAAAATGTCATCTTTTTATATCTCTGAATCGAAGGAACACGAGAGACTCCACTCCATCATCTTCTTCCCAATCATGATCGCTTGATCTCCGTGCTAATTCTCCCCAGCTCGAGACCACCCGGGTGGGCGCGATGATGCGGCTGTTCAACAGAGGCGGCAGGGACGATCCCTCCAGCGCCTCGCCGTCGCCGCCGCCGCCGCACGCGCCTTCGCCGTCGTCCTCGCCGGCGTCGCTCACCGGGCCCGCGCGGCCGATCCGCCTCGTGTACTGCGACGAGAAGGGGAGGTTCCGGATGGATCCGGAGGCCGTGGCGGTGCTGCAGCTGGTGAAGGAGCCGATTGGGGTCGTCTCCGTGTGCGGCCGCGCTCGGCAGGGGAAGAGCTTTATCTTGAACCAGGTGAACTTTTATCGATGCGCCATTGTCTCGGCGGTGGATGTGGAGTTTGTCGGTGTTTGGCGATGGCTAGGGTTTGAGCTCTCTCCAGTGTGATTAGGATTCGAACTGCTTGAGCTTCTAATCGCAGTTCTAGAGCGACGAGGGCTGACTTTACTAGGTTTTGTCACTTCATTCTGCTGGGTTTTAAAGTAATGCCTGTGTGCCGAATCCGGATGGGGATGAGTTAGGTGTCATGTTTGATAGTGTTTTATGTACTTTTGAAAGAGGAGTTATGGTGATCATTTGTGTTGCACAAGTGTGAAGGTGAAACACTGTTTTGTAGGCTAATGTAATTTGGCCTGAAATGGATTTGATATGCCTGATCGCTGTGTTTTTTTTTTCATCCCACAAGTTTAGGTCTCATCTAAATAGTAGTTTATTCGTTTCATAATTGAAATTCTGGCAAGCATCTAATGGTGGTGTCACAGTCAGCTTTTGTAAACTCAAATAGCGATTTGAGAGTATGTTTATAGTAGTCTTCATTTGTGACTAGTTAAGGTTTAGTTGTCTTCGTTTGTGGCAAGTCTTCGATTTCTATGCAAGATATGTTAAAGTGGGCTATTACTAACTTATCTATTTAGTGACACGCTCCTTTCTCTGAATGTATGAATTTTTATGGCAAGGTGAGAGCAGAATCATTCTTTGGTATACATTAAGATATAAATAATCTGGAGAATGGTGGACAGTATGCTCTACTAATTGTACCATTGATGACTGGAGCCTGGTTGAAGGTCTTTGTAAGACTGAAAGTCTCCTTTCACTGAATTTATGAATTGTTGCGGTGAGGTGAGAGCAGAATCATTTTTCGAAATATTAAGACAACCAGTTCTGGAGAATGATGGTAAGTTCCATGCTACAGGATCCACTACTAGTTCTATCATTGACAATCAGAGCATGGTTGAACGTTTTGCTAAGGTTGAAGGTCTTGATGACGCAAATGACACTAGAAGTGAAGAAAAAAGATAATTTTCATTCCAAACAGCAAGTTCAGAAATTTTAAGCATCGAACGTTAGATTTCCTACTGCTGCTGCTTTGGATAGTTCCTTATATGACCCCCGAAATAACCTTAAGATGGCACCTAACTATTAGGAATCTCTCATTTTAATGAGATGGAAGTTCTTACAATTGTAGTGCATTTAAGATGTAGGAATTGCTGGCCTATTCAAACATCTGAATGAAAAGCATGAGGTTAATATTATGAGAAGATACTGATGAAGTCATATTGTGGACAATATTGCATAAACAAATAAAGTTATGCCAAATGTGATCAAGACAGAAGTTTCTAATTAAAAATCACTAAGCACAGTAAAACATGTTCTCTCTTCAGCAGCCTACTGCAGGAAAATAAACAAATCAGTCATCTCCTAGATTGTGTTTAAATCTCTTTTTTCTCTAATCTTCTTATTAGTGTGCTAGTTCTTCCATTTGCTGCGATTTCTGCTTTGGTTCTAGTTGTACAATTCTCTATTTTGGCCTGTGTAGATGATCTGGTGAAGGTGCTATGATATTTAATATGATGTTTATTTTGTACTGTAGCTTCTTGGAAAGAGTAGTGGATTCCAAGTAGCATCAACCCACCGGCCATGCACTAAAGGGCTTTGGTTGTGGAGTGCACCGTTGAAGAGAAGAGCTCTTGATGGAACCGAGTATAATCTCTTACTTTTGGACAGTGAAGGGATTGATGCTTATGATCAAACGGTATGCCAAGTTCAGCGAACTGAGAATTACTTTTTGATCGCTGATTTGATTGTTGTAGAATGGTGACATATTGTCCTGTTAGACTTTTTCTTCACCCCAACAATAATTCTTATGGTTGTCCTTGTACTCTTTTTTTCACAGGGAACATACAGCACACAGATATTTTCTTTGGCCGTCCTCTTGTCTAGCATGTTCATCTACAACCAGGTTGGTAAAGTCTTGCAAAGTTATAGTGATATCGCTTTCAAGTCTTAGATGTTTAAGATTTGTTTTATTAGCTTTAGTTATAAGTTGCTGATCATGTCTTAAACTTTTTCCTTTCTCTCAGCTTTATTGCTGCTTTGTTGAAGTAGACTTCAAACTACAGTTTTGCGTCTTCTTACTACCATTTTGCTTGTGTATAACTCGTATTCAGATGGGGGGGATTGATGAAGCTGCACTGGATCGGCTGTCTCTTGTCACTCAGATGACTAAGCATATTCGTGTGAGAGCGTCTGGGGGGAAGAGTGGTGCTTCTGAGTTGGGACAGTTCTCCCCTATCTTTGTTTGGCTTCTGAGAGTAATTTCCCCAAACTATTCTGCTGCTTCTTCTCTGGAAACTGTGATTGTGAATTTAGACTAGGTGATTGTTTGGGTACTGAACTATTGTTTTTGTTGCTACATAATGTAGGACTTCTATTTGGATTTAGTGGAAGATAATAGGAGAATAACACCACGTGACTACCTGGAACTTGCATTGAGGCCAGTTCAAGGTACTGGAAGAGATATAGCTGCCAAAAATGAGGTATCATCTGCTTTTTGTTTTTACCCTTTTAGTGTGAGATCCATGAATAGGAGCTCCCATAAACATTATGCCTGATCTTATTTTAGCCTGGTTTATGTGAGGCAAATGTCCATCTATGATAGTGGCATGTTTCCATAGACAATTGTGTGTTTGTGTCATTCTAGTCATCAGTACTACTTGAACTTGTTTGGTTGCAACTGACCTAACTGTGTGCTGTAATAATTTAGGGTAGGCAAGCAAACATTTATTGGAAGCTTTAGCCTCCCCTCTGCACCCCCAACACCCACCCACCCACACACAAAACAGCTTTGGGAGTAGACGATTGTTAAATAACAAAGTCCTTCATTTCTATTTGGATTGTAGTTAGACCACTTGCTTAGAAACTGATTCATTATGATGGTTAGGCTAAAAGCTCCTTTTGTCATGTTCTAGTTTTAAAGGAATTTAATGTGATGCTTCAGTGCGTCATCAGTTTCTTCTTTGCCTGGTTCCTGCTTGTGTCTATGTATACATCTTTGCTGTGGGGTTACCTGCTAATACTTTTTTAGTGTTTCTTTATGTCGTTAGAGGTTGTAAAAACTTTTAAAGAAATGCTTTCCAGATTCGGGACTCTATTCAAGCCCTATTTCCAGATAGAGAATGTTTCACCCTCGTGCGACCTTTGAATAATGAACGTGATCTCCAGCGGCTTGATCAAATATCAGTGAGTATCTTGTCATTGTTGGGTGTGCTTTTATCTACTTCAGAAAATATTTTTCAGTTTGTAGATTTTAGTTCATGCTTTGTATTTGTGATGTTGGATGCAGATGGATAAACTAAGGCCTGAGTTTAGGTCTGGGTTGGAGGCCTTGACAAAGTTTGTGTTTGAGAGAACAAGACCCAAGCAAGTTGGGACCACTGTCTTGACTGGTCCTGTTCTAGTGGGTATCACAGAGTCTTACTTAGAGGCCTTAAATAATGGTGCAGTGCCTACGATATCATCTTCATGGCAGGTTGGTAATATCTTGAATTTCTTTATGTTTCCAATATAAAAACTTGGTCAGTCTCCCGAACTGGGTTGGATCTGAGTAGGCGTGATAATTTTCTTTAAAGATTTGCACAACAATCTTGAGAAGTGTTAAATGAAACCACCAAGTGACTTCTGTGGCTTTTGCAATTTGTACAACTAGTCTGCCATGTTTAGTCATGATATGGAGCCCTTTGGAATCCCCTTGTGCCCCTATGCCTTTGTTCTTTTTCTATATATTTCTCCTGGGGTCGTTGAGGTTGAGGATTTTTCTCACAAGTTGACTTATGAGTAAATGGGTGTCTGCAATGAAGGGCTCGTTTGATAACATTAAAATTTGAGTGCAGAAATTTAAGTACTGAATATGAAGTGCTAAAGTCTTTTAAGTACTGAAAATGAAAATAAAAGGTTGTTTGATAATAGAAAATAAATTTTAGTAGTATTTTACCAAACATCGAATAGTGAGCATTATTGGAAGGTTTTGGTTATATGATTGGGTAAGGTTTTAATTTCCATGGAATATTGTATCACTTGAGCCATTGAGTAAGGCCTTCCTTACTGCATTAAGTGTTTTTTACACAAAACACTAGTTGTGTAGTTAAATATGATCAAACGCAATTGATGACATTAAGTATTGGAAAAGTATAATTTTCAGAGATTTAATGTGGTTATCAAAACACACCCTAAGAGAAAGAATCCTTTATATTTTGGTGCATTTTTTTTCATCTTTACAATATAAAAAATGAGAAATTATCAGCTCATTAACAAGCCTGGCTATGAATTTTTATAAATTAAAATTAAGGTAATAAAGATGAGCATTTGATTAATTTTGGGCAATACGATGGCATTTTATTGACCAAAATAGTTTTGGTGCCTGACACTGAGATTGCTACTTTACACTTTGTGTCACTAGAAATAGAAAAAATAATCTTTTTCATGAGCTTCTATTAAAGATTTGAGTTGTTTCATATTAATGAGCTAAGGAACTTCTCCACTTTGTCTTGATGACAGAATCCTTTTCATCTTGCAAATTGACATGTCTGTCCTAAATGTATATTTTTCTGTTTATTTCTATAGTGCATTGAGTTAAGTCTAAAATGGTTTTGTCATCTTTTGATAAGAATTATCAATTATTGGCAGAACAAAGCTAAAGAGCTGTCTGGTGCTAATTGTCACTTGTCATTGCTATCTATTGAATGTGCAGTAGTTATGTTTTCACTCTTATTCTACCTCTTATTATTGCAGAGTGTCGAAGAAGCTGAGTGCCGCAAAGCTTATGATTTAGCTACTGAGGTTTACATGTCTACTTTTGACCGGTCAAAGCCACCGGAGGAAGTAAGCAACACTTTGCCAGAGAAATGAATGCTCTATTATGTTTGGTATATTCCTAATTTCAGTTAATGTAGGCTGGCATGAGGGAGGCTCATGAGGAAGCAGTACAAAAATCATTAGCTGCATTCAATGCGAGTGCCGTTGGTGCTGGTTCGGCAAGGAAAAAACATGAGGAGCTTCTCCATAAGTTCTTCAGAAAGGCTTTTGAGGTGGTGCCTTAAGTTACAAAATGCCTACTATTTTTCTGCTGCAATGAAGTGGAATCTTCAGTCCTATTTTTATCATGGGTGGCTCCCAATAATTTGGTTCTATGATGGTTATTACGTTGGGGAAATTATGTCTATGGATTCTGTTTATTCTTTTCCTTTGTGCTTGTGATTTGGTGGTTGCATTGGGTTTGGTGTTGATACGGTTGTTTTTTTTTTTTTTTTTTTTTTTTGGTCAACATTTAGTTTGATTTGCTCCCTTTGATGTGCATTGTAACGTCAGATTTTGGAGATCCATATACCACTAGACATTTTTTTTCTCACAGTATGGGACAATTGGTCTAAGAATTGATCTATGGCACAGAAAGTGCAAAAATTGAGTGGCCAACATATTTGAAAATCTTGTTTACCAGGATTTTGAAAAGCTTAGTCTCAAGTTGAGTTTGATGCGGTGAGAAGATGATGCTGGCATTGGTAGATAAGGTTTAATTGAAATATTTTCTTTTCATAAAAAGGCTGTGGTGTGTTGACTAATTATGGTTAATGAAGATGGTCTATTTTTGTTAGGTTATCTGTTTTCTCTGTACTAGGACCAATAACTTAAGCAATCCCCTCTTGACTAAACTGGTCAATGCAGGATTACAAGAGGAATGCGTTTATGGAGGCAGACTTGCAGTGTTCACATGCTATACGGAGCATGGAAAAGAGGCTGAGAGCAGCTTGTCATACACCTGATGCTAATATTGATAATGTTGTTAAGGTTAGTAGTCATGTTTGATGCTATCTATAAAGGATATTCCTTTTTCTCTTTTCATTCTTTTCTATGTATACCTTATAGTATGAGCTTGAATATGTTGTTTTGTTTGTTTATGAGATCGGGCAATTGTTAACTTATCTTGTATTGATGTCTCATTAGATCAAATTGCTTTTGACAATCAGAGCCTGTCTTATTTTTACAGCATTTGGGCTGTCTTTCAATAATACAGATTTGAAGTTGTCTTTATCTACTGAAAAATAATCTCATAGAATGTAAATGATGGTGAAATCGTGAGGCGGCCATCATTTGTGTGGGGTCTGATCAGTGCCTAGTAGATGTGTTGAAAGGGCAGAAGAGATGAGGGCATTTGGGAAATTATCCATGCTTGTACCAAATGCAAATGAGGTCCAGTTCCAAATGTAGGGGAACTGTGATGTATTGACCATTAGTGCGGACATGGAGTGTGGTATATCAAAGATTATTCTCTATCTAACGCTAAAGTTGGTAGGCTATTTATTGGTTGATCAATCTCATAAAAAGCATGATGAGCTTTTATTTAAATCTGAGTGGCTTTCGAGTTAACCGTTGCAAGCAAGTATAGTAATGCTGGGAGATGAGATTCTCTTCTCTTTGCAAAGCATTTGGTGTGGAACAAGTATAATAGGGGTTTGAAAGGCCACTTTGTATCTATTGCGCAGATCTCTGGTTCTACAATGTCTTAGCTCTTGTTGTGTGATAAGAGTTGCCCATTCTAGATCAGAAACCCCATAATGCTAAGAGATGATTGGATCATCGTCAAAATTTCACTCTTTCAATAGATATTGCATGGGATGACTAGGTGTAGAATTGTGGGACCACTGCCAACAATTTAAAAAGCTTTATTAGAAGAAGGTGCAGTTTAATATTGGAATGGTTTAAAACTCCCTTCACGTAAAGACTGGTGTTTGGCTTAAGATTAAAGCGTGGAAATATATATTGGGGGGCGAATAAGGAATTAACAAAGATTCAAACTCATGATGTTTTGCTTTAATGCTATGTAAAATTTTGTGGAATCACTTCCAACTGGTCCAAAAGGTTAAGCTATTAAATGAAGGTGCGGTTTATATGTAAATGGCTCAACACAAAGTAATCTTGCTTGATAAACATCCTCACCTATGTCCCAAAGTTATATTTCATAGATTTACTGAAATTAACAAATCAAGCCCATATGTCGTAATTTGAGGTCTAAAATAAATGTTACAATTTTTTATGGTTGTTGTGCCCATCATATTTTGGAAAAGTATGGAGGTGAAATAAGAGCATCTTTGATCCCGTTGGCCGAGCAATTCTCATTCATGTACTTCAAGTGAGAGCTAGAGTTGTTGATGTCATTTTGGGCATCATCTTGAGTGTGCTGTATTGATATTTTGCAGGTTCTTGATGCTCTTTTGTCAGAATATGAAGCATCATCTCATGGTCCATCAAAATGGCAAAAGCTTGCCATGTTCTTGCAACAAAGGTTTTCCCTTTATTCTTTTAACCTGTTTTCCAAGTTTTTTATCTCCATCTGTATCCTTACTGCTTTCAAACTACTCAGCTTGGAAGGCCCAATACTAGACCTTGCGAAAAGGCTAATTGATCGGGTCGGATCTGAGAGGAGTTCCTTGATGCTGAAATGTCGGGCCATTGAAGATCAGGTGGGGTTGCTTAATAAGCAACTGGAAGCCAGTGAGAATTACAAATCTCAGTATTTAAAGCAATATAAAGATGCCATCGGTGATAAGAACAGACTTTCTGATGATTATTCAAGTCGTATAAGTAAATTACAGAGCACTTGTAGTTTACTTGAAGAGAGGTCTTCTAGCTTGCTGAAAACATTAGAATCTACAAAGCAAGAATCTTTGGAGTGGAAAAGAAAATACGAGCAAGTGTTGTCTAAACAGAAAGCTGAGGAAGACCAGGCTAGTTCTGAAATTGCTATCCTCAAATCCCGGAGCAGTGCTGCTGAGGCGAGACTGGCGGCTGCTAAGGAACAAGCTCAGTCAGCTCAAGAGGAGGCAGAGGAGTGGAAAAGGAAGTATGATATTGCTGTTAGAGAAGCAAAAGCAGCCTTAGAGAAGGCAGCAATTGCACAAGAGCGCGCGAATAAGGATACACAAAAGAGAGAGGATGCTCTAAGGGCGGAATTTTCCATTGAATTGGCTGCAAAGGTATCTTTCTCAAGCACACGCGCATTTGTATTGATGCAAACACATGTAGCTTTCTTCTTGTGCCTTGTGCCCTATAATAGTGTGGAATTGATGTGTTTACCATTTCTCGATGATAATGCAGGAGGAAGAAGTGAAGGAGAAGGTGGCCAAAATGGAGTATGCTGAACAGTGCTTGATCACCATAAAGTCAGGGCTGAAGGTAAGCTCATATCATTTTGATTTAGGAGTGTTGAAAATTGATGGCGAAGATTTTACTGCTGAAGTTTCAGGGTTTAGCACATTTTTTAATAAACATGTATAGGAAAGCAACTTATTTATTTGAATTTACTGTTCTGAAAACTTCTTTATTATCTCCATCAATCCTGGTCTCTAGGACAATTTCTCCAGTTCATCTTTTTGCCCTTTCTTGTACTTGATGATTGATATGGTCTCCAGGCTGCTGAGTCAAAAATAGAGAATTGTGATGTGGAGATTATGTCCCTGAAGAACGAAATCAGAGCGTTGAGTGAGAAGTTTGAAGCTGCAAATGCTAAAGCCCTATCTTTTGAAAGAGAAGCTAGAATTGTGGAGCAGGAGAAGATCCATCTTGAACAGAAGTACTTATCTGAGTTCAAAAGATTTGAGGAAGTTCAGGAACGGTGCAGAAATGCTGAAAAAGAAGCCAGAAGATCTACTGAAATGGCTGACAAAGCACGAGCAGATGCAGTCACTGCCCAAAAGGAAAAGAACGATATTCAAAGGCTGGCGATGGAGAGACTGGCTCAAATTGAGAGGGCTGAGAGGCTCATTGAGAGTATAGGGAGAGATAAAATTGCATTAGAAGATCAACTTAAGGAAGCACGTATGTCAGAGACAGAGGCCCTCTCAAAAGTCACCTTATTAGAGGCGAGAGTGGAGGAAAGGGAGAAAGAAATTGAGTCCTTGCTGGATTCAAATAATGAGCAAAGGGCTAGTACGGTTCAGGTCCTGGAAAGTCTCCTCAACACTGAACGAAAGGCTCGTGCAGAAGCCAACAGCAGAGCAGAAGATCTCTCAGTCAAGCTACAATCTGCACAGGCAAAAATTGATTCCCTCCAACAAAAATTAACTACTGTTCTTATAAATGAAACTGCATTGGACAGCAAGCTCAAGACTGCTTCTCTCGGGAAACGGCTCAGAGCAGACGATGGTGAAATTGGCATGGACTCTGTTGAAGATATGGATATTGATAAGCCCTCCAGAGGAAATAAGAGGTCTCGAAGCACAACCAGTCCCATAAAGCACATTCAGCCAGAAGATGGTGGATCTGTGTACAGAGGCGATGAAGACAACCACAGCAACAAAACATCGCAGGAGGATTATACCAAGTTCACCATGCTCAAACTGAGGCAAGAACTCACGAGTCACAATTTCGGTGCTGAGTTGCTCCAATTGAAGAATCCTAACAAGAAGGACCTCCTTGCACTATACGAGAAGCTCGTCCTCCAGAAGTCGTGAACATTTTTTATGTACAGAGAAGCGCATGTGACTTAAAAAAAAGGGTTTGAGTTGTAGATCAGGTATGACATAGGGTTAGCGTTTTTCATTCTGTAGATTCTTTACCTGAAATTCTCATTGGGACTAGTCCAAAATATTATCTTGAGCGAACTCCCTTTTCCATGCAAGCATAGGCTTTGTGCGAGTGTGATGTCAGGCTTCTCCGTCAGTGTTGTTCTCTGCTAGTGGTTTTTGATAGTTTCCATGGTGCCCTTTGACAAAGACTTTGTATTTGGCGTGCTTGGTTTTCTGGCTTAATGCTTCTTTGTGTTTGTGTGCCTGTGCATTTTTTCGGGCCAACGACAGAGTGTAACGAGTAATTGTAGGATGAAAAACTAATCTCTTGTTGCCTTTAAGGAAAGGAAGGTCTAGCTTCTGCTTTTTTCAATGGACGAAGTGCTCCTGGTCTGTGTATGCTTGGCTTTTCTCATTTCTGGATTGTATTGCATTGCGATCCAGGTTTTTTGTTCATGTCACAAGCATGGCCTTACACCCAATAGAAAATGCCCCTGTTGTCCTGTGTTGTATTTAAATGACCTGTTTATCAATAACTGTACTTTCTACTTAAATTTCACATCGTTATTATTCTTCTATTGTTGGTAAGACATGTAGGCATGATGCATAATTATGTTCCTTATGCAAAATTAACCATGGAGCTACTTAACCAACTTTTCCACTGTACAAAACTTAGCTCAGTTGGCCACTTCTCCTTCCGAGCATCTGGAGGTGAGGGTTTCGATCCTCGCTCTTGGTAAGTATGGAAGCCGGGTTAAGTGATGACCCGTCTAGCTGGGATGTATAAGGATAGTGGGTCTGCAGAAGTGGGTTGGGTTTGGGGTCATTCCCTAAAACCTTCCAAGGTTTCAGAGAGGCTTGGGAATTTATGGGAAACCCATACTCTTGATATATTTGACTATCAAAATGTTCTTTGCTTCCTTATCCCTTAGGGGTAAGTGTAAATATGCAAAATTAATACTCCGTTAGGATTTCTACACCTCCCCCATTTCTGGGGGAAGCCCCTTTCATTTTCCTGTACCACGCCTGGGTATTTCACCAGGGAAGGCGTCGTGGGAATCTAGGGTGGGATCCGACCCCACGAAGGGGTTGTGGCGGAGAGCCCTGTGGGGTTTACCCCTTTTTTACCCGAAGGGGAACCCATTGAAACGGGAAGCAGTTTTAGAAACTTACGCTTCTTCCATTAACTTCTCAATGTTGCTTATAAAATTAAGACAACCGTCATTTCACCTGTACCATGCCTGGGTATTTCACGGCGTTGCGCTTTTCCGACCCCACGAAGGGGTTGTGGCGGAGAGCCCTATTTTTTTTACACGAAGGGGAACCCATTGAACTTTTACGCTTCTTCCATTAACTTCTCGATGTTGCTTATAAAATCAAGACGACCGTCATTTCACAACTTGTTTCTTGATTTTAGAATGTTTATAATCAGGTTAAATTCTTTCAATCTCATATTTTGAGACTGTAGGTTTATAATTGAAGATTTAAAATACATAGATTTAAAACTATGGATTCCTAAATCGAACCCTACAATTGAGAATTTGTATAGCTCTGAATTTATAGTTTTTAACTCTGAAAATTCTTCCGATTATATGGAAACAGGGCTTGAATCCTTGCCAGACATTGCAAATCGGAGTTATTTTGATTTATTGAGACGTCTGAGCGTGTATGCACAAATTTTTCTCTCCCCTGTTCGGTATCTTCTCCCTTTGTCGAAAGCCTCTCTTTCATCTTTCCTTTTGTCTCTGGTTCATCCCTTTCTTAGGCGGTTGGAGCTAAAGCCAAATTAGATGGCTTTGGGTTGGATTGTGCCGGGCCCATTTATTACAAAATACCTTTTTCCCAAGTTTTTAATAGGGGTGAGCATCAATCCAGGGTCAACCCCTGATCGACTCTAAACCGGCCCAACCCCGCCGCCTGGGTCTCCGTCCTAGTCTAGTTCCTAGGAGACCGGGTTGGTCTTTGGTCCCCAGAATTCTTAGACCAACACTCACAGGGTCGGTCCTCGATTCCGAGAGTTCCAGGTCGGTCCAACCCAGACCTACCCTGACTATATATATAACTTTTTTTTTATATAAAAAAAACCTTAAAATAAACAGCGTCAACAACATTAAACGGCTATTTAGTGAGGAGTTCAAGTAATTTTACATTGTTCTTTTATAACTTAGGTTTTTAATGTTTTTTACGGCGTCGTAGTCATAATTTATGAATGAGGAAAATGTTTTTATGAGAAATCCTCTCCAAAAATGCACCTTATGGCGTCTTCCTCTAGTATTCGTTCTCATCTGTCTTATTTGTCCTCTTGGTCTTCAATTTTCCAAAATCGAAAGAAATAATTTCTCTGCTCGCCACTAGACACTCGCCTCGCTCGCTTTAGGTTACTTGTGCCGTTTGCCGCTCGATACTCGCTTACCTTGTTGCTCCCCGCTCGACATTCGATGCTCTTTCTGTTCGACGCTCACCCCACTTGATCCTTATCACTTGTCTTTCTTAGTTGACCTCGCTTATCATCGAACCCATTAGATCGGTACAATTTCTGGTTGCCCTTTCAAGAAGTACAAAAAATAAAATAAAAAATTATTGGTTGGTCTCGTATTGACCTTAAAACGGAATGAACCTATTAGGTCAATTTGGTCTTCAATCACTTTTTTAAGGAGTACAAAAAATGAAATAGAAAATTATTGGTTGGTCCCGGGTTGACCCTGGAACCAGACTGAACCCATTGGGTTGGTCCGTTCCTCGGTCCCAAGCTCAATAGGGTTTGTCTTCGGTCCTAAAATTGAGGACTAGCACTGTGCGAGTTGGTCCTAAGGTTAGGGGGTGGACCGGCCCAACCCGGACCATGCTCACCCCTAGTTTTTAAGCTCTTCAGTGTTCACAATGCCAGACTTTTACCTAGGTTGCTTTACATGTGCGGCGAAAGGTATGCTATCCAAGTCAATTTCTTCAATGTCTTAGCAGTGCTCATCTGCAATAACACAAGTTTTCTTGCGGTGCGAACCGGAAGAATAACACACCATATTCTCGCGGTGCGGACCAGAAGAATTTTAGGTTACTGATTTTGACAATGATTGTATCAGGAGGTCCTAAGCAGGACCTTAAACTGCTCCGTGGGAACAACCCTAAGGGAAGATCCCCACGTACGGAGTTGTTGCCCTAAGCAACACATGGGAGCTGGGGAATACCTCCTACCCCAAACCATGTAAAACCCTCAAGGAGGGTAGAGGGAATTTCCTCCCCCCCTCGAAAAAGATAGGGTTGGGAGTAAAGTCCTGGCCCCCGAAGAATACATTAGAACCAGGCGTTGGACCTAAAGATGTCCTTAAACTCTTCCTGCCACTCTAAGGGCAGCCTCCGGGGAAAAATAACCCCTAAGGAGGAGTGGAAAAAGGTGACTCCAAGGAAAGATTTGGCAGAGTTAGGGAAGGGGCTCGAAAAAGATTCCTCCCCCAGTGGGGTACTGTCCACCTGATCCTCTGATGGTCGCGATTTTGACAATGATTGTATCAGGAGCCATTTATGACTGGCTAATCAAAGGTAAAAAGAAATATACAGCTCAGCTAGACTTAAATGTAATTTGCTTGTTCCTCGACAGAATGGACGTTTGAGAACGGCAAATCTTGCCCTTCGAGACAATGGCAGAATGGATTGAACATTCGCGATGAGCTTCTTTATTGCATTCGCAACTATTGAGGTAAGTTCAGGATAGACACAGATAAAATGTGACGTTGCATGTTTTGTGGACAAGCAGTGAAGCATCAAATCATTAAAAAAGAGAACCCTACTACTTCCTGGATGCCAGCTCCTTCACCGCCTGGGCAAGATTTTCTTCTTTCTGAATGCTTTGGACCCATTGTGCATTGATGTTCACCCGCTCAATGCTCTGCTTCAGTGTCCTTGCAATAGAAGGTTTCGAGCGGGTTGCAAAGAAGTCCTCCACCTCCTTGGCTTTCTCAAATGTTGCAAACTGGACAAATAATGAAAAAGCAGGGGAACTCAAGGAATTGACCACGTTTGTCCCATATATTCAAACATAAGGGAAAAATAACATAAACAAAAAAATTTCAATCCTTGAGAACAGGCAGCTTTTCACGAGAGAGTTGCTTTAGAAAAGTTTGAACCCACACGAACACATACGGGCACACAACCGATAGGATTACATACCGGTGAGACAATTGCACTAACAAATCGCGTGACGAGAAACCCAGAACCATATGTTTTCCAAATGTTTTCCCAATGTTCCTGCAATCAATGATTGAGATAATAGAGAAGAATGCCAGATTAGATACGGCAGAAAGCATCAAATGATATTTGGTGCCAGCAAAAACTCCACAAGCAACGACAAGAAGAATTACGAGGAGTTACACATGCTTTCAATTCTTTGTTTCAGTTGTGGATTTTGCAATAGCAAAAAATAATCTAGTTTATAATTAGCTCAGACCCAATGAGAGCATCATTGATTCATTTAAGGAATATAAATAAGTAGTCAATATGTTCCACTGGCAATAACAGAATTACCTTCAGCCAAGTCCAAGCAGTTTCACGTCCTTCCCTGCAAACAGCAAGCCCAAAGACGGCGTCTTGACTGCGAACCTAATCAAAACCAAAGGTGCAAAATTTTAGTTTCTGCCTTTTAGATCAACGCATGGTGAACTTAACAAAGGAGGCTTCGAGGAAATTGCGAAGGTATATTCAACTAGTACACAAGCCAGAGTACCTCAGGAGACAATATGAAGTTGAGCACTTCAAGGATGATATTAGGATCTGGACAAGAGGCCAATGAACCTACGAAGACAAAAAGTAGGCAGATTTTAGGGGAGTATCAGACGGTTGCAACACTTGTCCAAATGACATTATATACCTAAAATGCGGGTTTTCTCCTGGCTCAAGTCAGTCTCTCTGTAGACTCTCAGCAAAGATTCAAAACCTGATCGGTTTGATGCATTCGCAGTTTGCATCACAGCCACATAGCCTGCCTATAAAAACAGGTAAAAGAATGGGTTCAGAAGCTGTAGAATATGAAGAAATACAAGGTAACAGAAAATGCATGAGATTGCACAACCCTTCGGATGTCAGGAGGAAGAAGAGGAGTGCTCCTGTCATCTAAGAATGCATAAAAGCGCCTGCTCGCTTCCTTCAGTGTGGATTCATCTCCAAACTCTGCCAGGGCAGTTAAAATTTGTCCTCTTAACATAGCTTCTAAATGACTCTCACCCTCTTTGGCATCCCAACCAAGCTTCCTGCCAGGAAATTGCAGCAAATAAAGACAATGATAGAGCCTCACTTTCACCATCACAACTTTGACTTAAAACTTAACAGAAAACAATTTCTTTAGAACATTAGATAGTCCAGAATCCAAAACTTCACTAACATTCCAACAATGGCTAAAAGAATTTCTTGAAACTTTAATATTACATAAGCAGCTTTTTCACTACACATCCAATGACCACCAGACAAATTAAACTCGAAAGAAATCATCAAGATGGTTTTCCAGTTAACTCATCGAGAAATAAAGGTGGAAAAGAAAATTATCATGAGAAATTTCAAGCATTAATTCAGCATTCTTCCAGTGCTCTTACTTAAGTGAATCCACCATAAAGATAAAAGTCATCTGGGTGAAAATTGGCAAAGCCATCTGATTTCTTGAAATGAACTTAATTTACCCAGCCAAAGAAGCTTCTTTGTTTTGGTTCATTTGTTATCATGGTGTAAGAGATGTAAAATGTAAATTTAAAATTCTACAATAAGGCTATGCTAGATTCATAAAAGTAACTAAACTTACTTTGCAGAGTATTGAAAAAGACCGATGAAAAATTGTTTAATATAATCCATTAATTCAGGAGTAGCATCTGCAGCAATTCTTGCAATTTTGTAACTTACCTGGCAAAGAAGGAAGTAAAATCAGTCTTGATAGCATTATCTTAAAAAGAATCCATAGTGAGAATCACCCAATCCAAGTTCAGACACAAAATATATACATATAAAGTGAGAATCCAGTTACAGCAGAACATACACTTATCAAATTCGATAGCACAGTATAATCAAGTTCTTCTCTGTAAGCAGCCATTAGAGTGACCAAAGAAGTCAAAGACTGCTTGCGAGCCATGCAAAGAGCAAAGGAGTCATCCAGTATACCTGTTACAAGCATCACATAAGTTGGTTACGCTGATCTTTTAGGTTGGAAAGAGAGAAGAAAAATGGGGGCGCGTAGAAGATGTTCAAATATTGGAAGAAATAACAAAGTTACCAAATCTGTCGGTTGCAGATAAAATTTCATTCTCTATGGCATATCTTAGCTTGGCTTGAAGGTCTTCATCGTACTTCACCCTATAGAAACCTGTCTGGTCCACATTGACCTTTATCCAAGCTCCAGTTTCCTTTAAATCAATAGATGCGGATTTTGTTTCCAACAGAAAACTTTGGCGCGCATCATATGAGCCACAACAAAATGTTACTGGCACAATCCACTGTCCATCCCCAGGGGAACCGCTTGATAAAAATTGTGACTGCCATTATCATCAAAGTCATGTCACTTTGGAGCTGGTTCACTCTATGGAGATTGGTAATGTACAAGACAACAAACTTCAACTTCAAAGAATTATAAATTGTAGAACCTGTTCGAACTCTAACTTGTCATCTTTGATTTTGATGGAAACCACAGGGTATCCTTGCTGCTTGGTCCACGAATTCATTAACTTGTTCACGGGTTCACCTGATCCCTCCTCGAGGGCAGCCCAGAGGTCCTCTGTCTTTGCATTTGAGCAAGCATGCCTCTTTATGTATGAAGCTAATGATTTCTATTTTCACAAACAGAAAAAATAGATGTCCATGTTAAATCTCAAGGAAAATCCAATACAAGTAATATCTGAAACGAAAGTGTACTATACGTAACAAGATATTGCGTAAGAACATTCACATCAACAATGATTTAGATAGATCATGATTTAGTTAGCAAGTTCATCTCGATAACCCATATAATTCAACAAACTAACTGAAGATATGAAAGACCGAGTTGTAGAATCTTCCTTATTTCACATATTCAGTTTAATCTCATCAACTTAAATCTGTTATATTAAATAAATCAAACAGAATCATTACAAGCCCAGGAGTTTAATTTTAGAGCATCTGATAATTGACTCAGCACAGTAGTTTTATCAAGCCATAGTGCATTTGCTGATTGGGGGGCAGCAAAATACAATTGTCAAAGAATATCATTACCATATGTGGTAAATTGCAAGCTTGAGTGCTCTCACACCTAAGTAGAATGTGCATTATATAGAGTATTTTATTTAATATTTCGAACATAAGTTGAGATTACATCTAAATGAAGGCTTTGTTTGGGCAAAAATATTGAGCAAAAGAAGTCAATCCCAAATGATTTGAGTAGCTCATGAATATTATAGTCTCATCAAGTCCAGAGCACAAAAAAGTGAAGCAAAATCCAACTCAAGTCGAGAGTCTAATACTGAGTTACTGGACATTGTTTCCGCTCGAGTCAGTGAAACTGCTAGTGAAGCATTTGAAGATTAGATGTCTTCATCAGCATCACGTCAGCAACTAACTTATCCTCTTGATTAAATTATATAGCAGCAGATATTACACTTTTGTCTTCGAGACCTCCTCAATAAGTAACCCTCTGGGCAGTTACTGAGAGATCATCATAAGCTGAGCGTAAGAAGAATTACCTGAAAACATTCAGCACCAAGATAGCTTTGAAGCATCCGGATCACAGATGCACCCTTTCTATAACTTATTGCATCGAAGATTTCATCGATCTCACCAGCATGGTTAATCTCCACCTGAGGAGGAAAAGTCTCTTCAATTCAAATACTTCAATGCTTACTGCGTAAGGATATCTTTTGAAAAGGAAAAGATGTTTATGCTTACCTCAATGGGGTGTGACTCAGCAAGCCCATCCAGTCTCAGCCCTTCAGTACATTCTTCAAGGAACTGAGTCCATATTTTCCACTCAGGAAACAGGCTATCAGTAGCCAAATAGCTCACCTAAGCCAAGCACATGTCATGCAAATAAGCATGATAGCAAAATAAAGGACAAAACAACAAAGCAAGGTTACTTACCCAAGTAGCAAATCCCTCATTTAGCCACAGATGAGTCCACCACTCCATGGTAACAAGGTTACCAAACCACTGGTGAGCCAGTTCATGAGCTACAACTGTAGCAACCTTAAAGAAGCCCGACAAAAGTATCAGACGTTTATGCAAATCAGTGACCACACATATGAAACTTTCCAACTTTGAACAGCCAAACTAGATGGTGAAAGGTAGCCAGAAAATTGTAATTTACATTACCCTCTGCTTGTTAGCTGCTGCGGAGTGCTTCTCATCATAGAGTAGAGCTGTTTCGCGATAAGTAACTAAACCGTAATTTTCCATGGCACCAGCAGCAAAATCTGGGATAGCAATCATATCCAGTTTTGGAAGAGAGTATGGCACAGCAAAGTACCTGGATTTCATTCAATTTACCGATAGTCAACTAAAGACAATGATCATAAGTGCTCAGAATGTAAGAGTACTAACAAATGCAAACTACTCTGATAGGAACATACTCTCGGTATAATACAAGCGTCTTGACAGCAACATCTAGGGCAAATTTTCCCTGATTTTGCTTCCCAACTTGACAGTATACCCGCACCTTTACTCCTGCAAAGACAATGTAGCAGATATATGGACAATTTGACAAAACAAATGGAATAAAAGGCTTTCCTTGTGCACAAGGCTTTCCACGCTAATCACTAGATAAAAATCACTTCTTAAGAGAGAAGAGCAATTATCAGTGACTTTACCGTCAGATGTATGATCTTCGACATAGTCAAATAACCCAACGACAACTGCAACCAAGTATGTGGACATAATGGGTGATTCTTGATAAAAAACTGTCTTAACATGTCCTTCGACCTTTTCATCAACAATTGGCATGTTGGAGAGAGCCACTAGATCAGACGGCACATCTAAAGTAATTTTGAATGTAGCCTGTCACACCATTCATCAAAGTCAAGCGAACTCATCATGTAACATCAATAAATGCCCACCTAAAAGATACATTTCATGAAGTTCAAAAAGTATATAAAATCAGATCATTAAAGAGATTGGTAACCTCATATAGACCAAACTAGCGGAACTATTGAGGGTGTATCAAACATCTAAAGAAAAGAATGACACCTCCCTCAAAGGTTTGTACCGCCATGGTAAGCATGAGAAGATCGGTAGGACAGTTGCAGATAAATCCACTCATGTAAAGGAAAGATAAGAACCTTGCATGCAGGCTCATCCCAACAAGGAAAGCATCGCCGAGCATCAGCTGGTTCAAACTGAGTAACCGCCATATTCTTCTTCTCACCATTGTGCTCATAAGTACTGCATAGAGTATATTTGAATTTAAGTGAGTGAGTTGGCCATACAAAATTATTAAGTAATACATATTCATTTAAATCAGAAATAGTACGAATATAACGGTGCTAGCATTTCATAATCCAGTAATTCATTCAAAAAAACTAAGTACCTCTAGATAAATGTATAGAATATAGGCATAGATTCAGAAGTAGTAATAGAAGACAGCACAGAGATATCCCAATTGATGCAGGCTAGACAACCAACGAAATTTTATAAAAAAAGAGAGCAGAGGAGGCAAGTGGTGGCATGAAGCTTAGTCTTCATTTGGTTAAATAGCATCCCAATTGCTTTAAAATCCCCGTTCCACGATAAGATAATGCTGAAGATCATCATGTTCTGCGTTTTATTGGAAATAATTACCTTCTGTAAAACCCTTTCATCCTATCGTTAAGAGTTCCGTCAAAACCGATAGCCAAAACTCCAAGCCCAATAGGCAGTGTCCCGGGGAACTCCAAAACCAATATCTCATCTTGCTCAACCAAGTCCACTTTACAAGGCTCAAACACCTGCTCAGCATTTCAAAATCATCAAGTCACTTTACACCATCAAATCCTCTACATACCAATTGACACAAAATAAGATAGAAACCAAAATCTCAAAACTCAACAGCAATACCCTTCAATATGAGCCAACCCATAATCTCTTTTTCTTTTTTTTTTTCCCCCAAATTAAAATGCATTCATCATTAGAAAATAAATTCAACGATGCCATTTTACATGCTGAATAAACAGAAGACGAAAGGGAACCGATCAATCAAATCAAAACTGCATTTAACCAACCCAAAATCAAAACGAGAACTTTGAAGAAGCAACATCGCGAGTCGCATACAAACAGAGAAAGGCCCATCTTCCTGCTATCCTTAAACACGTCGCAAACCTCCTTCCTTCCTAAAAAAAGTTCACATTTTTAATGAAAAAATAAAATAAAATTGAACAAAAACGTCCCCCCAGAGGCCACGTCTTAGGCACGTAAACTCGTATGCTTTGCTTTAGATGAATAATTCACGACAAAACCAAGCGATCCCTCCCCACAAAATCAGCTACGATTTGGCGAATCCTCTCGCGACCGAAGCCTAGACAGGGCACGATACGGCGATTCTCTCTCCACCGCGAACGCCGGGAGATCGAGACGCTTCACCTGGGAGGACGCTTTGGCGGCGAACGAGACGGTGCCGTCCCGGATTGTCAGGTCGGCGGCATTGAGGACGATGAACCTGGTCTCGCCGACGACGTCGACGTCGACGGCGACGGAGCCGGCGAACTTGCAGGCGGCGAGGTCGGGCTTGAGCCGGATGTCGTACCGCTTCGGCGTCGCGAACTTGGGGAGGCGAGGCTGGCCCTTGAATTGCTCCATCTCCGGCGGCGATCGAATCTCCGTTGCGGCGGCGGCGACGTCGCAGCTCAGTCCTGCACGCGCTCTCTTTCTCTCAGCGGATCTCGAAATGAGCGAAAGAAGATGAGCAGCAGCGGAAATTTATAACGTAAGTTTTGGGTCCTACAATTGTAACGAAAATATAATCGAATTTAAAATTTACAAAATATCCTAAAACTTATCCTCGAAATGCAATAAAAAAAATTAATTTAATCAATTTGAGAAATTTTAAGAATTAATTGCACATTTTAAAAATTTTTGGACTTGAATGCATTTTTATAATAAGTTTTAAAACTTAATTAAAATTTTTAAAAGTTTTATAACCGAATTGCATTTTATCAAAAAGTTTTAGACCTTTCAATGTACTTATCCATAAGTTTTTATAAATGTAAGTCTTGTAATTGAAATTCCTAAAACAACCTCCAAATTTTAGGATCAATTTCAAGAACTTACACTCTAATTTCAATTCTACCCACACATCTTAAAATTCGCCACTAATTTATTCAAAATTGACATCAGAATCATTAGAAGTTCATTATCGAAATTTCTGTTTTTATCGACACCCTCATACTGGGAAGAATGATAGGAACCTTATGATGTTGATAATATTGGAGATATCAGCGGTGGTTTTTGGATGTGTCGTTAAATTTGAGACTAAAGTAAAAGTTAGATTTTTTACAAAATAAGAAAAAAAATCCATGACAGAATTGAGATTTAACATAAAGTTGAGGTTTTTTTAAGGAATTAGCCCGAGGTTTTTCTGACATTAGCTTGCACGCCAAAAGTCTCGTGAACTTGCATGCTTATATATGTATATATTCTATTTTGACAAGCTTTGATTTTTTTTTCCTCTCTAATTCACATTCATTGTTAATGATCTCTTATTCGGATTTTGAATAATCTTGTTGGAAGATATGCAACGTCATTACATGAGATACATATCATTTGACTCGATCTGTTATTTGAAATTTAGTTTGTTTTGTCGTGAATGAAAAGGATCATTATGAAAAATGTATTGGATGCCACTAATTATGCTTTTATGATTACTTCAATGAATAATTTAAGAGATATCAACTATCCATTAGTCGCCTTGAGACATAATTGTACACTAAACATAATAGAAAATCCAGAAAACATGAGCTCATGCATAAATTGGTGGTCCGTCCATTAATTCATTACGTTGACAAGAAGGCATGATAAGCCGAATGAATGTATATGCATATGGAGACAAAGGACATATTATACACAAATTGAAACCAAAATTCTTCCTTGATGTCAATTAAGATAAAATTCTAAACAGAAAAAAGAAAAAAAAATAAAACAACTACAAGTTGCCATTGAATGATTGTTCTAACATAGGTTTTCTTGAAAACCTAATGGAGATAATTATTCAAAAGATCCTAAACCTATTATATGATAGTCAATTCAGTCATAAATCTTTCAAGTGTACCAATTAAGTCTTCAACTTATCATATGCTGGGCAATTCATTCTTAAATATTTTGACGATTTGTCAATTTAGTTCTAAACATTTTAACGATTTGTCAATATAGTCATTCCAGATAGTTTTGGTTGGAAATCACCAAAAAACTATATTGACAAATCATTAAAAGATTTATAATTAAACTGTCAAACTATTAAAAAATTTAAGATTAAATTGGTACAATTAAAAGATTTAGGACTGAATTGGCCACCTTACAATATAGGCTCAGGACTTAATTGTCTACCATGCAATGATTTAGAACTTTTTGGACAATATTTCCAAACCCAATGTGGAGTTCACGTTTGCAAGGAATATGGTTCCACAACCACAACAGTAAAAGCAATGGAAGGAGTTAAAGAGTTAGCCAACTTTAGTTTAAAAGAGGGTACAATAAGTGACTAAGGAAGATTCGGGAACAAATGCAAAGGAAAAATCTCAATCTCTTCTTGCTTAAGGAGTTTGGGTTGCTTCCTTTTTTGGTACTACTTCTCCATCTCCCCATGAAAGTATAAGAATAAGTGAGATTGACAAGCACTCAAGTTCAAGTACTAGGCATCAGATGCACCTACTCGACTTTGCATTTTTAAATCTGTAAAAAATGTGTTACCATATTGTCTCATCAAAGTTGTTTATGCTTAGTTAATTAATTTGATCTTTTATTTATTCTATCTCTGACCTAGGCCAGCCTTAATTTTTAGTATGAAATACGTATTACGGTATTAACTCCTTTCCCATGGAGCGTATGTCTACACCTTTCAATACCGTAGATGATAGTTCGAACATACCCAATGTCTAACTTGAGTTCACGTATCTACTCATTCACAAAATTCATCGAACTCACATCGGCATCGTAGACGGATAAAGTAAAATATGTGGGGTATTTTACTTTCGGACATAGTAAGTATTATGTCCTCATCTTAACACCCCGATTAAGGCGACATACGTATTTTAAGCTTTAGCTCTTGATTATCACTTAGATAATAAGCTTAAAACAGTCTCATCTCTATTTATCACACACAAGAAATAGAAGCGATTACCCGTGTGAGTGGGCTAATCTTATATCTGTCCGACATACTTTCTCAACTTAAAATAATGCACCGAGCATTAAGATGCATAAAGATCAAACAAAGATTCATAGGCATTAATAATGAAACAACACTAGTTCATAAATGTGAACAACTCGGGAAATTACAATCCGGTACATCGACTCTACGCAATCCTAGAGATTTTACATGACCACAAAACACATATCTAGGTATTGGCTTTGTCATAGGATCTGCTACCATTCTATGCGTAGATATGTACGTAAGTTCACATCCTTTCGTGCAACCATATCCTTGACAAAGTTATACTTGGTATCTATGTGTTTGGTCTTGCCATGATATTTTGGATCTTTAGTGTACGCTATAGTCGCTTGGCTATCACGGTTAACCAACAATGGATTTGCAGCTTTCTTAATAACGCCTAAATGATCCAAAAATCTCTTAAGCCAAACTCCTTCTTGTACCGTCGCGATAATGCCACGAACTCAGCTTCCATCGTGGATAAGGCTATACACGTTTGCTTCTTCATTGCTCCATGATATGGCGCCATTGTTCGATAAGAAGGCAAATCCGAGGTAGATTTCCTTTCATCTAAATCTCCTCCCCAATCAGCATCGAATAGCCTTCAAGTCGCAGATTTTTCCTTGGTAATTCAACTTGAAATCGCGGTTCCCTTGGATACCTCGGTATTCTCTTAACGGCTTTCCAATGTGCGGTCCCTGGATTGGATTGGTATCTACTCACCATTCCAAGCGCAAAACATATGTCGGGTCTTGTACACATCATAGCGTACATCAAGCTCCCAACCGCACTAGCATAAGGAACATGTTTCATTTGTTCCTTCTCTTGTGGAGTCTTTGGACACAATCCCCATGGCTCAATCCTTCACCTTTTGCAATAGGTGTGCATATTTTACAATCTTGCATACGAAATCGTTCAAGAACCTTATTTATATATGTTTCTTGCGAAAGAGACAACGATCTCTTCGAACGATCTCTTGAAATCTTAACTCCAAGAATGTATGCAGCCTCACCCATATCCTTCATCTCAAAGTTGGAAGACAACCAACTCTTGGCAAAGATTAACAAACTCCATATTGCTTCCGGCAATCGTATATCATCAACATATAATGATATGATCACAAATTGATCCTTGGATCTTTTTATATATACACAATGATCCTCATCAATCATTGTAAAATCATATGCCATTATGGCATTATGAAAAAGTATATACCATTGTCTGGATGACTGCTTAAGGCCATATATCGACCTCAAAAGTTGACATACCTTTTCTTCTTGGCCTTTCATTATGAAACCAGCAGTTGTTCCATATATATTTCTTCCTCTAATTCTCCATTGAGGAAAGCGGTCTTTACATCCATCCGATGTAACTCAAGATCCATACTAGCTACTATTGCCAAAATAATGCGAATCCCAATTACACCCGGTTCTCTGTTTCTTGCCCACTAAGTTACTCATTTCAATAATAGTAAATTCTTTCATTCATCATCTTAAGGACTAGATCATCCTTAAAGCATGTGCAGCCATTGAAGCGTCCACTAATATCATTATCTTGATCCAAGGTTTCAAATAGGGAGTGATCTTCCCCTATTTCGCCCTTCTTAGGAAACTCATCCTCTAAGAATGTGAGCAGTCATGATTCTCTCATGGCAGGTTTCTTTCAACTTGGTCTGCTAATATGTCCTCTCTAGATCTATTACAACCCTTCTAAACACAATGACAACCTTTCATCGATGTACTTATTCAAATTGCACTTAAATTTAGTAGAAGGAGCACAACATAGCCAAATTTCCCGCACAATGAAATGGACTGAATCCGGCATCATATCTTATAGAATCACCTCTTTTCCATACATACTTTTAGAATGAATTCGATGAAGTCACAATATTGGTGCTTCGACTTTTTCCAGTCATCTTATATGTTTGTGAAACTTGCCCATATTTCCTCGTAAGAAAACATTGGTTGAATTGAAAACTGAAAATGCTGAACACAAACATATTTGGGCACATAAAGCAATCGGAGATGGTGATTTCTTTATCTAAATCAAAATGGAACAAGCAACCATAAATCAGTGGCTAGTGCTTCCCTTTCTCCCCAAGAAAGGTCAAAAACCCTGCAATTTGTTTGGAAGTCAACGTCTGACTGTGATTGCGAGGCCCCCCCTTCATTTTGGTCAACAGTATTACTTTGCTTGTTCGAAAGCTTTTGGGCTTCCAATCGAAAAGCCCAATGTTTTGAAGTGGGCCACGAACCAGTACAGAAGGCCCACAATGGGCCCACCTGAGTTCTCTCTCTCACTTTAGAGAGAGAACAAGACAGAGCGAGCTTCCCTCTTCATTGGAAAACTGCCTTGAAGATTTCTTGGGAAGACGAATGGGGATCATCCGAGAGAAGAAGCCCAAATCTTCTTCTTCTTCTCCGTCATCGACGTCGCCTTGCGCCGATCTGAGGGCCGCCTACCACAATTGCTTCAACAGGTAAAGCCGCGAATCGGGGCAGTCAACTGAAAAAACCATGAATTCTTTGTGTTTTCCGATCGTCAGAACCCCCCGGCTAAAACCCTAAACCCCCCCTCAAAATGGCTTCTTTCGGTGCTCTTCAGGTGGTACTCCGAGAAGTTCGTGAAGGGTCAGTGGCAGAAGGAGGAGTGCGTCGCCGAGTGGCAGAAGTACAGGGCTTGCCTCTCCGTAATCCTCGTGATTCTTGCTTTTGCCGAATGCGATTTTCTTTTATGTTGATTGTACTTTGCCCGTGAATTGCAAATTTTGTTTGTTTTTTTGTTTGATTTTCGGGGGTGTTGTGAAGGAACATTTGGAGGACAAGCACCTGAGCCGGTTCTTGGAATCTGAAGGTCTCGACGGCACTGCAAGGGCCGACTCAGCAAGCGTGGCGGATGGTGCAGAGACTAATTCATGAGATCAACGCTGTGTCGAGCGATAAGATATTGAACTTGGATGGTGATTTTTAGAGGCAGTCATTTGTCATTTGATATAGGAAATGATTTACCTGTTTGATTGCTTTAGATATCCAAGTTATTCTAATTCTTCCCAAGCGATGTCTACTTAATATAGTAGAGAAACGAGAGGCTGGTTCAGGGAATTTGAGGCAGGACAACATAAATGAACGAAGAAGTAGGTGACTATTCATTTGTCACCGCACTAAGCATGAAAATGACAAACTCGATCGAAAGGTCTTGTGCAGAGGTCCAAGCAGGGGCAGTGCTATGCTACTTCAGTAATGCCTTTTTTCAATATGATGCAGAGTTTTCTAAACTAGGAATTCTAGAGACATGTTTAGGGCTTTCTAAAACTCATTTCTTTGGCAAAGCTTTATTTAGTTAATGGCATCATGTTTATTGGGAGTCTTTTTTTCTTTATCTGTTTTGTTGACAGAAACACTTAAGGATCAACATTAGCGAAAAAAACGGAAAATAAGGACAATTTTGTGAATTGATGCATTAATTCTTTTGCAAGGTCCAATTATGTAAAATAAAAAGGTAGTTGCCTTGGTGAATCCTAGGCCTGAACTGAAATTAAGTGTATCAAGCATGTAGTGATTTCTGGGTTGGTCTGCTGACCGAGACTTTAGATTTTGTGGCTCCTGAATGAATATTCAAGGTGATATCACTTGTTTTTCCTTAAGGGTTTTTGCATTATTCATGTGTGCCAATGACTGCTGATAAGAGGAACTGATATCGGGAGGACATTCACTTAGTGACCACTGAATTTCTTTACGGATATCCTATAAATTTTCTTGTGAACTTTTGGAACCTTGGAGTACAGCAGCCATGCTGGTGGTGTCAGTAAGCATACAGCAGGAAATATCTTTCTCAAGGATTTATGGCTTTCTTCTAAATCAGATTAACTCACAAGGCTAGGCGACATGATACTCTAGGGTTGTGTTGACCATCTGAAGGTTCTAGTAGGTAGATGAGCCTTGGAGGTGGGTACAGGAATTTCTTGTTTTGAAATAGTAAATCAGCCTGTTGTATTTTACCCAGGTTCAACCCCAGTCAACTTCTCTTTTCTTTCACTTTCTTTGGGAGAAACGATACATCTCTATGTTACATGACAGTGTTCTAACATTTATTCAACACCTCTAGAGTTTAAACCCGAGAGAATTATTCTCTCATCTATTTTCCGAATCGTGACCGGTTTGTCTATGAGGTTCGCTGGTGCTCCTCCCTGCTCCCTTCTTTTCTCCTACTTTGAGGCGTCTTATTGGTGGACTAGATCTGGAAGTGTTTGATGTCGTGATGGCCTGGAGAAGATTTTATTCGAGGTGAATATTGCACTTTTCTGTTAGTACCATATCCCTTGACAGCAACTTTTTGTTCCACAAACGACGTTGCACGGAGTGTAAAGTAACTGCAGCATTCTTCAATCTCACCTATCGAACAGTTTGAAGAGTGAAAGGACCATAGCAGAATCTGCTCACATACGATTCTCTAGGCAGTAGATGTACATATGAGTAAACAACTGTCCATGACCGTAAGCATACATACCATCGCTAGTCACGGATCACATCCCCTGCTCTTCCTCTGATAATATGTTCTGTTCTTCAATGGTGACTATTGAAGAACATGTTATCCATGCGTAGTGGGTTGTCTCTCCACTGCTTCTGGTCATATAATTTCTCCAATTGAATCCATCTTCTAGCGTTTTGGTTCCGATTTTGTTTTGATAGAATGGATTGTCAAAGCCTTCGTCCGGTTTTTTCTCCAAATGCTTTTCCGGAACAGGGAATGCGAACTCATCAGGAGAGAACATCAGGGCTGAAATTTACGTGGAGCCTTTTCTTTTAAAATTTCCATTTGATAGGCATTTAGGCATTAGTGAACGGGCTGTATCAAAGTGCATATCATGGCCTCTCCAGTGAGCATTGCTTTTCATTTCGGATCGGATGAACCCGAAAACATGGAGGGGTTTTAATTTAATATTTCGGATAACAAAACTCTGTACCGAGCAATGAGAATCTGACTCAAGGCAATGCAATCACAGCAAATCCGACGAGTCATAAAGAAATGAAATTGCCACATCAACGACGACGCATTTCCAAGCAAGAAGGATCACAACGTGCCATTTAAACTTGGTTTTGTCCATGTCGAGATTACGATTCATGAAGAATAAGATCAGGCAAAAGAAGATACGAACAAGTTCAGAATACAACACATCCACCGATATTCATTCATCATAAGCACGAGCCAAACATCAAACACATAGCCTACTAAACATAGCACCTGCGCTCCGACCCAAAAAAAGAAAAAGGAAGAAAAAAACATAGCACCTGCGCAAGAACCTGCAAATTCCGCGCGCAAAACACAAGAACACCCTTCTTAAAAGCAAAGCACGCCCATCGTTATTCTTCATTCCCCATAAGCATCCTCATCGGCACCCCCGTAGCTCAGCTCCGCGGGCCTGCTTCAGGCGATCTTGACCTCGATCGTCTTCGGCTTCTTCGGCTCCGGCGGGGGCAGCTTCTCCACGGTGACGGTCAGCACCCCGTCGCGGCACACCGCCGAGACGGCCTCCGTGTTGGCGTTCTCCGGGAGCACGAACTTCCTCATGAACTTGCCGACCCGCCGCTCCATCCGCAGGTACTTGGCGCCCTCCTTCTCCTCCTCGCGCCGCCTCTCGCCGCTGATGACCAGCACGTTGTCGTCCTCGACCTGGACCTTGATGTCCCCGGAGCCGAGGCCCGGCATGTCGACGACGAAGGCGTAGGACCCCGGGAGCTCCTTGACGTCGGCCGGGGTGGCGGCCATGGCGCGGGCGTCGCGGACGTAGGTGCGGGTGGGGGCGCTGGCGGACTTCTCGGCCTCGTCGGGGACGTCCATCAGGTGGTGCAGCGTGGCGAAGAGCGGGGACTCGAGGCCAGTCAGCCGGAAATCCATCGTCGATCGGTGAAACTGAAGGAAGGAGATTGATTAGGGTTTCGAAAGATCGATTCGAAGTGGAGAGCTACTGATCGGAGTTTGGATTGATGAAGGAGAAGGTGGGGAGGGGGGAGTATTTATAGGTTGGCGGTTTGGGAAAGTTCGAGAAAAATTGAGGGATTGGCGCGGGAGGTTCGAGACGGTTCCAGGTCACTACTGGGATTCCTTCTAGAAGCCTAGAGAGTACTAGAAAATTCTGTAGAACATTCGGTTATTCGGCCGTTGGGAACGGCTTCTGGCTTAGCGTCTAATTTCTTCAATTCGGTGATTTTCGTTTATTTATTATTTAAATCGAACTTAATTATCGGTATTATGATGATGTATCCGTTATCTTTCCGAAATTATCATAGACCGTTCTTAGCCTTACTTTTATACGTATGGAATTAAAAGAAAATATTCATTAGGCACTCGAGTGAGTCGTGGGTGACTACTGGCATTAGATGTAATTGAAAATTGTTGAATTCCATTTCGAGTCATCTCAATTTTGATGTAAAATTAAATGGCTGATGGTTGAGGTTCCTTTCATTTCAACTTTCAAGTAGGTAACTTTTTGCTAAGGAGGTAATAAGAGTAATCGGTTCCTAATCCAATTCAGTCCATTTCTATTTAAAAATCGGGAACCGGACCCAAAGGACCGGTTCTTTTTTTTTTTTTTTTTGGGATCGGGGACCGGAATGGACAATCCTAGGACTGGAAACCGGTCAATTAGCCAAAAAAATAAAAAAGAAATAAACAAAAATACTAGAGTTATTACAATTTTAAGATTTATTGCTATTTTTAAAAAAATTTAAAAAATATATTTTTAAAAAAGGAGTCGGTTTGATTCCCCTCGGAACTAGGAATTGGATTGAAAATCATTAGTTTTATTTTTATGTAACTAGAAACCGGATCGATGTCCTAAGAATTGGACCAAATTGACTAGTCTGATTTGGTTTGGACGGTTCCCCATCCCGATGGTCCGATATGCTCACTCCTAGTAAGTAACTTCTCCCATTACTTTTTTGGTTTATAAAAAATTATATTTATTAGAAATTCGAAAACAAATCATAAAAGTCCAAAAAATTTCCAAAACTTCAAATAATGAAATAAGGCCTTAAATCTGGTCCAAAAAGTGTGTTGACAGCATTTTCGTTAGCTCAGTTTGATTTAAGTGGTGGAAAATTTAACAAGACATTTAAATAATTGATAATTTAGTAAATTTTTTTTTTTTCGGTCACGCACACTATATTCAGCTTCGTCAAGAAAACCATTTTCGTGCCATAAGAAAGGCAATTCTTTAGACGTTCTCTTAATTGATTTAGATATCAAAATTTGAAAAATCAAATAAAGCAATATCATTGCCTACGTGGCACAATGTTCTATTGAAAGTGTCCTTCTTAAGTTCGAAGTTTGTAATCACCGGAGATCGCTCCATTGACTACCATCCTCACATGGTAAGATAAGGTCGGGAGTTTGATTCTTTATTTTCTTAAAAGAGGGCCAAGAGCTAGGGATAGGGACGTTTAATTTCAAATGTGAAGTTTGATATTCGTGCTTTAAAAAAAGGCTGGATAAAAGTCCGATTGAGAGTTGAAATAGGAGAGATAAATTTTTTTTTTTTAAAGAAGAATATATCATTGCAAAATGTGCTAAAAAATTTATTCTGGATTTTTCAGTCACTCATTGGTTGCATTTTTTGGACATTTTTTAAAATTTGGTTAATTTTTATCCTCAATTTTACAATTTCTAATGTATAGCTAAAAATCAAAACATGGATATATGTAAGATAATGTACACATTCTAGTGGCTGCATATTGAGATCAACCAAATCAATCACAGCAGAAAAATATCCAAGGAAATGGACATGATTGTTCCTCTGTTGACTTTCCTCTGTCCAGATTCTTGAGAGCAGCCTGCAGCATACTTCTCTTCACCCTCAATCCATCACAGTATTCTCTCTCCGGCAAGCAACGTATCATTTCCTAAATCTCCAGTCATGAGATGAGAATCATAGAGTGCACAGCACACTTCGAATTCGACACCTGAACTGAAGACGGGTACGATTCTTCTCTCCCAACTTTTGTTCTTTGCTCTGTCTATCTGCAGATTCTTCTCGGAGAAAATTTGCATTGGTTGAGAGAGAATTTCGCGCGACATCTAGTTGATTTCTCAGTGATGTTGCCGTAGATGCGGGTCACATCGACCGAACCATGTAAGCCTAGGAAGTCTGAACTCTGGTTCTGCCGCAGGTTTTTCCATAGGAGACGGGACGGAAAGCACATGTTACCTTTGCCCATGAATAAGCTTGGCATGTGAAACTGGGGGTTTTGATGAGTTCTCATTGGGCTTTGCTTATTTCCTTCGGTTAAAAGAAGCAAAAGCTAAGACATTTCTACTCTTTTGATCTGAAATATGCGCTGATTGTGTTGGTGAAGCAGAAAGCCTATGGAAGGACTAAGGAAGGAGGGTCTGTTCGACTTCAAGAACCCGCTGGTTCTGCCGGAGAATCCCACGAGGGATGAGTCGGTGCATATCGATCCGGTGTCGGATTGTAGCATCTACAGAGTCCCAAAGTCGATACGCGATGGATATGAAAAGGCATTCAGCCGTCGATTCGTTTCGCTCGGGCCATTTCACCATCACATCAAGGATCTGCAAGCATCGGGGCACAAGCAAAGTTACTACGATGACTTCGTGAGAGAGAGCAAGCTGAGCGTGCAATACCTGTCCGAGTTTGTCAAGAGAAGGGAAGAAGCCATTCGCAAGTGCTATGCAGAGACAATCGTGCTAAAAAGCGACGATCTTGCAATGTGGATTCTACAGGACGCCATTTTCGTCATCGAGATCTTATTGAAGAACAGAGATCGCAGCTTAGTAGGCGAGAACGACCGGATATTCAAAAAGCCGTGGCTGATTCACGACATCAAATTCGACATGTTGAAGATAGAAAATCAGATCCCTTTCGCCATCCTTGAGGACCTCTTGGCACTGCATCAATCAACCAGAGAGTCTGATGATGAAAGGCTCTCTCTTGATGTTCTCACACATGAATTCTTCAAGTTGCAGTTAGGAGGCATAACAGAGATAGCAGATGACTTTGCCAAGGTCTCCTCCATGAACTCAAGGCACTTTGTGGACTTGCTCAGAAACTATAACTTACCATCGGTGATGCCGTCGTGGCCTAAGAAAGATCTCAAGAGTCTAGCCACCCCTAGCGTGATGGAGCTGAGCCAAGCTGGGGTCAAGTTCCACGTCGGTTCGGGGAAGAGTTTATTCGACGTGCAATTCTCCAACGGAACGCTTGAAATCCCGAAACTGAACATATACTTCGGAGCAGATGTACTATTCAGAAATCTCATTGGCTTTGAGAAATGCAACTACCGTGAGAACTACATTAACGACTACATCATCTTCATCGGTCTCCTTGTTCACTCTCCAGCGGATGTGGAGATGCTGGTGGAGGAAGGAATTATCGGCATCAGTACATGGGACAGCAAAGAAGTTTTTGGGCTCATCAAGAGCCTCGTGAAAGGAGCGAGGTTCCTTCCGGAGGATTTCTACTTCTCTGGTCTCTGTGCCGAGCTGAACGAGTACTACAGAATCCCTTGGCACAGGTGGAAGGCAACGCTGAAGCGAGACTACTTCAACAGTCCGTGGTCCATCATATCGGTCATCGCAGCCGTCATTCTTCTCGTGCTCACTTCGGTACAGACGGTGTTCTCTGTTATTTCTAAATAGGTCCTGTCCAATTTGAAAGTTCAAACGCACCTACACGCTCTGTTTTTGGCGGTCCCCTGTAGTCAACTTTACCCCTTCTAAGCAGATGAACACAAACCTCAATAATGTAAAAAGACGAATATCTGAATATCTCAGAAATCTTTCTTTTATAGTCATTTCAATGTAGAATGAGGATTTGTCCCTCACATCAAATTTTTCTGCGTCGCGATGTTTCTTCTGTACTTTCCACGGCTAGCAAACCGATTCAGTTTAGCCACAACTCAAAATTTCAAAAAGAGTAATGGAAGACAAGCTACGAAGTCTCAGAATAGACTCGTGCAAAAACTCACTTGATACAGTGTTGGCAAGAGTATCGTATGTAATGACGACAGAGACAGGACTTTTATACATCAATTCTAAGTAGCCCACCTTCATCAAGAAATTAGAGTTCGTGGTGCTCATTCTCTTCTACAACAGGTGAAGCTTCTCGCTCCTTTCCTTTCGAGCGCCCATACTTCCTTGAAAACCAACGAACCATTCGAACGATGTTACCTAGGAAGACGATCCCCATTAGGCATAACCACAGAAACACAGAAACTCTAGTCACGATGTTCAGAACCCCTCTGTTATCTTCCGGTGTCATATGTATCCACGCGATGAAGTAGGTAATAGTAAGTGCAGTGATAGCGATCCACATTGTCACCATCTGGGTCCACATCCACCTCCTTCTTTTAATAGGGAGTCCACTGACCACAAGCAGAATTATGCTCAGTGAAGAAAGAAATGCGAGCGTGTTGAAGATCATGAACTGCCCATATGCCGCCGGGAGAGCGGTGGCCATCACGGCCATTCCCACGTGGTGCGATTTCTCCGTGCCATTCTTCGCAGGGTCTGCTGTAAAGTCATCCTGCCAGAAGCCTCCAGGTGGTGATAGCGTGGCCTGGAATGCCACCGTCGCAATGAGTGAAGCGACCACGATCAGGGCACTTCTTTTTCTACCCAGCCAATCTGTCTGTTTGCGAGCCTTAACCGGTGGTCTAATATCACTGTTCTGTTTGATATAAGGCTGTGCTATTGGAATGGCCTGGATTGTGTCGCGACCCAAAGATGTTTGATACATTATCGAAACTCCGGCTCTCTGTAGGAGCTGCTTGATCTCCATGTCTCTCAAGTCTCTTGGACCTTGTGATAAGACATCCAGTGCTGTAAATCCCTTCACATTTTGGACGTCTACTGCAATGTTGGTGCTGGAAAGCAAATACTTAATGATCTGCAAAATTTTCAGCCATTCTTTTTTAGAAAAAGGCAAACAGCAACATATGTTAATCAAAATCACGAGTCTCTCTGTCATAGTGCCAATTCAATCAATTGAATGCTTTGGACAAAAGATACTGTAAGCAGAATCGTTAAGTTTATGCGAAGGATAATGGCCCCATAATGCTAATCCCAAATATGGACCAACCCGTAGTTTTCATGTTCCAGTTCATGTTACTGCAGAAACAACACAACTTGGATAATCACATTGCACAACCCATTTATCCATAAAGAGCTTCATTTTTTGTATACGCCTTAAAAATCTTCACTTGATAACATAGGGAAGTTATGTGCACGTGTTACCTGCACTTAAGTATTTGCTGTTGCTTGCAAAGTTGAGTTCAGCATTAGCAGTTGTCCATGAGACTCATCAGTTCAATGTTGCCATTTCAGGCAGTAGATTAAATTAATAGAATCATATCTGATCAAGTGCATCAAGACATAGCAAAGTCTCCTCTAATCTTATTTCTCCAGTGCTCAGGACCATGTAAACTAAAGGATCACCTAAAAAAGCAACCAAATCCTCAACTTTCTTTCTCAAAAAAGAACAGATTACCCTGCCCGAATTGATCTACCTGACAATAATCCCAAATTAGGAGTTTTATTCATTTCATGCCTTATATTCATGTTCCCATTCGAATTGCTAATCAACTTCTCATGATATTATCAAGCAGATCAATGAAAATCATATTAAGAATGTATCAATTCACATAAAATTAGATCCTAATTGCGCTGCTTCCCCCTCAGAACATCGCATTTCAAATGGTGTCCTGTTAGCAGATCCAGATTTACTCTCTCTCTCATTGCCTTTTCAGTCAACTCAACTCAGCTATGTTTGACCAAAAAGGGGCACACATGAACCTGCAAGCAAATTCTGAACTTCCTATGCAATTCCCACTTCCTAGCATCATCAGCTCCACTTCCAATTCAATTTCAAGCACATCAAGTTAAATCAAGAACGATAAGAATCACACACACGAAACCAACAAGAAGAGAAAACCAGCTTTCTCACCTCCAATTGCTTCCTGGCCACAGCAAGATGCAGAATCGTGTTCCCGTCCTTATCCCTACAACCCACGAACTCATCGTTCCTCCCAACGCAGCCCACCACCACCTTCAACGCCTCCACCCTGTTGCTCTTCACGCAGAGGTGCAACGCGCTCTTCCCCTGACTCGTCACCACCCGGGCCGACTCGGGCTTGACCCGGATCATCTCGGCCATGACCTCGGCCCTCCCTTTGACGGCGGCCAAGTGCAGAGGCGTCCTCCCCTCGCGGTCCCACCGGAGGGACCCGTCCGGGTCGACGGCCAGGAGGGCCCTGACGATCTCCACGTCGCCCTTGGCGGACGCCACGTGGAGGGGCAGGGAGCCGCGCGAGTCGGGTTCCTTGGCGAGCTCCGGGTTGTGGGTGAGGAGGTGTTTGGTGAAGGACGCGTGGCCCGAGAGGCAGGACACGTGCAGGGGCGTGCCGTCGGGGGACGAAGAAGTGGGCTTGTGGAGGATCTGGGGGTCTTGCAACAGCAGGTCTTGGAGGGCCGCGAGGTCGCCTTTCATGGCGGCTTCGTGGAGCTTGTTCATGGCGGTTGACGCGCGCTTCTCGACGCGGGGGAGGCTCACGAGCTGCATCATATCGGCGGAGGGGGAAGAGGGGGAGGGAAAGGGGATGGATGGCGTTTCATCCTCAAGAAGAAGACGAAGAAGGAGAAGAAAGTAAAAGGAAGCTGCAGATGGAAAATTCAGGGAGGACCCAGGTCTGGAAAAATGGCGTTGACTGCACGTTCCTCACCTTTGGTGGAGGGCCCGCCTCAAGAATATCATTGCAGAGGGAAATGGTGGATCATCATCTCTGGTCTAAGAGTTCGAAGAAAACAAGAATTACTGGTTTGGAAGGTTCTATAGGAAGGTGAAGTTGTCAAATGAAATCTCGTTGAGAGCAGGACTTGCTGATTGGCTGGCAGCAATCAAGATTGCTTTTTTTCTTTTTTTTTGTTCATTATTCTTTTATAGATGGCAAGCCAAGTCCGGCCTCCCATCTTGGACCAGAGTACAGAATGACCAACTATGGTCAAAATCTATTAAAGAAATCATATTGTCAAAAAACAAAATGTGGCTCCAACCTGCTTGTGAATTTTTCAGTCATGGTATAATCCCATCGTGCAAAACCAGTCTCTTTTTCTAATTGTAGATCAATGAAACACAAATTCTAATTGTAGATCGCCACATTGAAGCACCAAAAAGAAGAAAAAAAAGGAAAAGAAAGGAAAAAGAAAGGAAAAAGAAAGGAAAAGAGGAACACTTGCTTTCATCCAAGGATATTGAGGAAAACATTGCTTGAAGCAAACTTCTTGTTTGGTCCTCGTGCTGATCAGATTCATCGGATCACTGCTGTCTACGAAAATGAATCTCTCTCTCTCTCTCTCTCTCTCTCTCTCTCTCACACACACACAAGGATCAACAAAAGGCAAGAAAAAAGGAAAAAATGGATATTCGGAGAGAGTCATGATATTTAAGATATCTGCAAATGAAACAGCGTGAATTGTGCATGTAAATGAAGAACAATATTCACCTTACTGAAGCAACCTCACTAAGTTTGTCTAGTTCATTGTTTTTAGCATCTTTTTGAAAACTAAGGTTTGTCTTTAACAATATATTTACTCGCCTGCTACAAGTAGCACGTCATACTCTTTTTTGAGAACATGATCATTTGATTCACAAAATCCAACTCTATATCAGGATCCGCAATTGCAAGTTTAGGCCCTAGCGACTGAAATATCCAATATAGGACCATAGAAAACTTGCCTGCATCGATTTTGTATGTCATTGTACTTTCTTTAGGCCAAATCCAATAATGTTCTCCGTGGCAGAAGAGACTTTCTGTCTGCTGAAAAACTCAAGAATCATACAGTAGCCACTGCTATCACATTGATTGAGCTAGGTCTGCAAACGCAAAGAAATTGTCAATTCAGTGCTATATATGTGATCGACATTCTAATCTTTCAAAATCTTTTGTCGGTATATAGGTTCAATCAGATGAATCTTAAATTGACGATAAGCTTTTGTTTATAGGTAGGAAGACATCATGCATATACAAAGTCAAACAGAAACAGGTCTCATCGATCAGCCGCATCTAGAGCATCTCATTTTGTAGGTTCTCCTCCATGAAATTTCAAGATTGATTTCAGACCGCCAAGACAATTAAACAACCAAGTTTGGGTAAACCTGCATCTGGTTTTTGACTTCTTTCTCCAGAAATATGAATTATTTGTGTCCCATGATCTTAGCGTCTGATACTTGAGTAGTCTGCATGACACTATCACACGAAACAAATTCGATCTTGTCTTGTATTTTTAATTGTGACAATCAATGGGGCAATCTCTGGTGGTGAGTTTCCTTGAGACTAGAGGACAACTATGCATTTGATGTGAAGTTTTGCATTAGCATATCGTTGTTCATGCATGCATCTCTTTGTCCAAGTGATTAGCCTGAAAACTAGCAATTCTGGATGTACGTACTTGAATCCGCATTTTAAAATCTCACCATGGGAAGTGCCATATCACTTTTGAAGGTGAATGAGTTCTCTTTTAATGCAGGCAGCTTCCCATCAGTTCCAGGTCTAAGTGACAATATTGTCGGAACAAAGCTAAAATTTGTTGCTATAGCACGGTGATTAACAGCTCCTTCCAAGACAGTAATGACGAAACCCTGACAATTACTAGTGCAGCTGATAATTTTAAGTTTTTGTCCTTGGAAGTTCTTTCAGTATTCAATCAAATGATGATCCCTTTGTTTGTATTGCATCTACTAGTAACGAGTCTAATAAATCTTGGATTTTGGAAGCTTGCTTTGGAGAGAGACCTCCATATTATAGATGAAGCCAAATATTTTTAGGGGTTTTTTTTTTTTTTTTCTATCAGATTTGCTTTTAGGTTAAAAGTGATACCTTTATACTAGTGATGGTAAGACGCTAGCCGTCAAGATGCTGGAAAATAAAATAGAGAGGCAAGAAAAAGAGAGAAGAAAAAAATGAGTTTTTTCTTTATAAGGGTTCTCAATCTCTTTGTGCCTTGATTTTGAGAAAAGATCATTGTTGTATTCTAACTTTTTCGAAATCTAGTGGATTTGCAGAGTGCCTCTGCATGGAGACGTAGCCTAGGTTTGGGTGAACTTCGTTAATAAATTTTCTAGCGTGTTCTTCTGATTCTGTTATTTTATTATTATATTCTGTTTGGTGAATTATTTGTGAGTGTTATTTTTCTGGAATCAACGTGCGATTTCGTAACAATGGTATCAGAGCGTGGGTTGGCTAATCAAGAACATCGAGGGTTTTTCGGTGACGTTCAATTGAAAGCAAATAGTATGGTAGAAGATAAAATCAGAATCGATAAGTTCGATGGGTAGGATTTTGGATGGTGAAAATTACAAATTGAGGATTATCTTTATCAAAAAAGATCTTTATGCACCACTTGAGGGTTGGAAACCCGAGATGGCGAAAGTGGATCCGACTGCAGAAGTTGGATGGAAAATTCTTGATCGAAAGGCATTAGGTGCGATCCAACTCGTCGTCGTTGTATCGGACTGTTGCTGAGCCGTGCTATAGTTCCCCCCTCCCCCCTGACACCGTCCCCAGCAAACCAACCATAACCCTTGGCGGTGCTGGGTTGCTGCCGTTCCCAGACGTCCTACCGCAACCCTCGATGCCGTCCCCGACGACTTGCTGAGACCCCTTGCCGTGTTGGGCCACTGTCGCACCTCACACCGCCATTGTGCCATTGCCTGGCGTGTCACCACCGTCGTTGTGTCACTACCCTGCGATGACCCGGCCATGCTTCATCGGTGCCGCAAAGACAAGAGAAAGGAGAGAGGTGCCTGTCGGGTCAGAACCGGGTCGGTCGAAACCCCCATTCGGGTAGGGTTTCCCCCCAATTCAGGGTCTTTGGGCCCGGTCGTGTGGGCTGTTTTTGTGCATAGATGGGCTTGGGTTACTTCATGGGCTTGGACGAACAAAAGAAGAGGAGAAAAAGGAATCCGGCCGAGCTGCGTTTCGGGCCCGCCCGGACCAACAGCTACCGAGCCGAGTTGAACCCTACCTGGGGACCCGACCCAGTCACCTTTTAATATATTAATATATTATAATAAATAATATTTTAAATTAAAAAAAAATTATTTTCAAAAAAAAAAAAAAAAAAAAAACCCATATTTTCCCAAAAAAGCCAAAAAGTCAAAAAAAAAAAAAAAGGCCAAAAATGATTTATATTTTCAGAAAAAGATAAAAAATCCAAAAAAAGGCTTTTTATGTCCAAAAAATGAGAAAAAGACCCAAAAATGTTTTTCCTCCACAAATGCATGGAAAGCTCCTAAAAAATTCAAAAAGCCTTAGGGTTTAAACAAGATTATGTACTAAAATGGTATTAGTGATTAACTAGTATAATCAAGTCCCTGATTCTAATTTCTCTAGTTGCACATGATCGAGTATTTTTCCTGATATTTCGCTTGGATTTCTAATTAACCCACCTCAAATCGATTAGTGGCGACTTCGTTTTAAAATTAACTTACAAGTTAAAAACTTGGACCATTAAGTCGTGAATCGGTGGATTTGGGAAAGTTCAAGCTAAGCCTAATAGACATAGCCAAACCATTAGCCTTCGTAGGCGCCCACCCTGATCGGGCACCGAAAAAAGAGGTCACGACAATATGGATTATCAATCAATGGAAAGTAATTACCGATACAATACGAAGAAATGGGAAACACATATATGCGGAAAGAAACCAATATTTCAAGATTAAAGTACATGGCTGATAAAGCAGTGATGAAATATTTCTAAAACAACCAATTAGGGGTATATTGGTAAGAAGGCTATTTTTTTTTTTTTTTGGTAAAATGAAGGCTATTTTCTTGATATAATAGTAAATCGCAGTGAAAAGCTAAAGCAAATTAACAAGAAATCAAGAAGAGATAACATAATCATCACTCATACTAGACATACAAAGCGCAAATATCGAAAGGGTTCATCATCATTATTCTGCAACTCACGTATAAAGGCAAATAAAGAGATTGCAATGTCTCATATCACATAAATCTGGACTGAGGCAACCGAATGCATCTTCATCTCGGCGATAAGAGTGACCGATCCTCCTTCATTGAAGTTAGCTTTACTTATGCTTCCAATTGCATCAACATGGGAATCGAACTCAAAACACAAATAGATCCAGTTCTAATGTGATCAATCTCTTCTTCATTTTGCTGGATCTGTACCTTCCATGAAATCCTAAGCATCTTTTTGCCAAGTTAGACACAGCAATAATTTCTTCGTTCCCACCATGGTCTAATACCTCCTTATCAAGAACATCGAACAAGTGATTCTCCTCCATCGAAATGATGAAGTACGAGGCTAGATTTCTGCCCTCTTCTGCCTTTAGTTGAGAAATAGCTTTTTCTCTAGTTAGGAGCTCAACAAGGACAACCCCAAAGCTATAGACATTGCTCTTGTCCGTAAATTGACTTGTTTGGTAGTACTCAAGGTCCAAGTATCTAAGGTTCCTTGCACCATTGTGGTCAAGTGTGTTTGGTCGATGGCAATCGATTTGGAAGCTCCAAAATCCGACACTTTGGCTCGATATTTTTCATCCAAAATTATATTTGATGATTTGATATCGCGATGATAAATTGGTACGGCAGCAGTAGAGTGCGAATATGAAAGAGCCCCTGCAACTTCACTAGCAATTCTTAACCGTATTTCCCACAAGACTAGAAATGCTCTATCTGGATTATGAAGATATTGGTACAGAGTCCCATTGTGGACAAATTCATATACCGGAATAGGGACTTCACTCTTCAAACAAAATCCTAATAGCTTGACCACATTTCTGTGATTGATTTTAGAGAGAACAACGATCTCATTGACAAACTGTTCGACTTGTCTTATGTCAATAACTTTGGATTTCTTGACCGCAATTTTCGTTCCGTCTTTCAAAATTCCCTTGTAAACAGTTTCTTGACCACCTTGACCCGTATGTAGCCGTGTCTAACTCCGTTGAGGTGAATAACTTGCCTTCCTCCACTTGATTGTCTTCAATAGAAAATAGGCGTTGTTGCAACAGAATTCTGCCATTATGTTTGAAGAATGTTTGTTTGAGCTTTGGTTCACGCCTTCTTTTGATGTATTTGTACAACCACCAACAAAGCAAAAGCAACACTATGGCTACGATACCCGTCCTCCCCCGTGTCAAAAGAAAAAAAAAAGCCGGAGGGAAAATTGCTGCGTAACCAATTTTCCACTCAGCGTCAACTTTAGCTTCCACTAATTGGAACAAATGCTTTCATGCTTTGAAGAGAGAGAAACAAAAAGGAGGCTTTGCTCAACAAAATAATTCAAAAATATTATGCATTATTTATGGGTGAGAAACAAAGATACAATCAAATAGTTAAATGCATCGACTATGAAAATACAGGAAAGATTATCTAAAAGATCATAAACCTATTATATGGCAGCCAAATCAATTTTAAAATTTTCAATCGTGTCAATTTAATCTTAAATCCTTTGACAGTTTGCCAATTTAATCATAAATATTTTAATTGTGAAAATTTAGTCCTAAACATTTTAAAGATCTACCAATTTTGACTAGAAATTACTAACGTAGCGGTCTAATTAGCATTAGCCAACGCCGACGTAGATAATTTTTGTAACTTTTGTAATTTTATGAATTTTTTCTCTTTTTCTTTTCTTTTTCCTCCGCAAGCCATCGTTGGGCCCATCAATAGTTGGTAGAGGTCACTAGTCTTGCTCCTTGCCCGAGGCTGATTGGGATGGCTCTCGCCTAAGGCCGGTAGAGGGAAAAAGGGGAAAAGAAAAAGAAAAGGAAAGGAAAGGAAAGAGGAGAATTCAAAATATTACAAAAATTATCCATGTACATCGGTGATTTCCAATCAAAATTGGGCAGAATGACTAAATTGACAAATCGTTAAAAGATTTAGGACCTAATTAGCAAATCATTAAAAGTTTTAAGATTAAATTGATACAATTAAAAGGTTGACAGCCATACAATAAAATTATGACTTTTTGGACAATTAAAAAAAAAAAAAAGCACATGCAAATCCACAATTCATTCAATCACCTTCTTCACTCCGCTTACGCCCCCGCCCCCAACTTAAAACTAACGCCTCATGTTGGACAAGTTTCTTTATCCCATCACAATTCTCCCGATAATGTCAAGTTTAGAATAAAAACAATCCAAAAGCAAAATTCATGATTGTGAGGAGATGGAGACGACGTAAAGAGGACAGGGACCAAAGAATGTGTCACAGGTAATGAAAAATGATAATATTGGCGTGCTAGAATTGTGTAAATATTTAAATCTAACGGCGTGCCAAATTTGGGATTACTGTCAAAGTCAATGTTCTATTTTGGCTAGTTTGAAATCTCGGGCCATAATTGGGTCAATCTCTACAGTTTGTGCGGTGTTAAGCTGTGCTTTACTATGTAAACGTTTCACAGTTAAATGTGGAAAGAATACATCCAATATCACTTAAACTAGAAAATCTTTAGGGGGAATAAAGAACGAAGAAAAGTAAAAGAGGGCTAGGCATATCCATTCCTTTCCCTGGCCTGGATGTGAAGCATATATATTTTGCCAAATCTCGGCCACAAAATCCATTGATCATGGGTTTTGACTAATTTTATTTGGGACTAGCAAGTAAGAATATCCTCTTGGATCGATAAAATAGCCATCCCCAAGCGTAAGTCTCAACTAGTTTCCACCAGCACAAGTTCTCGGCAATGTGCCACCAACCGCTTTTACGACCACCACCTTTGCCCCACTTTCTTTCTAAAAGTCAAAATGGAGGATGCTCACCTCTCACGTGACAACAAATTTTTGGTTGCCTGAGACAAGTGACCTCCCTCCCATCGAATACCGAAGGTCGCACACAGTAAAACTGAGCGCTTTCATGCACAGTACTGATATTAATATTTGCGAGGTGATGTCAATCGTTGGTGAATGTCTTTACATTTACCCAAAGCCTAAGGTCACCATGTGTTTTTGACGCTCAAAGAGTACAGACATCGACATGAGGGAACTTAAATCTATTTTTGAATTTTAAGGAAGCTCAATTGTAATGTACTTAGTAACACGTGATGTGCTCAATGGATCATATAATCTCATTTATCTTCCGCATAAACTTTGGTGAGAAGGATACAGAAAGTTTCATTTTGAATTTTCCAAGCAATGGAAATAGTGGAAGAAAAATCGGGCGAAATTGTGAATAGTTAATTTTCTCCTACACAATAAAGAAATCAAATTATAAATCCTAGCAATAAGCTAACACAGTATGTTTTTTGAGTTAGGCACTCCAAGTAAAATGAAAGAACTTACCAACCAAAATCTCCATCAATTGTGATGGATTAGAAGTGCACTCTTGTCCATCTCCACCGCCTTTCTTGCCATTACCATGATAACCCTTTGGGCATGAACATGCGTAACTCCCATCCACATTATGGCATTTTCCTTGACATGGGTTCTTCTCTGATCCGCACATTCATCAATATCTTCACAAATTAAACACACACATCAGATACGAAGTGCAAGATAAAGAAAGTTGATTTTGTCAACGTACCTTGACAACCATTCACAAGGTAAGAATTGCCTCGATAACCTACTTTACAAGTGCACTTGTACCCGGATCCATTTTCGGCATCAGTGCAAATGGTGTTGTTGGTGCACATGTAGCTCCTACTGCTCTTCTTGGCGTCCTTGCATGTTTGATCCCTATTGCCCAGTCAAGACCTAAAGTCAATTTGTTAAATTTAAGCTGCTTAAGATCGCTAACCGAGAAGTTGTAGGAGCCAATTTCGGCGACAAAGGCATAACTACAAGGATTGAAATCCAGGACATAGCTATATGATTGTAAAAGCTATCAATGGAGATCTTGTAGCCGAAGGAGCCTTTAGGGATGCTCGTCTTGCAGCAACCGATACCGGAACACGATCCGTTGCTGACGTCCGAACCATTGCTGCACAAAGACGTACACCCGAAAGAGAACTTCTTGTCAAGGTCTAGGAAAAAGGCTGACATGTCGCAACCGACGGCGATGAACTTGTTCTTGGTGCTGGACAAGGGGAAATCAGCTAGGATGATCCCCGGATATCTGGTTGAAGATGAATTGCGCCCAGAAGAGTTATAGCAGTCTCGACTGGACGGAATGTTTACTCGCGCCTCATGGTTCTCGATGTCGAGTATTTTAATGTTACTACTTCTTCTACAAAAGTAAGGGACGGGAGGGTTTATAGAGTTGTCACAATCGACCATAAAAGATGGGGATTGATGCGGCAGTCAAAACTGCTATCCCACGATGCAAAGGGATATGGAATCGAGAGGGTTCCGCAAGCACTTCGGCATCCGGGCTTCATCATCGAATCAGTAGCTTCTGTTATGCCATTGCGGTATGAACCCAATAAAGCCCCAAGCACCGCAACCTTCAAGAGAAGCTTTCGGACGACCATGGTTCTTCCTTCAACTCTCTTCAAATATGCTGTTTTTTTTATGCATTAACTCGATGGGTTTGGGGGATTATTAGGAGAAGTAAGATGGGTTTCTTCCTTTTTTGTTTTTTTCTTTGGTCAGGTGCAGTTACTGGTTGATCAAAAGAAGTTCGACGGTAAGTTCGAATGTGGAGTCAACGTCCGCTGGTCCGAGCCACATGCGCGAGACGATTCCATGATGATTCCTCGGGGTGACAAATTTAGTGCAGCGCAGTGCACGTGACATTTTCCAAACGCACGATTTATTTGACGAGTCCATCACTAATATAGACAAATGTTCTAGAATCGTTTTTCTTCCCCAAGAAGGCATATTTATAATTTTTTTTTTTATTTTCAGTAGAAGAATATTCCTATATTCATTATAGTGAATAATTCGTTTCTCAACTTTGTAAAGTCCAATTTGGTTGCGTCATTGTTAGTGATTAATCTTTCTTCCTTACTTAATTTACCATGTTTAATATGTTATGTAGACATTCATGCCATAATAGTGGAATATCAACGGTCCCAAACTTTAACATCTCTATGCATTTAATCATAACGATCATTAGTAATTATGCATTTTAGACATATTTATTGATAAAATATAGAAATTGTGTAATGGAATGAAAATAATTTTTTCCTCTATAAACTTTATGTAATTAGGGTCTATAATTTGCTAAAATTTTATTGTACTTCTACATTCTTTCATGTTTAAGAACGTCATGTGATATGCCTAATTAACCTCTAATATTATTTATTCAACCAAATATAAGCTACTTGTTAAGTGCACTTTACATGTAAAATAGATACACGTACTTCTAAAAATTTACATTGTTAGTAAATGGCGTGAATTTTAATATTTAAATAATTTAACACTCCCTTTATGAGTAGGTTGGATTTCGTATAGGAATAAATCCTTGAATTATATAGTAGAGAAGATAAATAGACACCTAAAAAGATATGAACTCAACATGTTGTGTTCTAATATCATGGAGGATTTTGTAAAATTGGTGCTACTATTCAAAAAGTTTAATTATTTGATGAAAACATGGTTATTAATATTTAAAAACTTTAGTACATATTGCCATATCCCTCAAACGACACAAGGCATAAACACAATGACAACTAGAATATAAATAAAAAAAGAAGTGTCGTACATGTCAATAAATCATTTTTTCTAAACCAAAAAGGAGTTCTCAGGTAAGGGATTCCTTTGACAGTTGAAATAGTAATCAAAATAGACAAACGCATTTCAATTATTTTTCTCTATCCATCCAATTTGTAGCAGAATTGTACCCAAAAGCAAAGGACTTTTTCCATTAAATCTTATTTGATAGTGCTAATTTCACTCAGTGACTCCATATCAATTCCCATTTTTCGTTGTTTTCTCTGTTTGTCAGCCAAACCATTTAGATAATCTTTCCTAGCAGACGAAGAAGTCCTCTTTATCAAAGACGGTAAGGCTAGAAATGGATTGAAATTATATTGATTGTGGATGAGTTAAGGCGTGGTGAGTCGTATATCATGTCATAATGACGAAACTAACCATATGCTCTATTCAAATTTCCCACAAAAAATGTTTGCAAATGATATTATAGGCTAAGGTAGGACACTTCACATGAATCAATTTCTTGTATATGGTTAGAATTTCACAGACCACATGAACGAAAACTTGAAAATAACATAAGTCTATGAGGGATCACGTTGAATGGAAGCTTGAAGTTACAATTTAAGATCACAGAATAATTAAAAAAGAAAAAACTTAAGTTCATCATGAAAATTCATGAACTTACGTTAGTGGTCGGTGAAATTCTCATAAAAGCGTCTTCAGTAAAAGGACATGCTATAGGGTCTACCTTCGAGAGGCACACCAAAATTGACGCCCTCTCCATGGAATTTTAAACGAGACTGTTTTGAATTTGACAGATAGAGACAACTTTTATAAAGTCCCTTTGTCGATATATTCCTAATTTAATTCTCCGATAAAAGTTATAGACCATTTTTGCCATATTATATTCAGCGAAGAAAACTCTTAACTATTTTGCTATATCTACCAAGAAAGTTGAGAAACCAAAATTAATCAAACTATCTTCTTTATCAAGAATCATACTTTTACTTTTGTCTTTGTTTCATTTTGAGTTAGGTTAGCTTCGTTACCCACGACCAAATTGAATCCTTAGTGCAAGTCTTTTTTCAAGTTTCAAATCAGCTTGAAAATTCTTACAATCAATTGTAACATTACAACGTGAATTGCGTGCCTAATAAAAGCGAACCTCAGATTCGGGATCGGCCAAATCATTAAAGCTTATAGGCCTTCAAATCGGGGAGATATTAGTTGGCCCCACAAGTCGTTGCTTGGCTTTTCTGGTCAAGGTCAACATCGTGTCGCATGGCATTGGGAACATAAAGATATGAGTCGACTCTGCAAGTCGTTGCTTCGCTTTTTAGGTCTAGGTCATCGTCAATTGCATCCGATGCTTTGGACAAGTAGCAGCACTGAAAATATCTTTGTTTCAAGCTGAAGAAACAAATAAAAAGTTGCTTTTCTCTAGAGAGTCAAAATCAAGAGCAATAGTGATCGATTTTTCGCTTTTGACTTTTCCTGTTGTTATTCTGTTAAAATCAGGAATCCAGTATGGTAGCATATATAATCCTACAATTGGATATGTGGTGTTTGTCTCATTTCTTGCACATTTCATGATAACCACCTAGTAAAGTCAATTTAGTAAGTGAACATCAAATTCAAGGATATGTTGTGGCTACTGACAACATCCACTCTAATTTCACCTCGATTGGATCTTTCTTTTCACTTCAGGTAAAATCACTCCACATTATAGTTAATGCTTCAGTACTATTATATATATGTTAACATAGATTAAATTTGATCTGATGTATGACAAATTCATCTTTTGGTATACATCAAAGTTTCATGCTATATGCTATGTTCAATTTCTCAAAATAATATGTAACTTTGAAATTGAGAAAATCAAGAAATAACGTGGATAACAACAGTGGGAGATAATATGGATGATTGGTTTCAGGTCTGGTTCAATCCCACTCAGGAACTAGAAATCACACCTGGAGGACCGGTTTCTAGTTTTTGGAACTGAGAACAGGACCACCTAGTCCTGAAGCCAATCCAGTCCAGTTCTCGAGTAGTCTAGTGAAACCGATGGAGAGAGAGCTTTTTTTTTTTTTTTTTGCGCAAAGTGTATATGCTCTCCAAAATTCCTCATTCAACTGAACGAAGTAGATGCTTATATATGGGGAGAGAAAAACTAGAGAGTGGGTTCTGTTATGGCGTCGTCTCCGCGTGCGTTGATTCCCTTTAATTTGCTTCGCTAACACGCTCTATTCTTCTTTATGATTGTAGACGTGAGGGAAAGTGGGGGTGGGAGCGGGAGCGAGAGAGAGAGAGAGAGAGAGAGAGCCAGCTTTCTTTTACTGTGGCATGGGCTTTCCTTTTGTTGTGGGCTTTTACTCTCTCTAGGCTCACTTTATTTCTCTTCCAAGCAGGCTATTATTCTTTTTGGGCTTTTGAGCAAAATGGATACTTTCAATATTGGTCTAGGGAATCGGACTACACATCACCATTTCTAATCTTATGGAACTGGAAACCAGATCAGCACCCCTAGGAACTACTTAAAGCTGGCCGGTCCAATCTAGTTCGGGTGATTCCTGTTGCACATTCCCAGGGGATAGAGTACCAAGAAGAAGAAGATTTAAGATCAATATGCCATCACAACACATTGACCCTTCCCTTAGCTGTTAAGATAGGACTGAATTTTAGTACACAAATCTCATTAAGATGGTCACCTTGAGACTCGAAAGTCTCAATATTAGTTTAGCTTTTTGATCCACAAGATCACCTTGACTTGTAAATGTAGAGAATACAACCTTTAGGAGAAGTAGTAATGCCGGAAGGGTCTGGTCTTTGATCACTCAACCATTTCTGGGGCTTCTTATCGATGAAAAAGAGTCTATGCGAAGCGGTCGAATTTCCGCCATCTTCGAAGAATCGTCCAACTATCTTTTATTTTGATTATATAACTCCAACGTGCATGTGTTTAGGATGTAGACGAATTATTCCTCACTGGTGATCCACCTGTCACTATGCTATTCAGGTAAGGATTGCCTGGTAGTGTGGCTAACTTAATAGCTTGCATTCTGCAGCCACATTCATTGCCTTGCAAGGTAATCAATTTCTAGCAGATGTACCGGAGTAGTGTTTCTGGGAGTGTATGAAGGCTTTCCGTGGAACTACATAAAGAACGGGTCTCGTGGTGATCTGGGTGTTCTGTGCTCCGACCCAAGTGGAGATGGATACTCGGACACTGAGCAAAGTTGGCATCCTGACCTAGAGTACAGGTGTAGGATGTACCCACCCTAGGCTTCGTAATGGCAGGTTCGATCACGTAAGGCCAATACTCATCAGTCATATTTTTTTCGCCGTTAAAATAAGACTGACTTTTAGTACACAAATCTCATTAAGATGGTCACCTTGAGACTCGAAAGTCTCAATATTAGTTTAGCTTTTTGATCCACGAGATCACCTTGACTTGTAAATGTAGAGAATGCTTGCTTCACCAAAAATTAGGGTATCACATCAGCAAAGATTTATTCATATCCTTCAAATAACAATATGCCTAAAGAATGACGATGTTTCCAAGAGCGTGATAGAAGAAAATATGAAGGTTTTCTGGAAGTTCACCGCCATTTTATTAGAGGTTTTCATCGCCTCTTATAACTGAAGTCAACGGCATTACATGAATTGCATAAGGCCTTAAATGGCCAACACATACGACCAATTTTCAAAAATACATCTTGGGAATAGATTGCCTTATACAAGATGGACGGTTTTAAAGTGACACTAGCACAATAAACTAGAAAGATTTTTGCATATAATTTCAAAGCATAAAGCTCGCCCATTTACAATCTGGCAAAATTCCTTCACTTATTGGTAGGTTCATGGTGCACAACTATATGAGGGTTCTCCAATGAGTCGCTGTATATATGATGCGTGCTATCTAGATAAAATATATGTCTATCCAAAGTCTCAAGGGTCTTGAGAGAAATAAATTGACCCTGGTTGATTGTGCTTTTGTTCTTCTAGAGCCTAGTAGATTGCATCTCTAGTGGCCTCATCTGCTTGGAAATAGCACCTCAGCATTCCTTCTTCATGTGCACTGGGCCATAAGAATTTTGGAACAGATCGATTGCATTCGCAGAGGATGCACTGGACTTATCTGTATTGTCCACTAATTCCTTGAAAACTGCATCCATAGGACCGAGGCAATTTTGGTACAGGACATGGACAACCTATCTAGCTTGCTGGTCGTCCAGCGAGCTGTTTCCATTTTTTTTTTTATAAAGATAATGATAGCGTGAACTTCAGAATTTAGGGCTCTGCATTTTAGCTTTGTGAAGAACAGATACTGCCGGTAGGATGGAGGATGAAATCACTTTAATTTCTCTGCAAAGTGATGAGATGATGATTCGAGTATTATTCACTAAGAAAACTAGTAGTGAGGCGGCAGTCGACACCAATTGTATAGTTATCAACCAACAACCGATGGAATCGCTTAAGAACAGGGAAAGCCACAGCATCATAACCCGCGAAGATTTGTATATAATGGAAGATTTGTACCACTCAGAATTTTAGTTTGTGTCACGCCCCGATCCTACGAGCGCGTGCCCATCCCTCGGTGGTCGTTTATATTGCGACGTCCCAGGATGCATCGCCGACCCATTCTTTTTAATGCACATACGGAAGCGAATAAATAAATCCTCAGACAACAGAAAGATGGGATTGAAAAGCAGGGCCACAAAATTTTCAAATCACAACACACTTATATACACATCAGACTAAGTCATATACATTACTAGCCGATATATATAAGTCTACAAAAAAGGGGGGTAGAGTGCTATAGATCCTCTAAGCATTCGAGTCTTCAACTGAATATTCCAGAGACCCAAGATCTGAAAGACTCGGGTCTACCACTGAACCACCTGAAGGGTCAGCCGTACCCTCACCAAAAGTTATCTCCACCACCAACCTAGGAATCTCAGACTCTGGAAGGGGGCCTTCTCTGGGTCCATCTCGCCTATAACAATACCACAATTTGAATTGATGGGGCATCTTTTGGGATAGACCCACATCAACCCAGACAGTGGATCTTACGAGTTTGTAGACCTAGGCTCCTTGGCTCCCAGGGAGGGGAATCTGAGAGTGCTGTTCGGTGACCTTCTTCGGTTGGCCAAAACGCTTAGGAGGTGCAGCCATCTAAGGATTTGTAAATGTTATCCCACAATGGGGTGAGATGACATCTTAGCAAGTTCACCCCTTAAACTTCGACTAGGAAGGAAATACGCCTAAATGCTACCTATGCACATAAGAGATAAGTGACTTACCTTTACCTCAGTTCTTTCCTGCAAGTTAGTACGATTCATATATTCAATGAATCACTTCAATTCGAATTAAATCATCAAATCAAATCGAGTCATCGATCAATCGATCCAATCGATCCCATACCATCGATACCATCTCTCAGTCAATCCATTCAATACTATCTATGAAATTCGATCTCATCAAGATCTGCTCACCATAAACTGAAGATAGATAGTATAACTCACCAAAATTTGATAATTAATATAGCTCACCAAAAGCTGATAAAGTAAACTGCTCACCCTAAGTTGGTATATCAAGGCTAGTGGGCTGATATAGTATACTGATAATGCTCACCAAAAGCTGCTAGAGTATACTACTCACCCTAAGCTGATATATCAAAGCCCATATGCTGATATAATATATTGATAATGCTCATCAAAGCTGTGCGATACTTAATTTCTATTATACCCGATAAAATAATCGTGTGTGGTTTCACGGTTGGCCTTAGCCAAAATACAATAATTTCCTTTTTTTTTTTTTTTTTTTTTTTTTTATTTTTTATAAAATCCCACCAAATATAATAGCCCACAAACACATTTTTGGCACTCAAACCGACTCTCGATATTTTTTAATTAAATATCAAAATTATCCAATATTGGAATAAATTCCCAAAATTTACAAATATCAATCAAATAGCGAAATTAGCATCCAGATAAATAAACCAAACACACCATTGTAATCGGCACGAAATTCCGATCACCAACTATCCCGTATAATTTCTGAAAATAATAAATAATTAAATAATTACCAAAATTAATTATATAAATACCAATAAATGCCAAAAATACAAACTTAGGCCGGAAAAGCCTAATTAAATACCGAAACGGGGTCGGAAAATTTCTGAACTTATCTAGATAAATAATACAACCTATCTATTTGCTAATTACGCTGCTCTAACCACCTAACATGCATAAACGAATAATTAAATCACTAATCCATTCTAACTAATCACATAATCCCTAATTAGCCTAAAATAATCAATCCTTAAGCATAATTAACTCCCTAAGTAGAGTTTAGTTAGTAAACTCACCGGTTTTGAAATCCGATGAGTCCACGAGGACGGTGAGGTGGAGATGAGTGACAAACTCTGAAGCGGTAGCACCAAGTGAGGCCTGAAAAGGGTCCAAAGAGGGCCTTAAAGCCCATAGCTTCTTGTTGGGTTTCGGTTCGGATGGTGGGCCGAGAGGGGCTGCGTGGACGGCTGACTTGGGCCGATATGATGAGGCTAGCTACTAGGCGGGCGGGTGGAGCAAGCGGCGGCTTCTAGTGGTGGAACGGGTGGCTAGGTAGCTCTGATGGCCATGTGACATCCTGAAATTCGATCCTGCTTCGATAAAATGAAATGTGCATATCGTCGGCATGCTATGGTCCTTTTTCTCTCGAAATTTCATCACTCAAGAGTTAACTAACCTATTGGGTGAAGCCGTTAAGGGATATATCCGCGGTAAAATCCTTAAAAGCTACCTAATTTAATCATGAAATTTAATTCGGTTTTGGGAATCGAATATTCGAGCATGTCATAATTCATTTTAGGACCGTCTCATCGTCTGTCAATTTATTGACGAGTCCGAAATTTCGAGAAAGAAATTATTGGAGAAAAAAATCGAAGACCAAAATAAAATAGAAAGGGAAAGGGAAAGAGAAAAGAAAAATAAGGATAATGTTATTATTTTATTTTATTTTTCTCTCTCTCCATCTTCTCTCTTCCTTCTCTCTCTCCCCTCCCCTCTCCCTCGTGCGATTCTCCCCCCCCGACCGGATGCCTGCTGTATTCCTCTTTCTTTTCTCCCTTTGACCATTCAAACCCCCTTTCTCTTTCCTCTCTCCTTCCCTCTCACGACGCCCTCTCTCTCTCTCGGTTCTCTCTCTCTCTCTCACCTCTATTACGACCGGAAGCAGAAGCGGAAGAAGTGCAGATGGCAGCAGCTCACCGAAGCTGTCGCCGCCCGTCTCGCGGCCCGCGCCCGCGCCCGCGCCCGTGCGTCCGCCACTTGCTGCTGTGCGCCGCCAGCCCCGTCCCCTCGCACCTAAGCGTCCTCCCCGTGCGAATCCGCCTCTGTCCAGCCCTGTTCTGCCCCTGTCCGGCGCCTCCAGCCGCTGCCCAGCTCCGTCTGGCCACCGCCCGACCTCCCCGGAGTCCCCCTCACCCTCCGCCGGCCTCCCCTCGCCGTCTTGGCCACCGGAGTAGCTCTAGCAAGCCCAAGTTCGCAACCCACCGAGTGGGTTTCTAGCGGCTTTGGGCCCGCTTTTGGGCCATTTCCGGGCCCCGAACCCGAGCCGTGCTTTGAGAAGTTTTGTTCCTCGCGTCGTCCCCGTCAGATTGATCCGATTTGCGCGCGATTCCGGTGAGTAATCTCACTAATGGACTAATTATACTTAATGGTTGTTTAATTTTAATTAATTAGGTTTATGTGGTTAGATTAGTATGGATTAGTGTTTATTAGTCAATTATGATGCGAATTAGACAAATTGAGTGTGCATTTAGCAAGTAGACGTGGTCTACTATTTATTGAGGGTAGCCGGGATTTTTCCCGACCTTAATCGGGCTTTAATTTGACAATTCGGGCCTAAGTGGAATTTATTTAAATATTATTTTTCGAAATTAAATTAATTAATTAATTATTTTCTGAAAATTCAACTGGGATGGCCAGTGACCAGAATATTATGCTGATGATCGTGGTGAAGTCCGTTTATTTAATCGGGCTTTATTTTGAGCTAAATTGAGTTTTTAATATTAATTATTTAACTTTCGAAATTAATTAATTAACTAATTATTTTTCGGAAATTAAGGTTGAGATGGCCGGTGACCGAAATTTTATGTTGATGATCGTGGTGAAGTCCGTTTATTTAATTGGGCTTTATTTTGAGCTAAATTGAGTTTTTAATATTTATTAATTAATTTTCGAAATTAATTAATTAATTAATTAATTATTTTTCGGAAATTAAGGCTGAGATAGCCAGTGACCGAAATTTCGTGCTGATTGTCGTGGTACAGTCCGTTTATTTAATTGAGCTTGATTTTGTGCTAAATCAATTTATGAGTGATTTTAGGATTTATTCCTAAATTATTGGATTTTGGTTATTAATTGGGAAATAACCGGGTGTCGGTTGACAGCACCAAAAGTGTTTTGGTGGGCTATAGAGAATGGTGAGAATTATGAAAAAGGAAATTATAATATTTTGGCTAAGGGCCGATCGTGTACTAACACACCCACTATTTTATCGGTATGATAAAAATAATGGGAATATTGGACGATGGAGATGGTATACTATATCGGCCTTGAGGCGATATGTCAGCTTTGGGTGAGCAGTATACCGATATATTATCGACCTACGGGCGATATGTTAGCTTTGGGTGAGCAGTATACCTTATTATCAGCTTTGGGCGAGCAATTTATTTTCAGCTTTGGGTGAGCATATGGTATACTATATCGGCCTTCGGGCGATATGTCAGCTTTGGGTGAGCAGTATACCGGTATACTATATCGGCCTTCGGGCGATATGTCAGCTTTGGGTGAGTAGTATACCGGTATACTATATCGGCCTTCGGGCGATATGCCAGCTTTGGAGTATACCTTATTATCAGCTTTGGGTGAGCTAGGCTATCTATTTATCAGCTTTGGGTGAGCAGTCCTGATTTGATAGGACTTTATAGATAGTATTGAATATGCCGACTGAGCATGGGTCGTGATGTCATGTAATCGATTAGGTCAATTGATCATTGCTTTGATATGATGCTGTGAATTGATTGATTGGATGGAAATGACTGTGAGTGGTCTTGTTGACATGTAATCGACTAGGTCGATTTGATCGATGCTTCGATCTGTGATGTAATTGCTTGGGTGTCTATTTGATCTGTGCTAATATCCAGGTGGAATCTAAGGCCAAGGTAAGTCCTCTTACTCGTGCTGTTCTTAGGCAACCATGTGGTGTATTGGTTCCCTAATTGAGTCTTAGTGGGGTAGAACTCGCTGAGACGTGGTCTCATTGGTTATTGAATAACCATTTCAGGACCCTGAGGAGGAGCCGAGGAGGAGGAACCCGAGGAGTAGAAAGATTTTTTGAGAAGAAGAAGATGATCTATAGAGGGATCTTAAGTACGACCTGGATGTACTGAGATTATATCTTCTTTTGAGAATTTCATTTTGATGTGAATAGTTATGAAGTACTTTGGTTTGCGTTTTGTATACAAGTTTGGTTATAAGTTTCAATATGAAAAATATGGCTCTGCTTTTCTATCCCATCGATTTACTTTCTGGAGATTTATAACTGCTTCTGCATGTGCTTAATAAATGAAAGGGTCGGCGATACATAGTCCTGGGATATCGCATTTTAAAATTGACCAGAATAGAAGGATGTGTGCGTGCCCGAGGATCGGGGCGTGACATCCCCTTTTTGTGGTATTAGAGCGAAGTTCAAGATTGGAGTGATAAGGAGCGATGGTTCATGGGATAGTAGTAGGATGACCTTTAAATTCATGTTGGTGCATGTTTGTGTTAGTTGGATGCTAAAATTGTTTGTTATTTGAATCGCTCTGTTTCTACTTTGGTGTTGAATTAGAAGCAGGTGTCAGTAGATTAAAGTGACACCATAAGCGATCAGGAGTCGAGAACTCCTAGGCAGAGGACTTTGTCCTCAGTGACATGGGCTAGGACGCCGACAAGAATCGGTGCCCGAGGTGGCCGAGGTAGAGCGCAAGCTGAGGCTAGCGCGAGTGGAGTAGCACCACATTCCGTTGGTGCCGGGGTAGCAGCTCCAGTTGATCAGGGAACAGTTGGGATCACGCAAGCGTTGGATGCTATGCGTGAGATGATGGGGCAACAGCCCGGAATAAACAAATGCCTTTTATCGCCGCCGTTTCGGCCCGCCACTACCGCCGCTCGCCAATGATGTTGCTTTGTGAGCCGCACTCCGCCGCCGTACCTGCTGAAGTCTCGCCTGGGAGACCGATGCCTAGCTTAGTGGAACAGTTTTTGAAATTGAAGCTACCGAAGTTTTCTAGGGCAGGAGACCCCGAAGCTGTTGCTCTGTGGATCCAAGGACTGGAGAAAGCCTTTGCTCTATTGATGTGCTCCGAGACTGAGAAAGTGGTCCTTGTAGTCTACCAATTAGAAGGAGTTGCGAGTACTTGGTGGAGAACCACTCAAGGAGCGATATTTCCCGAAGGTGTAGCCCCAGAATGGAACGCCTTTGTTGAGGCTTTCAACGGGAAATACTTTTCAGGATGGTTGAGTTTCAGCACCTTCGCCAAGGCTCTATGACTGTGGATCAATATGAGGCGAAGTTTACTGAACTATCGCAATATGCCCTTGAATTAGTTGAGAATCCAATAAACCGAGGGAGAAGATTCAAAGATGGACTGAGGCCAGAGTTGAGAAGCCCATTGATTTTGCTGAATCTGAGAAATTATAATGACCTTTATGAGAGGGCTCAGATGATCGAGAGAGATCAGAATGATAGAGCTACCTCATTTGGATCGAGGTTTAACTCTCAGCGAGAAAGCATTTGCCATGGGAAGAGGCCCATGCCTGGAAATAGATTTCAAGTCCCACCCAATAGGAGAGGTGGAGTTAGCAAGCCGGGGCCAAATCGGAATGGCCAATGTCGCTTTTGTGGAAGGCGACATGGTTCAGCTCCATGTCCTCGAAGGTCGGATGTTTGTTTTGGATGTGGCCAGTAGGGCCACATGATCAGAGATTGTCCTAATAGACCAAGAGGACAACCTCAGCTACCGTCGCCACCACCGAGAGGATAGATAAGAGGATATGCCCCTCAGAACGCGCCGCAAGGAGGACAGCAAAGACCTCCAGTTCAAGGCACCGTGTATGCGATTACCCAAGGTTAGGCAGAAGCTGTGCCTGACGTGATCACAGGTACGGTCTCGCTCAACGACCAACCTGCTTATGCTTTGTTTGATTCAGGAGCAACCCATTCCTTCATTGCCGAGCAATATGTTAGGATGTTAGGGTTGAGTCCAGTATTGTTGGAGTCGGCAATTTGCTTATCTACATTCTTGAAAGATAAAGTTATTGCTGCTTTGGGATGTTCGGGATGCAAGTTAGAGATTGGTGAGCGAGTGGGGAAAATTGATTTGTTAGTCCTAGCCATGTATGATTTTGATTTGATAATTGGCATGGACTGGCTCACCAATCAACGAGCTAAAATGGACTATTATCGCAAGGCGATTCAGTTTGACCCATTAGGGGGGTAAGAGCTTCGAGTTTGTCGGGAATCGAGGAGGACCTTCGATTTCCTTAATCTCGTCGCCGGAAGCAGTTTGTTTGTTAGACGAGGGTTGCCGAGGGTACTTAGCAACTGTCGTAGATACGACAATTGAGGAGCTGAAAATGGAAGATATTGCAGTGGTACAGGAGTTTCCAGATGCCTTTCCAAAAGAATTGCCAGGGTTACCGCCAAAAAGAGAGATTGAATTTGTAATCGAGCTAGCACCAAGGACAGAACCGATCTCAAAGGCACCTTATCGAATGGCGTTATCAGAGTTGAAAGAACTGAAGGTGCAGATGCAAGAATTACTGGATAAAGGATTTATTCCTCCTAGCGCATCACCTTGGGGAGCCCCAGTTCTATTTGTTAAGAAGAAAGATGGATCATTGCGCCTGTGCATCAACTTCTGACAGCTCAACCAGGTAACCATTAAGAACAAATATCCCCTCATAAGGATTGATGATCTGTTCGATCAGTTGCAAGGAGCGTCAATATTCTCGAAGATCGATTTGAGGACGGGATATCATCAGCTGAGAATTAGGAAAGAGGATATTCCTAAGTCAGCATGTCATACTCGGTATGGCCACTATGAGTTCACAGTGATGCCATTTGGGTTGACGAATGCTCCAGCTGCTTTCATGGATATGATGAACAGAGTGTTCAATAAATACTTAGATCAGTTTGTGATCGTGTTCATAGATGATATCTTGGTTTATTCAAGGAGTAATGAAGAGCATGAGAATCACCTGAGATTAGTACTCCAGATTTTAAGGATGCATCAATTGTATGCTAAGTTTAGCAAATGCGAGTTTTGGTTGACTCGTGTTGCGTTCTTAGGTCATGTGATTTCCGGAGAAGGAATCTCTGTTGACCCGAGCAAGATAGAAGCCGTGATAATTGGTAGAGACCGACATTAGTGATAGAAATCAGAAGTTTTCTGGGACTGGCAGGTTATTACAGACGGTTTGTAGAAGGTTTCTCAGCGTTAGCATCGCCTTTGACAAAGCTCACGAAGAAAGACGAGAAGTTCATATGGACAGACAAGTGCGAGCATATTTTTCAAGAACTGAAGGAAAAGCTGACTACCGCGCCTGTGCTGACGATTCCATCTGGTCCTGGAGGATTCGAGATCTATAGTGATGCGTCATTTAGAGGGTTGGGTTGCGTGCTGATGCAACATGGTAGAGTGGTTGCATACGCTTCCCGCCAGTTGAGACCTCATGAATTGAATTATTAGACTCATGACTTAGAGCTCGCAGCCATTATCTTTGCTTTGAAGATTTGGAGACATTATTTGTGTGGTGAAAAATTTCAAATCTTCACGGACCATTAGAGTCTCAAGTATCTATTCTCTCAGAAGGAGTTGAACATGAGACAGCGCCGATGGATGGAATTACTGAAAGACTACGACTGTGACATTCTATATCACTCGGGAAAGGCAAACAAGGTCACCGATGCATTGAGTCGGAAGTCTTCAGTGGCGCGGATCTTGGTTAAGGAGTGGAACTTAATCGAGAGAGCTCGGGATTTGGAATTCAAATTTGAGGTAGGCCACCTCTCGAGTCTTATGGCCACCTTCAGGATTGAACCAGATGTTCAAGTCAGAATCAAGCAACTCCAACCGATAGACCCAGATGTATAGAGAATTCTTCAGAAAGACGCAGATAAAAGGAAGGCTGATTTTCAGATTGCTGATGACAAGGACTCTAAGGTTTCAAGGACGTTTGGTTGTACCTGACGATGTCGAGCTTAGAGAAGAAATTTTATTCGAAGCACATAGTAGTAGCTACAGCATTCATCCTGGAAGTACTAAGATGTATCAAAACCTGTGTCAATTCTACTGGTGGTTAGGTATGAAGGCGGACATTGCCAAGCATGTCGCCAAGTGTTTGACTTGTCAGCAAGTAAAAGCCCAGTATTGCAAGTCGGGAGGACTTCTGCAACCTCTCGCGATCCTAGAGTGGAAATGGGAGTATATCACGATGGATTTCGTGATTGGACTACCAAGGAGTCAAAGAGGAAATTATTCGATTTGGGTAGTAGTCGACAAGCTGACAAAGTCGGCTCACTTCATTGCAGTTCGAAAGGACCTCAGTCTTGATAGGCACGCAGACCTGTACGTGCGTCAAGTGGTTCATATGCATGGAGTGCCGGTTATGATAACATTCGATAGAGACCCGAGGTTTACTGTTGCTTTTTGGAAGAGCTTGCAAAGTACTTTAGGTACAAAGCTTCAGTATAGTGCGGCATATCATCCTCAGACGGATGGCCAGTCTGAAAGGACAATTCAAACTCTTGAAGACATGCTAAGAGCTTGTGTAGACTTCAAAGGAAGTTGGGAAGATCAGTTGCACCTGGTAGAATTTGCCTACAACAACAGTTATCAGCAGAGTATTCAGATGGCTCCATTTGAAGCGTTGTATGGCAGAACGTGCATAACTCCAGTATGTCGGGATGAAGTCGAAGAAAGGAAGATAACAGGCCCAGAGTTGGTTCAGCAATCAGTAGATGTTGTGACAGTAATCAGTAGATGCTGTGATAGTAATCAGAGACAGATTAAAGACCGCGTAGAGCAGATAGAAAAGTTATGCAGATAAGCGTCGAAGGTCTTTGGAATTCCAAGTTGGTGATCACGTTTTTCTAAAAGTGTCACCAATGAGGGGAACTTCGCGCTTTGGTAAGAAAGACAAGTTGGGTCCGAGGTACGTAGGTCCATTCGAGATTCTTGAGAGAGAATTGGGACCTTAGCGTATCGTCTTGCGTTGCCGTCAAGATTGGCGCAAGTGCATGACGTCTTTCACGTGTCGATGTTAAGGAAATACGAGCTTGACCCGACCCATATGCTCAATTTTGAGGAATTGGACGTGGATGACCGTGTGTCATATGTTGAAAGCCCGGTTCAGATTGTCGATCGTAAAGAGCAAGTTCTGCGTACCAAGACCATTCCGTTGGTCAAAGTGATCTGGCAACACCATGGCACTGAAGGAGCAACTTGGGAGACTGAAGAGTCGATGAGACAATTGTATCCCCACCTTTTTTAGCAAAGTGTGTAATGGTTTAAATTTCGAGGACGAAATTTTTATAAGAGGGGAAGAGTTGTGACATCCTGAAATTCGATTCCGTTTTGATAAAATGAAATGTGCATATCGTCGGCGCGCCTATGGTCCTTTTTCTCTGAGCTGATCACTCACGGGTTAACTAACCTATTGGGTGAAGCCATTAATGGATATATCCGTGGTAAAATCCCTAAAAGCTACCTAATTTGTTGGATTAAACTAAAATCACGTCCGGTCGATTTTAACCATGAAATTTAATTCGGTTTTGGGAATTGAATATTCGAGCGTGTCACAATTCATTTTTAGGACCGTCTCATTGTCTGTCAATTTATTGACGAGTCCGAAATTTCGAGAAAGAAATTATCGGAGGAAAAATCGAAGACCAAAATAAAATAGAAAGGGAAAGGGAAAGAAAAAAGAAAAATAAGGATAATGTTATTATTTTATTTTATTTTTTCTCTCTCCCCCTCTTCTCTCTTTCTTCTCTCTTTTCTCTCTCCCCTCCCCTCTCCCTCGTGTGAACCCCCCACCGACTGGATGCCTGCTGTCTTCCTTTTTCTTTTCTCCCTTTGACCATTCAAACCCCCTTTCTCTCTCCTCTCTCCTTCCCTCTCTCGACGCCCTCTCTCTCTCTCACCTCTGTTACGACCGGAAGTAGAAGCGGAAGAAGAGCAGACGGTAGCAGCTCATCGAAGTCATCACCGCCCGTCTCGCCGCCCGCGCCCGTGCGTCTGTCACTCGCCGCCGTGCGCCGCCAGCCGCGTCCCCTCACGCCCAGGCGTCCTCCCCGTGCGAATCCACCTCATCCCGGCCCCTGTTTCGCCCCGTCCGGCGCCTCAGCCTCTGCGCCGCTCCGTCCGGCCACCGCCCGACCTCCCTGGCGTCCCCCTCACCCTCCGCCGGCCTCCCCTCGCCGTCTTGGCCATCGGAGTAGCTCCGGCTAGCCTAAGTCCACAACCCACCGAGTGGGTTTCCAGCGGCTTTGGGCCCACTTTTGGGCCGTTTTCGGGCCCCGAACCCAAGCCGTGCTTTGGGAAGTTTTGTTCCTCGCGTCGCCCTCATCGGATTGATCTGATTTGCGCGCGATTCCGGTGAGTAATCTCACTAATCCTTGCTTAGTGGACTAATTATACTTAATGGTTGTTTAGTTTTAATTAATTAGGTTTAGGTGGTTAGATTAGTATGGATTAGTGTTTATTAGTCAATTATGATGCGAATTAGACAAATTGAGTGTGCATTTAGCAAGTAGACGTGGTCTACTATTTATTGACGGTAGCCGGGATTTTTCCCGACCTTAATCGGGCTTTAATTTGACAATTCTGGCTTAAGTGGAATTTTTGGTATTTAAATATTATTTTTCGAAATTAAATCAATTAATTAATTATTTTTCGAAAATTCAACTGGATGGCCAGTGACCGGAATATTATGCTGATGACCGTGGTAAAGTCCATTTATTTAATCGGGCTTTATTTTGAGCTAAATTGAGTTTTTAATATTAATTATTTAATTTTCGAAATTAATTAATTAATTATTTATTTTTCGGAAATTAAGGTTGAGATGGCCGGTGACCAAAATTTTATGTTGATGATCGTGGTGAAGTCCGTTTATTTAATTGGGCTTTATTTTGAGCTAAATTGAGTTTTTAATATTTATTAATTAATTTTCGAAATTAATTAATTAATTAATTATTTTTCGGAAATTAAGGCTGAGATAGCCGTGACCGAAATTTCGTGCTGATTGTCATGGTACAGTCTGTTTATTTAATTGAGCTTGATTTTGTGCTAAATCAATTTATGAGTGATTTTAGGATTTATTCCTAAATGATTGGATTTTGGTTATTAATTGGGAGATAACCGGGTGTCGGTTGACAGCACCAAAAGTGTTTTGGTGGGCTATAGAGAATGGTGAGAATTATGAAAAAGGAAATTATAATATTTTGGCTAAGGCTGATCGTGTACCCACACACGACTATTTTATCGAGTATGATAAAAATAAAGGGAATATTGGACGATGGAGATGGTATACTATATCGGCTTTCGGGCGATATGTCAGCTTTGGGTGAGCAGTATACCGGTATACTATATCGACCTACAGGCGATATGTCAGCTTTGGGTGAGCAGTATACCTTATTATCAGCTTTGGGCGAGTAATATATTATCATCTTTGGGTGAGCATATGGTATACTATATCGGCCTTCGGGCGATATGTCAGCTTTGGGTGAGTAGTATACCAGTATACTATATCGGCCTTCGGGCGATATGCCAGTTTTGGGTGAGCAGTATACCTTATTATCAGCTTTGGGTGAGCTATGCTATCTATTTATCAGCTTTGGGTGAGCAGTCCTGATTTGATAGGGCTTTATAGATAGTATTGAATATGTCGACCGAGCATGGGTCGTGATGTCATGTAATCGATTAGGTCGATAGATCATTGCTTTGATATGATGCTGTGAATTGATTGATTGGATGGAAATGACCGTGAGTGGTCTTGTTGACATGTAATCGACTAGGTCGATTTGATCGATGCTTCGATCTGTGATGTAATTGCTTGGGTGTCTATTTGATCTGTGCTAACATGCAGGTGGAATCTAAGGCCAAGGTAAGTCCTTTTACTCGTGCTGTGCTTAGGCAACCATGTGGTGTATTGGTTCCCTAATTGAGTCATAGTGGGGTAGAACTCGCTGAGACGTGATCTCATTGGTTATTGAATAACCATTTTAGGACCCTGAGGAGGAGCCGAGGAGGAGGAACCCGAGGAGTAGAAAGATTTTTTGAGAAGAAGAAGATGATCTAGAGAGGGATCTTAAGTACGACCTGGATGTACTGAGATTATATCTTCTTTTGAGAATTTCATTTTGATGTGAATATTTATGAAGTACTTTGGTTTGCGTTTTGTATAAAAGTTTGGTTATAAGTTTCAATATGAAAAATATGGCCCTGCTTTTCTATCCCATTGATTTATTGTCTGGGAATTTATAACTGCTTCCGTATGTACTTAATAAATGAAAGGGTCGGTGATACATAGTCCTGGGATATCGCATTTTAAAATTGACCAGAATAGAATGATGTGTGTGTGCCTGAGGATCGGGGCGTGACAGGCCAGGGACGGGGCCTGATGGGACCTGAGCAGGCTCGGGACAGCAGCTAGGCACGTGGGACAATGGAATGACGCATGGGATGGGTGCGGCTCGAGTGGGGGCACAGTGGCGACGAGGCGGGGGCAGGGGTGTCTGATGGTGTGCGATGGCCAAGGGGGGACTCTCCTCTAGTTTTTATGCAACTTTTGAGCTTCAATTGGCTTAGAAATGGAGAAAGTGGCCGGCTCAGGTAGAAGAAAGGGGACAACAAAGCCTTGAGGGTCCCTCCAAGCTTCTTTCTATCCCTTTGTCCCCTTGACCAAGGCCCCACCAACATGGGCTGGCTTCCTCAGCCATTTGCAGCCACAAAGCTTCCCTAGGAAGCTACTGAGGTGGTCCAAAGGTTGGGGACCAAGGGGGGCTACGAATTTGAAGCATTTTCCCCTCAATTTGGATCAATCTCTCTCCAATTGAAGTCAAATTCAGTCCTATAAATTCCACCAAGGTGTCCTTGATCAAATTGACATTTTTCCTCACCAATAGAACCAACTTGCATCCCAAAAACACGATAAAAAACGGTCCACTGAATTTTCCGGTAGAAAACGGCCTTATTTCGAATTTTCGTAAAAAATCTCGGTTTGCAGAAAAATCTTCGGAGGATGATTGACGTTCCTAAAATGACTCGTGACATGATAGAACTTTCAATTTCTGAAATCAGATTTAAATTCGCAGTTAATTTCAATCTGGCGCGATTTTAGCATGACTTAGCCGATCGGGTAGCTTTTAGAAATTTTTGGTGCAATTGACCCGTGATCGATTTATTTTGAGTCATAATATATATCTTCGATACATTGGTGACTTTCGGTGGTCGTGAAAATCTCAAGATTTCAAATACGGACACAGGGTACCAAAAAGACAGAAAAATCAACCTAGTGTCGATCGATGAGAATTTTGCAATCTGGTGGAATCATCCACACTTTGATCACCTATCTCGGAACCGACTTATCTCCGATCTCTAATTAATTTTTGACTGTGCCATAATGATCTCTACAGATGAGCACGGTCGAGTAGTTGATTTCTGGTCGAATTCTCAAGTTTTAATGGCTTCCCCCGATAGTCTAGTTATCTCATGAGTAATCAGCTAAAAGAATAGCACTATAAGCATGTGGATGAAAGACCCGATTTATTTAATTGAAAACATGACTGAAATTCTAGGTTGTCACAGTCTGCATAGGTCAAACCTTGAGAATAAAATTATTTTACCACCTCCATTAGTTAAAAAGCTGGTCGAGGTCACAAATAGGCTCATCATGATAATTATATGCCGTTGCGTCAGCCAACATTGTCGATGGAATCTCTTGAAAGCTTTTTCAGTGATGATAAACATGCTACATGATCCACATTTGAAAGGCAAACATTATAATTTAGCACATTTCTTTGTGGAATTTAATGCCAAAATGGTTGATAATGGACATCAACATACATAGATAGGTTCTCTAAATTCTCGTCAATGATATACACCATCTTTACTTTCTTAAATATAATATTGAAAACTTTAACTTGCTTTCTACCACTATGAATTCGAAGATTTAATATTAATCAAAGTAGCGTATTTGTAAAGATCCCCACTTTTACTTTTTTTTTTCTTGCACGCATGACAAATAGTTAGCACCATATATCCAAAGAGAAGCTTTGGCAGAGACTTCATTTATCATATAACGAGTAAAGGCTTAGTAGATTGCAAGCATTCGTATCCATAAATACATAACTCTGTTCCGTGATGGTACATAATGAATTTGAATGCCGTTGGTAACTGTCAAATATTGCTAGTACAAAAAAGTGACATGCTTACCCAATCACGTGTCAGTTAGTGTGGTTAACAACGCCTTTGAAGTTACTGACTTTTATTCGAAATCACCAACCTCAATTTGACTGAAGTAACAACATTCATCCAATTAAGTACAAACTTATTACTTGGAAATCACCAACCTCAAATTGACATTCATTCAATTAAGTATCAACTAATTACAGTCATTTACCAACTTTTTATCTTTTGCTTCGTTTTGAGAAGTATGAACATTTCTTCTACTTCCAAAATTATCAACTACTTTAATAATCTACCAACATCGGTTCTTCTAGTTAACGACATCTTCAACGTAATTTGATGTGTTAATATGACATATGCTGGTATGCCTATTGACACCTAAATTTTGCCTAATCATTTAGTAATTAGTTACATGAAAATAAAAAATTAATTAAAAAAAAATTAAAAAAATTTTAAAAAAAAAAAAATTAAAAAAAAAATAGTAAAATTGCATTTCATGTAATTGCATTTGCATTGGTACCAAAAAGCAACAAGAAGCAGAGGCTCGCAATCGAAGGGATGGTCTCTCTCCACTGGTCTGAGCACGCAAAAGAAAGAGTCAAAAAAAAAGGGAGGAAGTTTTTGCACGTCCGTTGTCTCTCCCTCATTAATGCATGCGCATGCACGCACAAATTCGGCGGACGTGCGGATTCAAGAGAAAGCCTCAAAGAAGCAAAATGAGCTCATAATATATTATAAAATATGCTCTATCAAGTGTGGGTTATCGGTCTTGGTGAAGCAGCGAGAAATTTGCTGAAGAAAGAAGCAAGTAACAAGCAAGAAAAGTCAAAAGTTGCGGCAATCCTATAGAAGGGAGGGACAAGTAGCCGCAAGCATGAAGAAGAAAGAAGAATCCATGAACGTCCATTTTTCTCACCCTCATTAATGCATGCACATGCACGCACGAAATGGAGAGGACGTGAAAATTCCAGAGAAGGTGTATGCAAGAGAAAGGGCTCACAATTTTATAATATTTTATTGCAAATTGTTGCAAGGAATTCTCTCCTTCCTGGAGAGCAAATCGGCTGGAGAAGAAAGTCAAAAGAAGGGGCACACATTTTATAATATTATAGTAGCTACTGAAGCCTTCAAGGAACAGGAAGCAAAGTTTAACTTGCTTGTACTTGGACGTGAAGTAAAAATTGCGGCTGTTCTCAATTCACACTGAAGTCGGCAACGTAGGGCGGTGAAGTTTGAGCCTATAAATAAGGCTTGGGAATGCAAACATAACGGGAGGAGGCCAGAGGAGTTAAGAAAAATCTATGAAAAGGCCCGCAGAGAGACACACAGACGAGTGAAAAAAGAAGAAGAAGAGATTAAGAGAGAGAGAGAGTCTCGTTAGAGAGAAACCGAAGGTGAAGTCAGGGAGAGAGCATAACGAAAAAGTTCGCGGGAGGGGCTTCTCTTTCAGTTAAAAAGAGAAGAATAGATTAAGAGAGACTTTTGTCAGAGTGCAGCAGCAAAGGAAAGTCTGCTGAAAAGACAAGAGAGGAGAGAGTGGACGTAAGGGAGAAAGAAAAGAAAAAGGAAAAAATCAAAAAGAACTGTTCATCTTCCTCGCATCTTCGCTTGCCGCCCGAACCGCCGGCTCGCCTCGCCGCTCGCGCTACCGCCTCACCGGCGAGCCTGCGCCACCGCCGCCACAGCAGCAACTCAAGCCGGTCGCCGCACCCCTGCTGCTCGCTGCCGCCTTGCCGTGCCGCCGCGCGCCTACCCGCGAGTCGCCGGTGACCCAACTCCCAACGCTGCCCCGCAGCAGCCGAGCTGTCGCCCTGCTGCACCTTCACCTGCTGGTCACCGCATCTGCTCCGCCTCACCCGCGAGCCCGCGTCGTCCACTGCGCCTGCAAACCCCCGCGACACCTGCTCGCTGCGCCATCTCCACCCGTCAGTCGCGAGCCCGCGCCGCCATCCTCGAGTTCCAGACGCCGCCGTTTGCCTGTGCTTCCGTCTGTCCGCCAACGCTGCGATCCCGCGCCCTCGTCGTGCAGCAAGCAACCAGCCTCACCGCACCGCATCCGTGACCTGCAACCCGCCCGCTGCTGCTGCATCGCCACATCTCTGCCCGGCGCCAGCATCTCCTTCCAGCGAGCTCCGAGCTCGCCACCGTCTTCGCCCGAGCACTAGCGGCACCGTCTCGGACACCTGCAACCAGCAGCCACCTCTGCCCGTCGCCACCACCGCAGCAACCGTTGCAGCAGCCCACCTGAACGCCGTCGTTGCTGCTGCCCGCGCCGCTGCCTCTCAGTCCGCGACACCTGCAGCACCTCCGCCCGACGCCTGCACTGCCCTGACGTCAAGTTCCAGCTCTACAAGCCATCCGCGAAATCCCCAGCAATAACGGCGAGCTGCTGTCCAAGCTCGAGCCTGACCATTCTAAACTGAGAAGTTGCAGTACCGGCGAATCACCGTTCCTCTGAAGTCCACCAACGTGAAGAAAAGGGGGCACATAAAGAGCAAATAAAAAAGGAATAAAAGACCACTTTCCTTTTCTTTGCAGGATATTCACGTTGGCTGGTGAAGTCCTGTAGCTATGCTTTCAATGAAGACTTTCCTTCCTCGTAAATTTTGTGTTGCAGGCCATCCCTTGTCTTTTGGAGAAAGACGTGAGAAGCCTTTCCTAAGTGTTGACCCCTGCATGGCATGACAACCCGCTGACTTTGGCGCCGGTCACGGACCACCATAAGGAGTCCACACTACCGCGACCCGTGCCAAGCCTGAACCCCTGGTGAGCAACTGAGTCGCATGTCCCCGAGCTTCGTGGCTGTATACCCACCGCCGTTCGAGAGTCCCTTGTCGCCGGTCCCATTTTGGAAACGAATCATCTAAATTAGGTAAGTTTATTTTATTTTATTAGGTAGATTTATTTCATTTTATTTTATGTTTTCGTTTCTTTATTTGAATTAGTTCTTGATGCATGTTTGAAATCCCCGACGTACCACCTAATTCGCAACCGCACGATGATTTTTTTATTTCATCTATAAGGCTTTAGATGGAATAATTAATCACGCGGGAATAAAATTGATATTTTGGTCTTTAAGGCTTAAGATCAATTTATTGATTTTATTAACGAAACAACCATGGAGGATTTGGTATCTTTTAATTGTTTTGTTTATCTCAAAAATATAATAAAAAATTGCATTTGCATCTAATGTAGATTAGAATTGATCTTCCTAGATAAAATTGCATGATAAAATAGTTAGTTTTTTTAATGCATGTTTAGATGATATCTAGGTTAGATAATATCTTTTGAAATAAAATTGCATGATGAGATAATTTTCTAAGTTAAGATAGGATTTCGATTAGTCTAATCCTAACTTAAAATAGATAATGTCTCGCTTTAGTTAGATTTTTATTTTTAGTGATTTTAATTACGAATTTTCATTAAAAAAAATCATGCGCATGTCATGTAGAATTAGGTTAATGAAATGCACGTCATTTAGTAATTATCGCTAGGTTCATTTAATTAGAAATTGCTCGTTATTAGAATTAGGCCATTTGGTTAATTTAGATTGCACATTTAATTATTGGACAAATTTCATTTCGAATTTCATGAAAAATACCAAAAAAAATTGTCTTAGAATTAATTTTATTCTCTAGGATATATTGCATGCTTATTAAGAAAACACAAAAACATCGCATTAGGCCATATTATCATGTCATATTATTCCATGTTAGATTAGTAGCATGCATTGCATATTGCATGATTTTTATTAAATAAGTGAAAAAAAAGAAAAAGAAATTGCGTGTTAATTAGAAATCATATCTAGGACTGTCGATGTAAATTCTGATCTAGCATTGCAGATGCTTTCGTTGCTATGAGATAAGTCCTGCAATTTATTCATCGCTTTCTTGGGTGTTAAATTGGTGGTTTGCGCACCCGCATGAACACCTCGCATGTTAGGAAGTTAAATTAAAATCAATCCAAAACTGCCTGCAAAAACATTTTTGAAAATAAAAGAATGGTACCGAAATGGCATTAGAGAAATCTAGTGTAATCAAGTCCCCGAACTCACAATCTCTAGTTCGTAGGAGTGAAGTAATTCTCCCATTACTTTACTTGGGTTTCTAATCGACCCACTAAAAATAGATTAGTGGCGACTCCATGATAAATATCATTTGCATATTAAGAACTTGAACCTAAGTCGCGAATTGGTATGGGCTTGGGAGAGCCCAAGTTAAGTCTAGACTTAACAATCCATTAGCCAAACCCTTAGGTGGTCGAACCCGTTTCGGGGAGGTCGCGACAATGCCAATCAAATTAAGGTCAGTAATTTCGAATGAAAATTAGTAAATTCTAAGGTCTTTGTAAGCACCAGTATAAATGTTGATATATTATTAAAATAGTCGGTCATCCTAGAAGTGTGAAGAAATGTTGATATTTCTCAAACCGAATATAAAACGTTGGTAAATTATTGTGACGGTTGTTGCTACACTGGTCAAATTAACAAATAATTGATTTGAGCTTTAGCAAAGACAATATACATAAAAGAAGAATCAATTGCATAAAAGAAGAATAACTGACCAATATCTTCCCTTTATCGGATAAACTTAGGTTATTCAAGATGACCAACCAGTTGATCAACCTAATCAGCTGCACTTGCTCTAATGTGATATAACACTATGATATCCAAATATATGCTACGCCACCATAATCACAAAGAATTAGCGGATCTCAACACTACTTCTCGGTTTTATGTATGTCAAATGGCCGCATTCGATGCTAGTTGATGCATTCCATAAATTGATTAGCTTTTTACCGATTGGCTTTCGCTGTCTTGTGCCCAAGAAAAAGTATACCCTTTTATTTTCTGGTGAAAAGATCCCCCTTAGCCTTAGGTAAGTGAATCCTGCACCTATGAAATACGTACTTCTATTGCACTTTATTTCCCTCCCTTACTAATTCATGGTGATGTTTTTGATTTGTTGATTATTAATATGGACATTAACTACATAAAAACTTGGCTACAAGATGACGTTCGTAATTGAAACTCAATGAGGCAAACATGACTCTACTCCATTGATTATATAAATGAGTAACACATGAGCAAAAGTCAAACGTGAAATTCATTTTGATTGTTGGTGTATGGAGTTGACCATTTATCGCGTGTCTAATCGATACGTGAAAGTTTCATCATATCACTAATGAGACAAGATCATGGAATTGCCCAGGAAAAAAAAAGATTCATCCAAGTTGGACATACTACATTCTCGAGCAAACAGAAATCTGCACTTCCATATCATTTTAACTCCGGTACACTCAAAGACAATATAGCTCCCTAATCTGATAAGCTCCACCAACAAACAGTAGGAGTAAACCATTTTCACATTATGTCACTACTTTGAATCAAAAAGCTTTCTAAAGCTAAATTATGCTGCATGGAGAAAGACACTTATTAAAGATAAAATACATGCTTATTAATGAACAAGAAGCAACCCAAACGCCCCTACCTATTGAGTTTGAACGTGAAAGAACCAAATGAGCCAGTGCAATCAATGGAGACCTGGTGCAGCCACAACATCCAACACAACATACCTAGACATATATCGATAACCTATAATTGTCATCTCCCACTACTAACTAGTCGTAGGACCTGTTTTTAAATGCTATTCGTATACCCAGTGTTTGTGATCACAATACTATCCATGTACACATCGGGCTTCTCTCCTAGTAAACGAATCGTCTCTTCTGGATTCACATCGATACCATTGACCCATGGATGCTTTGCCATTGTTCTGAGTCCCTCCAATTCCATTGCTACTTCCTTCATGGTTGGCCTCTCCTCACCTTTTAATTTCAGGCATCTCTTGGCAAGACTGGCAACTTCCCTCACTTGCTCATTGTTTCCTTCATTTGCAATAACTTCCTCAACAATATGAAGCAATTTGTCATTTTTCAATGATGAAAGAAAGTACGTTGCCAAGCTCCGCTCTTCTTCCGGTCGATCAAAAGAAAGCGCCTTCTTCCCTGTCAATAGCTCAGCTAGCACAACCCCAAAGCTATAAACATCACTCTTTTCAGTCAATTGGCTTGTGTGAAGGTATTCAGGGTCTAAGTATCCCAATGTTCCCTGAACCATAGTAGACAATTGTGTTTGATTAAGTGGGACTAATCTTGAAGCTCCAAAGTCAGAGACTTTTGCAGTGTAATTATCATCCAAAAGGATGTTTGCTGACTTGACATCTCGATGGATAATGGGAGTGGAAGCCATGGAGTGCAAGTATGAGAGGACTCCAGCAGTTTCTGAAGCGATTCTCAACCGGGTCTCCCAAGATAGCTTCGATGACTTGTTTGTATTGTGGACATGGTCGAAGACAGTTCCATTATTGACGAACTCATACACCAATAAAGGCACCTCGGTTTCCAAACAACATCCCAATAGCTTGACCACATTGCGATTATTAATTTGAGAAAGCACAATGACTTCATTGATGAACTGCTCAATTTGGCCACGGTCCACGAGCTTGGACTTCTTAATGGCAACTACCATATTATCTGGCAACAACCCTCTATAAACAGTACCATAACCTCCTTGCCCGATTATTCTAGTCTCGTCATAATTGTTGGTGGCCTTCTCTAACTCTTCAGCGCTGAAGATTTTAGTAGCTTTTGTGGTTCTATCACGTTCATATAATTGTTGTAGCAAAAGCAAACCGCCATTTTGCTTGAAGTATTGTTCTTTAAGCCTGATGAGCTTCCTTTGTTTGTATCCAAAATACATAAAGCCTATGCTGAAAAGCAGCGCTATTATTCCCACAGAAACACCTGTATACAACATTGATTTTACAAAATAATTAACCACGTGATTATTTGCACAACAAATCATTGCACCATATAAAAGCGGCCACGCATTCTAAGTTTATGTAGAATTATACCGTGAGGTTTCCTCGAAAAACTTCACAGTTTTGCGACAATTTGAGTCTGAAATAGGACAATGGATTTGGTTATGCTAATCTACAAAAAGAGGATGAAAATCGCAATCGTCCCGGTCTACAAAAAAGGTCAGCAGTTTAACAGGTTTAATTCGACATGAAAGAATTCATAGAAGTATAAACTCAAGCTAACTACAAGGATCCTTATCTTTTCGTATGGTCCCACAGTATTCTTGCTTACAGCTTCTTAGGTCTTACGCAACCAAATTCACGCCATCTATAGCATACGTTTATAGAGACTTTTTCGTTGAACTATGCATGATTTTAAATGGCTCAATACAAGTCCCTCTTTGTATTCAGCTTGATCCCTTCTGATTACGTGAAAATGGCAAGGACTAATACCCTTGAGGAAATTTTTTTAAACAGATTAGTATTCGGTGCGAAAGTTGCTTATATCTTCCTCTGTTATTTGTATCGTCACCTTCGATGGATGTTGTTAAGTCGCTAGTAATCAACTAGTTATCTAAATGATGTTGCGATAAATATGGCTTGTGAAGAAATTAAAAGAGTTGTGTAAGTTGCGTCACACATAAAAGAAAGATGAAATAGCCATTGAACCAATTCTATCAGTTCTTACATGCTAAACAAAACTAAATAGAGAAAGGAACGGGTTTGACTTTTAGGAACCTTAAAAAAAAAGGATTGGGGCTCTCTAATGAGATTAAAAATACATGCAAATCCACGTTTCAATCATTCACTTCATGCCTCACGTGGAGCAAGTTTTTTTTTATCCCAATCATCGCCCTTGCAATTGCAAGTATGCGGATTTAACTATTATTGTAAGAAGATAGAAACGACAGAGAGTAAAGGAGTAAAAGAAGTGTCATAGTTAATAAAGAGATAACGTCAACGTGCTAAAATTTTGTATATATTTCAAGCTAACAGTGTGCCAGATTTGAGATAACAGTCAAACTTAGTGCTTTATATTGGCAAGTTTAAAAGTTCGAGTCAGAATTTGATCAATGCCTACAGTTTGTGCGGAATTAAGCTGTGCTTATTATATGAAGTTTTCACGGTTAAATGAGTAAAGAATATTGGTAAGAATACTAAAGCTAGAAAATCTTGGGGGGGGTGCGAGGGAATAAAGAAAGAGCAAGAGGAAAAGAGGGCGAGCCATATCCATTTATCCCCCAGCCTCGATGTGGAGCAGAAGAATTTTACCACGTCCGTGCCCCAAAATCCATCGATGACGGGCTTTCGCTCATTTTATTTGGGATTGGGAAGCAGAAATATCTACTTGAATTGGCAAAAAGAGCGATCCCTATGTGTACGTCTCCACCAGTTCTCGCCAACACAACTTCCCGCCCAGGCCACCCCACTTTCTAAAGGTACGCATGCGGGTGCAAGCGTAGGGAGAGGGGGAGGGGGAGAGAGAGACTTGAGGTGGTGTTGGTCGTTTCGGCGGCGTCCGGTGTTAACTTCACCAGAAGTGGTGGCTACGAGCAACAGAGGCGGTGATGGATGGAGCTTGTGGGCAGGGAGGGAGAGATAAGAGAGAAATTAAGATTATGATCTAGGGTGTGTAGTTCTAGCTTTGTTTTGCCGTTCTTGACAATAGAATTAATCAACAATGCTTATGTGATAGGACCGTCATTCCCTCAAGGATGACTGTCCTGTCTCTCCACCTCAAGTTTTGTGTAGCCAACTTGAGGAAAGATTTAGCCTGTTCGAGAGTACAGTCCCATTTTTCATCTTCCTTTTCGCATGACTTTCTACTCCTTTTTTTTTTTTTAAATTACTTTTACCAGATGCTTTTCGCATTTTCATGCAGAACCTCATAATCCGTTTAAGATTTTAGTTGGTCAACAGTACACCAACTAACAAGAAGAAATTATTAGGAGATTTTCCACTTAATTTTGATGAATGTAGCTCGTAAAACGAAAGAAGAAAAAACATAAAGACATGTTTTCCTTTATTCTATGATATTCTGTAAAGACTTATAATGTTTGATCGTAATTAAATACAAAGAATCGCATAAAATACATTATGCTTTAGATTTTGAAATTTTGCACCAGTATTGACGACATTTTATCATAGGTGAGTGCAACATACTATGAAAATTGTGAATGAAAGATTTACATCGTCATGTCATGAGTGCGAAACTTTATAAAATGTCAATTTTTTTTTTTTTATTGATGACCATTGCTTCATTTCATCATAATCAAGTGTATGATTACGAGGTACAGACATTTCAGCAGTTACCAAGGGTAAAATGTTGTAGGATGTGAAAAATGTTTATTTTATGAGGTTGTGAACAATATGCAAAATTGACTACAAATCAAAAACTGATTATCTTGCAAGATTGTTCATAGAGGAAAGATGAGAAGTTGAAGAACAAAGAATAGTTTTAATTTCAAGGAATTGTCTTAATTTATTTATAAAAAGAAGTTGAAGAGACCGTAAACATTCGGTGGCCGATTTTTCTTGAAATTGTGGTATTGGCTCAAAATCATCATTTTGAAGTAGTAACAGTACTGTGCTCATGATTAATGCACAATATGATATAGAAAGCCTACTGACCAAATTATTGACATGCTCCAAGTCTTCTATACATACATACATACATACATACATACATATTATATATAAATATATATACACACACGCATATGTATATATAAATATACAATGTTATATAGAAATGGCAATTTTGTGACGTGGTTTTTCAGGTCAATATTTTGACTAATTCAATGCCACAACCTTGCGACTCCGCGCTTTAAAGGCAGTCAAGATCACGCAACTACAAGTCATACGGTACCAATATAAAAAATCGCAACTTGATCTCGATAGATGGAAGATGCATACACAATTGCCCAAAGCCCAAAGTCACCAAGTCAAAAGATGCTTGAACAGTTCAGAAATTGACTAGAGTGAAATTAATCTACTCTTGAATTTTTAGAGAGCTCAGTCGTGATGTAATTACTAGCACGTGATGTATTTAATGCATTAGATGATCTCATTCATCCTCTGACTAGAGAACTTCAGTGAGAAGGACATAGAAACTTTCATTTTGGATTTTATTCAAGCAAGGGCAACAATGGAAGAAAAATCAGGCGAAAATGTGAATGGTTAATTTTCTCCTACACCACAGACAAACTAAATTATATATTCTCGAAATCAGCTAGGATAATAGTATATTTTTTCAGTCAGGAGGTCCAAATAAAAAGAAAAAACTTACCAACCAAAATCTCCATCAAATGTGATGAATTAGCAATGCATCCTTGTCCATCTTCACCAATCTTCTTGCCATCACCATGATAACCCTTTGGGCATAGACATGTATAACTCCCCTCAATATTATGGCACTCTCTCTCACACTTGTTCATCTCAGGATTTGCACATTCATCAATATCTACACATAAAATGTATATAATCTTCTTAGATCGTATCAATAGAAAGGACAAGTTAAAGAATGTGGATGTTATCTACGTACCATGACAACCATTCTCAAGGTAAGGATTGCCTCGGTAACCTTTTAAACAATTGCACTTATACCCGAGTCCATTTTCGGCGTTTGTGCAATAGGTGTTATTGGTGCACATGTATCTCCTGCTGTTCTTTTGGGCCTCCTCGCACGATTGATTCCCTATCGCCCAGTCGAGAACTAGAGGAGACTGATTAAATTTAAAACTCGAAAGATCATGAACCGAGAAGTTGTAGAAGTCATTTTCGGCGACAAAGGCATAGCTGCAAGGATTGAATCCCAGGACATCGGAATGACTGTAATAGCTCCCAATAGAGATATTGTAGCCCAAGGTGTTCTTAGGGATGCTCGTTTGGCAGCAACCGATACCGGAACACGATCCATTGCTGACGTCTGAAATGTTACTGCACAATGACATACAACCGAAAGAGAACTTCTTATCGCGGTCTTGGAATATAGCCGACGTGTCGCAACCGATTGCAGTGAACTTGTTCTTGGTGCTGGATATGGGGAACTTTGCTAATGTGGAATATGGAGATATGTTTGAAGACGGAACTCTCCCAGAAGAGTTATAGCAGGCTCGACCAGTCAAAACGTTAACGCGTAGCTCGTGATCCTGGACAGAAATGTGGAGTATTTGGAAGCCATCCTTTGTATTCATGTAAGGTGTGGGAGGGTCGGTAGAGTTATCACAAACAACTCTAAATGAGGGATGATCGGCACGGCATTTGGGATCACTGTCGTTCGATCCAAAGGGGTATGGAATTTCGAGGTTTCCACAGAAACTTCGACATTCGGGCTTGGCCATTGAATCATCAGCTTCTGCTCTGTGATTGTAGTATGGACCCAATATGATGATCCCAACCACCACAACTTTCAAGAGAAGCTTATGGATGACCATGGTTCTTCCTTCAACTCTCTCCATAGATTTTTGTTGTTTCGATGAATTGATTCGATGGGTTTGGGGTATATAAGGAGAAGGAAGATGGGTTTTTTCTCCTTTTCTCGCTGTTTTTTTCGGTCAAGTAATTGCAATTATTGCCTAAGTACAAGTCGTGGAGTTAACATCAAGTGGCCATAGCTACTTCCCATTCTAACCACCACAAGCATCTCCTATTAATTTAGTGCCCTTGGGTTTTGATTTCTTAAAATAGAACAAAACTTCACTAATTATATTTTCTAATAAACTTCGAATGCATATTTGATAGAGAATATCAATGATGCAGGCTGCTTTCATTACATTTGCCAAGACTTAGAGAAGTCAAGCAATTGTAAGCGTATGCAAGTAAAAAGGACTTCGGGAGTCCGAAATTGATTTTTGGAAATTTATTGCGGGTCATCGGTATAGTTTCAAGTAAATGCCAAGTCAACTTGGTCGGTCCCCTCCAGAGTTTCTCATGTATGACAATATGTCTCATCGAGATTTGTTATAGCCCGCCAACTTTGACTGCATCATTAATAGAGAGAGGGTCAATGATGCAGGCTGCTTTCATTACAGTGCCAAGACTTGAGAAGTCAAGCAAAACAAGAGTTAACGTATGCAGTGGGGGAGAGATCACAGCCCCAAAACAGGAGAATGAGAAAAGAAGAAAATCAACAAGGGGAGAATAATTTGAGCTGGCGATTGTATGCATGAAGTGTGTTCCAAGGTGGATGGATTTGTACTCGAAAAATTATATGTTTATATTGTTGGACTATATATATGCATTTTGAGAAAGAATAACGTGTAGCTTCAAAATAAGAAATCGATTAGTTTCAAAGAGGTTAAATATAAAAAAAAATTAATCGTGTGTTGCAAAATTCAGATTTCTAAGTAAGATTCCTTTATATACTTTTAAATTAAGACAAGATACATCACAAGTGGACTTTTTCTCCCTTTCCTTGGCTAGAATTTCTAATTAATATGGATTGTGGTTGATATGTATTGCGGAAATTATCATCCCAAAGAATTTTATTTTTCCCTCAATCCAGTACCTGTGTTGTATATATTTTGTTAAATTTTCATAATTTCGAGGAACGTCCTATCTTGCTAAAGAAACACAATCACGTTTACCAAAAGTCATTTTTGAAGAAACTAATCTAATCTAACTACGGGCATAATAGATGTAACAATTAAAAATGTTATAAAACTCCTAAACCTATTGTATCTGTATCACTCTAGTTCTAAACTTTTTAACGGTGTCATTTTAGTCATAAATCTTTTGACCTAATGTTTAAGGCAACTTCTCTCCTTTCGTGGGAAAACAAAAGTCTGGTCTTCTCCTTTCCAAACGATTTTTGATAGTTGGAATATGGGACAAAACTTAAAAGTCGATAGGGAAAGGAGAAGACCTGACCCTTCATCTTTAACGAAGAAAGAGACTTCTTGGTAAACTCTAAAAGACAACAATTCCAAAACATAATATTGCTACGTAACTCTCGATCGTTAAATGACAATAATTTTAAATTTCTCTATAGATCCTTTGAAAACCCCAAACAACCTTCTTATCAGATGACACATTTGGTAATGATGTGTGTCCCAACTCATTAACTTATTAATTAGGATTCCCATTCTAAACACCACAAGCATCTGCAAGCTATTAATTTAGTGCCCTTGCGTTTTGATTTCTTAACAAAACTTCACTTATTATCTTTTCTAATAAACTTTGAATGCATATTTGATAGAGAATATCAATGATGCAGGCTGCTTTCATTACATTGCCAAGACTTAGAGAAGTCAAGCAATAGTAAGCGTATGCAAGTAAAAAGGACTTTAGGAGTACGAAATTGATTTTCGGAAATTTCTTGAGGGTCATCCGTAGAGTTTCAGGTAAACGCTAAGTCAACTTGGTCGGTCTCCTCCAGAGTTTCTCATGTATGACAATATGTCTCATCGAGATTTGTTATAGCCCGCCAATTTTGACTACATCATTGATAGAGAACGGGTCAATGATGCAGGCCGCTTTCATTACAGTGCCAAGACTTGAGAAGTCAAGCAAAACAAGAGTTAACGTATGCAGTGGGGGAGAGATCACAGCCCCAAAACAGGAGAATGAGAAAAGAAGAAAATCAACAAGGGGAGAATAATTTGAGCTGGCGATTGTATGCATGAAGTGTGTTCCAAGGTGGATGGATTTGTACTCGAAAAATTATATGTTTATATTGTTGGACTATATATATGCATTTTGAGAAAGAATAACGTGTAGCTTCAAAATAAGAAATCGATTAGTTTCAAAGAGGTTAAATATAAAAAAAAAAAATTAATCGTGTGTTGCAAAATTCAGATTTCTAAATAAGATTCCTTTATATACTTTTAAATTAAGACAAGATACATCACAAGTGGACTTTTTCTCCCTTTCCTTGGCTAGAATTTCTAATTAATATGGATTGTGGTTGATATGTATTGCGGGGAATTATCATCCCAAAGAATTTTATTTTTCCCTCAATCCAGTACCTGTGTTGTATATATTTTGTTAAATTTTCATAATTTCGAGGAACGTCCTATCTTGCTAAAGAAACACAATCACGTTTACCAAAAGTCATTTTTGAAGAAACTAATCTAATCTAACTACGGGCATAATAGATGTAACAATTAAAAATGTTATAAAACTCCTAAACCTATTGTATCTGTATCACTCTAGTTCTAAACTTTTTAACGGTGTCATTTTAGCCATAAATCTTTTGACCTAATGTTTAAGGCAACTTCTCTCCTTCCGTGGGAAAACAAAAGTCTGGTCTTCTCCTTTCCAAACGATTTTTGATAGTTGGAATATGGGACAAAACTTAAAAGTCGATAGGGAAAGGAGAAGACCTGACCCTTCATCTTTAACGAAGAAAGAGACTTCTTGGTAAACTCTAAAAGACAACAATTCCAAAACATAATATTGCTACATAACTCTCGATCGTTAAATGACAATAATTTTAAATTTCTCTATAGATCCTTTGAAAACCCCAAACAACCTACTTATCAGATGACACATTTGGTAAATGATGTGTGTCCCAACTCATTAACTTATTAATTAGGATTCCCATTCTAAACACCACAAGCATCTGCAAGCTATTAATTTAGTGCCCTTGGGTTTTGATTTCTTAAAATAGAACAAAACTTCACTTATTATATTTTCTAATAAACTTCAAATGCATATTTGATAGAGAATATCAATGATGCAGGCTGCTTTCATTACATTTGCCAAGACTTAGAGAAGTCAAGCAATTGTAAGCGTATGCAAGTAAAAAGGACTTCGGGAGTTCGAAATTGATTTTTGGAAATTTATTGCGGGTCATCTGTAGAGTTTCAAGTAAATGCCAAGTCAACTTGGTCGGTTTCCTCCAGAGTTTCTCATGTATGACAATATGTCTCATCGAGATTTGTTATAGCCCGCCAACTTTGACTGCATCATTAATAAAGAGAGGGTCAACGATGCAGGCTGCTTTCATTATAGTGCCAAGACTTGAGAAGTCAAGCAAAACAAGAGTTAACGTATGCAGTGGGGGAGAGATCACAGCCCCAAAACAGGAGAATGAGAAAAGAAGAAAATCAACAAGGGGAGAATAATTTGAGCTGGCGATTGTATGCATGAAGTGTGTTTCAAGGTGGATGGATTTGTACTCGAAAAATTATATGTTTATATTGTTGGACTATATATATGCATTTTGATAAAGAATAACGTGTAGCTTCAAAATAAGAAATCGATTAGTTTCAAAGAGATTAAATATAAAAAAAAATTAATCGTGTGTTGCAAAATTCAGATTTCTAAATAAGATTCCTTTATATACTTTTAAATTAAGACAAGATACATCACAAGTGGACTTTTTCTCCTTTTCCTTGGCTAGAATTTCTAATTAATATGGATTGTGGTTGATATGTATTGCGGAGAATTATCATCCCAAAGAATATAAGATGTCTGCTTTGTAAGTTTCTTAGGTCATCCAAAAAACTTAGGAGCTGCTATTTAAGGACTTGAAATGTTATCCCACAACGGGGTGAGATGACGTCTTAGCAAGTTCTACTCCCTAATACTTGACTAGGAAGAAAATACGCTCTAAGGCTGCCTAAGCACAAACATGAGTCAGAGAATTTACCTTGGCTTCAATCCCTTCCTACAAGTCAATAAAATTTGAATAATCAACCAATCATTTCACCCAAACAATTCAATCATTCGGATCAAACTATCGATCAATCGACTTAGTTGATTATATGTCAACAAGACCATTCCCTAGTCATCTCAATCAATACTATCTATCAAGTCCAACCACCTTGCGAGCAGCTTACTCTAAGCTGAAAATATAGAGTATAGCTCGCCTGAAGCTGCCGGATATACCGATATAATATACTAAATATATGCTCGCTAGAAGCTGCCAGATAAACTGATAGTATACTATATATATATATGCTCGTCAGAAGCTGCCACGTATACTATTATAATATACTGAATATGCTCACCAGAAGTTGTCAGATCCACTGATCTGATATAATAATTATGCTCACCAGAAGCTGCCGGATCCACTGATTTGATATATAACCAATTCATCATTTTTATCATACTCAATAAAAATACTCGTGTGTGGGTACACAGTTGGCCATAGCCAAAATATAATATTTTCACATTTAAAAATCCCACCAGTTTCAACAGCCCATAAACATATTTTTGGCGCTGTAAACCGACGACTAGTAATTTTCTAATTAATTACTGAAATTAATTAATTCTGGGATAAATACGCCCAATCACAAATCACACTCAATTTGCATAAATTAGAACTCAATTAAATAAACATATCACACCATTGGAATCAACATAAATTTGCGGTCACCGACTATCCCGGTCTAATTTTCGGAAAATAAATAATTATGAAAAATAATTATTAAATACTAAAAATGCAAACTTTGGCCCATAAAGCCTAATTGGAAGACGAGACGGGCCCGAAAAATTACCGAACCACTCTAGATAAATACTAGAGCTTGTTTAGGCTCTAATTACACTACTCTAACCACCTAACATGTAATAATAATTAATTAAATTGCTAATCTAATCTAACTATCCACCTAATCTATGCTTAGTCTAAACTAAATCTTTAAACGTCATTAACTTACTAAGCAAGGATTAGTGAGTTAAACTCACATGTTCGACGATCCGCTTTGATCAAACTGATAGGGACGCGGAGGAGCTCAACAAACTCTAAAGCGGGACAGCCTTTCGGAGTTGAGAACGCCACAAAAATGGGCCAAACAGCCACTTGGAGACCCACTAACTTGAACTTCTATTCTAGGCCGAGGAGGTCTAAAACAAGAGTTGGTTGAGGTGACAACGGGCTGAGATGGATCGAGGAGGCTGAACTGGGTTTAGGCGATGGTAATAGGAGCTCCAGCGGGCTTCGGCGGTGGCTTTCATCAGCATCTTTTTCTATCACTTCCTTCCCTTTGTCTGAAGCTGATGTTACCTTTGGATTGATTCCTTTTTCAACAACATCCCATTCCAAGGGATCTCTAGATCTGAGGACTGCCTTCATTTTGTTCTTCCACATATTGTACTCATTTCCATTGAAATAGGGTGGTCTAGTGTTGCTCTATCCTTTAACCAATCCTAGAGCCAAAATACTAGCCATAAAAGATCTTTAGCTTAGAAGTAAAAACACTTCAATAAAGTAAGCAACACTGCTTTGATACCAATTGAAAGAGCTAGTAATAACACCTAGAGTGGGGTGAATAGATTGATCTAAATATGCAGTAAAAATATTTTTCTTCAAACTGAGTTTGTTAGACAATTGACTTATGATATGGATTCAGACTCAAATAAGATGTTTTGAAAAAATCGCGAAACTTAGAAAAATATCACAACAGATAGATTGAAGGAGTTAAGGGAAGAGAAAATTGAACACAAGATTTATAGTGGTTCGGCTTAGTTCAAGCCTACGTCCACTCTCCCACGCTAATAGCTTTCTGGCTGGATTTCACTATGAATCGAAAGAGAATTACAACAGTATGAAACCGATTGCTCAGTAAAGTGTTTCTCCTAAGTCACTTCTTTGTATTTCTCTCTCTCTCTCTCTAGTACAAATATGAGCACTATCAATAAAGAACAAGTGATTTGAAAAGTTTCAGACTTTGAAATTCTAATTTTCATGCACACCTTCAAATGACCCGAAAAAACCTCCGTAAATACTCATCCATGTCTTTATGACCGTTGGCACTATCTAGGGGAATTCTTCAAATCAATCCGTTGGATAAAATCAATCAAAAATATTTTGCAGTTGTTTGAAGATTGAGATGAAAGTCCGATGATCCCGGTCGCCCATACAATCAGAATCTTGGTTTCCATAAGTAGATTCTTTCCAAAAAAGAACTTGTCTTCGAAATTGATTTCACCAATTCGTGATTGATTTTATCAATATTTTTCAAAAGGAAAGTGAGATTTTTAACCAGAAAGCTAGATATATCTTGTTCGTATTAAATCTTTGTTGAAAGATTAATAATCCCAAGTCTGATTATTTCTTCGTTCTTCACTTGGGTTCAGTCTGGATCTTTGTCAGAGTGGAGCGGACTTTTGATGTAAAATAGACTTTTATAGAAGTCCACAAAAGTCTAGTATTCCTCATAATAAGAATAAGAATAGAAATAGGAAAATTTTGTCAACTTCAAAATCTAGAAGGAGTTTTCTTAACACATATGTTTCATCATAATCTATTCATTCCTCTTGCATATAACCTTTTGCAACAAGCCTTGCTTTATTCCTGGTTACTTTACCTCTTTCATCCATCCTGTTTTTGAACACCCACTTTCTTCCAATCATAGATTTTCCTTTTGGTTATGGAACTAGCTCCCAGACATTATTAATACTGAATTGTCTAAGTTCTTCCTGTATTGCTTCTATCTAGCTTTTGTCTGATAAAACTTCTTCTACTCCTTTTGGTTCTATTTTAGAAATAAGTGCTAGTGGTCTCCTTTTGCTTTGGATTTAGCAAGGATTCCTTCTTCTATATTACCAATGATGAGTTATTTAGGATGGCTTGATTTGTGCTTCCAGTTGCTATTAGGTTTGTCACTTCTTGCACGGATTTACTGATAGTCAATTATCTTTGATTCTTCTAACTTTTGTTCTACTTGCTTTAATCACCCGAAGACTGAGTTTCCCCAGGGGAATCAGACTTTATTAAGTCTAAAACTAGATCAAACTCTGCAAGTTGAGTCTAATCTTGTTGGTTCTGAATACTTTCCTAAAATATGACATTCATGGATTCTTCGACAGTTTGTGTATTCATGTTGAATACCCTATAAGCTTTGCTTGAAATAGAGTAGCTAGGAAATATTCCCGCATCTTATCTTTCTTCAAATTTTCCATGCCAATCATTTCCATTCTTCAAAATGAAGCACTTGCAACCAAACACATGCAAATAAGAGATATTTGACTTCTTTCCTTTATACACTTTAGAGGGAGTCTTCTTTAGGACGTGCCTTAAAAATACCTTATTAATTATATAATAGGCAGTAGAGACTACTTTTGCCCAAAAACAAGAAGATACTTTATTTTCTATCAGCAGAGTTCTGGCCATCTTTTGTAACGACCCATTTTTCCTTTCTACAACTTCATTTTGTTTTGGAGTGTATGAAGAGGAGAAAACATGTTAAAGACCATTCTCGTCACAAAAATTTGTAAAGTCTTGATTTTCAAATTCTCCCCATGATTAGTCATTATGCTTGAAATGGCATAACCTTTCTTATTTTGAACTTTCTTAGCAAACTTTGAAAAATATAAGAATGTTTCGATTTTATTTGCCAAGAAGAAAATCCAAGTAAATCTTGAATAATTATCCACGACTACCAAGCAGTATTTCTTGCCACCAATGCTTTGTATTCTAGTTGGTCCAAAGAGATCCTTGGGAAGAAGCTGCAAGACCGGATTAGTGGAAATTTGATTTATACGTTTAAATGAGCTTTTGACCTGTTTTCCAAGATACATGGAGTACACAACTCAAACTTCTGGTACACCATTCTGGGAAGACCTCGAACCAGCATCCTAGACGAAAGTTTAGCAATCTGTTTTTTACTTACATGTCTAAGCTTGTGATGCTAGAGATATGCTTTATCTTGAATTGAAATAAGACATTGAGAGCTCTCTGGACTTATGTCCAAAAGATAAATATTGACATGTCTTCGCCCAGTGAAAGATTGAGATAAGTGTTGACTAACTTAAGAACATACATCTTTTTGGAAATGGCAAAAGAACGTTTCAAGTGCCATAATTTGGCACAAAGGGACACTTAAGTGCCATAACTTACGAAAAGTACACTTAAGTGCCACATTTCAAGAAAAGTGGGACACTTGAGTGCCATCTCCGGCGAAGTTGGCCGCAAATCATATGTGGCGTTAAAATATTAATATTTCTCGCTGATGTGTCTTGCCGGAGAGCTGAGTCAGCTTGAATTCACCCCAAACGACGTCGTTTCAGGTGTTGGCCAAAATAGAACTCTTAAAGCGGCCAAAACAACGTCGTTTTGGCATAATTTGAATTTTAATATAATATAAAAATTATTTAAATTAAATTTAAATATAAATTTATTTAAAACATTTTAAAAATAAATTTAAAAAAATTAAAAACTTTAAAAGAATTTAAAAAAATTTTAAAAATTTATTTCTAAATTTTTTAAAAATTTTTTTGTAAAATTTTTAATTTTGTAATTATATTTTGTAATTATATTTTTTTAATTTTTTAAAATAATTAGTTTTAAATTTAATTTAATTAATTTTTGTATTAAATTTTTTACCACGTCGCACTAAAACGACGTCGTTTCGGGTGTTGGCCAGAATAGAGCCCTTAAATTGGCCAAAACGACGTTGTTTTGGCATAATTTGAATTGTAATATAATATAAAAATTAATTAAATTCAATTTAAAATAAAATAATAATATAATTTATATTTATTTTAAAAAAAAAAAAGAAATAGAGGAGGAGGAGGAGGAAGGTAGCCAGCGATTGAGGGTAGAGTGCTCGCTGTCGTCGCCTCCCCGCCATCGCCGGAAGGTGGGGAGGGTCGGCCGAGGCCGCCTCCCTTTTTTTTTTTTTTAAATTTTAAAAATTTTAAAATAAATTTAGTTTTAAATTAAATTAAATTAATTTTTATATTAAATTTTATACCACGTCAACACCAAAATGATGCCGTTTTGCACTTACTTCGCCGGAAAATTGACACGTCAGCATTTTGGCCGGATTTTGGTCGGATTGGCACTAAAATGATCTATTTTGCTCCGATTTTGGCACTTAAGTGTACCTTTCGTAAGTTATGGCAGCTAAGTGTCCCTTTCTGCTATGTTGTGGCACTCCAAGGGTCCGCATGTCTATTGGAAATTGATTATAAATCCTATATCACATAACTGGCTTATGCTTAAAAAATTGTAATTCAAACCTTTTACCAGTGAAACATTGTTGATAGTTAAACTTCTAATCCTCACTATTCCATGTTCAATAATTTTTCATTTGTTGTTCCCACCAAATGAAACATTTGCTTCTTTTTGTTTTTCTAGTTTTACGAAACTGCTTGAATCTCCAGTCATATGTCTAGAGTGGCCACTGTACAAGTACCATTTGCTTTTACTTTTAAGGGATAAGTGCTACGAAGTCCTAAAACTTGTCATGAAAATACAATTGAGTCCTAAAATTTGCAAAAAGTGCAATGAAGTCTTAAAACTTCTTAAATTGTTTCAATCGAGTCCTAAAAATAACACCGTCGACTTTTTAAACGGAAAATGCTAACGTGGCACAGATGTGGAAATTTAAATAATTTTTCATTTTCTATGTGGCTTTTTAATTATTTTTTATTCAATTATTTCTTAAAAAAATAGATTTAAAAACTAAAAAGGAAAAGTTAAAATTTATTTTTAAAAATTGTTAAAAAAAAAAAAAAAGAAAGCTCCTCCTCGCCGTCACGGCCGCCGCCGCCATCGCCGGAGAGGACGGTGATGGGTGGCGGCTGCCATTTTTTTTTTTTTTTGAACTGTTTTGTTTTTTAAATAAATTTTAACTTTTCTTTTCTATTTTTTAAATCTAATTTAAATAAAAAAAATTAAAAAGCCACATGTAAAATAAAAATTAATTTTAAACGCCACATCAGCATTTTCCATTAAAAAAAGTCGACGGTGTTAACTTTATGACTCGATTGAAACAATTTAACAAGTTTTAGGACTTGATTGCACTTTTTGCAAATTTTATGACTTAATTGCATTTTCGTGACAAGTTTTAGGACTTCTATAGCACTTATCCCTACTTTTAACAATAACATGCAATAAAAAAGAAATCTCAAATTTTCTTTGGTACCCAGATTTTCTTGGGCCCCGATGAGTTAGTTTTAAAGACAACATTTACCCAATCATTCTTAACAGTCTCCAAATTTTAGGACATTCATTCACAAAATATTCTAAGCTGTTAAACTTAGAACATTTAAAAGCACTTCGGCCAACATGTTTTACAAACAAATTTTGAAAATGATTTGTGTAAGAAGAATTTGGAGGTCTTTGTATAAGTCTCTCCTTAACTTTAGGATAATCGATCAAAAGAATATTTTCTTTACTCATACCCAAATCAGATTTATTAAAATAGGGTATTTGAGTTGAAAGGATTTTTTTCTAAAGTTTTTGATCTTTTGGAGGACTTTGCAGAAATATCTAAAATCTCGTTTTTTTCAAACATTCATTTTCTTTTGAAAGATAATCAACATTTTCTTTCAAATCATCAAAATTATTTTTCAGACTCTCAAACTTTTCTTTCCAAGAATTATCATGTCGCCCGAGTTTTGAATTTTCCTTCTTTAATTCGGAAATCTTTTTAAGAAAAGATTTGAGGTTCAAGCAAAGTTCATATATATACTTAGAAACTTTAATAGAAATTTATGAATGACTTACCTCGATCTCCTTATCAGATTTTGAGTCTGTGTCGAATCGACTCTAATTCTAAGTCTGATTCCGAGTGAGCCATCGACAGATATTTGCAAACTCCTCTTCACTTTCCTCATATTCTGTGTGTCATGACCCGAACCCCGGGCCCGCACACACCCCTCGGCAGTCGACTAAAATTTGCCACCTTCCCAGGATGCGTTGCCGACCCTTTTTATTTTATGCACATGTGGAAGCAAATTAAACAATCCCCTAACGATTAACAAACATGGGATAGAAAAGTAGGACAACCCAATTTCATAAAAACACACTTTATAAACTATCCAAGTTAGTCCTACAAGTCTGCACACTAAGGTCTGCCCTAAGAGAACTACCGGACAACCTCTACTCTGGATCCCTTCGATTCTGGCTCGGGATCCTCCACAACACCCTCTGGTATCTCCAGACTAAGAACCTGAAAATTGTAAACCACGACGGGGTGAAAATATATCTCAATGAGTCAACACTTTAAACCCCGATTAGGACAATGATTCACCTAGAGGCAGCCTAAGCATACAACATAGAAGACTCACCTTGCCTCGATACCTCCTTGTACATTAGTACAACTCATAAATAGATGCATACCACAAACATATTGAACAACTAGAACACTGCACATCAATAATCAAATACACACAGGGGTCTCGATTATAAGACCAAATCGTTATGACACATCCCATTCTGTGCCATACAATTTCATTCCATAATCAAGCGCGACTATGTCAATTACTCATGCATGTTCCAGTTCTTACGGCCCCTCGGCCATGATCAACTCCCTAGTTGACAGTACGGCTAACTCCCCAGCCAGCGATCCGATCAACTTCCCAGTTAACGATTCGACTAACTCCCCAGTTAGCGATCCGATCAACTTCCCAGTCAATGATCCGGCTAACTCCCCAGTCAGCGGCACGGCTAACTCCCTAGTTGTCGGTGTTGGAGAAAAAACTTCTTTATTTGTTTTGAAGTTGACAAAAAGTTTCTATCAGTCTAGTTTGAAGACTTGCAGACTCTACCGTCAAAGTCTAAAGACCTCCAGACTCAAGATTTAAAGTCTGCCCTCATTGATAGTTTCAAGACCGACGAAAAGAAGTATTATCCGTTGAAGAAGACTTATCCAGATGCGAGTATATCTTTAAGGATTTGATTCGTATGGTTGAAGAAGTTCTCACGGCTGGAGATAGCACCTCAAGATCTATTATTCGAGTAATTTAGATCCTTTGATTGTCAAAGTTTACTTGGAAAGTTCTACTTATGGAAACCTAGATCCTGATTGTATGGATGAGCAGGCTTGGTGGGCTATCATCATATTCCTTAAATAACTCGAGATTTCCCTAATTAATTATGTCCAACAGGTTGATTGGAAGAACTCCTTTGGAAGGTGCCAACGGTTATGAAGGCATGGAGGAGTATATAAGGAAGACGCTTAAGTTATTCGAGAGTGTGCGTGATAGAAATATTTCAAAGTTTGAAGCTCCTTGTTCTTTGATGTTTCATTTGCTGAGCTTAAATTTATACTCAAAAGAGAGATTAGATACGTGTGCGACCTTGAGGAAGTGTAGCAGAGTCTCTACACTATGGAATCAAGGACGTGAGACTGTAAAATCTCTTTTGGTTCTTCATGGAATCCAGCCAGTGGGCTGTCGGTGCGGGAGAGTGGACGTAAGCTTGGTCTAAGCCAAACTACTATAAACCTTGTGTTTTGATTTTCTATCTTTAATCTCTTTACTTCAATTCACAGCTCTATATAATTGTTTATAGTCCTTTACTTTTTCAGTCAATCATTATTAAAAGTCAAATTAATTTGTTAAGCTTTACAAAAACGACTTTGATCACCTATTCACCCCCTCTAGGTGCTTTTACTAGCCCTTTTAATTGGTATCAGAGCTTGTGTACTCATTTAATTGAAGTGTTTTTACTTCTGAGTTAAAGATCTATGGCTAGTATGTTGGCTCCAGGTTTGGTTGAAAGCCAAAGCAACACTAGACCACCTTACTTCGATGGAAATGAATACAGCATATGGAAAAACAAGATGAAGGCGTTCCTAAGATCGAAAGATCCTCTGGAATGGAATGTGGTAGAAAAATGAATCTTTCCTAAAGCTACATCAGTCTTAGAGAGGGGAAAAGAAGTTGCAGAAGCTAGCGAGATGACACAAGAAGAGATAACCAAGAGACAAGCTCTTGATGCAAAAGCGATTTACTTTTTATATTATGCATTATCTCCTACTGAATATAATAGAATATCTTCTTGTGAAACAGCCAAAGAAGTCTGGGATAGGCTGCACATTACATATGAAGGAATTGATCGAGTGAAAGAAATAATAATCAATATTCTACTCGGACAATATGAAGCCTTCAAGATGAAGCCAAGAGAATCTATTACTGATATGTTTAGTCGTTTCACTGAAATTGTAAATGGTCGAGAGTATCAGGGACAGCCAATCTCAGGACCAATGAAGGTCAACGAATTGCTGCGTGGACTCTCCAAAAACTGGAATCACATAAAGACTTCAATAAAAGAAACACAAAAGATCATACCGCTCTTCGTAGACGAACTGGTTGGCATACTTCAGTCCTATGAAGTGGAGCAAATCAATGATGAAGAAGATCACAAAGGTAAGAAGTCTATTCCTTTAAAATCTAACGATGATTCTGATGTAACAGACTCTGAAGAAGATTTGGACGATGAAGAGCTAGCACTTATGATAAGAAGGTTCATGAAACTGAACAAAAATGAAAGAAGATTTAATTGGAAGAAACAAAGCACTCAAAAGTTTCAGAACAAATCAACTGAGGATGATGAATCCAATAAAGATGTGATTTGTTTTGAGTGCAAGAAAAATGGACACATCAGACCCAATTGTCCTTTGTTGAAGAAAAAGAAAGGAAAAACTGAGAAATACAAAAAGGCTCTCAAAGCAGAAACATGGAGTGATACTGAATGTGAAAAAAATGATTATGATTATGCCAATATTTGTTTAATGGTAAAATCAGAATTAGACTCGACTTTGAGACAGATCTGATTTAGACTCGATAGTGAAATTGAGGTCACTATCAAGAAGAAGGTTAAATGGTATTTGGATAGTGGTTGTTCAAGACACATGACAGGAGATTCAAGTAGTTTTATAAAGCTTGTTCAAACAAATGGAGGAAAAGTCTCTTTTAGTGGAAATAGCAAATGAAGAATTGTTGGATGCGGAACAGTAAAGATTGGAGGTCTTATAATCAATAATATCTCCTTGGTGGAAGGACTAAATTACAATCTACTCAGCATAAGCCAACTGTGCGACATTGGGTTCAAAATCAATTTCTAGGAAGAAACATGTTTAGGAACTAGTAAAGATCTCTCTCAATCTTTTACTGGGCGTAGACATGGGAATATTTGTCTTCTGGACATAAAACCAGAAAGATCTCAATGCCTGATATCAATTCAAAATGAAGCAAATCTGTGGCATCGAAAGCTTAGCCATGTGAATATGAAGCAAATTGCCAAGATCTCTTCCAAGAAACTTGTTCGTGGACTACCCAACCTAAAATATCAAAAGTCTGACTTATGCACACAATGTGTATTGGGAAAACAGGTTAGAAATTTCTTTAAATCAATAAATCAAGTTTCCATTAATCGTGTGCTGCAGCTCCTGCTTATTGATCTCTTTGGACTAACTAAAACTCAAAACATTGGTGGAAAGAAATATTGCCTAGTAATAGTGGATAATTATTCACAATTTACTTGGGTCTACTTTCTGGCAAGTAAGTCTGAAACTTTCTCTCATTTTTCAAAGTTTGCCAAAAAAGTGCAGAGTGAGAAATGATATGCTATTTCAAGCATATGGACAGACCATGGAGGTGAGTTTGAAAATCAAGATTTTACTAAATTCTGTGATAAATCCGGTTTTCAGCATATGTTCTCCTCTCCATACACTCCTGAGCATAATGGAGTTGTGGAAATGAATAATAGATCTTTGCAAGAAATGGTAAGAACTCTTTTAATTGAAAGTAACATTTCTTCTTGTTTTTGGGCTGAAGCAGTTTCCACAGCATGTTATATTATTAACAGAGTTTTCTTAAGGCCTATTCTGGAGAAAACTCCCTATGAGTTATTCAAAGAAAAGAAGCCAATTGTTTCTTATTTTCATGTGTTTGGTTGCAAATGTTTTATCTTGAAAAATACAAATGATCGAATTGGTAAGTTTGAAGAAAAATCAGAAGAAGAAATCTTCCTTGGATATTCAACATCCAACAAAGCCTACGAGTATTCAACAAGAAGACTCGATCGTAGAAGAGTTGATGAATGTCAAATTTCAAGATTCTTTGCAAAATCAATCAATTCAGACTCAACTTGAAGAATCTGAACCTGCTTTAGACTTTACAAAGTCTACCTTCCCTGAAGCAACTCAGACTTCAAAAGAACAACAACGAACGGATGTTAAAGAATCAACTGAAGAAAAAGATCAACAATCTGTTAGACTGACCAGTAACTGGAAGCACAAGTCTAGTCATCCCAAAGAACTCATCATTGGTGATATTGATGAAGGGATTCGCACCATATCCAAAAGGCAAGAAGAGTCTAGCGTTATGGCACTTATCTCTGAAATCGAACCCAAAAGCATCGAAGAAGCTTTAACTGACGAAAGTTGGAATGAAGTAATGCAATAAGAGCTCAGGCAGTTCAGCATTAATGATGTTTGGGAATTAACTCCTAAACCAAAAGGTAAATCTGTTGTTGGAGCTAAATGGGTTTTCAGGAACAAGATGAACGAAAAAGGAAAAGTGGTAAGGAACAAAGCAAAACTCGTGCCCAAAGGATATACCTAAGAAGAAGGGATAGACTATAATGAGACTTACACTTCAGTAGCAAGGTTAAAAACAATTAGATTATTACTTGCTTTTACCTATTATAAGAATTTCAGGTTATTTTAAATGGACATCAAAAGTGTATTTCTAAATGGATTTCTCAAGAAGAAGTCTATGTGGAACAACCTCTCGGATTTGAAGACCCAAGGAAACCAAACTCAATATTCAGACTGAAAAATACTCTATATGGATTAAAGTAAGCACCTCAAGCTTGGTACGGCATGTCAAGTAAGTTTTTAATTCAAAATAATTTTGTCAAAGGAAAAGTGGACACTACCTTGTTCATTAAAAGAGAAGGTAAAAACTTCCTACTTGTTCAAATCTATGTTGATGATATTATATTTAGATCACCTAATGAAAACCTGTGTAAGAAGTTCTCTAAGTCTATGCATGATAAATTCGAGATGAGCATGATGGGTGAACTATCCTTCTTTCTTGGACTACAAGTGAAACAATTGAAGGAAAGAATTTTCATTCACCAAGAAAAATATGCTAAATAACTTGTTAAAAAGTTCGGATTGGAGAATTGCAAAAAGACTGATATACCAATGTCAAGTTCTTCGAAGCTGAACAAAAATGAAGGAAGAAAGAAAGTTGACCAGAAGCTATACAAAAGATCATTGGTTCACTTCTTTATCTTACTGCTTCTAGACCTGACATTTTGTTTAGTGTTTGCATTTGTGCCAGATTTCAATCAAATCCCAAAGAATCTCATCTAAGTGTTGCGAAACACATCATCAAATATGTTGCAACATCCTCTAAGTTAGGTCTATGGTACCCCCAAAGAAGGAGACTTTACTCTTCTTGGATATTCAGATGCAAATCTAGCAGAATGCAGAGTTGATAGAAAGAGCACTTCTGTCACTTGTCAATTACTTGGTAATAGGATAGTATCCTGGTTTTCAAGGAAACAAAGTACTGTAGCTCTTTTAACAGTAGAAATAGAGTATGTGGCTCTTGGAAGTTGCTATTCTCAAATCTTATGGATAAAACAACAATTAAGAGACTTTGGAATCGAAGACTCTTGCACCGAAATCAAATGTGACAACACCAGCACGATTAATTTCACAAAGAATCCAATTCTTCATTCAAGAGCAAAGCACATAGAGATTCAACATCATTTTATTAGAGATCATGTTCAAAATGGAGAAGTTTTGATCTAATTCATTGACTCAAAGAATCAGCTGGCGGACATATTTACAAAACCTCTAGAAAAAAGCCTATTTGAGTCTATCCACTTTAGACTTAACATCTTATCTCTTAAAGTCTGAAGAAGCTCAGACTCAGGGTTAAAATTTGAAGATGCTCAGACTCAGAAGACGAAGAGTTACGATTATGAGTTATTTCTATTCTAGCAATTTATCTGTCAGATATAAAACTCGAAAAGGTACGATTACTTATCGCAAATTAATTGATGTTATCTTTCCAAGTCTTTGAAGTTGTAGCAATTATTCTTTTTCAAAAATGAAGTTATCAGTTTAGAAAATACAGTTATCTATTTTCAAAAAGGCAGTTATTCATTTTTTTTAAAGGCATTATTTTTTCCTTTTTATGATGATCCGTATATCTCATTTCGATTGCTTTACACTGTCTTTCTTCTTCATTTTTACCCATAAACCCTAGAGCTCAGAACTTCACTTTCTTACTTTTTCTCTCTAGTTTAATCCATAAAGTTTTCATTTTTCTCGCGAATCGAGTTTGAAAATTCTCTCAAAGACTGTGATAATGTCTTCCTAAAGGAAGCCCTCAAGGATTGCAAGCAGAGGACCACAACATATGCGTGAGGGTCCTACACTCTTTATCTGACCGAGGAAGAAGACTCTCCAAGGCAGCAACAGAGTGAGCAACATTCTCAACTGCGCCATTCTTTTCAGGCTAGACCTCAAGAGACTCAGCAACAACAAGCAGATGAAGAAATAATTGAGGATGTCGAACCTGTAAGGACTCTTAAGCCTGCATTTACTTTCAAACTCTACACCGCCTTAAAGAAAGGTGGTTCTGCAATGACCTTTATTAATGAATTTTTGAGTGAAAAGGGGTATCAAAATGAAATTGATTTTTTTAAGAACGATGGAACAATTGGGAATTGCTCCTATTGGTTCAAGAGAAAGGGCTTTTGCGAATTTCCCAAGTGATCCACGTTTTGGAGGAGTTAATCAACTTGAGGGAAAAGATGACGATGAGAAGATGTCCACTCATTTTAAGCCTAGGATGTGTGTTGCTAGGAACATTCATGGAAGAAAAGTGGATCTGTTTCATTCTAAGGAACACAAGCAAGTTTATTCTAAATTGCTAAAGCGAGGGGTGATGAACCCAAGGAGTGTGGATTTTGATTTTCTCGATTCGTTGAATGTAAAGTTACGGGAGAAGTTTGCTTTACTTCAACTTGAACGTTTTTGTTCTGAGACAACTGTAGCTCATCCGTAAGTTACTACGTATTTCTATTCCAATCTAAACTTTTTAGATGCGAATAGATTTTCCTTTAGTGTTAGAGACCAAGATTATGTGATAGATATAGACACTCTAGCTGATGTGATTGGAGTGGAGAGAGGGATTTTCCAATCAATCGGCATTTTTATTGGTCATGCTACTATGGAGCTTGTTCAAGATAGAATTACAGAAGGCTGGATTTCGTATTTGAGGATGAGTGCCTCTAATATCTTGCTCCATAAGATCGTGATTAATTGTCTCAGACCTAAATCCACTTCAAAGACTAATGTCTCCAATTCAGAAGCGAAGCTGATATACGCCATCAACATTGGTTACAAGTTCTCTCTACCTCACATCATCATGTTTCACATGTATAGGTCAATGGTAAAGGATAAGGGACAACTCCCTTATTCTGCCCTTGTTACTCGTTTGTTCAGACATCTTAATATTCAGCCTCCCAAATTTCTGTGTGTTCTAACTATCGATCCAATGGTGGTGAGACTGAAGATGGTTTCAAAGATGTGTTTGAATGAGCTAAACAAGGCTTTAGAGAGACTTAAGGAGAAGACCCCTGTCAAGACTCGACAAGACCCTGTGGCTACAAAAAGGAAAGGCAAGGAGCCCATGACAGCTCCATCTAAGAAGAAGAGAACACTCATCTTGCAGAATGAAGAAGATGAGGATGACATCACTATCTCCGCTCTTGCCTTAAAGAACTTATAGCATCTTGTTCCAGAGATAGAGGATCGAGAGAACCAAGACAGAGAAGAGACAAAGCAAATGAGGGAAGAGAGGGAAACGATGAGGAAAGAAGAAGAAGAAGGAAGAATGGAAGAAGAAGAGCGAAGAGAAGATCAAGCAGAAGGAGAGAGTCATGGTGATTCTCTGATTCTCCTGCAGAGGAAGAAGGACAAGATCATTTTGGCATTGAAGAAGAGCCAGAGCAAGAATAGTACTTCTCTCCACCTGAATGCACTGAAACAGGGGGAGCTGTTGATAAAAGAGGTATTTCTTCACTTGTTCTTACTAGTGATGATGTTAGTCGTTCTCCTGCCGATCCAGAGGATGTGTATGCCTCTCACTTTCCTGAAGAAGGTAATGAGGCTTCATCTCCAAGTCTGGATATTCGTGCTGAAGTTCCATCATCCGGCAACACTCCACAAGCTGATCATGCTGAAGCAAGCACTCAAACTGACAACTCAGTAGACTTTAAAAGATTGCTTGAACTTCTTCTGGAGATCAAAGGTCAAGTTTATGCCTTGGGATGTGAATTTCAGACCCTACAGAATGCTCATTAAGCCACTTCAGTTTCTTTGCACGACCAAGTTCAAGCCCTTAATCTTCAAGTTCAAGCAAATGCAAAGGGTGATAATTTCACGCAACTGAAGGAGGATCTGAGAAAGTTGGAGGAGACTGTCAAGTCTATGGGAGATTTCCAGCTCATTCGCGTTCTCAAACAATCTTAATTTTATCCAATTCTCTTTATATTCTCTACTTTTTCTTGTTGACAAAAAGGGGGAGAAGTTGGTGCAGATTTGACTCTGATTTTGATTGGTTGGTTTTGATTTTTTGACTTATCTTTGTTTGGATTGACTGGTTTGGACTACTATTTTAATGCTTGCAGTATCTTAAGCTATGTTGATGATTATGGTAAAGATAGCTGTTTTTACAGGACTAACTCGTTTTGTGAATGCAGAATCGCTAGTATCTTTATCCTAATTCACTTATCTTTTATGAGATATCTTGGTTTGCTTAAGTGTTTCTTGCAGGTAAAAGGTATCCAAATCTACAGAAAAGTTTTGTCACCATAAAAAATGGGAAGATTGTTGGAGAAAGACTTCTTTATTTGTTTTGAAGTTGACAAAACGTTTCCATCAGTCTAGTCTGAAGACTTGCAGACTCTACCGTCAAAGTCTGAAGACTTCCAGACTCAAGATTTAAAGTCTGCCATCATTGATAGTTTCAAGACCGACGAAGAGAAGTATTATCCATTGAAGAAGACTTATCCATTGAAGAAGACTTATCCAGATGCGAGTATATCTTTAAGGATTTGATTCGTATGGTTGAAGAAGTTTTCATGGCTGGAGATAGCACATCAAGATCTATTATTCGAGTAATTTAGATCCGTTGATTGGCGAAGTTTACTTGGAAAGTTCTACTGATGGAAACCTAGATCTTGATTGTATGGGCGAGCAAGATTGGTGGGCTATCATCATATTCCTTAAATAACTCGAGATCTCACTAATTGATTTTGTCCAACGGGTTGATTGGAAGAACTCCTTTGCAAGGTGCCAACGGTTATGAAGGCATGGAGAATTATATAAGGAAGACGCTCAAGTTATTCGAGAGTATGCGTGATAGAAAAATTCCAAAGTTTGAAGCTCCTTGTTCTTTGCTGTTTCATTTGCTGAGCTTAAATTTGTACTCAAAAGAGAGATTTAGATACGTGTGAGACATTGAGGAAGTGTAGCAGAGTCTCTACACTGTGGAATCAAGGACGTGAGACTGTAAAATTCTTTTGATTCTTAGTGGAATCCAGCCAGTGGGCTGTCAGTGCGAGAGAGTGGACGTAGGCTTGGTCTAAGCCAAACTACTATAAACCTTGTGTTTTGATTCTCTATCCCTAATCTCTTTATTTCAATTCGCAGCTCTATATAATTGTTTATAGTCCTTTACTTTTTCAGTCTATCATTATTAAAAGTCAAATTAATTTGTTAAGTTTTGCAAAAATGACTTTGATCACCTATTCACCCCCCTCTAGGTGCTCCTACTAGCCTTTTCAATCGGTACAACCAACTCTTCAGTTGCCGATACGATATTGTGCCCCTAGGCCAACTCCCCAGTTGCTAGTACGGTATCATCTCCTCAACTCCCAGCGGGTGACGGGTCCTGATAGTGACCACATGCATAATCCTACTTAGCCAAAAACATTGTACTTCGCACTCAATTGCATAAATTATCAATCAATTTCACAATTAAGCAATAAATATCACATATCATCCAGCATAAGCTATAAGCATGCCAAAAGTCGGCCACATCACCAAGGACAACCACACAACCACTACCGGTCCTAACCGATAGAAACCGAGTCACTTGCGCGTCTCCGAGTTTAAATCCATAAATCTAATCAAACGAGTTCAGAAAATTTCCAAATTTGAATATGTTGTAAAAGACACATAAACAAACATTTTTCATGAGACACTTTAACCCAGATCCTTCTAGATTGAGCCTAGTAAATTGCTCAATACAGTACAAAAACTGTGTTCGTTTCCAGAAAGTCTGTTTTCCAAAACCAGCTTGGTTCAAGATCCAAAATTTATCCATTTGATCTGAAATTTGACTATGTTAAACTAAAAAAAATGTGAAAAACAACTTTTGTGAAGAAATCATTTTGAAATTCGAACCTTAAAAGTTGATAAAAATCCCTTGAATCCCAAAAGATCCCAAAAGATCACCAATTTCAGCAGAAACAGAGGTTCTATTTGCAAATGATGAAGCTAATATCTCATTATTTTAAATCCCTAAAAATATTGACTAAAATATATGTTATAGCTAACGATGTCTAAAACATATTTCATGCAGGAATCAATCTCAAATTCGCAACTCATTTCGATCTACAAAAATGGCAAACGGCGAGGGTTCGAAAATCAAAAGTGAAGAAAGTCCACTAAATTGGACTAATCCGACCTCATTAGTGCTAATCTCACTAATTAGATCAACACTAATCCATCTTAAGGCTAAGCTAACCATTCTAGATTAGCACTAATCTATCTTAAAACTAATCTCACTTAGTACTAATCTAACTAAGCTAATTAACACTAAACTAACCCCCTAAGTGCAATTAATAACCTAACCATGGATTATGGAGTTAACTCACTAAATTAGTGAGCAAATGGGTTCACGGTGACAGTGACGTGAAGGTGATGAAAACCCATTACCACGGTGGCGCCAAGAGAGGCCCAGAAGAGGTTGAAAACGGCCCCACAAGTTTCTGCCCTTAAATTGAAACTCGGTTCGCTTCGGCATCGATTGAGCTGGTCTCAGCAACTGTAAATGGCAAGGCGAGACGGTAGCAGCTGCAGTGGGACCAGGTGGTGGCTTCGGCAGCTGGACGACGATGCTGGAGCTTAGGTGGAGCTGCGATGGGGACGGATAGAAGTGGCTCGGGGCTTCGAGATAGCCAGAACGCGAGCAGAGGCTGGCCCGACGGCGAGAGGCGGCGGGCGGCTTGCAGCTGTCGATGGTGGCGAAGGGCTTGGGCAGCTGCTGCTAGTCTTTCTCTCGGTTCTTAGCTGGATTTCTTCAGCTCCAACAACAACAATAATGGGGAAAGCAGCAGCAAGGAGGAAGGAGAAGAGCTCAGTTGAAGGGGGGCTCCCAAATGCCTCAAAATCTCCACAAAATATCCAAAACACTCATCACTTGCCCCCACCATTCTCAGCCCTATCCTCAGTCCATTTTCCACTCCAAAACTTCTCCAAGAAGCCTCCCAAGGTTGCTAAAATGTTGCACCCCTCCAAGGCTACGAATTTCCAACATTCCTCTTCAATTCCCATTCAATTTCACTTTAAATTAATCCAAATTATTGCCCATAAATTCCAACTAAGGCACTCACATCCAATCCATGATTTTCCTCACCAATGAATCCAACTTGACGGCCAAAAGTGCACTAAAAAACGACCCTCTAATTCTCCCGATCCAAAATAGCCCAACTTTGAATTTTCGCCAAAATCTCGGGTTTGCAGAAAAATTTTCGGAGGATGAGTCGACGTTCCTAAAATAAATCGTGACATGACATAACTTTCAATTTCTGAAATCAGGTTCAATTTCACGATTAATTTCAACTGAACGCGATTTTAGCATGACCTAACCTACCAAGTAGCTTTTAGAAATTTTTAGCGCATTAGACCCGTGATCGATTATTTTCGAGTCACATTGTGCATCTTCGACTCATAAGTGACTCTCGGTTGTCGTGAGAATCTCGAGATTTTAAATACGAGCACAAGGTACAAAAACGATAGAAAAATCGATTTAGTGCCGTTCGACGAGAATTTTGTAATTAGGTGTAATCACTCACACTTCAATTATATGCCTCTGTCGAATCGACCTATCTCCGATCTCTAATCGATTTAGACGGTGTCGTATTGACCCTTGCAGAGTAGCACGGTCAAGCAATCAATTTCTGGTTGAAGTCTCAAGTCTGTTGCGTTTAGATTCCTTAACGGCTTCACCGGATAAACTAGTTATCTCGTGAGTGGCCAACTCAGAGAAAAATGCTATCACCGCGTCGATGAAAAGCCCAATTCATTTCATCGAAAAGAGGATTGAAAATCAGGATGTCACACTGTGTTACTCCGGGTTTTTGCTTTAAGAGCTTTCTTGTATTTTTCATACTTTCCTTTCTTCTTTTTCAGCAAGGGACAGTTAGGCTTGATGTGTCCCTTCTTCTTGCACTCAAAGTATATCACATCCTTGCTTGTTTCAACGTCTTCCATCAATATTTTCTGGGAATTTTGCTTGCTTTGCTGTTTTCAGTTCAATCTTCTTCCTTTCCTATTGAGTTTTCTAAATTTCTTTATCATAAAAGCCAGCTCCTCATCATCTATGTCATCATCTGTGTTTGTCTCATCAGAATCAGCATTAGATTTAAGCGCAATTGACTTCTTACATTTTGGATCCTCTTCGTCATTGATCTGTTCCACTTCATACAATTGAAGGATGTCTATTAGCTCGTAAACAGAAAGAGACATGATTCTTTGTGTCTCTCAAATTGATGTCTTCACATGGTTCCAGTCCTTTGAAAGCCCTCATAGAAGTTTGTTGACCTTCATTGGAGCAAAAATTGGTTGACCTTGATATGTCAATCTATTTACAATTTCCGTAAATTGACAGAACATATCTCCAATAGACTCTTTAGGCTTCATTCTTAAAGATTCATATTGACCAAGTAGGATAATTATTTTTGTCTCATCTACACGATCTATTCCTTCATAAGTGACATGAAGCCTATCACAGACTTCTTTAGCAATTTCACATGAAGAAATCTTATTATATTCAGCAAGAGACAAAGCGCAGTATAAAGAATAAATAACTTTTGTATCAAGAGCCTGTCTCTTGGTAATTTATGCTTGGTTGGATTCCTCAGTATCTTTATCTAAGAGTTATTTTCCCTTGTCTGAAGCTAAAGCTGCCTTTAGGTTGATTCCCCTTTCTACAACATCCCATTCCAAAGGATCTCTAGATCTTAGGAACGCCTTCATTTTATTCTTCCACGCACTGTATTTTTTTCCATCAAAATAAGGTGGCCCGGTATTGCTTTGTCCTTCAACCAGCCCTAGTGCCAAGATACTAGCCATAGAAGATCTTTAGCTCATAAGTAAAAACACTTCAATAAAATAAGCACCAATGCTCTGAGATCAAGTGAAGATGCTAGTACTACCATCTAGAGGGGGTGAATAGATATTAAAAAAATTTAACAATTAAATGCAAAATATATATTATGTTGCGAGCAAAGTCTATGAATAAGTCAGAGTCTGACTAAAAACGCCACCAGACTTTTAAAGAAAATTCAGACTCAAATAGAGATGAGTTATAATTTTGAGGAATTTAAAAGAAAATTGCAACAAATAAAGCTAAAAAGAGTTAAGGGAAGAGAAGATTGCATACGAGATTTATAGTGGTTCGGCTTAGATTAAGCCTACATTCACTCACCTACGCTAACAGCCTTTTGGCTAAAATTTACTAAAGTATCAATAGAGAAGTACAATGTTTCGAGTGCAATCACTCAATGGAATATATCTTTTTCCATCACTAAGTCACTCTTTTTGTGATTTTCTCTCTTTAATATAATTTGTAAGCACTATCGTTGAAGAACAAGTGGTTGGAAAGGTTTTAAACTTTGGAATTTCAATTTTCACACACTATCTCAAATAGACTGAATCACCTCCTTAAATACTTATCTATGCCTTACTAGCCATTGGCATTCTCCAGGGGAATTTCTTTTAATCAATTTGTTGGATAGAATCGATTAAGGAAATCTTCTAGTCGTTTGAAGATTGGGATGAAAATTTGTTGATTCTGGTAACCCATACAATAGTATCTAGGTTTCCATAAGTAGATGCTTCCTAAAAATGAACTTTTCTTCAAGATTGATTTCATCAATTCATTATTGATTCCGTTAATGTATTTATAAAGGGTAAGTGAGGTTCTTAGCCAGAAAGCCATATATTAAAAATAAATCTCTGTAACGTTCATATTGAATCTTCATCGTAAGATTAATAATCCTGAGTCTGATTATATTTTCGTTCTGGACTTGGTTTTAATCTAAATTACGTCAAAGTGAAAAAAACTTCTGGAATGAATAGACTTTGACAAGAGTCTGCGATATAACTTCAAAAGTCTACTATTCTTCATAATAAGAACAAAAATAAGAATAAGAAAGTTTTGTCAACTTCAAAACCTGATGGGAGTTTTCTCAATAGTGGTCTTTTATCTCCTCACACCAAGGAGATTTTCCACATAAAAAAATCACATTTTTTTTTGCATGCTTGCTATTTATTTTGTTCTACCATATCGGTTCCTATTAGGTTTACATAAAATGAGAGATTATTTTATTCCACTGTGTTAATCCGATATTGTTCGGATTGTTATTGTTCTCTCATCAAAGAGCCTTCGTATATGGTAACTTGGAGGAAGAGATATATATGAAAAGTGAAAAGGAAAGATGACTATGTGGGCAAACTGAAGAAGAGTCTCTATGGTATACAATAAGCATCGAGATAATAGTACAAAAAGTTAATGTTAATTATGACGGAACAAGGCTATAACAAGACTTCACTAGATAACTTTGTATTTGTCCAAAATTTTTCTGATGATAACTTTATTATTCTCTTGCTTTATGTTGATGATATGTTGATTGTTGATAGGAATGCTTCACGAATTGAGTTGTTGAATAAACGATTGAGCAAGTCTTTTCCATGAAAGACTTGGGTGCAGCAAAACAAATTCTTGACATTAGAATTACCCCAAACAGAGATGCTAAAAAGTTGTTCTTGTCGCAAGAGAAGTACATCGAAAAGATTTTCTAGAATTTTACATGGACAAAGTTAAAGTGATTAATACTCCTCTTGCTGCCCACTTTAAGTTAAATACAAAGCAAAGTTCTATGATTGATAAAGAGAAGAAAGACATGGGAAGTGTTTCATATGCTTCAGCTGTAGGAAGTTTGATGTATGTGATGGTATGTACACGTTCAGACTTAGCACATGCAGTTGGTGTTATTAGTCGTTATTTGTCAAATCCAAGTGAAAAGCACTAGAATGCAGTAAGGTGGATGAGGTATCTTCAGAGAACTTCCGGTTTGAAACTTAATTTTGGGATCAAGAAACTTGAGTTAGTTAGATATATAGATTTTGACTTGGCATGAGATATTGATACTTGTAAATCTACTTCCAGTTATTTGATTTCTTTTATTAGTGGAGCTGTCTCATGAAATTCAAGATTGCATAAGTGTGTTGCACTTTCTACAACATAAGCTAAATTTATTGCGGCAACCGAAGCTAATAAAGAGATGCTATGGCTGAAGAAGTTCTCAGAAGAACTCAGGTTTAAGCAAAAGAGGTATGTGTTATTTTGTGACAATCAAAGCGCAATTCATCTTGATAAGAATTCATCTTTCCATTCTAAATCAAAATATATTGATGTTAGATATCATTGGATAAGAGATGTTTTAGATGAGAAACTATTAGAACTTGAGAAAATTCATATGGACCATAATGGTTCTAATATGATGACGAAAACTCTATCAAGGAAGAAACTTGAATATTACTGATTGATAGCAGAGGACAAAATGGCTCTTATACCACTATGATAGGAGAATAGTAACAACTTGAACAATATCGAATTAACGTAGCAGAATAAAATAATCTCACATCTTGTGTAAACCTAATAGGGACCTAATATAATAAAGCAAAATAAATATCAACCACGCAAACACAAGGCGATTTTTTACGTAAAAACCTTCTCGGTGTAAGGAGATAAAAAAACCGTGAGACCAAAAACGCAAGTTTTGATCAACTCACAAAAAACCTGGTGTGGGGAGCTTCAAAACAAAAATCAAACAGTCCAGATTCGAGAAGAGTGTGCCACAAACAAGCAAACAAAATTTCAACTTATCCAGACCACGAATTGACCTCTGATGCCAGCTTGATATAAATCAGATTGATCCTTAAAACCTAGGTTTGCTTTATCATTTTCTCTGGTTACTACATCTCTACTAACTTCTTTGCAGCTACCACTTAAAAGATAGTGAAAAACCCTATTTCTTCATTTGACTTGTCATATGGGCTGAAACCCTTTTGGACTTGCTATTCATTAAGCTTCCTCCACATGGGAGTGAACCCAGCTAACATTGAATGCTCTTATGTCGGTAATTTCATTCTGCATTTTATATTAACAAGTACCATATTTTTCTTTGAATGTGGCTTTACCCGATTTGGCTCTAACATACCGTTTTATTGGTAGTGTCTTTGACCCGACCACCTCTTGTCATGTGCAGAAACCGAAAAATATGGATTTTATGGACGTTGAAACAGTATGTGCTCTTCTGCTCTTCCAACTTTTTTGGAAAGAATTTCTGGGTCGTTTCCTCAGCCAGGAGTTAAGGCTTTGCTGTATTCGTTAGAACTAGTGTCCAAATTGATAATTGGACAGCTTCAGAGTTTTATATGAACTATAAGACCTTTAAGATTTAGTGAGAAACAGCTAAACCCCAGTCTTAACGTTATTCCATATTTCTTCCTAATTTCTAATTCACACCAGAAAAGTTGGTGCTAAGAGTGGTTAAAGAAAAATATGCAAAGGCTAGCTGTGACTCATGACTATTCTTTGCTTTTCCTTTTTCTTTTCTTGGTTCTTTATTGTGATGTCCATGTTTCTAGTAAAGACCCGATGCTTTAGTGCGATCAAGTGGGGCAGGGTGCAAGTATCCATCATTTATCCCAATTTATTAGGGGCACGAAAATGATAGTCTCCACTGAAATTGAGTCTAAATTTATTTATTATGGCAGGATGCGGCACCCGTGAATGATTCAAACCAAAAAGCAGTCAACTGTAGCTGCTGGGAAAAGACCTGGAAAGCGTGGAGCATGTCTTACCCCCCTTCATCTATATGCATTCATAAAGCTGTAAGACAATTGAGTGATTCTAATCATACATTGAAGAATAGAATTCAAGCATCAATTAGAATCACATGTGGAAAATAAGACGTAAGATAAATCTGACCTCTGGTTATTGTTCTAATCATTCCTCTAAGAAAAATTTTGGAAACGCTAAGAAATCATGCGAGACATGTCAATTTTGAATGCCTAAATAATTTTCAAAAAAGGTAGGAAATAAAAGAGAAAAGTACACCTCAAGTGCCATAACTTTGCATGGAGAGACACTTAAGTACCATAACTTACGAAATGTATACTTAAGTGCCACATTTAAAGAAAAACGGATTACTTAAGTGCCACTTCGGCCAAAATTCGGCCAAATTGCATACGTCGCATTTTTCCGGTGGAGCGAGTGTAAAACGCCCGTTTTGCATGCTGATGTGGCCAAATAATGCAAAAACGGCGTCGTTTTAGGCTGACGTGGTAAAAAAATAATATAAAGAATAATTACATTAAATTAAATTAAAATTAGTTAAAATATTTAAAAATAATAATTTTAATATAAAAAAATTTATAAATTAAAAAGTGGGGGAGACGGCTAAGGGCTCCCCGTCATTGCCGGGAAGGGCCGGCGACGGGGAGGCTTGGTTGAGGTCGCCAGGCCACAGGCGGGGCCGACGACCCGGCCGATCGGGCGAGGGTCGCCAACCCTTGCCGGGTGCAGGTGAGGGCCCTCGCCGCGATCCTCACCGGGATTTGGGCGAGGGCCGCGGCCCTCGCCTAGATCTATGGCGAGGGCTCGTGACCCTCGCCCCAATCTAGGGTGAGGGCCCGCAAGCCCTCACCGCCGGTCGACCGGGGTCGCCGGCCCGGCTAGGGCCGCGACCCCGGCCGAGCTTCCCCCTCTGTCATCGCCGCCTCCCGGCTCGGCCCTCGCCCTGCCTCCGCCCCCTTCCTTTTTTTTTTCTTTTTAATTTTTTTAATATTAAAATTATTATTTTGAAATATTTTAACTAAATTTAATTTAATTAAGTTTTATATTATTTTTTTACCACGTCAACCTAAAACGACGCCGTTTTGCATTATTTGGCCATGTCGGCGTGCAAAACGGCGTCGTTTTGCACTCACTCTGCCAGAAAAATGCCACGTATGCAATTTGGCCGGATTTTGGCCGGAGTGACACTTAAGTGATATGTTTTTCTTTGAATGTGACACTTAAGTGTACCTTTCGTAAGTTATGGCACTTAAGTGTCCATTTGTGCAAAGTTATGGCACTTGAGGTGTACTTTCCTCGGAAATAAAAATAACATCAGGGAAGAAAGAACTCGATCTTGGGTCCTAAGAAACAAAGTCTCAAATAAGTGATAGACTTCGATTTCCAATTAATAGTGCTTACGAGTACTAATTAATGTTTCCAAGCTTTAGAAATATCATTCTTCATTCCTAAATTATTTCCCAATAATGCCACGTGTTTCACCCACTATTGGCCTTGTGTAGTTGATCAGGAGCCTTATTAAAAAAAAAAAAAAAAACTAGAGTTATAGGGAGTCCTTCAACCATTGCAAAATATCCAATCAGGTTCCTCAACATTTTTTTTTTTTATAAAATGGATCCCTAAAATATATACTTGTTTTGTTCAAATTCTATTAAAATTACAAATGGAGATGCTGATGTGGTTGTTATATGTCGACTATAAACGGTTGCTTCAAAAAAATCAAACTAAAAAATATGTCATAAATATACCATTTTGGGTTTTTGGTGGTCAAAAAATTTATTTGAGGCAAATTTGTCACTGGCATATCAGTTTGGGGTTTTTCTTGGTATTAACCTAATAAAATAAGAAAAATCAAACAAAAAAATTTAATTTTGGAGAAATGCTTGCAACTCCATTTGCAAGAAGTTTTGTAGTACATTCTAGATTGCATTGTTCTGCTTAAAGATGAATTCATTCCGCAAAAAATGAAATTAATTCACGAAATTCATGAGAAATGCATTTGTCTCCTTTTAGTTTTATAGACGATTTGTGATATCCAGATTTTTCAACTCTGTCTTCTATTGAATAAATCAGGCATTTTATTGACGTGTCTATAGGGCTATTTTTAGAACTGATCATTCTTGAGATAACTAGATTATCTGGGGAAATTATTAGGAATTTTAAGGCAATTAGACTTGAGAACTCGATCATGAATCGGCTTCTCGACCGTGTCCATCTTTAGAGGCCATTACGGCACAGTTAAAAATCGATTTGAAATTAGAGATAGACTGGATCGACAGAGATGTGTGGCTAACCGTGGGTGACACCACTAAATTGGAAAATTCTCGTCGACTGGCACTAGACTGATTTTCTTATTGTTTTGGTACCCTGTGCCCGCATTTGGGTCATCGAGATTTTCACGACAATCGAGAGTCGCCAATGAGTTGAGTGGGTTCATAGTGGTTCGAAGAAAATCGACCACAGGTCATTTGCACTTAAAAATATTTGAAAGTTACCCGGTAGTCTAGGTTACGCTAAAAGCACGCCGGAGTGAAATTAACCGTCAATTTGATTCAGATTTCAGAAATCGAAAGTTCGATGGTGTCATAAGCTATTTTAGGTACGTCAACTCAGTTTCAGAAGATTTTTCGGAGGTATCGAGATTTTTACGAAAAATGGGTTCGGACGTTGCGGAAAATCAACGGAAATTCAGATTGGCTAAATTAATGGAAAAATTGGACTCTCAGGCCGAGCCTTTGTGTGTCGTGGATTTATAGAAAATCATTTGGGATTTTTCTTCGTCGAAATCGGGCCTCAATTTGGGAAATTGAATGAGGAGATTGAATTTAATTGGTGAAATTCGGAATTTGAAATGGGGCTAGAAATTGGACTTCAATTTGGATATTTTTGTGAAATTTAAGTTGTGGAAAGAATTAGGGGGACATTGCATTAAATTAGGTGGATAGAGATGTGGACTTTAAGCTCTATTCTAGTCTACTTGAGCTAGAAATCCAGCTGCCCTCCAATTGCTTGCCGTCCCTATCCCCTCCTGCGCACGTCTCCATTTTATTTTTCAATTCCCCGGAGCTCCTTCGAAACAACCCAGCGAGGACTCCATCTTCATCCACGGAGCTCCATTTCTCTGCCAAATTCGGTCCACAAAAGAGTCCAACAAAGCTGAGTTGTTGACTTATTGATGTGTTGTCCTTCATCCACACGGCCATCTTCACATCCTTGCACGCCCAGAGGAGTCCATTGAAGATTGGACCGAAGAACAGTTGCACCGAAGATCAAAGCCGCATCCTCCACTAGGCTTTGTCGGCAGCAATTTAATTTCAACTTCACCGGTTTTTGCGCCTTCAACCCCACTCGGTCAACACTCCACCGAATTGAAGACTGAAGTTGCTCCCTCTTCATCCACGTGGCCAGCTCCACTGAGAGATCTCTCCCTCCACATGTCCGAGACACCACAGAGACGCAAGCTGCTTCCGTTTCTTCCATCTTCACGCTCGAGCTTCCCCAGTCCAACATTCGGCCCAACTCAGCTCATGGAGTCCAGCTACCGTAGATTTCAGCAACATTGGCCTTGCAGTCCAGAGGCCCATCGGCAGCTTTTGTTACCTCTTGGTTGGCCCACCAGCCCAAGGAAACTCAGCCCATCATCAATTAGAATTGAAGCCTAGCAATTTGGCTTATTTCAGCCCAAAGAGAGAGCCCATTTTAAGTTTAATTCTGGCCCAGCAAGCAGCCCACAATTCAGTATTTTCAAGCCCAAGTGATTAAAGAAGTCAGCCCAATCTTGAAGTCCAAAGTTTCTTCGGGCTTGCGAAGTTCTTGGCCCGGCCTAAGTTCGGCTGCCATTGCATCGTCGTCTCGGTGTCCCGGCCTTCGTTTAGTGCAAGTGAGTCTTACTCACTAATGCTTTCTTAGTTTGCTAATTATACTTAGGGTTGGTTAGATTTAATTAAATGCATTAATTTAGATAAATTAAATTAGAGACTTAATGATGCATGTTAGGTGATTAGAAATAGACATTAGCAAGTAGGCATGCCATGTTAATTATTGAACGAGTCTCGGTAATTTTCCGGGCTCGTTTTGGCGTCCAATTCGGCATTACGGGCCTAAATTGGATTTTTTATAATTATTTATTTAAATTTTTGAAATTTATTATTTAATTATTTACTTTTCCAGAAATTCATCCGGGATGGCCGGTGACCGGAATTTCATGCTGATTGTTATGGTGCAGTCTGTTTATTTATTTGAGCTTTATTTGGTGCTAAAGTAATTTAGGAGTGAATTTAATATTTATTCCTAAATTGAATCTTGAGAGGGTCGGGTGGGACCGTAAAGCCATTAGATCTTGAGAGGGTCGGGTTGGACCGTAAAGTCACTAGATCTTGAGAGGGTTGGGTGAGACCGTAAAGCCACTAAATCTAAGAAATTGCTTGGTGTGGGATGAATGACCTAGAAATGGTCCGACTGACATGAAATCGACTAGGTCGATTTGATCGATGCTTCGATCGGTGATGTGATTGTTTGAGTACCTATTGAATTGTACTAATATGCAGATGGAATCTGAGGCCAAGATAAGTCATCTGACTCGTGCTGTGCTTAGGCAACCGAGAAGTGTATTGGTTTACTAATCGAGTCTTAGGGGGTAGAACTCGCTGAGACGTGGTCTCATTGGTTATTGAATAACCATTTCAGGACCCTGAGAAGAAGCTGAGGAGGAGGAACCTGAAGGGGAGAAAGACTTTTGAAGAAGAAGATGATCCAGAGAGGGATCTTGAGTGTAACCCGGATGTGAATTGAGATCCCATCCCTTTTGTAAACCCTGTCTTAGTATAGATATGTGTGAGACAAGTATGCTGTGAATAGTATTGTAAATATACTATGAGTTGCGTTGTTAATAAAAGTGTGGTTGTGAATTTCAATATTAAAAATATGGCCTGCTTTGCTATCCCATTGTTTTATTGTCTGAGGATTTATAATTGCTTCCGCATATGTAATAAAACGAAAGGGTTTGCGATACTTAGTCCTGGGATATCGCACTTTAAGATCGACCTGGTAGAAGGATGGGCGCGTCCCCGAGAGGGTCGAGGCGTGACACGATTGCACTCTTTGCTCGCTTTGGTCCTCTCCACTTGCAAATAAAGCACCTTGAGAAGCGGGGGATTGTCCTCTTCGATCTTCTTCAATGGGTTATCCACGAAAACGCTCCTCTCCAAGTCCCCGAGCTTTGCGATGTCCACCACCTCAAAGTCCAGTATAGACAGCCTCTCTGATCTTCTTCAACGTACAGGTAGAAGCGATGAGGGACACTGACCCTTCTCTCAGATTTGAGCGAAGATATGAATGAGAGCACGAAAAAGTATACAGTTCTAGGAATTTGGTTGCACAAAAAAAAGTTGAGGGGCATCATTGAACATTTTTCAACAATTTAAGGACTTGATGCCTTAGAGCTTCTAATTGACCTTTATGGTCTCCCAAGGAGTCTTTACAAATTTCTAGAACTCGTTAAAAAGTCTTGGACGCCTTTGCTGGTGTCCACTTGCTGCTGCAGAACGTTAGGTGGGAAATAGACGATTAGATTATTGATGTTAAAGGGAGCCGACCAACTTGTTTCTTCCCGCAGACCAGACCAGAAAAAATCTCCTATCCTTTTGAGAAAGATTCTCGCATCGACTTGACTGTCGCATTGAATTAATATAAATTTTCAAGGATTTATATTTATTACAACAATGCAATACCCTCAAACGACATCATGTTATCTTAAAAATTAAATCTACCAAAAAAAAAGTTGAGCTTGGGTGACTTTATGTATTCCACTTGACTAGGATAATGCAATATAATAGATGTCTAAGTTCTTATTTTCCTTATAAGTATCACCTTAGTATCTTTTACAAACATATCCCAAACATTAGAGTCAGTAGTTGTTACTAATGACTTATTAGATTATTTATCCACAGAGACATCCGTAGAAAGCTACATATAATTCTCAGAAGGTGGGACCTCGGTTCATTTTCAGGAAATGCAACCCTGGACCTATGGGTTTGCACATGTATCTTATCAAGCCAAAAAGGAAAATAATTGTGAACTTAACTGATTAGCAGCAAATTTGCCTTTACGGTCTTTCAAGGAGTCCAAAAAAAAATTTCACTTGCTGAAAAGTCCGGGGCGCTTCATTTAAAAAACAAAGCGTCTAAAACAGAAAATGACATACCTCTTAACACTCTCGACTTTTAACTATTCAATGTTTGCGGGACTTGGTTCCTCTTCTCCACCATGTTTTGGGCTACCAGAAGTGATCCATTCCGCATGGAAGGTAAATGGTCGCAATACGAATATCGCGCAAATCAAAAGTAATTTTGATTTTTTTTTCAATACTTATAAAATGTCTAGTTTCCTATAATATGTGCATCTAGAGATTTTCTTTCGATTGATAAAAGACAGAAAAATATAAGTTTCCTTCTTCATTTTAATTTTAGATATTCAATTAGATACTTTTTCATATTTTATTTAACAAAGCCTACGAGATAGTTAAAAGTAATCTACAGGACTAACAAACAATTTATGATCTTTGACCAAATGTGCAATTTGATCCATAAACTTTTAATTTGGTCAATATGGTTCTGAACTTTAACTCAATATGTAATGTAATCTTTGAACTTTAAATTTATCTAATATAATTCATGATTTTTTTTTATACATAATCAATACAACTTCTGAATTTTATGAAAACATTCAATATAGTATTTTCATTAATAATTCAGGACTAGCTATTATATTAAATATTTTCATATAATTCATGTGTGTATATATATATATATATAATTTCATGAAAGTGGATGGGTCAGCTAGGTGTAAGTATGGTATTTCTTTAACATGAGTCTTTATTTGTTTGACAATGTTTGTATGGACTGAAGTCTATGGCGGAGGATCTTTTTGTAACCTTTAGTGTAAGGGTTTGCAAATAATATTTATATTGGGAAAGAAATCTATAATATAATTGAGACTACCTAAGAACCTTTGTAATTGAGTTTTGTCTTTAATCTCATCTGGGAATTTGTTAGTAAATGAGATTGATCTTTCTATGGGAATTATGGTGCCTAAATGGATATAATGACCTAGGAATCTAATTTTGGTCTGAAAGAATGCAATTTTAGTAGGAGAAACTACTAGACCATTTTGTATGATTATTTTTATAAAAGTAGACAAATGTTTGAAATGTTGTTCTATATTAGAGGAGAAGACTAGAACATCATCTATATAAACTATAATGTATTCTGAATAAGGATTGAAAATTGCATTCATGATTCTCTAGAATTCTGAATGAGCATTTTTTTAGAACAAATGGCATAACATTCCATTTGTATTGGCCGAAAGGGATAGTAAAAGATGTCTTATATTTATCATTTTCACTAATTTGTATTTGCCAAAAACCTGACTTTATGTCAAATTGAAAATATTTTTTATCTACATAATCTGTTTAACAAGCCTTTTTTTTATTGGGTATTGGATATCTTATCCATCTAAGAGCTGTATTTAAAGGTTTATAATTAATAACTAATCTTGTAACTCCTCTTTCTAGTTCAGTATTTTTATTAACATAGAAAGCAAAACAGTTCCATGGTGACTAGCTTTTTCTTATGAGTTTTTTGTTCAAGAGGTCTTGCATTTCTATTTGGCAAAACTTTCAAATTTCTTGGTTCATTTGTGTAGGGCGAGCTTTTTGTAGGTGTTTTGTTTTCAGAAAAATCTTGTTCATAAAGTAAATCAATAATATACTTCTTTCTTTCCCAAAAAGCAACAATATACTTCTTTCTTTCCCAAAAAGCATTGGGTAAAGTAGAGCATATAGTTTTTTCTATGCGTTTTTGTAGAGATGCTATTTTTTCTATGATGTTTGGTTTTATAAGATTTTCCTCTATTCTTTTGAATTCCAAATCTTCTTTAAAGAATTCAAGCTGGTTTTCTTTGTCTTTTATAAGGCAATTTATTTCTGAAATAGAATGTTCTTGTCAAATATTTACGCTTCTCTTTTGTGGTTTTGTTATGAAGTTAAAAGTGACTTTTCTATTTAGAGAATGAGTTTCAATTCATTCATCAATAACTGTAAAAGGTTGAATTAATTGTATGAAATGTGTTCCTAGAATTACTTGTTGCCTCATATTTTTTACTAAAAGAAAAGATGTTTTGTAGGACATTTGGTTTATTATTATTAAGGTTTCTGGCAATTTGTATTGGATATTTAATTTGTCTCGTGAGACTAATTTTAGAGATTCAGAAGTTTTATCAAAGTATTTTGTTGGGATAAGGCATTCTTTGATACAATTGAGATCCGCCCCTATATCAAAGAGTGTTGTTGTTTCAATAATAAATTCATTGTTGATTTTTATCATATTTATTATCCATTTCCTAGAGGTTATTTGTGACATCCTGAAATTTTCAATTCTATTTTCAATTAAATAAATCGGGTCTTTCATCGACGCACCTATAGTACTATTCTCAAAGCTGATCACTCCTGAGATAACTAGACTATCTGGGGAAGTCATTAAGGAATTTTAATGCAATAGACTTGGGAATTCAACCAGGAATCGACTACTCGACCGTGCTCATCTGCAGAGATCATTACGGCTCAGTTATAAGTCGATTAGAGATCAAAGATAGGTCGATTTGACAAAGATGTGTGGCTAAACGTGGGTGATTCCACCAAATTACAAAATTCCCATCGACCAGTACTAGACTGATTTTTCTATCGTTTTGGTACCTTGTGTCCATATTTGAAACCTCGAGATTTTCATGACCACCGAGAGTTGCTAATGTGTCGAAGAGGTTCATTGTGGTTCAACGAAAATCAACCGTGAGTCATTTGCACTAAAAATTTCTGAAAGCTACCCGGTAGGCTAGGTCACGCTAAAATCGCGCCAGATTGAAATTAACCACAAATTTGAATCCGATTTTAGAAATTGAAAATTCTGTCATGTCACGAGTCATTTTAGGAACGTCAACTCATCCTCCGAAGATTTTTCTGCAAACCAATATTTTTGGCGAAAAGTTGATATAGGGCCGTTTTCGACCGGAAAAATTCAAGGGAACGTTTTTTATCGCGTTTTTTGGAATGCAAGTTGGTTCTATTGGCGAGGAAAAATACCAATTTGATCAAGGACTTGATAGTGGAATTTTTTAGGGCCGAATTGACTTCAATTGGAGAGAGATTAGTCCAATTTGAGAGGAAAACACTTCAAAATTCGTAGCCCCCCATGCCCCCACACCTTTGGACCCTCTCAATGGCTTCCTATGGAAACTTTGGCTGTTGCAAGAGTGTTGAGGAAGCCAGCAGCCATGGTGGGGCCAAGTCAAGGGGACAAGAGGATAGAGAGATAGAGACCAAGTGGCCCCCTCAAGCCTTGTTGTTCCCTCTCCTTCCTCAGCCGGTCGAGCCCTCCATTTTTAGACCAGAGGAACTCCAAAATTTACAAAGAAGTCGAACCAGCAACCTTCCCTAGCCCGTCGATGCTTGCCAAGCTGCTTGGATCCGCTGCGTCACCGTTGCTGCCACCACGAGTCCCGCGAAAGCCACGCCCATCCCACGCGTCCCTGGCCGCCGTTCCACCCAAACGCGACCCCCAGGCCGTCCCCAGAGCTATTTGAACTTCCCTCGCCATTGTCAGAGCCGCTTGGTTGCCCGTCGAACCGCTGGAAGCCCGCTACAGCCATCTGCTGCCCGTCCCTACCCGTTTCAGCCTTAACCAACCTCCATCCAGCCTTGTTCGGCCCAACCTCGGAACCGAAACCCCCTCAAGCCCCCGTGCACTTTGTTTGGCCCGTTGAGCCCTTCCGACCTCGAAAGGTGTCCTTGCTTTGGAGATTGTCAATCATCTCCGCGTCCCCATCAAAGTGAACCCATCGAATGGTTAATCAAGTGAGTTTACTCACTAATCTCCGCTTATGGAGTTAATTATGCTTAAGGGTTGATTAGTTTAAGTTAAGTATGGATTAAATGGATAGTTAGAATATATTAGCAATTTAGTTATTCGATATTGCATGTTAGGTGGTTAGAGTAGTGCAATTAGCAACTAGATAAGCTCTAGTATTTCTCTCGAGTGGTTCGAATTTTTCCGGACCCATTTCGGTATTTAATTAGGCTTTTCCGACCTAAGTTGCATTTATTGGTATTTAATAATTAATTTTGGTAATTATTTAATTAATTATTATTTTCCGGAAATTAGACCAGGATAGCCAGCAATCAGAATTTAATGTTAATTGCAATGGTGTGGTTGGTTTAATTATCTGGATGATAATTTGTGCAATTTATGTGTTGATTGTAATTTTGGGTATTTATCCCAAAATTTATTAATTTCGATAATTAATTAGAAAATTACCGAGCGTCGATTTACAACGCCAAAAATATTTTTATTGACTATATAATTAATGGGATTTTATAAAAAAAAAGATATTATATTTTTTATTGAGGCCTACCGTATATCCACACACGATTATTTTGCGAGGTACTATGAAAACAGTGAAACGGTCAGTGGATGAGTAGATATCTATAAATCAGCTTCAGTGAGCATATATATATCAACTTCGGTGAGCTATACTATCTATCAGGGTCAGCTTAAGCGAGCATTCTATCGTATTAGCTTAGGCGAGCATCAATCGTTTCAAGGAAACGACTTGATAGATAGTATTGATTGATAGATAGTATTGAAATGGTTGACCGAAATGTGGTCTTGATGACATGAAATCGACTAAGTCGATTGATCGATGACTTGATTTGATTGGATAAATTGATTTGTTGAAATGATTAATTGAGTGGTTGAATCATATTGACTTGTAGGAAGGGACTAAGACAAAGGTAAGTCATCTAACTTGTGTTTGTGTCTAGGCAGCCCTTAATGCATATTTTCTTCCTAGTCGGAGCTTAGGAGGTGAACTTGTTGAGACGTCGTCTCACCCCATTGTGGGATACCATTTTCAAATCCTTAGATGGTAGCTCTTTCCAAGCATTTTGGACAGCCGAAAAAGGTCATTGAGCAGAAGTGCTTTATTCCGCTTCATGGGAACCCTCAAGGATGGGTCTATGAACTTGTGAGGTTCGTGGTCTTGGTTGATGCAGGTCTACCCCCACAAAGTACCCCATCAATACAGGTCATGGTATTGTTAGGAGAGGAATGGACAGAAATAGGGCCCCATATCGGAGTCTAAGGTCCCCATGTCGGTGCTGGAGGTTGTTTTTGGGAAAGGCATAGCAGACCCACCAAAGGGTTCAGTGGTGGACCCGTGTCTGTCGAAGTCAAGATCCCGAAGTATTCAGTCGAAGACTTGACTAATTAGGAGATCTGTAGCCCTCTAAACCCCCTCTGTCTTGCAGACCTTGTTTATAGATCGGCTAGTATTGTAAATGACATAGCTTGATATGTATATATTGGTGTGGGTTGGTTTTCGAAAAATTGTGGCCCTACTTTTCTATCACATCTTATTGTTGTCTAGGGATTTAATTATTCGCTTCCGCATGCGCATTAAAATGAATGGGTCGACAACGCATCCTGGAACATCACAATTTAATCAACCACCGAGGGATGGGCACGCGCTCGGAGTATCGGAGCGTGACATTATTTCTATTAATAGCATAAGGAAACCTAGGTTAGAATTATCGGAAGTATTAGTGATTTCATTTTGATTTTCTAATTTTGCTTTTCCTTTTACAATAAGAGATTTTATATCAGAGATTTCTTGTTTCATTTTTAATTGTGTTGCTTTCAAGGCTTGTATTTCTAATTTTTGTTGCTTTATTTCATTTTGGAGATCATTAATATTTATTGGCCTGGACTGGGGTTTTTGTTTCTATTAAGAATGTCTTTTAGATTGTATGAAGTATTGGATTTAGTGGTAATATTCATTGAAGATTGAAGTCTATTTAAGTATTCTTTTTTGGCTTCTGGGTCGGTTATCTTATCAGCAGTGCTGAGGAGGAATTCTTCTTCTTTTGTTAACATATTTATTTCAGGAATAGGTTTTTCGGGAGAGGCGTCTTCATATTCTGATTTTGAAGAGGTTTGTATTTCATTTATTTGAAGACCTTCTTCTTCAAGAAGTTCATTAGAAGAACTATCATTAGTTTCTATAAGGATGTTGTTTAACTAGTATAAAGTATTATCATCTAAAGAGAGTTCATTCAATCTTTTATTAATCCTACAATATTTTGATATATGTCTTTTTTTATCACAAGAGTAGCATTTAATGTCTTTAAAAATTTTCTTTTCAATCTGAGGTCTATTTTGTTGTCTTCTTTTATTTTGAGTCAATTTGACCAACATGCCGCTTGAGAGTTTTGGAGTTTTAACTAAAAGACGGAGTTACTGGAAAGCAAACTAAGAGAGCCTCTGCATTTTGTTTTAATATCAATAAGTCCACCTTGGATAGGTAGATTTCCAAACTATGACTTATGCTAGTAACTCCAGGTAAAGCCAAAGCCCAGGTAGGTAGTCCAAACATAGAATTGTATTCACTTGATGGTGTGGAGAATCAAACGAGCGACGTGTGCCTAATCCACACACATTTCTTCATTTCTTAATCATCAAGTTAACCCCATGGTCTCAGGTCTCTCAATCTTAAAATTTGAACAAATATTACTGTGACACGGCTCTTTAAATGCCATTATGTTTGACATAATCATATCCATAGAAGACTTACATGCATAGGTTGAGGCAAGACACATGTTTTGGGCTTGTTTTCTTTTTGTTTTTCGGGAATACATTTTTCTTCACATATAGCGATGTTCAATGGATGACGTTGCATTTGTCTGCACTATCTCGGTTCATGATTTTCCTATTATGAGTGCTGAACCTTTTTTCCAGGCTTAGCTATAAATGCCGAAATTTTGCTTATGCACGATATAGTAGCCACTCCGTAACTTTCGCCACCATGTAAGCCAATACTATAGTCTTCATAAATTTCTCTACTTGTAAATGTACGTAATATCTAGTAAATTATATCAAATTAGCGAATAATAATTATTCAATGTATCATATATCGCTCATGATGACTTCAATCTAGTTAAAATTTTGACAATTCCACGTACAATGCGTGGGTATGAAATTATTTTAGTCAACTAATGAAAGCGCTTTTATGCGTGGCAGCCAAGTAGAGATTGTCAAATCAATTGTTGAAAACGTACTGGAGAAGCTGGAGATAAAGCAAAAAGAAGTGCCTCGACATTTAGTTAGACTTGATGATCAGGTGGAACAGTTGACATGGTTATCAGCTATCGACCAACGGGATGTACGGCTTATTGCAAATTACGGAATGGGTGAAATTGGTAAAACAACTATGGCCAAGGTCATTTTTAATCAATTGTCTTCCCACTTTGGAAGGTGTTGTAGCTTCCTTGAGGATGTTCAAGTAGGCTCATCAACCGAGGAGGGCAAAGTCCGGCTGCAAAAGAAACTACTATATGACATTGTTGGTTCATGATTGGCAGAACAAGTCAAGGATAGTGAACAAGGGAAGAAGAGGATTAGAGAAGTACTCCACATTAAGGAGGTCCTTCTGGTTTTGGATGATGTTGCTAAAGAACAGCATATTGAGCATCTAATAGGAAATTATTCATTATGTTCAGGATCTCGCATAATCATTACAACAATAGACAAAACAATTCCATTAGATGAGGGATTTATTGGTAAAATTCGACAGTATGAGATGCTAGACATGGATGCTCGTCACGCACTTCAGCTTTTTTGTTGACATGCCTTTGGTACAAACTCTCCATCAAATGATTATTGTTGGCTTTCAAATGAAATTGTCTCAAGTGTGGGAGGGCTTCCTTTGGCAATTGAAGTGATAGGTTCATCACTTAAAAGGAAAAACAAAGCAGTTTGGAAAGAGATGTTGGACAATTCAAAGAATGTACCTGAAGAAGAGATTCTTAATAAATTGAAAATTAGCTATGATGGCTTAGACAATAATTAGAAGCATATTTTTCTAGATATATCATGCTTCTTTTTCAATGAGAAGACGACTAATCCAATTTACATGTGGGACCATTGTCAACTAAATCCCCTAAGAGGAATTGAAGTCCTTACCGAGAGGTGCTTGATAACGATTTTGGATAATGAGGAGTTTTGGATGCATGATCAACTCATAGCACTAGGAAGGAAAATTGTCTGTGACGACAGCCTAGGTGAACTTGGAAAGCAGAGTAGGTTGTGGATTGCAGAAGAGGCCTTGGATATTATAAGAACCGAAGAGGTAAGTAAGAAAAGTTCCATTTTCATTTTTCGAACAGAAGTTGAATCCTAAAATTAAGGACTCCTTTGTTTTCTTTTCTTAGGGATTTTTATCATTTTTTTCCTGCCCGTTCGAGTTGTGAGATGTGGTGGTTGGAAGTTGATGAAGTTACTCACATTATTGCAAAATTTCACTTGCAGAGGAAGGACAAGGTTATATCACTTGACATAGATGGATTTGATGACTCCGTAGAGATTACAAATCAAGAATTTGAAAGATTACAAAACTTAAGATTCCTCAAGTTATGCAATGGAACCTATGTTGGGGACTTTGCAAAGTGTCGTTCAAAGTTGACATGGATTTGTTGGCGTTGTCCTCATCGGGATTTTAGGGCGGACAATATGCATTTGGATCATCTTGTTGTTTTTGAACTTGGCACGAGTGGCTTCACGGATGATTCAAAAGCATGGAACTTGATCAAGGTATTACATGATTTAATTCTAGTATAATAGTCCCAGTGTGTACTATGCAATGGATTTTTCACTTAACATGCCCATTGATTTTTACAGAGCATGCAGAATTTGAGAGTTATATCTCTTACTGAGTGTGATGGTATAACAACAATCTCAGACTTCTCTAAATGCTTGCGTGTACAGAGGTTGACTCTTGCACATTGCAACAAGCTAAAGAGGATTCAAAGCTTCATTAGACATCTACAGTCATTGATTGAATTCGATATTGAAGGGTGCATTGGTCTTATAGAATTGCTGGAAGAAGTGGGGGCACTAGCTAATCTACAACGCTTCTCATTGCTAGGATGTTCTGGGTTGCGTGAACTTCCAAGCTCACTTGGAAATTTGACCTCATTGATGGAGTTAGACTTATCTGGTACGGGCATTGCCAAATCAAACATAATCACAAGATGTAACTTGAGGTGGATCGGGAGGTTTTTTAGACTGAAAAAGTTGGATTTAAATCTGCGAAACTTCGTCGCACTTTCAGATTTGGCTTCTCTTTCTCATCTGGAAGAGCTTACTGTGCCTGAGCAATGGGCAGAATTCAAGAAGCTTCCGCCCTCTCTGAAACACCTGCGTGTAAGAATTGGAACGTCATCGATAGAGTCGATTCATTTATCAAAGTCGGTGCGTCATCTTCTTCATTAATATACAATAGACTACGTGAGTGCACAGGTTTGGAAATTGATTTGTTCTAATTTCAGTTTGATGCTATAATTCGGTAAAACTACCGAAACAATAAAAAGTCAAATATTATTCTGAATTTGGAAGAAGATAATTTTTTTAATCCTACGATGAAAATATATCAGAGATGATATTTAAATAATTTAAATACGTTAGTGTTCCTTCATAATTTTCTTGTTAATTTGAATTTTTTTTGTATAAATTAAATAAATAAACAAATGAGTGTTGGATATTATGTAATATGGCATGCATTTATTTCGAAGGCTCTCTTGAACTTTGGCACTGATGCGCAATAGCTTGCAAATTTTGAAAAGTTTTAGATTACCCTCTCACATTTACCCCACCTAAAGAAACTTTGATTTATGTTGCCTCCATTAGTTTTTCAGCCTTCATAGCCTTTAAGTTTTACCTAAATGGACGAACTCATTTTTCTTTTATAATCCATGTATCGTTCTCTGTTTTCTTAACTTCATAACCCATGTAATAGACGTTATTTTGTTCAAGAAGAGTTGGTCCATTTTTAATGGCCATACAAACGGATAAAGTAATGGCAGAAACAAAGATGAGAGTTTGTTGAGTAATCTGCAACTTTTCAAAGTTTGCATGCTATTGTGCAGTGCCAAATTTACGAGGGTAATATGATGTTTCTAAAGAACGGTGCCATTGTATGATATAAGGCTGACCATAGGAGTTTATAGTTCGGACATTGATTAGATAATTAAGTACTAATTTAATCTGGAACTGCCATAAAATATCTTTACTACTTTCAGAAATAGATGACGTGATCTCTTTTGTTGAGCATTCCAAAGCCTCTAAAGTGCTAGACATAGTTTTTTTCTTTTCTTTTTTTTTTTTGGGTCCAACCTAGACATAGTTACTTAGATACTTCTAAAAAAGATGATTTTAAATAAACAGTAAAAAATGTATGCGGAATCCGGACTCTTATATTTTGTTAGTATCTAAATAAAACAATACGTGCAATTTAAATGAGTGGAATATGAATATGTAATCTTGTGCTAGTAAAGGAAGGAACCCAATTTGAAAGGAAGTCTTGTATATTAGAGAAAGCTTTGATTCCTTTCTTGGCCAAATATCCTTTCTTTGGCCACGTATTTCTACTTCCTTTTCTCCTGTTGGACATTTGCGGTTCCTAGAGCAATCTTTCCGCCTTTTGAGGTTGCCATCTTCTATTGTACTTTAAAAGTGCGTTTGATAACGTTTCTATTCAAAAATTGTTTCAAGAAACAGAAATATAAAAAACTATTTCTATTCCGAAGAACAATTTTTGACTAGAAGAATATGTTTGGTAAACTTGTTTTTGAAATAGAAAAATAACAAAAACACGTTTGGTAAACTTGTGTAATTTTTTTGTTTCTTTCAATTTTTTAATATTTTCCTTTTTTTTTTCCTTTTTTTTTCTTTTTTTTCTTTCTTCCTTTTGGTCGGTCGCCGGCCTCGGCCATGGCCGATGACCAGCTGACGAGTGCCGGTGGCATCACCTTGGCTGGCGAGCTCGGCCTCACCGGGGCCAATGACGCTCCAACGAGGTCGCCGGCCCTCAACGGAGTCACCGACCCTCGACGGCCGATCACGGGCCATGGCCGAGGCCGGATCAGCCAAAGAAAAATAAGAAGAAAAGAAGAAGAAAAGAAAGAGGAAAAAAAAATATGAGAGAGAAAAATTGTCTCTCGGAAGTGTTCCGGGTACTTGTTTCTTGTTTCTATTTCAAATTTGTTCCCGAGAACAAAAAAAATAGATTTAGAAATAAAACGTAAACAAACGCGTTTTTTTTGTTCTTTTTTTTTTTCCCAGAACAAAAAAAAAAAAATTGTGTTCATAAAGACAGACCAGAACACAAACAAACAGCACATGGTGCGTTTGGTAACGTTTCTGTTAAAAAATTGTTCCAAAGAACAGAAATAAAAAAAACTATTTCTGTTCTTTGGAACCATTTTTTACCAAAAACGCGTTTGGTAAACTTGTTCTGGAATAGAAAAGGAATAGAAACATGTTTGGTAAACTTGTGTAATTTTTTTGTTTCTTTTAATTTTTTAATATTTTTATTTGAGTTTTCCTTTTCCTTTTCTTTTTTTTTTTTTTTTTCCTTTTGGCCGCCGCCGGCCTCGGCCATGGCCGACGAGGGCCGGCAGCCTTGCTCAGCCACGCGAGGCTCGCCGGCCCCCGGCGAGACCGAGCTCGCACAGCCACCGATGAGGCTCGACCTTGCCCGGCCGATGGCCCGGCGAGGCCGAGCCACCGCCAGGCGACGCCAACCTGGCGGTGGCCCGACGAGGCCAAGGCCGCCCACCGGCCAAAGAAAAAAAAAAAAAAAAAAAGAAGAAAAAAACTAGGAGAGAGAAAATGTTTCTCGAAAGTGTTCCGAAATAAAAAATAAGTTTTTCTTGTTTCTTACTTACTTTCTAAATTTGTTCCCGGGAATAAAAAAATAGATTTAGAACAAAAACCCAAATAAACGCGTTTCTGTTCTTTTTTTGTTTCTCAGAACAAAAAAAAACAGAAATTGTGTTCATGAACACATAAAAAGAACACAAACAAACGCAGCCTAAGTTGCCTACTTTTCTTCACAAACAAACGTAGCCTAAGTTGCCTACGTTTCTTTCTTTTTTTTCTATTTTACTTAATTATCCCCACTTGACTTTATGCCGTTGGATGGTTTTGGTTCTTCAATATTGCCAATGAACTCATTTAATCGTTCTTTAAATATTAATTCATAAAACTTGCTTCATAGATAAGACATTGGATGATATATTGCAAATAATAGATTTCAAAAACAAATCTTGAAACGACTGAGCTAGGTCGTACGAGACGACTACGAGTTGCAAAACCTTGACTAAGGCGAAATCGACTCTGGTTGACTAGATTTCCTACATAACTTTTAACTCCGCAACGTCCCCAATATTCTCCCTGCACGCACTCGTTTGTTTCTTCCTCTGCTTGCTTCTTCACTCTTCTCTCCCTCTCCATCATATCTCTAATTATACGAGAAGAGGAGAAAAAACCTGCAGGATTCTTAGACCCTTCTCTTTGAGACTTCCATTTGTCAAATTCCCCACGCCTACGAAAACAGGCTGGTAAACTCTCACCCTCACGCGTTCCCGTAAATATTTGGAAACGAACATCTAACTTTTATTTGGCTTGCGGCGAGGCTCAACGGTGTCACCAGGCACTGGCAAGTCGTGTGAACCCAAATAGCGTAAGCGAAAGGGGGCTCCGACGGTTCCTCAATATCAAAAAAAAAAAAATTTAACTTTTATTCCCTTTAACCTTTCTTTAAAGATCTAGGACTTTTACTTATGGTGGTTGAAGAGAAAGTGGTCCTTGTTGGGCTAAAAGGGGTTTATTTTGACGTTGCTCTGGTTCTTGTTTTGGTGACAGGAAGTGTTGTTGAGGCTGGATTTACAGGACAGAGAAGGCTTGAAGAAGGCCTTGGAGATACTCTCCAGATTTGCGGGTATCAATCAGATCAACCTTCTTCTCACCTCTATCTCTCTACTTCTATAAAAAGAACAAATCCTAGATAATCTGTGTAACATCTCGAGTCTCCACTGTACACATATTATCCGCTTTGGACACTAAGTCCTCACGGTTTTGTTTCTCTCGGGGTAACCCATACTACCTCAAGAAAACGCGTATGTACAGTTAGAGGGACCTAAGCCTTATAAGATAGCCCAGGACTCCCTCCCTAGGCGATGTGGGACAAGAGAGGGACTCCTTCATTGCGCATGTCCGGGGACCGCCGCTCAGGCCGTCACACTCTCCACCTCTTAACAAAAGAGCGTCCTCGCTATGGCCCCACACGAGGTAGGGAGTTAGAACAGCATTCTTGCTGTGGCCCCACACGCGGTTGAGAGTCGGCTCTGATAGGGCCACATGAGGTTGGGAGTCAGAACAGCATTCTTGCTGTGGCCCCACACGCGATTAGGAGTCGGCTCTGATAGGGCCACACGAGGTCGGGAGTCAGAACAGCATTCTTGCTGTGGCTCTACACGCGGTTGGGAGTCGGCTCTGACACCACTTGTAACATCCCAGGTCTCCACAATACACATATTGTCCACTTTGGACGCTAAGTCCTCACGGTTTTATTCCTCCTGAGGCAGCTCATATTACCCCAAGAAAACATGTATATACAGTTAGAGGGACTCAAGTCTTATAAGCTAGCCCATGACTCCCTCCCTAGGCGATGTGGGACAAGAGACGCGCCCCCTTCCTGCGCACGTCCGGAGACCGAGGCGCGAACGCATCGCCATCCCTCCTCCCCGCACACCGTCACCTAGACGGCCTGAGCGGCGGTCCCTGAACATGCGCAAGGAATGAGCCCCTCTCTTGTCCCATATCGCCTAGGGAGGGAATCCTGGGCTATCTTATAAAGCTTAGGTCCCTCTAATTGTACATACGCGTTTTCTTAAGGTAGTATAGGCTGTCTCGAGAGGAATAAAATCGTGAGAACTTAGTGTCCAAAGCGGACAATATGTGTACAGTGGAGACCCGATATGTTACAATCCGAGTCAAAACAGAGTGTGATTTGGCTGCATATGTGCAGGGGTCGACACGATTGTGGAGCTTGTGTTTAAACTGAGGAAGGTCTTTTACACGATTATAGTCTCGGTTAGACCGGCTAGAGAGGCTAAAACGAGGAAGATCTCTTGCACGGACATAGTCTCCGTCGGACGGCCAGAGAGGCTCAAGAGAAGGACGATAGCAAGAAAGACAATAGGACAACGACAGCAGTCACGTCGTCGTCGTGGTTGTTTTTATTTTTATTTTTATTTTTTTTTCGAAAGTGGTCGATGTTAAGTGACACTCGTCTTGCTATTCCTCAAAATAGCAAAATTCCTTCACTATTTATATGAATATTTATTACAAGTACACACTCTTATTTTACTCGCTCACTAACAAATTCCTCACTTCACTCCCACAAACACCCCACTCTCCTCACCAATGGAGACTATCCCACATACATCTTCTTCTCTCCACTCTCTGCTTTATTCTCTGCACTCTCTTATTTTCTCTCCTCTTTACGTTGCTGCAATTGGGATGGGGATATGAAAATTTATAGACTTTCTTCACCGACATACTCTCTGTGAAAATGGTAGATGCATAGGCCACGTGTTCTCCATTTAATCCCAACTCTTTGACTATTATCCAGGTCATTTGATGAGAGATTGTTTCTTGGATTCTCCTACACACTGATGTGGGCTCCTTTTCTACCTCTCTTTCCAACTACTTCTATAAACGAGATATTTACAAAGATTATTCTACAGGAATATCTAGAAGAGAGAGAGAGAGAGGCGGTGCCTTCTTCAATCGGAAGACTCGAATGTCGATCTACCCTTGATATTTGAGTTTTTCGAAAACCTCAACCTTTTCACAAACTGGTTCATACATAAAGTTATAAGATTTCAGGTCCGACGGGTCACGATCATTAGTTATCAAATTCTGTTCATGGAGATGGCTCTATAATATATTTAGATGTCGAGTGGGCCTTGCCGTCCTTGAAGGCATATAGGTTCTTTTATTAACGTGACCTGAAAAAGCACTTGCGCGCATCCCATTATGCTTCACGTCCCAAATCCGTCTAGTAGAGACGATTAAAATTTAGAAAAAGTCAAGTTAGGATGTTAATGGCCTCAAAAGTAGTTTGCCAAGCCAATCTAATTTGCACGTTCCCAATCATATCAACTTTGTTTACTTCAGAGAACTTTCCGCAAGAATACAAATCATTTATGACGCACAGAATCATATGGATCCACATACTTTCGTAAGCTTTTGTGAGTATGACCATGCAAATGCGAGTGGCGGTAGGTCGAAGAGATCGAGATGGAGTGCGTGGATGAGGTTGTGGTTTCGAATTTGGAGTGGAGTGTTACGTGGAGAGCAATGGTGGTTTTGAAGTAAAAAGGAGAGCTTTCATGGTGGCTTCCTGCTTCGAGATAAAAAAAAAAAAATTCTAGCGACACGACAATATCGCATTAATTGATGCCTTACCCCAAAAATGAGTAAACAGACAGTCCTCTCTGTCTCTTTTTCTAACGTTGTTCCTCTTTCTGCTAAGATTCTTCACCCCCATAATTGGTAGAGATATTCCTTTTTGTAAATAACTATCATATATTCCTTTTCGTAACTAACTATCATAATTTTAACTAAATTATACGCCCTCCCGCTATTCCGTTTTTATAACTTTTGAAGCAGTCCAGTCAGCTGATCTCAAGAATTAGAAGATGTTCTATTGGACGTCGTGAATAGTATTAACTATTAGCTATAAATAGTATTAACTATTTATAGCAGAAGTATCCTTTATTTTGGCCTTCGACCTTATAGTCATATGCTCTTCTAGACGTCTCTCAATTAACCATAAATCAAGTAGGTTAGGACTAAGTATGCTAGGTCTGCGGCTTACAAGTTATAACCATGAATTCGCTATTTATAAAAGCCCATCCTTTATTGAAATCATCGGGGCCAGCAGGACCAACAGCGACGTTTTGTAGTTGGTACTCGATAGCAGTTCATTCCACTGATTTTCTCTCTCTCTCTATCCCACAGATGAAGTTCGACCCTGATATGTTCAGCTCGTACGCTGATTTTTTTTTTTATTTTCCAAAGTTCGTACGCTGATTGGGCTCCCTAGCCTTGTGTTGTTGTCCTAATTATTCAGCAGAGTAAGCTTGCTTAATTATCTTCCATGCATGACCCAATTCCACTGTTGCCATTCTCGCCCGATGCCTTTAACATCATACCGGTCGCAGGACGATGAGAAGAATATCGCTAGCTAACACATGCCATCAGACTTCTCCGGGGCAATTCGCATATCGAGATTTGTTCTTCTTTATTGGTGCTCACACGAATGCTAGGAAAATTATTTAAAAAAATGTACAATAGTCAATTTAATTTTAAATATTTCAATTTAACTAATTTAATACTACATTTTATGACGATTTGTCAATGTAATCATTCTGATTAATTTTAGCTGAAATTGCTTATGTTAATGCAGTCGTCCCATAAGACACTGCCAATGAAAAATTTTTGCAATTTTTTTTGGTTTGGCCCCCAAATTGATATAATGCAAGCATGTATGTACTGGATGTACTAGCCAATTGGACACATCTTATTCCATTTAACTGTAGTTCCGCATCATGTCAATGAATTAATAAGTTTATATTCCATTAAGGGAGGGTTTAGTTCAATTTCGAAATGGGGCTTTGGGTGTAAATGTAATGCAAAATATCAAAAGTCAAAATCCTTTAGGAAAATGTAAAACTCTTTGTAAAATGACTTTGAGTTCAAGTAATATTTGACAAAAAAAAACTCTTGCAAAATATTTTGGTTTAATTTTTTAATATTTTTTTATTAAAAACTCAAACATTTCACTAGAACCAATGTAAGGCTCAGGTCGCCAATGAGCCAAATCTGGCACTGACGCGAGAAGCTATGTGAGAATCTTCTCTCCCCGCTGCAATTGAAAAAAATAATTTTATTGACTTCGAGGCCATATCTCAGCTCTCCGATGACATGGCAGAGACAATCCTCGTGGCTCCGATCGAGCTTTAGCTAGTTGAGGTCTTGTCCAATGATGAAAGCCATCAAATCTAAACCGATAGTTCCGTAGACTCCACAATTAGTCGGACTGGGTTCCCGGCGTCGCCTCATAAAATTCAATAATCAACATGAATAAAAAGAATACCTCACGCTCGTATTAAAATGATTCCCTTTTATCAAAAACGAAAATCCTTTTTTTTTTCCAATTTTAAAAAAGTATTTTCATTAATTGGAAAATTAAATATCCTTTTTACCACCTCTAGCGGCAGTCGCTTGGGTCAAGTGATCCTTTGTCACGACCTACCTCTCGACAAGAAGCAAAACAAATTTAGGGGCATTACTTAAAGGACAGGCTTAAAAGCTCATGATTAGGTGTGTACTTTTTTAAGCCCATATCTTGCGCAATATTGAGGTGTTTATGAAAATTTTCTAACAAAAAGTTGCCACTAACCAATTAGAGTCAGTTAGAAACCAAGTGAGATATGAGAGTATATTTATTTCCTACATAACTAGAGAATTTAGAGTTGAAGATTTGATTACACTAATTAAATAATTAGTGCCCTTTTAGTATATAATTTTGTTCATTTCAAAAAGATCTTTTGCTAAGCAATCAGAATTAATTTTAAACTTATCCACTAACATATAAGATAACTATGTGATTGCACAATCATTAACATAACAATCGATAACCGAAGTGACATCAAATAAATTGCATGGAATAGCAAGCATCTAGCACTAAGTAATAAATAAATGCTAGTCCTAAAAATAAATAAATAAATGCTAGTCCTAACTAAGCAAAGGGAGGCCATAATCATCATATTGAAAGCACACAAGCAAGAGTGTTCCTTTCTAAGAGCAAACGAAATGCTATAGTAAAGCCCAAAGGCTTGTTCAACTTTGAGCACAGTTTTTATCAAAAGATTTTCAAAATTTTTTATGAGAAAACTACTCAAAACTAGGTTTATAGCTTTTTCATTACTTTTAGGAAAAGCAAAATTTTTGGAAATTTTGGAATTTTTAAAATTTTTACTTTAATTTTTTAATAAAAATATTTTTATTCCAAAATAAGGGCCCTGGCCAGACCCCGGGGCCCGGTCCGATCGTGGGCTGCAGCAAGCCTTCGGTCGGGCCAAGGACAAAAATGAGCCATTGTAAAAGGCCCCAACCTTAATTAGAAACGAAGCCAACTTACTAACAAATAAGCCCAATCCGAATCTAACTACACTAAGCCCAGCCCGTACTAACTAGACCAAACAAGTCCAAGTTCATCAGCCTAAATTAGCCCGAATATTATTAGACCAATTAAGCCCGTGCCTCCTCTTCTTTTCTCCACGCCACCTTCCTGCTCTTGCTCAGTACAAACTGAGAAAAGAGAACCCCCCCTGCACACCCATGGCCGAGGCTCACCACACCAGACCGTGAAGAGACTTTTCTCGTTGTTGACCGGTACGACCATCACCGGCCCGCCATAGCAAGCGACTTGCCACCACCGGACAGCCTTCTGTGTCCGCCACTATGACGCTCTCAGCCAAACCACAAATACAACGTAACATTCACAGGAATATGTCAAAAGCACAAGAGAAAGGACAACCAAAATTCTGGAGATTCGGACTTGGTGGGAATGAAATCTGACTAATAGATGTATTCAGGAATTAATAGAAACTTCAGACCGGACACAACGCATCTATCGATCCTCAGAACAAATCGGAATCCGGGATTCCGAGACTACAATGAACGGTTTTAGTTCGGGCATTCCCTCGAGCATATGGTGAGCGCGGAAGATATCGAACATTTTTAGAACTCGAACTCGGGTCTAGACCAAAAAATCCCCACGAAATGCTCGACAAAGCACCAACTCAGTCAAAACAAAGCGCTCAAGAACTAGAGACACCAAGTTCAGTTCTTCCTTAAAACAGAACAGGGCGAGACAAAAAGGAGTTCACGGGAATGAGTATCGACCGCGGAAATACCTACCCGGCTCGGAGAGGCGGTCATAGGGCGAGCTTGAGCCCAGTCGAGCTATGGCCGACCGCTTCACGATGTATCCGACCCGAGATCCTCGGGAAAAAACTGGATCGAACCCAAAGAAAACTCACCTGGAATTCGGTCGCCGCGGAAGAGGAGGCCGCGGGCTCGCGTGTGTCGGCTAGAGGTCGTCGGCTTGCGACGGGGATGGTCGGGTAACGCTCAGTCGAGAACGAAGCTCGTCTCCGTGTCTCGCTTTCTCTCCGTCCCTTCCTCTGCTCACTCTCTAGTTCGTTCCCTCTCGGCCAAAACCCAAAAGCCCATCACTCTAAAAATCCTCTCTCTCCCCCTTTTCTTCGAACCGAGCCCTCCTCCGCGAACCAACGTGCTATCCCACTTTTAAGCGGCGACCCAGCTGCTGCCAGCCTGCCCCGTACGAACGTACCGCGCGCGACGTTCTCCGCGGCGCCTTCCTCTCTGTCCTTCGTCCCCGCACGCCGTCCTTCTTGTCTTTTGTCGTCGAGGCTCCCGTCCAAGTGGTGGCCTCTTCTATTCATTTAGTTTTTTTTAGTGAAAAACGCATGTAACAGTGACTTTGAAATATGGGAAACCATCATTTGCTCTTGGATTTCATTTCTTGATCACCTCCAATCAAATTTAATTTCTTATTTCAGCATATGACGTTAAAAGCATAATCTTTTCGATTAATGATCCAACATGCACTAAAAATTGAGTTTCAGTAACCGCGACACCAAGTCCAATAAGAAAACTAATGAACAAATTGATATTAGATTATATGAAAACTCAGTAAAAGACAACCATTATACGAACAAATCTCATCGTACCCATTCTTACTTTAGCAAATTTATAGTGAAAATTGTAGGCATCTTACTCACACTCAAACACCATGCTTACTGTAGATATGACCTAGAAATCTAGAAGGGTCAACATTAGCCCAGTTGAATCACATTACAAAAACATATAAAATGAGAGACAAATCAATAAATTATGCTCCAACATACTTGAACAAATGAATAGAAATTTAAAGGAAATACAATATTGAAACTTGACGAAAATAGAAGTATTGATAGAAACTTTAATGAAAAAAAATTACAATTTCACATATCAAAACAAGATTTCTTATGGCAATCAAAACCAAGTTAACATACCATGCATTGCGATGCACTAGGCATACGACCACACAAGCCCTATTATCTAGTCCAGCCAAGCATCAAAAGCATGTTATCATGAAAGGGACAAAGAAAGGCATAAATTTTCCATCGCAATAGGTCTGCAACACAAGAATCAACCTTTTGCATCCAATGTTAGCTCATGGAGCAACAACCGGTCCAAAGTGAAACTCACAAGAGAATAAAAGTATTGGCGGCTTGGAGAAGAAGACGACGGCCCAAACCCTCCCACTTCTGCTTGTTGACTTGGTTTCCTTCTTTTTTAGATATCGGGCCACTAGAGAAATTTAAAACATAAGGCCTACAAAATTCATTAAAGCCCACATGCAGAGCCCGCATTTTCCCGGCCACGGCATGCTTTCTCTCTCGAAGCTTTGACGTGGGTATGAAGTTCGATGTGGCTAATTCAGTCTCCAATAACGACTAAAACTCACCGGCCAGTCGAATGTACACTGGCCAACCAACAAGTGATTTTTCCTGCAACCGAACATGGGTTCTTTTGTCCAAAAAATATGAACAAAAAATTACAATCCCTATGATTAAGAAAAAACTCAATTTTTTTTTTTTCCTTCCCGTCTTGTTACCTTAGGAGACAGCCCATAGCTACAGGCGAAAAAAAAAAAAGAAAAAAACCATGACCTCCGATGCCATATGCACGGTCTCTTTCACCGACACTGTCGGATATCTTTAGATATTTCTTAACAGGCGCCGAATTCACCACCAGATCTCTTCGAGTAGTTGCCAGGGAAGAGTCGCCACGGCGAAACCGGCTCTCCTTTAGCCTACTCAGCACCTTCTCCCACGAGATCCTCACCAACCTTTCCCAGTCTTCGTATCTTCCCGTCTTCTTCCTTTGTTTACAATTACTGCATACTGACCCACTCACTCTCTGTCTCTTCGTAATTACAGTCTCTCCTGAAACAGTGGTCTCTACATCCTAATTGTGTAGTTAAATGCTCTTATGTCGGTAGTTTCATTAAAAACTTCGTTGGTCACTTCCTCAACCAGGAGTCAAGGCTCTGCTGTATTCCTTAGAACTAGTGTCCTAATTGATAATTGGACAGCTTCAGAGTTTTATATGAACTATAAGACCTTTAAGATTTAGTGAGAAACAGATAAACTGGGTGAATTCGAGGTTAAGCTTTTTCGGTTCAAAGAACCCAGGCGTGAGCATGGATACTGGTCCTGTTTGACAACGTATTGTCTAAATCGCAGTCTGATAGCTGGGGTAGGGCAGCAATCAGCGGCCGCAGAATCAGACAGGAGACGGCCCCAGTCTTAACCTTGTCCAATATTCCTTCCTAATTTCTAGTTCACACTAGAAAAGTTGGTGCTACTAGTGGTTCGGCTAGCTGTGGTTCATGACTATTCTTTGCTGTTCCTTTTTCTTTTCTTGGTTCTTTATTGTGATGTCCGTGTTTCTAGTAAAGGCCCGATGCTTTAGTGCGATCAAGTGGGGCAAGGCGCAAGTATCCGTCAGTCATCCCAATTTATTAGGTGCGCGAAAATGACACTCTCTGCTGAAATTGAATCTAAATTTATTTATTAAGGCAGAATGCGGCACCTATGAATGATCCAAACCAAAAAGGAGTCGACAGTAGCTGCGGGAAAGGACCTGGAAAGGGTGGAGCATGTCTCAACCCCCTCCGTCTATATGCATTCACATGGCTGTAAGACATAATTGAGCAATTCTAATCATGCATTGAAGAATAAAATTCAAGCATCAATTAGAATCGCCTGCAGAAAATAGGGCATAAGATAAATCTGACCTCCAATCATTATTCGAATCATCTCTCTAGGAAAAGGTCGGAAATGCTAAGAAATCGCACGAGGCATGTTAATTTTGAATGCCTAAATAATTTTCAAAAGGTAGGAAATAAAAATAGCACCGAAGAATAGGAGCTCAATTTTGGGTCCTAAAAAACGAAGTCTCAAAGGAGCGATAGACATGATTTCTAATCAATGGTGTTTACGAGTACTAATTAATGTTTCAAAGCTTTAGAAAAAATCATTCCTAAAATATTTCCCAATAATATCACGTGTTGCACCGGCTATTGGCCTAATGTAAGCTAATCACAAGCCTTATCATATGTGCGCACGCACGCACAAAACAAAAATGGGTAGAGGTATAGGGAGTCCTTAAACTAGCAAAATGTCCAAATAGATTCCTCAATATATAGCAAAATGTCCAAATAGGCACACACACATGTACATATATATTGTATAAAATGGATCCCTAAAACTATATACTCGTTTTGTTAGATTTGATTCTTCTGTTAAAATTACAAATGGAGATGCTGATGTGGTCGTCAAATGCTAACATGGCATTTTATGTGTCAGAAAATTTTTCGTAGATATACTAATTTAGGATTTTTTATGGTAAAAAAATTAATTTAGGATAAATTTGTTACAAATGTATCAATTTGGAGTTTTTTGTGGTATTAACCCAATAAAATAAGAAAAATCAAACAGAAATTCATTTTGGAGAAGCGCATGCATCTCCATCTAAAAGAAGTTTTGTAGTGCACTCTTGCTTAAAGATGAATTCATTCTGCAATAAATGAAGTCAATTCACGAAATTCATGAGAAATGCATTTGTATCCTCTTGGTTTTGTAGACGACTACAGTCTTGGCTCGCTTTGGTCCTGTCCAATCGCACATGAAACTCCTGGAGAAGCGGGAGATTGTCCTCTTCGATCTTCTTCAATAGGTTATCCACAAGCACGTGCCTCTCCAAGTCCCCGAGCTTTGCGATGTCCACCACCTCACAGTCCAGTACAGATGCCCTCTCCGATCTTCTTCAACATACAGGTGGAAGCAATGAGGGTCACCAACCTTCGCCTCAGCTGAAGATACGAACAAAAGCCAAAAAGGTATGCCGATTAGGAACCTTTCGCACAGGAAAAAAAAATTGCGGGACATGATTGAACATTTTTTTTTAACAATTTAGGGATTAGATGTCTTATTCCACGAAGGAAAAAAAAAATAGAAGAGCTTCTGATTGGCCTTTATGGTCTCCCAAGGAGTCTTTAAAAATTTCCAGAACTTGTTAGAAAGTCTTGGACGCCTTCACTGGTGTCCACTCGATGCAGCAGAACGTTAGGTGGGAGACAGACGCTGGTGTCCACTTGCGGCTGCAGAATGTTAGGCGGGAGAAAGACGATTAGATTTGATTTCAAAGTGAGCCGCCCAACTTTGTTTCTTCCCTCTTCTAGTCCAGAAAAAATCTCTTAATTTTTTGAGAAAGATTCTCGCGTTGATTTGACTGTCGCACTGAATTAATATAAATTTTTAAGGACAATACCCTCAAATGACATCATGTTATCTTAAAAAATTAAATCCACCACAAAAAAAAAAGAGTTGAACTTGTGTGTCTCTGTATTCCATAATAGATGTCTGATTTCTTATTTTCCTTCCGACTATCACTTTAGTATCCCTTGCCAACGTATGCCAAACGCTGAAGTCAATACTTGCTACATGTAAGATTATTTATCTATAGAGACGTCTACCTATAATTCTAGGAAGGTCGGACCACGGTTCATTTCTAGGAAATGTAGTCTTGGACCTGTTGGGTTGCATGTATCTTATCAAGCCAAAAAGAAAAAGAAAACCACAATATTTTATATTGATATTGAAGAGACGAAGGTGGGGTTGGGGGCCTTTTCACATGCGAGGAACCGTGATTCGCTCATATAGAACTGAAATCGCACGAGCGGATCTATAATTCGCAGTGTATATGACCCAGGCAGCAATATTAAATTAAGAAGCTAAATTTTTATTTTTTGTTATTTTGAATTTCTTATATTAGAATGCAAATATTATTTATATTGAAATATAATTTTAATTTGTTAACTTAAGAAATTTGTTATCCGAGAAAAAAATTTCATATTATAGATATTAAAAATCTTATCCGTCTTTATCCCACCTTTCTCGTGAGATAATTTTATTCGATTTATATTTCCTTTATATTTTACTTTATCCTATTTTGAGCAAAATCTAAATGGAGGATATGATAAATTTTATTATGTCATGAATTTTATCTTGACCGTTAAACGCAACCTAACATCTTTACTTTTGTGTGCAGTATAACAATTAGCAACATGCTTATTGAGTTGAAGATATCAATAAATAAGAGAAATAGAGAGAAGAGTCGTGTATAGAGCGAGTGATTGAAAGAGTGATCATAATATCATTGTAGTGATGATATTAATTGATAGAGAAAAATAAGTTCTCTGGATCATAAAGTTATTGTCGCCGCACAATACTAAACAATATTAAAAAATCTCTCCTCCTAAGCTGTATAGTAATTTGTATCTTGTCGCTGCCCACTAGTTATGCCAACCCACTTCCAGTCACCAGCATCCATTAGAACAAATTATCTAAAAATCTTAAATTTATTATACTTTTACCAAGTTAATTATAAATATTTCAATTAATTTTTGCAATTTGAGTCAATCCGGCTGATTTTGATTGGAAATTATTAATGTGGTTGTTTAACTTGGTATGGCCAGCACTAATGTGTATAACTTTTATAATGTTTTATTTTTTTCTTTTCTTTATTGTTTATATTAACCTATCTCTCTCGATCGTCTTCTCCCTGTGAATCGGTTCTAGCGACTCAAGCACGAGCGCATGCGCTTCGACCTGTTGGATTTTATAGTGTTGTTTGCTGGGTTTCTAGTGTATTGCTCTGCTTTTGCTGCCGATTCTTGCCAAGAACACCGAGGTTTGCTGGGTTTGCTCGGTTTCTGGTGTTTTGACTCTATTTGCTCTGCTTTTCCGTTGAAATTTGAAGACGGTCCCGATTCCAAAGGAGAAGAATTTTTACTTTTTTTTTTTTTCCGGACGAAATTCCAAAGGAGAAGACAATCAAGAGAGGTAAGTTAAAATAAACAATAAAGAAAAAAAAAAAAATTAAAAATTTAAAAATTTAAAAATATGAAAATATTATTAAAAATTATTCATATTAAATCATTGATTTTCAGTCAAAATTGGCTAAATTGACCCAAATGGTAAAAGTGAAATTTTTTTAGATTTAATTGGTAAAATTAAAAGGTTTATAATTTAATTGATAAAAATGTAATAGATTTAGAATTTTTTAGATAATTTTCTCGCACCCATGGCTACTTTGGATTGGATTGACCCCTTGTCTCCCCCTTTCTCTCATCACACGTGATTGTGGGTGACAAATCCATTTCAAAATATTGAAAATATTTTCCTCTCTTTGGGGAAACCATATGATATTTTCTCCATGTTGAAGTAAATTTAATTGCTACTTTTTATTTTAAAAGAATTTCTAATAGTGCGAGCTAGTACATGTTATAGAGGACAACAGGTGAGTTTGGGAAAACTTTTTGAGAAAGTCTTTGGAAAAATGCAAAGACCTTTGAGTTAAAGGTGTTTTCCGAAATGCAAATTGTGTTTAGTAAATTTTATTGTAAAAAGTCCATTGTAAGTATCTTTGTGTAAAATGGTATTTGGGAAAATTATATTTGCAAAGCCATTTGTTATTAAAAAAAAAGGTTAGCCGGCCAAAACAGGTAGTCGTTGGCGAGGAGCAGGCGGTTCGGCGAAGTGGAGGAGGTCGCGCGCCGTGACCCAAGCGACCTCCGGCCACCTCCGCAACGAGATTGTGGGTAGCTGGAGGTCGCGCGCCGCGACCCAAGCAACCTCCGCGACCCGGATCTGGGTCGCGGCAAGGTCGTGGGTCACTGGAGGTCGCCGCGACCCAAGCGACCTCTATGACCGCCGCAACCCGGGCGACGACTCCGTAAACCGGATCTAGGTCACGGCGACGTCTTGGGTCGCTGGAGGTCGCGACGAGTGTGACCGTTGCGACCTAGAACCCAGATCTGGGTCACGCGCCGCGACCCAGGCGACCTCCGCCACCTCCGCTACCCAGGCGCATGACCTTCGCCACCTTCACGACCGGCGACCTCCGCCACCTCCGCTACCCAGGCGCATGACCTTCGCCACCTTCGCGACCGGCGACCTCCGCCACCTCCGCGACCCAGGCGCGTGACCTCCTCCACCTCTCCGCGACCTAGATCTGGGTCGCGTGACTAGTCGGCGACGGTTGCCGGGGTGCCGCGACCACGCCGGCCTCTCTTACCCGTTGCCGACCCATCACAGCACCTTGCCGGCCTCTCTGACGAAGAAGATGATGAACAATGCCGGCCATTACCGAAATGCTGAAAGCCCAAGGCTGCCTTGGGCTTTCAGCCTTTGGAATGCCAGCATTTCTTCAAGGCAAGTTTCATTGGGTGTTCCCAAACACCCAATATTTGGGCAAATGGGCTTTGGACCCCCAAAGGGCTTTCCAAAGTGGTTCCCAAATGGAGCCAACATGTCCAAATCAAAAAGGAGCCAAAAGTATCATTCCCATATTATTTGCGATGATAAGCTTAAGACTCGATTATATAGGGATGCAATCCTAGAGCACAAGGAGCGATTTACCTATTAAGTCAAGGCATAGAGCATAGGTGCAATTAAGAGATGGAACCTGAATGACCTTGGCTAAAGTATGGTAATTAGTCGTGGGGTTTGCTAGCATCACAATCTTTTGGCTATTGTGAGATAACAGCTTGTTGTGAGTCATAAATTCTTTTAAAAATAAACCCACAATAATTTATAATTATTTGTCATTTAATTTTTTATGGTCTAGATTTTCAAAGTAGATTAAAGATTATCAGCTAATCATTTCTCATTGGTTATTTACCAAGCCAATCCTAAAATTATTGACTTTTCTTGACATGAAAAGAGAAACACTCATTAGAGAGAGATAATAGTAACAAAAAAATTAAAGACAAATATTACCAAAATGAGATAAAAAGTTGAGCGCAAAAATCTTAAGCATCGACTTAATTAAGGGTTGGATCATAGAACAATGCATTCGAGGTAATTTGTTGTTCATTCAATGATTTAATAATATGATCCAAACATAAATAAAGATATGTCGACTAAACTTTCATTAAGTATTGCTGGTATAAAAGTAATTTACACTTCATTGGATAGTTAACATATTGGTATATTCTACAACATAACTATCTTAAAGCATACGTCATATATTCAATGGTAAATATGTAAAAAATAATTACATTGGCATTGGATATAATAATCTTCAACATTAAAATAGAAAATAATTAGTAGAAATGAAGAATGTCCTGAAATCAAAAGGTTTGAGATATAAGCTTCATCTTTAGCAAGCAAGAGAACTCTTGTGTATGATAGATCATTCCATACAAGAATTAGAGGGTAGTAAAACTTAATATGGCTGCGGGATGTACTTGATTTTCGAAAGAAGAGGAAATGCAAATCACGTATAAACATACTACTTAGAAACAAAAACCCATCTAAATTGATATTGAAATTACAAAGTTTCTATTCAAGCATACTGTTTCAAGAAAAGATGTCTACATTTATTTTATTACAAAGAATATTCGTCTAAACTACTTCTAGAAATATGAAAAAAAAAAATCGACCAATCATTTGGTGAGTATGCAATATTTTAATGTAAAATGTCTTTCCTAAAACATGTCGGTAGTGTTTAAAGTAGTCACTAAACCTTCAAGCTTCAGAAAATATCATTTCTGAAATAGTTCTCAATTATGTCGTGCCATGCACAAACTATTGGTCTTGTGTAAGTTGATCTAAGAGCTTCATCATATGTGTTGCGACCTAATTTTCGGGTGAACCACTTAGAGTTTGGTTAATGGATTACTAAGCCCAAACTTAGCTCGGGTTCTTCCAAGCCCATACCAATTCATGACTTAGATTCAAATATTTAGCATGCAAATGATTATTATCTAGGAGTCGCCACTAATCAGTTTACGATAGGTCGATCAGACACCTAAGTAAAATAATAAGAGGATTATTTTACTCCTACGAATCAGAGACTAAGAGTACGAGGACTTGGTTATATTAGATTTCTCTAATGCCCTTTTGGTACCATTTCTTTTTAATTTTCAAAAAAATGTTTTTTGCAGGCAGCTTGGAATTATTTTAACCTAAATTTCTATCATGCAATAGGGTGATCACACGGGTGCTCAACTATTATTAAACACTCAATGAATTAAATAAATTGCATTAAAAGAATTAAACACAAAACAAACAATTTTTTTGGTTTTTTCTTTATCTCAAAATTAAAATATGCACTCTAACTAAATGACCTAGTTTCACTATCAAACAAATTCTAATTAAATTAATCTACTATGCAAACTAATTATCATGCACCTAATATTTTTGTATTTTTTTTATTAAAATTCGAAATTAACAAAAACCTTAATTAAACTATCTAAAATGAATAATTTTCTATTATGTTTTAGGGATTAATTTGACTTAAAACCCTATCTCATCTTAGAAAACTATTTTTTTAAGAAAAAAAAAAGATTATCTAGATGTACAAACATTATCTAAAATCAATCCTAATCTATTTCAAAAATCATCTAAAAATGCAATCCTAATTTACTAAACTAACACATCCTAACACAAGATTTGATTTTTATTTTTTGATTTTTTGATTTTTTGATTTTTATGTTTTTTTAGTATTTTTCCAAGACAAGCAGTTATGAAATTATTCTAAACTATCAAGATATTCACCAAATAAAGGATTAGAATAATCGAAAAAATAACCTGTCATCTCACAAAGTTAAATTAACGATTGCTTTTTAACCCTAAACATCATGATAAAAATTCAAAATAATTAAAAATCTGATCCGAAGTCTTACGGATCAAATTAATAATTATAATGATTTAACAATTAAAATACTATCAAGATATCCAAAATTAATATAATTAAAAAAAATGATCCGATATCTTACGGATCAAATTAATAATTATAATAATTTTGGGCAAAACCCTATGGATAATCTCTAAGATATTCGTAAAACGAACATATCCTGATTTGATCAATAATAACAAAATAAATAAAATAAGATAACATAAAATAAGTGAAAAATAAATAAATAAACTACTTAATCTTTCCTCTTTTTTTTTTTTTTTTTTTTTTCTTGCTTTTTCACCCACGATTCGGCAACTTCGTGGTGGGTCACCGGAGGTGATGGGTCGCCGGCGTTTGGAGCTTCGGCAAAGGGCGACAACCGGCATGCGGGCGAACCAGGCTCGGTGATGGTCCGACAGAGGAGTGAGTCGTCACGGGCGTTACTAGCGACGAATGTGCGAGCGGGAGTGGAGCGGGTAACAATCGGGCTCGGGCGGGAGGATGTCGAGTGAGCGGGAGAGGCGATCGCCGGTCTTCGAGACGCAATTTGTGGTTGGTCACAGGAGCTGCTGATGACTAATGCGAGGCGGTAGCGATCGGCGACTCAGGATCTGCAGATCGTGGGTCGCAGGCGAGCAGAAGCGGGTTGCGGCTGGGCGCCTGTATGGAGATGTTGCAACGGGATGGGGATGGCTCAGGGGCGGCGTCCGGAATCGAACAGGGTGTCGCGAGTCAGCTTGGTTCGCAACGTTAGGTCACTGGTCGGAGATCGCGCTGGTCGGATCTAGCTACGGGAGGCGTCGGCTTCGGCGAGATGTGCGGCCGAGTGGCAAGGCAAGGCGAGAGCGGCTCCGGCATCGGGCTTCTCGATCGGCGATCGGTGACGGCAGAGGTGGTGGGCGACGAGCGGACCCGGAAGCAGCATTGGGGTCGTCGGCCGGTGAGGGCGAGTCGGCGAGCGGGGCAATCGGCGGCGGGTGATTTCGGCGGGAGCCTACGAAGAATGAAACTTCTTCCTTTTTTTTTTTTTTTTACTTCACTTTTCTGTCTACTCACGTCATCTCTCCCTCTTACTCTGTTTTCTTTGCACTCACGTCTTCTACTTTTCAGCAAAAGAGGAAAATAAGGGTGCGTTTGGTAACATTTCGTTTAAAAATTGTTCACAGGAATAGAAATAGAAAAAAATATTTCGTTTTAACAATTTTTGAACAAAAAAAACACGTTTGGTAAATCTGTTCCGAAATAAATAAAAAAATAGAAACGCGTTTGGTAAATTTGTATAATTTTTCTTATTTCTTTTAATTTTTTAATATTTTTATTTTATTTTTTCTATTTTCTTATTTATTTTTCTTATTTTCTTATTTATTTTTCCTTTTTTTCTTTTTCTTTTTTCTTTTTCCTTTTTTTTTTTTTCTTCTTTTGGCCGGTCGCCGACCTCGGCCGTGGTTGGCGACCGGGCCGACGAGGGTTGGCGGCCTCGCCCAGCGACGGTGAGGCTTGGCCTCGCCGGGGCCCTCGCCGGCCATGGCCAAGGCCGGCGACCGGCCAAAGAAAAAAGAAAGAAAAAAGAAGGAGAAAAGAAGAAGAAAAAAGAGAGAAGAAAATGGAAGGGAGAGAAAAATTGTTCTAAAATTTTGTTCTAGAAACAAGAAACAATTTTTTTTTGTTTTTTGTTTTTGTTCCAAATGTGTTTCGGGAACAAAAAAATACTTTTAACAAAAACGCAACCAAACGCATTGCTTTCCTTCTTTGTTCCTGGGGAACAAAAAAAGAAAAAGTGTTTAAAAACAAAAAAAAGAAATGAAAACAAACGCTGCCTAAACTTTTTTGACTTTTTTCCTCACGAATACTCTCTGTGAATGTTTCGAAAACTCAGTTCCCCTTTTCTCACCATACACTTTGTTAGCTTTTATAGGGCGCAGAAGATAGGTTTTCGATTTCTCCTTCAAATCTACACCCGTGATATTTTTTCACCAACTTATCACATATTGATAAGAATTCAAGATTACAATAAAATTTTCTCTAAATCCAAATCTTGCAAAGATAAATTGCAATATTTTTTTACACATCTGCCCTATCCAAAAAAATCATATCCCAGAAAAATTTCAAAATTTTTATTTTCCCACGAGATAATTTTCAATCAATAAAAAACATAGGCTTGGACCAACTTGCTCGCTTCGTGAGCTTAGTCAAACTAATTTGAACCCATCTGCCACCGGTCCAATAAATAAAATACAAATTAAAAATAAATGCACTTAAATCTATATGCTATGTAATTATTATTTTTTTTTGGATAAACTTAACCCCTAATTTTTTGATGTGATAAATGACTAAACGGGTCGCCAAAATTTAGGTGTCAACAATATGGACCCAGATTTAGGGACAAAGACATTCGGAGTCCTTCCTGCAAAATGTTTAATTAGGCCCTTCAACTACTATCATTATAGCAATCATCAAAAGAACAAACTAGGAGCTGCTGCTGATGACGATAACGAGATAGTTTGGTGTTACTGGGGGCAACCTCAAGTTACGTTTGGTCGTTCGGATTTCTAACCACAATAAGATTAGATATGATAAGATATAAAATTCTGGAATTTCACTATATCTTGTCCACTATTTGATAATTGCATTTGGAAATATTTACATTATATTATGTACATTATTTAGTACAAACAACAGATTAATATAAGTGAACCAAAAACTTTGCAAATGGAAATAGTAAAAATCTCTTGTGACACTTTTGCCTACTTTATTTTTATTTTCTCTTTTCATTTTATTTTCCTCTTTTTTTTTTTAATTAATTTCTTTGTTATTTTCTTTCTTTCATTTCTATCATTCTCTAATAAAATTTTATTAAATAGCAAACTATACTAATATACCTAAAATACTAAAATACCTAAAATATGTAAAAATATAAATATAAATTTATATTTATATATTGAATTTATATTCTAATATAGAATTAAATTCTAATATATAAATAAAAATAAGATTAAATTAAAATAACTAGATTTTTTTAGTTTTGAATTTCTTATATTAGAATTCAAATATTATTTATATATTGAAATATAATTTTAATTTTGTTAATTTTTTTGGTAGAATAATTTTAATTTAGTAAATTTTGTCAATTTTGTTAATGTAAGAAGTTTGTTATCCAAAAAGAAAAATAACTTTCCTAATATGAATGTTAAAAATTCTATACACTTTTATCCCACCTCTTTCTTGGGATAATTTTATCCGATATATATCCACTTATATCTTATTTTATCTTATCTTAAGGAGACACTAAGTGTAGAATATGATAAATTTTATCATATTTTGAATTTTATTCTGCCTGTCAAATACAACTTCAATAGGGTAGGAGCAAGACTTAGAGGAGGAGGAAGAGGATAAATTCGGGTAGTGAGGCGAAAGCTGCTGAGACTAGCCTATCTCCATGGATGCCGTGCGTGTTGCATTTTTTTTTTTCGGGAGGAGCAGTAATTAGGGCCAGCCAATGGGGCTGGTCCGTACAGTTTCTCTTTTCTCTTTTGCCTTCTCCTTCTTTCTCTTGCTTTCATGGGGAAAATTGGATTTTCCCCAGAAAATTTGGTGATTAGCTAGAGCGCGTGGTCATTTGTTAAAATTATTTAGGGCTGGTTGGTTCAATCTTTGTTCTCCACCTGAAGACACTATATCAATTTGTCCTTTCGGATCTTCCCCTAAACCCGCTTAGTTATGCGAGGTAGGGATGGGAATGGAAAATTTCCCCCGCGGAGGTGAAGGGCAGAACCGAATCTCGAGTCGTTCATTAAAGCTTTAAAGCTTTAGAAAATATCATTCCAAATATAGTTCTTGATAATGCCATGTGTTGCACGGGTTATTGGCCTTGTGTAAGTTGATTGACAAGCCTTATTATATGCAGATAAAAAAAGGTTCAAGGTATTAGGCGTCTCTAAATTGTTGCAAAACGCTCAATAAAGTCCCTCAATTTTTTTTGTGCAATTAGGTCTTTAAATGATGTGAATCATTGCGGAAGGATCGTTCTACGAAGGCCTAGATGGTGTGAATTGCAAACCTCGACCTCCAATCAAACTTGTGATTGGCAACCTCGGTATGAACGTGACCTGTTGACGAATGCGTGTCAACCAACCAACGTTATAGACGCCACGAGCGAAAGAATTCGCTATCTCGCTCGATAAGTCGAATCGACCGTCACAAGGGAACCTTGATTAGGTCAAGTCCTTAAAAGAACAGTATAAGAGAATCTCTCAACTTTTTCCTTAAAAATAAAATATATCTGTCCCCAAAGAAATTTGGCAAATCCTTTATATAGGCTTTCTAGCAGCCACACAAACCCTAAAAAGCAACCCTAAAAATCTAATGTGTCATATTCTAGAATATTCCTATTCTAGAATATTCTTAAACAAGAATATATATAAATTGACTTGGTCAATTATTTGGTGACCGGATAATTAAATTGTGCCAAGATTTCAAAGATTCTTCAAAATTTGATTCAAGGTCATCTCCACGCCGAAGATCACGAACCATGACGCCAACAGCTTGCCTAAATTGCTTGGCCCGCGCTCGAGTAATCGAACCAGTAGGAATAGGCAATGGGTCCCTAGCACCTCCTCCTCGATATGGCTCGATGTCCACATCATTCCCTCCCCCGTGCAAAGGATTTGCCCTCAAATCATCACTGGCATAAAAAAGAGTCAAGTCAGAAACATTAAATGTGGCACTAACGTCATACTTACCTAGAAGATCAAGCTTGTAGGCATTATTGTTAACTCTTTCCAAAACCATGAAAGGTCCATCCCTTCGCGGTAATAACTTAGAATGTCGCTGCTCAAGAAATCTCTCTTTGCACATATGAACCCAAACCCAATCACCGGGTTCAAACACCACTTCCTTGCGCCCTTTGTTGGCTTGCCTTGCATATTGCTCAGTCTTGCGTTCAATATTTGCGCGCGTCTTCTCATGCAACGTTTTGACAAATTCAGCTTTCTTTGCTCCATCTAAATCCATATGCTCATCAACAGGTAAAGGGGTTATATCTAACGGAGTTAACGGATTAAAATCATAGACAACCTCAAATGGTGTAAATTTAGTAGTAGAATGCATGCTCCTATAATATGCAAATTCAACATGTGGCATACAATCTTCCCAAGTTTTATGTTCTTTTTAATAATAGCACGCAACAATACCCCTAAAGTTCTATTAACTACCTCGGTTTGACCATCGGTCTGTGGATGACAAGTAGTAGAAAATAACAACCGTGTTCCTAATTTTTTCCACAATGTTTTCCAAAAGTAGCTAAGAAATTTAGAATGTCGATCTAAAACAATCGATCTAGGCATGCCATGCAATCATACAACCTCCCTAAAGAACAAATCAGCAACATGAGATGCATTATCAGTTTTATGACAAGGTATAAAATGAGCCATCTTTGAAAACCGATCAACAACCACATAAATAGAATCTCTACCATACTTAGACCTAGGCAATTCTAACACAAAATCCATAGAAATATCAGTCCAAAGATGCGTTGGAATAGGTAATGGTGTATACAAGCCATGCGGTTTAGTTGTAGATTTCGATTGCTTACAAACAATGCATCTCTCACAAACACGTGTGACATCTCTCTTCATATGTGGCCAATAAAAATGTTCATGCAACACTTCATAAGTCTTATTAATGCCAAAATGCCCCATTAAACCACCACTATGCGCTTCTCGCACCAACAATTCACGCAAAGAACACTTAGGTAAACATAGTTTGTTTTCACGGAAGAGATAACCTTCACGCCTATAGAATTTATCAAATGCAGTATGTTCACATGCTTCAAATACTCTCCCAAAGTCATCATCATTAGTATATAAGTCCTTGATATGCTCAAAACCTAACTTTGCTTCTAAAGTAATTAGAATCGCATACCTTCGAGAAAGTGCATCGGCTACCACATTCTCCTTACCTTTCTTGTACTTGATCACATATGGAAAAGTCTCGATGAACTCCATCCATTTAGCATGTCTTTTATTCAACTTTTGCTGCCCTTTCAAGTACTTCAAGGTCTCATGGTCGGTGTGGATCACAAACTCCTTTGGCCATAAATAATGTTGCCAAGTCTCCAAAGCTCGCACTAAAGCATACATCTCCTTATCGTAGGTAGGATAATTCAATGTTGCTCCACTCAATTTCTCGCTGAAATAAGCTATGGGACGCCTTCCTTGCATCAACACGGCTCCAATTCCTGTACCAGAAGCATCGCACTCTATCTCAAAAGTAGCACTGAAATTCAGCAAAGATAACAAATGAGCATTAATTAACTTATTTTTTAGCAGATTAAATGCTTTCTCTTGCTCTTCTCCCCAAATGAAACCCACGTGCTTCTTGATAACCTCAGTTAAAGGTGCGGCAATTGTGCTGAAATTTCTCACAAATGGTCGATAAAAACTCGCCAATCCATGAAAGCTACGCACGTCTCCTATGGTCTTAGGCGTTGGCCAATCACGGATTGCTTTGACCTTTTCTTCATCAACCTGTATACCATCAGCACTAACAACAAATCCTAGAAATACTAATTTGTTAGTAGCAAAAGAGAACTTCTTTAAATTAGATTACAATTGCTCAGCCCTTAAAACCTGCAAGACAACTCACACATGCTCAATATGGTCATTAGGACTTCAGCTATATATCAAGATGTCATCGAAATAGACAACTACAAATTGACCAATAAAAGCATGCAAAACATGATTCATAAGTCGCATAAACGTGCTTGGTGCATTAGTTAATCCAAATGGCATGACTAACAACTCATATAATCCATATTTGGTCTTAAATGCAGTTTTCCATTCATCACATTCTTTCATCCTAATTTGATGATAGCCACTTTTCAAATCGATCTTAGTGAAAATGCAAGAACCATGCAATTCATCCAACATGTCATCTAACCTAGGAATAGGATGTTGATACTTTACTGTAATGTTATTGATTGCTCAGCAATCGACACACATTCGCCAAGTTCCATCCTTCTTTGACACCAACAAAATAGGGACAGCGTACGGGCTAAGACTCTCTCTCACATACACTCGCTTCAATAGTTCGCTAATTTGCCACTGAAGTTCCTTTGTCTCATCGGGATTGATTCGATATGCGGGTCAGTTAGGTAATAACGCACTAGGAATCAAGTCAATTTGATGTTCTATGCCTCGAATCGGTGGTATCCCTCCAGGAAGTTCATCAAGAAAGACATCTTCAAATTCCTCACTCGATTTTGCATAAAAATTATTTTGCCTCTTTTTTTTTCCCTCGGTTTTTACCACAATTTTTCTCTCGGCCTCTCCTTTTTCTCGCATCTCAAACACACCACGCAAGCCCTCGGATTTCTCACATTTTCTCTCTCTCTCTCTCGGCTTCTCGTTATCACTTTAATTGATCTTGATACACCTCACTAGGTGTCATTGGTACCAAGGTATAAGTCTTTTAATTCATCACCAATGAATAACGATTAGTATACCCATCATGATGTACTTTTCGATCATATTTCCATGGTCTTCCAAGCAAGATATGACCCGCTTGCATAGGTACAACATCACACTCTACCTCGTCTTTGTATCTCCCTATCTTAAATGGAATTCGAACTTGTTTCGATACTTTCACCTCACCACTATCATTTAACCATTGAAATCTGTAAGGCCTAGGGTGCTTTGTCGTTTTCAAACCCAACGTATCCACTATAGTACAACTTGCCACATTCGCACAACTACCTCCATCAATTATCATACTACAAATCTTACCATTCACCACACATCTTGTATGAAACAAGTTATCTCTTTGTTGGTGATGCTCATCCTCCTTTACTTGCACACTTAGAGAACGCCTAACCACCAATAAGTCTCCTTTTATAGCCACTTCTCCATCACTACAATCCTCCAACGGTGGCATCTCATCATCCTCTTCTTCCCTTTCACTTTCAGACTCAATAACACCATGTCCAGTCATGATCATCACCTTCCTGTTAGGGCATTGATTCGCCATACGACCCTTGCCCAAACACTTAAAACATTTAATCTCACGAGTTCTAGTGTTAGGATTTTCGGTTTTACCTGAAGCCAGATTCGTTCCAACTTTACCGTCCCTCTCTTACTCCTTTGAGGTTTCGGTTTTAGTGTTGTTTCCTCTCCAATTTGGCTTCTCCTCTCTCTTCCAATTGGATCCCCAATTCTGATTCGAACCTTCTCCACTCTTGTGATTTCGGTCCAACTTCAATTGCCGCTCAATTTTGATGGTTTTGTCCACCAATTCCTCCAATTCAACATAGTGTTGCAGCTCCACCACCCTTGCTATGTCTCGGCTCAAACCACTCAAAAATCTTGACATTGTAGCCTCACGATCCTCCACCACATTAGCACGGATCATGGCAATCTCCATCTCCTTGTGATACTCTTCCACGCTCTTATTGCCTTGTGTGAGATTTTGTAACTTTTGAAACAAATCTCGGTGGTAATGACTTGGTACAAAACACCTCCTCATCACCGCTTTCATCTCATCCCACGTCTCTATCGGTCTTTCACCATTGCGCCTCCTACTAGTCACAAGTTGATCCCACCAAATTATAGCATAATCAGTAAATTCAACGGCTACAATTTTTACCTTTTTGAGTCTGGAATATCGTTGGCAATCAAATACCATCTCCATGCATTTCTCTCCTTCTAGATACGCATTAGGATCATTCTTCCATTGAAAAGAAGGAATCTTCATCTTGATATTGCCAAGTTCATTATCTTCTCGGTGTCTAAACCCCCGGGCTCCATTCCACCTTCCAAATCGAGCATCTCGATCATCCTCCATGTTGGCCTCATTATCATCATAATGCCGTTGCCTTCTAGGTTGTGTTCTAGAGGCGTCTCGTTGATGTTGTGGCCCTCCCCGGGGTAGCTCTCGGTCACCATTCCCCATCATTTGGCCACTAAGCTCCTCCACTACGGCCCTCAATTATTGGATGCTTTCCACGAGCGATTCATCCCTTCGTATTGAGTCAACCTTCCTTTGATTCATGCTTTCTTCACGCGACATATTTTAGACCTGCAAGTAAACGTTAATAACAAAAATCCTCACCAATCGCTCCCTCACGTGTTTCTCTCAAGGTGTTTGTCACTCCCCTCGTGTTTAACTCAAGTCTAGGCTTTTTCCACTCTCAATTAAGCTTACACACTCTTGCCTTTTTCCTCTTGTATTCTCTTTTCACAAGATCTTTATCGAACTCAAGACCTATCTCTCAACCCCCTCACAACAATCAATCAAACTAATCAAACAAGATTAGATTGCTATTGATTTTGTTTTAGCAAGTAACAATTTCAAACCAACAAGTACAACTTTCGAAATTTCCAATTGAAACGCAAATCACTACTGATTTTGTTTCAATTCGGTCTACTAACAAACGAGTCACCTTTTTGATTTTTTTTTGTTCGGCTAATTTTTTTTTTGCGCACTTTTTTTTTTGTGTGCGTTTTCTTCCTCTTCTTTTTTTTTTTTGATGAACTTTCTTTTTTTTTTTTTTTTTTTTTTGACGAACTCAGATACAATTTAAGATGCTAGAAAAAAAAAATTAAAACTAATAGCAAACAACTTCATATGGAAGCACAAAAGCAATCGGATCCCTAAATTGGCTAGAACCGAAACCCTAGCTCAATAAATCTCAAATTGCTTAATATAATAGAAAATTAAAATAAATAGACCTTATAGAAGCAAGCTCTGATACCAACTGATGTGAATCGTTGCGGAAGGATCGTTCTACGAAGGCCTAGATGGTGCGAATTGCAAACCTCGACCTCCAATCAAACTGTGATTGGCAACCTCGGTATGAACGTGACCTGTTGATGAATGCGTGTCAACCAACCAACGTTACGAGACGCCACAAGCGAAAAGAATTCGCTATCTTGCTCGATAAGTCGAATCGACCGTCACAAGAGAACCTTGATTAGGTCAAGTCCTCAAAAGAACAGTAGAAGAGAATCTCTCAATTTTTTCCTTAAAAATAAAATATATCTGTCCTTAAAGAAATTTGACAAATCCTTTATATAGGCTTTCTATCAGCCACACAAACCCTAAAGACCAACCCTAAAAATCTAATGCGTCATATTCTAGAATATTCCTATTCTAGAATATTCTTAAACAAGAATATATATAAATTGACTTGGTCAATTATTTGGTGACCAGATAATTAAATTGCACCAAGATTTCCAAGATTCTTCAAGATTTGATCCAAGGTCATCTCCATGCCGAAGATCACGAACCATGACGCCAACAGCTTGCCTAAATTGCTTGGCCCGCGCTCGAGTAATCGAACCAGTAGGAATAGACAATGGGTCCCTAGCACCTCCTCCTCGATATGGCTCGATGTCCATATCATTAAACTATATGCTTGGTTTGTTCGAGCCTTATGTTGAAAATGCAAATAAAGATGCCGACAATGTTGTTATATGTTGAAGTGACACCTTACGCACGAAAATCATGAGAAAAAGCATTTGGGTCCCCTTAATTTTGCCTATAATTATCCGATTGCATTCTTCACTCACTTCGGTCCTCCCCCTCGATTAGGAAGCTTTTGGAGACGTAGGAGATTGCTATCCTATGTAGCACCGATACGGACAACGACACGCGACATGACACAACACAACATGCCGATACGTCATTTCTCAAAAAAAAAAGAATTCCGACATGTTCCAACACGTTATATATTAAATATATATTTTTATATATAAATACAAAAATAAATAAATAATAATAAAAAGAGCATAGAATTAATTTATAATAAAAATATTAATCCAATACTTGTTAATATCATTCATTGTTTTAGTTTGACGGAGATTGAACAAGAAATTTAAAAATTGCAAACACGAAAGAGTAAACTTGTGTGATGCATTCAATTTTGGAAAGAAGAGGAAATGCAAATCGCGTACTAAACTTACTAGTTAAAAACAAACACCATCTAAATTACTGTTGAAAATACAAAGAAATGTGTCGATTAGAGCATATTGTCTCGAGGAGAGATGTCCGCGTTTATTATAAAATATATATTATTATAAATTAATTCTATCAATGCGAAAAAGAAATTTCTATTCAAATGTATTCTTACAAAGAGAGGTGCCTATTCGTGCAAACTTTAAGAAAATGCATCTAAACAATTTTGAAGAAAAATGTTTGTCGTGCAATAATAGAGTAAGTAATACCTAATTGTCCGATCTATTTGTCTTAGACTGGAGGAATAAGAGATTTGAGAGTAGCATAACAAACGTAGTATTTCAATAATAAATATAATCTAAACTACATTTAATGAGAAGAGATATGTCTGTTAAAGTTTAAAAACATTATTTTGAACAGAGATGTAAGTTCAATCAATAAACTATTTGAAACACACGCATCATTTCAATGAAATAAACTAACCTCTAGCTATTATGCTTCAACTCTCAACTCAACATTCAGGCGTGGGGTTTTTTCTCTATGAGTGGAGGAATGCAAGAAGATTAACAATAAAACTGAAGGGAAGCATACGTTCGTGCGAATATGCATTCGATGTCAATAGAAGTAATACTGCCTTGTGTAAGTTGATCGACCAGTCTTATCATAAGCGCAAAAAGAAAAAGGATAGAAGTATTAGGAGTTCTTGAACCGTTGCAATATGTTTATTTAGGCCCTTCCACTACTGTCGGCACAGTAATCATCGATTCAACAAATTAGGAGTCGTCGTTGATGACGGTGGTGATGCAGTCTGGTGCTGTAGGGGATGACCTTGACAGGACGAGAGTGAGATATGGAGGATGAGGAAGGGAAGAGTTCAGGGAGTGAGGCAATAGCTCGTGGAGGCGTACATCATCTCCATGAACACCGTCGACGATGCATTTGTTTGGGAGGAGCAATAGTTAGGGCCAGCCGATGGGGCTATCCCGTACAGCTTTTTCTTCTTTTTCTTTTTTGCCCCTTTCCTGCTTCTCTCGCTTTCACGGGGAAAATTGGATTTTCATCGGAAAATTTGGTGATTAGCCGAAAAACGTGGTGGTTTTGTTAGGATATCTGGGGGTGCTTCCTTTAGTCTTTGTTCTCCACGAGAAGACAATACTATATGATTTGTGTGGACTCTGTGGCGATTATATTTTTCATTTATTTCTTTTGTTTGGGTTTAAATTTGGGACGAGTGTCGCTGTGATTGGATGAACTTGTATTGGTCACACGGAAGATTTTTTCCATTTTTTTTTTTTTGTTGGGTGTTCAAAATTGAGAAAATCATCCCCTTTCAAAATGTTAGAATGAAAAAACATTGGAATGCCAAGTGAGTCTCTTAATACATTGCAAAAAAAAAAAAAAAAAGAGACGAATATAGCATATACAGGGAAAATAAAAAAGAAGTGTTGATTCCTTAATTATGGGTAAACGTTATCACCTAATTAAACCAATTCCTATATTTTGAGCAACGTCATATTTCATTGTGTGTAGTGCAATGTTAATGGCCAATTTAAGAACCATCCCGAAATTAAGGATTACAATACCACCTGTACTATCCTTCCACTTCTCTTCTTGATTTTTTTATTTAATTTTTTGTTTTTTTTTCCATGTTCTTAAAAATTTTCATAACAAATTCTATTTTATAATTCCCCCATAAGGGCAAAACCAGCGTCTAGTGCTGACATCACATCTCCATATATAATTTTAAGGGAATGACCAACTCGAACAAGAAGAATGCAAAAAAAAAAAAAAAATTGGTAGACTTCTATTCCAGAGGAAAACTAAAGTCTGGTCGGCTTTTATGGTCTCCCAAAGATTCTTTAAATATTTCGAAACTTGTTAAAAACTCTTGGACACCTTCACCAGTGTCCACTTGCCAATGCAGAACGTTAGGTGGGAAATACACAACTAAAGTTGATTCTAAAGTGAGCCGGCCAAGTATATTTAGGTATTGGCACTCACTTGCCTCGTTCAGATCCCAAACCTCAGCTCATTTCTTTGCTAGACCACCCCACGCCAACCTTTTTTCCCTTTAGGTGAGAGAGAGATCTGGAAATAATAAACTTCCTATCAATGCCAATTTCAGAGGCCAGCTCGAGTAGTCATGCTGCACCAACATTAGAAGATGAGTATGATGTGTTCTTGAATTTCAGAGGGGAGGATACTCGTCATAATTTCACCGATTTCCTCTACAACCATTTAGTAGATGCTGGAGTCCGTGTTTTCAAGGATGATGAAGAACTCTCCGTTGGTGAAGAGATTGGTGACAACCTTTTACGTGCCATCAACAACTGCAAACTTTATATACCCATCTTCTCTCAGACTTATGCTTCTAGTAAATGGTGCCTTTGTGAGCTTGTGCTCATGGTAGACAACGTGTCTAACTCAGGAGGTCATAAAAGTATCCTTCCCATTTTTTTCAATGTAGAACCTGAGGATCTTAAGCTTAAGACTCCACTATATGAAGCTGCTTTCCGAGAACATGAGAACAAGTACCCCAAGAAAGTAGAGGAGTGGAAAAAGGCTCTTGCAAAGGTTGATGAAATCAAGGGATGGAAAGTGAAAAAGGACCAAAGGTAAAACTTTTTTAAGATCTCTACCTATTTCTTCATTTTCATTTTGTTTTAGGGAATATAATGTTGCTACGTCAAATGATTTCTCTTATTTGTTTTATCATGGAAAATATTGAAAACAACCTCCAATTGCTGCTGTCATTCAATAATTTCAATGATATGGACCGATGTATTCCTCTTAACCATTTTTTCTCTTCACTGTCTCTTAAGACTTCGAAATATTTAGGAGCACCCAATTTTTTTGGAAGATCAAGAGCACCCATTTGCATTTGCTATTTGGTATGATTGCCAAAACCAATTTCAGATTCTGCACATATTGATCTGCGTTCTCACTTGTTTCGACCCAGAAAAAAAAATCTATTTACCCTCACAATAAGAATTTTGCTTCCAATTTCCAAAGAGGAACGAAATTGGAGATCGCCTCTGGTGTCAACTTTTATTTTATATATTTCTCAATAATCCTTAAGAAACACCAATTCTACAAGGAAACTAAGATTCCGTGAAGAAAATTCATGTCTAACATATGGTGAATTAAAAGCGTGACCATAGCATGTGAGCGCCATTTTTTTTTTTTTTTTTGCACAAATTGCTGGAGTGGGGAATCTCTTGTGCTTTTGGGGTTACATAGGGTCCGCATGGCAACATTCCAATTTTTATGTTCTTTTTGTTTCCCAGAATAAGAAAAAAACAGAAATCTGTTGGTAACGTTTATTAATTTTTCTATTTTCAGAAATAGAAAGTAACTAGAGAATAAATTTGGAACAAAACCAAGAAGCTAAAAAAAAAGTAACTTGTTCCTAGGAACAATTTCTAGAATAAGTCACTTTCTTTTTCATTTTTCCTTCTTCCTCTTCTAACCGGTCTCTAGCTGTTGGTGATGGTCGTTGGTCACCGGCTGTCGCTAGTCTTCAGTCGCCACCGCTGAAAGTCGCCACCGCTGCCAACTAGAGGAGGAGCAAGAAGAAGAAGAAGAGAGGAAGAAAAGAAAAATCTAAAAAAAAAAATATTAAAAAATTAAAAGAAATTTTACGTCACAAAAAAATTTATGGGTTATACCAAACGCATTTCTATTCTTTTTCTAATCCGGGAATTGAAATTTTAAATAATTACTAAACACGTTCTTTTACTAAGAAATTATTTGAGGGAATAGAAATAGAAAAAAACTATTTCTAAAAAAAAATTCGGAACAAAAATATTACCAAACACACCCATAGTCAATGTGACCAACATGCTGCTGAAGCATTTTAGATCTATAACCAAAAGATTGTTAAATATCGAGAAGGAAGTTCACCTTAGATAGGTTAATTACGAAACTACGACTTGTGGTACTAACTCTCTGACCAGGTAAGGTTCAAGGCAAAGGCCAGGTAGGTGACCCAAACATATGAATGTATCCACTTGATGGAGTGGAGAGTCGAACATGCATTGCGTGCCTAGTCCATACATATCTTCATTGATTAACCATCAAATTAACCTCATTGAGATTCGGGTGCCTTGATTTTCAATTTTGAACAAATCTTAATGGAACATTAGCTCTTTGAACGCCATCATAATTACAAGGATAAGTTAAGCCTATACAAATATTTGGGGCATTTTTTTGCAAGATTATATTTTTCTCAACAAAACTATAGGGTTCAACGGATAACGTTGAAAAAGAAAAACAAATGACGTTGCATTTTTCTGCATTATCTCGGTTCTTGATTCTGCCATTACGATTTTCGAAATCTTTTCTAGGCCTAGCTATAAATGCTAAAATTTTGCTTGTGCACGACATAGTTGCCACTTGTTAAAAGTGGCCAATCTTTTAAGTCAATACTATAGTCTTCATTAATTTATATAATCATAGATGAAAAGCATATCAAGTGAGTTCCACCGAATTAGCCTGTAGTAATTATTCTTCGTACTTAAATATCGCTTTAATGAACTTTAAATCTTTTCAAGTTAAGATTTTGACAACCCCACAGCTGATGTGCGGGTTTAAATTAATCTAGTCAACTAATGAAAGCGCTTTTGTACCTTGCAGCCAAGCAGGGATTGTTAAATTGGTTGTTACAGAGGTTTTGGAGAGATTGAAGATAAAACGAAAATTCGTGACTGAACATTTTATGGGACTTGATGATCAGGTAAAAGAATTGACAGAGTTCTTAAATATCAGCCATGATGATGTGCGACTCATTGGAATTTACGGAATGGGTGGCATCGGTAAAACAACTATAGCCAAGGTTGTCTTCAATCAACTGTGTTGCCACTTTGGACAAGTTTGTAGCTTCCTTGAGGGCATTCGAGAAAGGTCGACTATGGAGGGCATAGTCCCGTTGCAGAAGAAATTACTACGTGACATCAGTGGTTTTGGATTTGTAGGAAAAATCAATGATGAAGAGGAAGGAATGAGGAGAATTGGAGCAATACTCAGCAAGAAGAAGGTCCTTGTTGTTCTAGATGATGTTGATAAGAAAGTACACATTAAAAAACTCATAGGAAATTCCAAATTAAATCGAGGATGTAGGATAATTATTACAGCAAGAGACAAAGATATTCTGCACGTTGAGGGATCTGAAGTTAAACGGCATGAAATGCAAATGATGGATGATAGTCTTGCATTTCGGCTTTTTTGTCAGCATGCCTTTCTTAAAGACCATCCTTCAAGTGATTATCGTAAGCTTTCAAGGGAAGTTGTCTCACTTATGGGAGGGCTTCCTTTGGCCATTGAAGTGGTAGGTTCGTTACTTAAGGATAAGGAAGATAAAAAAATTTGGGAAGAGACGTTAGTCAAGCTAAGGAGAGCACCTAAGGAAGAGATTGTAAAGAAGTTGAGGATTAGCTATGATGATCTAGACGAATCACAGAAAAAAATTTTCCTTGATATAGCATGCTTCTTTTTCAATGAGAAGAAGGCCGATGCAATTTGCATGTGGGAAAGTTGTGAATTTTGTCCCACAGAAGCAATTGAAGTCCTTACAAATAGGTGCTTGATAAAGGTATTGGAGGATGAGACATTCTGGATGCATGATCAACTTATAGCACTGGGAAGACAAATTGTCCATAAAGACAGTCTAGGAGACTTTGGAAAGCGGAGTAGGTTTTGGATTGCGGAAGAGGCCCTCCAAATCATAAGCACAGAAGAGGTAAGTAAGAAATGTGTTATATTTAAATAGAAGTTGTATATCCCGAAATTACGAATTCCTCTTCTATTCAAAATCTTTATCATTTTTTCCTGCCCATTCAAGTTATAAAATGGTTAAAAAAAACAGTTTTAAAACATAGTGATTGGAAGTTGACAAACCTCTTCACATTATTGGGAAATTTCACTTACAGAGGAAGCCCATGATTGAAGCGCTTGAGATATCTGGACCAATTTCAAATGAAGACTTTAAAAGGTTACCAAATCTAAGATTCCTCTACTTAATTAGGGGAACTTATGTTGGGGACTTTGCAAGGTGTCATTCAAATTTAAGATGGTTTTCTTGGCATTTTCGTCTTGAGGATTTTAGGGCAGACAATTTGTATCTGAATCGCCTTGTTGTTTGTAAACTTTACGGCATTGACTTCGAGGAAGATTCAAAAGCATGGGACTTGATCAAGGTAAATTACATGTTTTAATTCTAGTCTAATAGTTTCGATGTGTACTAGGCAATGGCTCTTACACTTGACATTTCATCCATTTTTACAGAGGGCACAAGATTTGAAAGTTCTATCTTTCACTTGGTGTTCTGGTATAACCACTATCCCAGACATCTCTAAATGCTCAGCTTTAGAGAGATTGACTCTTGGACGATGCTCCAATCTAAAGAGAATTGAAAGCTTCATTGGAAATCTACAGACGTTGATCGAGTTAAAGATCGAAGGGTGCTGGAATTTTATGGATTTGCCTGAAGAAGTGGGGGCCTTAGTGAAGCTTAAACACTTCTCATTGTCGAGATGTAGCATCTTGGGAGAACTTCCTCGCTCAATCGGAAATTTGACCTCATTGACGGAGTTAGACTTAACAGGTATGGGCATTGCCAAACTTCCAAACTGCATTGGAAAATTAAAATCCAAATATTTGTAGTTTGAAACTTGAGAATTTTTCTTTTGACAGACACGATAATAAGGGAACTTCCCAACTCCATTGGAAAGTTAAAATTATTACGCATTTTGCGTTTTCCTAAAGAGTCACCAGTTGATTGGGAGAGTCACATTCAGCAGTTTCCTAGTCGCATCAACACTTTGGTAAATCTTGAAGAGCTAGATCTCTCTGGGCATGCTGAAATGAGAGGTGAAATTCCAGTTGGAATTGAAGAATTGTCTTCTTTAAGAATCCTAAATTTAGAATCCACCGGTATTTCCGTAATTCCAAGGACAATCAACCTGCTCCCTCACCTCCAAACGCTCAATTTATCAGGTTGTTATATTCAAGAGTTGCCAAAGCTTCCCAGAAGTTTGACTTGTCTACTTCTTAAATCTAAATCATTGCTCAAGGTTCCCAATCTATCGAACTTGACAAATTTGGTGGAATTGCTATTAGATGATGGTTCTTGGGGGATAGGCGAGTCAAAACTAATTGCAGGATGCAACTTAAGGTGGATCGGGAAGTTATCTAGACTGAAAAGGTTAACTTTAAATCTACTAAATGTCCATGCACCTCCGGAGTTGGCGTCTCTTTCTCTACTAGAAGAGCTTGTTTTGAGGCACGTACACTTAAGACCCCTCATGCAGCTTCCGTCCTCCAATTGGAGTTTGAGAAATTTGTTGACTTTAGAGATTGGCCATTGTGAAGAGGAAGACATTCCACTCGAGGGACTTCCACAATTGGAGAAATTAACAGTTGACCATTGTATACAGCTTAACAGATTATCCATTCCTTTGGAACTAAGGAAGCTACAGCAAGTGCATGTGTCAGATTGTTCAAAGCTAGATGAGATACGAGTTGTGGGTCTTTCAAACTCATTGGAAATCCTGAAAATTCATCATTGCCAATTGCTGACAACAATAAGGGGGTTGTCATACTTGAAAAAGCTAGAGATACTATCAATCCAAGGATGTAATCTACTTAATACCGTTGAGGGTCTTGATGAGCTAGAGTCTTTAAAGTACTTGGACGTTTGGAAGTACCCGTCATTGAGAAAATTGATTAATGCATCTTGCACAAAAATACCAACTGATTGCGTGATCCATATCTTGGACTGTAGAGATCCTATAATTGACATGATTTGGAGGAATATAGTAGAACCTGACAAAGATGAACGGGAGGAGCTTCGTCCATATACATCTAATAAGGTGCAACATCTTCTTTATTAAAGTGTGGGACTTTTGTTGAATTCATTTTTAGGCCAAATATCCTCATTTCTTTAGCGACACTATATCCCCCCTTTTAAAGTTGCCATTTTTTTTGTTGCGCCCTAATTTCTTAGGTGCCTAATTTATTTCCTTCTTTTTTTGGTGTTGGATATTTGTGGTTCCTAAAGCAATCTTTCCTCCCTCTTTTGAGGTTCCCACTTTGTATTGTATTTTTAATTACTTAGGTTGCATTTTTTTTTTCTATCTTAGTCACTTGTCTGTACTTGCCTTTTTGGTGTTGGATAGTTTTGGTTCTTTGATATTGCCAATAAGTTCATTTAATCATTCTTTAAATAGTAATCATCAAAATTGCTTTCATATACAAGAAATTCAATAATAGATCACCAATTATAGGTTTCAAAAGCATCATATGATTTTTTTTGTCTACTAATTTATTATTATTATTTTGCAATAGCATAATTAAAGAACAAATTGAATGTTTTGTATAATAATAGTGCTTATTGATTATATGATTTGAATATTGCATTAACGTGCTGTGTATAAATTTATGTTAGATGATTAAATCATAATTGTACAAAAGAACAAATACAAGAAAGGGAAAGTTGTCTAAAAAGTCCTAAACCTATTGTACGATGGCCAATTTAATTCTAAACTTTTCAATTATGCCAATTTAATCCCAAACCTTTTTATGACCTGTCAATTAGTCCTAAAACTTTTAACACTTTGCGAATGTAGTACTAAATCTTTTGATAATTTATCAATTTAGTTCACCTGCGCAATTTAGGTCAGAAGTCACTGACGCGGTGATCTAATAAAGGTTGGAGACCAATAGCTAACATTCACAAGGACAATTTTTGTAATTTAAAAAAAAAATGGTTTTCTTTTCTTTTCTTTCTTTTTTTGGCAACTCTAGGCTGGCGAGGTCATTAGTCAACTCTCCTAGGCCACAAGCAAGGGTTGCCAATACCTTGCCTAGATTCAGGCGAGGGCCACAAACCTCGTTTGTTGTGAGCCTTGCTCATAAATGAGGGTCATGACTCTCACCTGGATCATGGCAAGGGCCCGATGCCTGGCCTGTGGCCAGCAAGGGTTGCCGGTCCAGAGTTGAAAAAAGGAAAAGAAAAGAAAAGAAAAGAAAAGAACAAAAAAAAATTAAAAAAATTAAAAAAAGATTGAAAATTATAAAATTATCTAATTCAAAGATCGACCATATCACGTATGATGTTTATTGCTAACTAGACCACCTCATCATTAATTTTCGATCAAAATTAGCTAGAGTTACTAAATTGGCAAATGTAAAAACGTTGAGGACTACGTTAATAAATCATTGAAAGATTTCGGACTAAATTAGTACAATTGAAAGATTTAGAACTCATTTGTCAAATTGTAAAAGGTTTCTAAGATTAAATTGGCACAATTGAAATATTTAAGATTGAATTAGTCATTGTACAATAAGTTAGGACTTTTTGGACACTAATCATAAAAGAACTCATTAGATTTTGCCAAGCATTGCCAGATGAGAAAATGCAATTGATTCATGGTATATATGTTTGATATTATGATGATTAATCTCTTATGAGTTTGTAGTTGGCCTCTTGATACATAGAATGTTTGTTTTACCTCTTTCTTTAATAATTTTGTTAGAACGTTTATGCAATTTAATTAAGAGCTAATCTATCCACTTGTAGATCAAGCAACAAATGTGTGCCATATTTATTTGCTGCATTGCCGGTGCATGCATATATAGCACAGATTTATTGCTGCTTTGACTAGCTTTGTAGGGCTAGAGTAGTTGACAGTGCATTTTTATTACCCCTGCAAAGAGACCTTTCTTCTGTAAGTACCGAAGATTTGCTCGATCTTTTAATAATTACATTAGTAACTATTAATAATTCCTAAAAAAACTACATTTTTATTTACCCATTCAACTCAACCGAAAATATAACATGGGTTATATAAAAATATTATGTCGAAAACAGCAAAAATAACACGTACCTAGAAAAAAAGATTGTCAAAGATTTGTTAAATGATATAAATTAATCAATTAAATTTCATAGAGAAATCTTTAATAGGCTTAGACGTGGTGATATGATTTCCTACCTTCATAAAAAGTTTACTTGGGGAATAATTGTCAATTATAAAATTAGATAAAGAATACGGCCATATAAAATACATTTACGACTATATGTCTTCAACAAGATTCTCGTGACTTTCTTACATGTAATGATCAAATTTAATATCGAAAGCTATGTTGAGTCAACAATAACAATCTAAACAATATTGGATTAATAGGCGGAATAAAATAATCTCTCTTGTTGTGCAAATCTAATAGGAAGCGATATAATAGAGTAATGTAAATACCAAGCACGGAAATATAAGGCAATTTTTTAATGAAGAGAACCTCCTCAATGTGAGGAAATCAAAACCACAAGATCGAAGTCCACCCAACTCTTCACTAAAAAAAACTATGTGAACAAAGTTCTTCTCTATCAAGAATATTATTCTTGGCAATACACATAAATTTTACAAGAGATCAAAGATAAATAGCATAAAAAATGTGGGTTTGTTCAACCCAAGAAAAACCTGATGTATGGAACTTCAATTCGAGAAGATTGTACCATGAATACGCTAACAAAATTTTAGCTTAATCGGACCATGTATCGACCTCTGATGCCAGCTTGATGTAAATCGGATACTACTCTCAACCTAGATTTTTTGCTCTTTTTCTCTTTTGTTGCTATATTTTTACTAATGTTCTTTGTAGCTATCACATAAAAGATAGTGAAAAACTATATTTCTCCATATTGATTATCATATGGGCTCAAACTTTTGGCTTTGCAATTCATTAGGCTTTCTCTACATGAGAGTGAACCCAATCAACAAGTCAAGTTGTAAATTAGTTTCAAATTAACCTGTATCATGTTTTCGTACTTCCATGTGTGTGTTTGTGTGTGTGCATATATATAGACACACAAAACAAGATCTATTATTATCTTTAGTGTCATCTTTGCAATCACACACAAATGTTCAGAACTATATAACAATATATTACGAATTTTTCACATCCAAGTATCATCAAGATGAGGACAGAAGATGGATTGGAATTGAATAGTCATCGGTTCCTGCGGCTGTAAGTCTGAAAGCGGATATGATGAAGAGTGTAATAAAAATTAGAAAATAAAGGGAGCTTTCTTTTCGTACTTTTATAAGTGGTTACTAGATTAGTACATTACTTCTGTGTAAGGCAATCTGCAAATAGGAATCATAAACAAAAGGAAATAATACCCAGTAACTCTAGTCTAGCATTAATGAACTAAAAATGAATACATTACTAAATCTAGCGTTCTTAACCAAAGACTATCTAATACATCAATTGTACAATATATTTAGTAATAATCATAAAATAAATGGCAACAGACATCTCATGTGTCGGATGCACTTGTTAAGATTTATATAAAGCCTTACTTGAAGTACATAGACATATCGGACCCCCCCAAAAAAAAAAAAAAAAAAAAAATAGACATAGTAGTTTATGTGTATCAACGGAAATTAGTCAAGCTAAATGTTAGCACCATAACATTCGAAAAGGAATTTAAAAAGTTTTCAATTGACATCATTTTTGAGAAATTATAGCAGTATAAAGAAAATGTTCCACACGGGACCAAATTTATTTTTGATTTGATGATTAGTGAGAAAGTGAGTAGTTACAATTTTCAAATCAAGAGCTGAGAAAGGGATACTGGCAAGTTTTATCTACATTGGCGTTCTAATTTTTCCCCCTTAAAAAAATGAATCTGTGATGAGTTAGTACTCCCAGGTTGATAATTAGCTAACTTATTTATTGGTATTCCACCGGAATTTTAGTATTTAATCCCAAATCTGTCTCTAACTAATGAATGATACCGGCCGTAAAAGTTCAATAGATATCCCGTTTGTCGTTTGGCTCTGATGTTGAACGTGTTAATCACAGATGGAACATCCCTTCGCAATCGATTTCATCCTAAACATAAAGCTGTTTGGTGGCGTGTTTTCTGCAACACGGAGGGAAAAAAAAGATGTCGCCCCTGATTCGGTCACATATAAAGGATTGATTGCTGAGATTAAAGGTTTCGGCTTTCTTATGAAGAGAATTTGGTACCAAACTGCTGATGAAGATCGCGAGTTGTTCATAGAGATCAAGGGAGATGAGCAAGTGGATGAAGTGGTGCAACTAGCATCTGAAAGACGATCAATCCATTTGATCGTCGAGGCAGGGGTTGACATTTCTTTGGAAGGAGCAATAATTTGGGCCGCACCAATGTTCGGCGAAATCGGCACCGAATTCGTTTTCATTTTCTCTTTCTGTGTTGCCTTTTTCCTGTTCCTCTCGCTTTTGACAGGAAAATTGGATTTTCCCAGGAAAAAGGGGCAATTGGCTGGAATGCGTCGGTTCAGTCTTTGTGAGGATTTTGTGGTGATTTTTGTTGTTGAGTTAATTCTTTTTCTTGTAAAAAATTTGGGATGAGTTTTGTTGTGATTGGATGAACCTGGACATGGTCACACGAACCATTTTTGTTTTTCGTTTTTGTAAGTTGGGAAAATCATTCACGGGAAAATTTTTTTGGAATGCTAAGTGAGTCTCATGAGCGCCTAATTTACAACATTGCGAAAGAGAGAGACTTTATGAGTTTGCTTTCTGGGAAAAAAAAAGTTTCGATTCCTTCATCATTGGTGAGATTATCACCAATGATGAAGGAAATGGCGGTAAGGAAGCTCCATACATGGAGGTTCTACAATGAGTGCTCTCAGGCCGGGATCATCAGGACAGAGGCACGATGTTGGCTGTTGTTTTTTGCTACAGTTAGATTTTCGGGTCGACAGATAAAATTAATTTCCGTGTCTTCATGGATGAGATGGATTATTGCCATGAAAAAATCCCACCAAGGCTGCTGTTGAGGAAGCACGATTCGTCGAGTTTTAACCAGCTTTCTATTGCTATAGGACTCGAGCTGCATACTTAGTGCTTGTCCCGGCGAATGCTGATTGGGTTTCCGTTGGTAACTTCTCAGCTCAGTTCAATAACAATTAGAGCATGCGGGTTCAGCCAATGGCGACGGGTGCATAAGTGTCCGGTGGTGTTCTACTGGTCTCCGGATGGGGTGCCTCCAAAAAGACCATCTAGTTTGCTACGATTGCTGAATGAGATACAGGTTGATTTTGTATGCTATGAATTGATTTTCAAGCGTAGAATGGACTTTAGAAAGAAAGCATCTCTCCACATGATTTGTCAATTAATAGTCTCATGGGGATGGTCTATGATTTTCTTCTTGATATCTATTTATCTGTTATAGCCAATTCCAAGTTCCAGATTTTGCTTCTAACTCTTGATTGTTTCTATGAGTGTCGAGCAATAGACTGAATCAAAATCCATAAGTAGAAGCAGGAAGTAATAAGGACAGGGTGGCGAAATGAGCGTTGTATGTAATGTCATGTAGTGCCTAATAGCGCTAGTACTTGAAAGAAGCATTTGGTGACATTACTTAGAACTGCTGTCTAACACTTAACGTAACAGTATTTGCTTGTCATTTGGGTTTTTGAAATCTAAGTTTGGCTCGACCATCAACGAATTCTTTGCCAGGGTCTTTACTTGTGCTTTGATTTGGAGTTTCATAAGAGGGAAAATGCTGACAAAATGGAGATGAGATGGATGATCTTCTGATATTGGTTATCTTGGAGGTGTGGCTTGACAAGTACTCAATCCAAGGAAACCAAGAATGGGTAGTGAAGCTCGATTCTTCAACTGAAGGTAGCTGACTTTGTATCTCGCTAGTTCTATTAACTATCATTGCATCAGTAGTCACGGGTGGTGTATGCAATACACGCTCACATACTATGAGCTTCATCTTTATGCAGTTGGATATCTTGACATAAATTTTTGTAGACACCCAATCAAGTGAAAGGCTGTCTTGTTCTTTTTCACGGTGCCTTCCAGCTACAAATTTCCATTGTTCTTCATAAGATCTTTCACATTTGATGCGAGAGAACTGTGTTAGGTTTGTCGAAGAAAAGCAGCTTTGTTTCAGTAGTGACTTACCTTAACATTTCGCTTTTGAGACATACTGCACTTAAAAGCAATTATGACTTACCTTATGGCACCTTCTCCATTGATGATTTTCTTTCAGAGCTAGGCAATGCTGAATGTTTTGAGGCCATGGGAAATGGGAGGCAAATAAGGGACAAAAGGATTGGGAACTATGGCAGTGTCGATGAAGGGACAACGATGAGTATGGAAAATAGGAAAAATGACAAGGATGAGATTGGAGAATCTGCTGACCAAAATGATGTTGTCTGGTTTTGTTCCCTAAGCAACATGACTATTAGCATGGGAGGGGCAGGGACTCTACTTCAGGAAAGGGCACAATGGTGAATTCAGGAAGGGGCATGACTAGAATGGGCACGAGTTTAAGATCAGGGACAAACAAAGGTTCAAACTTGGCCAAGGCTGAGCCTCAAACATTGAGGTCATTAGAAGAACAATAAGGCAAGCATGAACAAGCACAGAAGCAAGCGGTGGATCTAAGGTGATATAACATATTTAGTGGATGTGCATTGTTCTTCGTTCTTTGTATGTGCTCACCCCACAGGCAATGCAAGGTTGCAAACTCCACTTTTTCGGGGAGATTCGAGACCAATATGTCATAGTAGAACCCTATTTTCCTTTCTTCATTTCTCTTAAGGAGACCCAAATCCAACAAATAGTGACAGGACATGGATCATCTGTCTCCTTCCTTGGAAAAATCTTGTCTCCAAATCTGCTGTCTCCATTCTGTTATAGGTGTTTCCGGTTCTTCTTTTCTGACCTCTTCCCTAGTTTCATTTTCCATTCTGTTAAGTAGCAGGTTTAATCCATTCTTCTTTCTAGCCACTCGTCATTTTATGGTGATATTGCAGTGTTCTCTCCTAGTTTTAATCTAACCACAGGAGGATTGGATCTTTGGGGTTTTCCATATGCCATAATATAATTGTCTAAATAATTTTCTATGCATTTATACTTCCTTGTTTTACTCTATGTAGAATTTCAGATTTACTTTCTTTTTGTTGTTTCTACATATGATTCTTCTTGGTAAAACTTCCTTTCACATGGAGTGTATATTTCTGCAGGCTATTTTATTTGGTTTTCATTTTCCTTTTGAAAGAAAATCTTCTTTTAAGGTGTTGCCATCTATTTTAAAGGAAGTGCTAATAAGTTTACTTGGAAATCTGAAACCGTGAGGTAGGTTGTCCTCGGGTACCGTACATTTGCTGGGATGAATAGTCGTAGACGCTTTATCTGGCAATTTAGGATCATCCTATAAGTAGCAGATATTATAGACTCTACTACTCAATTTTATCGATCTACATTTGTTAAATCTAATTTCTGCTTTTCCTTCTTTATATTTACTATAAAAAATCATAAAAAATCATAAAATATATCTATTGTAACACAAATACTTTCATAAAAAAAATAAAAATATGCACTACAAACCCCAATCTTATATCCGCGTAACACATGGATTCGGTCACTATGACTTATGTGGACAACATAACGCAGACAGAGCTTGAGACACACCTGGGCTTCATTATTAGACATATATCTTGCCAGAAGATGGCCATGAAAGTTATCTTCTGATTTCGAAATTAAATATTAGCTCCCTTTATAAGATATCTCATTAAGTTGACATAGGAATTCCATTAAATTTGTGGAACACTGTAAATCATTGATTAATGAGTTGCCGTTCAATAGTCGGTGATTCTCAAAGCTTCATGAGTTAAAGTAAACTTCTTTAAAATTCTGTATGAGCCACTTCATAGAACCATAAGACTAGAATCTCAAATAATTCGCATGGTACACTCATAATAAAGGCAGAATTTGCTATCTGAGGACGTCAATCAAGACTTGGATTAAATTATCTGCAGAACCTCTGCATAGTCCCTGTTTGGAATTTAAATAATTAATCAAAAACACGTATCACCAATATGATGAAACAAAGCCTATGGTTTTTCTTCATAAGTCACGGCGTAAATCTCATCCTACTCTGTACAACACTTGACCTTCACAGCTCCTTTTTGGCTATTGCCGTCGTATCTTTGTACTTCAGTCAGCATGCTAGAGTGATTTGGAAGATCATTGGCATGGAAAAGTTGCATCGCTGTCTCCAGTCACTAGGTGATCAAAACCAGATGAATAAGATATGTGAAGACTATATATAAACCTGCTACCATGAAAGTTCCCATAGATAGGCCTAAACCCAGATAGACCTTGCCTCCAAACGTATATTTGTAACGTTGACAATATGTTAAGTCAGGTCTCCAAACTTATATTTGTAGCGTTGACAATAGTTGTTAAGTCATGTCTCCAAACTTATATTTGTACAATCCTCCCAAGGCTCTTCACTTCAAGTGGAAGTCCGAGTGTTGTAATTTTCCTGTCTGCTTTTTTTTTTTTTTTTTTTTTTTTTTTTTTTTTTTGGGGGGGGGGCTTCTTTGTGGGCTTGGATTCCAATCTTGGGCTTGCATGAGTGTTTCTTAAGCAAAAATAACATTTGATTTGGCCGAAACATAAATGTTAATTAAATATAGATGTTACGGATTTGTTTGTTTAAGCAAAGATAGGACATAAATGTTACATTAAACTTTTTATTTTTTATTTGATCAGCACTTCCTTCTAGGGAAGTTCCCTAGAAGACTTGTTTGTTTTGTCTCCGTGTGATGATGATTGCTTGCGGTAGCAGGAGCTGGATTGGGTCATGGATGGTGGTGCCTCATGTCTTCCACCCCACGCGTTGATTTCTTTGTGTCTTACAAGGCGTGAGATTACAGTTTTGTGAAGATGGGCAATTCTGATGTTGCGAAGATTGTTTATGTTGTCTAGAAACTAGCTTGGGCAACAAACTAATGCTCGAGCATGTGAGGCAAATTCCAGACATTCGGACGAACTTGATTTCTACCGGAAATTTAGATGATGACGGATTGAAAAGTCGGTTCAAGGATGGGAGTTAGAAGCTTGTCAAGGGGCGTCTCTCACTAACAAGGAGGAAGAAGCGTTGTAACTGTTTACCGCACACAAGCTAAGGCGTGCAAGGACCAAATCCATGCCGCGGGAGAAGAAGCAACACCTGATCTAATGGCATATGACACAATGTATACTAAAGTTGCTTTGAAAAAACAAATTCAGCAACTTATGCTTAGTTGAATCATATTTTGAAAATATATAAAAGGAGAGACAAATCAAGAACTTATGCTCCAATGTACTCGCACAAATAAATAGAAGTTTAAAAGGAAACACAATATTGGAACTAGCGAGAAAATGGAAGTATTGACGGAGTATTTAAGGAATAAAAATTAAGTTACTCAAAGCTATTCCATCTATCAAAACATGACTTCTTATGGCACTCAAAACCAAGTTAATACATCATGCATCGTGATGCACTAGGGATACAACCAGACAAGTCTGATCATCTAGTCCAACCAAACATCAAAAAGCATGTTATGATGAAAGTGATAACAAAAGGCACAAATTTCCATCGTAATAGGTATGCAACATAAGAATCCACTTTTTGCATTCAACGTTAGCTCATGGAACAACAATTGATCGAAAGTGAAACTCACAAGAAAATAGAAGTATTGGCGGCTTGGAGAAGAAGACGACGTCCCAAACCCTTCCACTTCTGTTTATTGACTTGGTTTCCTTGTTATTCAGATATCGGGCCACTAGAGAAAGGTCAAAACATAAGGCCTACAAAATTCAATAAAGCCCACAAGCAGAGCTCTCATTTTCACGCATGCTCTCTCTTTTGAAGCTTTCACTCGGACAAGTGTTCATGATTCTCTCGCATATGAGGCTCGATGTGGCTAATTCAATCTCCAATAATGACCTAAACTCACCCACCGGCCAAATGTCCCCAAGCCCAACGTGCAAGCGATTTTTACTGCTACCGGAACGTGAATTCTTTTGTCCAAAAAAATTATGAACAAAAAAATTGCAAGACCCACGATTAAGAAAAAACCCAATTTATTTTTTTCTTCTTTTCTTCCAGTCTTGTTACCTTAGGAGACAGCCCATAGCTACATACCCAAAAAAAAAAAAAAAAAAAAAGAATAAAAAAAAAAGGCCTCTGATGCCATAAGCACGACCTCCTTCACCGTCACTGTCGGATCTCTTTAGATACTTCTTGACTGGGGTCGAATTCATCGCCAGATCTCTCCAGGTAGTTGCCGGGGAAGAGGTCGCCAAAGTGAAACCGGATCTCCATTAGCCTCCTCAGCACCTTCGCGCACGAGATCCTCGCCAACCTTTCCCAGTCTTCGTATCTTCCTGTCTTCTTCCTTGCTTTACAATTGCTGCGTACCGACCCCACCACTCTCTCTTTATACGTAATTATACACTCTCACACTGAAACAGTGGTCTCCGCATCCTAACTGTGTAGTTGAATGCTCTTACGTCGGTACTTTCGGTAGTTTCATTCTGCATTTAATACTAACAAGTACCGTATTTTAATTTGAATGTGGCTTTAACCGATTTGGCTCAAGCATACCGTTTTATTGGCAGCGTCTTTGACCCGAACACGTCATGTGCAGAAACCGAAAAATATGGATCTTATGGACGTTGAAAAAGTATGTGCTCTTCTGCTCTTCCTACTTTTGAGAACTATTTCCTTGGTCACTTGCTCTACCAGGAGTTAAGGCTCTACTGTAATCCTTAGAACTAGTGTCCTAATTGATAATTGAACGGCTTCAGAGTTTTATATGAACTATAAGACCTTAAGATTTAGTGAGAAACAGCTAAACTGTGTGAATTGGAGGCTAAGCTTTTTCGGTTCAGAGGACCCAGGCGTGAGCATGGATACTAGGCCAGCTTGACAACAAATTGTCTAAATCGCAGTCTGATAGCTGGAGTAGGGCAGCAATCAGCGGCCACAGAATTAGACAGGAGACCCCAAGTCTTAACCTTATTCAATATTCCTTTCCTAATTTCTAGTTCACACTAGAAAAGTTGGTGCTACAAATGGTTAAAGGAAAGGCTAGCTATGATTCATGACTATTCTTTGCTTTTCCTTTTTCTTTTCTTGGTTCTTTTTTGTGATAAAGACCCGATGCTTTAGTGCGATCAAGTGGGGCAGGGTGCAAGTATCCATCATTTATCCCAATTTATTAGGTGCACGAAAATGACACTCTCCTCTGAAATTGAATCTAAATCTATTTATTATGGCAAAATGTGGCACCCGTGAATGATCCAAACCCAAAAGCAGTCGACAGTAGCTAATGGGAAAAGACTTGGAAAGGGTGGAGCATGTCTCACCCCCTTCATCTATATGCACTCACATAGCTGTAAGACATAATTGAACAATTCTAATCATGCACTGAAGAATAGAATTCAAGCATCGATTAGAATCACATATAGAAAACAAGATGTAAGATAGATCTGACCCCCAACCATTGTTCAAATCATCTCTCTAAGAAAAAGTTCGGAAATGCTAAGAAATCACACGAGGCGTGTCAATTTTGAATGCCTAAATAATTTTCAAAAGGTAGGAAAAAGTTAAGACCTCCTAGTCCTGGGTAGATAATTATCTAGATTGACTGATCTTTAATTTAACTTTACATCACATTTATCTTAAAATGTTGGAACTTGGCTAGATAAAGAAAACCACATAACTAGAATTCCCATTCCACTTAGCTCTGCTAGGACTTAATTCTCGATCTGTCTCTGCAACTAATGATTGCGCCATATAAGGTTTTTGGTGATTGCATAGAAAATATATGAAGGTGATCAGGGGATGGAGGATGTTCTTGCAAATAGAGATGTTGGTGGCGCGACTAGAGTTGCTTCAAGCTTAGGGAGGGGCACTGCCTTGAGTTCAGGAAATGGCGTGGCTTTCAGCTCAGGAAGCGGTAGAGGTTCGAGTTTGCGAAGCGGCTTTGACTTCAGGAAGCAATTCAGAAAATTCAAGACTCGGCATGCTTTAGAAAATTGTGAAATGGCGCGGCTTTCAGCTAGGTTCGAGTTCATGAAGCGACTTTGATTTCAGGAAGCAGTTCAGAAAATTCAAGACTCCAGCATGCTTTAGAAGATTGTGAACGTAATCATCCACACATAGAGGAGTCGTCAGAGGAGAGATTTCAGGACCAGCTACATCAGATTGAGAAGCTTGAAATTGGGGTTTCTTGTTATAGTTCTTCAGCTGAATGAATACTGACAATATATGAGCTTCCGCCATACTGTCACTATGCATTTTATGACTAGCTATTCTCTTTCTTGGTAAACATTGATCAAGTGGACGGGCAGAGGTGGTTTTTCAACTATTTTTCGTGTCACAAATTGTAATAGAAGCCAGTTTGTTCATTATAGTGTTCCTCTGATTCTTCCATAGACGTGAGCTAGTTGATGAACGTTGTTGCCTCATTGAATTTGGCTTGAAAATCGGAATTTGTCTGCTATTGTCTTCTTGCACTTCTGATTCTTCCCTAGAACTCATGAGCAGCTACTACCCAGTGTCGTGAACTATTCCTAAATGACACAGTGACAATCTGCCAGTCCAAATAAAGTTGCATGCACACTGAAAACTTAGTCCAGCACAATGGTTTTCGATACATTCTGAGTGATGAATAGGATAACTTAAGCCTTTCCAATCTCTTTCTAAACAGGCTATGCGTTAGGACTTCAGGGTAGTGATCGTTTGTTCAGACTTCAAGGATATCAACAACTCTTAGCTAGCAGCTCCTGCATCTTGTCCACAGAAAGCTCCATCTCTTAAGCTTGCCAAGCCTGGCAATTTTGTTCCCAAGGCACAAATTAAGGATCTCCAAACCGTAACTCATTTCTACGTAGACTACCATACCGTAGACAACCACAAACATCCCAGGAATATGCAACATTGACCCCAAAAAAGGAACAGTAACCTTATACAGCCTAACCGTTGAAATCCCCACTTGGTGCATGACCGTTATGTCGGAAGAATTTCCTCTCCCTCGCTAGGATCCCAAGGTTGTGGACTGTCTTTAACAGCGAAGTATCGCATCCCCCAGAAGAAGCAGAACCATGAATCTGATTCACACAAAGATTTTGAATCAGATTACCTTGTAGATTGAATTCCTTTGGTGAGATGGTGTGAAGATTACTATTGAGAAGACATAGGTGAGTGCTATGGACATAATGGTGACCCACATTATCACATAAGGACCTACACATAAATAGTTTTTTGCCTTGAAGGAAGGTCACTTACAACTGGCAAAATGATGCCGATGGATGAAATGATTGGACATACATTGTCAAGCAAAAACAAACATAATTGATTTGATAATAGCTAACGTGGTCGTTGGATATCCCACGATATAGCTAGTATTGATGTTGACAATTTGTGCAATTTATTAACATTATTTCAGAATTTTTTTCCATTTTTCTTTTGTGTTTTTTCTCTTTTTTTTTTTTAAATGAGGCCATTGGCATTGGGCAAGGGCGTTGCGGCCTTTGCCTAGGCCCTCACCGAGATCTAAATAAGGGCATTTGGGCGAAGCCCTTGCCTAGAGGCAAGGGTAGACTGGAAACCTCGCTCACCTAGACTAGAAGAAAAAAAGAAAGAAAAAGAATAGAAAAAAGAAAAGAAGGAAAATAAAATAAAATAAACAATTCAGGAAAAATTTCCAATATCAATGCTAGTCATTGTATGTGTCGGTTGTGCCATATAGGATACATAAGACGAGTGACACTGACTAGATTGTTATATCAATGACTTTTACGGGAGAATTAAATTGACAAATTGTTAAAAGGTTTGTGATTAAATTAGAACAATTGAAAATTTTATGAATAAATTAGCAAATAATTAAAAGGCGTTGGATTAAATTGGCACAATCAAAATGGTTAGGATTTTTGGACAATTATCTTGGGGAAAATTTGGCAAAGTTTGAGCGTTCCCTCCTTCTCTATGTTCTTTCTATATATTCTCTTGGGATTTCCATTAACAATCATTGGAATTCATGCGTGATCCCCTCCCTAATTGCACCAAATTTTCATGATTTCCTCTATTTGCATGAGTTAAGTTACTCTTCAGGTAATCATGTGTCCTGTAACTGCCCCTTCATTCACACTTCAACTATTCAACCTCTTCTGACTCAAACAGGGCGAGGCAGCCTTTCCCTTCCTCTAATAGAAACGGTCGGCAACACAACTTAGACCAATTTTTTCTACTTGGTTGATAATTGGAAGCTCTCCTCAATATCTGGGCCATATAAGTTCACCACCAACAGGAGCTAAAGAACAATATTGTGAAAATCTCTAAAAGAGAAGGTACTGAAAGTGAGAGTAATATAACAAGAATTGTCACTTTCATCTCTCACTTTGGTAGTATTTTATCTTATTGCATTCCATATCATATTTCCACCGAAGAAATTAATTTGTCATTTTGATGCCGTGCTTCACACAATTGTTAAAGCTACTTTGATCTTAAAGTGAGCCCACTAACAATGACCAAGATTAGTCTTGGTCGTATTCACTTTTTTGCACATTATTAGTTCATATTAAAGAGAACCATCATGTTCTTTTCTTTGCTTTATGCCAATTTGGTAACAAATTTTCTAATACTAATTAGTCCTAAACTTTTGCTGAAATTTCAATATAATCATTTCGATCAATTTTTGTAGGAAATTGTTGATGTAGCAATGTGCCATATGAAATAGCCAGTGATGACTAGATTATTGCGTCGGCAATTTTTAGCGAAAATTAACCGAAATAATAACATTGAAATTTCGCATAAAAATATAAGACTCATTTGACAAAATTGAAAATTTTAAAATTGAATTAATATTCATATAATAAATTTATGATTAATTGAACAATTTTCCCACCTTTATGGTCTTCCAAGAGTCTTTAAAAAGTTTCCGAACTTGCTAGAAAGTCTTGGACACCTTCATCGGTGTCTACTTGTGAATGCAGGATGTTAGGTGGGAAATAGATAATTATATATAACTTTAAAATGGGCCCGTCAAGCTTTTAACGATTTCTTAGCTTGGCCACGCCTCGCCATCCTTTTCTCTTTAGGATAGAGAGCAATCCGGAAGTAACATACTTCTTAACTATGGCCGAATCAAGTGGTGAGTACCAAGTGTTTCTGAATTTCAGAGGATCGGACACACGATATGGGTTCACCGATTTCCTCTATCACGGGTTAAAAGATGCCGGAGTCCATGTTTTTAGAGACAATGAAGAAATTCGAGGTGGGGAGGTAATCGGTGGAAAGCTTTTACAAGCTATCAGCAACTCAATACTTTACATACCCGTCTTCTCCCAAAATTATGCTTCAAGTAAATGGTGTCTTCGTGAGCTTGTGCACATAGTAGATAGCGTGTCTGAGTCAGGGGGTAGAAAAGTATTCTTCCCATTTTCTTTCATGTGAAACCTGAGAGTGTTAAACTTAAAACTCTTCCACATAGCAATGCTTTTTCACAACACGTGGAGAATTTTCCGGAGGAAGTCGAGGCATGGAGAAAGGCTCTTGCAGAAGTATGTAAAATGAAGGGATGGACCGTGGAAGAGAATCAAAGGTAATGCTCGTTTAAGATCCCTCCCTACCTGTTTCTTATTTTTTTTTTTCCCCTTTTTTATGAGATGCAACATTGCCTGGTGAAACGATTTTTTAAAAAAAAAAAAAAAAATTAACGGAAAATATCGAAAACAACCGCGAATTTCTGCTCTCGTTCAACTGTTCAATATCTGCTTTCAACATCTTCCCTAAAATTTTTCCCTATGATGTCAGTAGCTTCAATAACATGGACCTTCATATTCCTTTTAAACATCTTTTCCTCTTCACTGTCTCGTAAGGCTACGAAATATTCAACAGCACCCAGTTGCAATTCTTGTTTGAGATGATTGAAAAAATCACCTTCAGATTTTGCATTCATATATACAATTTGCATCTTCTGACCTTGTGATGAGAATAACAGTTTGGTCCAGTGTCAATTCTAATATGAACTTTTTATTTTATCTAAAAAAATATTATTAACTTTTAGTTGAATCCCAAATTTGACTCTGTTAGCTCTTCATCCAAGTCACCCTTAGTGGTCCAATGTGGCATTCCACATTAGCAAGCTGACATAAAAGGACTCCAAAACCGCACCGTAGCTATGGTCTCCAAATTGGGGAAAATATGAAGCAATTAGGGCTAAATTTCTTCTATTCGTATAGTCTTGAGAGAAAATGATCTTGCGTTTGGTCACTCGCTCTCCCACACAGATTCACTCTCGATCTGTCTTCCTAAATCGCATTCTCGCGCCAACATGGCAGAGGATGTTGGACGCAAATTGCGCAATTCCAAGATTTCCATAACCATAACAAGAACATGCATAATTGAGTAGAAAGATTAACGCACATGTTTTGGGATCCATCGTTAAGCGGAAGTGGAAAAGCGATATCCACGCATCAAGTCATTCTCCTCTATTACCCTCCGTATCACTGGCTCAATGAGACAGCCCCCTCACCCTTTAGCGCTAGATTAACGCTCCTTATGTGAGGATACATGTGAGAATTTAGGGTTAGAGGAGAGACTTGATCACTATTTATAAAGTTTCCAACTAGGCCCCCTCATTACGGGCCAGGCTTAACTCGGCCCATACTAGCCAGCCCCATATTAGACTAATTAAGAAACATTTTATCTCACCTTAGACCAATCCTGTTTTATGGTAACCGTAAAACGGTAAATTACAATATCAATTAATGTAGCCCACATCGGGAAAACTCTTATAGAGGATGATTAATGCTAGACTAAAGTGGATGTGTAATTTTATTTACTTGTTGCTTCTTTCTCTCTTTCAGGGGTATAAGTATTATCTTTTTAAGCTTCTGTGCAATTCTATTTACTTGCACATGCTAATCCAGGCACTAATGTCATTCACACCTATCACCAATAAAACTTGAATCCACTTTTCTGTAATTTCACAGCATTCCTGTTAACGTCATCGAAGTGCAAATGTGAGATACACATGCTACTTATTGGTAAATTTTTAACTGCAATTTTTTGTGTAACTGGCTTGATCCCAAATGCTTTTTGATGAAGTAGCAACTTGCTTCAAGTGACCGAGCGTGAGGCTGTGCAAGAGAGCGAGTGACTGAGCACAAGATCGTTCTCTGTCAAGGCCGTAGGTTAGACGAATCGAAGAAATCGAGCCCTAATGGCTTCGAATCTTTACCCCATTTGGAGACCATAGCTACGGCATCGTTTTGGAGAGTATTTCCATGTCAGCTTGCTGACGTGGATTATTGTTCATGTGGAAATGCAATGTCAGACCATTAATGGCAACTTTCAATGGAGGGTTAACGGAGTCAAATATGGAGCTCAAATAAAAGTTAGTGAAGTTTTTAGATAAAAAAATTCTGGTCGAAATTAAAACTGCACCAAAAGTTGGTTTCTTTTAGGCAATTGGGCCATAGAGACTAAGATTCAGTGAAGAAAAATCATGTCCAAATACTCAATGGAAGCGAGAGCATCCCGAGAACATTTTAGGAATGATAGAGTGGTCATCTCAAGGCCTCGAGCTTTGCAGAGCTCGCGGAGCCCAAACCGAGGGCGGGCAACCTCAATTGGGACCGGGCTGAAGGCGACGACCACTGCTAACCTCCAATCTAATGTTGGGGACAGCGCGGAGACCTTTGAGTGGTGTGGCCCCCCACACGGGAGAGAGAGACACACACAATGTGGGATATACTAAGAGATAGGCGCCGGTACAAGCACTGGACAAATAGACAGATTGGCCACCGCTGACGGTCAATGGGGGAGTGATGATGGTAATTTCGATAAGAAAATGGCAATTGGATTAATAATTTAGGGTGCTGGATGCAATTTTAAAAAAAAAAGTGAAAATTAGGGATTCAATTTGTATGTTGTAAAAATTGATTAATATGCTTATCATCATTCATCAACAAAACAGATACTTTAGCTGTCAATTGATAAATTTAAATCAACATATGGTGAATTAACACCTAGTGTGCATTATTATAGCATGTGGCCGCCCATTAGTTTCTCCAATGTAAACGAGCTGTGTTTGCACAATTTTTCGGAGTTGGCAAGCTCCTATGCTTTCTGGTTATGTAGTTAATGAGACGAAGGTGCAGCTTGAGAATCTTGGATTTATTAGCTAAAAGATGGAGTTATTGGAAAGAAAAAGGGCATCTCCATTCCTTTTTTATAATGACAAGGAAGTGAATCTTAAATAGGCAAATTCCGAAACTATGATTTATCCTGTTAATTTTATGGACTAGGTAAGGTGCAAGTCAAATTCTAGGTAAGTGGTCCAAACGTCAGAATGTTTTAGGATGATGGTATGGAGAATCAAATATGTGTTTTGCTCCTAACCTATACAAATATCTTTATTCCTTCACCACCAAGTTCACCCCCGGGGAGTTGGGTCTCTCACTTTTCAATTTTGAACAAATCTTAATGTGATACGGCTCTTCAAATTCCATTATACTTTACAGAAGCAGATCCATAGAATACTTACATGCAAAAGTTGATCTAATACAAATATTTTTAAGCTCTTTTCTTTTTGGGAATTATATATATATTTTTTTTTTGCCAGACTGAAATGCTCAATGACATTATAGCTATAAATGTCAATATTATGCTTATGCACGACGTAGTAGCCATTTTGGTAAATTTGGTAATCATGTAAACCGATACTATAGTTTGTGATTATATATATATAACTTTATTAAGTGAATTCTACTACATTAGCCTATACTGATCATACAGTGTATTAAAATATCGTTTGTGATGTGCTTCAATCTTTTCAAGTTAAAATTTTGACAATCCCCCTTGTGATGCGTGCGTATGAAATCGATCTGGTCGACTAATGACAGCGCTTTGGTTTTGTGGCAGCCAAGCAGAATTTGTCAAATTCGTTGTTGGAGAGATTTTGGAGAAGTTGGAGATAAAACAAAGATCAGAGGACGAATATATAGTTGGCCTTGTTGATCAAGAAAAAGACTTGGCAGAGTCATTAGATGTTAACCATCCTGATGCGCAGTATATTGGAATTTACGGGATGGGTGGTATTGGAAAAACAACTTTTGCCAAATACATCTATAATAAACTATCTTCCCACTTTGGAAAGTGTTGTAGCTTCCTTGAGAACGTACGGGAAAGCTTGTTGACCAAGGATGGCATAGTTCAGTTGCAGAAAAAATTACTATATGACATTATTGGTTCTAGATTTTTAGAGAAAGTCGACGACAAAGAAAAAGGAATGCAGAGGCTTGGAGAAACACTCTGCTATAATAAGGTCCTTGTGGTTCTGGATGATGTTGACAGTAAAGAGCTCATTAAGAACCTAACAGGAAATTATTCGTTACGTTTAGGATCTAGGATAATCATTACCACGAGAGACAAAACTATTTTCCAAGTTGACGAATTTGAAGGTAAACTTCGATCGTATGAGATGCCAAAGATGAAAAATAATCTTGCACTTGAGCTTTTTTGTTGGCATGCCTTTAGAACCTATTGTCCTCAAAATGATTATCGGGAGCTTTCAAGTAATATTGTCTCACTTATGGGAGGGCTTCCTTTGGCAATTAAAGTGGTTGGTTCACTTCTTAACAGAAAAAATAAAGCATTGTGGGAAGAGACATTGGCTAGATTAAGAAAGGTACCTGAGAAAAAGATTCAAGAGACATTGAGGATTAGCTATGATGGTCTAGAAAAATATCAGCAACAAATTTTTCTTGATATAGCGTGCTTCTTTTCCAATGAGAATAAGACCGATGCAATTTACATGTGGGCTGATTGTGAATTATATCCCCAAAGAGGAATTGATATCCTTACTAATAGGTGCTTAATAAAGATATTAGACAATGATAAGCTTTGGATGCATGATCAATTAATTCAACTGGGAATGCAACTTGTTCATCAAGAAAGTCCAGGTGACCCTGGAAAGCAAAGCAGGTTGTGGATTGCAAAAGAGGCTCTTGAAATTGTAAAGACCAAAGAGGTAAGTGAGAAACATCCCATTTTCAAATAGAAGTTGTATACCCTGGCATTAAGAATTCCTTTCTTGTTTAGGATCCTTTATTAGTGTTTTTTCCTGCCCATTCGATTTGTAAAACATAGTGGTTGGAGGTTAATGAACTTCTTCACATCATTGCAAAATTTCACTTGCAGAAGAAGGACAAGGTGGAAGCGCTTGAAATAGGTGGACCATATGATTCCATAGAGATTAGAAATGAGGAGTTGGAACGGTTACAAAACTTAAGATTCCTCAAGTTACGCAATGGAACTTTTGCTGGAGACTTTGCAAAGTGTCAGTCAAAGTTGAGATGGATTTCATGGCATTCTCCTTGCAAGGATTTCAAGGCGAAGAATCTATATTTGGCTCATCTTCTTGTTTTTAAACTAGACACTAGTGGCTTCATGGATAATTCAAAAGCATGGGAAATGATCAAGGTAAATAACATTTTTCAATTCTAGTCTAATATTCCCGATGTGTACTATATCATGGTTCTTCACTTGACATGCCATTCATTTTTACAGATGGCACAAAAGTTGAAAGTTCTATCTCTTACTTGGTGTTATCACATAACGAGAATTCCAGACTTGTCTAAATGCTTGGAACTAGAGAGGTTGACTCTTGCACATTGCTATAAGCTAAAGGAAATTGGAAACTTCATCGGAGGTCTACAGTTGTTGATAGAGTTAAAGATTGAAAACTGCGAATATCTTACAAATTTGCCTGAAGGAGTGTGGGAACTAGTGAAGCTTAAGCACTTCTCATTGCGGGGTTGTTCTGGGTTGAGAGAACTTCCAGAGTCACTTGGGAATTTAACCTCATTGATAGAGTTAGACTTATCACAAACGGGCATTGCCAAACTTCCAAACTCCATTAAAAAGTTAATATTATTACGCGTATTGTGTTTATCAAAAGATGGATTACCATCTCAAGAGCATCATGTTTGGCAGTTACCTAGTGGCATTAGCGTGTTGGAAAATCTTGAAGAGTTGGATCTCTCTGGGCATGATGAAATGGAAGGTGAAATTCCTACAATGGGAGAACTATCATCTTTAAGAATACTAAATTTAGAGGGCACCCGTATATTCAGAATTCCAAGGACAATACACATGCTTCATCACCTCCAAACACTAAACTTAAGAGGTTGTCATGTGATTCAAATGTTGCCAAAGCTTCCCGCAAGTTTGACCTGTCTACTTCTTGAGTCTAAATCACTACTCTCAGTTCTCAATCCATCGAACCTTACTAATTTGGTTGAACTGCTACTAAGTGATGGCTCTCGTATAACAGGCAAATCAAACCTAATCACAGGATGCATCTTATCGTGGATTGGGAGGTTATCTAGGTTGAAAATATTAGATTTAAATCTGCTAAATTTCCCTGTATCTTCAGAGTTAGCTTCTCTTTCTCATCTGGAAGAGCTTACTTTGTCTCATCTAGCCATAGAAACCCTCAAGGAGCTTCCCTCCTCTCTGCTGAGTTTGATCATTAAATTCTTTAGCATCAGGCGAGCAGAGTTATTTCCCTCCTGCTTGATATTGAGCAACTTGTCTACTTTAGAGTTTTGCTCTGGTGAAGTGGAAAATATTCCACTCGACGGACTTCCACAACTGGAGAACTTAATTGTTCATGATTGTAAACTACTTCAAGGATTATTTATTCCATGGAATCAAGGAAGCTACGGAAAGTGTGTGTGGCATGTTGTCCGGAGCTAGTTGTGATAGAAGTTGTGGGTGTTTTGGAATCATTAGAATCCTTGTCCGTTTTACGGTGCGAATCTTTGAGAAGAGTAGGTGGCCTAAACGAGCTAAAGTCTCTAAAATACTTGAAGGTCGGAAAGTGCATGTCATTAGAAAGTTTGATCAATGCATCTTGCACAAATATAGCAGATGATTGCCGCATTGATATACAAGAATGTGGAGACTTTATCAAAGATTTTGCTTGGAGCTACCAATTTGGAAACTCTTTGAAGCGTTATAAAGAGGTGATTTCTCTGGATACATCAAATAAGGTACAGCATCTTCTTCATCAATAGACAATAGACATGCATGAAGCGCGAGTTTGAAAATTGATTTGCTCTCATTCCAGTTTGATGCTATGAGTTGGTCAAACAACATAAACCGTAAAAAGCTAAAAATTATTCTGAAATTTACATGGATGAAATTCTATTTTTTAATCAAACAACGATAATCTATATTGAGATGATCTTTAAATAATTTTAAATACAATGTATTTTCTAATCAAATGAAAAAAAAAAAAATCTATTAGAGATGGTCTTAAATAATTTTAAATACATTAGTGTTCCTCAACATGTTTTTTTTTTTTTTAAATGGATGTTATTTTGTAGAAATCAATAAATACACGAGTAACAGTACAATAAATGGTAATTTTAAATTTCTTTCTATTTATATAATTTAGTGTTGGATATCTTGTAATATAATCTGTGTTTATTTTGATGTCATAATGTCTTGCAATAATTGCCTTCTTGAACTTTGGCACTGTTGCACACTTGTGAAAAGTTATAGATTACCTCCTCACAATCGCCCCACCCAAAAGTACTTTTATTCATGTTGCATCTATTAATTTTTTACTCTGCATACCCGTAAAATTTTAACCTAAAATGGGCAAACTCATTTTTCTTGACCGAATTTTTTTAACTAATTTTATAGACCATGCATCATTCTCCATTTTGTTAACTTCATAAACCATGTGGTAGATGTTCTTTCTTCAAGACGAGTTAGTCCATTTTCAGCTAACATCTAATGGCAAAACGAGCAGAAAAAAGTAATATTTGAAACAAAAGTGAAAGTTTGTAGAGTAATTTATAACTTTTCAAAATTTGCACGCTATGATATTTTCAAGGCACGGGGCCATAGTGCGAGGGAGCAATTACCCCTAATGTTTCATATGAGGCTGACCATCAAATATCTTTACCCTTTACTTTCATTAATAGAAGACCTAATATCATCTGTTAATGCAATATGTAAAATAAACATGAGTGGAATATGAATATGTACTCTCGTGCTAGCAAAGAATGGAATATAATTTAAAGGGAAAAGACCATAAAAAATCCCAAACTTTGCCCAAAATGACAAATTTACCCAAAGCTTTTTTTTTTTTTTTTTTTTTTTGTGACATGAAAAACTCTAAAATTTACAAACCGTGATACATTTACTCCACAAAGGGCATTTTCGTCTTATTTTTTTCTGTTTTCCTTTTTCTTTTTTTTTTTTTTTTTTTTTTTTTTTTTCTTCTCTCTTCCCTCCGCTAGCCATGGCGAAGTCGGTGGAGGGAAGCCGGAGTCAGGCGAGGGTTGCCCTCGCCGGCGTCGAGTGAGGGTTGCCCTCACTTGGGTTGGCTAGGGCGGCCCTTGCTGGCGTCGGGCGGCTCTCGCCTGACTCCGGTGAGGGGTGCCCTCACCGGGCCCTCACCGAACGCCAGCGAGGGCAGCCCTGGACTGACTCCGGTAGAGGGAAGAGAGAAGAAGAAGAAAAAAAGAAGAAAAAAAAAAATTAAAAAGTAAAAGACCAAAATGCCCTATAATTTAGGGTAAATGTGTCACACGGATAAAAGTTCATGATTTTTTATGTCACAAAATTTTTTTTGGGATAAATGTGTCACAGTTGGCAAAGTTTGAGATTTTTCATGTCACAAAAAAAAAATTGAGGTAAATTTGTTATTTTGAATAAAGTTTGGGATTTTTAGGATATTTTCCCTAATTTAAAAGCAAGTCTTAAATATTAGCTTTGCTTCCATTTTTAGGCCAAATATCATCTTTCTTTAGCCACACAATATCCTCCCTTCTAAAATTGCCATTTTTCTATCATACCGTAAAATCTCAGGTGGCTTATTTTTTTCCTTTACATTAGTCAGCAGTCACTCACTACAAGTACCCGTACAAAGGGGAAAAAAAGAACTCAGTAAGTTCCGCCACGCGTTGCTACATGGGAAAAAGAATGATGAACATGGGGCAGCTAATTTGGGGTATATATGTTTTTTTTTTTTGGGTCAAATTGTGGTATATATGTTTGCTATTAGGATGATCCATCATCTAGGAATTTGTTTTCGGCCTCTAGAGTAAAAAAAAAAAAAAAAAGAGAGAAAAGACCACAAAAAATCCCAAACTTTACCCAAAGTGACAAATTTATCCCAAACTTTTTTTTTTTTGTTATATGAAAAAACCCCAAACTTTATAAACTATAACACATTTACCCCATCAATGGTATTTTCATCTTATTCTTTCTGTTTTTCCTTCTCTCTTCCCTCCGCCAGCTCCGCCAGCTCCGCCATGGTCGACGGAGGGAATCCGACGTTCGGCGAGGGGTGCCCACGCTGGCGTCGGGCGACGGGTGCCCTCACCGGCATCAGGCGATGGGTGGCTGGGCGAGGGCAACCCTCGGCCTAACGTCAACAAGGGCCTGGTGAGGGTGCCCTCACTAGACTCGAGCGAGGGTGCCCTCGCCGGCTCGGGCAGCCCTAGCCAGCCTAGGCGTCACCCTCGCCTGATGTCGGCGAGGGCAGCCCTCGTTGGACATCGGCTTCCCTCCGCCATGGCCAGCGGAGGGAAGAGAGAAGAAGAAGAAGAAGAAAAAAAGAAAAAAAAAAATAAAAAAAAAAGACCAAAATGCCCTATAATTTTGGGTAAATGTGTCACATGGATAAAAGTTCAGGGTTTTTCGTGTCACGGAAAAAACTTTGGGGTAAATGTGTCACGGTTAGCAAAGTTCAAGGTTTCATGTCACAAAAAAAAAAGTTTAGGATAAATTTGTCACTTTGGGCAAAATTTAGGGTTTTTGGTGGTTTTTTTACCCAAAAAAATTAGATAGTTTGTTTTTGCCTCTCTCTCTCTCTCTAACAATTCTGTTAGAATGTGTATGCAAGAGCTAATTTATCCACTTGTAGATTAAGCAATAACTTTTTTACATAATCATTTGCTATTTTGCTGGTGCATGCATATATAGTAGGCTTGACTAGCTTTTTTTATTTTTGATCACTCGTGGGCTTGACTAGTTAACTATGCTCTTTTGTACTATAGCAGTTGCCACCAGGCAGGATTCGCGTGATTTACTAGTACATGATTATTTCAAAGTAAAACTAAAACACATATTGCTTCAAAGAATTGTCATATAATGTATCAGGATGCAACTTTTATACCAACGAAAATATTATTTCACTAAGAAGTGCAACTTATGACGGAAAGGGGCACTTATAAATTTTGAAGCATACTACTTTAGATTAAGAAAGAAAAGAACGACATACAGACTTTCATAAACTGATTTGAAACAATGTGTCTCATGGTTATGGATTTTTATTTTGAAAAGTTGATATTGAAACTCTTATTTAGTTCCAAAATGCAAAGTAACTGAATTTTTATTAGTGTTATAATGCAAAAAAGAAAAATAATAATAATAACGTTAAAAGATAGCAGCACATGAAATGTGATAAAATTATGCAAAAACAAAATATTAATGTAATTACAGTAAAAATAGATGAAAAATTAAAGTTCACTTAAAAAGTGTCATGAAATATAGAAAGAGAAACAGAACTGGATATAAAATTAAAACAGCAAGACTCAGACTTTTTTTTTTTTTTTTTTTGGTGGCTTTACTCGGTTTGGTATGGAATAATTAGCGCAAATGATGATAAATTCAAGAAATAGAATTAGTAAACCAATCTACTATTATTACCACTAGGTTGTAGTGGAACAAAACATGTACCTTTATTGGTATCTGTCTACCTTACCATACATAGATATAATATTGGGTTGCCCCCTTCAAGTGCCAAAAGTTAGCACAAAGAACACTTAAGTGCCAAAATTTACGAAAATGATACTTAAGTGTCATTTTTTTTTTTTATAAAAAATGGGATACTTGAGTGCCATATTCGGCGAGTCTTGTCGGAAATCTTACGTGGCATTTTTTTTTATTAATTTTCTCATTTACGTGGCTCGCCGGAATGCGAATAAACAAAACACACACAAAAACAACGTTGTTTTTGCATAATTTAAATTTTAATATAATAAAAAAATTAATTAAATTAAATTTATAATAATAATAATAATAATAATAATAATAATAATAATAATAATAATAATAATAATAATAATAATAATAATAATAATATTTATTAAAAAAAATGGAGGAGGAGGAGAAGGAAGAAGGCAAATGGCGGTTGAGGGCCGAGCCCCCCGTCGCCACCTCCCGCCATCGTCGGAAGGTGGGGGAGGGTCGGCCGGGGCCGCCGAGCCTTGGCCGAGGGTCGGCGGCCCGGTGGCCCTTGGGTGGGTCGGGCGAGGGTTGCAATAGCTAGCCCCCTCCCTCCTCCTCCTCCCCCCTTTTTTTAAATTAATTAATTAATTAATTAATTTTTAAAATTTTAAATTTAATGAATTATTATATTAAAATTCGAATTATACCAAAACAACGTCTTTTTGACACTTTGTTTACCCACATTAGCATACAAAACAAAATCTTTTTGCGCACGGTTTTGCCGGAAAATTGCCACTTCGGTGTTTTAGCTAGATTTTCTAGCGAGTAGCACTTAAGTGATCCATTTTGCTCCGATTTTACACTTAAGTGTCACTTTTGTAACTTTTGGCACTTAAGTGTTCTTTTGTGCCAACTTTTAGCACTCCAGGGATCCGAGTGTCTATAGGGTTGTTTCCAACGTAGAGGTGTTTCCAACAATTGTCAAATAAACCCTCTCTATGGAACAATAAAAAAACTTTTTCTCTATTACTTAATATATCTCTATCCACTAACCAATCAAATAACTTCGTGCAGCGACCCGAAAATTTTCATTGCCCTAAGTTCTGTAAATGCTTATTTTGATGGAACCAAGTGGAATATCCCTTGATTAAGGGAAAAACAATTTATTTGAGATTGGACTTGATTAAAATTATATTACATGTGTGACCAAAAAAATCTTTCCTAAATTCTACAATAGTTAATTTCGCTATCCAACATGAATTGATAGTTAAATTAAGAGAAATGATTAGATGATAGTCTTTAACCTACTATGAAAATAACAATTTGTTATGGATTACAAAAAAACAAATAACAAATAATTATAAATTATTGTGGAGTCAATTTCTTCAAGAATTTGTAGCTCACAATTAGCTGTTATTTTCATAATAGTTAAAAAATTGTTATGTTAGCAAAGTCTTTAAATTAATATAAAAGAATTACAATCCTTCCACTAGGCTATCAAGTGTGTGTCCATGTCATGCCATCCTAACCGTTGATCTCTTGGCCAATCAACGGAGCAGTTTAATTGAAAGTAAATTGGGTCAAGTTGAATAGAAAAGGACATATCCAGATTAAAGTATCAGTCCTCTGATGTCGACCAAGGGGAATATCAAGAATTTCTGGCGCAGCAACGCTTTTCCAATTTCTATTGACACTCTTGTTTGTTTGCTTGCTGCGTTTGTTTAATTCCTTTTGACGGTTTAGAATGAATGCACGTGTCCATGAATATGAACATGTCCTAACGTACAATCTGTGGGTGCAGCCTCCGGTCACGACGGTGGTTCTGAAGCTCAGTGGCCGTGGCCTCCACTGCGAGCAATGCATCCGGAAGATTCGCAAGATAATCACACAAAAGAAGGTCATCTATTTCGTTATTCATTTGTGGCATTATACCCAGTTTCTCTTTTCTTTTTCTCGTCGAAGGTCGTTATGTTGTGTGGGTGATCCTGATGGTACTTCTGTTAAAACTCTTGGAACTGCGACGCTGAGCAGGAGTCCTCAACGTGGCCATCAACAGGAACTGGGATACGGCCACGGTGAAGGGGGTGGTCATGGACGCCAAGGCACTGGCCGAGAACTTGAGGGACAAGATGAAGAGGGAGGTCAAAATCGTCCTGCCGAAAAAAGAGGAAGAGGGCGGAGAGGCCAAGGACAAAGAAGGCAGCGGCTGCCACAAGGCGGCAGAGATTATCGGCGGATGGGGGAAAGTGGAAGGCCAGAGGATGGAGTTTCAGGGGGCATGCGGCTATGGTCAGTGTGTGAATGGGGAGCGAACGCAACCCTATGAACCCGTTGAACCCGTTGAACCCGTCTTACCTACACCTTATGGCAGGTCCTATCCACCTACCCCGCCCCCGCATACATATTTCGGATATGCAGATTATTCCATGCCCTTGAATGAGAACCCAAATGCTTGCTCGGTCATGTGAGGTGAGCAAAAGAATGAGTGTAAATAAGAAGAGAGGATACGGTAAAGAATGAAACATTGATGAATTTAGGGGTCTGTTGGGAAGGGGAAGTCGCGCCGTATCTACTGTCTCCTTGGTCATTTATTACGAAATTGTTGCCACTTTCTTCTCGTTCTTTGTTTCGTTTGTTCCTTTTCTTTTTGCCCCTTTCTTGTCTTTGCTTGAGAAATTGCTTTGGTAGGCAAACTTCTCAAAGCCCTCTGTTAGTCCTGAATTTGGTTTTGAGTTCTTGAACCCCCTGATCCACACGACCGACCCTTCAATTCCCCCAATTCATTAGTTGTTATTTTCAAGAGATCCATCTTCATTCTCATCACCCTCTTCTTGATGTCTGAGATCCATGTCTCCAATTCCCTGTGAAATCCTTCTCTGTACGTACCCAATTTCCTCTTGATTCAAGCGCACCCGCCTTTTTTAATCCTTCTCAGTCGTCTTCCTTTACTGGCTCAACCATGTCTCGTCATTTAACCCTCAATTCCTGCTAATGTATGTAATAGCCACCCCATCTGAATAAATCTGAAGCCAAGTACCATCTGGGGTGTTGATCTAATTTCATATTCTCCCCCAAATTAATGGCTCTGAAAAGGAGAGAATTCTCTGCCCAAAGCACAAGAATTTCACAGAACTCCGTAGTTTGTTTCTGCATAAATGGCATCTCCTAGAGGCACATCTTCAGGGGTCATCCCTGGTTCAGAACACGGCCTCCGGGGAGGACTCACAGGTCGTGATGGACCAGAGGAATAGGAAGAGGATGATCCAGAACCACGAGTCCGGATGAGGAAGCAGGAGCACCTGGACAATCTGCCGGATCAGGTCGCCCGGCTGAACAAGGAGAAAACACCGGATGGGGGACCAACATCAACATCACCGCACAGGCACAGCATTACTTGAGCATTTAGGCTGAGAACTCTGTGCTGAGAGCCCAGGCGGGTGAGCTCAGCCACAGGTTGGAGTCACTGGATGAGATCATCGAATTCTTGAATGCGAGCAATGGAGCTTTGGATTTGGGGTTGCCCACGATGCCAAGAAGCTGACGAAAGGGAATCTCACCGCTCATTCGAGCAGGTGCTTGCCACGTCTCATTATCGGGTTGGTAGTGAAATTTGTCTTCTTTAATTTTAGATTTTAGATTTTATTTATTTAGAAAAAATGAATAATTTTAAAAATATTTTTTTAAAGATAATTTTTATATCACTTATAAAAATGAATGAATCAAGAATAGTTTCATCTTTCATGAAAAATATATTATTTAATTGTTTTTATCATTCATTTTCTCTTTTTTAGCATGAAATTATTATTTGAGAAAATTGGATGACCGGTGCGGACATGGGACAAAGCTATGAGCCATTGTACGGATGGACAATCAAAGATAAAGTTAGTATGCTCCGAAGAATCTCATAAAAGAGAGGTGAATTACATTCAAAATTAGCATTATTCATGAGTAAATTTTATCTACAGTAAATTTTCCCATTTTAATTCACTTTCGTCAATTTGTGTGCGGAGGTTTATACATGCTCATTCATTTGCCTCGGGCTAAACCAAACACCTAGTTACGGTCTAAGTAGGCCCTGCAGCTATTTAATCACAAACTGGACAATTGTACGTTTTATAAAGTCTCTACCTAAACCCCTAATATCAAGTGAATGACGTTATTCGTTTCATCACTGTAATTTCGTTTGTTCTCCATGCATTTGCTTTTTCAGCACCTTAAATTCTAGTATTCATCTTTCATTTACTTCAAATTTCGAGCCTGATCAAACACGATTCAACAAATGCCTGAATGCACATAATGTGTTGTAGTCCCTCACATGTGCTGCAAGTCGCATATTTTAGTATAGCCAAACCAACCCTGATTGTTCAAGTGCTTCAGGCGCGTCTCTCCTCCCAGTGCATTCACATGCTCGGAGCCTTTGCTTCCTTTGTTCTTGTTTTCCTGGTTAGATTTGCTAATCTCATTCCCGATCAATAGAAAATTCGAGTGAACTTTCGAACTGCACACGGTGGATTAGGACTGAAATGTCTATTACTGCGTTCAGTGTGGTATATTGCTTTAATGGGGAATGCTGGCGATTGATCGACTGACGGATATTATGGGGAATGCAATTAATGCTGCGGTTTATTCTGTTTTGGCTATTCCGTGCTCCCTTTGTGACACTTGTTAGGGATTTGATCAGAATAGGCCACGGGAGAGAGAGAGGAAGAGATTTAGAAGGAAATGGCAGGATGGAAGCTCCGTACATGGCAGCCTATACATTGAGGGCTCTCACACCAGGATCATCAAAGAATCAACTAAGGCTGCTGTTGAGGAAGGCCAGTTTATTGAGTTATTACCAGCTTTCCATTGCTATAAGACTCAAGCTCCATATTTAGTGCTTGTCCGGGCGAATGCTGATTGAGTTTCCACTTGTAACTTCTCAAATTGGCTCAACAACAATTAGAGCACGCAAGTCCAGCCAACGGCGAGGGATGCATATTTCTCCAGCGGTGTTCTACGGGTCTCCCGGTGCCTCCCAGAAGACCATCTAGTTTGCTGCGATTGCTGAATGAGACATGGGTTGATCACGCTGCACAACGTTCATAAAAGCTAAGGTCCTCGTATGTTTTATCGTATTCCCTGCACATGCCCTTTGCTTCCACTTCAGTGACTTTTCCTTTAAGATATCTGGCTTTGTATCTTCCTTGCTTTTCCATTAGAAACGTTACGATTCTCCTGGACAACCTGCATCTGAGGTGGAACGTTTTATGTCCTGCTTTTGCTTTCTTCTTCTTCTATTTTAATTGAAGTGCTCATACCTTCAGAATCCCACTTTAACACCTGCACCGCGTTTGCATTTTGATAGTCGAATAACCTGTTTCCTTTTTCTTTCAACCGCATGAAGAATATATGGACCACATTCCCAAGGCAAGGGGAAGCAATAAAGTTTGCTTAGGGTCATCCTCAGGTTCGTGTGTTCAGTAACCAAGACCATCGTAAGGGCCAGAAAAGATTTCTTGTACCTTCTTACCAGGAGTTCTCGAAGAGGTGGTCATCTTTTATTTGCTTTTTTAGGGTGCCTTTGCTAGGGATTAGTGTTTAATTGTGATATTCTCTTCAATTAGGTACAAAAATATGGATCCAAAGTTACGCCACCATTATGAAGTATTTTCAACTCTTACACTAGTGATATTTCGGTGAATTACTTCATTGGAAAGTCGCCTTTCCCAATTTTGGACAAATTCATGGTCTGTGACCTCCATTGGTACCGTATTGGGTGATTGCTATCGTTTTATTTTCAGATAAACAGAGTGATCAGTCATTTCAATTGCTTCATACATAGTTCATGGATTTCTACTTGAGACCGTGTAGAATATTAAAGTTGCTTACTCTTTTCCAAGGAAGACAGTTAAGTTATATCTAGCTTTTCTGAAGTGGCAGACCTGAAAGAATTTTAATGGGACTGATATGTCCTATCTGAAAGGAAGTTGTTGCTTGGCACTTTCTCCTTCCATACGTAATGGTGTCAAGAAAATGATCTGGTTTTGAAGGCCTATCGTTTCTTCTTCGTTACTCCCGTGATGCTGATGAATCTGTCACGGTCTCGGTAAAATTCAAAGCTGGTGTTGGTTCTCAGTGCATGGACTTATGGCTTATAGCATGCCGAGGAACGGGTTCTATGAGCGGATAAGACGAGGGCATAAAAGCAATCATGGTATATGCCATGTCTTTTTAATGAGAAATTTCTTGTGTTGAATCGTACTCTTTGAGCCTACCTTAGTAGACATGAGCTTATTTTTTTCTCTATTCTGACTGGCCTAGTTTTCTATGGCAAAGGTACAGAAAATTTCTGCCCAACATTTTATCCATTTGAAACGCTTTTTCTTTTGTGTGTGGAATTGAAGGTAAATTGAGCTTAGTAATAGCCCAGGTTAGTGCTCTCCGCTGCGTCTGATCCTGGACGATATCGTGCCTGATTTATCAGCATTCTTTGATTCTGGCAAATCCTCCTGGCGTAACTAATAATGTGGTTGACAATGATGAAAACACGACAAATTGCTCATAATATGTATGGATGGTTTTCTATAGCATTCGCGACTCCTATCTCTTTCCGTCTCCACTGCATAATTTCTTATCAACTGCTCTTCCTCTTTGGTTCATCTTCTTCCTCCATCTGTGCGTTTCCCCTCTCTCGAGCTTTTTGGGCCAGTAGAAATTCGAAGCTCTCGAGTGCTGGCATAGCCCCAGCACAGAGAGAGAGAGAGAGAGAGAGAGAGAGAGAGAGAGTTAGTGCAATATTAAATTCCACAACCATTGATTTTACTATTTAATAGAAATTGACAACCGATTTAATATGAAAGAACAACAATCCGTGTACTTGGCTGTCATCCGTCAATTTTGGTTTAGTGTACGTCCATCTCCTGCCATCTTAACCATTGGGGATTGGGCGCTACAGCAGTGTCCATGGAAGGAAAATGACGAGTATGGAAAATAGGAAGAAGGACAGGGATGAAATTGGGGAATTTGCCAACCAAAAAGCTGTCATCTAGTCGAGTTGCCAGAGGTGCTGAGGAGTGGAACATGATGATGTTGGGGTTTCATGAATCATGTACAAGATAAATTAAAGAATTAAACGCAGCGGAAACAAAGATATATATTACACATGATTCTCCTAAGGCGTTGTTCGTGCGTTTTAGTCAAAAATCTGAACATAAAAGGAAGTTAAACGAAATACCTCTCGAAGCGCTTTGAAACAAGTCGATTGAGATGTTCTACGGTTCGAGTCCCACAAGTGTCGGACCTCTAGTTCGACACACACCAACAACGAACGTCGAACAGAAGAGAGAGCTTTCGGATATTCACCACTTCGATCGTGCTAGCAATCATGTGGAAATAATCCGTCGTATTCTTGATGTATAATAGTCACGGCCCGAATGAGATAATGCTCTTCTTTCTTGCGTCTCAAAGACTCAAGAACACGCACACACTTTACTCTCTATTTTCAGCAAAGCATCTTCTCATTCTCAAAAACAAAACGCACGCCCACTCTCTCTCTATTTTAGCAGCCACGTTTTTCTGTTCTCTTCTTTCTATTTAAAATAAAACCGATCAGCAACGGTTACTGATCGATGGACGATCAGCAACCGTTGCTGATCGTCCGCCAAGCACGAACGATCGTGCATGAGCGGTTGCTCATGCACGATGGTCGTGCATGAGCAACCGCTCATGCACGATCTTGGCATGATGGTCAGCGGTTGCTGACCATCCATGCTTGTGCATAATGGTCAGCAACCGCTGACCATTATGCTTCGTGCACGTGCACGAATTCGTGCACATGCATGAAGCTTTAATTTATTTTTTTTAATTAGTTAATTAATTAATTAATTAATTAATTTTAGGGCATACATCTAACAATCTCCCACTTGCACTAAAGCCAACTTGTTTGGTATCTCAAACCCATTTGGTCAATTCATTGCCATTAATTAAATAATAATAATGAAAGTACACAATTGGGGTATGTTAACATATATCCACTTTGGGCATGCGTGTGCATCATATGCAAGTAGGCTCGTGACTATAATACAAATTAAATTAAATCTCATTTAATTTAATTTCAAATCTACTCAATTCGATTGCAGCAATTGCAAACACATTTGCAATAATATTTCTCTCTTGTTCCACGTCATCCTAATTGTTTATGGTGTGTGACATTCCTAGGTTCATCACTAAAATGGTAGTAAGACTTGTACTAACACATTAGTACTTCCAAAAGAATTAATTGTCCTGATTAATCTTTTAGGTCCTACAAGCCACGATTGACATCTAGCAATATGTCATGGCTACCCGATAGTGTGAATACTTTAAGAACATAACGAACCCGTCGCTTTGGCTACAAAGTGTAATTCAATCCCTCTGTCTTACTATGTCCCGATCAAACAAAGACCATGGAATATTTGTCAAGTCATTAATTCGATCATATGCATAAATCTAATTGACATGCATTTTATTTGAGACATAAACAATTTATTCTCGATTACAACCCCGGCCAAGGATTTCAATGCATTGTCACAATTAGATTGCATAGGACATCATTATCATACCTTGCATATAACAAGGAGACAGATTCCATATTGCGCACACGTGTAACTTCATATATGAACAAACTATGACCATCGGTATAAAGACGGATCAATGACCCGGCATTATGTGCACCCATGAACCATAGTTGTTCAATACACAAGTTAACACTGTGCCTCAGGTCTAAGGATTATTTGCACAAGACCAAAGCATGAACAATTAGACATTGACCACGCTAAAAGCTTCCATGTCGCTAATCGTTCCATATGCGTCACGTTCGTGAATTTGTCTAATACAAACACCTGTGTTCTAACTCAGGAATCATAATACCCAATGACATGCGACTCATCATTCCCTTAAGTATCCAATACTTAATGGCGAAGTTAAGAACACACCGGTCTCAACAGGATTATTAATATCCACTCAATAATCCATCGACCGGGAGCGATTTAAAGATTCAGTCTAACTATGAACCCGTCATATATATTCTTGACGACGTCTCAAAAATAGGTCTAGTTGCAACTGATCTTATGGAATCATTCATCAATATAAAATAATTGGACAAATGAATGAATACGTCATTTCCATTAATCAAATAATAATAATTAAAGTACAACTGAAATCCCTAATATGTAACTATTACATAACAGCTTTAGGGCATACATCTAACAATCTCTCACTTGCACTAAAGCCAACTTGTCTGGTACCTCAAACCCATTTTGTCAATATGTCTTTCAAAAGAAGATTGAGGTAAGGCCTTAGTGAAGGGATCTGCCACGTTTTCTGCTGAGGCAATTTTCTGCAAGGCGATATCACCTCTCCCAACAATTTCTCTGATGAGATGGAAGCGTCTCTCAATGTGCTTGGACTTCGGTGAGACCTTGGTTCCTTAGCTTGAGCTATTGCTCCATTGTTGTCACAAAACAATGTGATCGGTTGCTCAATTGAAGGAACTACTCCAAGTTCGAAAATAAACTTCTTCATCCAAGCGGCTTCCTTTGCTGCTTCGTAAGGCAGCTACATACTTTGCCTCGGTGGTGGAATCAGCGGTTATGCTTTGTTTGGAACTTTTCCAACTAACTGCACCACCATTGAATGTAAAGACAAAACCAGATGTAGACTTATAATCATTGGGATCCGATTGAAAATCGGAATCAGTATAAGCTACAACTTTAAATTCTCCTTCTCCATATATCAAGAATAGATCCTTAGTCCTTCGCAAGTACTTAAGAATATTCTTGATTGCTATCCAGTGCTCTTCTCCTGGATCAGACTGATATCTGCTAGTAATACTTATAGCATGGGCAATATCAGGTCTAGTACATAGCATAGCATACATTATGCTTCCAATAGCGGATGCATATGGTATCTTTGCCATCCGCTCTCTTTCTTCAGGAGTGTTAGGACACATCTCCTTAGAAAGATGGATCCCTTGCCTAAAAGGCAATAATCCTCTCTTGGAACATTGCATGTTAAACCGTGTTAACACTTTATCTATGTACGTAGACCGTGAGAGGCCAATCAATCGTCTTGATCTATCTCTATAGATCTTGATACCTAAAATGTAGGTTGCCTCTCCTAAATCTTTCATGGAGAATTTCTGTGACAAGAATAGTTTTATCGATGATATCATTGGTACATCATTTCCAATCAAAAGTATATCATCGACATACAAAACTAGAAATGCAATTGCACTCCCACTGATCTTCTTGTATACACAAGGTTCATCCGGATTTTTGAAGAAGCCAAACGATTTGACTACCTCATCAAAACAGATGTTCCAACTTCTGGAGGCTTGTTTGAGTCCATAAATGGATCTCTTAAGCTTACACACCTTCCGTTTTTCACTATTGGATTCAAAACCCTGTGGCTGTTCCATATAGATGTCCTCTTCGAGAAAACCATTTAGAAAAGCCGTTTTGACATCCATCCGGAATATCTCATAATCAAGGTGTGCAGCTATAGCCAACATAATCCGAATGGATTTTAGCATGGCCACAGTGAGAAAGTTTCGTCATAATCAATTCATTCTTTTGACGATATCCTTTCGCCACCAGCCGTGCTTTGTAAATTCCAATTTGACCTTCAACATTCATCTTCCTCTTGAAGATCCATTTACAGCCAATTGGTATAATACCATCAGCGAGGTCACCAAGGTCCATACCTCATTGGAATACATTGAATCCATTTCGGATTTCATGGCTTCTAGCCATTTACCGAATCGATGTCCAACATCGCCTCCTCATAGGTTTTAGGATCACCGGGTTGATCACTATCATTCACAATGAATAATGGTTCAATATGATCAACCAAGTGTCTATAACGAGCAGGTGGGCGAGACGTTCTCGCACTTCTCCTAAGAGGTTGTGTATCAGAAGCTCCCACTGAATCAGAGGTTGGTATCTGAACTTGGTTATTTGGTACTTCATTATTTTCTTCTTGTAAGACTATTTTCCGCCCAACACCACTTTCTTGGACAAACTGATTCTCCAGAAAAGAAGCGTGCTTGCATACCAAAATTCTTTGGTTTGAATGAAAATAGAAATAATATCCAAGAGTTTCCTTTGGATATCCAATGAAGCGACCTTGTTCGAGATCTTGCCTCCAATTTTTCCATTTTCAGCTTTTTCACAAAAGCTGGACAACCCCAAATCTTAATATGATTAAGACTAGGTTTCCTACTATGCCATATCTCATAGGGCGTAGTTGGAACAGATTTGGATGGCATTCTATTCAGGTATATATACAGCTGTCTCAAGGGCATATCCCCAAAGGGATATTGGCAAATCGGTGTAACTCATCATAGATCGTACCATATCTAATAAAGTACGATTTCTTCGTTCGATACACCATTATGTTCGGAGTTCCGGGAGGTGTCCATTGTGATAAAATGCCATTCTCTTTAAGAAAGTCCAGAATTCAAGTACTAAGGTATTCACCTCCTCGATCCGATCGAAGAGCCTTAATACATTTTCCCGTTTGTTTCTCAACTTCAGCCTTGAATTCCTTGAACCTTTCAAAGGATTCAGATTTATACTTCATAAGGTATAAATAACCATACCGTGACTGATCATCGGTGAAGGTAATGAAGTAATTATAACCACCTCTAGCAGTTTCGTTAATTGGTCCACATACATCCGTATGTATTAATCCTAATATGTCGGCGGCTCGCGCACTTTGTCCCACAAAAAGGCGCTTTGGTCATTTTTCCTAGAAGACATGCCTCACAAGTCGAGTATGACTCAAAATTTGAAGGATCAATGTATCCATAATTACTCAACTTGTTAATTCTGTCTTCTCCAATATGACCTAATCGGAGATGCCAAACATACTTTTTATTTGGACCGTCTCTAAGGCGTTTATTAGTTATGGCATTTATATCAATTCTATTTTGCTTATTGACATTGGTAATCGCATTACCGAGCATTGTAATGGTATAAAGATTGTTGGTTAATAAGCTAGAACCAACACATATTCTATTATGATAAATAGAACATACATCATCTGCAAAAGAAAATTCATAATTCTCTTTACCCACGAGGTATAGAGATGATATTCCTTACAGCATTCTTATAATGCAAACAGTTCTTTAAAACCATTATATGTCCAGAAGGCAAACATAAATGAAAAGTCCCTATAGCTAATGCAGCAACTCTTGCTCCATTGGCAAACGTCGGACAATCTCATTTCGCCCTAGCATCCTCGCTTATTTCCAGATTCTCGCAAAGACATACAAATATGTGAAGTTGCAGCAGAATCTATAACCCATGAGCTGGATTCAGCACTAACCATAAGATTAGTTTCAATAAGCATAGACACCATACCTTCATAAGGTTGGTTCTTGGGCTTGACCTTCAAGCTCGCGAGGTACCTCCTACAGTTCCTCCTCCAAAGGCTGCCCTTTGACACCACAATAATGACATTTCCCTTTATCAATCTTGGGTTTTGGTTGCACAACAGGTTTGGCAGGCCTCTTCCATTTATTCTTCTTTAAAACAGTCTTACCTTTGAAGAAGAAGCCTTAGCCATAACCACTACATTTGGCCTCGTGTTATGCATTTCCTTCTCATAAACTACCAGCATGCTATGTAACTCAGCAAGAGTTTTCTCCATTTTATGCATGTGGAAGTTTTGGACAAAACCGAGAAGGAATCGGGTAAAGATTGGAGGATCAAATCCACAACTAACTCATTGTCCATAACGAGATTCAGCCTAGCCAATTCTTCAATGTGCCGATCATTTTCAAAGCATGATCATTAACAGATGATCCTTCAGCCATCCTCATACGGTACAATGCCTTAGATATCTCATATCTAGAGGTTCGACCATTCTCATCAAAGTATTCCTTTAAATGCAAAATGATCGACTTAGCATCTTCCATTGATTCATACTTCTTTTGTAATTCATTATTCATAGAAGCAAGCATGTATGACCTAACTTTTAAGTCATCATCACGCCACTTATCATAAGTGACACGCTCCTCTTGGGTCCCACCCTCGGAAGAAAGGATGTTGGCATCTTTTCATCAAGCACATACCCAATTTTTTCTGAATTGAGAACAATTCTCAAATTCCTCACCCAATCGTGAAATTGGGTCCAGTCAAACAATTCTTGTCAAGTATAGAAGCGAGTGGGTTTGCGGTCACCATTTTTCAGAGTAATAATATATCTCGTTGCAGAAAATAAATTGTTAGCCGTTGTATTTTTCATAATAACTATTTCATTTTGGTCTTTAAATGAAATAGATCCTCCCACTAAATTTATATTCGAATCCCATACTCCTTAAGATGGGAAGCGGTAATCTTTATTGGGTAAAGATTACTAGTGGGGATTGGAGTCCCACTAGCCCAAAGTTCACCTCACCTAACAGTTATTGGTGTCCTATGAACTTAGTGAGTGAACCAGCTTGTTCAACGCATCATATGCGAGTCCCAATCATAACTTTGGCCTCTAGACCATGAAAGCCTCACCTAACAGTTATTGGCATCATGATCATAGTTAAGTCTAGCCCATCGTCTCATGCGAGTATTGAAAACACAAATGATTCCCTCACCTGACAGTTATTAGAAATCATTTGGCTCCAACCCCACAGCATCATATGCATAATGGAGTGGTCCAATATTATAAATGGTAATTAACCCCTATGTATCCATAACCGGTTAGTTAACCACTATAATATTGGATCAAACCACGACGATGGAAGGCCACGAGTCCGAAACCCGTTTCGACTTAATATTATTAATAAGGAGATTTTGGTCGTTATTAATGGTCTCACTTTGCACATTAACTGGTTTAACATGCATGATACCATAAACACAATAAATAAATAGATATCACATAAACATCTATCCTATGTGGTGATCATGGAATTATGGTTCAATGGGTCTCGAGCCAAAGAGACCCATTTAGCCATTTTAATGTTTTAATAATATGGACCTGCTCTTCACTTTTTCTTCAATCTTTGAACTCTTCAAAGACCGGGCCCGAGAGCTCACCGGTTTAATGGCTCCTCCAATGGCTCCTCCTCTCTTGTAGTATTTACATCAATAATTGAAATACTAACTATACTAAAATTACATTTCGTAAAAAATAAATATAAAAAGAAGGACGCAGCCTCCATTTAATAATTACATCCCCAAAAAGAATACCTGTAATCATCATACATTCATCCATACAACAATCACAACAATTAGGGATTTTTCCATGATCACCACCCTTCCTTACGAGCCATAAATTCAAAATTTAAAGCTCTGGAAGGCATGCATAAAATTCTGCATATCATTTGTAGAATATAAACACAAAGTATAACAAGTTACAGATTTTTGATTCAAAATTGATTTAGTTCTAATTTTTGCTTAGTTGATTAAATTTATCACATAAATTAATCAACTTCTATAGGCCACATTAGAGCAAGAGAATCAATTCTCTTAACAAAAATAAATTGGCCATTAGATTGCAAAAACATATTTGAACTATATATCAATTAAACGCACGAAAAACGCCTAAGGTTGGCTCCGATACCACTGTTGGGGTTTCATGAATCATGTACAAGATAAATTAAAGAATTAAACGCAGCGGAAACAAAGATATATATTACACATGATTCTCCTAAGGCGTTGTTCGTGCGTTTTAGTCAAAAATCTGAACATAAAAGGAAGTTAAACGAAATACCTCTCGAAGCGCGCTTTGAAACAAGTCGCTTGAGATGTTCTACGCCCGAGTCCCACAAGTGTCGGACCTCTAGTTCGGACACACCAACAACGAACGTCGAACGAAGAGAGAGCTTTCGGATATTCACCACTTCGATCGTGCTAGCAATCATGTGGAAATAATCCGTCGTATTCTTGATGTATAATAGTCACGGCCCGAATGAGATAATGCTCTTCTTTCTTGCGTCTCAAAGACTCAAGAACACGCACACACTTTACTCTCTATTTTCAGCAAAGCATCTTCTCATTCTCAAAAACAAAACGCACGCCCACTCTCTCTCTATTTTAGCAGCCACGTTTTTCTGTTCTCTTCTTTCTATTTAAAATAAAACCGATCAGCAACGGTTACCGATCGATGGACGATCAGCAACCGTTGTTGATCGTCCGCCAAGCACGAACGATCGTGCATGAGCGGTTGCTCATGCACGATGGTCGTGCATGAGCAACCGCTCATGCACGATCTTGGCATGATGGTCGGCGGTTGCTGACCATCCATGCTTGTGCATAATGGTCAGCAACCGCTGACCATTATGCTGTGCATGTGCACGAATTCGTGCACATGCATGAAGCTTTAATTTATTTATTTTTTAATTAGTTAATTAATTAATTAATTAATTAATTTTAGGGCATACATCTAACAGATGAGAGATCCTGCAAAGCTACAAGTGAAGTTGAGGATCAAAATGACCTTTCTTCTGCAAGTACCGAAGATTTGCATCGTCTTAATTGTGCAGTCCTTAAAGCTTTATGTGGAATTGCAACGTGGTCCAGGTGAAGCGGGATAGAACTCTGACGATTACTTGCAAGAACAAGCAGAGGAAGCAAGACAGGTGCTTGAAATCCTAAAAGGGATCCTGCAGGAAGAGGCAGAGCAGGGGGTCCAACTTCAAGTTCAAGAAACAGCAAAGCTTCAAGGTCGGTTTAGGGATGCAGCTTCAACTTCAGGAAAGGCCAGCCATCAAATTCAGGAAGGGGCATTACTTCGAGTCCACGAAGCAGCACAACTTTGAGTTTGGGAAGGCGGGTAGAGGTTCGACTTTAGGAAAGATGAACAACTAAAATGGGCGCAAGTTTAAGATCGGGACGGACAAAAGTTCAAGCTCAGCCAAGGTTCGGAGCCTCAACCATCAAGGTCATGATAAGAACAATAACGCAAACTCGAACAAGCACTGAAGCAAGCAGAAGATCTAAGCTACGTTCTTCAGCGTCCGACTAACCTTCATTGTTTATGGGTGCCCATGCCACAGGCAATGCAAAGTTACATACTCTGCTTTTCAGAGGAGTCTCGAGACCAATTTGTCAAGGTAAAATTCTATTTTCCTATATATATATTTTCTCAAGAAGACTCGAAAATAACAAGTGGTTATCAGGGACCCGGATCAGTTGCCTCCTTCCATGGGCCAATCTACCTGTCTTCACGAAAAGGGAAGCTGACACGTGTCTTCAGAGTTTTCCATGGCGTGTTTTCATTCTGAAATAAAAGTGGTGAGCCTAACGTTGTGGACAAATTTGTGCATGAATTCTTTTACTAACTGTTCGTTCTAATTTCATTATTTCTTCCATTACTTTATTTTCTTTTTCAATGAAAACGCATGGACTGGTGACTTTAAAAACAGAGAACCGTCACCTTCTCTCGAATTTCATTTCTTGTCACCTCCAATCAAATTTAGTTTCTTGTTTCAGCATATGAATGTTAAGAACATAATTACTTCGATTTACGATCCAACATGCACTAAAATTAAGGTTTATTAAATGGAGCACCAAACCCAATATAAAAAACTAACGAAAAAGAAGTTATATTAAATAATATCATTACCAAAACAATAAGTGCACTGAAACTTAGTAAAAGGGCAAGCACTATAAGAGTAAATCTCATCGCACCCTACTTCATCAACATGCTTATTGTAAAAATCGTAGGCATCTTGCTCACTCTTAAAAACCACGGCAACCGCATTTCACATGACCTAAATTTAAAAGGATCAGGTCAGTCCAATCGAATCACATTTCCAGTATATATCAATGAAAAATAAGAGACAAATCAAGAACTTCTGCTCATACATCATACTCATACAAATGGAATGGAAATCTACTTCTGTTCATTGACTTACTTCCATGGTTAGCAAGATTTTGGGCCACTAGAGAAAGGTTAAAACACAGCGCCTAAAAATTTCATTAAAGCATGAGCATAACACGTGTCGACATGAACGCTTGAAATCTCTTTACTACTCCGAGATGAACTTTAGCTGTCGCGAGATGTAGGGTTGATAATTTCTAAGAATTTGACTCTCCTACAACCTCGGATTCTCGTTCCAGAATCTCGTCCACGAATTTCACGTGTCCAAACAATGCTGTTGTATGTAATGGAGTCTCACTATAAAACCACACCATAATTGCTATCAAGAATTAGTGGATCGTCTTTGAGCAAATCGAGCAAAGAAGTCGCATTTCCTCCGACTGCCGCTCCATAAAGCCCCCTCTCCATTTACACTCCGAAACGAATCCGAGCTTTCACAATTCCGTTTTGCTTTTAGCATTTGGCTGACGGCTGCGAAAGTCAACCCCTTGTGAATCGAACATCAACAAACCATCTTTTCGTTGACATTTCAAATATCTTTTTAAAAAAATTTGTTGACCAAGTCATCAGCCCAAAAAAACAGTAGGACCTGATTTATTCATAGGCGAGCACAAATGAATGTGGTTTTGATTGTTGTACATCATGCGTTCCGGTATGCTATTACCGTAGAAAACATATACTTTCAAAAGTAATGTATATACTGATTTGTACATTTGCTTGTCTCTTGGTATGGGATGTATAAGCTTCTATGATGCATGGAACTCGTCTTTTAGTTAAATGCGGGGCTGCATTATCATTAACAATACCAAGTGTGTTTAAAAGTTATGTCTATGCCGATTCCTACGCAGTTTGCGGCTCAGTTTCCAGATCCGACATCGATTGTGTGTGCTTATGAACATGACAATTAATTTCATAAGGTCTTGGAGTAGATGAATTGATGCTATTTCGTCTACTGGCATGCTTCGTTTGTGGCTAAAAGGTGAAGAGAGCCATCGGCACTTATTATGGAATACTGGATCGAGAGAATTGGCTCGGCGGATCGGCAGGCCCAAAAGATATGTCCATGCTCTCCGAGGTCGGGCCTGAACATGAATTTTGAACTGTCGGGGCCGGGTCCATTTGATAGACAATTTCAATTCGGGTTGGCCGGGCAAAAACACTCTCTTTGGCCCAACAGGTAAATCGCAATTCCAACTAGTGCGAAGGCACGACATGGCTGAAGCGCGCATATAGAAACAAACTCCTTCCGTTCCGCGGGCCAATCTGCTGTCCACTGGGAAGGGGACATTCACACTTGTCTCCAGATTTTCTATGTGCGTCCCTTGATTTCGAAATACAAGTGGTGACTTTTTCTTGGGAGAGGATTGCTAGGATGTGTTGCTCATTTTAATGTATTGATGCATATATGCTTTGCATTCCAAATTAGTATAATATCTTTTTTTTACCCCGTACCGGGTAATACTCTTTACTTATTTAATATCTATGGAATCCCATCTTTTAATGTCTTGTTTAGGATGTGCGCTCCTTCATTTTGAAATACAAGTGGTGACCTCTTCTACGGTGGGCCTGGACTGAAAATTTTGTCCATTAATTCTTTTACTAACTTTTCATTCTGATTTCTTTAATCCTTCTATTCCTATATTTCTTTTAGCGAAAGGACATTCACTGGTGATTTCCAACAATAGTGGACCATTCGATCAAAAAAAGAATAAAGAAAACAATAGTGGACCACACCTGCTCTTGAATTTCATTTCTCGATCACATTCAATCAAATTTAATTTCTTATTTCGGCATTTGACGTCAATGCATAATCTCTTCCATTTACTGGTGTCTTGAAAAATAGTGGACCATCACCTGCTCTTGAATTTCATTTCTTGATCACATTGAATCAAATTTAATTTCTTAATTTAGCATATTACGTTAAAGCGTAATCTCTTCCGTTAATGATCCAATTTGTGCTAAAAATTAAGGTTCATTAACTGAAATATTTAGAGAGTCCTGTGCATAACAATCTTTGTAAAAGGGTAAGCACCATATGAAAAAATTCCAACACACCCTACTTGTTTCGGCTTATTTATTGTGAAAATAGCAGGCATCTTGCTCACTCTAGAACACCATGCCTACTGTCGATACATACATCATGTCCTAGAAATTTAACAATGGTCAAAATAAGCCGAGTTGAATCACACTTCAAAAATGCACCACGAATAATGAGAGACGAGTCAAGAATTTATGCTCCTATATATTCGTACAAATGAATAGAAATTCAGAAGGAAACACAAAATTGGAAACTCGCGAGAGTACAAGTATCGGCGGGTTAGAAAAGAAGACGACGTCCGAAACCCTTCCGCTTTTATTAAGATACTGGGGCCACTAGAGAAAGGTTAAAACATAAGGCCTACAAAATTCATTAAAGCCCAAATACGGAGCTCGCATAATTTTCACCGCCACAGCAAGTTCCCTCTCTCGAAGCTTTCATCGGACACGTGTCAGCTGATCCATGTCCGTGGATTGGACTAGTGTTCGGGATTCTCTCGGACGCGGATGTGGTTTTAGTATGCCATTTTCTTTCAAACAGGTCGTGCTGAATTAGCCCTTTGTTATTGGTGGGTTGGAATTAATAAATAGATTTCCATATTTACATTGAATGTAGAGGGTAAAGTCTCCGTATAACTGAATTTAAGGTGCCGATAATTTCATGAATCTATGAAAGAAATAAATTTTCATTGCCTGAAAATTAGAATGAAATCAATTTTTAAGTGAGAAAGCCGGCTATATTTTTGCAATATTTTATGCAAATAGGCTATTGAGACTTTTATCTCCCACAAATGTATGATTGCCCTTTTCTATACTTGCCTAACTACCGTTTCCTCAAAATTACCGAATTACCTCATCAATGGAAGATTCTTATAGAGTAGGTTCTAGTTAATGTAGCTATCAATTTTTTTCCTTTATATAGACATTTATGAGATCTTATAATGTTCAAAGTGAAGAAATATTTAGCAGCTTAAACAATCGTAAATGTTTGATGGGATATATTCACTGAAAGTTTTAAAACTTATCACGGATGTTTAATTGAATCATAAAACTTATAGAAAGTCCAAGTTAGGGACATTAGACATTGGATTGTGTTTCAAAGGAGATAGTTTAAGTTTGTGAGATTTTTTTAGTGTAATTGGAGTCTTTTTTACACTTGAGAATTGTTTGCTCCGAGCGATTGTAGTTTCCTCTTGTTGATTATGAAAAAACAACTCGTCGATTTCTCTTCATCGATTAGACACGGTCGGCCGAACTACGTAAAACATTTATGTCAAGTTTATTTTCTGCTTTTATTTCTCGCTTGATTGTTTGCATTTATTTCCCACTTCGGCCATTTCACAGGACATTAGCTTTTGAAACGGATTTTTCCTTTTTATTACACAAAACTAGCAAATCCCGCCCAAGTTTTCCATCTAACGACACATGTCCTCTGCCATCAATAATTAGGAAAAAGATTATTAACTAAGTTCATTTGTAAATGAGGATATATGTCGAAAATAAAATTAAATATTGCGATGATCTCACTTTTCTTATCGCTGGACGTGAACCTGATGACATCTCAATTTATATTTGCTTGATTTGATAAAATATGCATAAACAATATTAATAACCTCACTCCATTTCTTGAGGGAGGACAAAAAAAAAATGTCGAATCCCTAAGCAATAAGCACCACCACTGCTAGTGACGCGATCCTTTACTCTCTTTTTTTTGGTCATGTCATCCTTTGCTGAATTGGCCATTTTCTAAAGGTCTATTTACTTAGAAAGAATGGAGAATTGTCTATCTCATGTGTCAGCGGAGATCCAAGAGCTCCGCAAAATTTTATTTGTTTACCAACTGACGGATGGCTACCCTTGCATGACTGACATTAGCTGTGTTAGCGTTTGCCAGACAATTGTACAACGGACTTACAGTTGCGAATTCGCAATGGAATTAGTACGGGGATATACCGTTAAAACAACAGGAGAGTACTTTTAGGTTATGGCGCAAAACGAAATATCACCAATGGTGCAGAATTGGATAAATCATAGTGCTCCGTAGTTTTTGGCATTATGGAGAGAGTGACGAGGTTCGGTGAACACTTGGTGTTTTTGAAAAGTCTTTGGGGAAGTATTGACATGAATACCAGTTTAATGGTCATCCTAAATAATGCCCACTACAGAACATGGAAAGGCAAGATGCTTGATTTGCTTTTATCGCAAGGAAATGCATGGTCCCGTAGAAAGTGACGAGGCCAAGCCTGATTACACAGATCGACAAGCATTGTTCTTCCTTGGTTTGCTTCCAGATAGTTATCGGATGGTGGTGACAACTCTCATCCCATCAGCATCTAGATGAAAAGAAAAGTTGAATGCTCCGAAATCTGGCTTGCTCGAATATGAGACTCGGAAGAAATTCGTGGGACTCCATTCAACCACAACTTCTTGTCTCAAAACTTAGAGAAAGGATTAGATCTCGAGACTTTTACGACCGTGATAGAACCAAGTCAAGAAAAGGCATAATTGTGGAAACGATGGTTAGCCTGGCCACATGAAGAAAGAGTATCGATCCTCAAAAAGAAGAAAGTGAAAGTAAATGCCAAGCATGAGGAGAATGACACAACCGAGATAAGTTCCCAAGAAGACTTGTTTGGTTTGTCTACGTGAGATAATATTTGTGTTGATTTCTCTGTGAAGATGGGTCAATATGATGTTGCGAAAATTGTGCGGATTGGTGGTGTTTGTGTTCAAATTAGCTTGGGCTAGAAACTAATGCTCGAGCATGGGAGGGCATACTGTGGACCTTCGGTTGAACTCGAATTGTACCGGAAAATTAGACAATGACGAATTGGATAGTCGGTTTTTGAATGGGACTAAAAAGCTTGTCGAGTGCTTGCCCAATATAGCAATGAGGAGGAAGAGTTGTGCTCTTTACCGCACAAGAGCTAAGGTCTGCAAGGACCATATTTATGACGTGGGGGAAGCAGTAACGCCTGATCTATGGCACAAGAGCTCGATCATATGAGGGAGAAAGGCCTCCAAATTCTTGCAAAGAAGGAACTCATCTCAAATGTAAAAGGATAATTAGGAATGCCAGAGGAAAGTTATAATTGATTGGGTAGATCACAAACAAATAGAAAATTTACTGTTAACGGAGGTAGATTACTATTTTCTATGGAATATTACAAGCTATAGGACCTATATCACGAAGACGAACTGGAGATTATGTCCTTTAGGGAAAAGTTACGAAAGGATATTTAACTAGTAAACTAATAATGAGGACAACAACGAAAGTTAAAGGAAAGTTACGATGAACGAAGTAATTTGCTACCGAACAGGGGAGGGAAACTTACCGTGGAGGAAGTTGACTATGTTTAGGGGAAAGTTAAGAATGATAGGAACACAAATTTTACGAGAAAATGAGGAAAATTACCATCACTTGGGGATAATTACGATGAGTCTAGAACTATATAAAAAAAATTACCATAATTGGAAGAACGTTAAGATGTACAAAAGGAAATTAGGATCAATGAGGTAATTTACTATAAATAGGAGAAAAAAACTTGCGAAGTCCATGAGTAGGTTATGTGGAAAGAATCATAATGCTCCCTAACAAATTACGACGTATATATCGAAATTGCCCTAAAGAAACAAACTTGCAGCAACCTTCAGCGACCGTAAATATTTCATTGTTGGTAATCGATTAAATTAATTCACTTGTTTATTTATTTGTTTATTTGACCTTAATAGGTGAAGACAACGGGATACAGATTCATAAATATAGCTTGCTTGCGTATGTATGAGAGCTGCTTGCTATTTTTTCCTGATTTGAAGAAACCCAAAAGCTATTTATAAGAAGTATGTCTGGCAATTTGTCTCCACTGTTTCTTGAGAAGTGACCTTTGTGTAAGTACATGCGTGTGTCTTTATATGAATATTACTAGTTATGCGATGTTGACGTGTATTCCTCATTAAGCTTATCAATAGATCATAGACTAATTTGATTGCCAATATGTGAATATTACTAGTTATGGGATGTTGACATGTATTCCTTATTAATCCTTATCAACAGATTTTAGACTAATTTGACTCCCAGAAATGTTCGCCTGGTCATCTGTTCCTTAATTGGGGAACAATTAATTGAGCTAGCTAGGTTTTTGCCACCATTTTGCTCATGAAACATTTCTTCTTTTTATTAGTTGCCTCGGTTCTTGTTTTGGCACTGGTGCAATGTAATAAATTTACGTTCTCTACATGAACTGTGGACCTTATCACCAAATTAGCAATTACACGATAGTGGCTATATATATATATTTGATGATTGTATATCTTGGTTAGTTGATGAACGCTGTTGAAATGTTAGCTTGTCGTCCAATGTGGCACTTGATGCCTACCTAAAGTGAACAAAACCAATGATCTTTCATGGATCACATCGTCCAATGGCCTTCAAGTAGAACAAAACTATCATTTAGATTATCCGATTTGCTAAGTTGCTTTTACTGGTGGACTAGTCAATTCTTTTGAGTTTCATTCCTAACATGATGTAGTCAAGATGACGTTAAATCGAGCAAAGAAGTTGCATCTTTTTCAGCTGCTGCTTTGTAAATCCACCTCTCTAATTCACTCATAACCATCGTTTCGTTGGCAATGGAAATTCTTTAAATTTATTGACCACTTCATTAGCCCACATAAACAATATGACATTATTCGCCAATATATCAGCACAAATTAATGTAGTTTTGATTGGTGTATATCATGAATAGATAAAAGCTTATGCACTGTAGTTCACAAGCATGTTATGACCGATGAAAGTATATATATTTAAAAATTACGTATATGTTAGATTTGTACACTACTTGCGGCTTGGTATGGATGGATAAGCTTAAATACATCTTTTGGCTTATCATCATGCTCCTTCATTGGTAACGATACCAACATGTGAACTAATTTTATAAGGTTTCCAAGGAGATAAATTGACCTTATTTCGTCTACTTGCATGCTTCGCCCGTGGGCCAAAACAAAGTTACTTATTATGGATTATTATTGGGTCAAAGGATTGGCTTGGTGGCTTGACAGGCCCAACAGACATGTCCATGCTCTCCGAGTATCGGGCCTGCATGTGAATTTTGAACCCGTGAGAAGAGAACAATACAGTCAAAAGAGTTGGAGTTCATACTGGTGTCGCAGAGAATGTAGCCCCCTCGATATGGTCAACCAAAGAATTCCCTCCGTGTTCGACTACAAGTTGCAGTAATTGAAGTCGCATCTCCTTCGATTTCTGCTTTGTACGGCCTCCTCTTCATTTTTGCTTCTTAAGCTTCGAAGGAATCGGGCTTCGTAGTTGCGTTTTGCAGGTCGCATTCGGCTTTAAGATGGCTGCAAAAGCCAATTCCTTCTAAATCGAACATTAACATCCTTAACAAGAAGCATCGTCCTGTTGACATTGGAAAATTTTCTAAATTGTTGACCAAAGTCATAAGCCCAAAATAATAATAACAATAATAATAAGATGCGATTAGTTTGTATATTGGTGCAAATGATTGTAGTTTGAGTGGGGTATATCCTATGTGGATAAAATTCTATGCATTTTAGTCTACAAGCACATGGCTATACCACTAAAAATATTTTTCCCCTAAAAAAAATATATATATACTTGAAAGTGATATCTGTGCTGATTTTTTCTAGCATCCTTTAGCTCATGGATTATAGTTCTTAGTGAGAAATCATGATACATGAGTGTAGTATATACACTAAACTGAATTTTGCTCCACTGGACCTAATAGCTTGATTGAACTTAGTGAACATATTAGCTACTTGAAATACCTGCTCGTCGATGGTCAATGTTGGATTTATTTAATGTCTTTGGAATTCAATTATTTATCCATCAGGTGATGTTTGTACTCGATGGAATTTATAGTTCATCTTTATCATTTCGTACATAGTGGACTTGTCAATTCACTCCAACTTTTCCAAAATCCAATGAATATATGTGGCCCATTCCTTCATTATTTGTGTACCTCCTCCACCTTTGCGCAAAGGCAAGTACGAATCACATGTCTATATCGGTTTTATCCGTCACGTGATGTTTGTATTGGATGGAATTTATAGTTCATCTTTATCATTTCGTACATAATGGACTTGTCAATTCACTCCAACTTTTCCAAAACCCAATGAATATATGTGGCCCCTTCCTTCATTATTTGTGTACCTCCTCCACTTTTGCAAAGAGACAAGTACGAATCACATGTCTATGTTGGCCCCAAAACGGATGAAGGACAAATAGTCATATAGTACTTATCCTCATGTGATGTTAGTACTATATCGACGTGGGATTCACGTCTTTTCATGGTACATGATTTTTTTAAAGTAAATCAAAGCACATTTTACTTGACGAATGGTCATATATCGTATAGGATGTAACTTTTATATGAGTAAACTTATTATTTCACTAAAAAGTGAAATTTATGATGAAAAGAAACACTAATCAATTTTGAAGCATATTACTTTAGATTAAAAAAATACAACCACATATAGACTTTTATAAATGGATTTGAAACAATGTGTCCGATGGTTATGGGTTTTTTATTTGAAAAGTAGAAAATAGAACTCTTTTTCAAAATAATTGAATTTATATTAGCGTTATAATAAGAAAAAGAATAACATTAGAAGATAGTAGTCCATGAAGTATGATAAAATTACCCAAAAAGAATATATTAATGAAATCAAATTAGAAACAAGACGCTATGAAGACATCGACACTTCCAAGAAGCGCCCGTTTTTCATGTCGAACACTTCAACACGTGTCCGACACTCTTGGACACTCGGTCAACATGTGTTGAAAAATCCGATACCTAGTCAACTTTCTCAACACTCTCCAACACTTGAGTTGGAATAATAACATACGAGTGTTCGACATATGATTCTAATATCAATATCAATTTTAAAAATTCAATAAATGAGAGATCAATATATATATATATATATATATATATATGTGAAAAAATAAAACACAATAATAAAAATAATAAATGGAGAAAGAAGAAAAGCCTAGTATTCTCCTCTCTTCTGATTCCCACTTCTCGTGATACGCAATCCACTTCTTAAGTTTTTTTTTTCTCCTCTTCCAACATATCTAACATGCGAGTCCATAATATGAATCGTTTGTTTTTTCTCCAAATTTTATTAATTATTGAAATAAAGTTCGATTTGTCAAATTGAAATAATAAAGCATATTAATAAATGGAGGATTAATGTTTTTTGTGTATATTCATTCTAGGCTTTATTTATTTATTTATGAATTTGATTCAAAATAATTTGATTGAAATAATCATAATAATGATAATTTATTATGTATATATAAAAATATATATTTAATATATAACGTGTCCCAACGTATCGAAATTCTCTGTTTTTTAATAAACAACGTGTTGGCGTGTCGTGTCGACGCTATCGTGTCGCGTGTAGTGTGTCAAATGTCGGTGCTAGTTAGGCAAGACAGAGAATGAAAGTTCACTAAAATAAAAACATATAAAAAGAAGAAAGAGAAACGGAACTTTATACGGAATAAGACTAGTAAGTTTTTTTTTTTTTTTTTTTTGCTTTACTTGGTATGGTATGGGATAGCCAGAGCAAATGACGATAAATTTAAAGAAATAAAATTAATAAATCAATCTAATAATTAAACTATCTAAGCCGTGTTGGAACAAAGTATGATGAGTTAAGAGCACCTTCATTCCTATCTATGTACATACCTAGGTAAAAGAATCCGAAAGGACCCTTCCTTATGGTAGATTGCAAGGAGAAATATGTGAGGTAGTAGTAAGCCCGGCCTTTATGCTCTCTCTTTTAACATAGTTTTTCTTTTAGCTTTTGACCGCTTCCTCCTATTCCATTGAAGCAGTCGTAAATTGCAAATTGCTTCATCAATCGTATAATATTATAAACGTGACATTCAAGTACGTAGATGCTAAGACTAAATGAGATGGAACTAACTAGGTTATTTTCTTCCCCAATTTGACTGGCCTAGTTATCTATGTTGCTGACCTGATTCAGGCTGTATATTACCAAAAAATGTCACGGTCTTGATTGCAAAGGTACAGAAAGTTTCTACCCAACATTTATCCATTTGAAACCTTTTTTCTTTTATGTGTGAAAATGAAGGTAAAGTGAGCTTAGTAATAGCCCAGGTTACTCCTCTCCGCTGCGTCTTATCCTGGAGGATATTGTGCCTGATTTATCAGCGTTCTTTGATTCTGGTAAATCCTCCTGATAAAACTAATAACATGGTTGACATTGATTAAACCACGACAAATTGCTCCCCTATGGATGCTTGGTGGCCTGAAGCCATAAGAGTCGCAAATGCTATAGAAAATCAACAGGTCATGGAGTACGACCACAAGGCAAGTCATCCACTTTACTTGTTTGTGCAAGTACTTAGGATCTTTGGACAGGTCATGGAAGACGAGGTAGATGTAGAAATTAATACACCTCAGGGTGAATTCTGAGCTCGAGCTTGACCATTCGAACGGCTAAGAGTTGCAATTATCTGGGAGGAAAGTCGATCCGGCTTAGTTCTTCAGCTTGCAGACTTGAACTAGGTTAGGACTTCATGGACCCTTTCAATTCAATCGCATCAGAAAAAGAGCATCAGACTGAAAGTAATCAACGTGAAGATGTGGTTATCAACCGAAGTACTCTGAGCTCCATTGTTTGGTTTGAAAATTACTTTTACTTGGCAGACGGTAGTACTTCAGAAGAGCCATGTTATTCAAGACGAAATATCAGGCCGCGAATCCATTCCGGCTGCTCACAGATGGCAAGAGTGTTATTTTATGGAAAATTCTTGGTTTATCAGGCCACGAAAGTTGAAACTTGAAGATTTTTCATTTCAGAAACCTCTGTGTTCTCGCTCACTACCTCGGGGTCCCTTCGCGCGACGATCATTGGTATGAGCAGAGGCTCTTACTATTCAAGTTTTCCATTTTGTGCCATATTTAAATAGGTGCCTTGATGCTTTTATCATGGCACTTACTTTCGGTCCTCCTATTAGTGGTATATTTTCGCCCTCGCACCTCGTGAATTTGTTCTTCCTTTGAGGTTGATGGCTACAATAACTTTCTTGTATGCACTCATGCAAGGTGCTGCATCTGTTACAAGGATAGCATCCAGTCCAATGCCAAAAACATTTTAAGAATAGGTAGAATGTATTATAATGGAAGCAACACGTATCAGACCCTGACCTAATTCTTTGTACACATACCAGTAATTGCGATTTAGGTGTTCCCAGTACATAGGACCCATTGTGAAACGAGACGCTGAACAACATAAAGTGTGGCCTAAGAACAGGCGTTCACAAATATGAGGAGCGGTAATAACTCAGTCAAGACATAGTACCCTATTTTAACAAGGAAAAGTAATAGAAGTGGTCAGATGAGTGGCACGGTAGAAAAATGAGTTATAATGTGAATCGCATTTCACAATACGAATAAAACTTAGAAACATGCACAAAAGTACAACATACTCAAAGCGCATGGCGATAAACGCCAATCTTATTCTCAAAGTTCTATGAGGCTTTGGAGCTGTGTTTCTTCCATGAAACCAGATTCAAAATCTTGTTCTTCCTAGAAAGATTCTTGCACTAACGTGGCCACGGCAGGGTGCTTTGAGGGGATTCTCAGCTTGTTTAGTGTGAAGTAGGTGCATCAACATTTTATATTAATTCTATTTTAAAAAAAAACCCAAATGCTATCATATTATTATAAAAATTAGGAATAATTACATAAATGGTCCCAAAACTTAACCTCCATATGCAATATGATTTTTGAATTTAAAATTTATTTAATGTGATTCTTGAAGCACAATGCACAATTTCCTAGCGGCGTGCAACGAGAACCGTCCGAATTAGGAACCTCTTGGACTAGACCGGACTTGCCGATTTTGGGTGGTTCCTGATTGGTGGTCCGATTCCTGATTCCCAATCTTGGAACAGGAACCGACCAACCGAATCGGACCAATTTTTATATATATATAATTTATGTACATATAATATATAATATTTATATTGCAACCGAAATTGAAATTGTTCTTATGTGGCCAAAAGACCATCAAAACTCTTCTTGTTGCTCTTTATTTATAGAGAAAATATACTTGTTAGTTTCATCTTCTACTCGATTTGGGACTCTAAGGCTTCAAGAGACTCACAAGGCACTTCAAGCCTCCAAGAGTCCCACATCGACTAAACATTCAAAGAGCAGAAGATAGATTGTCTATAAAATCTAAGCCAAGCACAACCTCTAGCCAGATTCTTTATAACACATGAAATGTGATTAATATTCACGCAAGTGTAGTTTGAATTTTTTGCATGTGGAAACATGTGTAATTAGTTTTATTGGATCGTCTGAGAACTGAATTGGATTGATCGGTCCAAAAAAGTGCCAATTTTGTTGGATTGGAGCTTAGTCACTCTTTAGTGAAAAAAAAAAATGCCAATTTTGTTGGACCAGATTGAATTGAAACTGATGGTTCAGTTCTTAGTCCTAGGACCAAACGGCCCGATCCACGGTTCCTAATTTTATGAATCGATTCTCCTTGTCCGATTCTTGATTCTAAGGTGGAACCGGACCAAATCGGGAACCGATCACCCCTACAATTTCCCTATGAAGTCAAGAAGTGTTGGTCTTTGACCACATAGGTGCAATTAAGGGATGGAACCTAAATGACCTTCGATGAAGGACCGAAGTTCTTCATCAAATCATTGGCTTTTCTCAACCTAAAAGAGAAACACTCATTAGAGAGTGATAATAATAACAAATGACTTAAAAGAGAATATCAATTGAACAAAACAAAGAGATAAGCACAAAAATCTTCATAAATGACTAATGTTGGATGATTAGTAGAACAATACATCTGAGGTAGTTTGATGGTTATTCATTGAAAATAGTAGGATTCAAATATATAAAAAAAAAACAATATTAACAAATTTATACTCTATCCATGAAGTAGAGTCCAATATATTTAATAAGAAAAATTATCAAAAAAGTCATATATCTATTACAAATATGCTGATTCAATCCTAACATTATTTTTTTAATCAATTGAGTCTTAAAGTTTTTGTAATTATGTCAATTCAGTCAACCTAGTAACGCTCGTTTAGTCAAACACAAATTTCTTCTTCTTCTTCTTTTGGTCTATAAATACCATTTCATTCATTCAAAAGCAATACTACTCGAGCGAAGTTGATAAGAATCAATACCTAATAAATCCCAAAGAGGTAAGGGTTGCCTAGACAATTAATTGAAGGGGAGGGTCTCTTTTCGGTGGTTTTTGGCAATTTGGCTTTCGACTTGGTTAGCTTCCTATGGGTTAACAAGCTAGAGGAGCGCCTAATAATTGGCTAGTAGTGCATTGCATTCCTCAAAGAGACATCTCAATGCCCACGGGCTCGAACTTGTTTTGGCAGCGAATCTAACAGTAGATTCATTGTCTGACGGAACAGTCGCGCACCACCAATTCATCCTTCAGTGCGGACGCCTCCAGCAGCCAGAGCAATGCTTCTTTCACCACAAGGGCTTTGATTTCTAGTGGAGAAGAATTTCATATGAATTATGATAGGCGTAAAAAGATTATATGTTAAGGATTTAGCAATGAATGCATCTACTGCTATTTCATATTTCATAACAAAAGTTATGTTTGATAGTTAATAAAAGGTTCTCTTCTTTGCTCTCTCGTCTTCTGACATTTTCTTGCTCCATAATTCTTCCTTTGCACGTCCTTTAACCCTTTTTTCCTTTTTTAATTCTTTCGCGCAGAGCTCCCGTTCACCTTTTGCTTTGCCCTGCGAAATGAGTCGAAAAAGCTCGACGAAGATTACCAATTTTCAAACCATTCGAGAGTACGGAATTCTGAAAAAAACTCGTAGGCATTTAGCCACATTGGAGGTAGATTTATTCATTTTACAGGTCAAATCTAGCCATGGCTTTCTCTTCAGCCCAAGCGCACTTCACTCGAAGTCCACAAACAAAAAACACAGTTTTTTGATCGAGCAACTAGTAGAATTATTCCAGCACTCGTCACCATCAGTTCCATACCCTACATATCTTTGGTCTAGTGCGTCTCCTTTGCAAAGTGAGCTCCAGCCGTTCCTTTTCCACTTTTTTCAGGGTGGGCCGCGTGTCTGGTGTGTGTGTCTATATATATATATATATATATATTAGGTTTAAATCACGAAAAACTTTAAACTTTTATATATATAATAAATTTACTTAAAATTAACTTTTTAATAGTCAAAAATCCCAAATCGGTATATTTATGAGAAATATATCATTCGTTAAATCAATTAATATATTTGTCACAATCATTACATATCATCCAATTTAATAATTTGAGAGTAAAATTTAATGAAAATTAACAAAATGTAAATTTGTCACCGATATATCAATTTGAAGTTTTTCACAGTCAAAAATTAATTTTACGTAAATTTATCACTTAGTTAATAATTTAAAATTTTTTGTGATATAAGCTGAATTTTTGCATAGAAAATAATGAATTTCATGCGGATCTCTTCCCCATCAGATCCCGATTGAGCTTTACGTACGGTAAATACTTGCTCCTTGCTGGTCTGCTTTCATTTATCGTCCTTGTAACTGGTCATTCATCACGTGAAGTTGTTCGTGCAATTTGTGGTTCATCTTTCTCATTTCGTACACAGGATTCATCCAATTTCTCCAAATAGATATACCAGGCCCATTCCTCCATTATTTGGGTACCTCCTCCACTTTTATGTGGGGTCACCGATAATGGAGGAACAGATTTGATCTATTTAATGGATACTTTCAAAACCTCAATAATTGAATGAGGACATCTCATTGTCATACTATCAAGGATTGACTCTGACATCTATGTACGTGGCCCATTCCTCCATTATTTGTGTACCTCCTCCTGGGGTCATTGATAATGGTGGAACAGATGTGATCCATTTAAATAATATTTTCAAAAGCTCGATTATTGAATGACGACGTCTCATTGTAATGCTATCAAGGATTTATTCTGACATTTATTCCCTGTCAGTGCATAGGCATATCCATATCACATGCCTATGTCGGTGTAGCATCACATCCACGAGCCGTACATGTCATTTGGCTTTGCATTGCGTGACTTTGACTTGCCCCCGCTGTCACCCACGCTCATGAAAATGTAAAAGAAGATCAAAGCAATTTCCCATACATCATTAACTCAGGATGCGAAGAAGGGGCAAGCTTCTTGCAAGAATCGACTTCCCTCGCAAAAAGGCAAAAACGAATTCAGAGAACCAAAGATAAAGAATTGGTCTTGCAATAAATGAACTTCTATGAGACTCAGAGAGCAACACAAATTACACAACGGATGTGTCTACCTTTTATGTTATTGTTATTACCGGCATTGCTGCCGCTACTAAGTTACTTCTTCAAAAACGTCTCATAAACTACACTTTTATGTTACATTTAAAAAATTGCTTGTCAAAATAGTTAACTTTCTTAGATTTTATTTTGCATTTGTATTGATACTACTAAATGATTCATTTCAAGATCACGCGTTAATCGAAAGTCTCATGTTTTATCAAAAGTAATCTAGATTGCATAATTTTTTTTTTGTTAATCTATTGGGCGCGTTTGGTAACGTTTATTCAAAAATCGTTAGGAACGTAAATAGAAAAAAATGTTTATTCTAACAAATTTTGACCAGAAAGATGCGTTTGGTAAATTTGTTAGGAATAAAAAATGAATAGAAACATGTTGGTAAATTTTATTCTTTTTTTGTTTCTTTTAATTTTTTAATATTTTTATTTTATTTTTCATTTTTTCCTTTCTTTTTTTTTTTCTTCTTTTAGCCGGTCGCTAGCCTCCGCCCGGTCGACGGGGCCGGCAACCTTGCCTAGCCACGGCAAGGCTCGCCGGCCCCGGCGAGGCCGAGCCTCGCCGTGGTTGGGCGAGGCTCGGCCTCGCCTTGGGCCGGGCGAGCTCGGCCTCGCCTGGATCCAGCGAGGCCGAGCCTCGACGGCGTCGCCGATCCTCGACGGTCGGTCGCCAGCCATGGCTGAGGCCGGCGACCGGCCAAAGAAAAAAGAAGAAGAAAAGAAGAAGAGAGAGAAGAAGAAGTGTTTCTTCAAAATCGTTTCCTAACAAGAAATAATTTTTTTTTTTCTCATTTCTGTTCTTTTTGTGTTAACAAAAAATCAAATTTTGAACAAAACGCAAATAAACGCGTTTTTGTTTTTTTTTTGTTCTCGGGAACAAAAAAAAACAAAATTTCTGTTCTTGGACAGAAGTAAGGAATAAAAACATGCAGCCCCTTAGAGAATTTTGTGGGGTGGGTGTACCTGCATAGTTGCGTGAGATGAGGAAGGGGATGGAAATATTTCCTAGCGCGGGTGCAGGGGCGGGACCGTGAATCCACCATGCCCCGCGCCTTTGTCTTCTCTAGTCAATCTAATAAAATCGGTGTCCTTTATGTATTCCGACATCATTTTGTGATATATTACACAAATAGACTTTTTATGGTGAGGGACAATGCACGAATTCGAGACCCCACTAAATATATAAGGTGCAACAACTACTAATAAAATTACAATTACTCATGTAATAATAAAAAGCCTTTAAAAAATAACCATATTAAGAGACCTTAATTATTAGAAAGTGATAGAAATGAGTAGGACCTAGCAATGACCAAAACAAATCAAGGCAAATCATCTTTATCACGCAAATGTAGTTTCAGTAAATAGAACATTGAGCACTGCCTAATAAAGAAGGATACTATAAAGATATGAACCTGACTGTTACAAAAGCGACAACTTTAATCATCGTTGATCAAACCGGTAGACATGAAGTATTTCCCAAAAGGAAACAGAAGGGAATTGATTGAAATGATTAAAAAAAAATGTGTTGAAAGAGATCAAATGATGCCAAGGGGGCGTGGTGGGAGTAGGTGGTGGGATGCTCCTGGTTGCCCCTTTAAGCACACGTCCCACTCAAAGGTTATCATCTTGAAACCCGGTTTTTTGCTGGCTCGTATTTGGCTTTTAAATTAACTGTTGACATATTATTTCTATTTAATAAAAATCTGATTGGCTTCTGGATAGATATTCCCAACTTCTCATTGGCTTTTATGAATGGAAAAATAACATAAATGATCTAGGAATTTTGTTTCAATATACGATATTATTTTTATAATTTTAATGTGTTCAATGTGATTCATAAACTATTTGTAAGTATTTAGTGTAGCATTTCCGTTTGCTCAAACGATAAATCTAAAGTTATTTGATGACACGGATTATTTTATGCTGAGTTGGTTTTTAAAAAATGATAAGTCGATATGTTTATCTTTTTATCCATCAATTTTTGAAAATGAAATAAAAATTAAGATATTAACATACTAGATTATTATATTATGATTTGAAATGAATATCTGATTTCGATAATTTACGCGTAACATTTTTTGTTATCCACCATCTAAATTTAATGGATTGGAAGTCATATCAGCAAATTCCATTAACTTAAATTAACAGAATGATGATATTGAATATTTTCATATAGTCTAACTACTAGATCGAATATTTACGAGTAATTCATGATTCACATTGAATAAATTAAAAATTCATTAATTACATTGCATTATTGAACTAAGTTCATTGATCAATTATGTCATTTTCCTTTATGATCTCTCAAAAAGTCTTAAAATATTTCCAACTTGTTAAAAGGTTTTGGACCCCCTCACCGGTGTCTACTTGCTCATGTAGAATGTTAGGTGGGAAGTGCACAATTAATTTTGACTTTAAAGTGGGCAAAAGAACATCTCAAGTATCAAAACTTAGCATAAAGGGACACTTAAGTACCAAAAGTTAGGAAAATGTTACTTAAGTACCACATTTAAAAAAAAAAAAATGGGATACTTGAGTGCAACATTTGACGAACTCCGCCAGAAAATTTTATGTGGCAATTTTTTATTAATTTTGCTCGCTTATGTGACTCACCGGAAGGCTAACTCATAAAATAACACAAAAACAACATCATTTTAGCATAATTTCAATTTTAATATAAAAATTAATTAAATTAAATTTAAAACAAAATTTAAGAGAGAGAGAGAGAGAGAGAGAGAGAGAGAGAGAGAGAGAGAGAGAGGGGGTTCAGTTGATGGTTAAGGGCTAAGCCCTCGCCCCGTTGCCGCCCGTCATCGTCAAAAGATGGGGGAGGGTCGGTTGAGGTCATCGAGCCTTGTCTAGGGGTTGAGGTCGGGGTTCGGCGACCCCGGCCCCAAGTGGGCGGCAACCCTTGGCCCGGTCGGGCGAAGGTCGGCGACCCTCATCGATTTGGGAGAGGGCCGCGACTCTTGCCCTAGATCTGGCGAGAGCTTGCGGGGCCTTGCCACCGGTTAGCTAGGGTTGCTAGTCCCCGGCTAAGGCTCGGCGACCCTAGCTGGCCTCCCCCACCTTCTCGATGACGATGGGAAGGCGGCGGTGATGAGGGCTCGCCCTTAGTCGTCGACTAAATCTCTTTCTCTCTTTTCTTTTTCTTTTTTAAATAATTTAATTAATTTTATATTAATTATTTATCCACGTTAGCAGCAAAATGACGTGGTTTTTGCACTTGTCCAATCACATCGCATGCAAAATGACATCGTTTTGCACTGGCTCGCCTAAAAATCATCACATTCATGTTTAGCTTTGATTTTCTTACCGTTGGCACTTAATTAATCCATTTTGCTCCGATTTTGATACTTAAATATTACTTTCCTAACTTTTAGCACTTAAGGGTGCATTTGGTAACCATTTTATTCCTAGAAATAATTTTTGATTAGAAATGATTTTTTTTTATTCTGCTCCCAAGAACAATTTCTAAGCATTTTAAGCTATTTGATAACTATTCAAGAGTTTTATTTTCGGAATAAAATTGCGTATAATACCGCTTTCAAAATTTCTCACCTAAATCATTTTCTTTAAAATTTTAATTATTTTTTCTTCTTTTCTTTTTTTTTTTCTTTTCTTTCCTTCTTCTTCTTTAAGGTTGCCGGTCGTTGGCTGCTAGCCTTAGGATGACTGGCGACCGGCCAAACGAGCCAGTGACCTCGTCGGAGTGTCGCTGGCCCTCAGAGAGGCCGCGCCTCGTCAATCAAGCCATGGCTGGGTGAGCGGCCTCGCCCAGTCGTTGGTAGGGCTCGACCTCGCCGGCAACCGGCGCGGTGGACGGTGGCGGCGCGGTAGCGGCGGTGGTTGAAGAAGAAGAGAGGAGGAAGAATAACAAGAAGAAAGAAGAGAAAAAGAGAGAGAGAGAGAGAGAGAGAGAGAGAAATTGATCTACTTGATTTTGGAATTATCCGAGGACTAAATAATCAACTTTTTTTTTTATTATTTCTCAATTCTATTCCAAATCTACTTCTCGTGATATAAAATCAAAAATTATTCTTGAAAATAAAAATTTTATCAAATGAATTTCTGTTTCAAATCTACTCTAAAAAACAAAAGAATATAAATTACTCATGTTTGGTAAGTTACCAAACGTAGCCTAAGTGTTCATTTGTACTAAGTTTTGACACTTTAAGTATCTTGAATTCCTTTAACTGCCAAGTTTTTTTTAGATATTGGAACTCACCTACCTAGTTCAGGCCTTGCCACGCCGATCTTTTTTCTCTTTCGGATTTATATGCATGTTTTGGAATGATCAACTCAGAAGAAATTGGAGGGTAATGGAGGGAAAATAATGAACCTCCCGAGTAAAATGCAAGAAGTCGCGTGGGTGACGACAAGTCTCATCATGTCTGCACTTTATCTGGAAAGCACCTTGGGCACTTCAAAAAAAGTAAATGATCAGATATAGGAGCAACTCTTGGCCGCATTCTCACGTGCGCCGTCAAATCAAGCGAGTCTCGCGTAAAGTTTATTTTATTTGACTGTACACGCGAATTGTATTTTTTCGAAGGATTGTTGCTAATATGCACCGTTAGGAAAACTATTCGAGGAAAGTGTTGCGAAACGGGCAAATAGAACTGCTTTCATAGTCATAAGGGTAGCATCTATTTCTAATCAGACAAGAAAAGTCGATATCAATCAGAGTTTAGGCTTTCGGTTTGGTGTATTGTCTGTTTAGCTAGTTCAATTTAGGAAGCAATTACATAGCATACAATTGGCTGAAAATTTATTCTTGAAAACCAAATGTCCTGAACCATTTTGCATGGAAGGTTAATGATTGCAATAGAAATGTTGCACAAATCAATAGTAATTTTGAATTGTTTGCGATCCCTATAAATTGTCCAGTTTCCTATAATATGTGCATCAAGAGATTTTCTTTCGAAATTTAAAAGACACGAAAAACAGAAGTTTCCTTCTTCGTTTTTATTTGGATATTCTATAGGATGCTTTTTCATATTCTAACTAACTTAAGCCAATAAGTCATTTATATGCTACCGTTTAGTTAAAAGTAATTTACTTGACTATCTAATTATATTGATGGATGGTGACAATTAACCAAGTGACGCTTTTTAACAACAACATGTAATTCATAGTATGCCAAATGTTGGTATAAGCTTAATTTGAAGCTGTTGAATTTAAATCAATTTTAAGGCACATCTAACAAACTGGCAATTGAGAAAACAAACTAAAACTGGTTCTCTAGATTTATCTAGATCACAAAGTGATCAAACTTCCACAAAACAATATTTTCAAGATGGATCGAGGGTGAATGTGTGTTTAAAAGGCATGCCAGCTTTTGAGAGTAAATTTTTTTGTTTTTTTTGGCTAGAAAATGTTACTTCAAGGTAAATGACAGGTAAACTAAAGTGCTTGAAAAGTCAAGTGCGAAGATTGAGGTTGAAGGATATCGGAAGGAAAGTGTTGGAATCAAAGGAAAATCAGAGGGAGACCGCTGAAATTAAAATTGAAGTGCAAGGATAGGAAAATAAATCACTAAAATTGAAATATCCTCAATGTCAAAGACACATTGAATGCTTAATTGGAAACACTGAAATGAAAGCTCCACTGTTATTCACAATGCACATGAAGAATGACACTTTAAATCTAAAATTGAAATTCAAAGAAGTTGGTTCAACGTAAAAAATGCTTCGGCGAAAAATCTAGCAGAGCTTGCCATTGCTCGAGCGATCCCTCTCTCTGTATTCTTTTTATTTATACTCCTAGGATTTCCTTGGACGGTTATTGGAATTTATGTGTGATCCCTCTCTAGCTGCTCCATATTTCCATGATTTTCTCTATTTTCACGATTTTAGTGACTCTCAAGGTAATCATGTGTCTTTGCAATAAATTGCCCTGACAACCTTTCCAGCTCTTAACTCATCTAGGTCAAGGTACCCTTTCCTTAGTCTAATCGAAATAGTAACCAATACATCTCAGATTGACAAGAGATCATACAATCTCCGGATGAAATTAAACCGCATAAGCTCCTGATAGAAGTTCGGCTTAGTATGACTTGACTCTTCATACTTGACTCTGCTCTCCTAACTTGAACAGATAATTGAATCATTCTTCAGTATTGGACATAAATTTTCACCACCAACAAAAGCTAAAGAATAATGGTGTAAAAATTCCTAAAAGAGGTAGTACCAAAAAAGAGCACCAAGGAGAGTAATATGTTGAGAACTATTTTTTCATTTTTCGACTTTCACTAACACCTTGTCTTACCACATTTGATATCATATTTTCACTGAAGAAATTATTTCATCTTTTGAATGTCATGCATCACGCCACTGATAAAGCTACTTTTGATCTTAAAATAGCCGACCAATAAAGACCAAGCTAGTCTTGGTCGTCTTCACTTTTTTGCTGGTGAGGGTTCACATCACACATTATTAGTTCATATTGAAAAGGAAAAATGTCACAAATGGCCCCTATACTATTACTTAACGTGTCAATTTTGTCCCGAACTTTCGATCACCATTTGATCCCTAAACTATTGATAAATGCCCGATTTGATCCACGAATTTTCGATCGGCTCATTTGATTCATGAACTATTGATAAATATCCGATTTAGTCGCTTCGTTATTATTTTTCCTTTTTCCTTTTTTTTTTGCTTATAATAACGAAATTGAAAAAATAAAAAAATAACGAAAAAAAGAAAAAGAAAAAAATAGTAACGAAAAAAAAAAAAAAAAAACCCTAGCGGGTACTGTTCATATTCCTCACGGAAGCAGCCTTGCCCGGCCAACTATGCATGGGGAAATATCTCAAATAAAATTTGCCTAATAAAATAAATATACCTAATTTAATTTTTTTTCTTCTTTCTTTTTGAAAAAAAAAAATCTTGGCCGGTTCGGAACTCCGGCGAGGGGAGTGGCCGGCAAGGGTTTCCGGCGAGGGCACGGCGAGAAGCACGTCCGGCGCAGGAAAGCGAGAGTTGACACCGGCGAGGGACTCCGGCGTGGCAGGGCAACGGCGGGGGCGTCGCGGGGCGCGAGGCTTGCTGTCGGACATCGGGGAGAGGCGAGCAGCGGCTGTGTGGGCTCCGGCGGCGTCGGGTCGCGGCAGGGACAACGGCACGGCGGCGGTTGAGCGTCGGGCGCAAGCGAGCAGGGGCGTTCGGGTCGTGGCTACTGCGGGGCTCTCAGATCCACCGGCGTCGGACACTCGAGCGGCGAGATCGGGACAACGATGGCGTCGCAGGTCGACACGGGCCGGAGCGGGGGACGTCGAGCGCTGGGTCGCGGTGGCAAGGATCGGCTCGATGAGGTAGCAGAAGCGTCAGGTTGTCGCTGGTCGTCGGGCAGAGCGTTGAGGTGCGGCAGGGACGCAGAGGTCGCCGGATCTGGAAGTTGCGGGCGACTGAGGCGTTGCAAGGTCGACGGGCGGCGGGCGAGACCGGTGGAGCAGAGAGGGCTCGTGGGTCGCCGGCGTGGTCGAGGTCTGCCTGCGCAGTGGCCGGTGCGGGCAAGGCTGCTTCCGCGAGGAAGATGAACAGTACCCGCTAGGGTTTCTTTTTTTTTTTTTGGTTATTTTTTTTCGTTACTATTTTTTCTTTTTTCTTTTTCGTTATTTATTTTTTATTTTTTCAATTTCATTACTATAAGCAAAAAAAAAAAAAAAAAAAAAATAAGTAACGAATGACTAAATCGGACATTTATTAGTTACGTGACCAAATCGAATTCGATCGAAAATTTAGGACCAAATCGAAGATTTATCAATAGTTCGAGACTAAATCGGCCGATCAAAAGTTCGGGGGCGAAACTCGTACATTAAGTAATAATATAGGGACCATTTGTGACATTTTCCCTATTGAAAACCTCCACTCAAGTCTAGCCCCACATATCCAGACCCCACTTCTTCTTCATAGTCTCTTATCATTTGGTCTCACTTAATCTCTCTCTATTGTGTATAGTCAGTGCACAATGTTGCACCCCTAAAATAGACATAATTACATATTTCATCCCCATGTTTGCCAAATTACTCTTTACATCTTGAGACTAACATCTTTACATTTGTTTTTCATTGCACCATCTAGCAACACTTTTACCACGTTGAAGAGATCCACATATAAGAGAAATAGAGATAAAATCATACATAGTGTGTGACTGAGAGAGTGCTTATAATCTCATAATAATGACCACATAATATGGCAGAGATAACAAGTTCTCTAGACCATAATGTCATTGTTGTCATGCGCCTACTAAACACTATTTACGTAGCTGCATGGTGCCTTGTTGCTATCCTCTAGTAACGCCAACCCATTACCGAAGCCATGACCGCTCATCCCCTCTCGCTTCCTCTCTCTCTCTCTCTCTCTCTCGCACATGGCTGTACCTGACAAATCTATTTCAATCCTTTATAACACTGGATTTTTATCTTTTGGTAAAATATTTTTTTTTTGCTATGCTGAAATAACTGTTAATTGCGAACTTTTCGGATTTATGCGAATCATGTCAGCCTGGACATGTCATAGTGTATAACACGTCGAAATCAAAAGGAAGTAAAAATATCCTTCCCATATTTTTTACAATGTTTAGTTTAAGACTCGGTTGTTTATGGATGCATTTCTGAAGCATGAGGAGCAATTTCCCCATGAAGCCAAGAAGTGGCGAAATGCTTTTCCCACGGATGTGCAATTAAGGGATGGAACCCGAATGAACTTGGGTAAAGTAGGAGAATGAGTTGTCTACCAAGTTATTTTTCAAATCATTGACTTTTCTCATCATGACAAGAGAAACACTCATTAGAGAGTGATAATTATAGCAAATAAATTAAAGACAATGCCAACTGAATGAAACCAAAAGATAAGCACAAAAATCTTCATAATTGACTAATCAATGAAGGCTTGGATGATTTGTAGAACAATACATTTGAGGTAGTTACTTGGTTATTCATTGATAATAGTAGGATTCAAACATATAGAAGAACCATGTTGACAAAATTTCTATTCTATAGATGAAGTAGGGTCCAATGAAATTTAATGTGGTTGTGTAATGTGTTTAGTTAAAAAAAGGGAGAGGAAATGCAAATCGCGTAGTAAACATACTATCCAAAAGCAAATATCATCTAAATTACAATTGAAAATATAAATAAATGTGACTATCCAATCATACTGCTTCAAGAAGAGATGTCTGCATTTAGGTTCGAGTGTGTCTCACCCTCGAGTGGCGCCCTTCTCGGCTCCACAACCTTGTCCGACGACAGCACCGTTCTCAGCCCCTCCACAACCTCCTGCAGCGCTGCCGCAATTAGCGCCCCCACCTGGACGTTGTTCCACACGTCATGCATCATTGATCCCGTGCGCGGAGGCAGTGAAAAAGGCGACAATCGAGTGCGGGGCATTCAGTGCAACACGTGCCTGAGAGAAAAGAAAAAAAGAAAGAAAAAGAAAAGAAATAAAAAAAAAAGTATAAAATTTCTAACGTCCGCATCATCTTTAGTAAAGTTGTATATGTCAAATTGTTGATCGTGACATGTAAAATGACCTGCATTAATTGAACCTCTACGTGAAAAATTTTCATTCTGAATTGATTGGATCAAATTTATCATAATATCTTAAAAAAATCTACGACTACATCAAATGTAACACATTTAATCAAATTAGAAAGTTTATAACTAAGTTAATATCCATATGATAAGTTTATAACTTTTTTCTCCTAGAGAAGTGTACCTTCGTACAAATATACATTTCTATATTAAAAATAAGTAAAACTATATCTTGAAGAGAAGAACTCATACAAATATGTGATAGATGTAAAAGATTATTTATTAATGATTTGCCAATATATGAATCTTCTACTATTTCATATTTCATAAAATAAGTTCCATTCACTAATTAATAAAGGGTACATTTCTTTTCGACCAAAAAAAAAGAGGAAGGGTACACTTCTTTTCCCTCTAGTCTTATGATATTTTCTTGCTCTATAATTCTTCCTTTGCACATCCTTTAACCTTTTTATTTTTTATTTTTTATAATTCTTCTATCCCCTTTACCTTTGCTTTGCCCTTTGATAAGGACAAATCATATCCGCAGCAAGGAGAAAGACCAGTCGGAAAAGCTCAATGAAGATTACCAAATTTTCAAACCATACGAAATTCTGAAAAGAACTTGCTGGCATTTTGTCACAGTAGAGGCGGGTTAATTGATTAAAGGCACAAAATCCAGCAGTTTTGATTGAGCAAATGGTGCAATTATTCGAACACGTGTAGACTTCTTTTACCTGTCTTCGTCCCTGTCAGTTCCAAACCCTAAATATCTTGGACTAGTGCCTCTCCTTCGCAAAGTGAGTTCCAGCTGTTCTTATTCCAATTCTTCCGGGTTGGGCCGCGTGTGTCGTTAAACATGTATAATAAAACCACTTAAAATTAAAAAATGAAAAACAAAACGACGATAACACAGACACAGTGGATCTTATATTTCAAGACTAAACATTTGTTGACACCTAAATTTTGGTGACCCGTTTAGTCAAATTAAGGGTTAATTTTATTCCTGAAAAAATAGTTAATTGCATAGCATATAGTTTTAGGTGCATTTATTTTTTAATTTGCATTTACATTGGGTCGGTGACAAATGTGTTTGATTTAGTAGTTCTAAGCTTTAATTTGGCAGGTCAGACTAAGCCCACGAAGCAAGTAAATTGGCCCAAGCCCGTTTTCTTTTAATGACAAAAATTACCTAAATGAAGATTTGAAATGATATTACGGTGGATTTTTTGAATTTAAGAAAATTGGGTTGCAATCTTATCTTTAGGCGATAAAATCAGGAGATGTGGAAAATAAAAATAAAAAAGTGATATTGCGTGCGAAAAAGAAATCTTCGCGGATGCTTTGATTTGAAAAGGAAATTAAAACCCTAATTTTCAGCATATAAAAAGATTTTTCACGTAAGCTGCTCCGTCTCGTTGCTTCGCCGAGTGCCCACTCGCTTGCCTCCACAGCAGCTCCGCCCGGCGTTCGGCGTCCGTGCTTCTGCTTCGCCCGGCGTCCGGCGTCCGCGCTTCTGCCTCCGGCCGACACTGCGCCACCGTCCCTGCCCTCCGCCGACGCTGCGCCTCCGCCCCGCCCTCTGCCCGAGCGCCTCTCAGCCGAAGCCCGCGCTTTCGAGGGTTGCTTCTCTCGCTGCAGCCACCTGCGGCTCCGTCGCCGGAGCTCCGTGCGTCGTTGCCTTCGCTGCTCCCGCTGCCCAGCGCCCTCACTTCCGTCTCTGACCTCGGCCCTTTTTGTGACGCATTTCCCGCAGGCCGCTCTGTTCTCCGAAGCTCTCAAAAAAGGGCGTCCGAAGCACCCCCCCTTAAGTTTGCCCTGGTACGTGATTCTTTGGGCTCTAAATGGCCGAGTTTGGTTAGGGTTTGCTCGCCTTTTCTCTGCAATTCGTTTCTGTTATGGATCCCGGAACTTCTTCGGCCCAAATTGAGGGGGAAAGGGCTGTTCGTAGCCCTCCCGTTCCTGACCATGGCCCTTCCTCTCATGGCGGTGTTGCTAATTCTGTTCGGCCCCCTGCTGGTTCGAAGCAGCCTTTCGTTTAAGCCCGTTCCACTCGTGATCCAGATGGGACGCGAGGGAGAAGCAGAGGTAGATCAGGTTCAAAGCGACCTCGACGAGCAGTCTCAAGAAGCTCAAACCTGCGCAAGTGGGCGAGTGTGGCCGTGGCCAGAGTAGCCACCAAAGGCTACGACTTGGAGTTCATTCCTCCAGTCAATGATGGGCCATCTGTGGAAATGACTGATGATGATCTGCAGGCTGCTGACCCGAAACTTCAAGATTGTCTCGTTGGATATTATTTGGGCAGAAGAATTCCTTTTAAAGTTACAGAAGCAGTCTTCAAAAAGGTGTGGGGGCCTAATTTGGTCGAACTAATGGCTAATGGGAAGGGGTTTTTCTATTTCCATATTCCGGATTGGGAGTTCCGGAGAAAAGTGTTGGAAGGAGGCCCTATTACCGTTTCAAAGGTGCCTATTGTGCTGCAACAATGGAGACCGGCCCTGGATTTGAGGAAGGACTCCCACCTTATGGTTCCTGTGTGGGTAAGGCTTAAAAACTTACCTCCCGTGTTCTGGTCTTCTCAGGCTATCAGTAAAATTGCAAGTAAGGTTGGTAAACCGCTTTATGTAGACATAAGTACTGATCAAATGAAAGCTCTGGCTTATGCTAGAGTATGTGTAGAGATTACAGCAAAGCAGCCTTCATGTGAGTCCATTGAATTGGTTCACCAGGGCAATTCGTCTTTGGTGGAAGTAGAATATGAATAGAGACCCACGGCTTGTGTAGATTGTGGTGTCTTTGGCCACAAATGCAGTGCTAGTGTCGCTTAGCCCTCAAATGCAAATGTTCAACGTTCTTTGATCGCTAGACCCCACGCTCCTCAAGATGGGACTTCATCTCCTAACCCTTCTTCTCGGCCTGCAGTTCAAGCAAGCTCGCATCCTCAGTTCGCTCAGTCTTCGGACAGAACACATGATAACCCCTTGTTTAATAAGAAGCCTGATGCTGGACCTATTCCAGTAGAGGAGACTCTCCCTGAAATGCATAAGGTAACAAATTCTACTGCTGGTAAATCTCCGAGCTCTCTCAATTCTACTGCAATGGCCTCTGGATGCGAAGGAGCTCAGGAGTTGCCTTTGCCTATTGTCTCTGTTGCTATCCCTCATGCTACTGCTGACCCGGGTTGGAAGCAAGTAAAAAGAAATAAGAAGGTGGTCGAGAAAGGAGCTGCATCTTTTAGTTTAGCCCTGCCCACTGAAGGGGGGCATTCTCTAAAGCTAAAACTAAAAGGCCCTGTATCTAAGGAAGTTGGTTCTGCCTCGTTGCCTCGCAAGACTCCTGGAATCTCATTATCTTCCTTGAAGGTTGTTGAAAGCTCTTCTTTGGCAAAAGCGAAAGTCGTCTCTCCTCCTTTGATTCTACCTGATTGTTCGGACGAGATTGGTAACTCCAGCATTCATGCCGTTTCGAACAATGAGGACCTATTGTCGGTTGGATGCCCCTCTCCGAAAGCCCCACACAAAAATGTCCCGATTGAGACACTACAAGATAAGCTCCTTCTTATATGCCCGGATCCTCCTCCTTCTATGGCTCCTAATCCGACTGCGGGTCGGAAAAAGGCCACCAAGAAGAGGTAATCTTTTCCTTCTTCTTTGTAAATATGTATATAGGTGCTTGGAACATAAGAGGCCTTATGAACCCTGTCAAGCAGGCAGAAGTTAGGAGATTTGTCTCCACCCACAAGCTGTGCCTTATTGGCCTTATCGAGACTAAAGTTCCTGAAATTTCTTTTGAATCTATATCTTCCTCCTTTTTGAAAGGTTGGAATTGGGTTGCAAATTATGATTTCTCCCCGCGTGGAAGAATTTGGGTGGGCTGGAACCCTGAGTATGTTAGTTATGAAACGTTGTCGATCAATGATCAAGCTGTACATGGTCGACTGACATACACCCTGACTGGTATGGTTTGTTGCGTGTCTATTGTTTATGGAGAACATTCTTTCAGTCACCGCCGGCCTCTTTGGGAGGACTTGCTCCGTATGAATAATCTTATGCAGGATATGCCTTGGTTGGTAGCTGGAGATTTTAATGCCATTAAAGATCCTTCGGACCGGTTTGGTAGCTCCAACTTATGGATCCCTTATTTTGATGAATTCGGAAATTGCTTAGCTCAGACTGAATTGGGTGATCTTAGGTATGTTGGCCTTCGGTTTACTTGGTTGACCTCTGCTGGTACTTCTAGAAAAATGAGGAAAATCGATCGCGTTTTGGTTAATTCTAAATGGAATATGGAATTCTCCTTCTCTGAGGCCTCGTTCCTGAATCCGGGCATCTCGGATCACTCGCCTATGGTTGTCAGAGTCCTTAACCCGTCTTTTAAAGGAAGGCCTTTCAAATATTTTGATCTCTGGGCTGAGCATTCGACTTCCCTTCCATCGTTCAGCAAGCTTGGGATACTCCGGTTGTTGGGGTTCCTATGTTCAAACTAGTATCCAAGCTTAAGGTGCTAAAAAGCCGGCTCAAACAACTGAATAGGGAGGAGTTCTTCGATATTTCGGTAAGGACAGCGGAAGCTAGAGAAGCTCTTCGTCTTGCTCAGCATGATCTTCATCTTGATCCAACCAACTCTGACTTTGCTGATCTTGAGAATGCGCACCGTAAGCTCTTTGTGAACTTGCGTAGAGATAAGGAATCTTTTTACAAGCAGAAATCAAGAATCCGCTGGCTCAAGGAAGGTGATCGAAATACTAAATTTTTTCATAATTCCGTTAAGAGAAGGCAGCTTAGGAATAGAATCCTCTCAGTTAAGGATTCTTCGGGTGCATTGATCAGTGACCATTTAGCAGTTCCTCAGGTTTTTGTCTCTTTCTTCGATGATCTTCTATCTCCTTAAACGGTGCTATCTAAGCCTTCATTGCAGGATGTTAAAGAGTTCATTCGAAGACCTCTGTCGGTTGATCATGTATTCTCCCTTTCTAGACCGGTCTTGGAATCTGAAATTAAAGATACTCTCTTTTCTCTCGCAAAAGGAAAAGCCCCGGGTCCTGACGGCTTTACTGTTGAGTTCTTTAAGACTTGTTGGGGGACTGTTGGCCTGTTGGTGACGGAGGCGGTTTCTGATTTCTTCTCTTCAGGCCGTCTTTTGAGAGAGGTAAATAATACCATTCTTACCTTGGTACCTAAAGTGCCTAATGCTTGTGCTGTGACTGATTTCCGACCTATCGCTTGCTGTAATACTATTTATAAGCTCATCACAAAAATCTTGGCTAATCGCCTAGCTGCTGTCCTGAGCGATTTGGTTGATTCTTCCCAGAATGCATTCGTTAAAGGGAGAAGGATTAAGAAGAAGGATTAGGGATAATATATTGATGGCGCAAGAGCTTTTTGCTGGTTTTCATCTAGAACCTTATTCTCTCAAATGCGCAATAAAGGTTGATTTTCAGAAAGCCTTCGATACTGTTGATTGGGACTTTCTTCAAACTACTTTGTTGGTGTTTGGCTTTCCTGAATCTCTTACTCGACTCATTATGGTTTGTGTTCGGACCCCGAAATACTCTATTTCTATTAATGGAGAACTGCATGGCTTCTTTCCTGGTGGGAGGGGGCTTCGCCAGGGCAATTCGATGTCCCCCTACCTCTTCACCCTTGTAATGGAGGTTTTCTCTGGAATATTGAATGCAAATACTGCTCAGAGGGAGTTTAAGTATTATTGGAGATGCAAACCAGTCCGACTTTCTCATCTCTTTTTCGCTGATGATGTATTCCTCTTCAGTCGAGCTGACTGGCCTTCCATTACTCTTCTGAAAAAGGGCCTCGATCTATTTTCTTCTTGGAGTGGGCTCCTTCCGAATAAGAACAAAAGAGAAATCTTTTTATCGGGTGGGGCTCCTTCGCTGCGCAACTATATTCTTATGGCATTTGGGTTTCAAGAAGGAAAGCTCCCAGTGAAATACTTAGGTGTACCGATCATCTCCTCCGAGACTTGGGAAAGCAAATTACGTGGCCTTGATTGATCGGATTCATCGCCGGGGCCCGATCATGGACTCAACACTTCCTCTCTTTTGCGGGTAGGCTGCAACTTATAAGGTCAGTCCTACATTCTATTCAAGCGTATTGGTCCAGTGTCTTTACTTTGCCGGTTTCGGTCCTAAATAGTATTGAGAAAATCTTGAGACAATTTCTATGGAAAGGCGCCACCCTTGGCAGAGGTGGGGCTAAGGTTGCATGGGATGAAGTGTGCCTTCCTAAAAATGAAGGAGGATTGGGTATTCGTAAGTTGAAAGACTGTAACAAATCAGCGATGCTTAAATACATTTGGATTCTTTTCACAGACAAAGAATCCTTATGGTGTCGTTGGATTCACTCCAATTTCTTAAAAAGGAACAACTTTTGGATCTCTTCCTCACCTTCTGTTTGCTCTTAGGCCTGGAAAAAAAATCTTACTTCTAAGAGCGGAGTTTCGGCTATCATTTCTCTGGAAAATTGGAAATGGCCTTTCGGCTTCCTTATGGTTTGATCGGTGGCTTTCAGAGGGCCCTCTTGATCAGCTTATTCCGCATCCTCTTATTGAAACATCTGGTCTTCCGAAGAATGCAGTAGTCGCGGATCTTCTCTCCCCTATAGGCGATTCCTTCAGGCTTTTCCTTCAAAGCTCGGGATTCTCCATTCCGGTTTCATCCTCTACTCCGGATCGTTTCTTTTGGAGTCGGGATCCCTCCGGATCCTTCTCGGTGGCCTCTGCTTGGGACTACATTAGAACAGAAAAAAACCGGGTGCCTTGGGCTTCTCTTATCTGGAACTTTGATATTGCTCCTAGATTCCAGTTTAATTTGTGGCTGATTACGAGGAACGGATTGCCTACCCAGGAGCTCCTTCTCTCTCATGGAAGAATCGACTTTTGCACTTGTGCGTTATGCAATGAAGTTCCGGATTCCATCAATCACCTATTTTTTGATTGCCATGTCTCGGCTTCTCTTGCTTTCTTTTGGGCGACAAGGTGTAACTTACCTTGGCGAGCGAGACTATGGGTGGATAACCTATCTTGGGCTATTAAATTCTTATCCGGTAAAGGTTTCTTCCACTGTATTGCTAGATTTTCTTTTGCTGCCTTATGTTACTTGATTTGGAAAAAAAGGAATGATATTATATTCCGTGGGGAAGCCTTGGTCGTCTCTGCGTTGAAAAATCACCTGATTAAAGTTGTAAATGAGAAAGCACTTACCTTCTCAAATGTTCCGGATATCCCGAGAAACAGGCGTCTTCAAAGGAACTGGGGCTTTCATCCCTCCATTTTCTCAGGCCGTACTTCGACTCTTTAGGTTGCTTGGAGGTTGCTAGGATCGCGTTCCTGCTTCGAGTTACTTCAGCTCTCCATTCTTGGTCTCTTCGTTTTTTGAATTGCCAAGGTTTCATGTTGGCTGTCGTGACTTCTGTTTTAGTGACCTTGTTGGTCGCTTTCTGTTTTTTTTTTTTTTTTTTTCTGTTTTTGTTTCTCTTTGCCTTTGGCTCTTTCTTCGGCTCCCTTCCACTCTTTCTACTTATTGTAGTTAGAGCGTAAGTCTTTGGTGCCGCTTTTGTATTATTGTCCAAAGCTATATATTCATTACCTTAACCAAAAAAAAAAAAAAGATTTTTCACGTAGGGTTTCAGGAGGGGCCACACAATAGAAACACATGGCCACAATTAAAAAAAAGAGAGAACGTACGTTCTCCACGGTGAGGGTCGGCAAAATCAGAAATCTCAAAGCATATTGAGAGAAAATACGTCGACAAGAGAGAGAGGAGCCTCATGGCCGAACACCCTCGGTTGTGCGACCCTGGTGTCCGAGACTCCCACGGTGTTGGCGCTGCCTGTCAGCTTTGACCAGCTTGCTATCTTCACCAAGCATCACTATATCGCTTCGCGAGTAGCCAACCGAAGTCCAACTGCTGATACCCTTGCAGAATTTCTCATCATTGTTGCTGTTGCCTCTTCATCGTGAGCTCTCGATGATAATCACACGATGGCTAACGAGAGTTCCTTGCACTGCCGTGATCAAGACCGTTCGTGCGCAACCCCTCTCCCGTGAATCACCATGCTGCAAGTCACCATCAGGCCATCGCCAATCACCCATAGCAATTCTCGCCATCCACCATCCGTCTGAATTTGGAAATATTAGGGCCTATTGTGACGATCCACCGCTGAAACGCAACACGGTTTTCCAGTCCCAAGCATCATCGTGCGTAGCTGTCGAATGCCACGCGAGGAAGGTCAGATCTTTAGTCAAAAGAAAAATCCAAACGGTGGTCAAAGAGCCTTGGTGGAAATTTGAAAAAAGAAGAGAGGGGCTAAAGCGATGGTGGTTTTCCTTTAGCGGTCAAAGGGTGATTCAGCTAAAATTTCCCTGTCCCGTGCACATTGAGGAAAGGAGAATCTTTGGTCTATTCTCGTGGAATTTAGGGACCATCAAAGAAAGTCCGTTAACTTCAAAGTTTTGCTTTGTTCGTGCCTTGCAGCCCGCTTTGTTCTTTCTTGCAGATTCATGGACGTTCGTCAAGCGCCGTTGGCACCAACGCCCATCATCATCCGAGCTCGTTGTTTGCGGATTCCAATTTGGGAAATTTATCCGCGCAATAATTTGAATTAGGTAATTATCTTTTTTGCCATCAATTTGAATATTTTGTGATTCAATTTGATTGAGAATATTACATGATTCCTAAATTTGAGCGATAAGTGCACTCCTAATTAGGATTTATTTCCTAATTCGCAACCACATACGAATTTTTATTCTATCTATAAGGCTTTAGATGGAATAATTATTCACGCGGGAGTAAAATTGATATCTTGATCTTTAAGGCAATCGATTTTATTAGCGAAATAATCAAATTTGAATTTCAATTCGAGTGGTGGATAACATCTTTGATGGCCATGGATGATTTAGTGTTTATCTTTTAATTGTTCTATTTATCCCGAAAATACAAAAAAAAAAAATTGCATTTGCATCCCATGTAAATTAGAACTGATTGCATGATAGGTTAGTTAGATTTTTTTAAATAAATAAATGCATATTTAGAATAGGGATTTTTATTTCGAATTTAGAAAAATCATAAAATAAAAAAAAATATGCATTAATTTAATATCTTACTTTTAAAAAAATTGAATTGCACGTTTAATTATTTGGCAATTTTAATTTCGAATTTCATAAAAGAAAAAGAAAAAGAATTAGAATTAGGGCATTCTTTGCACGTCATTGCATATTAGGATAGATCGCATGCTCATTTAGGAAAAAAATAAAAAATGTCATGTGTATGTCATATAGGATTAGATTCATGAAATGCATGTCATTTAGTGATTGTTGCTAGGTCCATTTAATTAGAAATTGCCTGTCATTAGAATTAGGTCATATTGCATTGCATATAGATTAGATTCTCATTAATTAAGTGAAAACGAAAAAAAAAATTGCGTGTTAATTAGAATTCAAATCTAGGGTTGATGTGAATTTTGATTTAACGACGCAGATGCTTTCGTTGCCAAGAGGTAAGTTCCGTAATTGATTCATTGTTTTCTTGGGTGTTAAATTGGTGGTTTGCGCACCCGTATGATCACCTCACATGTTAGGGAATAGATTTAAAATCAATTCAAACTGTCTGCAAAAACATTTTTTGAAAATTAAAAAGAAATGGTACCGAAAGGGCATTAGAGAAATCTAGTGTAATCAAGTCCCCGTACTCTTAGTCTCTGGTTCGTAGAAGTAAAATAATTATCTCATTATTTTACTTAGGTGTCTAATCAACCTACCTTAAACCGATTAGTTGCGACTCTTAGATAATAATCATTTGCATGTTAAGAAATTTAAACTTAAGTCGCGAATTGGTATGGGCTTGGGAGAGCCCGAGTTAAGTCTAGACTTAACAATCCATTAGCCAAATCTTAGGTGATTCACCCGAAAATTTGATCGCGACAACATTCATGCTATAAATGAATGATATGCGTCAAGTGGCGAAACTTGATATAGATGATACGTTATCATTGGGGTTGCAGCCGCAAAATGACTAGGAATAATTGGCACCATGTACATGCATATAGGCCCTTTTCATTTTCCTTGTGTTCCTTTCCTCTATTCTAGGAGAATTGCAGACTAATCATTTACTCATTATTTGTGTCACATTCTTTCCATTTCCTTCCACATTACATAGATCCGTGGAGGAAGAAGGGAGAGATGAACAAACCCTAAATGATTGCAAAATGTTATGATGAGGTAGGCTTATTCAGTTTGGTTCTTTGCATATGTAAATTTTTTTGACAAATATTTTGTGTCAAACATATTTTAACGCAAGATGTCTTACCCATGACATTCAGTAGTGTTTATAAATAGTCATTAAAGCTTCAAAGCTTTAGAAAATATCATTCCGGAAATGATTGTCAATAATGTCATGCATTGCATAGGCTATTGACCTCTTGTAAGTTGATCAACAAGACTTATCATACGTATGCAAATGAATAAATAAATAAAATATTAAAGTCCATAAACTATTACAAAATGTTTAATTAGGCCTTCAACTATTGTCCGTATAACAATCTTCGATCAAACAAAGTAGGAGCTGCTGCCAACACCGACGTAATCGGGTGCTCAAGGGGATGACCTTGAAAGGGCGGGAGTGACCCATGGAGGAGGAGAAAGAGGATGATTTCAAGGAGTGCTTGATGATTGTGCGGTCGACAGAGCTCATGGAGACGTATGTTATCTCCACGAACTTAGTCGAAGGTGCATTTATTTGGATGGAGAAATAATGAGTGCCGGATACCTAGGGCGCATTTGGTAACGTTTCGTTTCCGGAACAATTTTTATCGAAATGATTTTTTTTTGTTCCCAAAAATAATTTCTAAATATAAGAACGCGTTTGGTAATTACACAAAATTTCTATTCCCAGAAAAGAAATGCGTTTGATAAAATTGTATAATTTTGTTATTTCTTTTCATTTTTTAATATTTTTATTATATTTTTCCTTTTTTCTTCTTTCTTTTTTTCTCTTTTCTTTTCTCTCATTCTTCCTCCTTTGTGGCTGGTCCCTAGCGGCCAGCGACCGGTTGGGCGAGGTCCGCGAGCTCGCCTAGCCCCTCGAGGCTTGGCCTGGCCCGGGTGGCGTGAGGTCGACCTTGCCAAGCCATCATTGGGCGATGCCGACCTGGCAGTGGCTCAGCGTCTCCTGGGGTCGACAACGCTCTAGTGAGGTCACCGACCCTTGTTTAGCTAGTCGCCAGCGCCGGTCATGGCCAAGGTCGGCAACCGGCCAAAATGAAGAAGAAAAGAAAGAGAAGAAGAAAAGAGAAGAAAAAAAGAAGAGACAGAAAATTAGATTCTAAAAATTGTTCCCGAAAACAAGAAGCTACTTTTTTATACTTCTTATTTATGTTTCAAATCTACTTTTTCAAGCTACTTTATAATTTTTTTGTTCCTTAGAACAAAAGTTTTACCAAACAGGTTTTTATTTTTTTTTCGTTCCTCGGAACAAAAGAACAAAAATAGTTATTCCGGGGAACATAAACAGATTTTAACAAACATGCCCCTAGAGAGCCAAAACTTGGCACGAAGGGACACATAAGTGTCAAAATTTAGGAAAGTGACACTTAAGTATCAAAATCGGAGCAAAATGGATCACTTAAGTGCCAACAGTGAGAAAAACCTACCAAAATGTTGATGTGGTGATTTTCTAGCGAAGTAAGTGTAAAACGACGTCGTTTTGCAAGCTAACGTGACTAGAGAAATGCAAAAGTTATGTCGTTTTTCTTTTGACGTGGTAAATAATCAATATAAAAACTAATTAAATTAAATTTAAAACTAAATTTATTTTAAACATTTAAATTTATTTTTTTAAAAAGGGGGAGGGAGGAGGCACGCAACGAGGGCCATGCCCCGCCATCGCCGCCTCCCCACCGTCGCCGGGAAGGGCCGGCAATGATGGGGGTAGGGTCGGCGAGGTTGCCGGGCCCGTTGCCCCAGCTAGTGGTGACTCTTGGCCCGACCGAACGAGGGCCGCCGACCCTCGCGCCTAATCTAGGCGAGGGCTTGCGGGCTCTTGTTGCCGGTCGGCCAAGGTCACCGGCTCCCGGCCTTGGCCCCGACCAACCCTCCCCCACCGTTGCCAACCCTTCCCGGAACGGCGGGGAGGCGGCGACGAAGGGCTCACCCTCACCGTCTTCCTCCTCCATCCCCCTTTTCTTTTAAATTTATTTTTATATATTAATTTATTTTAATTAATGTTTTATAATTTAATTAAATTAATTTTTATGTTAAAATTTAAGGTCGCGCCAAAACGACGTCATTTTTGTGTTTCTTTGCTGAGTCAACTCTCCAGCGAGTCACGTGGGCGAGAAAAATAATAAAAAAAATTGTCACATAGGATTTCCAGTGAGATTCGCCAGATATGATACTTAAGTGTCCCATTTTTCAAAAAAAGTAGCACTTAAGTGTCACTTTCCTAACTTTTGGCACTTGAGTGTGTCTTCGTGCCAAATTTTTGCACTTGGAGTATATTTTCAAGAGGGGGAGGAGACTAGTGTTCCCCTGCCGAATTGTAGTACAGAATCATCTCCAAATATCTTGGTCAGAGCAGGCAACTGCTTTTCCTTTAGCCTTTTTTATTTAATTGAAACATACTCGGCTTTTAAGTGCGGCTAGCATCTTTTACACATTTATATGAAGTAACGGATTCGTTCATACCTTTTTCTTCCGAGAAATAATTAGGGCCAGGTACGGAGGCTTCCCCTATAGCTCCCCCTCCTTTCCCCCTTTTCTTTTGTGTTGCCTTTTTCCTATTTCTCTCTCTTTCGTGAGATGAATTGGATTTTCTCGGGAAATTTCGGTGAACGGTTGAAACGGTGGTGATTTTGTTGGGATGAGTTTTGTCGTGAATTGAATGACAAGTGAGTCTCTTTAGCGCCTACTATTTAAAACATTGCAAAAGAGGAATAGACCAATGATAGCATCTTCTGGATACTAAGGTTTATTTGTTTATTGGTGAAATTATCACCTAATTAAGGCGATCCTTATGTCTTTTAAATAATTCATATTTCATTCCGTGTCTCGCAATGTCAATGGCCAAATTAATAACCATCCCCCAATTAAGGACAACAACAGCGCTTGACCCCTTTCACATGAAAAGAAGATTCCATATGATTTCTAATGGCTATAAATGAACACTAAAAACATATGCATGATACGACCATACTTGGATCGGACATCTATTGATATTTTCTAGCATCTTCTAGCTCATGGATGTTGAGGTTTATCCCATATCAGTTGTGGAAAGGGCTAGTGGCTGGTTTATAAGTATAAGAGAAAATCTTATCCTTTGAACTAGCTTTTAGGGTGAAAGAGGCCTAATACCACCCAACGCCGGTATCAAAGCCCTGGTTTCCAATAAATCTAGACCTAAAAGTCACTTGAATAGGGTTGTTATGGCTCTAAACTAGGCTTATATGTGAGGGGTGATTATTGGGATTTATCCCACATCAGTCGTGGAAGGGACTAGTAGTCGGTTTATAAGTGTAAAGAAAAATCTCATATTTTAAGCTATCTTTTGAGGTGAGAGACACCCAAGACCACCCGACACTAATATTAGAGCCCAGGTTACCAACAAGTCTATATCCAACACTCACACAAGAGAGTTATGAAATGTTGCACCTCCGACCCAAGCCTAATGTGTGATGGGGATATTATTGAGGTTGTCTCACATCAATTATGGAATGGGCTGATGGTCGGTTTTTAAGTAGCCTCATCCTTTAAACTAGCATTTGGGATGAGAAATGCCCAAGACCACCAAACACTAGTATTAGAGCTAAGGTTACCAACAAATCTAGATCCAAACGTCACTTAGGGAAGGTTGTTGCAACTTTCACCTAAGCCCAATGTATGAGAAAAAGATTATTGGGGTTTATTCCACATCGGTTGTGAAAAAGGGCTGATGGTCGGTTTATAAGCCCCACATTTTGAGCAAGTTTTTAGGGTGAGAAAGGCTCAAGATGTTACTGCTGTTATTGTACATGAGTATAATATATACTAAACTGAATTTTGGCTCTTGAAAATAATGGGTTCTATGTGGATCTCGCTCTGCGAATCTGACGGCCCAATTGAGGTTAGTTGACATATTAGCAACGTGAAATAGGTGCTCGTTGCTGGTCAATGCTACTTTCATTTGTCGTCACTATAATTATTCATCCATCACGTGATGTTTGTCCTCATATGTGGAATTTGTTATTCATCTTTATTATTTCGTGCACAGTGGCCTTCCAACTTTTCCAAACCTAATGAATATATGTGGCCCCTTCCTCCATTATTTGTTTACCAACTCCACTTTGATATGGGGCTATCGACAATGGTGGATTAAATTTGACCGATCCAATCCATACTTTAAAAGCTCAACCATTGAAAGGTGACATTATTCCCTATTATTGCATAAACATATACAAATCATCTGTCTGTGTCGGTGCAGCAACATATCCTCGAGTCATGTATGTCGATAATGGCGTTGCATTGCGTTACTTTGACTTGTTCTCGCCATCACCACGCCATGTGAATGTAATAGAAACTCGTAACAAATTCATAAATATTATTAGCTCAGGTTGCGAAGAATGGGCAAGCTTCTTGCAAGAACCAACTTCCCCAAAAAAAGCCAGAAAAAAAAAAAAAGAAGCAAAACGAATTCAGATATTTGAGACAATTGGTGTGTCGCAAGAAATAAACTTCTACGAATTTAGGCCCCGTTCGTTTTGCAAAAAATAACTTTCAAAAAAACATTTTTCGAATTTTTCGGCGTTCACTTCACGAAAAGACAAGGATGGGGATGGAATTCATGTGTGATCCCTCTCTCTAGTTGCGTCATATTTTCATGATTTTCTCTATTTCCATGATTTTAGTAACTCCTAAAGTGATCGTGTGTCCTTCAATAAACTACCCTTTCATTCATGATTTAATATAATTCTGTAATTGTTTGCACAAAAAAAATAATTAGTTTTGATTATTATGACAAGTGATAGACTTATAATCGATAAAAGCAGAGATTAATTATTTATGAACAGAATTATTAAAAAACTTGATGAGTTGATAATTTAAAGAAATGGCCAAAAAGTGGAGTTAACGATCTTGGATGCAACTGTCATTGAAATAATCGTCAATGTAATGGAATAAAGGGCAAAAGAACACTTAGAGTGCCAAAATCTAGCACGTGAGACATTTAAGTGTCAAAAGTTACGAAAGTGTCACTTTTTTTTTTAAAAAAATGAGATACCTAAGTGTTAAATTTGGTAAAGGTGGTCGAAAATCCTACGTTGTAATTTTTTAATAATATAACCCGCCTACGTGGCATGCCGCAAAGTTGAGTCAACAATGAATAACCAAAATAATGTCATTTTGTCTTTTTTTTTTTGAATTTTAATACAAATATTAATTAAATTAAAAAATATTTTTTTTTTAAAAAGGAGGAGGAGGAGGCAGAAGGTGAGGGCTCAGCCTTGCTATCACCTCCCTACCATCGTCAAGAAGGGCTAGCGACGATGGGGGAAGGGTCAGCCAGGGTAGTTGGGCCCTAGCTAGGGGCTGGCGACCTTAGTCGACTAGCGACGAGGGCTTGCGAGCCCTCACCCAGATCTAGGGCGAGGCGTCCTAGAGAGCGGTAGCCCTTGGCCTGGCTAAGTGAGGGCCACAACCCTTGCCCCAGATCTGGGCGAGGGCTCACAAGCCCTCGTTGCCAGTTGGCCAGGGTTGTCGGCCCCTGGCTAGGTTCTAGCAACCCCGGCTGACCATTCCCCCACCATCCCAGGCCCTTCTCAGCAATGGTGGAGAGGCGGTGACAAGGGCTCAGCCCTCGCCAGCTACAATCTTATCTTCTTTTTGCAAATTTAGTTTTAAATATAATTGAATTAATATTTATATTAATTATCTAGCCACGTTAGGAAAATGACGTTATTTTTGCACTTGTCTCGTCAACAAATCGCCACGTCAACACTTTGGTTGAATTTTCTCACCATTGGTATTTCACCGATCTATTTTACTCTAATTTTGGCACTTAAGTATACCTTTCTGAACTTTTGGCAATCAAGTGTTGTCCCGTGCCAAGTTTTGACACTTCAGGTGTCTAGCTCCTTAGAATAAAGTAACCGTCAAGATAATGGAGTCGTCAAGGTAGTTTTGGAAGGCTGGGTGAAGGTAGCTATGGGCTTTAAGCATTCCCAAGGCCGACATTTAGTGCAAAGCTACTTTAAAATGCTTGCTAAACACTCTAGCATTTCTCCAAGGGGCCTTTGAGGTCGAAAACCCCTTAATAAAGTAAATCAAACATAACTTTAGTCAATGAGAGCCAAGGTTGGTCATTTATGACTAGAATTATCAAAAACTTGATGAATAGATAACTTAAAGAAATGGACAAGAAATGGAGTCAACAATCTTGGATGCAACTATCAAAGAAATAATCGTCAACATAGTAGAATAAGTAACTATCAAGAGAGTAAAGTCCATCAAGGTAGCTTAGTCAATGTAATCGTTGTAACCTCCCTTTGTAACTTCTATGTATAACTTCCGTTAATGACCATTAATTATAGGCTTTAAATAACCACATCATACTCTTAGGAAACCCCTCGGTGCACACAAACAAACAATTATGTTATTTTTCAGTTTTCTTTAAATTCCTACACTTTAGTTTTTAGATTTGCGTCATCAATTAAATTTCAGCATATCTCTTAGCTATAGTTTCTAAGCTTGTGTCATCGATTAAATTCTAGCATGTGTCTTACTATAATTTCTAGGTGTTGCGTCGTCAATTAAATTTCAACGTAATATCTTGATGTTCTTAGGCTTTGTCATCAACTAAATTCAAGCAAAATTTGCGTGTATTATCAATTCTATCTGAAGTAAAATTATCGATTTCCTTGTGCACCTGTGATATTATCTGTCGGAAATCACCACAGAACCTATCTCCTCTAATAAAACTGAAGAAAAGCTTTCAGTGAAAAGTATTTCGTCGGGGAACTTAATTTGAAAGGAACAATAACCATTACAGCTCTTAACTTAAACAAGTCGAGGTACCCTTTCCTTAGTCTGATAATCATGGCAACCAACACACCTCAGATCGAAGTGAGGTCACATAATTTCCGAACAAAAATAAACTGGATGAGCTCCATATCAAAGTTGGGCTTAGTATGACTTGACTTTCATACTTCGCTCTGCTCTCCTACCACGTACAGATAATTGAATTACTCTTCAGTATCTCGGCCATAAATTTCCACCACCAACAGAAGCTAAGGAATAATGTTGTAAAATTCCTAAAAGTGGTAGTGCCGAAAAATTAAGAGAACCAATGAGAGTAATATGTTGAGAATTATCTTTTTCATTTTTTGGCTTTTACTAGCACTTTATCTTTCTGCATTTCATATCATATTTCCACCGAAGAAATTATTTCATCTTTTGGATGTCATGCATCACGCGATTGATAAGGCTACTTTTGATCTTAAAGAGAGCCAACCGATAACGAGAAAGTTAGTCTTGGTCATCTTCACTTTTTGGCTGGTAAGGGTTCACACATTATTAGTTCATATTGAAAACCTTCACTCAGTTCTAGCCCCACAAATCCAGACCCACATTTTTCTTTGAGTCTTTTCTTTTTTGTCTCACTCAATCTCTCTTGGACCTAAGTAGGTCCTTAGAAGGTTTAAGAGAGAAGAAATAGGCAGGAGATCCGTCCTGGGGTGAGAGACCCCGCAATATCACCTCTCGATTTCCCAGTATGTGAAGAAAAATATCCACCAACCAACAAGGAGTGTGAGGCATGCGGGCACTAGTACATTAAAATAAAGAATGCAGCTTGGCCGGACATCCAAAAGGGGATTACCACAGGCGGCCCTCACAAGTGGGCAACCACCTGGGTTTAGAGGGATGTTTAAGAACTTATCATCAACCATGCCTTCTTAAGCAAATGAACTCTAGACACACCCCGAGTTGATTGATTATTACACAATTATCTCTAAATAAATATGTATCACATCCAGAGGTGAATATATATAAAAAAAAATCCTTTATGTTGACATTGAAGATGATATAAAAGGAGAATATGACTGAAAACCCCAAAGTATACACCTTAAATATTTTTGTTTGATTTATTGACATGTATTGCATACCTAGAAGCTAGCACGTTCTTTAAAAAAGTCTCATGTGAAGGTCCTTTATTTATTTGCGCATTTGACTTTATGGTCTTCCAAGGAGTTTAAAAAATTTGAACTCGTTGAAAGTTGCCGGGCACTTCATTCAAACTAATCCTCGATCTTAGTTAAATAGACGTATATGGTTTGAACGATAACACCCTTCACCGGTTGCCCCTTTGCTAATAAAGAGCATTAGCTGGAAAAAAAACAATAAACTTTTGATCTTAAAGTGAGCCAACCATGTTCATGCATATTGGTTGGCTAGTTCATACTGAAAACTTCAGCGCCGCTCTTAGCTAAAGCCAAACCACATCCACCTTTTTCTTTAGCGGGGGAAGAGAGAGAGAGAGAGAGAGAGAGAGAGAGAGAGAGAGAGAGTAAACGAACATACAAGTAACAAGTATACGTTTTGCTTCTAAAAAAAGTGAAATGGAACCACTTCACATAAACAAAATGAGAGAAAGTAAATCAATTCCTACAATAATTGCAATAAATTATTGGAAAAAGAAATGCAGTCACTTGACCGTGAAAAGATATGGAAATATGATGAAAACATCTAATTGCCTTTGTTTTTCTCCTCTGTTTTTATTTTAGATTTTTATTTTTTGAAAATTATGAAAATAATTTTTCATATTATAATTGCCCCATAAGGTGCAACATTAGTATTTAATGGCCACATCAACATCTCTATTGATATTTTTAATGGAATGACCGACTAAAAAAAGCTATACAGCTTAGGAATCCACGTACAAACAAAACATTGAGAGACCTGATTAAACATTATACAAAAATTTAGGGATTTGACGCCTTTATCTCAAATGAAAAAAAGAAAAAAAAAAAACTTCCAATTGGTTTTTGTGGGGAAAATTACTCAATCGGTCCTCAACTTATTTCACAAATGCCAATTTAGTCATAAATTTTCCAAATTTTCCAATTTAATTCTAAACTTATGATGAAATTCCAATATAATCCTTATGATCAATTTCTAGATGCTATGCCACATGGGATAGCTAGTAATGACTGAACCGCTATGTTACCGATTTCTAAAAAAAAAAATGAAAGGATTATATTGGAACTTCACACAAAGGTTTAGAACTCAATTGACCAAATTTAAAAATTAAGATTGAATTGGTGTTTATATAATAGATTTATGATTAATTTCCTCTCCTTTATGGTCTTCCAAGGAGTCTTTAAAAAATTTCCAAACGTGCTAGAAAGCCTTCGACACCTTCACCGGTGTCTATTTGTCAATGCAGAATGTTAGGTAGGAAATGGATAATTAGGTATGACTTCAAAGTGAGCCTGCCAAGTTTTTTAGGTATTGACACTCAGTTGGCTACTTCATATCCAAATTCTCACCTCATTTCTTAGCTAGGCCACGCCACGCCATCTTTTTAGGATAGAGAGCAATCTGAAAGTAACAAGCTTCTTAGCTATGGCGGCATCAAGAGGTGAATACCAAGTGTTTTTGAATTTCAGAGGACCCGATACACGATATGGGTTCACCGACTTTCTCTACCATGGCTTGGTAGATGCCGGAGTCCATGTTTTTAGAGACTACGAAGAACTCCGAGTCGGGGATGTGATTGGAGGAGAGCTTTTACGAGCTATTGACAACTCAATACTTTACATACCTATCTTTTCCCAAACTTATGCTTCAAGTAAGTGGTGCCTCCGTGAGATTGCGCACATAGTAGACAGCGTCTCTAAGTCAGATGGTAAAAAAAGTATTCTTCCCATTTTTTTCCATGTGGAACCTGAGAGTGTTAAACTTAAGACTCCTCTATATAGCAATGCTTTACTAGAACATACAGAGAAGTTTCCGAAGGAAGTTGAGGCGTGGAGAAAGGCTCTTGCAGAAGTAGGTAAAATCAAGGGATGGAACGTGGAAAATGACCAAAGGTAATGTTCTTTTAAGATCCTTCCCCACTCGTTTCTTAATTTTTTTTTTCCTTTTCTATGCTATGCAATATTGCCCTGTGAAATTATTATTATTTTTTTATTTTCTTAACGGAAAATATTGGAAACAAGTGCCAATCGCTGCTCTCGTTCAACCGCACATCCTCTGCTTTTAACATCTTCCCTAAATTTTTTCCCTGCGATGTCAGTAGCTTCAATGACATGGACCTTCGTATTCCTTTTAAACATATTTTCCTCTTCACTGTCTCGTAAGGCTACGAAATATTCAACAGCACCCGTTTGAAATGCTTGTTTGAGATGATTACCAAAATCAACTTCAGATCTCGCATTCATATATACAATTGGCATCTTCGAACCTTATAATGAGAATGTCAGTTTCCCTTTTCCATATACAGGGAAAAGAGCATTTGGTGTCTACCTTTTTTTACACATTTCTGAGTGCTCCTCAAGAAAGGTGGATCACACAATGAAACGACCCCATCCCCCCCCCAAAAAAAAAAAAAAAAAAACACATTTGGTGTCAAATGATTTTTATTTATTTTACACATTCAGTTCCAATCCCAATTTTAATCCGAACTTTTTTATCTGAAAAATTATTACCAATTTTCAGTTGAATCCCAAATTTGACCCTACTAACCCTCCGTCCAAGTCACCGTTAGTGGTGCAACATGGTATTCCATGTCAGCAAGCTGACAAAGAAAGACTCTCCAAAACGACACCGTAGCTATGGTCTTCAAACTGGGGAAAATATGAAGCAATTAGGGCTCAATTTTTTCGATTCGTCAAACCTATAGCCTTGAGAGAGAATGATCTCGCGTTTGTCCCTAGCTCTCTCACACAGATTCACTCTCGATCTGTCTTCATAACTCGCAATCTCACACCAACATGACAGAGGATGGTTAATGCTAGACTAAAGTGGCCGTGCACTATTTACTTGTTGCTTCTCTCTCTATCAGGGGTATAAGTATTATCTTTTTAAGCTTCTGTGCAATTATATTTACTTGCATAAGCTAGTTCAAGCAATTTGGCATATTAAGTTTCCGGTCGGTAGCACGAATGTCCTTCACACCTATCACTTATAAAACTTGAATCCACTTTTCTGTAATTTCACAGCATTCCGGTCAACGTCATCGAAGTGCAAAAGTGAGAAACACATGCTAGTTATTGGCAAAGTTTTTAACTGCAACTTTTTTTGTGTAACTGGCTTGATCCCAAAAGCTTTTTGATGAAATCGCAACTTGTTTGAGCGACCAAGCGCGAGGCTGTGCAAGAGAGTGAGTGACCGAGCACAAGATCTTTCTCTGTCAAGATTGTAGGTTAGACTAATAGAAGAAATCGAGCCCTAATGGCTTCAAATTTCACGCTGTTTGAAGACCATAGCTACCGTGTTGTTTTGGAGAGTACTTTCATGTCAACTTGCTAACGTGGATTTTAACGTAGAAATGCAACATTGGACCATTAACAGCAACTTTGGAAGGAGGGTTTAACGGGGCTAGATGAGGCATTCAAATAAAAGTTAGCGACTTTTTCAGATTAAAAAAAAAATCAGGTCAGAATTAATACTATATCAAAATTTGGTACTTTTTTTAGGTTATTGGGTCATCGAAACTAAGATCTAGTGAAGAAAAATCATGTCTAATACTAAATAGAAAATCGAGGTCATCCCGAGAAAGAACATGTAAAGAATGATAGAGTCATCATCTCAAGGCCTCGAGCTCTGTGGAGCTCGCAGAGGACCAAATCGAGGGCGGGCAACCTCAATTTGGACTGGGCCGAAGGCGACGACCACTGCTAACCTCTAATCCGAGGTCCGCGACAGCGCGGAGGCCACTGAGTGGTGTGGCCCCGTGCACAGGGGAGAGATGCACGTTGTAGGAGATACCTAAAGATTGGCGCCAGTACAAGCGCCGGACAAATAGACAGATTGGCGGCGGCTGAAGGTCAATAGGAGAGTGATGATGATAATTTTGATAAGAAAATGGCTATTGGGTTAATAAGATGGTGCTAGATGCAATTTTAAAGAATGTGAAAATTGGGGATTCGATTTGTATATTGTGAAAATTGATTAATATGCTTATCGTCATTCATCAATAAAACAGATAATTTAGCTGTCAATTGATAGATTTAAATCAGCATATGGTGAATTAACACCTAGTATACATCATTATAGCATGTGGGCGCCCATTAGCTTCTCCAATGTAAACGAGCTGTTTTTGCACAAATTCTTTAGAGTTGGCAATATCCTATGCTTTCTGGCTATGTAGTTAATGAGACCAACATGTCGCTTGAGAATCTTAAAATTATTTAGCCAAAAGATGGAGTTATTGGAAAGAAAAGGGCATCTCCATTGCTTTTTAATATTGACAAGGAAGTCAATCTTAAATAAGTAAATTCCGAAACTATGATTTATACTGTTAATTCTATGGATTAGGTAAGGTGCAAGTCAAAGCTTAGGTAAGTGGTTCAAACATTGGAATGTTTTTGATTGGTGGTGTGGAGAATCAAATATGTGCACACATCTTTATTCCATAATCACCAAGTTCAACCCGTGGGAGTGGGGTCTCTCGCTTTTCAATTTTGAACAAATCTTAATGTGATACAGCTCTTTAAATTCCATTATACTTGACGTAAGCAGATCCATAAAAGACTTACATGCATAAAGTTAATCCATTACAAATATTTTGGGCTTTTCTTTTTTTGTTTTGTTTTAGTTTTTCAGGATTATATATTTGCCAGACTCAGTTCATGATTCTACTATTGCAAGTGCTGAAATTGTTTCAAGGCTTAGCTATAAATGTCAAAATTTTGCTTATTTACAATGTAGTAGCCACTTTGGTAAATTTGGTCATCGTGTAAGCCGATACTATAGTTTGCCAAAATGTCTATAATCATATATGAAAAACCTTATTAAGTGAATTCTACTAGATTAGCCTATACTAATCATACTGTGTATTTAGATATTGTTTATGATGTGCTTCAATCTTTTCAAGTTAGAATTTTGTCAATCCCACTTGTGATGCGTGCGTATCGATCTGGTCAGCTAATGACAGCGCTTTGATTTTGTGGCAGCCAAGCAGAAATTGTCAAATTGGTTGTTAAAAATATTTTGGAGAGGCTGGAGATAAAACAAAAATCAGTGACCGAAAATTTAGTTGGACTTGTTGATCAAGAAAAAGACTTGGCAAAGTTACTAGATGTCAACTATCCCGATGTGCGGCTCATTGGAATTTATGGAATGGGTGGTATCGGAAAAACAACTTTTGCCAAATACATATTTAATAAACTGTCTTCCCACTTTGGAAGGTGTTGTAGCTTCCTTGAGAATGTTCGAGAAACCTTGTTGACTGAGGATGGCATAGTGCGATTGCAAAAGAAGTTACTATATGACATTGTTGGTTCTGGATATGTAGAGAAAGTTGAGGACAAAGAAAAAGGAATGCGGAGGCTTGGAGAAATACTCTGCACTAATAAAGTCCTTGTGGTTTTGGATGATGTTGACAATAAAGAGCTCATTAAGAACCTAACAGGAAATTATTCATTACATTCAGGATCTAGAATAATCATTACCACAAGAGACACAACTATTTTCCAAGTTGACGAATTTAAAGGTAGTATTCTACAGTATGAGATGCCAAAGATGGGAAATAATCTTGCCCTTCAGCTTTTTTGTCGGCATGCCTTTAGTACGGACTTTCCTTGGGATAATTATCGATTGCTTTCAAGTGATGTTCTCTCACTCTTGGGAGGGCTCCCTTTGGCAATTGAAGTGGTTGGTTCATTACTTAAGGGAAAAAATGAAAATTTTTGGAATGAGACGTTGGATAGGTTAAGAAAGGTACCTGAGAAAGAGATTCAAGAGAAGTTGAAGATTAGCTATGATGGCCTAGATGAATATCAGCGACAAATTTTTCTCGATGTAGCATGCTTCTTTTCCAATGAGAATAAGACCGATGCAATTTACATGTGGACTGATTGTGATTTATATCCCCAAAGAGGAATTGATGTCCTTACTAGTAGGTGCTTGATAAAAATATTAGACAATGATACATTATGGATGCATGATCAATTAATTGAATTGGGAAGACAACTTGTTCGTCAAGAAAGTCCAAGTGACCTTGGAAAGCGAAGCAGGTTGTGGATTGCAAAAGAGGCTCTCAAAATTCTAAAAACCAAAGAGGTAAGTAAGAAATATCCCATTTTCAAATGGAACTTGTATATCATGGCATTAAGAATTCCTTTGTTGTTTAGGATCTTTCTTTAGTATTTTTTCCTGCCCATTTGATTTGTAATACGTAGTGGTTGGAAATTTACGAACTTCTCCACATCATTGCAAAATTTCACTTGTAGAATAAGGACGAGGTGGAAGCACTTGAAATTGGTGGATGTCATGACTACAGAGAGATTACAAATGAAGAGTTGGAGAGGTTACAAAACCTAAGATTCCTCAAGTTACAAAATGGAACTTTTGTTGGAGACTTTGCGATGTGTCATTCAAAGTTGAGATGGATTTCTTGGCATTCTCCTCATGAGGATTTTAGGGCAGAGAATATGTGTTTGGGTCATCTTCTTGTTTTTAAGCTGGACTCTAGTGGCTTCACAGATAATTCAAAAGCATGGGACTTGATCAAGGTAAATAACATTTCTCAATTCTAGTCTAATGTTCTTGGTGTGTACTATGAAATGGTTCTTACACTTGACATTCCATCCATTTTTACAGATGGCACAAAAATTGAAAGCTCTATCTCTTACTTGGTGTTATCGCATAACAAGAATTCCAAACTTATCTGAATGCTTGGGTTTAGAGAGGTTGAATCTTGCACACTGCAATAGGCTAACGGAAATTGGAAACTTCATTGGAGATCTACGGTCATTGATTGAGTTAAAGATTGAAAACTGCGATGGTCTTACAAATTTGCCTGAAAAAGTGGGGGCACTAGTGATGCTTAAGTGCTTCTCATTGTCTGGTTGTTCTAGGTTGAGAGAACTTCCAGACTCACTTGGGAATTTAACCTCATTAATAGAGTTAGATTTATCACGTACAGGCATTGCCAAGCTTCCAAAATCCGTTGAAAAGTTAAAGTCATTACGCATATTGCGTTTATCGAAAGATGGATTACTTTCTCAGAAGCATCATGTTTGGCATTTACCTAGTGGCATTAGTGTTTTGGAAAATCTTGAAGAGCTAGATCTCTCTGGGCATGATGAAATGGAAGGTAAAATTCCTATAGGAATGGGAGATTTGTCACATTTGAGAATCCTAAATTTAGAGGGCACTCGTATTTGCAAAATTCCAAGGACAATCAACATGCTTAAGCTCCTCCAAACACTAAACTTAAGAGGTTGTCATGTGATTAAAGCGGTGCCGGAACTTCCCACAAGTTTGACTTGTCTACTCATTGAATCTAAATCATTGCTCTCGGTCCCCAATCTGTCAAACCTTACTAATTTGGTTGAATTGCTACTAAGTGATGGCTCTCGTAATATAGGCAAATCAAATCTAATCACAGGATGCAACTTGTGGTGGCTTGAGAGGCTATCTAGGTTGAAAAGGTTAGATTTAAATCTGTTAAATTTCCCTGCACCTTCGGAGTTGGTTTCTCTTTCCCATCTGGAAGAGCTTACTTTGTCTCATCTAGCCCTAGAAACTCTTAAGGAGCTTCCCTCCTCTCTGCTGAAATTGATTGTTAAATTCTTTAGCATCAGGATGGCAGAGTCACTTCCCTCTTGCTTGATATTGAGCAATTTGTCGACTTTAGTGTTCTACTCTGCTGAAGTGGAAAACATTCCACTCAATGGACTTCCACAATTGGAGAACTTAACCATTCACGATTGTAAACTGCTTCAGAGATTGTTCATTCCGTTGGAATTAGGGAAGCTACGGCAAGCATGTGTGGCTTGTTGTCCAGAGCTAGTTGCGATAGAAGTTGCGGATCTTTCAAAATCATTGGAATGCTTTTCCATTTTACGGTGCATCTCTCTGAGAAGAGTGGATGGCCTAAACAAGCTAAAGTCTCTACAATACTTGAAGGTCAGAGATTGCATGTCAAGTTTGATTGGTGCATCTTGCACAAATCTAGCAGATGATTGCGTCGTTGATATACCGGAGTGTGGAGACTCTATCAAAGATTCTGCTGCAAGCTACCAATTTGGAAAATCAAGGAAGCGTTACAAGCGTTACAAGCGTTACAGAAAGGCGACCCTTCCGGATACATCAAATAAGGTGCGACATATTTTTCATCAATGTACAATAGACGTGTGTGAATGCTCGGGTTTGAAAATTGACTTGTTCTCATTCTAGCATAATGCTATAATTTGGTTAAACTACATAAATTGTAAAAAGTCAAATATTATTATGAAATTTAGACCGATGAAATTATACTTTTTTTTTTTTAATCAAACGACGATAAGCTATAGGAGATGATCTATAAATAAATTCAAATACAACATATTTTCTAATCAAATGAAAAAAAATCTATCAGAGATATAAGTTTAGATACATTAGTGTTCTTTTAACATGTTTTTTTCAATTCAAAATGTTATTTTGTATACATTCAATAAATACACAAGCAAGAGTACAATAAATTGTAATTTTAAATTTATTTCTTGTTATATAATTTAGTGTTGGATATTATGTAACATGATATGTGTTTATTTTGATGTCATAATGTCTAAAAATAATTGCCCTCTTGAACTTTGGCACTGTTACAAAGAGTTATAGATTACCTCCTCACAATCGCCCCACCCAAAAATACTTTGATTTATGTTGCATCTATTAGTTTTTCAGTTTGCATAGCCGTTAAAGTTTACCTAACATGGACTAACTCATGTTTCTTCATCGAATTTTCTCAACTAATTTTATAAAACATGCACCATTCTCCATTTTGTTAACTTCGTAAACCATGTAGTAGATGTTACTTTGTTCAAGATTGGTTAGTCCATTTTCAGCTAACATCTAATAATGGCCATACAGGCGGAAAAAAGTAATGGTTGAAACAAAAATGAAAGTTTGGGGAGTAATTTATAACTTTATAAAGTTTGCACGCTATGATATTTTCAAGGTGCGAAGCAATAGTGCAAGGGAACAATTACCCCTAATGTTTAATAAAAGGCTAACCATAGAAGTTAAGGATGTGCATGTTAACCATTCTATTTCTAGTCAAATCTATTTTTTTTTATTCCCGAGAACAAGTTTGGAATAGAAATTCATTTGATAACACAATTTCATTTTTCTATTTTTGAAATAAATTTCTAGTCTAGAAATACATTTAAAACAAAAATGAGAAGAATTTTTATCCTTTTTATTTCTGGAATATAAATGAAAGATTAAAAACTCTTTCTATCACCCGCCCTTACTACTAATCGATAGCCCGCCCACCATTGCCCGTCATCGCCCACCACCTCGCTACTTGCCCGTCTCCCACCCTTGCCCGTCGTCGCTTAGGAAGGAGAAATTTGGTGTTGTTATCAAATGAATTTCTGTTTTAGGAACAAAAATTTTGTGTCGCGATCAAATGAATTTTTTTTCTAAGAACATAAATTTTGAGTCTTTTCAAATGTATATTTTTAATCAGAAATTTGTCTAGGAAATAGAAAGAGAAAATCTATTTCGGGTAGAAATTGTGTCTAGAAACATAATGGTTATTATTCGCGTCTTATAGATCAAATATTGATTAGATTAAGAACTTTTTTTTTTTAAATTTGGAACTTTCATCAAATATCTTTACCCATTACTTTCATTAGATGACCTAATATCTTCTGCTGAAGCAATATGGAAATTAAACATGAGTGGAATATGAATATGTACCCTCGTGCTAGTAAAGAAAGGAATATTATTTAAAAGAAAATCTTATTTGTTAGAGGAAGCTAGAGTTTTTTTTTTTTTTTTTTTTTTTTTTGGTCCTACTCTAATCCTATTCTAACACTCACCCTCAGACTTTTAGAAAATATTATTTGTTAGAGGAAGCTAGAGTTTTTTTTTTTTTTTTTGGTTGGTCATACTCTAATTCTATTCTAACACTCACTCTCAGACTTTTGCCCTGTCTCCTTACAGGGCGTGGGAGTCGAAACCCACTCCTGAAATGAAATTGTCTCCACCTCCAATCCCCCCTGAGAATGTGGGGATTTGAACCCCCCACCTCCCCCTTCCAAGTTGGAAGGGTGGCCACTAGGGCGAACCCCCAGTGGTTTAAGGAAGCTAGAGTAAAAATAATTAGAATGTTTGTTTTTGCCTCTCTCTTTAATAATTCCGTTAGAATGTGCACGCAATGTAATTCAAAGCTAATTTATCCACTTCCAGATTAAGTAATAATTGTTTGACATATTTATTTGCTATTTTGCCGGTGCATGCATTCTTTACTAGGCTTGACTAGTTTTCTATTTTTGGCCACAAGGGGGCTTGACTAGTCGACTATGCTCTTTTGAACAATAGCAGATTGGCGCCGAGCGGGATTCACATACTTTGGGAAAAAGTCCTAAACTAATTATATTGATATTAATTTAATCATAAACCTTTTAATTGTCCCAATTTAATTCTAAACATTTTGACCTAGAGCTAATCTAGTCCTTTTGATTAATTTTGGCTAAATATTGCTAAAGTGAATGCCAGTTGTCTTGTGTCGTACGACTAGCGCTAACATGGACACTTTTCGATAATATTTTAATTATTTTCTATTTTTCCTCCCCTTTTTTGCTGGTGGCCAGCAAGGCCATAGCATGCAAGAACTGATCTTGCCTAAGTGAGGGTGGCTCTCGTTGCCACAGTCAATGGTCAACCTCCCAAAGGCGAAGGTGAGCACCGAAGTTGCATTGGACTTTGTGTTGGCCTAGGCGATGCCTGACAAGGCCGTCCTGACTTGGGTGAGGTTCAGTCTTGTCAAATTCCTCACCAAATATGACAAAGCCCGACATCATTGAGTGTCACTTAGGCAAGGGCTAACCTTGTCAGATCTTAGCCTCGCCTAGGCGATGGCCCCCTTGCCAAATCCGACAAAGGCAGCCTCATTGGTGCTTGCCCTCGCCCTGGTGAGGACGACTATCGCCTAGGGTGGCAAGGGTCACCCTTGTTAGCCATGGCCTTGTTGGTCATCATTGATAAGGGGAGGAAAAAGACAAAAAAAATTCGAAAATGTTCACAACGACGCCGATCGTGCCACATAAGACGGTTAGCGTCCCCGTCAGTAATATTTGGTCCAAATTAGCCAAAAAGACTGATTTGACTCTAGGTTAAAGATTCAAAACTAAATTGACACATTAAAAATGTTTAAGACTAAATTGGCATCAATACAATAGGTTTAAGATTTGTTTAACACTTTTCACCACATGCTTTCATAGTACATGATTATTTCAAAGTAAACTAAAGAACATATTGCTTGAAAGAATAGTCATATAGTATGTGAGTTATACTAGTGATGATATTATTTCACTAAAAAGTGCAACTTATGACTAACTGGGACACTAATTAATTTTGAAGCATACTACTTTAGATTAAGAAAGGACAGAACGACATACAAACTTTCACAAAACTGATTTGAAATAATGTATCCCATGGTTATGGGCTTTTATATTGGGAAGTGGAAAATAAGTGAATTTATGTTAGTGTTATAATTGAAAAAATAATTAACATTACAAGATAATAGTTCATGAAGTAGGGTAAATTGTCCAAAAAGTTCTAAGTCCATTGCACTTTTACCAATTTAGTCTTAAACTTTTCAATTTTACTAATTGAGCCATAAATCTTTTCACATTTTTGCCAATTAAGTCTATCCAACTAATTTTGGGTTAAAATTGCTGATGTAGACGTCTGCTGTCTTACTAGATCGATTGGTGCTTTGGCGTTGATAATTTTTAATATTTTACATTATTTTTATGATTTTTTTCTTTTTTTCCCTTTCCTTTTCCTTTTGCTGGTGAGTGGCCATTGGCCATAGGCGATGGTCGAGTGGGCTAGCCTTGCTTGGGCAAGGGTCAATGTCATCCACCATAGGCGAGGCGAGGCTGAGCAAAGGCTCACTCGACCAACCATTGCCTAGGCCGGGCAACTTCACCAGATTTGGCGAGGCCCCGCATAGTCAAGGCTAAGCCTTGACGAGGGGGGGGGGCCTCTCCCAAGCTAGATCTAGTGAGGCTAAGTAAGGGGAGCCCTTGTCAAGGCTCCGCCAGCTAGTGGTTGGCTACGACAACCCTTGCTTGTGGCGGGCAATAAGGACCTTGCCTAAGTGATGTCAAGCTCGCCTAACCATGGCCAATAGCTGCCCATCACTTGTGGCCAGTGGCTGGTCACTGACAAAAGGAACAAGGAAATTATAAATTAAAAAAAGAAATAAAATCAGAAAAAAGTAATAAAAAGTCGAAAAAATATTATAATATTATAAAAAATTGTCATAATAAGTGTTAGCCATGCCACGGAGGACTGATGTCCACATCAAAGAAATTCTAGCTAGAATTTGGTTAAATGGACTCAATTGGTAAAATGAAAAAATTTATAATTGAATTGGTAAAAATTGCAATAGATTTATGACTTTTTGAATAACTTTCCCGCATGAAGTATGATAGAATTATGTAAAAAGAATACATTAATGTAATTATAGTGAAAATAGATGAATAGTTAAAGTTCACTAAAATAGTAATGTAGAGGTGTAGTAGAACGAAACATGTAACTTTCTTCGAAGAAATAAAATAAGCAAATCAATATACTATCTACCTTACTAGACATACATATAAAATAAGGGTCTTTCCAATGGTGAGGTGTTTCCAACAATTTTTTTATTATTGTCGGAGTGAACCCTCACCATGGAATAATAAAAATAGCTTTTTCTCTTTTACTCAACACATCTCTCTCTGTAAACCAATCAAACCAATTTCTGCGTGCAATGACTCGAAATATTTCACTGCCCTAACTTCTGTAATTTTTTTTTTTAATGGAACAAAGTGGAATTTCCCTTGATTAAGAGAAAAACAATTTCTTTGAGATTTGACTCCATTAAAATTATTTTACATGTTCCTAAATTCCACAACAAGGGGTTTCGATATCCAAGAGGAATTGTATGTTTATCTCTTGCCATCTAAATCATTAATCTCTTGGCCAAGTAATGGATCAGTTTAATTGGAAGTGAATTAGGACAAGTCAAATAGAAAAGGACGAATCCAGATTAAAGTATCATCCCCCTGATGTTGACCAGGGGGAATATCAAGAATTTCTGCCGCGATCCCATCTTCAAAATGTATTGCACCTTATCCTCACGCCATTCCTTGGTAACCTGATAAATTAACTCAGAAAAAGGCTCAGGATCATCCTCCTTAACGGGTCCATACAAAAGACCCTCCTGAAGCCAAGCTTTGATACGCTCTTCTTCCATTTCCGACCCTCCACCTAACAAAGGGTGAAATGAAATCTCTGCCCTTATTAGACTTTGCCATCTTCAAGATGCTCGCTGCCCTTCTTGGTGCGGGCCAAATGTCCGTACGATGGAAATATATTCCTTTTAAAATCTTGCTGCATCCCTCATATCAGAATTGAATGCAAGAGCGAAGTGTCTACTCGCTCGTCAAGTCTTTGCGCCATGTGGAAAATGCAAGCAATTTAAGAAATAATAAATTGCACAGCAACGCTTTTCCAATTTCTATTGATAATCTTGTTCGTTCGCTTGCCGCGTTTGTTTAATTCCTTTTTACGGTTTAGAATGAATGTACGTGTCCATGAACATGAACATGTCCTGGTGTAAAATATGTGGGTGCAGCCTCCGGTGACGACGGTGGTTCTGAAGTTCAGTGGCCGTGGCCTCCACTGCGAGCGATGCATCCAGAAGATTCGCAATACAATCACACAAACAAAAGGTCATCTATTATATTATTCATTTGTGTGATTATACCCAGTTTCTCTTTTCTTTTCTTGCTGAAGGTCGTTATGTTGTGTGGATGCTCCTGATGGTAATTGTGTTAAAACTTTTGGAACTGCGGCTGTGCAGGAGTTCTCAACGTTGCCATCAATAAGAAGTGGGATACGGCCACGGTGAAGGGGGTCGTGGACGCCAAGGCACTGGCCGAGAACTTGAGGGACAAGATGAAGAGGGAGGTCGAAATCGTCCCACAGAAGAAAGAGGAAGAGGGCGAAATCGTGGAAGAGGTTGGAATCGTCCCGCAGAAGAAAGAGGAAGAGGGCGGGGAGGCCAAGGACAAGGAAGGCGGCGGCTGCCACAAGGAGGCAGAGATCATCGGCGGATGGGGGAAAGTGGAAGGCCAGAAGATGGAGTTTCGGGGGGCATGCGGCTATGGTCAGTGTGTGTATGGGGAGCGAACGCACTCGTTCGCATCCGTCTGGTGTCCAGCCCATAACCTAAATGCTTATTACCAGCAATCTTTCTCTGAAGAGAACTCAAATGCTTGCTCCGTCATGTGAGGCGAGCAAAAGAATGAGTGTAAATGAGAAGAGAGGCGAAGATGCGTCGTATCTACTCTCTCGTTGGTCATATATTACGAAATTGCTGCCACTTTCTTTTCCTTCTTTGTTTTGTTTGTTCCTTTCATTTGGCCCCTTTCTTGTCTTTGCTCGAGAAATTGCTTTGGTAGGCAAACTCCTCAAAGCCCTCTCTTAGTCCTGAATTTGGCTTTGCGTTCTTGAACCCCCTGATTCACATGACCAACCCTTCAATTCCCCCGATAAATTAGTTTTTATTTTCAAGAGATCCATCTTCATCCTCATCACCGTCTTCTTGATATCTGAGATCCATGTCTCCAATTCCGAGTGAAACCCTTCTCTGTGGGTACACAATTTCCTCTTGATTCAAGCGCACCCACCTTGTTCAGTCCTTCTCAGTCGTCTTCCTCTACTGGCTCAACCATGTCTCGTCATTTACCCCTCCAATTCCTGCTAATGTATGTAATAGCTACCCCATCTGATTAAATCTGAAGCTAAGTACCATCCGGGGTGTTGATCTAATTTCATATTCTCCCCAATTAATTGCTCTGAAAAAGAAGAGAATTCTCTGCACAAAGCACGAGAATTTTACAGAACTCCGCGGTTCGTATCTGCATCAATGGCATCTCCTAGCGGGACATCTTCAGGGGTCATCCCTGGTTCAGAACTCGGCCTCCGGGAAGGACTCGCAGGTCGTGATGGACCAGAGGAAGAGGAAGAGGATGATCCAGAACCACGAGTCCGGATGAGGAAGCAGGAGCACCTGGACAATCTGCCGGATCAGGTCGCCCAGCTGAACAAGGAGAAAACACCGGATCGGGACCAACATCAACATCACCGCACAGGCACAGCATTACTTGAGCATTTAGGCTGAGAACTCTGTGCTGAGAGCCCAGGCGGGTGAGCTCAGCCACAGGTTGGAGTCACTGGATGAGATCATCGAATTCTTGAATGCGAGCAAAGGAGCTTTGGATTTGGGGTTGCCCACGATGCCAAGAAGCTGACGAAAGGGAATCTCACCGCTCATTCGAGCAGGTGCTTGCCACGTCTCATTATCGGGTTGGTAGTGAAATTTGTCTTCTTTTAATTTTAGATTTTAGATTTTATTTATTTAGGAAAAATGAATAATTTTAAAAATATTTTTTAAAGATAATTTTTATATCACTTATAAAAATGAATGAATCAAGAATAGTTTCATCTTTCATGAAAATATATTATTTAATTATTTTTATCATTCATTTTATCTTTTTAGCATGAAATTATTATTTGAGAAAACTAGATGACTGGTGCAGACATGGGACAAAGCTATGAGCCATTGTACGGATGGACAATCAAAGATAAAGTTAGTATGCTCCGAAGAATCTCATAAAAGAGAGGCGAATTACATTCAAAATTAGCATTATTCATGAGTAAATTTTATCTACAGTGAACCCCCCTTCACTATAATGCTCCAATCATGCGATTTTTCAATGTTCTTGACATTTTTTTTCCCATTTTAATTCACTTTCGTCAATTTGTGTGCGGAGGTTTATACATGCTCGTTCATTTGCCCCGGGCTAAACCAAACACCTAGTTACGGTCTAAGTAGGCCCTGCAGCTATTTAACCACAAACTGGACAATTGTACGTTTTATAAAGTCTCTACCTAAACCCCTAATATCAAGTGAATGACGTTATTCGTTTCATCACTGTAATTTCGTTTGTTCTTCATGCATTTGCTTTTTCAGCACCTTAAATTCTAGTATTCATCTTTCATTTACTTCAAATTTCGAGCCTATTAATTTCTTGTCAAATCAACGCAAAAATCATTTTACAAAAAAAAAAAAAAAAAAAAAAAAAAAAATCAAACTTTAGATGGAAGATATCTCACTTCCTAAGCAAATTCGCATTTTTGGTGAAACAGAATGTATTGTCATTTTTTATTGATAGAATATTTAATTATTAAATCATATTTTTGGCTAGACAGTTCCCATCATATCCCACACTTATCTAGGAATATGAACTCTCTCTAAAGGATTTTAACCCTCAGTTTGATTTTCATGAAAAATTTTGGATATAGATTTAGTTTCTATAAAAACATGACTTGGGTTGGCAAAAATCAAACACGATTCAATAAATGTCTGAATGCACATAACGTGTTGTAGTCCCTAACATGCGCTGCAAGTCGCATATTTTAGTATAGACAAGCCAACCCTGATTGTTCAAGTGCTTCAGGGGCGTCTGTCCTCCTAGTGCCGTCGCATGCTCGGAGCCTTTGCTTTCTTTGTTCTTTTTTCCCGGTTAGATTTGCTAATCTCGTTCCCGATCAATGGAAAATTCGAGTGAACTTTCGAACTGCACATGGTGGATTAGGACTGAAATGTCTGTTACTGCGTTCAGTGTGGTATATTGCTTCAATGGGGAATGCTGGCGATTGATCGACTGACGGATATTACGGGGAATGCAATTAATGCTGCGGTTTATTCTGTTTTGGCTATTCCCTGCTCCCTTTGTGACACTTGTTATGGATTTGATCAGAATAGGCCACGGGAGAGAGAGAGGAAGAGATTTAGAAGGAAATGGCAGGATGGAAGCTCCGTACATGGCAGACTATACATTGAGGGCTCTCACGCCAAGATCATCAAAGAATCAACTAAGGATGTACATGACAAAATTTCTGAAACAGAAATTGATTTCTGACCAGAAATTGATTTCTCGATTTCTATTTCAAAAACTGAGAAGCTAAAAATTTTAACTTCGATTTCTTCTTCAAATCTATTTCTGAATAGAAATCTGTTTCAAAATGAGAAATCAAATCACGTTACAAACTGTTGCTCCAAACTTGTTCTAACGAGAAACAGAAAATCAAGAAACAGAAATTTTATCATGCGCAGCCTAAGGCTACTGTTGAGGAAGGCCAGTTTATTGAGTTATAACCAGCTTTCCATTGCTACAGGACTCAAGCTCCATATTTAGTGCTTGTCCTGGCGAATGCTGATTGAGTTTCCATTTGTAACTTCTCAAATTGGCTCAACAACAATTAGAGCACGCAAGTCCAGCCAACGGCGAGGGATGCATATTTCTCCAGTGGTGTTCTACGGGTCTCCCGGTGCCTCCCAGAAGACCATCTAGTTTGCTGCGATTGCTGAATGAGACATGGGTTGATCACGCTGCACAATGTTCATAAAAGCTAAGGTCCTCGTATGTTTTATCGTATTCCCTGCACATGCACTTTGCTTCCACTTCAGTGACTTTTCCTTTAAGATATCTGGCTTTGTATCTTCTTTGCTTTTCCATTAGAAACGTTACGATTCTCCTGGACAACCTGCATCTGAGGTGGAACGTTTTATGTCCTGCTTTTGCTTTCTTCTTCTTCTATTTTAATTGAAGTGCTCATACCTTCAGAATCCCACTTTAACACCTGCACCGCGTTTGCATTTTGATAGTCGAATAACCAGTTTCCTTTTCCTTTCAACCGTATGAAGAATATATGGACCACATTCCCAAGGCAAGGGGAAGCAATAAAGTTTGCTTAGGGTCATCCTCAGGTTCGTGTGGTCAGTTACCAAGACCATTGTAAGGGCCAGAAAAGATTTCTTGTACCTTCTTACCAGGAGTTCTAGAAGAGGTGGTCATCTTTTATTTGCTTTTTTAGGGTGCCTTTGCTAGGGATTAGTGTTTAATTGTGATATTCTCTTCAATTAGGTACAAAAATATGGATCCAAAGTTACGCCACCATTATGAAGTTTTTTCAACTGTTACACTAGTGATATTTCGGTGAATTACTTCATTGGAAAGTCACCTTTCCCAATTTTGGACAAATTCATGGTCTGTGGCTTCCATTGGCACCGTATTGGGTGATTGCTATTGTTTTATTTTCAGATATACAGAGTGATCAGTCATTTCAATTGCTTCATACATAGTTCACGGATTTCTACTTGAGACCGTGTAGGATATTAAAGTTGCTAACTCTTTTCCAAGGAAGACAGTTAAGTTATCTAGCTTTTCTAGTGGCAGACCTGAAAGAATTTTAATGGGACTGATATGTCCTATTTGAGAGGAAGTTGTTGCTTGGCACTTTCTCCTTCCATACGTAATGGCGTTAAGAAAATGATCTGGTTTTGAAGGCCTATCGTTTCTTCTTCTTTACTCCTGTGATGCTGATGGATCTGTCACAGTCTCGGTAAAATTCAAAGCTGGTGCTGGTTTTCAGTGCATGGACTTATGGCTTATAGCATGTCGAGGAACGGGTTCTATGAGAGGATAAGACGAGGGCATAAAAGCAATCACGGTATATGCCATGTCTTTTCAGTGAAAAATTTCTTGTATTTAATTGTACTCTTTGAGCCTACCTTAGTAGACATGAGCTTATTTTTTCTCTATTCTGACTGGCCTAGTTTTCTATGGCAAAGGTACAGAAAATTTCTGCCCAACATTTTATCCATTTGAAACCTTTTTCTTTTTTGTGTGGAATTGAAGGTAAAGTGGGCTTAGTAATAGCCCAGGTTAGTGCTCTCCGCTGCGTCTGATCCTGGAGGATATTGTGCCTGACTTATCAGCACTCTTTGATTCTGGCAAATCCTCCTGGCGTAACTAATAATGTGGTTGACAATGATGAAAACATGACAAATTGCTCACAATATGTATGGATGGTTTTCTATAGCATTCGCGACTCCTATCTCTTTCCGTCTCCACTGCATAATTTCTTATCAACTGCTCTTCCTCTTTGGTTCATCTTCTTCCTCCATCTGTGCGTTTCCCCTCTCTCGAGCTTTTTTGGCCAGTCGAAATTCGAAGCTCTCGAGTGCTGGCATAGCCTCAGCACAGAGAGAGAGAGAGAGAGAGAGAGAGAGAGAGTTTGTGCAATATTAAATTCCACAACCATTGATTTTACTCTTTAATAGGAATTGACAACCGATTTAATATGAAAGAACAACAATCCGTGTAGTTGGCTGTCATCCGTCAATTTTGGTTTAGTGTACGTCCATCTCATGCCATCCTAACCATTGGGGATTGGGCGCTACAGCAGCGTCCATGGAAAGAAAATGACGAGTACGGAAAATTGGAAGAAGGACAGGGATGAGATTGGGGAATTTGCCAACCAAAATGTTGTCGTCTAGTCGAGTTGCCAAAGGTGCTAAGGAGTGGAACATGATGAGAGATCCTGCAAAGCTACAAGTGAAGTTGAGGATCAAAATGACCTTTCTTCTGCAAGTACCGAAGATTTGCATCGTCTTAATTGTGCAGTCCCTAAAGCTTTATGTGGAATTGCAACGTGGTCCAAGTGAAGCAGGATAGAGCTCTGACGATTACTTGCAAGAACAAGCAGAGGAAGCGAGACCAGATGTGCTTGAAATCCTAGAAGGGATCCTGCAGGAAGAGGCAGAGCAGGGGGTCCAACTTCAAGTTCAAGAAACAGCAAAGCTTCAAGGTCGGTTTAGGGATGCAGCTTCAACTTCAGGAAAGGCGTGCCATCAAATTCAGGAAGGGGCATTACTTCGAGTCCACGAAGCAGCACAACTTTGAGTTTGGGAAGGCGGGTAGAGGTTCGACTTTAGGAAAGATGAACAACTAAAATGGGCGCAAGTTTAAGATCAGGGACGGACAAAAGTTCAAGCTCAACCAAGGTTCGGAGCCTCAACCATCAAGGTCATGATAAGAACAATAACGCAAACTCGAACAAGCACTGAAGCAAGCAGAAGATCTAAGCTACGTTCTTCAGCGTCCGACTAACCTTCATTGTTTATGGGTGCCCATGCCACAGGCGATGCAAAGTTACATACTCTGCTTTTCAGAGAGTCTCGAGACCAATTTGTCAAGGTAAAATTCTATTTTCCTGGATATTTCCTACATTTTTTTTTTTCTCAAGGAGACTCGAAAATAACAAGTGGTCATTAGGGACCCAAATCAATTGCCTCCTTCCATGGGCCAATCTACCTGTCTTCACGAAAAGGGAAGCTGACACGTGTCTTCAGAGTTTTCCATGATGTGTTTTCATTCTGAAATAAAAGTGGTGAGCCTAACGTTGTGGACAAATTTGTGCATGAATTCTTTTACTAACTGTTCGTTCTAATTTCATTATTTCTTCCATTACTTTATTTTCTTTTTCAATGAAAACGCATGTATTGGTGACTTTAAAAACAGAGGACCGTCACCTGCTCTCGAATTTCATTTCTTGGTCACCTCCAATCAAATTTAGTTTCTTGTTTCAGCATATGAATGTTAAGAACATAATTACTTCGATTTATGATCCAACATGCACTAAAATTAAGGTTTATTAAATGGAACACCAAACCCAATATAAAAAGCCAACGAAAAAGAAGTTATATTAAATAATATTATTACCAAAACGATAAGTGCACTGGAAACTTAGTAAAAGGTCAAGCACTGTATGAGTAAATCTCATCGAACCTACTTCATCAATAAAATTCATAGGCATCTTGCTCACTCTTAAAAACCACGGCAACCACATTTCACATGACCTAGAAATTTAAAAGGATCAAATCAGCCCAATTGAATCACATTTCCAGTATATATCAATAAAAAGTGAGAGACGAATCAAGAACTTATGCTCATACATTATACTCATACAAATGAATGGAAATCTACTTCTGTTCATGGACTTACTTCCTTGGTTGGCAAGATTTTGGGCCACTAGAGAAAGGTTAAAACATAGCGCCTAAAAATTTCATTAAAGCATGAGCGTAACACACGTTGACATGAACGCTTGACAATCTCTTTACTACTCCGAGATAAATTTTAGCTGTCGTGAGATGTAGGGTTGATAATTTCTAAGAATTTGACTCTCCTACAACCTCGGATTCTTGTTCTAGAATCTCGTCCACGAATTTCACGTGTCCAAACAATGCTGTTGTATGTAATGGAGTCTCACTGTAAAACCACACCATAAATGCTATCAAGAATTAGTGTATCGTATTTGAGCAAATCGAGCAAAGAAGTCGCATTTCCTTCGGCTGCCGCTCCATAAAGCCCCCTCTCCATTTTCACTCCGAAACGAATCCGAGCTTTCACAATTCCGTTTTGCTTTTAGCATTTGGCTGACGGCTGCGAAAGTCAACCCTTGTGAATCGAACATCAACAAACCATCTTTTTGTTGACATTTCAAATATCTTTTTTAAAAAATTTGTTGACCAAGTCATCAGCCTAAAAAAATAGTAAGACCCGATTTATTCATACGTGGGCACAAATGAATGCGGTTTTGATTGTTGTACATCATGCGTACCGGCGTGCTTTCACCAGAGAAAACATATACTTTCAAAAGTAATGTATATACTGATTTGTACATTGCTTGTCTCTCGGTATGGGATGTATAAGCTTCTATGATGCATGGAACTCGTCTTTTAGTTTAATGCGGGGCTGCATTATCATTAACAATACCAAGTGTGTTTAAAAGTTATATCTATGCCGATTCCTACTCGGTTTGCAGCTCAGTTTCCGGATCCGACATCGACTGTGTGTGCTTACGAGCATGACAATTGATTTCATAAGGTCTTGGAGTAGATGAATTGATGCTATTTCGTCTGCTCGCATGCTTCGTTTGTGGCTAAAAGGTAAAGAGAGCCATCGGCACTTATTATGGAATACTGGATCGAGAGAATTGGCTTGGCGGATCGGCAGGCCCAAAAGATATGTCCATGCTCTCCGAGGTCGGGCCTGCACATGAATTTTGAACTGTCGGTGCCGGGTCCATTTGATTGACAATTTCAATTCGGGTTGGCCGGGCAAAAACACTCTCTTTGGCCCAACAGGTAAATCGCAATTCCAACTAGTGCAAAGGCACGACATGGCTGAAGCGCGCATATAGAAAAGAACTCCTTCCGTTCCGTGGGCGAATCTGCTGTCTACTTGGAAGGGGACATTCACACGTCTCCAGATTTTCTATGTGCGCCCCTTGATTTCGAAATACAAGTGATGACTTTTTTAGGGGAGCGAGTTGCTAGGATGTGTTCCTTATTTTAACGTATGGTATATGTACGCTTTGCATCCCAAATTAATATAGTATCTATTTTTTACTCTGCACCCGGTAATACTCTTTACTTGTTTAATATCTATGGAATCCCGTCTTTTAATGTCTTGTTTAGGACTTGCGCTCCTTCATTTTGAAATACAAACGGTGACCTTTTCTGCGGTGGGCCTAGACTGAAAATTTTGTCCATTAATTCTTTTACTAACTTTTCATTCTAATTTCTTTAATCCTTCTGTTCCTATATTTCCTATAGCGAAAGGACATTCACTGGTGATTTCAACAATAGTGGACCATTCGATCAAACAAAGAAAAAAGAAAAACAATAGTGGACCACACCTGCTCTTGAATTTCATTTCTCGATCAATATCAAATTTAATTTCTTATTTCGGCATTTGATGTGAATGCATAATCTCTTCTATTTACTGGTGTCTTGAAAAATAGTGGACCGTCACCTGCTCTTGAATTTCATTTCTTGATCACATTGAATCAAATTTAATTTCTTAATTTAGCATATTACGTTAAAGCGTAATCTCTTCCGTTAATGATCCAATATGTGCTAAAAATTAATGTTCATTAACTGAAATATTTAGAGAGTCCTGTGCATAACAATCTCTGAAAAAGGGTAAGCACCATATGAACAAATTCCAACACACCCTACTTGTTTCGGCTTATTTATTGTGAAAATAGCAGGCATCTTGTTCACTCTAGAACACCATGCCTACTGTCGATACGTACATCATGTCCTAGAAATTTGACAATGGTCAAAATAAGCCGACTTGAATCACATTTCAAAAATGCAGCACGAAAAATGAGAGACGAGTCAAGAATTTATGCTCCTACATACTCGTACAAATGAATAGAAAATCAAAAGGAAACACGAAATTGGAAACTCGCGAGAGTACAAGTATCGGCGGGTTAGAGAAGAAGACAACGTCCGAAACCCTTCCGCTTCTATTAAGATATTGGGGCCACTAGAGAAAGGTTCAAACATAAGGCCTACGAAATTCATTAAAGCCCAAATACGGAGCTCGCATATTTTTCACCGCCCCAGCAAGTTCCCTCTCTCGAAGCTTTCATTGGACACGTGTCAGCTGATCCATGTCCGTGGATTGGACGAGTGTTCAGGATTCTCTCGGACGCGGATGTGGTTTTAGTATGCCATTTTCTTTCGAACAGGTCGTGCTTAATTAGCCCTTTGTTATTGGTGGGTTGGAATTAATAAATAGATTTCCATATTTACATTGAATATAGAGGGTAAATGTCTCCGTATAACTGAATTTAAGGTGCCGATAATTTCATGAATCTATGAAAGAAATAAATTCTCATTGCCTGAAAACTAGAATGAAATCAAATTTTAAGTGAGAAAGCCCGCTATATTTTTGTAATATTTTATGCAAATAGGCTATTGAGCCCTTTTATCTCCCACAAATGTATTATTTACCCTTTTCCATACTTGCCCAACTGCCGTTTCCTTAAAATTACCAAATTACCTCGTCAATGGAAGTTTCTTATAGAGTAGGTTTTAGTTAATTTAGCTATCAATTTTTATTTTATATAGACATTTATAAGATCTTATAATGTCCAAAGTGAAGAAATATTTAGCAGCTTAAACTATAAATGGTTCACGGGATATGTTCGTTGAAAGTTCTAAAACTTATCACGGAAGTGTAATTGAGTTCTAAAACTTACAAAAAGTGTAAGTTAGGGACAATAGACAGTGGGTTGTGTTTCAAATAAGATAATCTGAGTTTGTGAGATCTTTTGAGTGTAATTGGAGTCTTTTTTACACTTGACAATTGTCTACTCTGAGCGATTGTAGTCTCCTATAGTTGATTATGAAAAAACAACTCGTTGATTTCTCTTCATGGAGTAGACATGGTTGGCCGAACTACATAAAACATTTATGTCAAGTTTATTTTCTGCTTTTATTTCTCGCTCAGTTGTTTGCATTTATTCCCACTTCGGCCATTTCACATCACATTAGCTTTTGAAATGGATTTTTCCTTTTATTACCTAAAACTAGCAAATCCCAGCCCAAGTTTTCCATCCGATCGACACATGTCCCCTCCTATCAATACTTAGGAGAAAAGGTTATTAACTAAGTTCATTTGTAAATGAGGATATATGACGAAAATAAAATTATATATAGGGATGATCTCACTTTTCTTGCCGCTGGACGTGAACCCGATGACATCTCAATTTATACTTCCTTGATTTGATAAAATATGCATAAACAATACTAATAAACTCACTTACTCCATTTCTTGAGGGAGGACAAAAAAAAAACAACAACAAAAAAACTGTCGAATCCCTAAGCAGTAAGCACTGCCACTGCTAGTGACGCGATCCTTTACTGAATTGGCCATTTTCTAAAGGTCTATTTACTTAGAAAGAAAGGAGAATTGTCTGTCTCATGTTTAAGCAGAGATCCAAGTGCTCAGCGATTTTAATTGTTTACTAATTGACGGATGGCTACCCTTGCAAGACTAACATCGGTCGTGTTAGCGTTTGCCGGACAATCTTACAACGGACCTACATTTGCGAATTCGCGATGAAACTAGTACAGAAGATATACCGTTAAAACCAACAGAAGAGTACATTTTAAGTTATGGCCCGAAACAAAATATCACCAATGTCGCTGAATTGGATAATCTCCATAGTCTGCGTTATGGAGAGAGTGACGAGGTTCGGTGAATACTAGGTATTCGTGAAAATTCCTTGGTGAAGTATGGAGATGAATGCCAGTATACTGGTCAGTCTAAATAGTGCCTATTACAGGACATGCGAAGGCAAGGTGCTTGATATGCTTTATCGCAAGGAAATGCATGGTCCCATAGAGGGTGATGAGGCTAACCCTTATTACACAGATCGACAAGCATTGTTCTTCCTTAGTTTGCTACCAGATAGTTATGGGAAGGTAGTGACAACTCTCATCCCGTCAGCATCTACTGGAAAAGAGAAGTTGGACATGGCGAAATCTAACTTGCTCGAATATGAGACTAAGTAGAAAAGCGTGGGACTTCATTTAACTGCAACTTCTTGTCTCAGAACATGGAGGAAGGATTAAATCTCGAGACTTATACAACCGTGATAGATCCAAGTCAAGAAAAGGCATGATTGTTGAAATTCTGGTAAGCCTGGCCACATGAAGAAAGACTATCGATCCTCAAAAAGAAGAAAGTAGAAGAGTAAATGCCAAGCATGAGAGGAATGACACTACCGAGGTAGGTTCCCAAGAAGACTTGTTTGGTTGGTCTACTTGTGATAATATTTGCGTTGATTTCTTTGCGAAGATGGGTAAATATGATGTTGCGAAAATTGTGGGAATTGGTGATGTGTGCGTTCAAACTAGCTTGGGCAAGAAACTAATGCTCGAGCATGTGAGGCATATTACGCACCTTCAGTTGAACTCGATTGCTGCCAGAAAATTAGACGATGACGAATTGGAAAGTCGGTTTAAGGATGGGACTTCGAAGCTTGTCTCACCCATTGTAGCAAGGAGGAGAAAGAGTTGTACTCTTTACCACACACGGGCTAAGGTCTGCAAGGACAATATTCATGATGCGGGAGAAGTAGTAACACTATATCTATGGCTCATGAGACTCGATCATATGAGGGAGAAAGGCCTCCAAATTCTTGCAACGAAGGAACTCATCTCAAATGTAAAAGGACAATCAGGAATGCCAGATGAAAGTTATGATCGGTTGGGTAGACTACAAACAAAAAGAAAATTTACTATTAACGTAGGTAGATTATTATTTTCTACGGAACATTACGAGCTATACGAGCTGTAGAAGTCATGAAGACGAACTGGAAATTATGTCCTTTAAGGAAAAGTTACAAAAGAATATTTGATTGGTAAATTATTAATAATGAGGACAATTACGAAAGCTACAGGAAAGTTACGATGAACGAAGTAATTCGCTACCGAACAGGGGAGGGAAACTTATCGTGGAGGTAGTTGACTATGTTTAGGGGAAAGTTAAGATTGATAGGAACACAAACTTTACGAGAAAATGAGGAAAATTACCATCACTTGGGACAATTACGATGAATGGAGAACTAAAAACAATTACCATAATTGAAAGAATGTTAAGATGTACAGAAGGAAATTAGGATCAATGAGGTAATTTACTATAAATAGGAGAACAAAACTTGCGAAGTCTATGAGAAGGTTATGTAGAAAGAATCATAATAGTCGCTAACAAATTACAATGTATATATCGAAGTTGCTCTGATGAAACAAACTTGCAGCAACCTTCAGCGACTGTATATTTCATTGTTGGTAATCGATTAAATTAATCGACTTGTTCATTTATTTATTTGACCTTAATAGGTGAAGACAATGGATACAGATTCATATATATAGCTTGCTTGCGTATGTATCAGAGCTGCCTGCTATTTTTTTCTTGATTTGAAGAAACCCAAAAGCACGCTAGGAATGCTGAGCAAGCCTACCTCGACGTGGAATCTACCTTCCCCACCGAGACGCCCCCAAATTCTCTATCTATTTTTGTCTTCCCGACAGAGAGGAAATACGGAGGACAGCGTAGGGTCTCCCATCTCAGGGTGGTTCTCCCACCTATTTCTCTTTAAGCCTTTTAAGGACATGCCTAGGTCCAATTTATAGAAGTATGTCTGTGGCAATTTGTCTCACCTAATTCTTGAGAAGTGACCTTTGTGTAAGTACTCTATATATGTATGTGTATATAGATATATATATATATATATATATGTATATGTATGTGCGTGTGTGTGAGTATATATGCGCGTGTGTGAATATGTGAATATTACTAGTTATAGGATGTTGACATGCATTCCTCATTAATCTTTTTCAACATATCATAGACTAATTTGATTCCCAGAAATGTTCCCTGATTATCTGTTCCTCAGTTGGTGAACAATTGATTGAACAAGCTAGGTTTTGCCACCATTTTGCTCACGAAACATTTCCTCTTTTTATTAGTTGCCTCAGTTCTTGTTTTGGCATCGGTGCAATGTAATAAATTTACGTTCTGAATATGAACCGTAGACCTTATCACCAAATTAGCAATTACACCATAGTGGCTAGATATATATATGTTCTCTAATAATTGATTAGCGTATATGTAACGACCCCAACTCCAGGTCACATGGTTATCGTTGCAATGACTTAGGCACGTTGCTGACCCATTTTTTTTTAATTTTCAATTTAAGCACATGCGGAAGCATTACAACATCAATGCCCGACCACAATACAACACAACAAACTAGTCAGAAAGACGCTACACAAAACATATTGCTACATACGCTAGTATATTTACAAGCCCTTTTTACATGCATCTCCTTTTTACATCATCCTCATATATTTGTGTAGGCCAAGGGAATTTCTATCTTCTTTAGTGTGACTTTAGCTCCCAAAACTGGTGTGAGTCTTCCATGTCTACGAGTCTGAAAAACAAGAGGTGAGTCCAAGACTCAGTAAATAAAAACCCCTAATCCTCTATTAAAATGACATATTGTCATCAAATCTAGCATGTACAATACTCGTATTACAATATCGATGGTAGATCGATAGCAATATTAATGCTTCACTTTGACTACATATATGTGTCCTTTCGGCGTAACTTTCATACATGCTTATCTTAGGTTTATCCATGAACACACTAAGTTACAAAGTAATAAATATACCGGCATGCATAAAAGGTTCATTAACATACATCTTGGCTCAACTAGAGCATCTCGGCTCAATCAAGGCATCCAACTTCAAGCTAAACTTCTAGGCTTGACCAGGGCATCCCGGGTCAACGGAGGCATCCCGAGACTAGCTCACCCGAGGCATCCGGGCTTAACCCAAACATCTTAGCTCAACGAAGGCATCTCATTCTTATGAACGAGGCATCGCTACCAATGCTATGTGACGACGATCTTCTTCTTTCATTGAATGATCACATATCATGTGTCGCACAAGTCGGTTTATTATATTCCATCTTAACCCACACATACAAGGCCTAATGGCGTGCTCAAACAAGTGCATGTCATGTATTACGATACCGCAACTATATTATATGCCGGGTACAATTCAAGACGCATAGCTCGAACCGCCCCGTCTAGATGCCGACCCTCCACCAAGTAAGGCTCAGATCAATACATCTCAATCTCGATCCATGACCAAATGAGATTTGGTCCGTCACGGTTTAATGCCAGTCCAAGACCAAGTGAGACTTGTTCATGTCCTAGGCGTAAATCAATCAACACATGAGCAAACCATACAAAATGGAGCGACATGTAAATGACTACTCATGGGTAAGCACACGAGTAAACTTGATGATGTAGCATATCGCCTTAGCCAAGGTTTAGGAATTCTACTTACCTTTGATGAACTAAGGATGGTTTTGCCAAGAGTTGGCTGTGCGGTGAGGCGGCGGCACGATGAGGGCGTGAGCGTGAGAATGAGACCAAAGTAGGAGAAGCGACGAGAGAGGGTGGGGCGTGAGAGAGAGAGTGTGTGTGTGAGTGAGGGAGAAGTGGGGGTATGGAAATAAGGGGATGAAGCCTTTATTTATAGGTAAGCTCATCATTATTACCCATCTGAAAAATATTTAACATCCGAAACAAAGTCTTTACTACGGATAAGTTTTGTCAATCTTCAAAATCTCTTAGGGAATGTCTTCCAACACATGTTGTGCTGCATATGGATTTGAATGCCAGGGCAAGAAGACTATAATAGATCAAGGCCCCCGAGCTACAGAGGAGCAGATGTCTCTATCTTGGCTTTCCCTTTAGTTATGCGAGCTAGCTACAAGTATACTTAAAACGGTCTCACTTCCAAATTGTTGTTCAATAATTTAGTTTCTAATGATCTTATGTTGGCCAGTGAAAGGAGGTTCTATCATTGGAGGTGATGGTTTGTCGAAAATTTGCAAATAGAATTGGGATTGATAAGTTAGTCCATTGTTATTTAATATGGTTGCTTGTGTTTTCTAGTTAAGTATAGAACCGGTTCACAATTATGTGTCGTTCATTGTGGGTGCTGTGCATCATTGAATTTGAATTTGTTGTGCTATATTTGGAGGCCTCTGTTTCACATAATTTCTAGTGTTTCCAATAAATCAACCTGCTTTTCTGTGTTATGCTGTCAATTATTGAATTTGAAGTTGCTCTAAGCTAAAGTTTGCACTACTAGAATTTGAATTGCTTGCGTGTATTGGACAGGTTAATGATTGCGGTCTTTTCAAATGGATTGATCCTAAGTCCTCATTACATGACAGAGAAGTGATTTTTGAATCGATCAATGAAAAGAAACCTTTGGAAAGTATGGAAGTCAGTTGAAAGTGTCTGGAGGAGAAAGTCCACATTCTTAAACGCAGCTAGAAAGAAGTAAGCTACGGAACAAAAAGATACAAGCAGAAGTATTTCAACTCGAAGCAAAGGAAAAAATCTATTTCAAAGTCATAGTTGTATTAGAAGGATTGATGTGCACAATGCTAATGTTGAAGTTGGACAAAAAAACACAACTTATGTTGCCTTATGTTGGCAACAATGTTGGATTGGGGATGGTTGTGTTGTTTGTCCATCTCTTTTGCTTTTGGGTAGCATAAGTAGGGGTAGATGCTAGGAAAGACCAATGTTATGATGTAGAAAAAGTGAAACTGTATTCAACTATATTAGCAAATCCAAGTTCAACCGTGTTCATGAATTGTGTTCAATTATCTGCAGAAAAAGATGTCATGTTCCCTATACTACATATATATTTCGGATTTCTATAGTAATATACTATCATATTATCATGTCACAGAGATTGAAGAGGTAAAGGATTTAGGTTCTTAAGCTTTTATTAACTACGGCATCCTGATTGGAAGGGAAGGGATTTGCATGGAGATGAAGAAAATAAGAAACAGAGCCACCATACATCCACAAACAGCACAGCTATCACCAATTATATGCTTCCAATGAGGTTTAAAAGCCTCTCTTCACTTAGAACTTGGATGATTACAATAGAAAAACCAAGTGGACAAGTTAGTATATGGTTCAGAAAACAGAAAAAAGAGGAAATTACAACCAACTTAAATGATTACTATAGAAAAACACCAACTAGACATTAGCTGCCAAGATGGTTCAGGCAACAGACAAAAGAGGAAATTTACAACTAACTCAAATGATCACAGCACATCTATCACCGAACACCATCATAACCATATGACGTTGTTCCATTAGTCTTTATAGTGGCTGTCATACCAAGTCCTTCATTCTTATCTCTATGCCACAAAGAGATTAAAAGAAGATCAGCATACTCTATCTTGGAATCATTAGTAAGAGCAATTCACAAGAATCGGTACTTCCAAATACTTGCAAACCAATATCATGTCGGAACTAAGTAACTTTACACAATGGATTCCTCGAAAAAACTTCACTAGATAACTGTTATTTTAAAAGAAGCATATGAGAATTCTTAGAGTCCAAAAGAACCTTTTTTTTTGTTGGAGAGGGGGGGAGATAAGTTCATTAAAAGTTTTAAAACTTATTACAAAAGTGCAACCCAGTTTTAAAACTTGCAAAAAATGCAATGAAATCCTAAAACTTGTCAAATTAGTGCATACAAGTCCTTCCATTAACACCGTCAACACTTGCTAGGCTCAAGCTTGGGCGCTCGAATTTGGGTGATATCGATGCTTGCCTGAGCCTCACGAGCATCATCGGCCCAAGGTGACAACAGTGTCGAGCGTCAGCTTCACCTAGATCTGAGCGCCCTAGCTCAAGTCTAAGGGTCATCGGCCCTTACCTAGGGCCAGCGAGGCTTTACTCAAGGTTGGCAAGGGCCAGCCACCCTCACTCAGGGTCGGCGATCTCCATTGGCCCCTCCGACGATGGGTTGTAGCGGCAGTAGCGCCCACTGGCGTGGCCCTGCCTTTCCTTCTCTCTCTCTCTCTCTCTTTTTTAGTTTTATTTTTTCAAATAAAATTTTATCTTTTTTTTTAGTTTTTATCTAATTTAAATAAGATTCAAAACAGAAACTAATAAAAAGTGCCAAGTAGGAGAGAGAAATTGATTTAAAAATGCCACATTAGTGTTTTCTGTTAAATAAATTGACGGTGTTAGCGGAAGGACTTAATTGTACTCATTTAACAAGTTTTAGTAAGTTTAAGGACTTCTAGGGAATTTATCCATTTTTCTTTCTAACTTGTTAGTTTTAACCAAGCCACCCAGTAATTTGCAATTTTGGGAAGGAGTACATTGACAAATTGTTAAAAGTATTATGATTAAATTTTGCCTGATTAAAATATTTAGAATTGAATTGGTACCTGTATAGATTTTAAATTTTTTTTGGTAATTATCCCGTGGTAAAGTCAAATCCTCCAAATATTGTTCACTTCATGCCGAAGTTGAGGGAGTTTTTTCCTCTTTCTTCTTTTTATTGGGGGGCCAAAATGGAAGTTAGACTTCTCAAGAGTTCCTTATGTAGGATTAAATTGAATTCCGATCTTGGGCTTGCAAAGTACAAGATGCGCCAGACCCCAAGAAGCACGTTATGCGTTCAAGAGCTAGATACATTCAAATAACTCTTTTAATTTGGCTAATTTAGTTTTAAGCTTTTTGACAATTTGTCAATGTAGTCCATCTAGCTAACTTTTTATGGAAATAATTGGCATGGTCATCGAGCATCCTACGCGGCACAACCAACACCCAACCGGCATTGACATGGACAATTTGTGTAGTTTTTTAATACTATATCTTAATTTTTCCACTTTCTTCCATATATCTTGTCCTTTATTTCTTTTTTATTTTTTAAATGAGGTCGCGGACACCAAGCAAGGGTGTTGTGGCCTTCACCCAAGCCCTTGCCAAGATCCAGGCCAAAGCGTTGGGCCCTCATTTAGTGTTGTCGGCAACCTTGCTCACCTAGAGTTAGAGGAAAAACAAAAGAAAAAAAAGAAGAAAAAGAGTTCAAAAATTTGCAAAAATTTACCACATCAATGTCAATCGTCCTATGTACCAACCGTACCACATAGGATGGGTAGCGCTAACTAGATTGCCAATAACTGAATTGGCAAATCGTCAAAAGGTATATGATTAAATTAGCATAGTCTTTTGCTAAAAAAGATTAGCACAATCCAAAAATTTATGACTAAATTGGCCACCGTACAATAGGTTTAAGATTTTTTAGACAATTATTCCATGGAAAATTTGGCAAAGTTTTTGCACAGTTTGGGCCCCTCTTTCTCTATGTTCTTTCTATATTTACTCTTGGTATTTCCATTAATGATCATTGCAATTTATGCGTGATCCCCTCGCTAATTGCTCCACATTTCCATGATTTCGTCTATTTCCATGATTTAAGTTACTCCTAAGTTAGTCGCGCGTTTTGCAATATCTGCCCCTTCATTCAAGATTCAATCTATTTTGTAATTGTTCTAGCTCTTTACTCAAATAGGGCGAGGTACACTTTCCTTACTTTGATCGTAATGGCTAGCAACACACATCAGATGAAAGTCATGTCACACCACCTCCAAGTGAAGTTAAACTGGATAAGCTCCGGATTGAAGTTGGGCTTAGTATAATTGGACTTCTTATACTTCACCGATAGTTGATATCTCTCCTCAATATCTAGGCCATAAATGTTCACCACCAACTAGAGCTAAAAAAGAAGTGTTCTGAAAATCTCTAAAAGAGGTAGTACTGAAAAAGTAAGAGCACCAATGAGAGTTATATGATAAGAACTGTAATTTTCATCTCTCATTTTACTAGTACTTTATCTTACAGCATTTCATATCATACTTCCACTGAAGAAATTGTTTCATCATTTTGATGATGTGCATCCCGTGATTGATAAAGCTACTTTGATCTTAAAGTGAACCCACCAACAAAGACCAAGATAGTCTTGGTCGTCTTCACTTTTTTGCTAGTGAGGATTCACACATTAGTTGTTTATATTGAAAAATATTGAGAACTATCATTTTCATTTTTCTGCTTTTACTAACATTTTATCTTAGTGTATCTCATATTATATTTCCACCAGTTGAATTGCATCATGACATTAAAGCAAAGCATCATGTGTTTTGATAGAGCTACTTTTGATTTTAAAGTGATTTTAAAGTGGGCTGACCAACAAAGACCAAGTTAGTCTTGGTCGTCTTCACTTTTTTGCCAGTGAAGGTTCCTACATTATTAGTTCATATTGCGAAAACTCCACTCAATTCTTGCGCCACAGACCCTCTTTTTTTCTTTAGAGAGTCTTTTCTTTTTTGGTCTTACTCAATCTCCTCTTTATTTTGTGCAGTAGTGCACAGTATTGCTAAACGCATAGAAGACTAGAAAAAAATTAAAAATTTAGACCCCTAATATAGACATAATTACGGATCACATCCCCCAAGTCATTCTATACATCCTAAGTCTAACGTCTTTATATTCGTTTGTCGTTGTAACAGCTTTTACCGAATTGAAGATATCCATAAATAAGAGAGACAGATAAAGTAATATATAGAGCGTATGACCCACCGAGAAAATGCTAACGATCTCATAATAATGACAATATAACTTGGCAGGGATTATAAATTCTCTGGGCCATAAAGTCATCATTACCATGCAACTAAAAACTATTCACAGATGTCTCCTCCCCAGTCGCATAATGTCTTGTCGCTACCCCCTAGTGATGCCAAGCGACTGTCGAAGCAATGATGATCACCACCACCACTGGCCACTAGGTTGGACCGACCGTCCCCTCCCTCTCCCTCTCCCACTGGCACATGCTTGAGACTGACAAGTCCATTTAAATCCTTTATAATACTGGGTTCTTTTTCTTTTGGTAAAGTATATGATTTTTTTCCGTGCTGAACGAAATGTTAATTGCTAGTTCCATATTTTTTTGTGAATAATGCCACCTTGCACGTGTAATAATGGACAACATGTCGAAATAAGAAGGAAACAAAAGAATCCCGCCCATATATTTGAAGATTTTAAGCTTAAGGCTTGGCAGTAGAGAGTCGTTGCTAAAGTAAGAGAAGCAATTTTACTTTGAAGTCAAGGTAGGGCAAAATGCTCTTACTCAAATAGTTGCAATTAAGGGATGGAACCTAAATGACCAATGTGCCACGAGATGCTTTACCAAGTCATTCCTGAAATCATTGGCTTTTCTCCGCATGAAAAGAGAAACATTCATTAGGATAATAATAATAAGAAACGGATTAAAGGAAATATATCAACAAAAATAAACAAAAAGATAGGTGCATAAATCTTAAGCATTGTCTAATTAATAAAGATTTGGATGATTTGTAGAGTGATACATGTAAAGTGGTTTGCTGGTTATTCATTGATTTAATAGTAGGATTCAAACATAAATAAAAGATATGTTGACATAATTTTTTATTAGATCTACTGTTGGTGTAAAAAATAATCTAAATTTCATTGGATAATTAACAGTTTAGGGACCATTAAATAATTGTGTCATTTTCCTTTTGTACTCTTCCAAGAATCTTAAAAATTTCCAAATTTGTCAAAAGATCTTGGACACCTTCACTGGTGTCTACTTGCTAAAGCAGAATGTTAGGTGGGAAATAGACAGTTAAATTTGACTTTAAAGTGAGCCTACAAGTTCTTTGGGTATTGAAGCTCACTTGCCTAGTTCATGTCCAAAATATCAGCTCATTTCTTAGCCAGGCCACGCCAGGCCACGCCAGGCTGACCTTTTTTCTCTATAGGATTCATATGCATCTTTTGGAATGATCAACTCAGAAGAAATTGAGGGTTATGGAGGAAAAAATAATGAACCTCTCGAGTAAAACTGCAAGAAGTTGCTTGAGCAAACCTCATCATCCCTGCATGGCATTCTTTAAAGTGAAAGCTGTGCCTTGGGCACTTTACTTGAAAGCACTCATGGGCACTTTATTTTAAAGCAAATCAACAGATAGAGGAGCATCTATTCTCACATGCATGGTCAAATCAAGCGCGTCTCGCGTGAAGTTGATTTTATCTTACTGTACATGCTAATTGCGCCCATATATACCGAGTGCAACCAAATATTTTTTCAAAGGATTCTTACTAATATGCATCATTTGGTAAACTGTTCGAGGAAAGTCTTGCAAAATTGGCAAATAGAACTGTTTATCTTAGTCATGAGGGTAGCATCTATTTCTCATTAGATATAAAAAATTGATATCAATCATAGTCTGGGTTTTCGGTTTGGTGTATTGTTTGTTTAGCTGTTTCAATTTAGAAAGCTATTCCATTGCATACAATTGGCTGAAAATTTATTCAAAAAGACCAAATATCCGGATCCATTTCACATGGAAGGTAATTGTTTGCGATAGGAATGTTGCACAAATCAATGGCAATTTTGACCCATTGGGGGTTGCCCCAATAGCCATCTTTCCCACTTGGGAAAGGGGGAAGTGGCAAGTTCAATTCCTTACCTTCTTAGGGAGTTAGGGTGGAGACACGTGAATGGGGGAGTAGGGTTTTGTAACCTGCGCACAACACATACCACCCACATGGGCTTGTTAAATAAATATAGAATAGGACTAGACAAAAAAAAAAGTAATTTTGAAAGAAAATTTATACCTATAATATGAGCATCTATAGATTTTTAGTCGAAATATAAAAGACACCGAAATATGAAGTTTCCTTCTTTGTTTTTATTTCGATATTCTACTCGATACTTTTTCGTATTTTAATTAAGCGAAGCCAATAACTCACCGATATGCTACGGGGCGGTTAAAAGTAATTAACTATCTGATTATGTTGATGGATGGTGATGATTAAGTAATGCTTTTTATCAACCACGTGTAATTTCAGCTCCGTTTTTCATTGATAATGAATGATTTGTAAAACATATTCCTAAAATGATCGTTTATATCACATAAAAAAATGAATAAACAAAAAATATTTTCATCGTCACTGACATAAATTGTTGTCGATAATGAAAATATTTTTAATTAACTAATTATTTCAAGCTATATATAAGAGATCATCTTTAGGAAAATATTTTCCGAATATTTCATATTACGCAAAATAAATGGAGCCTTTGTAGTATTCCAAATGTTGTTATAAGCTTAATTTGATGCTGTTGAGTTTAAATCAATCTAAGGCAAATCTACTGGCGATTGGGAAAACAAACTAAAAATTTTGCTCTCTAGATTTATCTCGATCACAAAATGATCAAACTTCCACAAAACAAATTTTTCAAGATGGATCGAGGGTGAATGTGTGTTTAAAAAGCATACCAACTTCTGAGAGCAAATTATGACGTAGAAAATGTTACTTCAACGAATGACAGGGAAACAAAGTGCTTGAAAAGTTTAGTGTGAAGATTGAAATTGAAGGAAATCGGAAGGAAGGTGTTGGGAGATCAAGGAAAATTAAATGGAGACCACTGAACTTAAAATTGAAGTGCAAGGATAGGAAAACAAATCAGTAAGAAACTTCACCGAAATTGAAATATCCTCAAAGGTATAGACACATTGAATGCTTAATTTTTTTTTTTATTGGTCTTACTTTATTCCATTCCCAACTTTCACTCTCAGACTTTGGGAGTCGAAATCCACTTCTAAAACTAAATCATCATCACCCCAACCCCCCTGAGAAGGTGGGGATTCGAACCCCCCACCTCCCTCTTCCATGTTGGAAAGGTGGCTACTGATTGAATGCTTAATTAGAAACATTATAATAAAAGCTACAATGTCATTATGCACATGAAGAATAACAAACTTTAAAACTGAAATTCAAAGACATTGGTTTAACGTAGAAAATGCCTCAAAGGAAAATTTAGCAGAGTTTTGGCCCAGCTTGAGCGATACCGTTTTCTCTGTGTTCCTTTTATTATACTCCTGGGATTTTTTCGGACAGTCATTGGAATCATGTGCGATTCCCCTCTCTAGTTGCTCCATATTTCCATAATTTGCTCTGTTTCCACGATTTTAGTAAATCCTGCCCCTTCATTCATGATTTAACCTAATTCCATAATCATTTCAGCTCTCAACTCAAACAGGTCAAGGTACCTATTTCTTAGTCCGATCGAAATGGTAACCAATACACCTCAAATCAAAGTGAGGTCACACAATCTCCAGATGAAGTTAAACTGGATAAGCTCCCAATCAAAGTTGGTATCATAACTTGACTCCTTGTACTTCGCTCTACTCCCCTAACTCATCTTGATAATTGGATCTATCTTCAGTATCTCGGCCATAAATTATCACCACAACCAGAAGCTAAAGAATAATGTAGTAAAAATTCCTAAAAGAGGTAGTGCTGAAAATATAAGAGCACCAATGAGAGTAATATAAGATAAGAACTATCATTATCAATTCTTTGCTTTTATTAGTATTTTATCTTCCTGCATCTCGTATCATATTTCCATCGATGAAATTGTTTCATCATTTTGATGGCGTGCATCACACGATTGATAAAGCTATTTTTAATCTTAAAGAGAGCCGACCAACAAAGATCAAGTAAGTCTTGGTCGTCTTCACTTTTTTGCTGGTGGGGTTCACACATTATTAGTTCATATTGAAAACCTCCACTCGGCTCTAGCTCCATAGACCAACCTTTTCCTTTAGAGTCTTTTTTTTTTTTTTTTTTTGTCTCACTCAATCCCTCTTTATTTTGTACAGTAATGGACAGTGTTGCTACGCGCATGAGAGATTAGAAAAAAGTTAGAAATTTGCACCCTTTAATGTAGAAACAATTACAGATCCCATCCCCTGGTATTTCCCAAGTTACTCTTCACGTCCTGAGACTAACATCTTTACATTTCAATTTTCTACGCGCTTAGGAATGCGCAGTGGTACGCATGACTTTTTATATCCATAAAAAATTAAATTAAAAAGGAAACGCAGGACCCTTTCACTTTAGAGGAACCAAACGACATGGCGTGTGGATTGGAAGGAAACAGCGCACGCGCTTGGCAGTGAATGTGCTGAAAAAGTTTAAGAGATTTGATTGAATATTTTAAAATAATTAAAAAAAACCGATGTCTTTATTTCTAAGGGAAAAAAAAAAAATGTCTGATTGGCCTGTATGGTCTCCTAGCGAGTCTTTAAAAATTTTCAAAACTTGTTGCAAAGTCTTGGACACCTTCCGGTGTTTACTTGCCAATGCAGAACATTGGGTTGGAAAATATACAATTAAATTTGATTTCAAAGTGAGCCAGACAAGTAATATAGGTATTGGCACTCATCTGCCTCGTTCATATCCAAAAACCTCACCTCATTTCTTAACTTGGCCACCCCACACCAACCTTTTTTTTTTCTCTTAAGGTGTTCTCAGCTATGGTGATCTCAGAGGCCGGATCGAGTAGTGATGCTGCACTAGCATCACAAGGCGAGTATGATGTGTTCCTGAATTTCAGAGGAGAGGACACTCGTTATGGATTTACAGACTTCCTCTACCACAGCTTGAATGATGCGGGAGTCCATGTGTATAGGGACGAAGAAGAACTCCCTGTCGGTGAAGTGATTAGTGAGAAACTTAAACAAGCTATCGAGAACACCGTGATCTACATACCCATCTTCTCTCGATCTTATGCTTCCAGTAAATGGTGCCTCCGTGAGCTAGCGCTCATGGTAGATCACTTGTCTGAGTCAAAGGGTCGAAAAAGTATCCTTCCAATATTTTTTCATGTGGAACCTGACGATGTTAAACTTAAGAAAACACTATACGAAGCTGATTTCAAGAAACATGAGGAGGTTTTTGGTGATGAAGTCAAAGCATGGAAAGGAGCTCTTAGAAAGGTAGATGAACGCAAGGGATGGGTCGTGAAAAAGGACCAAAGGTAATACTCTTCATTTTTTTTCTGTTTTAGGGGATACCACATTGCCCTGTCAAGTGATTTTTTTTAATTCTTTTTCTTAACGGAAAATACTGAAAACAACCACCAATTGCTACTATCATTCAACTTTACATCCTCTGCTTTTTAACATCTTCCCTAAATTTTGTCCCCTGCGAAGCGATGTCAGTAATTTCAATGACATGGATTTACACATTCCCGCTAGCCATTTTTTTCCTCTTCTTTCCCTCGTAAGGCTACGAAATATTCAAGAGCACCCATTTGCATTTGCTATTTGAGATGATTACCAAAATCAACTTCAGATTTTGCACCCATATTGATCTGCATTCTCACGGGCTTCGATCCATAAAAAAAATAGATTCCCTCGTGGTAAGAATATTAGTTTTCATTTTTTTTAATTAACGGGAAAAGACGAACGAAATTAGAGACCACATCTAGTGCCAACTTTTATTTTACGCATTTTTGAGTGCTCCTCAAGAAACACCGGTTGAACTAAGATTCAGTGAAGAAAGTTCATGTTTTAATACTCAATAGAAGCGGAAGCATCCTGAGAACAAGTAAAGAATGACGGGCCGTCATCTAGCAGCCTCGAGCTTTGCAGAGCTCGTGGGAGGTCCACATCGAGGCTGGTCAACCTCGATCTGGACCAGGCCGGAGGCAACGACCGTGGCTGACCTCTGATCTGAAGTCGGCAATGGTGCGAAGGCCTCCAAGTGATGGGGCTGTCCGCACAGAGGGATGGGAGAGAGATAGAGATAGAGACAGAGAGAAGGGACACATGGTGTAGGGGATGGTGAAACTTCGCGCCAGTACAACCGGACCAGTAGGGCGGCCACTGAAGGTCGATTGAGACAGATCGAGGAGAGTGGTGATGGAAATTTTGATAAGAAAATGGCAATTGGATTAATAGGTTAGGGGGAGATATGCAATTTGAAAAAAAAAAAAAAAAAACGTGAAAGTTTGGGGATTCAATTTGGATATTATAAAATGCGGAATGCGAGGTGGAAATGAGCTATGGATGAGTTGGGGAGAGTGGTGATGGAAATTTTGATAAGAAAATGGCAATTGGATTAATAGGTTAGGGGAGATATGCAATTTGAAAAAAAAAAAAAAAAAACGTGAAAGTTGGGGATTCAATTTGGATATTATAAAATGCGGAAATGCAAGGTGGAAATGAACTATGGATGAGTTGGGGCCAACATGACAGTTAATGGCCTCACATGGCGTTTATATCTCGTTTTGTGGGTCATCGCATGGGATTTACATTACCACTTGATATGCTGATCATCATTCATCAACAAATACACATAATTTGGCTGTCAATTAATTAAATTTAATGTAACAGACGGTGAATTATAGCATGAGAGCACCCATTAGCTTCGCCAATGTAAACGAGCTGTTTTTGCACAATTTTTTAGTGCTGGCAATCTCTCATGCTTTTGGCTATGCAGTCAATGTGCCCCACATGCCGCTCGAGAATCTTGGATTGTTATAGTGACAAGGAAGTCCTCCTTATTTTGGTAAATTCCAAAACTTAGTTATCTTACTGATTCTCTGGATCTAAAAAGGGTCCAAGCCAAAGTCCACAAAACATTGCCCAAAATTTTCCCACTTGATGGTGTGGAGAATCAAATTTGTGTTGTGCGCCTAATCTACACATGTATCTTTGCTTCTTCATCGTCAAATTAACCCAATGGGAGTCGGAGTCTCTCAATTTTCAATTTGGAACAAATCTTAATGCAAGCCAGCTGTTGAAATGTCATTACACTTGACATAATCAGATCCATAGAAGACTTACCTGCTTTGGTTAGGTAATAAAAATGTTCTCATGGCTATTTTGCTGGCGCTTGGAATTAATTACAGGTTTCTGGATTATATTTTTCTCCACCGAAATTCAATGGATGACGTCACATTTGTCTACATTATCTCAATTCATGATTCTCTTATTAAGAGTGCTGAAATTTTTTTTAGGCTTAGCTATAAATGCAGAATTTTTTGCCTATGCACTATGTAGTAGCCACTTGGTCATAGGTCATCGTGTAAACCAATACTATAGTCTTCTCAAAATTATATAATCATATATGAAAAACATATCATGTGAGTTTCAATCAATTAGCCCATACTAATTATTTATTGTATTTAGATATCTTTCATGATATAGTTCAATAGTCTTCTCAAAATTATGCGTGGGTATCAAATTAATCTAGTCAACTAGTAATATGGCTTTTGTACAATGCAGCCAAGCAAAGATTGTCCAATTGGTTGTTGGAAAGGTTTTGGAGAAGCTGAAGATAAAACAAAAATTAGTGACTGAACATTTCATTGGATTTGATGATCGAGTAAAAGACTTGATAGGGTTGTTAGATGTCAACCAACTTGATATGCGGTTCCTTGGAATTTATGGAATGGGTGGTATTGGTAAAACAACTATTGCCAAGGTTGTGTTCAATCAACTATGTTCCCAATTTGGAAAGTGTTGTAGCTTCCTTGAGGGCATTCGAGAAAGGTCAACCAAGGAGGGCCTAGTCCAGTTGCAGAACAAATTACTATCTGACATTGTTGGTTCTAAATCTGTAAGAAAAGTCGAGGATAGTGAAGAAGGAATGAGGAGGATTGAAGAAACACTTAGCAATAACAAGGTCCTTGTGGTTCTGGATGATGTTGATAAGAAAGACTACATCAAGAAACTAATGGGAAATTCCAAACTATATCCAGGATCTAGGATAATCATTACAACAAGAGACACAACTATTCTTCAAGTTGAGGGATCTGAATTTAAAATTCAACAGTATGAGATGTTAAAGATGGATGATATTCTTGCCCTTCGTCTTTTTTGTCGACATGCCTTTGGTAGGGACTTTCCTTCTGATGATTATCGTGAGCTTTCGAGTAAAATTGTCTCATTAATGGGAGGACTACCTTTAGCTATTGAAGTGATAGGTTCATTACTTAAGGAGACAAAAGAAGAAGAATTTTGGAGAGAGACATTGGTCAGGTTAAGGGAAGTACCTGAGGAAGCAATTCTAGAGAAGTTGAGGATTAGCTATGATAACCTAGACAAATATCAGCAACAAATTTTTCTCGATATAGCATGCTTCTTTTTCAATGAGAAAAAGACCGATGCAATATACATGTGGGTTGATTGTCTATTTTATCCAAAAAGAGGAATTGAAGTCCTTACCAAGAGGTGCATGATAAAGATATTGGATGATGAAAGGTTTTGGATGCATGATCAACTTATAGACTTTGGAAGGCAAATTGTCCGTCAAGAGAGTCCAAATGACCTTAAAAAGCGGAGTAGGTTGTGGATTGCAAAAGAGGCCCTCGAAGTCATAAGAACTGAAGAGGTAAGTAAGAAATGTCTCATTTTCAAATGGAAGTTGCACATTCTGGGATTAAGCATTCCTTTTTTGTTTAGGATCTTTATCACTTTTTTCCTGCCCATTCGAGTTGTAAAATGTAGTATTTGGTAGTTGACAAACTTCTTCACGTCATTGCAAAATTTAATTTGCAGAGGAAGGACAAGGTTGAAGCGCTTAACATGGATGGACTGGATTACCCCACAGTGATCACCAATGAAGAGTTTGAAAGGTTACAAAACCTAAGATTTCTCAAGTTAGGGAATGGAACTTTTGATGGGGACTTCGCAAAATATCGTTCAAAGTTGAGAGTGATCTCTTGGCATTCTCCTCATCGGGATTTTAGGGTGGACAATATGCATTTGGATCATCTTGTTGTTTTTAAACTTAATGCTAGTGGCTTCACAGATGATTCAAAAGCATGGGACTTGATCAAGGTAAATTATATGTTTTAGTTCCAATCTAGTCTCAATTTGTACTATGCAATGGTTCTTACACTTCACATTCCATCCATTTTTACAGAGGGCACACAATTTGAAAGTTCTATCTCTTACTTCATGTGATGGCATAACAACGATCCCAGACTTCTCTAGATGCTTGGGTTTAGAGAGGTTGACTCTTACAGCCTGCCACGAGCTAAAGAGAATAGAAAGATTTATTGGAGATCTACATTCGTTAATTGAGTTAGAGATTACGTTTTCCCCAAAACTTACAAATTTGCCTGAAGAAGTGGGGGCATTAGTGAAGCTTAAGCGCTTCTCATTGTCGAGATGTTATGGGTTGAGACAACTTCCATGCTCACTTGGAAATTTAACCTCATTAATAGAGTTAGACTTGTCAAATACGAGCATTTACAAACTTCCAAACTCCATTGGAGGACTAGTGAAACTTGAGTCTTTTCTTCTGAGAAACTCTTGGATAAGAAAACTTCCCAACTCCATTGGAAACTTAAAATCGTTACGTGTATTGCGTTTATCAAATTTTTTGGGGCATCATGTTTCACAGTTACCTAGTGACATCAGCATGTTGGAAAATCTCGAAGAACTAGATCTATCTCGATGTTTTGGATTGAAAGGGGAAATTCCTGATGGAATTGGAGCATTGTCATCTTTAAGAATCCTAAATTTAGAGCACACCCATATTTGCAGAATTCCAAGGACAATCAACATGCTTTGTCACCTCCAGACACTAAACTTATCAAGTTGTCATGAGATTCGAGGGTTGCCAGAGCTTCCTACAAGTTTAACCTCTCTAAATCTTGTATCTAAATCATTGCTTTCCATCCCGAATCTGGCGAACCTTACAAATTTGGTTGATTTGCAACTTAGTGATAGCTCCCAGGTTACAGGGGAATCATACCTCCTCACAGGACTCAACTTAAGTTGGATTGGGGGGTTATCTAATCTGCAAACTTTACATTTGGAATTGTTAGACATTCCAACACCTCCAGAGTTGGCTAATCTTTCTCATCTAGAAGAGCTTCATTTATGTGGCCTAAACCTAGAAACCTTCGTGCAACTTCCATATTCTCTGCTGAGATTGCATCTAAATTGCTTTGGCATCTGGCATGAACAGTTACTGCACTTCTCTTTGAGATTGAGAAATTTGTGGACTTTAGAGTTGGCTAACGTGGAAGTGGAAGAAATTCCACTTGACGGACTTCCACAACTGGAGGAATTACACGTTCTCTATTGTCAACTACTTCGGCAATTTTTCATTCCTTTGAAATTAAGGAAGCTACGGGAAGTGCAGGTGTCTTATTGTCCAGAGTTAGTTGAAATACAAGTTGTGGGTCTTTCGAAATCATTAAAATCCTTTTTCGTTGTTGGGTGCGAATCTCTTAGAAGAATAGGTGGGTTATCCTACTTGAAGAACTTGGAGGTATTGAAAATCAAAAGGTGCAATGTACTTTCTAATGTTGAGGGCCTAAATGAGCTAGAGTCTCTACGATCCTTGGAGGTCACAGAGTGCATGTTATTGAGAAGGTTGATTGATGCATCTTGCACCAATATACCAGATGATTGCTTCATCCATATAAAGAAGTGTGGAGACTTTATCAATTCTACTCGAATCTACCCATATAGAATCTGTCTTAAGTATTACAAAGAGGAGATTAACAAGGTACGACATCTTCTTCATCAATATGTAGTAGACATGCGTGAATGCACAAGTTTGAAGATTGATCTGTTTTAATATTAGTTTGATGTTATAATTCAGTAAAACTACACAAATTGTAAAAGGCCAAATATAATTCTAAAATTTACATGGACAGAAATATTTTTTAATCCAACAACAAAAATTTGCTAGAGATGATCTTTAAATTATTTCTAATCATTAGTGTTCCTTTGACATGTTCTTTTTAATTTGAAATGTTGGTTTGGATAAAGTAAATAAGTACATAAGTAAAAGTATTATAAATGGTAATTTAACTATTTATTTCTTGTAATATAATTGAGTGTTAGATACTGTGTAACATCATTTGTGTTTTTTTTTTTTTTTTTTAATGTCGAAATGTTTAACAATTAATTGTCAACTTGAACTTTGGCAATGTCCTGCAATGAGCCCACAAACTTTGAAAACTTATAAATTAGCCCTCCACCTTCGCACCACCCAAAAAAACTTTTATTTATTTTGCATCCATTAGCTTTTCAATCTACATAACCTTTAAGTGTTACCTAAAATGGACTCACTCAATTTTACTGACCGGATTTCCTTTTTAACAATGCATCATTCTCTATTTTCTTGCTTCAGAAGCAATGTAGTGGATGTGAATCTACTCAAAATGAGACCGCTTTCAGTTAACATTTAACTGTCATACAAACGGAAAAATTAATATCTGAAACAATAATAGAAGTTTTTGGAAGTAATTTATAACTTTTCAAAATTTGCATACTACCGCGCAGCAGTGCCAAAATTTAGGTAGGTCATGTGATATTTTGAAAGTGCATAGTTATTGTAGGGAACTAGTTCATGGGGATTTTAAGCAATTACCTCTAACATTTAACATAAGGCTAGCCATACCTAATATCTTCTGTTAAGCAAATAGCTAAATATTGTCGCTTAAATACTTTTTAGAAAAGAAAATTCCTAATTAATAGTAAATATGCACGGGAATTCGCATTCTCGTATTTTGTCAATATCTAAATTAAACCATACTCTTTAGGCCAAATATCCTCCTTTCTTTAGCCACACAATAGCCGTCCTTCTAAAGTTGCTAGTTTTTGTCACACCGTAATTTCTTATATGGATATCTTTTTTAAAATTTAGTCATTTATCTCTACTTGCCTTTTTGGTGGTGGTTAGTTTTGGTTCTTTAATATTGCCAGCAGCCTCGTGTAATCATTCTTTAATAATTAATTTTAAAAAATTGCTTTCATAGATAAGATATCAGATAATAGATTCCCAATTATAGATTTCAAATTCGTCTTTGTCTACTAATTTTTTAATATTGCAAGATGAAAAATTAGTGCACGATCTAATATCAAGCATAAAAAAATAGTAATTATGAACTATTTGATTCAATTATTGCATTAATGAGCTGTGGAGAAATTTACGTCAAATGATTTAATTATAGCTGTACACGAGGAAAAAAAAAAGTAGAACTCGTTAGATTCTGCCACTTGTCATCACATGAGAAAATTAACGATGAGCAAAGTCCAGCTAATTTTTGGTATATATGTTCGATATTACGATGATTCATCTCCTCTGAATTTGTTGTTGGCCTCTCGAGTAAAAATAATTAGGTTGTTTGTTTTGCCTCTATCTTCATAGTTCCATTAGATTGTTTTGTAATTAAATTCAGAAATAATATATCCGCTTGCAGATTGAGCAATAATGTGTTATGAACAAAAGTTAGTTAATTTGTTTTGCACCTAATTACTTAACTCAGAAACAAACTCAGGATCGTCCACCTTAACTGGTCGATATAAAAGACCCTCCTGAAGCCAACTGTCTGCGCTGATATGCTCTCCATTCCCAACCCTCTATACCAAAGGTTCTGCCCGTTCTAGAATTTGCCATTCCTAAGATGCTCGATTCCCTTTCTGCTGCGTGCCAAAAGTATGTATGAGGGAGATAATTGCTTAAAGTCTTGCCGCAGAAAGTGTTAGGACGAAAAGCTATTCTCCAAGATTGCTTAGCAAGCATAGCTCTGTTAAAGCTTGACGGATCCTTTTCTGCCTTACCAGAGCCTCCTAGTTTCTCCAGTGTATTTCAGTTCCAATTTAAGATAATTTCACCAAAATGGAATGATTTTTTTTTCACTCAATTGCCCTGCAAATGGAAATTGGGATTTTGAATTTTGACATGGTATAGGTTGGCAGTGCATGTACTATTGCTTTAATAAGTACTTCCTTTCCTTCTCTTGACAGTAACTTTTCTTTCCACCCTAAAGTTTCAAATATTTTTTATACAATAAATTGCAAAAAACTTTCTCATGTGTTGGGTAGTTTATGAAATTTAATTACTGTACCGCCTCTACCACAGTTTTTCGTTGATAGCAAGATAAATATTGCAAGAGGCAAAGTAATCTTAGGAACCACACTTGTCAAGATATGGATGAAGCCTTTTTGAAGTGCATAGAGGTGATAGTTATGTTAATCAATGGAAATCAGTCAAGCTAAATGTTAGCACTATAATATTTAAAAAAGATTTCTTTGAAAAATTTTCTATTGACTCCATTTTTTGAGTAATTATAGCAGTAGAAAGAAAAAAGTTCCACTAGCAACCAAATCTATCTTTGATCTAATGGTTAATGAAAAAGTCAGTAATTATAATCCTTAAATCAAGAGCGGGAATAACCACTATTGAAAAGTTTCATTTACATAGGCATTCTAGTATTTCTTCCCTTTTTCCCTTAAAATAGGGATTTGCGATGAGATCGTACTCCCAGGTAGATAATTATGCGACTTATTTGATGTTTAATTCAAATTTACATCACATACATATTAAAGTTCAAATTTAGTTAATAAAAGAAAAATCAAATAGTACTACCCATATTCCATTGGACATGTGAGTATTTAATCATAGATCTATCTCTACCTAATGTATTATGTTTGTGCCGTATTGCATTTCGGGTAAATATGCAAAAAGGTTTAATTTATACATATGTTGTTTGGCTCTCGCGTTGAACTTGTTCCATAACAGATGGAACATCCTTTCACAATCGCTTTCAACCTGAGAATAAAGAAGTCCAATTGTTCATACGCTAACACTCGGTGGGAAAAGAAAGATCTCACCCATGATTCAGTGACATATGAAGGATTGATTGCTGACTTGAAAAGTTTCGGCTTTCTTTCGAATGGAATGTGGTACTATTCTCCTGGTAAACGGAGCAATTGGTGCACAGAGATCAAGAATGATGAGCAAGTGAAAGAAATGGTGCAACTAGCATCCACAAGGGGATTGGTTGAGATAGAAGTCGAGGCACAGGTTGATAGTGAGTGGAAGGGAGAGTATAATCATGCTATGATAACGATATGTAAAAGAGCATCCACACGGATTGAATTATATACCCACAAGAATGGGGCTGAGTCGGACATTTCAAGTCCTGATGAAGACTCAGATTCTGCAACTGTGGGTGAAAGCAAAACTGACGGCACCTTCTCCATTGATGATTTTCATTCAGAGCTAGGCAATGCTGAATGTTTTGAGGCCATGGGAAATGGGAGGCAAATAAGGGACAAAAGGATTGGGAACTATGGCAGTGTCGATGAACGGACAACGACGAGTATGGAAAATAGGAACAATGACAAGGATGAGATTGGAGAATCTGCTGACCAAAATGATGTTGTCTGGTTTTGTTCCCTAGGCCACATGACTATTAGCATGGGAGGGGCGGGGACTCTACTTCAGGAAAGGGCACAATGGTGAGTTCAGGAAGGGGCATGACTAGAATGGGCACGAGTTTAAGATCAGGGACAAACAAAGGTTCAAATTTGGCCAAGGGTGAGCCTCAAACATCGAGGTCATTAGAAGAACAATAAGGCAAGCATGAACAAGCACAGAAGCAAGCGGTAGATCTAAGGTAATATAACATATTTAGTGGATGTGCATTCTTTGTATGTGCTCACCCCACAGGCAATGCAAGGTTGCAAACTCCACTTTTTTGGGGAGATTCGAGACCAATATGTCATAGTAGAACCCTATTTTCCTTTCTTCATTTCTCTTAAGGAGACCCAAATTCAACAAATAGTGACAGGACGCGGATCATCTGTCTCCTTCCATGGAAAAATCTTGTCTCCAAATCTGCTGTCTCCATTCTGTTATAGGTGTTTCCGGTTCTTCTTTTCTGACCCCTTCCCTAGTTTCATTTTCCATTCTGTTAAGTAGCAGGTTTAATCCATTCTTCTTTCTTGCCACTCGTCATTTTATGGTGATGTTGCAGTGTTCTCTCCTAGTTTTAATCTAACCACAGGAGGATTGGATCTTTGCGGTTTTCCATATGCCATAATATAATTGTCTAAATAATTTTCTATGCATTTTACTTCCTCGTTTTACTCTATGTAGAATTTCAGATTTACTTTTTTTTTTGTTATTTCTAGATATGATTCTTCTTGGCAAAACTTCCTTTCACATGGAGTGTATATTTCTGCAGGCTATTTTATTTGGTTTTCATTTTCTTTGAAAGGAAATCTTCTTTTAAGGTGTTGCGATCTATTTTAAAGGAAGTGCTAATAAGTTTATTTGGAAATCTGAAAACGTGAGGGAGGTTGTCCTCGGGTACCGTACATTTGTTGGGATGAATAGTCGTAGACGCTTTCTCTGGCAATTTAGGATCATCCTATAAGCAGCAGATATTATAGACTCTACTGCTCAATTTTATTGATCTACATTTGTTAAATCTAATTCCTGTTTTTCCTTCTTTATATTTACTATAAAAAATATCATAAAAAATCTTAAAATATATCTATTATAACACAAATACTTTCAAAATATATATATATGCACTACAAACCCCAATCTTATATCCACGTAACACATGATTCCGTCACTATGACTTATGTGGACAACATAATGCAGATAGAGCTTGAGACAGACCTGGGCTTCATTATTAGACATATATCTTGCCAGAAGATGGCCATGAAAGTTACCTTCTGATTTCGAAATTAAATATTAGCTCCCTTTATAAGATATCTCATTAAGTTGACATAGGAAATCCATTAAATTTGTGGAACACCGTAAATCATTGATTAATGAGTTGCCGTTCAGTAGTCAGTGATTCTCAGAGCTGCATGAGTTAAAGTAAACTTCTTTAAAATTCTGTATGAGCCACTTCATAGAACCATAAGACTAGAATCTGAAATAATTCGCATGGTACACTCATAATGAAGGCAGAATTTGCTGTCTGAGGAAGTCAATCAAGACTTGGATGAAATTATCTGCGGGACCTATGCATAGTCTTTGTTTAGAATTTAAATAATTAATCAAAAACATATATCACCGATATGATGAAACAAAGCCTATGGTTTTTCTTCATAAGTCACAACGCAAATCTCATCCTACTTTGTATAACACTTGACCTTCACAGCTCCTTTTTGGCTATTGCCGTCGTATCTTCGTACTTCAGCCAGCATACTAGAGCGATTTGGAAGATCATTGGCGTGGAAAAGTTGCGTCGCTGTCTCAAATCACTAGGTGATCAAAACCATATGAATAAGATATGTGAAGACTATATATAAACTTGCTACCATGAAAGTTCCCATAGATAGGCCTAAACCCAGATAGACCTTGCCTCCAAACTTATATTTGTAACGTTGACAATAGTTGTTAAGTCAAGTTTTCCAAACTTATATTTGTACAATTAATCCTCCCAAGGCTCTTCACTTCATGTGGAAGTCCGAGTGATGTAATTTTCCTCTCCGCTTGTTTTTTGGGGGGCTTCTTATGTGGGCTTGGATTCCAATCTTGGGCTTGCATAGTACAAAATGCGCCAGGACCCAATGGTTGTTGAAGTTTTAATTTTTTAGAATGTCGAGTTTTAATTTTTTTTTTTTTTATGAGTGTTTCTTAGGCAAAAATAACATTTGATTTGGCCGAAACATAAATGTTCATTAAATATAGATGTTACGGACTTGTTTGTTTAATCAAGATGGGGCATAAATGTTACATTAAATTTTTTATTTTTTATTTGATCAGCACTTCCTTGTTTGTTTTGTCTCCTTGTGATGATGATTGTTTGCGGTAGCAGGAGTTGGATTGGGTCATGGATGGTGCTGCCTCATGTCTTCCACCCCCCGTATTGATTTCTTTGTGCCTTACAAGGCGTGAAATTATAGTTTTGTGAAGATGGGCAATTCTGATGTTGCGAAAATTGTTTATGTTGTCTAGAAACTAGCTCGGGCAACAAAATAATGCTCGAGCATGTGAGGCAAATTCCAGACATTCGGACGAACTTGATTTCTACCGGAAATTTAGATGATGACGGATTGAAAAGTCGGTTCAAGGATGGGAGTTGGAAGCTTGTCAAGGGGTGTCTCTCACTAACAAGGAGGAAGAAGTGTTGTAACTCTTTACCGCACACAAGCTAAGGCGTGCAAGGACCAAATTCATGCCGCGGGAGAAGAAGCAACACCTGCTCTAATGGCATATGACACCATGTATACTAAAGTTGCTTTGAAAAAACAAATTCAGCAACTTATGCTTAGTTGAATCATATTTTGAAAATATATAAAAGGAGAGACAAGTCAAGAACTTATGCTCCAACGTACTCACACAAATAAATAGAAGTTTAAAAGGAAACACAATATTGGAACTAGCGAGAAAATGGAAGTATTGGCGGATTATTTACGGAATAAAAATTAAGTTACTCAAAGCTATTCCACCTATCAAAACATGACTTCTTATGGCACTCAAAACCAAGTTAACACATCATGCATCGTGATGCACTAGGGATACAACCAGACAAGTCCGATCATCTAGTCCAACCAAGCATCAAAAAGCATGTTATGATGAAAGGGATAATAAAATGCACAAATTTCCATCGTAATAGGTATGCAACATAAGAATCCACTTTTTGCATTCAACATTAGCTCATGGAACAACAACTGATCAAAAGTGAAACTCACGAGAAAATAGAAGTATCGGCGGCTTAAAGAAGAAGACGACATCCCAAACCCCTCCACTTCTGTTTATTGACTTGGTTTCCTTGTTATTCAGATATCGGGCCACTAGAGAAAGGTCAAAACATAAGGCCTACAAAATTCATTAAAGCCCACAAGCAGAGCTCGCATTTTCACGCATGCTCTCTCTTTTGAAGCTTTCACTCGGACAAGTGTTCATGATTCTCTCGCATATGAGGCTCGATGTGGCTAATTCAATCTCCAATAATGACCTAAACTCACCGACCGGCCGAATGTCCCCAGGCCCAACGTGCAAGCGATTTTTACTGCTACCGGAACGTGAATTATTTTGTCCAAAAAAATTGCAAGACCCACGATTAAGAAAAACCCAATTTACTTTTTTTCTTGTTTTCTTCCAGTCTTGTTACCTTAGGAGACAGTTCATAGCTACAGACCAAAAAAAAAAGGCCTCCGATGCCATAAGCACGACCTCCTTCTCCTTCACCTTCACTGTCGGATCTCTTTAGATACTTCTTGACTGGGGTCGAATTCATCGCCAGATCTCTCCAGGTAGTTGCCGGGGAAGAGGTCGCCAAAGTGAAACCGGATCTCCTTCAGCCTCTTCAGCACCTTCGCCCACGAGATCCTCGCCAACCTTTCCCAGTCTTTTTATCTTCCTGTCTTCTTCCTTTCTTTACAATTGCTGCGTACCGACCCCACCACTCTCTTTATTCGTAATTACACACTCTCACACTGAAACAGTGGTCTCTGCATCCTAACCGTGTAGTTGAATGCTCTTACGTCGGTAGTTTCGGTAGTTTCATTCTGCATTTTATACTAACAAGTACCGTATTTTAATTTGAATGTGGCCTCAACCGATTTGGCTCAAGCATACCGTTTTATTGGCAGCGTCTTTGACCCGAACACCTCTGGTCATGTGCAGAAACCGGAAAATATGGATCTTATGGACGTTAAAAAAGTATGTGCTCTTCTGCTCTTCCTACTTTCGGGAACTATTTCCTTGGTCACTTGCTCTACCAGGAGTTAAGGCTCTGCTGTAATCCTTAGAACTAGTGTCCTAATTGATAATTGAACGGCTTCAGAGTTTTATATGAACTATAAGACCTTTAAGATTTAGTGAGAAACAGCTAAACTGTGTGAATTGGAGGCTAAGCTTTTTCGATTCAGAGAACCCAGGCGTGAGCATGGATACTGGGCCAGCTTGACAACAAATTGTCTAAATCGCAGTCTGATAGCTGGACTAGGGCAGCAATCAGCGGCCACAGAATTAGACAGGAGACCCCAAGTCTTAACCTCATTCAATATTCCTTCCTAATTTCTAGTTCACACTAGAAAAGTTGGTGCTACAAGTGGTTAAAGGAAAGGCTAGGTGTGATTCTTTGCTTTTCCTTTTTCTTTTCTTGGTTCTTTTTTGTGATAAAGACTCGATGCTTTAGTGCGATCAAGTGGGGCAGGGTGCAAGTATCCATCATTTATCCCAATTTATTAGGTGCACGAAAATGACACTCTCCGCTGAAATTGAATCTAAATCTATTAATTATGGCAGAATGTAGCACCCGTGAATGATCCAAACCGAAAAGCAGTCGACGGTAGCTAATGGGAAAAGACTTGGAAAGGGTGGAGCATGTCTCACCCCCTTCATCAATATGCACTCACATAGCTGTAAGACATAATTGAACAATTCTAATCATGCACTGAAGAATAGAATTTAAGCATGGATTAGAATCACATATAGAAAACAGGATGTAAGATAGATCTAACCACCAACCATTGTTCAAATCATCTCTCTAAGAAAAAGTTCGGAAATGCTAAGAAATCACACAAGGTGTGTCAATTTTGAATGCCTAAATAATTTTCAAAAGGTAGGAAATAAAAATAGCACCAAAGAACAGGAACTCGATTTTGGGTTCTGAAAAACGAAGTCTCAAAGGAGTAATATACCTGATTTCTGATCAATGGTGTTTATGAGTACTAATTAATGTTTCAAAGCTTTAGAAAATATCATTCCTAAAATATTTCCCAATAATGCCACGTGTTGCACTGGCTATTGACCTAACGTAAGTTAATCACGAGCCTTATCATATGCACATAATATGCACATACACAAAAAAGAAAGGGGGGCTTGAGGTACATGGGGTCCTTAAACTAGCAAAATGTACAAAAAGGTTCCTGAACATTTTTTTGTATAAAATGGATCCCTAAACTATATACTTGTTTATTTGAATTGATTGTTCTGTTAAAACAACAAGTGGAGATGCTAATGTGGTCGTTAAATGCTGACACGGCATATTATGTGTCAAATTTTTTTTCACAGATATACTAGTTTTGAATTTTTGGCAATTAAAAAATTAGTTTGGAGTAAATTTGTTACAGATATATAGTTTGGAGTTTTTCAAGGTATTAACTCAATAAAATAAAATAAAAATCAAACATAAATTCATTTAGGAGAAACGCATGCATCTAAAAGAAGTTTTGTAGTGCATTCTAGATTGCATTCGTTCTGCTTAAAGATGAATTCATTCTGCAATAAATGAAATCAATTCACGAAATTCATGAGAAATGCATTTGTATCCTTTTTTATTTTGTAGACGATTGCACTCTTTGCTCGCTTTGGTCCTGTCCACTTGCACATGAAGCTCCTGGAGAAGCGGGGGATTGTCCTCTTCGATCTTCTTCAATAGGTTATCCACGAACACATGCCTCTCCAAGTCCCCGAGCTTTCCGACGTCCACCACCTCACAATTCGGTATAGACACCCTCTCCGATCTTCTTACAGGTACAAGCAATGAGGGACACTAACCCTCGCCTCAAAATTGAGCGAGAGCCCCTACCTCACATAAGATATGAATGAGAGCCAAATATATATATATATAATTTTTGGAATTTGGTTGCAAAAAAAAAAAAAAAAAAAAAAAAAAAAAGTTGAGGGACATGATTGAACATTTTCCTATCAGTTTAGGGACTTGATGTCTTATTCCATGTCTTATTCCAAGAAAAAGAAAAAAGAAAAAAGAAGAGCTTCTGATTGGCCTTTATGGTCTCCCAAGGAATCTTAAAAATTTCCTAGAACTCGTTGAGATGTCTTGGACGCCTTCGCTGGTGTCCACTTGCTGCTGCAGAACGTTAGGTGGGATATAGACGATTAGATTTGATATTAAAGTGAGGCAGCCAACTTTGTTTCTTCCCTCGGACCAGTCCAGAAAAAATCTCTTATCTTTTGAGAAAGATTCTCGCAATGACTTGACTGTCGCATTGAATTAATATAAATTTTCAAGGATTTATATTTAATGCAACAATACAATACCCTCAAATGACATAATGTTATCATAGAAAATTAAATCTACCAAAAAAACGGTTGAACTTGGTTGACTTTATGTATTCCAGTTGACTAGGATAATGCAATATAATCGATGTCTAATTTCCTATTTTCCTTACAACTATCACCTTAATATCTTTTACAAACATATCCCAAACACTAGAGTCAGTATTTATGACTTATGAGATTATTTATCCACAGAGACATCCGTAGAAAGCTACATATAATTCTCAAAAGGTGGGACCTCGGTTCATTTCCAAGACATGCAACCTTGGGCCTATGGGTTTGCACATGTATCTTATCAAGCTAAAAAGGAAAATAATTGTGAACTTACCTGATTAGCAGCAAATTTGCCATTATGTTCTTTCAAGGAGTCCAAAAAAATTTTCACCGGTTGAAAAGTCCGGGGCGCTTCATTTAAAATACAGAGCGTCCAAAAAATGCAAGGCTGTGCTGAGACTAACATCATTAATTATGGACTGGACGACTTGAGAGTATAAAATTATGCAAAAAATTGCTGGCATTTTTCTCATTAGAGGCAGATTAATTAATTAATTAACAGGTGAAATCCAGGTCTTTTTTTTTTTCTGAACAAAAAAAGAAAAAGTGCACTTCCCTCGAAGTCCACAATAGAAAAATGACATACCCCTTAACACTCTCGACTTTTAACTATTCAATGTTTGCAGGATTTGGTTCCTCTTCTCCACCATGTTTTGGGCTACCAGAAGTGATCCATTCCGCATGGGAGGTACATGGTCGCAATAGGAATGTCGCGCAAATCAAAAGTAATTTTGTTTTTTTTTTTTTTCGATACCTATAAAATGTCTAGTTTCCTATAATATGTGCATCTAGAGATTTTCGTTCGATAGATTAAAGACAAAAAAATATAAGTTTCCTTCTTCGTTTTAATTTTAGATATTCGATTAGATACATTTTCATATTTTAATTAACAAAGCCAATAAGTCAACGTTATTGTTGCGAAAATGCGAGCGATCAAACAATAATATAGACAGAAGAAGAAAATAAATCGGACATCAGATTTACGTGGTTCAGTCATAAAGACCTACGTCCACGGGGAGAACAGCAGCGAATTTCACTATAGATCAAGCGATAAAAGGAGATTACACACTTGAGTCACTCAAACACTCTCTCGGTGTTTCCCAAGCCTCAATTACACCCAATAACGCACGTAGTGTTTAGCCTCGAAATTCCTCAAGAAATAATCTCTCAATCTCACGAAGGAATTACACGCAAATCTTATCACTAGATTTAATTGGCTTGAACACTAAATCTTCTTGGATGTAATTCATGGACAAGAACAACAAAGAAAATCCCTCCCAAGCCCTCGGCGACTAGACAGCGCTTCAAGACCAACTCTTCATGAACAACGGCAGAACACCAAGCACTCATGTGGTGCTTCAAGACAATTTTGTGATCCACATCTACCACCCATGGCCATAAGTCTATATATAAGTGAAACATTTATTCTTTTGCCAACTTCTCATAGGATTCTGTTTCCTATCCAAAACAAATTTATCTAAAACATATCTCTATATGTTTTAAATAAAATCCAAGTCCAAGTCGAAGTTGGACTTTCCTATTTTAGCGGCCAAATTCTCCAATGCAAATTCAAACTTTGGGAAGTTGATCTTCGGATCTTTTTTGTTCAATTTTGAACATCCGCAACATATTTAATTCAGAATATTCGGAATTTCACATTGGACTCAAACTCGAGACATATTTCAACAATCTCCACATTGGCTCGACATTTGAGCCAAGTTACAATTGCTTCGCAAAAATTCAAACTCTGGTGCTACTTTCCCATAGTTCCCGATGGGCTCAACCGCCACAAATATTATCTAAGTCCAAGCTTCACTTGAACTTCGCCATAACCGAGGACATTATCAGAATACCAACTCCACATGCATCTTTAACTGCTTCGCAAGGATTTTTCGACACAACCTCCTTAACTGCAAATAAAGCAAAACCATTGTTGCATCTATATCTGTTAGGAAATCGAATACGTACCTTGTTAATTTTAGCAAGTACAGCAACCATTGGTTCTATAAGCTCCACCTCGCTATGAGCACCATCCATGTCGATTACTTTGCTAGTACTCGTACTTGCTACCTCAGGAGTTTCGGGTCGCAACTCCACCTCAAGCTAAACACCGTTCAGATCCGTTTGAAACACTGCTATAATCACTCTTAGCCAGAAGTACTAGAGACTCGTCAAAAGTAACTTCTCTGCTGTTAACAGGTGAATTTATATTTAGGCACTACAATCGATCGCCTCGCTCACCTTGTGCATAGCCATGGAATATGCACCTTGCCCTCCAATCAAGCTTACCATCACTCACTCGAAAATAACACGAGCAACCAAACATTCTAATAATAAAATAACCAATAACATTATCTGACCACACTTCTTCAAGAGTCTGCCTTTCAATAGCAGTTGATGGGGATCTATTCACCAGGTAGCTTATCGTACTAAGCACATCAGCTAGGATTCTCCTAACAATACCAACACTAGAGATAATTTTCCGGGCCGTCTCTAGTATTATTCTGCTCATCAATTCTGCAAATTGTTGTGATTTATTGGCACTAGTGCGGTGTTTCACTATGCTCTCTTTCATGCAGAATTTATTTGCCAGCTTTGAGTAAAACTCCATGCTATTGTCAGTCCGCACATGCTTAATCGACTTACCAGTCTCCGTCTTGATCAAAGCTCTCAACCGTGTGATCCTGACACCAGCATTAAACTTGTGCATTGGCACAAACACCCAAGTCTTCCTCGAGTAGTCAAAAGACTCTCGAACAGATGCATCCAACGTCTTCAGGGTGAAATCTGTCATTGTCTCACCTTGAAGTTTATACAGGCCTCCGTACTTGATTCCTTTCATTATCATCAAGGCACCTCGAACAACCTTCAAAACTCCACATTTTGAAGAATACCTGCAACCAGCTGAATTTAGGGCACCCAAGGAAATTAAGTTCTTTTTCAATTCTGGAACGTGTCTTACTCCAGTCAATGTCCTCACAATGCCATCATGCATTATGATTTTAACATCACCAACACCCACAACATCGCACTCAACGTTGTTCCCTAACTGGACTTTACCACTACCCATGCACTGATAAACCAGTTTCTATTTGGTGCGACATGAAAAGAACAACCAGAATCCATAATCCATCAATCAAACGATGAATAATTAATGACAAACAAGATATAATCGGCATCATCAGAATCATTCTCAACTATAGCTGCAGCATTATCTGCAGAATCAACTACAATTTCCTTACCCTTTTCATTCTTCAGCTTAAGGCAATTTTTTCTAAGATGCCCCCTCTTGCCACAGCTCCAACAGACAACATTAGTAGTCCTAGATTGACTACGTCTGTTCATATTAGTACTACTCTTACCCACACGTGCTACAGATCTTCCTCTATTTTCACCTACTAAAGCAGTAGATACAAATTCGCCAGATTCTCTTCTACAAATATCCTCGCTTAGAATCAAATTTCGAACCCCATCAAACGTCAAACTTGTTGACCCAGAGGAATTACTAACAGCAGTAACAGTAGTATTCCAACTATCAAGTAATGAGAATAATATAATCAAAGCACGTACCTCATATTCAAAGTTAATCTCAACCGAACTCAATTGACTAATAATCACATTGAATTCATTGATATGATCTGCAACTGACGCACCTTCACTCATCTTCAAATTAAACTGACGTCACATCAAATAGACCTTGTTGATCGCAGAGGGCTTCTCGTACATATCCGACATGGCTTGCATCAAATCAGCAGTAGTCTTCTCCTTCAAAATGTTAAACGCGACGTTATGAGCCAACGTCAGCCGAATAACACCCATAGCTTGTCTATCTAGCAAATCCCAATCAGCTTGCTTCATCGTCTCTGGTTTCTCCCTAGATAAGGGCAAGTGCAGTTTCATCTGGTAAAGATAATCTTCAATCTGCATCTTCCAGAAACTAAAATCCTTCCCATCAAATCTGTCAATTCTCACTTTTACTTCTTCTGTCGCTATCGATTCGCTTCAACTTAGCCAAGCCTGGCTCTGGTACCACTTGTTGAGAAAAGGCGAGCGATCGAACAATAATATAGATAGAAGAAGAAAATAAATCGGACACTAGATTTACGTGGTTTAGTCGTAAAGATCTACGTACACGGGGAGAGCAGCGGCGAATTTCACTATAGATCAAGCGATACAAGGAGATTACACACTCGAGTCACTCAAACACTCTCTCGGTGTTTCCCAAGCCCCAATTACACCCAATAATGCACGCAGTGTTTAGCCCCGAAATTCCTCAAGAAATAATCTCTCAATCTCACGAAAAAATTACACGCAAATCTTATCACAATATTTAATTGGCTTGAACACTAAATCTTCTTGGATGTAATTCACGGACAAGAACAACAAAGAAAATCCCTCCCAAGCATTCGACGACTAGATGGCGCTTCAAGACCAACTCTTCATGAACGACGGCGGAACACCAAGCACTCACGCGGTGCTTCAAGACAATTTTGTGATCCACATCTACCATCCACAGCCACAAATCTATATATAAGTGAAACCCTTATTCTTTTGCCAACTTCTCATAGGATTCTATTTCCTATCCAAAACAAATTTATCCAAAACATATCTCTATATGTTTTAAATAAAATCCAAGTCCAAGTCGAAGTTGGACTTTCCTATTTCAGCGGCCAAATTCTCCAATGCAGATTCAAACTTTGGGAAGTTGATCTTCGGATCTTCTTTTTTCAATTTCGAACATCCGCAACATATCCAATTCGGAATATTCGGAATTTTATATTGGACTCAAACTCGAGACATATTTCAATAGTTATGCTACGGGATAGTTAAAAGTAATCTACAAGACTAACAAATAATTTATGATCATTGACCAAATGTACAATTTGATTCATGAATTTTTAATTTATTTAATATGGTTCATGAATTTTAACTTAATATGTAATGTGGTTCTTGAAATTTAAATTTATCTAATATAATTCGTGATTTTTTTATATAATCACTATGTGAATTATATAAAAATATTCAATATAGTATTTTCATTAATAATTCAAGAATAGATATTATATTAAATACCTTCATATAATTCATGATTATATACATATACACATATACATATACATATACATATACATATATATATTTATATATATAAAACGACGAGGCATGTTGACGCTAAACCTGGCTGTACGATTCAAGCTGCTGCACCGTCTCCTCATGCTCACATGCCCTCTCTCTGTCATTCAAAATCACACTCTCTCTCTCTCTCTCTCTCTCTCTCTCTCTCTCCACGTGCTCTTCCCATGGGCCGCCTAATTGGAATATCCTTCCCCTTCTTTTCTTGATTTTTGGTTTTTGAAAGGATAAGAACGTCTGACTGGCCTCTACAAAATTTCCGAACTTGTTGAAAGGCCTTAAGACGCCTTCGCGTTGTCTCTTTGCAATTAAATTTGGTTTCAAAGCGAGCCGGCCAGGTATTTTAGGTTTGGAAATCACTTGCCCCGTTCATATCCAAAACCTCAGCTCATATCTTAGCGATGCCACACAACACTAGCCTTTTTTCTCTTTAGATGAGAGAGAGATCTGGAAGTAACAAGCTTCCTAGCCATGGCAAACTCAGAGGCTGGAAAGAGTAGTGATGTTGCACGAGCATTAGAAGGTGAGTATCAAGTGTTTCTGAGTTTCAGAGGACCCGACACTCGTCATGGATTCACAGACTTCCTCTATGACGGCTTGAAAGAAGTTGGATTTCGTGTATTTAGGGATGATGAGGAACTCCATGTCGGCAATGTGATTGGAGAGAGCCTTCTATGTGCTATCGATGGCTCCATAATCTACATACCCATCCTCTCCAAGACATATGCTGTCAGTAAATGGTGCCTTCGTGAGCTTGCACATATAGTAGACAACGTGTCTAAGTCAGAAGGTAAAAAAAGTATCATTCCTATTTTTTTTCATGTGAAACCTGATGACGTTAAATTTAAGAATCCACTGTATACCGACACTTTACTGGAACACTCGAAGGAGTCTCCTGATGAAGTCGAGGCGTGGAGAGCGGCTCTTGAAAGGGTAGCTAAAATCAAGGGATTGAATGTGACAGAGGACCAAAGGTATTACTTTTTGCAAAGCCCTACTTATTCATTTTTTTAGTTTGCCCAAGACAAAGTGTCCAGTTGCTGCTCTCATCCTCTTCTTTTAACATCTTCCCTAAAAATTCCCGTATGATGTGGACAACTTCAATTCGATCTGCATCCTCACGTATCAAAGTAACTAGTTTGTATCTAAAAAAAAAAAACCCTAAAATATACGTGTGGCATCCCAAGAAACACCAATTACACAAGGAAACTATGATTGGGTGAAGAAATTTCTCGTCTAAATATTCAAAAATGTAAAGAATGATGGGCCATCATCCCGGGGCCTCGAGTTTTGCAGAGCTCACTGGAGGTCCAAATCGAGGTTTGGGCCAAGCTGGAGGCGACAACCATTGCTCGGCGATGGCGCGGAGGCCTCCGAGTGGCGTGGCCGTGCGCACAGAGGGGTGGGGGGGGTGCGGGTGAGAGAGAGAGAGAGAGAGAGAGAGAGATGGCACTAACAGTGTAGGGGGTGTGAGAACTTATTAGTTATTATTACCCATTGGATTAATAAGTTATGGTGATGAATGCAATTTGAAAAACAAGAGTGAAAATGGGGAATTTGATTTGTGGACATGCAATTTGATGTGTGTGGAAAATGACTTTTTGCAATTTGTCCTTATTATTTTTCTTTTCACCTTTCTTCAGGGTTGTCTCAGGCAAATTAAAATGCCTGGATAAAGTAATCAGTAATCATCCGTTTAATTTAATCCAAAGTAATAAAGGTGGAAATGAATAGTGGGCCAAATGGCTCGAAAATGAGCCTGCATGGCATTTATATTTTTGTTTTGGGGTTATCGCATGGCATTTACTCTGACATCTTAATATGCTTATCATCATTCATCATAACAACGCATAATTTGGCAATTGATAAATTTAAATGTAACATACGGTAAATTAACACTTAGTATGCATTATTATGGCATGTGGACGGCCATTAACTTCTCAAATGTGAATGAGCTGTTTTTGCACAATTTTTTTAGAGTGGGCCGTCTCTTGTGCTTTTGGGTTATTTAGTCAATATGACCTACATGCCGCTTGAGAGTTTTGGAGCTTTAACTAAAAGACGGAGTTACTGGAAAGCAAACTGCGAGAGTCTCGGCATTTTGTTTTAACATCAATAAGGAAGTCCACTTTGGATAGGTAAATTACCAAACTATGACCTATGCTACAAACTCCAGGTAAAGCCAAGGCCCAGGTAGGTAGTCCAAACATAGAATTGTATCCACTTGATGGTGTAGAGAATCAAACGAGCGATGTGTGCCTAATCCACACACAATTTTTCATTTCTTAATCATCAAGTTAACCCCATGGGAGTCAGGTCTCTCAATCTTAAAATTTGAACAAATATTACTGTGACACGGCTCTTTAAATGCCATTACATCTGACATAATCATATCCATAGATGACTTACATGCATAGGTTGAGGCAAGACACATGTTTTGGGCTTGTTTTCTTTTTGTTTTTGGGGAATACATTTTTCTTCACATATCACGGTGTTCGATGGATGACGTTGCATTTGTCTACACTATCTCGGTTCATGATTTTCCTATTACGAGTGCTGAACCTTTTTTCCAGGCTTAGCTATAAATGCTGAAATTTTGCTTATGCACGATATAGTAGCCACTTCGTAACTTTTGCCATCATGTAAGCCAATACTATACTCTTCATAAATATCTCCACTCGTAAATGTACATAATATCTAGTAATTATATCAAATTAACCTATAATAATTATTCAGCGTATCATATATCGCTCATGATGACTTCAATCTAGTTAAAATTTTGACAATTCCGCGTACAATGCATGGGTGTGAAATTATTTTAGTCAACTAATGAAAGCGCTTTTATGCGTGGCAGTCAAGTAGAGATTGTCAAATCGGTTGTTGAAAACGTATTGGAGAAGCTGGAGATAAAGCAAAAGAAGTGCCTCGACATTTAGTTGGACTTGATGATCAGGTGAAACAATTGACAAGGTTATCAGCTACCGACCAATGTGATGTGCGGCTTATTGCAATTTACGGAATGGGTGGAATCGGTAAAACAACCATGGCCAAGGTCATCTTTAATCAATTGTCTTCCCACTTTGGAAGGCGTTGTAGCTTCCTTGAGGATGTTCGAGTAAGCTCATCAACCGAGGAGGGCAAAGTCCGGCTGCAAAAGAAACTACTATATGACATTGCTGGTTCAAGATGTGCAGAACAAGTCAAGGATAGTGAACAAGGAATGAAGAGGATTAGAGAAGTACTCCACATTGAGGAGGTCCTTGTGGTTTTGGATGATGTTGCCAAAGAACAGCATATTGAGCATCTAATAGGAAATTATTCATTACGTTCAGGATCTCGCATAATCATTACAACAAGAGACAAAACAATTCCATCAGATGAGGGATTTCATGGTAAAATTCGACGGTATGAGATGCTAGACATGGATGCTCCTCATGCACTTCAGCTTTTTTGTCGACATGCCTTTGGTACCGACTCTCCGTTGAATGATTATTGTTGTCTTTCAAATAAAATTGTCTCAAGTGTGGGAGGGCTTCCTTTGGCAATTGAAGTGATAGGTTCATCACTTAAAAGGAAAAACAAAGCAATTTGGAAAGAGACGTTGGACAATTTAAAGAATGTACCTGAAGAAGAGATTCTTAATAAATTGAAAATTAGCTATGATGGCTTAGACAATAATCAAAAACATATTTTTCTAGATATATCATGCTTATTTTTCAATGAGAAGATGACCAATCCAATTTACATGTGGGATCATTGTCAACTAAATCCCCGGAGAGGAATTGAAGTCCTTACTGAGAGGTGCTTGATAAAGATTTTGGATAATGATAAGTTTTGGATGCATGATCAACTCATAGCACTAGGAAGGAAAATTGTCCGTGACAACAGCCATGGTGAACTTGGAAAGCAGAGTAGGTTGTGGATTGCAGAAGAGGCCTTGGATATTATAAGAATCGAAGAGGTAAGCAAGAAAAGTTCCATTTTCATTTTTCAAACAGAAGTTGAATCCTAAAACTAAGGGGTCCTTTGTTTTCTTTTGTTTGGGATTTTTATCATTTTTTTTTCTTGCCCATTCGAGTTGTGAGATGTGGTGGTTGGAAGTTGCTGAAGTTACTCACATTATTGCAAAATTTGACTTGCAGAGGAAGGACAAGGTTATAGCACTTGACATAGATGGATTTGATTACTCCATAGAGATTAAAAATCAGGAATTCGAAAGATTACAAAACCTAAGATTTCTCAAGTTATGCAATGGAACCTTTGTTGGGGACTTTGCAAGGTGTCGTTCAAAGTTGACATGGATTTATTGGCGTTGTCCTCATCGGGATTTTAGGGCGGACAATATGTATTTGAACCATCTTGTTGTTTTTGAACTTGGCTCAAGTGGCTTCAAAGATGATTCAAAAGTATGGGACTTGATCAAGGTATTACATGATTTAATTCTAGTCTAATAGTCCCAGTGTGTACTATGCAATGGATCTTTTACTTAACATGCCATTGATTTTTACAGAGGGCACATAATTTGAGAGTTATATCCCTTACAAAGTGTAATGGCTTAACGACAATCCCGGACTTCTCTAAATGCTTGCATTTACAAAGGTTGACTCTTGCACACTGCAGCAGGCTAAAGAGGATTCAAAGCTTCATTAGACATCTACAGTCATTGATTGAATTAGATATTGAAGGGTGCATTGGTCTTACAGAATTGCCCGAAGAACTGGGGGCACTAGCCAAGCTGCAACGCTTCTCATTGCAAGGATGTTCTGGGTTGTGTGAACTTCCAAGCTCTTTTGGAAATTTAACCTCATTGATAGAGTTAGACTTATCAAGTACAGGCATTGGCAAATCAAAGAAAATCACAAGATGCAACTTAAGGTGGATTGAGAGGTTATCTAGATTGAAAAAGTTAGATTTAAATTTGTCAAACATTTGTGCACTTCCAGAGTTGGCTTCTCTTTCTCATCTGGAAGAGCTTACTGTGTCTGAGCTTACTGTGTCTGAGGAATGGGTAGAATTCAAGAATCATCCACCCTCTCTGAAACACTTGCGTATAACAATGGGGACGTCATCGATAGAGTTGATTGCTCCATCAAACTCGGTGCGTCATCTTCTTCATTAATATACAATAGACTACGTGAGTGCATAGGCTTGGAAATTGAATTGTTCTAATTTCTGTTTGATGCTATAATTCGGCAAAACTACAAAAGAGTAAAAAGTCAAATATTATTCTGAATTTGGAAGAAGATAATTTTTTTAATCCAACGACAAAAATATATCAGAGATGATATTTAAAAAATTTAAATACTTTAGTGTTCCTTCATCATGTTCTTTTTAATTTGAAATGTTTTTTCTATAAATTAAATAAATAAACAAGTGAGTGTTGGATATTTTGTAATATGGTATGTATTTATTTCGAAGCCTTGATGTTTAGCAATAATTGCTCTCTTGAACTTTGGTACTGATGCGCAATAGCTTGCAAATTTTGAGAAGTTTTAGATTACCTTCTCACATTTGCCCCACCCAAAGAAACTTTGATTTATGTTGCCTCCATTATTTTTTCAGCCATCGTAGCCTTTAAGTTTTACCTAAATGGACGAACTCATTTTTCTTTTATAATCCATGTATCGTTCTGTGTTTTGTTAACTTCATAACCCATGTAATGGACGTTATTTTGTTCAAGAAGAGTGGTCCATTTTTAATGGCCATACAAACGGAAAAAGTAATGGCAGAAACACAGCCGAGAGTTTGTTGAGTAATCTGCAACTTTTCAAAGTTTGCATGCTATTTTGCAGTAGTGCCAATTTCACGAGGGTAAAATGGTGTTTATGAAGTATGGTGCTATTGTGCAAGGGAGCTAAAGTTCAAGGGGACTTTGAGCAATTATCCCTAATGTATGATATAAGGCTGACCATAGGAGTTAATAGTACGGACATTGATTAGATAATTAAGTACTAGTTTAATCTGGACTGCCATAAAATATCTTTACTACTTTCAGAAATAGATGACGTGATGTCTTTTGTTAAGCATTCCAAAGCCTCTAAAGAGCTAGACATAAAAAAAAAAAAAATTTGGTCCAACCTAGACATGGTTACTTAAATACTATTTAAAAAAGAAGATTTTAAATAAACAGTAAAAAATGTATGCGGAATCCGGGCTCTTATATTTTGTTAGTATCTAAATAAATCAATACCTGCAACTAAAATGAGTGGAATATGAATATGTAATCTTGTGCTAGTCAAGGAAGGAATCCAATTTGAAAGGAAGTCTTATATATTAGAGAAAGCTTTGATTCCTTTCTTGGCCAAATATCCTTTCTTTAGCCACTTATTTCTACTTCCTTTTCTCTTGTTGGATATTTGCGGATCCTAGAGCAATCTTTCCTCCTCTTTTTGAGGTTGCCATCTTCTGTTGTACTTTAAGTTGCATACTTTCTTTCTTTTTTCTATTTTAGTTAATTTTCCCTACTTGACTTTATGGTGTTGGATAGTGTTCTTCAATATTGCCAATGAACTCATATAAATCATTCTTGAAATATTAATTCATAAAACTTGCTTCATATATAAGACATTATATGAGATTTTGCAAATAATAGATTTCAAAAACAAATCCTGAAAACGACTGCGCTCAGTCGTACGAGACGACTATGAGTTGCAAAACCTTGACCAGGGCGAAATTGACTCCGGCTGACTAGATTTCCTAGATGACTCTTAACTCCGCAACGTCCCCAACATTCTCCCCACACGAATTCGTTTGCTTCTTCCTCTGCTCGACTTATTTACTTCTCTCTATCTCTCCCCATCATATCTCTAATTATACGAGAACAGAAGAGAAAAAGCCTGCAGGATTCTTGGACCTTTCTCTTTGAGAATTCCAGTTTTCAAATTCCACACACCTACGAAAACAGGCTGGTAAACTCTCACCCTCAGGCGTTCCCGTAAATATACGGAAACGAATATCTAACTTTTATTCCCTTTAACCTTTCTTTAGAGATCCAAGACTTTTACTTATAGTGGTTGAAGAGAAAGGGGTCCTTGTGGGGGCTAAAAGGGGTTTATTTTGACGTTGCTCTGGTTCTTGTTTTGGTGACAGAAAGCGGTGCTCAAGCTGGATGTGTGCGACAACAAGGACAAGAGGAAGGCCATGAAGATAGTCTCTAGATTTGCAGGTATCAATCAAATAAACCCTTCTTCTCATATCTGTCTCCCTACTTCTATAAAAAGAACAAATCCCAGATCTTAATTTCTGCAGTTAAGAAATCCGAGTCAAAACAGAGTGTGATTTGGCTGCATATGTGCAGGGGTCAAGTCAGTCGAGATAAACCTGAAGGACCAGAGGCTGGTGGTGACAAGAGATATTGATGCTGTGGAGATGATGAGGAAACTGAAATGGATGTGTAAGACGGACATAGTCCCAGTCTGACAGGCCAGAGAGGCTCAGAAGAAGGATGACAAAAAGAAAGACTATAGGACAAGAAGAAGGACGGCAGTCATTCTGTTGTTGCTGCTGTTGTTTTTATTTTTATTTTTTTTTTCTTCAAAAGTAGTCGATGTTGAGTGACACTCGTTTTGCTATTCCTCAAAATAGCAAAATACCTTCACTATTTATATGAATATTTATTACAAGTATACACGCTTATTATAGGCTTGCTTCACCGACATACTCTTGTGACAGTGGAAGATGCATAGGCCACGCGTTCTCTATTTAATCCCAACTCTTTGACTATTATCCAAGTCATTTGATCAGATATTATTTCTCGGATTCTCCTACGCGCTGGTGTGGGCTCCTTTTCTACCTCTATTTCCAACTACTTCAATAAACGAGATATTTGTAAAGATTATTCTACAGAAATATCTAGAAGAGAGAGAGAGAGAGGCGGGGCTTTCTTCAGTCGAAAGACTCAAAGGCTGAAATGCCCAACTCTACCCGTTTGCGTACGGGTATTATCAAGTTCCTGGCTAATCCCAATTTTCTTTTTCATGCCAATCCCAATCTCAAGTTTGATATTTGAGTTTTTCGAAAACCTCAACTTTTTCACAAACTGGTATATACAAAAAGTTAAAAGATCTTGGGTCCGTCAGTTCGCGATCATTAGTTATCAAATTCTGTTCGTGTAGATGGCTCTATAATATTTACTATTTAGATGTCGAGTGGGTCTTGATGTCCTTGGAGGCTCCGCCTCGCCAGATCCGGCGAGCTCGAGCTCGCCCGACGCCGGCAAGCTCGAGGCTCGCCTGGCCGGTTGCCGCCATTGCCGTGCTCGGCGACCGGAGGAAGAAGAAAGAAAAAAAAAAGGAAAGAAAAAGAAAAGAAAATTAAAATAAAAAATAGCTATAATTTCGGTTTTTGAAAAAAATATTTTTGTAAAGTTAAAGAAAGAAGAGAGAGGTTGTGAGGTTTTGGATAAAAATAAATGGGTTCATTTTTAATGGGTTGATAAATGGGTCTTAAATAGGTTAGAGAGCTGACCCATTTAAGACCCATATATCTCGGTCTTGACCCATTATGGGTGCTTTAAGCAAATGAGGCTTGACCTATTAACGACCCATTTAAATATAAATGGGTCCATAAATGAGTCAATGACCCATTTTGACATCTCTACTTCCTCATCATATCAACTTTGGTTACTTGGGAAAACTTTCCGCAAGAATACAAATCATTTATGACACATAGAATCATGTGGATCCGCATACTTCCATAAGCTTTTGTGAGTACGACCATGCAAATGCGAGTGGCGGTAGGCCGAAGAGATCGAGGAGGAGTGCGTGGACGAGAGTTGTGGCTTCGAATTTGGCGTTGGAGTGTTTTGTGGAGAGCAATGGTGGTTTTGGAGTATGCAGGAGAGCTTTCATGGTGGCTTGCTGCCTCGAGAATAAAATTTTTTCTAGCGACACGACAATATCACGTAAATTGATGCCTTACCCCACAAAATGAGTAGACAGACAGAGCCTTCTCTCTTACTCTTTTTCTAACCTTATTTCTCTTTCTGCTTAGATTCTTCTTCCCCATAATTGATAGAGATATTCCTTTTTATAACTAACTATCATAATTTTAACTAAATTACACTCCCTCCCGCTTTTCCGTTTTTATAATTTTTGAAGTAGTCCAGTCAGCTAATCTCAACATTTAGAAAATGTTCTATTGTACGGCATGAATGGTATTAACTATTAAGTAAATATTCAAAATGTAAAAATTATAGCATAAGTATCCTCATAAACCTTTTGCAATTGTGTCAATTCGCCTAAACTTTTTTTTTTTTTTTATCAATTAAGTTACAAATCTTTTATAATTGTGCCGGTTCAATCCTTGGCACCGCCGACTGGCATCGGCAATAATTTTTTAATAATATTTTATTTTTTTTCGAATTGTTTTTTAAATTTTTGAATCATTTTTTACCTTTTTTTCTCTCCCTCCTAAAGTAAAGCCCTAAGGGTTTGTTCAATTTTGAGCACAGTTTTTATCAAAAGATTTTTCAAAATTTTTTTATGAGAATACTACTCAAAAACTAGTTTATAGCTTTTTCGTAACTTTTGGAAAAAAATAAATTTTTGGACTTTTTAAAAAATTTAGATTTTTACTTTAATTTTTTAATAAAATATTTTTTAATCCGAAAATAGGGATCAGGGCCGGACCCTAGGGCCCGATCCAATCATGAGCTGCAGCAAGCCTTCGGATCGGGCCAAGGAAAAAAATGAGCCATTGTAAAAGGCCCCAACCTTAATTAGAAACGAAGCCAACTTACCAACAAATAAGCCCAATCCGAATCTAAACTAAGCCCAGCCCGTACTAACTAGACCAAACAAGTCCAAGTTCATCAGCCTAAATTAGCCCGAATATTATTAGACCAATTAAGCCCGTGCCTCCTCTTCTTTTCTCCACGCCACCTTCCCGCTCTTGCTCAGTACAAACTGAGAAAAGAGACGCACACCCATGGCCGAGGCTCACCACACCAGACCGTGAAAAAAATTTTCTTGTTGTTGACCGATACGACCATCACCGCCACTATGACGCTCGCAGCCAAACCACAAATACAAAGTACATTCACAGGAATATGTCAAAAGCACAAGACAAACGACAACTAAAATTCTGGGAGATTCGGACTCGGGGGGATGAAATCTGACTAACAGATGTATTCAGGAATTAATAGAAACTTCATACCGGACACAATGCATCTATGGATCCTCAGAACGAACCGGAATCCGAGAATCCGAGACTAAAATGGACGGTTTTAGTTCGGGCATTCCCTCGAACATATGGTGAGCACGGAAGATGTCGAACATTTTTAGAACTCTAACTCGGGTCTAGACCAAAAAATCACCAGGAAATGCTCGACATCAAGCACCAGCTCAGTCAAAACAAAGGCCTCAAGAACTAGAGACACCAAGTTCAGTTCTTCCTTAACAGAACACGGCGAGCCCAAAAGGAGTTAATGGGAATGAGTTTCGACCGCGGAAATCCCTACCCGGCTCGGAGAAGGCGGTCATAGGGCGAGCTCAAGACCAGTCGAGCTAATGCCGACCGCTTCACGATGTATCCGACCCGAGATCCTCGGGAAAAAACTGGATCGAACCCAAAGAAAACTCACCAGGAATTCGGTCGCCGCAGAAGAGGAGGCCGGAGGCTCGAATGTGTCGGCTAGAGGTCGTCGGCTTGCGACCGGGATGGTCGGGTAACGCTCAGTCGAGAACGAAGCTCGGCTCCGTGTCTCGCTTTCTCTCCGTCCCTTCCTCTGCTCACTCTCTAGTTCGTTCCCTCTCGGCCAAAACCCAAAAGCCCAGCACTCTAAAAATCCTCTCTCTCCCCCTTTTATTCGAACCGAGCCCTCCGCCGCGAACCAACGTGCTATCCCACTTTTAAGCGGCGACCCAGCTGCTGCCGAGAAAATATTAGGTACCCTAACAGTGCCACGTCATCCGTGCTCTGAACCATTCACGCGTCGACACCTGTCCTCGGGGCCCGCCACGTCAGCTCTCTCTTCTCTCCATCTTCTGCGCTTCTTTCTCTCTCCTCTCTCTTTTCACTCTCTCCCGAAAACTCTCGGCTGGTGGCTCGGCTCGGCTGGACTAGCAGAAGAAAGGACGACTCCCGCTTAAAATTTCTCTCTCCTCACTTAAATATTTTGGATTTTCTCTCTCTCTCCCTCCTCGTGGAAGAGCAGACAGAGAACGAGCTGCACTTCCTCTGTTTCGTTCTCAGCGCATCCGCCTCCGCCCTCTCGTCTAATCTTCCGTCGACGACTTGCTTTCCGCTCTGCTCGAAGCTGGTCCGTCCTGGTCGGTCGTCCGTCATCATCTTCACTCCGCTGATTCGAAGCTCGTAGAAATCGGAGACGCCGGCGATTTGGTGATGAACACTTGAAGGGAAGTAGCTTCGATCGGAGATGGCGGCCAATCATCGCAACGAGGCGAGCGGCGGCGGCGTCGGCGGAAGGGGGGAGTCGGTGGTCGTGGAGGGCGGCGTGGAGTGCGGCCGGCCGGGGAGCTTCTGCGAGTACTGCAGATCGCCAAATGGGTCCACCGTTTCTCACGGTCCGTACGGTTCCTCCTTCCTTTCTCGTGGTTTTCTCCCTCCCGTGTCGTTGAGTACGGTTTTTGCCCGGGCTCCGGTGGCTCGGGGATTTTGGGGTCGGCCGGGACTGGAGATGCCGTGCTTCGGGGTTTGTCTTTTCCGGGCTTTGTCGTCTGTTGTGACGTTCACGATTGATGGAATTGCTGATTTGCGTTTAGTCTTTAGTAGTTCCAATCCGCCGCTTCGTTACGTGCGTCGGCTTGCGCTGACGATTTTTTCCGTTTCGGGTTGTTTGTTTTTTAACGTCCCTTCGACTTGGATCGCGGAGCCTGACTGTGGATGACTATCAAGGTTGGTGTGCAATTCCCTATTTTGAGAGTCTGGGCACCTGTTGATTCGCTGTCACTAATCGGCTCTCGACTGATGTAGTTTCATTATGTGCATATATCTGATTGAAAGAACTAGAGAAATTTCGAATGTTTGATCCGTATTGAGGGAAACTTATGCGTACTCATCCTATCAACTGTTAATACATGGACTTATTTTTCTTATGCGCGTATTTAACTGCACGACCTCAGAGAAACCATGTGGGAGCTACGGTCGATGCTGAAGTTCCGACTTGAGCCGTTTCTGCGCCTGTGTCTTCCCTTTTCCTTTTATTCTTCTTTCGAATGTACCGGTTGGATTTCTCTGCTAGTTTTCAGCTACTTTGATCAAGTCTCTTTTCTGAAGGGTTTATGATCAGTTCTGATGCAAATGACTTTGCAGGATGGGCCACTAGTTTGTCTGCTTATGAAAGCGTTGTGGATTCAAATATTCCTTTCTTTAATGTTGTTATTGAGATGACTGATGTTGGTCACGGTATGTTGTTCTGTTCTGGCTATTCTTGCCTCTGGGCGTTTCTCTGTTTTTCTTTCAGGTCATTTGCAAAAACCATTCTCACCAACTTAGGGCTTTGCTTATTCCCTTTGGCAGAAACTCGGTCGTGTAAGAAAGCCCAGATTATGAGGCTTGAAATTCTAATCATGTATTGCACCAAAAGCAGAGCACATGCAAGATATCATGGGATTGCTCTTTAAATACATTGACATCTTACACCAGTCTGGCGTTTGCGAGTGGATTTATGACGAGGTATGGATCCAAAATACCTGTTTAGGACTATGAGTTGCAAATATGATAAGTTCAGGATACTACTTGCAGCTCATCCTGTGCAAGAGGACAACCAGATGCTCTCTGGACTCTCTGATGGTCGCCTTGCGATGCCTTTACCTGCATTTTGTTTGTGGAATCACTTAGTCAAGAATGAGAAGCGATTATTGGGCCAAATTTTGGACTTTCAAAAATTCGTTGTAATTGGCACTGGTTGACCCTTCTTCATCTCATACCATTCTTTTAGTGTATTAGGGACTGATGAGCATCTTCGTGAAAATAACTAAAAAAGACAGCTGAGTATCTGAGTGCAGGTTCAATATGTGCCCGATTTCCTATAAGTTAAGAAATAAGTTGCACAGTTCTCTATTATACTTGTGTCAATTTCCTATCTGCGGCCTCATTTTGTCATGCATGATTGCCATAATACTAGTTTCATTTTCTATCAATAACTGCAGATTCCTGGTTAGTTTTAGCACATTCATTAACTGAGGTAAGAGTGGAATGATATACAATGCCTGCATCAACCTATAGATTTTTTGCTTGTGGCTATTGGTTAGTCATTCGTTTTTTCTGTCCCATGCCAGCATATAGATACTTTATCTTGCTACAGAAGGCCCCAGCCCACTACCCATCCAAGGTTTCTTGAATGTGTTATGAATTATTCTGACTATCTGATTTGCCTGCTTGGGTGAAAGAATCAGCTTCTTTTATGTAGAGAGTTCTGGCCATAGGAAAAAAATACACACACATATATGTACATTTATTTTGTGTGTGTGTATTTACATACATATACAAATTGGGCATTGATTCGATGCAGAAATATTTCCTTTTTCTCATCCTTATTCCTCCAGTAAGTGGGGTTCTCCATTTACAACATGCTCACTCTTTTACTGATTTTCTTAAGCTGGAAGTTAGTGGCTATTATCACAAGTTGCGGGTATTATTGGATACCATCCTGAAAGCAATGGCAGATTTTGCAGTGAAGCCAGAAAGATTTTCTGTGATCAAGGTAATCATGAAATTTATGCTGCAGAAAGAAGCTTATATCAGTTCCTGTGTATCAATAATCTTTCATACGCTTGGTTGAGGAAAGCTAGATAAGTGCAGGCCAGAAGCAGCAACTACTTTTTACATTTTTTGACTTCTGTTATATGATCTACCAAAACATTTGCATTAGTTCCTGTAAGGACTACAAAATAAATTTTTTTGGGGGGTGTCAGGACTGCAGAACAATAGGAGAAGCATCCTGTTATGTGGGTTTTTTATTGGTGGAAATTGTGGATACTTCTGCTAATTGATCTAAAAGCTCAAGCTATTACGTGAATGAGTATTTTAATGTTTAAATGTTTAAACAACCCCACATGCATAGGCTAAACTTTGACCTAAGACTAAGGCGTGGAAATTGACTACGATCGGGGGCTCACGAAAGGTTTGTCAGGACCTATTATAGTACCAGGACCATGTAAGTTCAAGCTATTAGATGGAGACATAACTTAAAATTTTAAAATTCTAACAAGTTTAATGTATTGAAATACTCTAAGAAATGTTGATATTATCTTTGCCTTATTCATACTGTCAAAGTGCATCTTGGCACAAAGTGCCATAAACTTGACAATCCATGTTCTCTTCGAGATCAAATAGCTTGAGAAGACCAATTAATTGTGAACTCTGGTCAACTTTTCTCAAGAAGCTTCCACGACATTAGGCAGAAATGCCAATCATTTTGCAGAGTAATGTTTTTATCCGGTCATATTCGATAACTAATCAGGAAATCTCTTCGTACATGACTAAGTCGTGAAATTGCAAAGGGTCCAAACACACTTTGCTGATTCAAGCAATACCTCTTAAAAAGAACCGCCACTAGAGCAGTAGCTTCCAGATTGGTTCTGTTATGCTTTGACATAAAATACGTCATAAAGTAATCTTATACGTCAAGTTTCCTGAGCTATGTGCTGGCTGCACCAATTACTATTAAGACTCATCTTTTATTGTCTTCCAGGAGAAGTTGACAAAAAGTTATCAGAATTTCAAGTTTGATGAGCCAAGATATCATGCCTCATATTATCGCTCTTTAATATTAAATGACCATTCATGGCCTTGGGAGGAAGATCTAGAAATACTTGAGACTCTTCAGCCTGAAGACCTTTCTCGGTTTGCACCTACAATGCTCTCGAGAGCATTCTTAGAGTGTTAGTGATTTTAGAAGTTATCCCTTTCTTTTTTAAGTTAACTCTCTCATATTTGAATCTTGATCTACTTTTATTTTGTCATCACTCACTAGGGAATATAGAGCGTGATGAAGCAGAGTCAATTGTTCATCATGTCGAAGATGTTTTCTTTAATGGTTCTCATCCTATATGCAAGCCTGTGCTCCAATCCAGCTCATGACAAGCAGACTCGTCACACTTGACGAGGGTGTAAATTACGTCTACTCAACTGAAGGCCAAAACCCAAATGATGAGAATTCTGCATTGCTTCAATATATTCAGGTACTTTTACTCAACAATATTAATGAAAAGAACAAATTTCTGTCTGCATAACTTTGTCATGAAATCTTCTGGCCTGTCTTTTGCCTGAATAGACGTTCAAGATGACTCCCGACTCCAATGAACTTAATTGGCCTAGGCCACCTTTGATCTGCTAGTATGTTTCTCTGGTTATGTGAGGCTGTGTTTTGCTTGTAATTTTGGCCAAAAATCTATCTGGTGACACATTGCGCATGGTTTACCCCCTTGGGGATAGGTTCAACAATTAGAATTGTGCATGTTTTACCCCCTTGGGATGGTTGATCTCTGACACACTTATTCACTTTCAGAAAGTATATGTTTGTACATTAGCAAAGACAAAAAGTTCATCAGATTACAAGCATTAAAAATCATGGAGTCATCAGATTACAAGCATTAAAAATCATGGAGTAACTCATTTTGGCAGGTCTACTTAGTCTTTTTCTGTATGTATTTGATTACAATCCCCATGGATAATTGCAGATCCATCAAGATGACATTACTTTGAACATACAACTTCAGCTTTTGGCTTTTATTGCAAGGCATGAAGCCTTCCACCAGCTCAGAACAGTTGAGCAACTTGGTTATGTCTGTTTGCTCACACATTGGTAAAACCATTTAATTTCTCCTTTCTCCCCAGATGTGTGTTCTGCTAATTATTCTAAGGGTTTCGTGCAGATATGACCTCGGTGTGCATGGCCTGCAGTTCACTGTTCTGTCTGCTGTGAAGGTATACCACAAGGTTCTCTGTGTTTTGACTGCCTCATCACCATTAACTCCTTCACTTTGTTAATCTTAACAGGGTCCAAGGTACATCGACACACGGGTCTTGAGCTTTCTTGAGTCTTTTGAAAGTAAACTCCTTAAGATGAGTGAGGTTGATTTCAAGGTGAGTTGTTTCTCCCGTGTTCCATCATAAAAATCATGTCAGCTTGTCTAATAATCTTTAAACCATTACATCGAACCTGTGGAATTTCTGCCTTTGACAAAGCCATTTAAACACACTAATTGAATCAAAGATGGAGAAGGACAAGAATTTGCGGGAAGAATCTGAGCATCACTGGGAAGAGAACTGATAGAACTTTCCTATTTGATTGAATAGAAACTAAGGTACAAGATATTGCCTCTCTCTCTCTCTCTCTCTCTCTCTATTGCAGACATCAAATCCTAGTCTTCTCAGTAGTGACTGAGCAAATCGACACTATTTTTCATCTACTATTGGTTTCGCCTACATTCATCTTCTGCTTGATCTCTTTTATGGAACTAAAGTTACTTGTATACAATTGGCAGTATGCCCTTTCCCTCCTCTCAGCTGAAACTGCCTAATTTATCTTCATAAAGCCGGACATGCAAAGCAACTCACGAAAATTCACTTCGTTTGCATTGGACCAGGTCGCAGCATTAAGGAAGCTGGCAAAACAAGAATTGATAGCTTTCTTCAAAAAGCACATACGAATTGGAGCGCCCAAGAGGAAGGTGCTTAGTGTACGAGTTTATGGGAGCAAGCATTCATCAAATTTTGAAGTGGATAACAATGAAGCAGTTGGACCAAACACAGTACGAATAGATGACATTTTTAGCTTCAGGGCATCGCAACCTCTTTACGGTTCACATTGAAGAGGGTATGAACATATGGAAAGTTCACAGCAATTCTAAATAAGCTAGAATTGAGGATCTTGGATAATGTACTCCTGAAACATTTCTCCAAAATCTATACTACCACGCCACACTTGCCCTGTGGCATTTGTACCTTATAGCGTTTTAGTGTTTGGTGTGTGTAAATGACTAAAGGTATTACTTGGGATTTTACTAGACAGCGGAACACAAGTCTAGCTCAATGTTCCTAACCGAGTGAGCAAAACTGCTGGTGCTGGAGTTAGGGTGTAATGCATATACGGATCCATACCATTGGGAGTTTCATAGCAAGACAAGCTCATAAACTATGAGAATTTTCAAATTAACGAATGTCCTAGTTGCCAATTCTCCATAAAAGCATACTTGCTCTGCAGTGAAATGCTGGCTCTTCCCACAAGTAAGTACCAGAGGCATCTGGAAATATCGAGAGCTTGGCCCCCTCGGCTCCGTAAAACATTATCCGATTCATGTTGAGGACGCCTGCCGAGAGGCTGCATAACCTCGAAGCATGGGAAAATGCTAGCAAAAGGCCGTGAATTGATGAGAAATAGCCTAGATCGCAGTGCAAAATGCGACAAATGATGTAGTTAAGGTGCCACATGATATTGTTCCATTGTCCTCCGTGGTGGGTGCTGTAGAGCAAATTCTTGTTCTCAAATTAGACAATAGTGCTTGTTTTTTAGATCTTGTATTCTAGGAACATTTAGGGCACAGCACCATAGCGCTTGGGGACAACAATTATCGATTTGGACATTGTCAAACCATTAACAAAAGATTGATCGAGATCGATAAATTGGTCAAGAAAAACGTATTGAGAACAAAATTCATTCATTCAAAATAATGAATCACTGCTACATGAATTATTGATTTAAGCTATCTAGGGACCAAATTGAACCAATTGAATGAAGACACAATCTATGTGAAAAAATATGTGAGAAGACAAGAAACAACTTGATTTTTTGGCTTGATGTCTAGGGACAAAATTGACAATAGAGACACAATTCGTGTTTGAAAAAATATGCGAGAAGATAGGAAACAGCTCAATTTTTTGGCTAGATGTCTTCCCTATAAACGCTCAAAACACATCCCAAATAGAGAAATCTAAACTCTTCCTCACACAACAGAAAAAGCATGAGTTCAGTAGAGTCGATTCTGAGCCTGTGGTCCGGACAAGGGCCATCGCCTGTGCCGCCGCTCGAGGAGTGGTGGTGGTGGTGGTCGTCGTCGTCATCGTCGTCATGGTTGGAGGGAGGATGGTAATACAAACGTGCGGTTTGTGGGCAGTGAGAGTGGAACCTTGCAGCCATCCTCACCCCTAGATCCAGCAATTCCACATACTTCCCCATGCAGTTACCATAAAGGAAGAGATGCAATTTGTAATCAGGGCTTTTAAGACGTCAAACCTTTGAGAAATTGCAATATCAGCAAGCATCTGGAGACTGGGAAATAATTGCACAACTTAAACAAGAGAGAAATGGACTACAAGAGTGACGAGCTGTTTAGTGAAGCAAGAGCAGAGGATCTTAAGTCAAAAACACTAACCCTTTCCAGTACATCAAAAGCTTTCTTCCTCAGCACAGCATCTGTTTAGTGAAGCAAGAGCAGAGGATCTTAAGTCAAAAACACTAACCCAAAAGTATTTCAGATAGTCATGACAATGAAATCTAACTCTTTTGAACTGCGTTCATTAAGAGGGAAGCTTAGGAAGATAAAAAAAAAGATTGACAATGCAATCCTATGTCACTCAGAGTAAAAATAAGCGTTTTATCCTTTTCCTGAATGCAGTAACTTTCATAAATATGGAAGTAAATAAATGATGAAAATTTGATGGTGTACCAGCAAATCCATTATGTCGATGTATTTGAAACATTCACGATGCTTTCTAGTTGCTATGGTATATATTCAGAAACAAAAATTGCTGTTAAAATGTCCAACCCAAAAGTTTAAGCTGGTAAGTGTAAGGAGACCACATGAATATAAGGCCCATAAAAACCTGGTAGACATGCGATGTGAGGTACTTCAACAGACGCGTTATTCTCTTTTAACACAAATGAGGTAGTGCTTTCTCATTTGACAAACTAAAAGCAACTATTCTAGTAAGAAAAGTACCCTCGACAAGCTTCTTGAACTCGTAAGCTTACATTATAATGCATTACCATGTTACGAAAGTCACAATCAAAGATAGAGCTGCAAGGACCAAAATTTAGATGACTTCCCTTCCATTGAAGCCCTAATGGATACATCTGCCGGTTCTACCTGTATTCAGAGTCATCCAATAAATTTTTTCTCCTCATTTTGTAGAACTTTTGCCATGATGGAAACATCATCACATTTGTGACAGCTATTAAAGGACAGAGGGATGTTTAAGAAGCACAAGTGTCATCAAAAGGTTGATTTCTTGCAACTGTTAGAGGCTATTATTTATTTAATTAATACAATTGATAATGTGAATGTCCCCTAAGAGACTTGCTCTGACAACATTTGATAGAAGTTGTATCTAGCAAAGTATAGAAGAAGCTCGAATGCATGTAGCCTCAAGTTCCCAATTACGAAAATGCTGCAATGCGGAGCATCAGGATTCTTGGCTAGCATTGTCGCTGTAATATAAAGTCCATACACCAGCCAATTACCTCCTTAGCTAATGTATAACGTAGAAATGAGTAAATAGACGCAAGGGCCACAGGTAGTATCCTGAACTTATCATATTTGCAACTCATAGTCCTAAACAGGTATTTTGGATCCATACCTCGTCATAAATCCACTCGCAAACGCCAGACTGGTGTAAGATGTCAATGTATTTAAAGAGCAATCCCATGATATCTTGCATGTGCTCTGCTTTTTGGTGCAATACATGATTAGAATTTCAAGCCTCATAATCTGGGCTTTCTTACACGACCGAGTTTCTGCCAAAGGGAATAAGCAAAGCCCTAAGTTGGTGAGAATGGTTTTTGCAAATGACCTGAAAGAAAAACAGAGAAACGCCCAGAGGCAAGAATAGCCAGAACAGAACAACATACCGTGACCAACATCAGTCATCTCAATAACAACATTAAAGAAAGGAATATTTGAATCCACAACGCTTTCATAAGCAGACAAACTAGTGGCCCATCCTGCAAAGTCATTTGCATCAGAACTGATCATAAACCCTTCAGAAAAGAGACTTGATCAAAGTAGCTGAAAACTAGCAGAGAAATCCAACCGGTACATTCGAAAGAAGAATAAAAGGAAAAGGGAAGACACAGGCGCAGAAACGGCTCAAGTCGGAACTTCAGCATCGACCGTAGCTCCCACATGGTTTCTCTGAGGTCGTGCAGTTAAATACGCGCATAAGAAAAAATAAGTCCATGTATTAACAGTTGATAGGATGAGTACGCATAAGTTTCCCTCAATACGGATCAAACATTCGAAATTTCTCTAGTTCTTTCAATCAGATATATGCACATAATGAAACTACATCAGTCGAGAGCCGATTAGTGACAGCGAATCAACAGGTGCCCAGACTCTCAAAATAGGGAATTGCACACCAACCTTGATAGTCATCCACAGTCAGGCTCCGCGATCCAAGTCGAAGGGACGTTAAAAAACAAACAACCCGAAACGGAAAAAATCGTCAGCGCAAGCCGACGCACGTAACGAAGCGGCGGATTGGAACTACTAAAGACTAAACGCAAATCAGCAATTCCATCAATCGTGAACGTCACAACAGACGACAAAGCCCGGAAAAGACAAACCCCGAAGCACGGCATCTCCAGTCCCGGCCGACCCCAAAATCCCCGAGCCACCGGAGCCCGGGCAAAAACCGTACTCAACGACACGGGAGGGAGAAAACCACGAGAAAGGAAGGAGGAACCGTACGGACCGTGAGAAACGGTGGACCCATTTGGCGATCTGCAGTACTCGCAGAAGCTCCCCGGCCGGCCGCACTCCACGCCGCCCTCCACGACCACCGACTCCCCCCTTCCGCCGACGCCGCCGCCGCTCGCCTCGTTGCGATGATTGGCCGCCATCTCCGATCGAAGCTACTTCCCTTCAAGTGTTCATCACCAAATCGCCGGCGTCTCCGATTTCTACGAGCTTCGAATCAGCGGAGTGAAGATGATGACGGACGACCGACCAGGACGGACCAGCTTCGAGCAGAGCGGAAAGCAAGTCGTCGACGGAAGATTAGACGAGAGGGCGGAGGCGGATGCGCTGAGAACGAAACAGAGGAAGTGCAGCTCGTTCTCTGTCTGCTCTTCCACGAGGAGGGAGAGAGAGAGAAAAATCCAAAATATTTAAGTGAGGAGAGAGAAATTTTAAGCGGAGTCGTCCTTTCTTCTGCTAGTCCAGCCGAGCCGAGCCACCAGCCGAGAGTTTTCGGGAGAGAGTGAAAAGAGAGAGGAGAGAGAAAGAAGCGCAGAAGATGGAGAGAAGAGAGAGCTGACGTGGCGGGCCCCGAGGACAGGTGTCGACGCGTGAATGGTTCAGAGCACGGATGACGTGGCACTGTTAGGGTACCTAATATTTTCTCAGCTGCTGCCAGCCTGCCCCGTACGAACGTACCGCGCGCGACGTTCTCCGCGGCGCCGTCCGAGAAGATATTAGGTGCGCCGGGCGCTCCACGTACATAAGAATGTTAAAAGCATAATCTCTTCGGGTTACAATCCAACATGCACTAAAATTAAGTTCTATTAAATGGAACACCAAATCCAATATAAAAACTAACCAAAAAAAAAAAAAAAAAACTATATTAGATAATATCATTGCCAAAACAAGAAGTAAGGACAAGCACTTTATAATTAAATCTTGTCAAACCCTACCTCATCAACGTAATTGTTGCACAGGTCATAGACATCTTGCTCACTCTTGAACACCACGGCAAACACACTTTTACATGATCAAAAAATTTAAAAGGGTAATATGCTTTTAAGATCCCCTTTTTTTTTTTTTTTTGTTTTCCATTTTAGGGGATAGACATTGCGGGTCAAATAATTTCTTATAGTTTATTCATGGAACATATTTAAAACTACCTCCAATTGATGTTCTCATTCAACTTTACGTCTTCTACTTTATTTTATGGGTAAAAGCAACCAAAAACCCTAAACTTTACCCAATATGATAAATTTATACTAAACTTTTTTCCGTGACATAAAAAACTCCAAATTTTATCAATTGTGACAGATAAAAAAACCCCAAACTTATACTCTCATGATACATTTACCCTAAACTATAGGGCATTTTCGTCTTTTAATTCTTAATTTTTTTTTCTTTTCTTTTTCTTTTTTCTTCTCCTCTCTTCCCTCCACTGGCCATGGTAGAGGGAAGCCGAATAGATGCCCTCATCGACGTCGAGCGAGGGTCACCCTCACTCGGGTGGGGGAGGGCGGCCCTCCCCTAGGTTGGGCGAGGTTAGCCCTTGCCAGATCCAACGAGCACGGCCCTCACCTAGGCCGGATCTAGCGAGGAATGCCCTCACTGGCATTGAGCAAGGGTTGCCCCCGCCAAATTTGGGGAGGGCTATTCTCACCTAGGTCAACTTCTCTTTGCCATGGTTAGGGAATGTACCCGAGGAAGAGATTCTAAAGAAGTTGAGGATTAGTTGTAATGACCTAGATGAATATCAACAACAAATTTTTCTCGATATAGCATGCTTCTTTTCCAATGAGAAGAAGACCGATGCAATTTACATGTGGGTTGGTTGTTAATTTTACCCCGAAAGAGGAATTGATGTCCTTATCAATAGGTGCTTGATAAAGATAAATTCTGGATGCATGATCAACTAATAGACTTGGGAAGGCAAATCGTTCGTCAAGAGAGTCCAAATGACCTTGGAAACTAGAGTAGGTTATGGATTGCAAAAGAGGCCCTCCAAATCATAAGAAATGAAGAGGTAACTGAGAAACATCCCATTATATGTTTAGGATATTTTTAAAAATTTTACCACTCATTCAAGTTTTAAAACATAGTGGTTGGAAGTAGATAGACTTCTTTATATCATTAGAAAATTTCACTTGCAGAAAAAGGACAAGGTTCAAGTGCTTGAGATAGATGGATTGGATGACTCCATGGAGATCACAAATGAAGAGCTTGAAAGGTTACAAAACCTAAGATTCTTCAAGTTAGGCAATGGAACTTTTGTTGGGGACTTCACAAAGTGTCATTCAAAGTCGAAATGGATTTCTTGGCATTCTCCTCATCAAGATTTTAGGGTAGATAATATGTATTTGGAGCATCTTTTTGTATTTAAACTTGACATGAATGACTTCACAAATGATTCAAAAGCATGGGAATTGATCAAGGTAAATTAGATGTTTCTAGTCTAGTCCTACTGTGTGCTATGCAATGGTTCTTACATTTTACATGTCATCCATTTTGTAGAAGGCACGTAAATTGAAAGTTCTATCACTTTCCGGGTGTCATGGCATAATGACAATCCTAGACTTTTCTAAATGTTTGAGTTTGGAGAGGTTGACCCTTGTACGCTGCAGCAAGCTAAAGAGAATTGGAAGCTTCATTAGATGTTTCCATTCGTTAATCGAGCTATAGATTGAAGGGTGCACATGTCTTACAGATTTGCCTGAAGAAGTGGGGGCACTAGTGAACTTTACATGCTTCTCATTGCAGGGATGTTCTGGGTTGAGAGAACTTCCAAGCTCATTTGGGAATTTAATCTCATTGATAGAGTTAGACTTATCATGAACGAGCATTGCAAAACTTCCAGATTCCATTGAAGGACTAGTGAAACTTGAGTCTTTTCTTCTAACAGACACGAGGATAAGGGAACTTCCCAATTCCATTGGAAAGTTAAAATCATTATGCGAATTGCGTTTATAGATAAATGGATCATATTCTCCAAAGCATCATGTTTGGCAGTTACCTAGTGACATCAACATGTTGGAAAATCTTGAAAAGTTGGATCTCTTTGGACGTTATGAGGTGAAAGGAGAAGTTCCTACTGGAATTGGAGGATTGTCATCTCTAAGAATCCTAAATTTAAAGTACACCCGTATTTGTGGAATTCCAAAGACAAACAATGGTCTTCATCACCTCCAGACACTCAACTTATCAAATTGTAATGAGATTAAAGAGTTGCCAGAGCTTCCCACGAGTTTGACTAGTCTACTTCTTCGATCCAAATCATTGCTCTCAGTCATTACTTTGTCAAATCTTAGTAATTTGGTTGAATTGCAACTAAGTGATGGCTCACATATTAGAGGCAAAACAAACCTTAGCACAAGATGCAACTTGAGCTGAATTGGGAGGTTATCTAGATTGAAAAATGTTAAAGTTAAATCTGCATGATATCCGTGTACCTCTAAAGTTGGCTTCTCTTTCTTATTTAGAAGAGCTTGTTTTGAGACGCCTAGACCTAAAACCCCTCGTGTAGCTTCCACTCTTCGATTAGAGTTTGAGAAATTTGTTGGCTTTCGAGATTGGTTTTTGTGAAGTAGAAGAAATTCCACTTGAGGGACTTCCACGACTAGAGACATTACGTGTTGAATCTTGTGTACAGCTTCAGAGATTATCCATTCCTTTGGAACTAAAGAAGTTGCGAAAAGTGCACGTTCCAAAATGTCCAGAGCTAGTGAGATTCAAGTTGTGGGTCTTTTGAAATCATTGGAGTCTTGCGTTTATGAGTGCAAATCTTTGACAAGAATAGGTGAGTTATCATGCTTGGATAACCCGGAGAATTTGGAAATCAAACAGTGGTATGTGCTCATTGATGTTGAGGGCCTAAATGAGCTAGTCACCCTAAAATCCTTAATTGTCAGAGGGTGCACCCCATTGAGAAGATTGATCGATGTATCTTGCATGAATATACCAGATGACTGTCTTGTCAAAATAAAGGGGTGCGGAGACTTTATCCAAGATTCTACTCAGATCGACTCACCTAAAATTTCTTTGAACCATTACAAAGAGAAGATTCTTCTAGATACATTCAATTCAAGTCAGACAAGGTGCGACATCGTCTTCATTAAAGTGGACATTCGTGAATGCATGGTTTCGTAGATTTATTTGTTTTAATTTCAGTTTAATACTATAATTCGGTAATACTACACAAACTGTAAAAGTTAACTACTGCTCTAAAATTTATGCAGATGAAAACATTTATTTAATCAGAAGATGAAAATTTATCAGAGATGATCTTTAAATAAATTCAAATATATTAGTGTTCCTTCAATATGTTCTTTTTGATTTGAAATGTATAATATATATACACACAAACTACAACTACTATAAATTGTATTCTTAAATTTATTTCTTGTTCTATAATTGAGTGTTGGATATTATATAATAGGAATGTGCATTGCAAGTTCTAAAACTTGTCGTAAAAGTGCAATTGAGTTATAAAATTTTCAAAAATGCAATCAAATCATTTCGGTATAATTGAGTCTTTCTATTAACACCGTCAATTTATCTAATAAAAAAATGTTGATGTGGCATTATTATTACTATTTTTTTTATTACTTTGGATATTATCTAATAATAAAAATTTAAAATAATTTAAAATAATTGGAAAAAAAAAAAAAAAAAAGATGACAGGGGGCAGGGATCATGGCTGGGATGTTGTTCGTCGTAGAAACGACGACAAAGATACATATTTTTCATAGTAAGCTTAGGGAAAAGAGTAACCAATTTGAGAAAGAGCTTTATTTAAAGTAAGTGGACGTGAAATTTTCCGTACATCAAGGAGATTAGTCGAGTTGCATATCTGGATAGTCCCATATTATTATCCAAAAAAGAACTTCCAGAAAATTTTCCCAAATCTTCTTCCAAAAGAATTCCGTAATGAGACAGCAATTCTTTTACTTTGCTTCCTCCTCTACAGATTAGTCATGAAGTTAGACTTCCTAGTCCTAAGTAGATATTTACATCACATTTTTCTTAAAATGTTGGAACTTGGATGGATAAGGAAGCCACATAACTATAATTCCCTTTCCACTCAGCTCTTCTAGTACTTAATTCTAGACCTGTCTCTCCAACTACTAATCGTGCCATATCATGAATAGTTACTAGGGTTTTTGGGTGAGTCCGTAGGCAATATATGAAGGTGATCGGGGGTCAGAGGATGTTCCTGCAAATAGAGATGTAGGAGGCGTGACTAGAGTTGCTTCAAACTCAGGGAGGGGCACAGCCTCGAGTTCAGGGCATTGCGCGGCTTTCAGCTTAGGAAGCGGTAGAGGCTCGAGTTCACAAAGCGGCTTTGACATCAGGAAGCAGTCAAGAAAATTCAAGACTCCAGCATGCTTTAGAAGATTGTGAACGGAATCATACACACGCAGAGGAGTGGTCAGAGGAGTGATTTCAGGACCAACTGCATCAGATTGTGAAGCTTTAAATTTGGGTTTCTTGTTATAGTTCTTTAGCTGAATGAATACTGATAATATGAGCTTCCGCCATATTGTCACTGTGCACTTTATGACTAGCTATTCTCTTTCTTGGTAAACATTGATCAAATGGACGGGCACAGGTGGTTATTCAACCATTTTGTGCCACAAATAGTAATCAAAGCCATTTTGTTCATCATGGTCTTCTGATTCTTGCAGAGATGTGAGCTAGTTGATGAACATGGTTGCCTCGTTGAATTTTGCTTGAAAATCGTAAATTTTCAGGAGATGGATGCAATAAGTTATTGTCTTCTTGCACCCTGATTCTTCCCTAGGTTTCATGAACAGCTACTAAGTGTCCTGAACTAGTTCTAGATGACGCAATGACACTCTGCCAGTCCAAGTGAAGCTGCATGCACACTGAAAACTTAGTCCGGTACAAAGGTTTTCGACACATTGTAAGTGATGAATAAGATTAGCTTAAGCCTTTCCAATCTCTCTCTGAACAGGCTATGCGTTAGGACTTTAGGGTAGTGATCACTTGTTCAGACTTCGAGGATATCAACACTACTTCATATAAGTAGATAGCAGCTCCTGCACCTTGTCCCCAGAAATTCCTTCCTTAAGCTCGCCAAACCTGGCAATTTTGTTCCCAAGGCACAAATTAAGGATCTCCAAACCGTGCCTCATTTTTACGTAGACTATTATATCGAAGACCACCACAAACGTCCCAGGATAATATGCGACATTGACCCCAACAAAAGAACTGTAACAATATACAGCCTCATCGTTGGGATTCCCCTTGGTGCATGGCCATTGTGTCCGAAGAGTTTTCCTTTCCCCCGCTAGTATCCCGAGGTTGTGGACTGTCTTTAACAGCAGGCATATCAAATGCCCCAGAAGAAGCAGAACCATGAATCCGATTCACAGGAAGATTATGAATCAGATAAGCCCGTAGATGAAAATCCTTTGGTGAGATGGTGTGAAGTTTACTATTGAGAAGACATCGGTTAGTGCTATGGACAAGATGGGGACACCCACGACCGCATGAGTATCTACACATAAACACATTTTTGCCTTGAAGGAAGACAACTTACAAGTAGCAAAATAATGCTATGGGATGGAATGAAACTCGATGTGTTTTTATTTTCCAATGCAAGATACTTTCCCCATCTCTCACTTTACATTTCTTCTAAAACAATTGCCAGATCCTGGAATCAGTTTTTGTTACTCACGTGATATATCTAAGAGAAACGTGACCCTGAATCTGTGGGATTGCACATACATCGTCAAGCAAAACGAAACATAATTGATTTGATGCTAAGCTTTTTATGAGCATCAAACATTAAACTTGCAGGTGGTGATATTCTTATTTTGGGTGCATTTATTATGTGTTAAATCGATGACATGAAAAACATTTTTTTTTTAAATGAGTAGGTTGTATTGCTTCCAAAACTGAATACATTAATGAAAAATACGTTTATTATTAATGAAAATGTTTAGACATAAATTATGGATGATACTAAAAATATTTTCCAAAGACTATATCTTAGCGATAAAAATATCATTTATAGGAGAATAGTTTCCAAATCATTGATTTTTTGTAATGTAGATACCCTCTTAACTCCCTTCTGTTAATAATAAACTCCCTTAATTACAGTACTAGGATTTATTGGGAAAATTACCAAAAAAGTTATAAACTTATTGCACTTGTGTCAATTCAGTCATGAACTTTTCAATTTGACTAATTCGATCCTAAACATCTAATATAATCCATCCAGCCAATTTTTGCTAGAAAAAGCTAACGTGGTTGTCAAGCAATCTATGCTGCATGGCCGACATCCAAATAGTTCTGACGTGAACAATTTGTACAATTTTTTGATATTATATTGCCATTCTTTCCTTTTTTCCATATTTCTTTTCTCTGTTTTTATTTTTAAATAAGGCCAGCGACCCTCATCGACACTCGGTGAGGGCATCGTGGCCTTCGCCGAGGCCCTTGCTAAGATCTAGGCGAGCGCGTCAAGCCCTTGCCTAGACCAGGCAAGGGATGGCTAGCGACCTTGCCTGCCTAGAGTTGGAGAAAAAATGAAAGAAAAAGAAAAGAAAAGAAGAAACAAAAGTGTTGGCACCTAAATTTTTGCATAAAAGAAAAGGGGTTAATTTTTACCCAAAAAAATAGAATTAAAATTGCAACATATAATTTTAGGAGCATCTATTTTGTTTTATTCCATTTTTTGTATTGGACCAACGGTGAGTGTTGATTTTTTATACAACGTGAGATTTTTCACATATTCAGGTAATATACATTGAGGGGTAGAAATGAAAGTTTTGGATGAAATATTTGAAAAATGCAAAAAAGAATATTGTGCGAGGTGTATATATTTTAACGATATATTCAGGAGGATTATGTATAAATAAAATTGCAAATAAAATATTTCACGAAGATCAAATTTTTGGCATATAGAAAGGTCGTTCACGTACGGAGGGAGAGGGGGCTTTTTCTTCGTTTTCTTTCGGTTTAAAAGAAACAACACAAAGAAAAGAAAAAAAGGATTTTTCGTTTTTTGTTTTTGAGTCAAGGTCAGCAAAGTGTGCAGAAAAGGTCTGTAGAGAGGAGACCGTTAGAAGACGTGCATAGGCGAAAAAAAAAAAAAAAAAACCCTAGCTATTGTACATCTTCTCCGCGAGGCCGCCCGCCCGCGCCGGCCCCGTGCTCGCGTCGCACCTCCTCCGCCAGCCACCACCGCTTCACCACCGTTGCTCCGCCGGTCTTGCTCACGACGCTCGCGCGAGCTGCCTCTGCTCACTCAACGCCACTACTGCCCCATCGCTCGCCAACAACGCCTCGCCAGCGCCGCACCGATGCCGACGCCCATGCCCGAGATCCGCCAGCGACCCAGTGCCCTGATGCCGTGTCACTGTCCGAGCACTGCCGCGTCTCTACCCTCTGCTGAGCTTATGCAGCAACCCTTGCCGGCCCCCCTGATGCCTTCGCCCGCTCACTTGTCGCTGTGTTCGCCATCGCCTCTGCCAGCTGCTGCGTCTCTGTGCCGAGCCTCCACAGCGCCAACGCTAGCAGCCCTCTGCCCGAAGCTGCAACACTATCGCTGCCCGCCGTCGTTCCTACACCCCTCAGCCGCGAACCAGCTGTAGCAGCTCGCCATGCTGGCCAACGCACTCCCCTCACCCACGACCTGCTGTTCGCCCGCCACCGCCAAGCAGCCTGCGCCACCTCCGATCGCCCTCCGTCGCACCTTCGCCTGCTGTCCTCCGTGCGGACTGCCGCTGCTCCCACTTCGCCGCGCAACAACCATGAAAAGAAAATATCCTGGACTTTCTCATGCTTCCTCTCAAAAAAATTTTCGAAAATAAAAGCATTTCATTGTTAAAGACATTTTCCTAAAGCTTGTAACAAATTAAACCTGTTTAATTTTCTAGCTCATTTACTTTATGTTTCAGATCATTACTTTCTTGGCTTGATGCAATGATAGATCAATTGGCCCAACTATTACTCAACAAGTTTGAGAACACACTTCTTAAGAGTTAATGAAATGAGGGACAAGTAAAAGAGGGCCATCCATCTTTGGTGAAAGAGATGATGAATTAGGGGCACTACAGATTCTAGTAGTGACATGACTGAGATGAAATCTCGATCTGAGCCAAAATGGATGTACAATTTGAGTTTACTTTGATGTTGCATAGTACTCAATTCATGCACGTTCTCTTGTGCAAGAGCGGAAGCAAGAATGGAGTATTTATCAGATCAAAGATCGAATTTTCAGTCTTGATTGATAGGGGTAATCCTACCCTTTGTGAGGCAATCCCCTAAATGAATGCTTGAAACCATGTTTCAAGTATGGTCACAAAGCTTTTCATGCGTAAGGTTGCTTAACTCTTTTGTAAAGAGAATTTCCATAGTGATTTTACTTATTTTATGAGAAGAATTGTCAAGATTGACAATTTAATGGAGTGACATCAAATGTTTAAGAATGCTGAATGAGATGAGTCAATATGGTGAAAGGCAAGCCATATCCTATACATAGTCCCTTACCTATACACTTGTGAGATGAGTGTAAAAAGTTTTATATCCGCAAGGTATAGAGTTTTCTCACAAAAGGTACAATGACCGAAATGATGAGGGACAATTTATTTTTCTATATCAAACACTACAGGTGATCCATTGCTTAACCCATTAGACCTCCATACACTAATGGAAATTCTTTTCAAATTACCCCTGTCAAGAACCATCCCATATCAGGGCAACTGGGAGGTAAGATGGCATCATGAGGTGAGGAAAATGAAAAGAAATTTTCTTACTCTCACTTGCATCAATTTTCAAGTCGCGCTATTACATTGAATTCATGTGGTAATTTAAGTATTTTAGGACGACGAAGAATATTTCTTTCTCTATTCTACATACTTATATTATTTGCATATCCCACTTGAGCCTACAATTTCATTTCTTTAAACCCAGTTGATGATCATCCCCAACATTGGGACAAGGCAAAAGGCATATGAAAACCTTTGAAAGTTCGAGTGTCATTGACGTATGCATTATGCGTGAAATCAAAATAAAATTAAGGGACATGAAAAAGCAGTGCGCTTGGTAAAAGTAAGACCAATGCCCATAAAAAAAAGTGAAGAAAAAAATGCATGAAAATTGGGGGCAAAAAAGTAGTATGCCTGGTAAAAGTAAGGCCGATGCTCATAGAAATCTATTAGTCGCAAAAATTGTATCCTAATGGAGCAGTACTCAAAGAGTCAAGATCAATAGTGCATTTATAATGACAATCCCTGGTGAAAGAGAAGACCGGCGACAATGCCTAGATGATTATCAACTTTGACCCTTATACACATCTCTGAGCCTAACAATCTTTCGTTTCTCAACCCATGAACCCAGCTTACGTTACGTCCTTAGCAAAGTCTCTTCTAATTAGAGCACTTAAATTAACGTTAGGGTTCACATGTCTTCAGCATCACTCGAAGAAGTGTGGTTAAGAATATTTCTTTTTCATTTTGCAGGGTTCTTGACTTGTAAACTTGGAGATGATTACAGAATTGTTCTTTCGATTGCCTTGACTCAAAGAGTCCATTTGTTAAACCGTTGACCAAACTCACATTGCGGTCCCTATTAAAGACCTCTCAAATTGGTAAAATCGTACTGCTTGCGAAAATACTCGGACCCTTGTTGGTATGATGATAGTGAGATGGAATGATTCTCCTAAAAAAGCCCTTCTGAATGAGAGTAAGTGAAAGTCATTTCTAACTGAAAGTCTCTCATTTAATATTCTTAAGAAATCCATGCCATTGTCTTGAACAACAATTCTCTCTTGTGGAAATTTGGGTGATGCAAATATGGTAAAGTCATTGATTGAATGGATGAAAACCCCACTGAACTTTGAAATATGCATTCTAGAGTAGCTCAAATTGTCTAAGTCTTTAATGAATGCATATCATTTTTTTCTCTAATCATGTCTGACAGGTAATAGTTCCTTGAAGATCAAGTAATACTTGATGTTCAAGTTGCTCCGGAGTCCTTCTTATCAACTCGGCGTGCTTTTATAGCCCGATGTATCTCTTTATCGACTCGGCATGCTTCCATAGCCCGGTGTTTCTTTATATTGACCTGGCGTGCTTTCGTAGCCCAGAGTTCTTCTTTATCGACCTGACGTGCTTCCATAGCCCGGTGTCCTTTATATTGATCTGACGTGCTTTCGTAACCCAGAGTCCCTTTCATTGACTCAGTGTGCTTCCGTGACCCAGTGTCCTTTATATTGACCCGGAGTGCTTTTGTCGCCTAGAATCCCTTTCATCAACCCGGCGTGCTTCTGTAGCCCGATGTCCTCTATATTGACCTAGCGTGTTTTCGTAACCCAGAATCATTTTCATCAACCCGGCGTGCTTCCGTAGCCCTATGTCTTTTATATTGACCCGACATGCTTTCGTAGCCCAGAGTCCCTTTCATCAACCCGACGTGCTTCCGTAACCCGGTGTCATTTATATTGATCCAGTGTGCTTTCGTAGCCTAGAGTCCCTTTCATCGAATTGGTGTGCTTTTATAGCCCAATGTTTCTCTTAATTGACACAGTGTGCTCTCGTAGCCCGGAGCTCCTGACCTGGCGTGCTTCCGTAACTCAGAGTCAATTTCATCGACATGGCGTGCTTCTGTAGCCCAGAGTCCCCCTATCAAATTGGTGTGCTTTCGTAGCCCGTGGTCCTTCTTATCGACTCGGCGTGCTTTTATAGCCCAATGTCTCTTTATATTGACCTGACGTGCTTGTCCATTTCATCGACTTGGTCGAGCTGTCCCTCAAAGGTTTTTTTCCAAATTCAGTTTGATTCAGGCGACCGTAAAAAGGTACGGGTCTTAAAAAGTGATTTCTCGTTTAGGCGACCGTAGAATGGTACGAGTCCTAGACAATATATGTTTCCAATTCAAGCGACCGTAGAAAGGTACGGGCCTAGAAAAACAATTTTTTTCCGTCAAGGCAACCAAAGAAAGGTTCGGGTCTTAGACAACCAAATACTGTCATACTAGGCGATTGTAGAAAGGTACGGATCCTAGAAAAGTAGTCTCCTTACAAAGCCCCGTTACTATTATGGGCGACTGTAGAAAGATACGGGTCCTGGACATGTAACACCAACTATCTTGAATTACCCTACTTTCCTTGAATGTAAGTTATTTCAGGTAGGTTCCTTTACCATTTGCATTAGCATTTTGTTGACACCTAAATTTTTACATTAAAAAAATGGGTTAATTTTTACCAAAAAAATTAATTAAAATTGCATAACATATAATTTAGAAACATTTATTTTATTTTATTTTATTTCATTTTATTCTGTTTTTGCATTAGACCAACGGTAAGTGTTGATATGATGTGAGATTTTTCACATATTCAGGTGATATACACCGATGGACATATTTTTGGGCAGAAAGGAAATTTTTGGATGAAATGTTTGAAAAAAAATAAAAAAAGTGAATATTACGCGGGGTGCATATATTTCAGCGATATATTTAGGGGATGATGCATAAGTAAAATTGAAAGAAAAATATTTCATCAAAATCTGATCCCCTCTCTTATATAAGGCGTGGTGCGCGTACGACCAAGGGGGGCTAGACATCGATACGTACGGCCATTGAGAGAAAAATGTGAGGGGGTTTTTTTCTTTTCCTTCGGTTTTGGGGTTCAAAACCAACACAAAAAAATTCCTTTTCGTTTGTTTGGGGGGTTCGAAAAACAACAAAAAAACAAAAAAAAACAAAGAAAAGAAAAGCTATTGAGGAGAGAAAGCAAAAAGTCAGCAAAGGGTTGCAGACGTGGAGCAACAGAGCTGCAGAGAAGAGACAGAGAGGGAGCTGTACAGCAGAGCAGGGAAAGAAAAAAAAAGGAAAAAAAAACAAAAGGTCTTCTTCTTCCTCGTGCAGCAGCTCCTCGCCAAGCCTGCGGCCGTCCGGGCGTCCACTCGCCGCGCGACCTGCTATTGCTCCCTCGCCGCACGAAGCCTGCCGTCGCTACCGCCGGCCACCGTCACTCCGAGCACCCCTCCGCGACGCCCGGGCCGCTCCGCCGTTGCCTCGCCGCTCCGCCAGCAACTTCGTCGCCGTCGCCCTACCTGCAACCCCCTCGCCGCGCGACCCGTAGCACCCACAAGCTCCGTCATCGCCGCGGCTACCCGCCTCTGCAGCAGATCTCAGGCCTTCCTCGCCGCCGCTGCACCAATCATCGCTGCCGCAACCTGTAGAAGGCCGCGAGCCTCCTCGCCGCGCCATCGCACCGCACTGCGTCTCCACCCAACGCCGGCAGCTGAACCGACGATCCAACGCCCCTGCCCTTTCCGCGAACTAGCTGCGGCTGTTGGATGCAAATTGTGCAACCTCAAGATCTTCATAACCAGAACAAGAACGTGCATAATTAAGTAGAAAGATTAACGCACCTGTTTTGAGATCCATTGTTCTTGAAACGGAAGCGGAAACACAATGTTCCACGCGCAAGTCCTTCTCCTCTATTGCCCTCCGTATCACTGGCTCAATGAGGCGGCCCCCTTACGTGTAGCGTTAGGTAAATGCCCCTTAGGTGAGGATATATGTGAGAAATTAAGGTTAGAGGAGAGACTTGAGCACTATTTATAGAATTTCCAGCCAGTCCCCCTCATTACGGGCTAGGCTCAACTCGGCCCACACTAGCCAGCCCATATTAGACTAATTAAGAAACCTTCTATGTCACCTTAGACCAACCCTGTTTTACGATAACCGTAAAAACAGTAAATTACAGTATCAATTAATTTAGTCCACATCAGGAAAACTCTTACATTCTCCCACTTGGACTATATTAATTGAAATCATACCGTATGTGCGCACATTTGGTCCAGAGATAATTCTTAATAGTCAATCCTATCTCATAAAGTCTTAAACACCGAATCATGGCGGTAACTGCATGTATACACACAGAGCCTTCCATGGTCACGAATGCTCTTAACTTTATTGACATGGATTCAATATGGTAGTGTGTCAAATGGATAACATCTCTCATAGAGAGATCCCATTTGTCAATCACCATTCTCTTACCTTAGGTGTCACAAAAACTCGTGCCACTAGAGAATGCTTTATGGTTCCAATGAACCCACATATGTCTTGTTCTTATGGTTAACCTTTCTTTATGTATCACAAGACATATGCACAAGGCTAATAACCGGATGCTCGGATGCCCCTAGCCTTCACTCAAGGTTTATACAATCCCTTGAGACTTTATCAATATGTATTCAACATAATAACAACACATTCAAAAATATTTTATTGAATGCAAAAGTTGATACATATCAAACCGTTACAAAGTGTAACGAACATAGATGAAACATTTATCAGAGTAAAGCCAAAATAGCTCCCACTAAATAACAGCATCTCATGATGCTCCTAAGCCCATGCTAACGACATGTCGCTTAAATACACACGGGCGTAGGCCTTTAGTTAGTGGATCTACAACCACATCATCTGTGAAAATATGTTATATTAAAACGTCACATTTCTGTACCGTTTGCTTTTGGTCAAAAATTTTGACCACCATATATTTAGACCCCTTGAGACCTCTGTAGTAAATAAATAATACTACAAATTTGTTATCTCAATACAACCGTATGGGTCTATCCATAAAGTTAAAACGATCAACTCCGTCATGAGGTTCTAGAGCCTAATAGCCCAAGTAACAACCTAAAAAAAATGTTACTAACACTGCTTACATAGTAGAAGATAACATAGAACTTTATTTACTGCACTTCCTACTAACATAAATATGTATTCCGTTATTGATTTTATGTCATCCTAATAGCTAGTAAAGTTTACATCTGAATACCCTACTAGCTGCAAGAATTGAACATGTTTGTAAATTATCATATAATCTCTTATCTTATTTAAGTACCTTAAAATCTTCTTTGCAGCAACCCAGTGATCGCGTCCTAGATTTGACTGATATCTTCCTAGAAGTCTCGTCACAAAGACGATATTTAGTTTAGTACAAATTCGAGCATACATTATACTTTTAAGTGCACTGATACAAGGTACACCATTTAATTAGATTTTCTCAATATCTAAATAAGGACAATGTGATAGATTCAGTCCATCACCCTTAACAACAGGAGCAATTCCTGGCTTGCAATGATGTATATTGAATATTTCCAATATACAATCAACAAATGTCCTCCGAGAAAATCTAATATGGTATGGCAAAAACAATCCTTACAGACCTCAGTACAAATGATATAAGATGTCTCGAGGTCACAACTTGTAAGCAAATTATCATGTACATAGAGTATGAGAAAAAATAAATTTCCTCCCACTAATCTTGCAGTATAACACTATGAATTACTTTGTTCCCAATTAAACAAAATAATAACACTATGAAACTTTAATAATAATGTCTAGAAACTTGCTTAAGATCATGAATTAAGATTTTTCAGTCTACACACAAGTTTACTTGAATCTACTGCAAAATCATCCAGTTGCACTATATAGATTTTGTATCTATTTGACGTAACTCCATATCAAAAAATAAACTATTAATGTCACATTCACTCTGAAAGAATTTTTAAAAATACTAGAAAGAAATATTTATTTCTTCACTATTAACTATCCACTCTTCTTTCAAAGTGAAAACTTTATTATCTTTTATGGCATCTAATCACATACTAGATTAAGAATAAGAAACGACATTTATAAATATGCCATTACATCAATCATATAGTGGATATTGTAATCATACTCTCACAAATAGACTATATAGTCGATGGTATAACTGATCGTCTTTCCCTAACAAATCTCCTTAATAAGGCTGCAACCACTTCATTCTGCACTTGAGAGGTTTAAGAAATTTCATTATAAACTATATCAAAAATAGTACCTTGAACCTCAACAAGTTTAGTTTATGATACAGGAGATTCCATAATTATCTGTATAGGTAAAGACAAAAACACAGTAACCTCCATCATACTATTATCTTTAATAGTCTGAGAGCAGCTATCCTCTACAATTATGTCAATCTTTAGAAACTTTAGAGTATGTGATTCCATAATTCTTGCACCTTCTTTAGGGTTATAAAATCAATACCCCTTTAACAATCTAGATAAGATACAAATAATTCCGAGTGGATCTGAATTGCAACACACTTAAAATTGGATTAGATAATCTCACTTCTGCATAACACCTCTAAATTTAATATGATTCAGGTAATCTATGCCTAGTTTATAACTCAAAAGAAGTTTATGAAACAACTTTGATAATAGACACATTTTATATGTGAAAAAAGTTGCTTTTATAATATAAGCCCACAAAAGACCGGATAAATTAGTCTTACTAATCATACTCATCACCATGTTCATTATGGTGCTTCATACCTTTCAGCCAAATCTTCTTGTCAGGATTTTCAGGCGTAGTAATTAAATTACCACCCCAGAATTTACCAAGTATTTGACAAATGACCCTTTAAGTAATTCAGTATTGTCATACTTGCCAAAATACTTACCGCTACTATTAGGCCTGACAACCTTCAAGACTAATTTTAACCAGTTTATTCTTTATCTCGGATATTTTCCTTAAATAGAAAACTTTTAGAAACAACTTTTTTAACCATATACGAGATGTATATGTCATTACGACTTAAACACAATATTTGCAGATGTGTCCTAATTTCGGTATTAGATAAAACATAACTTCAAGCCATTAAGGCTTCCATCATCTTTTAATGGTGTAGTCCGCAGGCAAACCACTTTTCAAGTGTTCCTGAATGGAACGTTTTATGGACAATAACCAAATTCGATTGTTTTTTTTTCCCAAGCAGCAAATCATAGTCCACTACTTAAAATTTGAAGCAGTAAAAACCTCAATAATAGTGGAGTTATTAATTATAGAAAATATGACTGAAAAATAAGCAATGTATATAATTAGCATCATGTGAACACTGTGTAACTTGATGTACATGTACACATCTAGAGAGTTACACGCATAATCATATAATCACCTTTGGGCAGAATATATGACATGCAGTTGTACACTCCCCACATGATAGAGGTTATGAGAATATATTCCAATTTTCGTGAATTCATCACCTTTGGGCATATGAACCACTACGATCAGTCACTCCTCCACCACACCATCATGCATCCCTCCATGAACTAATACACAATCACCTCCTTTGGGAGTATGACCACGCATTAAATCAGGAGACATCTCAATCATTATACGAGACCGATATTTCTCAAACCCAATCAAGCGTGCCACTTTGGCGGTCACTACTCAATTGAATCCTTGAAACTTTCTCATACCAGGGATATAAACTTTACTCCTCACACATGTGATTTTAACTTTAGTGATAGGGGCAATATATTACCAAAATCACATATTATGCTAATTACATTACTTTGTTCATTAATAAAATCTTTATTATACATATACATATACATATATATATATATAGCGAACCTGAAAGACAGATTCCAATGAGATCAACGATCACAACAACACAAGAAACTTCTCATTACGGAGAAGAAAGCATCTCTTGTGCACCCCAATTACTGATTACTAGAACAACATTAAAAGAATGATGATCTAAAATATCTCTTCACAAGTTAACATCAATAGTAATACATGGTACACATAATCGACAAGTTTGATAGCTGATTCATTATTGCTTATGAGTTTCATAAGGCAAAACATGACTCCAAGACTAATAGCTGATTTATTAGCCAATTTTAAGTAACAAATTATCATTGCATCAACCGGTGGCCTATAAATTGAGTCAAAACACATAACCAAATATCTAAACTATAACAGTAGATACAATTGCTATGTGTAAATGCTGTTATACTTCTTAACCATAAAAAATATTCAACTTGATAGACATTAACCAGCGACCAGATAGGTTTAGATACAATATGCAATAACTTAACTGATATGCATTAGCCATATTCAGCAGATGTGTTAATCAGTACAATCAGTTTGGTAACAGGTTCTAAAGACGTCCATCATTCAAAATTTGCCAGCGTGTCAAGGAGTATGCTTGAGAAAAAAAAAATTTCATAACCTTTACTGTTTCTCATCACCTCAATACATAGCTTAAATACTATCACACATTGATTGTATCTCATTAAACCAGTTTCAATTTATAATAAAGTTTGATTTTATTAATGAATCACATCTTCATAATGTTTATGTGATAACATACTAGTAACCCATCACCTGTATTTCCAAAATCACAGAAAATACAAGAAAAATACGCAAAAATACACTAAAAATACATGTATTTAAGGTTCCGTATGTATTTTCACATCCATAAAATCATCAAACATGTAAAATAAATTCACCACAAGATAAAGGACAGCCATACGGATCCAACGCCGCCGGCCACGCGCCAATCCGACGTTCCACGCGCCCTCACGCGCCACCTGAGTGCTCGGCGCGTGGAGCGCACGCGCGAGCCACGCCTCACACGTGGGGGCGCGTGAGGGCGCGTGGGGCGGGTCTCCGACGCCCTGGCGGCGTGTGGGGGGCGCGTGAGGCCTCCCCCGGCAACACGCTGCCTACCGTCTTGCTCGTCTCGTCGAGCCCAGTCCGAATTTATGATTTAATTTCATTTTTATTGAACAAAAAATCTCGAAAATCACAAATTAGGGCAAAATCCTATGCGTTCGAGTTCTAGGGTTATGGAGGCTCTGATACCACATGTTGGATGCAAATTGCGCAACCTTAAGATCTTCATAACCAAAACAAGAATATGCATGATTGAGTAGAAAGATTAACGCACCTGTTTTGGGATCCATTGTTCTTGAAGCGGAAGCGGAAACACAATGTTCCACGTGCAAGTCCTTCTCCTCTATTGCCCTCCGTATTACTGGCTCAATGAGGCGGCCCCCTCACGTGTAGCGTTAGGTAAACGCCCCTTAGGTGATGATATATGTGAGAAATTAGGGTTAGAGGAGAGACTTTAGCATTATTTATAGAGTTTCCAGCCAGTCCCCCTCATTACGGGCTAGGCTCAACTCGGCCCACACTAGCCAGCCCATATTAGACTAATTAAGAAACCTTCTATCTCACCTTAGACCAACCCTGTTTTACGATAACTGTAAAAACAGTAAATTACAATATCAATTAATTTAGTCCACATCAGGAAAACTCTTACAGCGGCAACCCAAATCTCGCCTGCGCTGCCACCACCCGATCTGCCGTGTCGGAACCCCGAATCTCTCCGTCGCTGCCTCGCCTCTCATCCGCGCACCTCCGGTCGCCCCGCCGCCTCGCCCAGATCTGCCGTGCCGAACCGCTCTTGTCACTACCGCAATCCGACCCGCGACGCTGTTTCTGCTCCTGCTTCACTGACGCCCCTGCCTTCGGCCTCTGCAGCTTCTCCACCTCGACAGTGATTCTGGTCCGCTGGCCGCCGGTTAGCGAGCCACCGCCCCTGCACGCCGCTCGAACTTCCTCTCCGAGCGACACCCATGGCCCGACACCGATCTGGGCCACCCCCCTCTCCGAGTGACGCCGCTTGCTGCTGTGCCCCCTGCCGCCGAGTTGCAACGCCGCCCGTCCACCCTCGCCGAGCTCCGACAATGCCGCCGCCCCCTCACCGGAACGCCGAGACCACCGACCTTAACGCCAAGCCACTATTTGGAAACAAAGGAAAAGCTAAAAAACAGAAGAAAAAAATCAAATTAGGTAGTTTTTTCTATTCACTTTATTTTATTTTTATTATTTTTATTATTTTTATTATTTTTATTATTTTTATATTTTGCTTTTAGTATAATTATTCCTTAACGTAAGATTGAGATTTCGGGATTGACAGTTCGATTTTCGCGTCCAAAATCCGATTCATAATCGCTTGGAAAATCGTCAATCCGATCTCATGTTCGAGATTCGATTTGTAATTTATTTAAAATTGACCAACCCAGTCTCGAAATATGATTCATCAATTTTTTTAGATATCAATCTTGTCTTGCTCTAATCTGCTCTCATGTCGTTTGAATCAATTTTATCTTCGTAAAAAAAAAAAAATCCAAAAAAAAAAAAGATAGATTAGGTTCGTTTTAGAATATTCCTCGTCTTAGGGTTATCTTGCATATTTAGAATATGAATTTATTTCGAATTTTTAAAATAAAAATATAAAAAAAATCAATCAATTTAGGATGCTAGTTTTTTTTTTTTTTTTTTTTAATTTAGGTTGCATGTTTAATTATTTGACAATTTTAATTTCAAATTTTTATAAAAAAACAAAGAGAAGAAAAAAATTAAAATTAGGGCATTCTTTGCACGTCATTGCATATTAGGGTAAGATTGCATGTTTAATTTTATTTTCTAATTGATTATAGGTTTAGATAATTTCTCCTAGATAGATTGCATTTTAGGATTGCTTGGTTAAGATAATGTAGGATTTGGCTTAACCTAATTCCTAATATAAGTTGGATAGAATCTTAATCTAGCTAAATAATTTTTATATTTTTCTTAATTTCGAATTTCATGAAAAATACAAAAAAAAAATTGTCTTAGAATAAATTCATTTCATTCTTTACGATAGATTGCATGTTGTTTTTAGGAGAATAGAAATATTATGTGCACGTCATATAGAATTAGGTTCACGAAATGCAAGTCATTTAGTGATTGTTGTTAGGTTCATTTAATTAGAAATTGTTCGTCATCAGAATTAAGTTAGAATTAAGTCATTAGGTTAATTTAGATTGCACATTTAATTATTGCATTTCTCTAAAAATTATTTTATTTACGTCATATATTTAAGTTATATTGCTATGTCATATCATTCATATTAGATTAGTAACATGCATTGCATAAACCATGATCCTTATTAAATAAATGAAAACAAAAAAGAAATTGTGTATTAATTAGAAATCATATCTAGAACCGTTGATGTGAATTCTGATCTAATACTGCAAATGCTTTCGTTGTTGCAAGGTAAGTCCTGCAATTTATTTATTGCTTTACTTGGGTGTTAAATTAGTGGTTTGCGCATCCGCATGAACACCTCACATGTTAGGGAGGTAAATTAAAATCAACTTAAGATGCATGTAAAACATTTTCTCAAAATAAAATAGAAAGGTACCGAAAGGGTGTTAGGGAAATTTAGCGTAATCAAGTCCCCATACCCAAAGTCTCTAGTTCATAGGAGTAAAATAATTCTCCCATTATTTTACTTGGGTTTCTAATTGACTCACAAAAAAACAGATTAGTGACGACTCCTAATTGAAAATTCGATGGCGTGTTAAGAATTTGAATCTAAGTCGCGAATTGATATGGGCTTGGGAAAGCCCGAGCTAAATTTGGTGGTTCACCCGAAATTTTGGTCGCGACACATTTCCACGCATCACATAAATTGTCTTACAAAAATGGAATTCATTTTCCAACAAAAATCATTCAATGCATGTGCATAACCAAAATTTAGGTCTCAATTTATCTTTGAAGGCAATTTCTACGAGCTCACCTTCAAAGAGAGATAACTATTGACACCTAAATTTTTGTATAAAAGAAAATGGGTTAATTTTTACCCCCCAAAAAATAAAATAAAAATTGCAACATATAGTTTTAGGAGCATCTATTTTATTTTATTCCATTTTTTTGCATTGGACCAACGGTAAGTGTTGATTTTTTATACGACGCGAGATTTTTCACATATTCAGGTAATATACATTAAGGGACATATTTTTGGGCAGAAATGAAAGTTTCGGATGGAATATTTGAGGAATAGAAAAGAGGATATTGCGCGAGGTGCATATATTGCAAAGATATATTCAGGGGGATTATGCACAAACAAAATTGGAAATAAAATATTTCACGAAGATTGAATTTTTGGCTTATAAAAATGTCGCTCACGTACGGAGGGAGGGGGCTTTTTCTTCGTTTTCTTTTGGTTCAAAAGAAACAACATAATTACCTGGAGTACTATGGTGGCGGGTCTTGCAGTCGCTCCCTAGGGTTTGCTCACCTGGCTGTCGAATTACGGGATTCTCTGGGTTACTAAAAAAAAAAGAAACAACACAAAAAAAAAAAAAAAGGTTTTTTTTTTTTTTTTTTTCGTTTTTTGTTTTTGAGTCAAAGTCAACAAAGTGTGTAGAAAAGGTCTGCAGAGAGGAGACTATGAGAAGGCATGCGCAGGCGAAAAAAAGAAGAAAACCCTAGCTACTATTCATCTTCTCTGCGAGGCCACCTGCTCACACTTTGGCCCCCCGCTCGTGTCGCACCTCCTCCGCTAGCCACCACCGCCGCTCCGCCACCATCGCTCCGCCACCACTTGCTCCACTTGGTCTTGCCTGCGACGCTCGCCATGCTGTCGCCGCTGCCTTATTGCTCGCCAGCAACGCCTTGCCAGCGTCGCACCGCTGCCGACACCTGTGCCCGAGATCCGCCCGCGACCCAACGCCCTGACGCTGTGTCACAGTCCGAGCACCGCCGCGTCTCTGCCCTTCGCTTGAGCCTCCGCAGCAACCCGTGCCACCCCCCCGACGCCTTCGCTCGCTCGCCTATCGCTACGTCCGCCATTGCCTCTGCCAGCTGCTGCGTCTCTATGACGAGCCTCCACAACGCCGACGCTAGCAGCCCTTTGCCTGAAGTTGCAACACCATCGCTCCTACATCCCTCAGCCCACTAACCAGCTGTAGCAACTCGCCATGTCGGCCAACGCACGCCCCTCACTCGCAACCTGCCGTTCGCTCACCACCGCCCGGTAGCACAGTGCCACCTTCGGCCGCCCTTCGTCGCGCCTCCGCCTCTGTCCTCCGTGCAGACTGCCGTTGCTCCCACTCCGCCGCGCAGCAACCCGCACTAAACGCCACACCTCCGCCGGAGCTTTGACGCCACCACCCTATGCCCGGCGCCGCCCACCATCGCTATTGCCTCTCCATCCACATACCAGCAGCACCACCGCACCTAAGCCTATTGTGTTGAGTCCCTTAGGTAGTTTATTTTTACTTTTATTTTTCTTCATTTTTTTTTTTAAGTTTCGTTATTATTACTTAAGTTAGAACATGGTATGTCAATGTTAATTATTTGAATAGTTTAGGCATTAGGTTTTGCCCAAAATTTTTGTAAGTATTAATTTGATTCGTAAAACATCAAATCATTTTTTAATTATATTGATTTTTAGGGAGTTTTGATAGTATTTTTAATTCTTAAATCATTATAATTATTAATTTGACCCATAAGGCTTCGGATCAAATTTTTAATTATTTTGAACTTTCTTATATATTGTAATGTTTAGGGTTAAAATAATCGTTAATTTAACCTATAAGATAACGGATTATTTTTTCGATTATTTTAATTCTTTATTTGATGAATATCTTGATTAGTTTAGATATAATGTTTATTTGATAATTGCTTGTCCTGAAAAACACTAAAAAAAAAAATTAAATCAAAAAAATTAAATCTTGCTTTGGAATATGTTGGTTTCATAAAGTAGGGTTGCATTTTTAGATTGCATGTTAGATAATTTTTGGAATAGATTAGGATTGGATTTAAATAATTTTTTTTTATAGATAAGGGCTTAGATAATCTTCGCACATTTTAATAATTTCATTTTTCTTAAAAAATAGTTTTCTAAGATATGATAGGGTTTAAGTCAAATTAATCCCTAAAATAAATTAGAAAATTATTCATTTTAGATAATTTAATTAGGTTTTTTTATTAATTCCGAATTTCAATAAAAAAAATACAAAAATATTAGGTGCATGTCAAATAGTTTGCATAATCAGTTCATTTAATTAGAATTTGTTTGTTAGTAAAATTAGGTCATGTAGTTAAAGTGCATATTTTATGATAAAGTTCTAATTTCAAGAAAACCCAAAAAAATAAAATAATAATTGCTTGTTTTGTGTGTTTAATTCTTTTGATGCAATTTGTTTGATTCATTGAGTGTTTAATAATGATTGAGCACCCGTATGATCACCCTTTTGCATGATAGTAATTTAGGTTAAAATAAAACCAAACCGCTTGCAAAAACTTTTTGAAAATAAAAATAAATGGTATCGTAAGGGCATTAGAGAAGTCTAGTGTAATCAAGTCCCCGTACTCAAAGTCTCTAGTTTGTAAGAGTAAAATAATTTTCCTATTATTTTACTTAAGTGTCTAATCGACATACCATAAACTGATTAATGACGACTCCTAGATAAAATCCATTTACATATTAAAAATTTGAACCTAAGTCGCGAATTGGTATGAGTTTGGGAGAACCCGAGCTAAGTTCAAAACTTAGTAGTCCATTAGCCTAAATCCTAGATGGCGTACCTAAAATTTAGGTCTCGACAAAAAGAAAAGAAAAAACAAAAAACAAATTCAGAAAAATAAAAAAATGGCAAAAATTTCCCACGTCAATGTCGATCGTCCTATAGGTCGACTATGCCACATCGGATGACCGGCACTGACTAGATCACCACATTAGTGATTTCTGAAAAAAATTGTCAGAAATGACTAAATTGACAGATTGTCAAAAGATATAAGGCTAAATTGATATAATCAAAATGTTTATGATTGAATTGACAATCGTCTAATAATTTTAGGTTTTTTTGGACAATTATCTTGAGGAAAATTTGGCAGAGTTTTGGCATAGTTTGAGCATCCCCTCTTTCTGTATGCTCATTCAACACATACTCTTAACGATCATTGCAATTCATATGTGATCCCCTCTTTGACTGCTTCACATTTCCACGATTTCCTCTATTTCCACAATTTGAGTTACTCCTAAGGTAGTTGTGTGCTATGCAATAAATGCCCCTTCATTGACGATTCAATCTTTCTGCAGTGATTCCAGGTTTTAACTTAAAGGGGGCGAGGTAACCTTTCCCTTCCTCTTAGCTAACTAGTTAGCAATATAGCTCAGATCAAAGTCATGCCAAACCACCTCCAGGTGAAGTTAAAGTGGATAAGCTTTGGATCGAAGTTGGGCCTATTATAACTGGACTATACTTTGTTGATAGTTGAAATCTCTTCTCAATATTTGGGCCATAAATGTTCACCACCAACAGAGCTAAAGAATAATGTCGTGAAACTTTGGGAGCGCTAACGAGAGTAATATGATAAGAACTGTCATTTTCATCTCTCATTTTACTAGTACTTTATCTTATTGCATTTCATATCATATACTTCCACTGAAGAAATTATTTTATCATTTTGATGACATGCATCACGAGATTGATAAAGCTACTTTGATCTTAAAGTGAGCCCACCAGCAAAGACCCAAATTAGTCTTGGTCATCTTCACTTTTTTGCCGGTGAGGGTTCCCACATTAGTAGCTCATAGTGAAGAGAACTATTATTTTCATTTCTCTGCTTTTACTAACACTTTATGTTAGTGCACTTCATATCACATTTCCACCAATGAAAATGTTTCATCATTTTGATGGCGTGCATCACGCTTTTGATAAAGCTACTTTTGATCTTAAAGTAAGCCAACTGACAAAGACCAATTTAGTCTTGGTCGTCTTCACTTTTTAACCAGCACAAAACCACCTTTTCCTTTGGAGACTAATGACGTGCATCACTTATTTAATAAAGCTCCTTTTGATCTTAAAGTGAGCCGACCAACAGTGACCAATTTAGTCTTGGTCATCTTCACTTTGATCTTGAAGTGAGACTAATGAGGGTTCACAAATCATTAGTTCATATTGAAAACCTCCACTCGGTTCTAGCTCCACGAACCCACCTTTTCCTTTGGAGAGAATCTTTTCTTTTTGGTCTCACTCAATCTCTCTTTTTTATGTACAGCAGCACGCAGTGTTGCTACAAGAATAAAAGATTAAAAAAATAAATATAAAATTTAGAAATTTGCAGCCTCTAATATAGACATAATTAAAGATCCATCCCCCATTATTCTTTACATCGTAAGTCTAACATCTTTACATTTGTTTGTCAATGTAACAACGAACAAAACTTTTACTGAGTTGAAGACATCCATAAGTAAGAGAAACAGAGATAAAGAGTAATATATATGCATGTGACCGAGAGAGTGCTAACAATCTCATAAAACTGACAATATATAATTTGATAGATACAATAAGTTCTCTATACCGTAAAGCCATTATTAGCACGCGCTCACTAAACACAAATCACAGATCTCTCCTCTTCAATCACATGGTGTCTTGTCGCTACCTTCTAGTGATGCCAAGCGATTGTCGAAGACAAGATCATCACCACCACCACCACCGGTCACTAGGTTGGTCCAACCACTCATCCCCCCTCCCTCCCCCTCTCTCTTGTGCGTACTTGTGGCTGACAAATCCATTTAAATCCTTTATAACATTGGGATTTTTATGAATAATGCCAGCTTGTACATATTATAGTGGACAATACATCAAAATAAGAAGGGAACAAAAGTATCCTTCCGATTTTCTTTTACGATTTTAAGTTTGTATAGAGATGCGTTTCAAAAGCACTAGAAGCAATTTCACTGTGAAGTCAAGGCGGGGCAAAGATGCTCCTACCCAAATAGGTGCAATTGAGGGATGGAACCTAAATGACCATGATGCGGCGAGATGCTTTGCCAAATCATTTCTGAAATCATTGGCTTTTCTCCAAATGAAAAAAGAAACATCCATTAGAGAGACATAATTACTAACAGAAAGATTAAAGAAAATATATCAATAATGAAACAAAAAGATAAGTGCATAAACCTTAAGCATCGACAAATTAATAAAGGTTTGGATGATTTGTAGAGTGATACATGTAAGGTAGTTTGTTGGTTATTCATTGATTTTAGTAGGATTCAAACATAAAAAAAGATATGTTGATAGAATTTTTATTAGGTCTACTATTGGCATAACAAATAATTTACACTTCATTGGATAATTAACATGTTGATGATTTCTATTACATAGCTATCTCGAAGCACACGTCACATGTTCAGTGTTAAATCCGTTAGAAAAATTTACATTAGTATTGGATATAATAATAATCCTTAGAGAATTAGGCAGATGCTCATTCAACATTGAATGTTTGAGATATAAGCTTTGTCTTAAGCAAGAACAGAGCTTTTGTGTATGGGAGAGATCATTCTATAAATGAAGTAGAGCGTAGTAAAATTTAATGCGATTGTCTGATGTATTCAATTTTGGAAAGAAGTGGAAATGCAAATCACGTACTAAACTTACTAGTTAAAAACAAACACCGTCTAAATTACTGTTGGAAATACAAAGAAATGTGTCGATTAGAGCATATTGTCTCGAGAAGAGATGTCTGCATTTATCCTAAAATATATATTAATGTAAATTAGTTCTATCAATGCGAAAAAGAAATTTCTATTCAAATGTATTCTTTCAAAGAGAGGTGCCTATTCGTGCAAACTTTAAGAAAATGCAACTGAACAATTTTGAAGAAAAATGTTTGCCGTGCAATAATAGAGTAATACCCTAATTGTCGGATCTATTTGTCTTAGACTAGAGGAATAAGAGATTTGAGAGCAGCATAACAAACGTAGTGTTTCAATAATAAATATAATCTAAACTATATTTAATGGGAAGAGATATGTCTGTTAAAGTTTAAACACATTATTTTGAAGATGTAGGTTCAATCAATAAACTATTTGAAGCACACGCATCATTTCAATGAAATAAACTAACCTCTAGCTATTATGCTTCAACTCTCAACTCAACATTAAGGGTCCGTTTGTTTTGCGGAAAACAACTTCCGAGAAAACATTTTACGGAATTTCCGGTGTTCGGATGGCGGAAAATAGATGGTTAAAGAAAATGTTTTCGGGTCAATGGAAAGTCTCCTCTTAAGATTGTGGAAAATGATTTCCTCTTTTGAGAAGAGGAAAACATTTTCCATAACTTCTTTCGCCTTATTTCTTTTCATTAACACATTTAAGCTTTCTTTTTCTTTTTTAAAAAATCAAGTTTTTAATTTTTTTTTCCTTTTCTTTTTTTCCATTTCATCTTCTTCCTTGGTGGCCGGTTGCCGGCCACGGCGGCGGCCGGCCGTGAGCCAGCCTTGAGCCTCACCCCAGCCGGCAAGGCTTTGCCTAGCCGGATCCGCGAAGCCGAGCTCGCCCGAGCCCGGCGAGCTCAGGCCTCACCAGATCGGGCGAGGTAGAGCCCTGCCGGCCTGGGGCAAAGCTCCGCCCTCGGCGAGCTAGGTGGGGCTTGGGCCTCGCCCGAGATCGCCCAGAGGTTTGCCGGGCTTTGGTGAGTCGCGAGCTCGCCGGATTTGGCGACGGAGCTTGAGCTCCCAATCCAAGCGAGCCCTAGCTCCACCGCCGGATCCAGCGAGCTCACGGTTCACCGAGCCTAACGAAACTCGGCAAGCTCGGGCGAGATCGGCCGAGCCTCAAGCTCGCCGGATCCGCGACTGGGTCTTGGTCAACCATTGGGCGGTGGCCATCGTCGGGCATGCGGCGGCGAAGGAAGGAGGAGCTAGGAGGAAAAAAAAAAGGAGGAAGGAGGAAGGAAAAGAAAAATAAAGAAATAATAAAAAATAATAAAAATTTCGATTTTTTTAAAATACAAATAATTAAAAATTCATTTTTAAAAATATAAAAAAAAAATAAAACTAATTTTTTGGTCAATTAAAAATATTAAAATTCAATTTTTGATATTTTATATTAAAAAATTATTTATTATAATTTTAATATACTAGTTAACGAAACTATTCTATTAGTTAGAATAAACTATAATATTAGTTATATTAATTTTTCATAAAAAATTAAATTAGCTAATGAACGGTGGAAAATATTTTCCATTTGAAATTTAGGTTTCGGTCGAACACCAGAAAATAGAATCATTTTCCTGGAAAATGACTTCAAGAAAAATGTTTTTTGAAAACATGATATTTTTCGCGAAACGAACAGACCCTAAGGCTTTGGACTTGTGTGTCTCTTTTGCAAATTGAGTTCCAGCTGTTCTTGTGCCAATTCTTCCAGGTTGGGCCGTGTGTTTCGTAAGAAAATACAGCATAAGAAAACCACTTAAAATGTTCTTTTAAAATAAAATACGACGATTACATATACATAGTGGAGCTTATATTTCTAGACTAAGCGTTCATGCCATAAATGAACGACACGTGTTAAGTGGCGATACTTGATATAGTGTTGGTACGTTATTATTGGGGTTGCGGTTGCAATATGACTAGGAGTAATTAGGACTATGTACATCCATATTCACCTTTTCTATTTCTTTTTTTGTTTTCCTTGTGTCCCTTTCCTACGTTCTAGGACAATTGAAGACTAATCATTTACTCATTATTTCTTTCACATTCTTTCTATTTCCTTCGACATTACATTCATACGCGGAGGAAGAAGGGAGAGATAACTAACCCTAAATGATTGTAGAAAGTTACGATGAGGTAGGCTTGTTCGGTTTGGTTCTTTGCATATGTACAAGTTTTTCACAAAATATTTTGTGTGTCCGACATATTTTAATCAAGATGTCTTACCAATGACCTTGGGTAGTGTTTACAAGTAGTCATTAAAGCTTCAAAGTTTTAGGAAAATATCATTCCTGAAATAATTGTCGATAATCTCGTGCATTACACAGGCTATTGATCTTATGTAAGTTGATCGACAAGCCTTATCATACACATACAAAAAATATATATAAAAAGTAGAGATGTTGGAGCCCCTAAACTGTTACAAAATGTGTAATTAGGCCTTCAACTAATTTTCAATCAAACAGACTAGTCCCTGAATTGCCGCGGCTGCTGACTATGCAATCGGATGTTGCAGAGGGCGGTGAGTGAGGCATGGAGGCGGAAGAAGAAGATGATATTCACAGAGTGATTGACAGTCGTGAGGTCATGAGAGCTTGTGAAGGCATATATTATCCCCATGAACACTGTTGATGGTGCATTTGTTTGGAAGGAGGAATAATAAAGGCTAGCCCATGGGGCCGCAAGTCCTAAAACTTGTCATAAAAGTGCAGTTAAGTTTAAAAACTTGTCACAAAAATATAATTGAGTCGTAAAAATTTTAAAAGTCCAATCGAATCCTAAAACTTTCAAAAAGTGCTAAAACTTGTCGTGAAAGTCCAACCAAAGTTTTAGGACTTTTAATACATTTATCCCTACTTTTTTTTTTTTTTTGTAAACTTAGGGGCCGGAGTTACCAATTTGAGATAGAGCTTTAATTAAAGTAGATGGACATGACGTTGTACGTGCATCAAGGAGATTAATTGAGTTGTATATCTGAATACCCCACATTATCGAAAAGAGAACTTCCGGACGGTTTTCCCAATCCTTCTTCTAAAACAGAATTCCGTGATGAGATAGAGCGATTCTTTTACTTCGGTTACTCCTCCGCAGAGTTACAAAGTGAGACCTCCTAGTCCTAAGTAGATAATTGTTTAGGCTGACTGATCTTTAATTTAACTTTCCATCACATGATTCTTAAAATGTCGGCACTTGGGTACATAAGAAAACCACATAACTGTAAATCCCATTCGACGCAGCTCTTCTAGTGTTCAGTTCTAGATCTGTCTTTGCAACTAATGATTGTGCCATATCATGACTATTTACTATATAAGGTTTTTGGGTGATTGCATAGACAATATACGAAGGTGATCAGGAGACAGAGAATGTTCCTGCAAATAGAAATATAGGAGGCGCGACTAGAGTTGCTTCAAGCTCAGGGAGGGAGTTCAGGAAATGGCACGACTTTCAGCTCAAGAAGCGGTTCACAAAATTCAAGATTCCAGCTTGCTTTAGAAGATCGTGAACGGAATCATCCACAACCACAGGAGTCATCAGAGGAGCAATTTTAGGACCAACTGCATCAGCTACCGCCATACTGTCACTATGCATTTTATGACTAGCTGTTCTCTTTCTTGGTAAACATTGATTGTGCGGATGGCCACAGGTAACAAATAGTGATAGCAGCTCCAATTTGCTTAGGAAGAAATTTCCTCTCCCTTGCTAGTATTCTGAGGTTGTCGACTGCCTTTAGCAGCAGGCGTATCACGTGCCCCAAAAGAATCAAAACCATCAATATATCAAGTACTGTGATAGACATATATATATATATATATATATATATATATATATATATATCGATTTGTAAATTTCTTTTCGCATTTTTAATATTATTAATGTGATATATTTATGGGAAATGCGACCCTGAATCAATGAGTTTGGACATAAATTGTCAAGTGGAAAGAAACATAATTTATTCAATGATATGCATCATATGAGCATTAAACTTGCAAGTAATTATACATTCTTATATATAAGGTGCATTTAGTATCCTGTAAATCAATTAATTGAAAAATATTTTTTTCAAAATTGATTGTTTGTATCACTTATAAAAATAAAAATAGTAATGTTAAGTTAGCGAAATATTAATGCATAGATTGTGGATAAAAACGAAAATATTTTTCATTGACTAATTTTTCTTGGCAATCAAACAATTATTTTTAGGATAATTATTTTCCAAATCATTGATTTCTAGTGAAATAAATGCATCTTTATTTATTCTAAAAACTCCCCCTATGGGAAATAAACTCCCCTAATTACAGTACTGAAATTTATTTACATGTTCCGGAATAATGAACTCAAGAATTTGAGCATAATGGAGGGAAAAAAATGAACCTCCCATGCAAACTGCAAGAACCCTGTTTGGTTCAGCATTCCCAAGGGGCTTTGAGCCCCCAAAGCCCCTTGGGAAAAATATTAGGTGTTTTAAATTTTTGAAGCTCCATTTGCCAAATGCTAGCATTTGGAATGCTGAAAACCCAAAGCGAGTCCCTACCTGTTTTGGGCTTTTAGCATTTTCGGAATGCTAATATAGGGTTTAATGAGTTTTTTTCTTTCCAATATTGCCCTCATTGATAATAATGTTTTCCTCTTTTGTCCTAAAAAAACACTATTCAGCATCTTCTTCATTGGATTTGGACTTGTTGCTCCATCGCGAAGCTCAGCCGATGGGCGGTGCTCACCGTGAGCGGCCAAATCTAGCCACCGGGGGCTAGATCTGGCCGCCGAGAAGCCTTGCCTCGGGTCGCACGACCTCGGGCGAGGGGCTTGAGGTCGGGTGACCTCGAGCATCACCCGGGTCGTGCGACCCAAGCAATGCTGCCCCAGGTTGTGTGGCCTCAGGTGGCATTGCTTGAGGCCGCGCGACCCAGGCATTGCCCGAGGTTGGTGACCTTAGGTGAGCAACCCCCTACTGCCACCACCGCCACCACCACCCCTGCCACCAGCCACCTCCCCACCACCACTAGCACCACTGTCGACCCACTTCCCCCACGATTTTCCCCTCTGCACACAGCTGCATCTCCTCATCCCTTTTTTCTTTTCTTTTCTTTTTTTCCTTTTTCTTTTCACCTTAAAGTTGCTTTGCAAAATATACACAAAAGATGAGTATGCATATACTTTTGCTTTCACAAAATGCCCATTCATTCAAAGATACTTGGGAAATGTAAAGTCATTTCCCCAAATTTGAACCAAACGGGCCCGAAATGTTGCTTGAGTGACAACAAGTCTCATCATCTTAGCATAGGATTCTTGGAAGTGAAAACTGTGCCTTGGGTTCTTCATCTCTAAAGTTGCGTATTATTTGCACTCTTGAAAAGCACTCTTGGAGACTTTATTTAAAGCAAATGTAAAGATAGAGGAGCAAGTCTCGGCTACATTAGTGCATGCGAGCCCAACTCATATGTAATGCCAAATCAAGCGGGTCCTACATAGAGTTCATCTTCTCTGACGGTGCATGTGAATTGGCCTCACATGTACCGAGTGTAACTAAGAATATTTTCCAGTAAAGAGGATAGTTATTGATATGCATCATTAGATAAACCACTCGTGGAAAGTGTAGTGAAATTGGCAAATAGAATTGCTTTTCATAGTCATAAGTGACATATATATATTCATCGTACTTAATGTATGGCATTTATAACAAAAGATAAGAAAAATCTAGATCAATGATTGTTTGGATTTTCGGTTTGATGCTATGTATTTTTAGCTATGGGGCAATTTAGGAAGCTATTAAATTGCATAAAATTGTCTGAAATTATTTTCTAAAAAGCCAAATGTCCCGATCCATTGCGCATGGAAGGTAAATGTTTGCAATTGGAATGTTAGGCAAACAGATAGCAATTATGAATATCTTTTTGATACCTATAAAATGTCTAGTTTGCCATGATATGCACAAGTATTGAGATTTTCTGCAATTGGAATGTTGGGCAAATTGATAGTAATTATGAATATCTTTTTGATACCTATAAAATGTCTAGTTTGCTATGATATGCACATGTCTTGAGATTTTCTTTCAGAATCTAAAACACACAGCAAAATAATTTTCTTTCTATATATTTTTTTCAATATTGTAATATATTATTTTTCATATTTTAATTAATTTAAGCCAATAATCACTGATATAAAAATTGTTAGTTAACAGCATTTTGTCTATCAACTAGATGTTAAATGCAAAAACTTATTTGATTGCTCATATTACATATATAATATACTGATTATGTAATTTTTTTTTATTTTTAATATTATTAATGTGATATATCTATGGGAAACGCGATCCTGAATCCGTGAGTTTGGACATAAATTGTCAAGCGGAAAGAAACATAATTTATTTGATGATGTGCATTATATGAGCATCATTTATTAAACTTGTAGGTAATTTTACATTCTTATAGAAGGTGCATTTAGTATTCTGTAAATCAATTAATTGAAAAAAAAATTTTCAAAATTGATTGTTGTATCATAAAAATAAAAATAGTAATGTTAAGTAGCGAAATATTTATGCATATATTGTGGATAAAAACGAAAATATTTTTCATTGCCTAATTTTTCTCAGAATCAATTTTATGATAATTCTTTTCCAAATAATTGATTTCCAGTGAAATAAATGCATCTTTTTTTTTTTTTTATCTAAAAACTCCCCCCGTTGGAAATAACACCCCTAATTACAATACTGGAATTTATTTGCATGTTCTGAAATGATGAACTCAGAAGAAATTGAGCATAATGGAGGGGAAAAAATGAACCTCTCGTGTAAATTGCAGGAAGTTGCTTGGGTGACAACAAGTCTCATCATCTCAGCATAGGATTCTTGGAAGTGAAAATTGTGCCTTGGGTTCTTTATCTCTAAAGTTGCGTATTATTTGCACTCTTGAAAAGCACTCTTAAGGCGCGTTTGGTAACGATTCTATTCCCGGAAACAAATTCTGATCAGAAATGATTATTTTTTATTCTGTTCCCGGGAACTGATTCTGAGTAAAAGAACGTGTTTGATAACTATACAAAATTTCTGATTCTGGAATATAATTGCGTTTGGTACCGTGTTCATTGATTCTGTTCCAAATCAATTTATTTTAATTTTTAAATAAATTTTGTAATTTTTCCTTTTTCCCTTTTTTATTTTTTTTTTTTTTTTCCTTTTTTTTTTTTTTTTTTTTTCCTTTTTTTTTTTTTTCTTTTTTTTTTTTTTTTTTTTTTTTTTTTTTTTTTTTTTTTCCTTTTTTTTTTCTTTTTTACGGCAACCGGCGGCGTCGAACGGCGGCGGGCGGCGGCGGACGGCGGTCGCGGGATGTCGGTTGATGAAGAAGAAGAAAAGAAAAGAAGAAAATTTTTGATTCTCAATTTTGTTCCCGGAACAAGAATCAACTTTTTTTTTTATTCTTGATTCTCATCTCAAACTAATTCTGGGAACAAATTTGTTCCCGGGAACAAAATTTTACCAAACGCGATTCTCGTCCCAAACTGATTTTGGGAACAAAAAAAAATCAAAAATCTGGACTGTTGAGATGGTTACCAAACAGGCCCTTAGAAACTTTATCTAAAGCAAACGTAAAGATAGAGGAGCAAGTCTGGGTTGCATTGATGCATGCAAGCCCAACTCATACGCACTATCAAATCAAACGGGTCCTACATAGAGTTCATCTTCTCTGATGGTGGATGCGAATAGGCCTCACATGTACTGAGTGTAACCAAGAATTTTTTCTGGTAAAGAGGATTGTTATTGGTATGCATAATTAGGTAAACCATTCGAGGAAAGTGCTACAAAACTAGCAAGTAGAATTGCTTTTCATAGTCATAAGTGTGTACTTTATATATATTTTTTCATCGTGCGGAAAAAAGAAAAGGGAAAAGAAAAGAAAAATTAACAAAAAAATCGAAAAAAATATCTAAAAATTAAATTAAATGTTTTGGTCAGCACTAACCGTGTTACGTAGAATGGCTGACGTTCACGTCAGTAATTTCTGACCTAAGTTAGCCAATGGATTGAATTAGTACTAATATAAAAAGGTTTAAGACTAAATTGATACCAAATCAACAGGTTTATGAGTTTTTTGGTACGTTTCCCCCATAAGTCTCCCACATCTGTAATGTTTAATTCGAGTAGTAAAAATCATACACTAGGATTGCAAAGGTTCAAGGTTGACAAACTTGTAATGACAATCTAAACTACATAACAATAAATTCACAACAAAATGCTCATTAAAGGTGTGTATTTTTCAATTTACACATTCCCAAGATTTCGGTAGGTAAGATAGGTCTTTACATTGTCCTAGCCTTTTTAGCGTTTCTTAGGAAGAAAAAAACCATTAAAATTATGTTGATGGGTAACCGATTATTTTCCTTTTATGGTTTTTTTTTTCTTTTCATCTTTTTTATCTTTGATCTACTTTTTTGCACTAATTGCGTTTCATTTAAGGTCATAGCCGCGCAGCCCCAATCTTCTTTGCAACCCGTTACAAGTTATCCAGTTTCTGAGGATATTTTACGATTAATATCGGTCTGTTACTTTTCGATGAAGCTACCTTGATATTGAAGTGAGCTGACCGACAAAGACCAAGGAAGTCTTGGTTGTCTCCCCTTTTTTTGCTGGTGAGCAGTGACACATTCACTTGGCTACTTTATATCAAAAGCCTCAGCTCAGATAGACACACACACCATTCTTTTTCTTTAGAGAGAGATCTGGAAGAATCTTCCTAGCCATGGCAAACTTAGAGGCCGGAACAAGTAGTGATGTTGCACAAACATCAGGAGGTGTGTACCAAGTGTTCCTGAGTTTTAGAGGACCAGACACTCGGCATGGATTTACAGATTTCCTCTATCACAACTTGGTAGATGTTGGAGTCCATGTATTCAGGGACGACGATGAACTCCGCGTCGGTGAAGTGATCGGTAAGAATTTGCTAAGTGCTATCAACAACTTCATAATCTACATACCCATCTTCTCTCGGACTTATGCTTCCAGTAAATGGTGTCTTTGGGAGCTTGCACATATAGTGGACACCGTGTCTAAATCAGAGGATGAAAAGAGTATCCTTCCCATTTTTTTCAATGTGGAACCTGATGATGTTAAACTTAAAACGCCAATATATAGCAAAGCTTTATCGGAACACGGGAAGAAGTTTCACAACGAAGTCGAGGCATGGAGAGTGGCTCTTGCAAAGGTAAGTGGAATCAAGGGATGGAACGTGAAATCAAGGTAAAAATCATTTAAGATCCCTACTTTTTTTTTTTTTTTTTTTTTAGAAGATGGAAGGTTGCCCTGTCAAATGATTTCTTTTATTCTTTTTGTTGATGGAAAATACTGAAAACTAACTCCAATTGCTGCTCTCCTTCAACTGTACATGGACCCTGTATTTTTCCTTTTAACCATTTTCTCCTCTTCACTGTCTCCTAAGGCTACCAAATATTCAAGAGCACCTTTTTGCATTTATTGTTTGGGATGAATACCAAAATCAACGACAGATTTTGCATCCATATTGATCTGCCTCGAGCTCTGCAGAGCTCGCTGGAGGTCTAAATCGAGGCCGGGCACCACGCCGGTAGAGCATCAGACAAGTAGACAGCTGTCGTGAATAGGCGGTTGAAGGTCGAATGTCACGGATTGAGAAAAGTGCTGAGGGTAATTTTGATAAGAAAATGGCAATTGAATTAATAAGTTATGGCGACAAATGCAATTTGAAAAACATTTGAAAATTGGGAAGTCAATTTGTAATATGACGAAATGTTGAGATAGATAGAAGCTGACATGTGTTGAAAATGGTTTTTGCAATTTCTTCTTAGCATTATCCTTTCGACCTTTCTTCAGGGTTGTCTTAACTCTTAGGCAAACTATGGATGAGTTGGGGCGCAACATGACAGTGACATAGCCCCACATGACATTTCTGTCTTGTTTTGGGGCTCATCGAATGGCATTTACATTAACAATTTAATATGCTTATCATCATTCATCAATAACACCTTATATCGCATAATTTGGCTATCAATCAATGAATTTAGAATTAACACCTAGTTTGCATTTGGGGGTGCCCATTAGCTTCTCCAATGCAAATGAGCTGTTTTTGCATAATTAGTGGCAATCTCTTATGCTGTTGGGTTATGTAGTCAATATGACCAATGTGCCACTGAGAATTTTAGAGTTCTGTTTTTGACCTGAAGATGGAGTTGTTGGAAAGCAAACTGACAGGCCTCTCTATTATGTTTCATATTAACAAGGAAGTTTAAGAAGAATTCCGAAACTATATCTTATCTTAGTCAAGGTGCAAGCCAAAGCCCAAGTAGATGGTCCAAACTTTGGAATGTATGTTGTGACATCCCGATTTTCCAATTCTGGTTTCAATTGAATAAGTCGGGCATTTCATCTTTGCGTTTATAGCTCTCTTCTCTGAGTTGGCCACTCACGAGATAACTAGTCTATCAGGTGAAGCCGTTAAGGAATCTAAACGCAATAGACTTGAGAATTCGACTAGGAAACGACTGCTCGACCGTACTAATCTGCAAGGGTCATTACGGCACAAACCGATTAGAGACCGGAGATAGGTCGATTCAACAGAACCATGTAATTCAGTGTGGGTGATTCCACCTAATTGCACAATTCTTGTTGATCGGCACTAAACCGATTTCTCTATCGTTTTGGTACCCTGTGTTCGTATTTGAAACCTTGAGATTTCTACGACAACCGAGAGTTGTTAATGTATCGAAGATGCACTTTGTGGCTTGAAATTAATCAACCACAGGTCAATTGCACAAAAAATTCCTAAAAGTCACCCGGTAGACTAGGACGCGCTAAAGTCACGCCAGATTGAAATTAACCGTGAAATTGAACCCGATTACAGAAATTGGAAGTTCTGTCAAGTCACAATTCATTTTAGGAACGTCGACTCATCCTTAGAAGATTTTTCTACAAACCGAGATTTTTGGAAGAAAAGCAAAGTAAGGCCATTTTTGTTCGAGATAGTCAGAGGACCGCTTTTGATCGCAATTTTTTGAATACAAGTTGGTTCAATGGACAAGGAAAAATGTAGACTTAAGTGAGGACAACTTGGATGAATTTATAGACTTCAATTTGAGCTCAAGTGGATTTAATTGGAAGGGAATTGAAGGAATTTGATGTACAAATGTATGAAATTCGTATACCATGGGGGGAGAGCTATTTTGCACCTATTGGCAAGGTTGTGGAGGAAGATTGAGGAGAGAGAGTGGATGATGTCATGTGATGTCATGGTGGGGGCAAAGCAAATGAGGTTTAGACAAGTGTTGAGCTCTAGTGAGCCACCAAGGAGGCCCCCTCTTCAGCAGACCATCTTCTTCCTTCGTTCATGGCTTTCTCCATGGTTGAGGCTTGGGAAAAGCTCAAGAGAACCAGAGGAAACCGAGCTCACCAGCCCCTCCATCGTCGCACGCCCGGAAGGCCATCGTCGGCCGTTTTCCTCCTCTGTTTTCTCCTCGTTCCAGTTTCTGCTCCAGCCGACCTTTTGCCAAAGATCTGAGTAAAAAGCAGACTTCCCGGATGAATAAGAAAACGAGCCACATATCACTGCGACGAGGACATCCAGACTGTTCCAAAGAGTCCAGCCTCGCCCCGAACGGAGCCATATTCCGTCCGGTACGCCGCCGTGTAGTTACTGGTCGCCGGACCGTCTGGCTGCACGCCGCCTGCACTGTTTCCCGTTTTCGGCCATTTCTCTCCCATTCCAGTCCTTCCTCCGCCCATCCCAACCTCCAGCAAGATCCCCAAGACCCACAGGGAGCCACCGGTTGCCAACCACCCGCTTGCCGGAGCTCCGATCGGCCCGTTTCCTTGCCGTTTCAGCCCTTCTTCTTCTCTGGTTCGGTCCTTGGAACAGAAGCGGCAACCAGCAAGGTTTTGGAGACTTCGAGGCCCGTTTTAGGTGTCTTCCCGGCCTTGGTTGGTGTCGCTGCCTTGAGGTTTATCACCCGCCTTGGTGTCGCCTTCGCCGTGGACTCGCCGGAACGTTAATCCGGTGAGTTTATCCTCTAATCCATGCTTAGTAAGTTAATTACGTTTAAGGGGTGTTTAGATTAGTCTAATTAGGTTTAGGTGGTTAGATTAGATTATTTTAATGTAAATTAGATTAGTTGTATGATTAGTTTAATGGATGTTTAATTAGGGCTAATTGTGTGATTAAATTAGTGTAATCTTGTTTAAGCCCTAATTAATTATTTTTATATTAATTAATTATTTCGAATTTATAAATATTATTTTATTAAATTATATTATTATAATATAATATTTAATTATTTAATTTTCGGAATTAAATTTAATTATTTAATAATTTCGAAAATTTTGCCGGGATGGACGGTCGTTAGAATTTCGCGCTGATCGCAGCAGTGCGGTCAGTTAGTGCCAATTGTATATTTAATTGAGAAATTATGCAATTTGATGATTATGGTTAATTATTCCAAAAGTGTGGAATTGTGTGAAATTGGAGAAGTTTTGGTATTTAACTTGAAAATACCCGGTGTTGGCTTATAGCACCTTAATTGGTTGGTAGGACTAGTTTGTATCGATTGATTGAATGAATGTTTATGTGGGGATTTATCCCAAGGATGTTTAGTGTTGATATTCAATTGGAATTTAATTGTGAATGGATGTGAATGGATCTAGAAATCTGCCGAAGTACGGCTATGCCCTGTTGGGCCGTGATTTACCACCGAATTTGGAATCGATATTGCCGAGTGGGGCCGTGATGCCACTACATAAAATATTGCCGAGTGGGGCCGTGATGCCACTATATATAGACTTACCTGTAAGGCCGTGATTGAGAGTCGAGAATGAATAGTCAGAATGACCGTGTGATGATTTCGATGACATGTAATCGACCGAGTCGATTGATCACTGAATCGATCCGAGTAATTGAATTGTTTGAATATGAATTGTACTGACGTGCAGGAAAGGACTGAGGCGAGGTAAGTCCTTTATCCCATTTGTGTGGCTAGAGCGCCCTGAGGAGTATTTTCTTCCTAATTGGGTTTTAGAGGGTAGGACTTGCTGAGACGTAATCTCATCCCGGTTTGGGGAAAATATTTCAGGTCCCTAGATGACGGTCTTGGAGGACCGGAAGTCCTGGAGTTCGGAAGGTGGAGGCTGAAGAATCGGTGAATATGTCTGACAAGTTGGTCATAGGACAGTTCCCTAGTTATTGAGCCTATCTATTTTGTAGACAATCTAGTGTTGTATATAAACCTATGTGTTTATAAGAAAGCTTGTTTGGTTGTAATTGATTGCTTGCTTTTCTATCCCAAGTTAAATGTTGTCAGGGGATTTGTTTCGCTTCCGCATGCGTAATAAAATTGAGTGGGTCGGCGACGTGTCCTGGGAAGTCGCATTTCTATCGACTGGAGTGGGATGTTCGCGCTCGGAGGATCGGGCGTGACATATGTACTTGATGGTCTGGAAAATCAAGCGTGTGTTATGCTGCCAATCTACACACATATCTTCATTCCTTAACCACCAAGTTAACCTCAAGGGAGTCAGGCCTCTCGATATTCTATTTTGAACCATTAGTGTGACACAGCTCTTTAAATGCCATTATACTGGACATAATCAAATCCATAAAAGACATACATGCATAAGTTAAGCCAATACGGATGTTTTGTGCTCTCTCTCTTTTTTTTTCCTTTTTTTTTTTTTTGGGGGGGAGGGGGAGGGGATAAGATAATATTTTCCTCACCAAACTGTAGTGTCTAATGGATGACGTTGCCATTTGGTAACTTTTGGCCGTGTAAGCCATTACTATTGTCTTCAGAAATTTCTATAATCAATAATGCACAACATATCAAGTGAATTCTACTAAATTAGCATGTATTGATTGTTCAATGTCATTATATATCTGTCCAATGTGCTTCAATCTTTTTCATGTTAAAATGTTGACAATCCCACGTGTAATGCATGGGTATGAAATCAATCCAGTCAACTGATGAAAGTGCTTTTGTACATGGCAGCCAAGCAGAGATTGTCAAATCGATCGTTGAAAAGGTATTGGAGAAGCTAGAGATAAAACAAAAATTGGTGACTGAAAATTTAGTTGGACTTGATGATCGAATAAAATACTTGATAGAGTTATTAGATGTCAACTGTTATGATGTGCGGCTCATTGCAATTTATGGAATGGGTGGAATTGGTAAAACAACTATTGCTAAGGTCATCTTCAATCAATTATCTTCCCACTTTGGAAAATGTTGTAGCTTTCTTGAGGATGTTCGAGAAAGCTTGTTGACCAAGGAGGCCATAGTCGAGTTGCAAAAGAAATTACTGTCTGACATTGTTGGTTCCACATATGCAGAACAAATCAAGGATAGTGAACAGGGAATGTTGAGGATTGGAGTCACACTCAGCACGAAGAAAGTCCTTGTGGTTTTGGATGATATTGATAATAAAGAGCACATTAAGAAACTAATAGGAAATTTTACATTACATTCAGGATCTAGGATAATTATTACAACGAGAAACATAGCTGTTATGCATGTTGAGGAATTTGAAGGTAAAATTCTCGACTATGAGATGCTAAAGATGGATAATGGTCCTGCACTTGAGCTTTTTTATCGACATGCCTTTCATGGAGACTTTCCTTTGGATGGTTATCGTAGACTCTCAAGACAAATTGTCTCAAGCATGGGAGGGCTCCCCTTGGCTATTGAAGTGATGGGTTCATTGCTTCATGGGAAAGACCAAGAAATTTGGGAAGAGACGTTGGAAAAGTTAAAGAAAGTACCTGAGAAAAAGATTCTGGATAAGTTGAGACTTAGCTATGATGACCTAGACGAACATCATAAACAAATTTTTCTCGATATAGCATGCTTCATTTTCAATGAGAATAAGACCGATGCAATGTACATGTGGACCAATTGTCAATTTTATCCCAAAGGAGGAATTAAAGTCCTTATCGATAGGTGCTTGGTAAAGATATTAGATAATGATATGTTCTGGATGCATGGTCAACTTATATCATTGGGAAGGCAAATTGTCCGTGAAGAAAGTCCAGATGACCCTGATAAGCAGAGTAGGTTGTGGAATGCAGAAGAAGCCCTTCAAATCATGGCCACTAAAGAGGTTAGTAAGGGTGCATTTGGTAATATTTCTGTTCCAAGAAATAATTTTTTAACAGAAATAGTTTTTTTTTTTTTTGTTCCTAGGAACAATTTATGAGTATAAGAATGCGCTTGGTAACTATAAAAAAAGTTCTATTCCAGTAATAGAAATGCGTTTGGTAAATTTGTATAATTTTGCTGTTTCTTTTAATTTTTCAATATTTTTATTATATTTTTCCTTTTTTTTTCTTTCTTTTTTCTTTTTTCTTTTTTTTTTCCTTCTTTCTCCTTTGTGGCTGGTTACCGGCCACAGTGGCGGCGACGACCAACTGGGCGAGGTCCGATGAGCTCGCTGGAGCCTAGTCAGGCCACCGGCGAGACTTGACCTCGCCCAAGCGGCGCGAGGTCAGCCTCACCAAATCTGGGTGAGCTCGAGCTTGCCCAGCCACAGCGAGGCTTGGTGTCGCCGGGGCCGGGGCACTACGGCAAGGTCGCCGGCCAAAAGGAAGAAGAAGGAAAGAAAAGAAAAGAAGAAAAAAGAGAAGAAAAAAAGAAGAGAGAAAAAAATTATTTCTCGGAATTGTTCCAAAGAACAAGAAGTAACTTTTTTCTACTTCTTGTTTCTGTTTCAAATCCGTTTTTGGGAACAAAAAATTTTGTTTCGAGGAACATAAACACTTTTTAACAAACAAGGCCTAAGAATTCCCTTTTGTTTAGGACCTTTATCAATTTTTCCTACCCATTCGAGTTGTAAAACATAGAGGTTGGAAGTTGACAAACTTCTTCACATCATTGCAAAAATTTGCTTGCGAGAGGAAGGACAAGGTTCAAGGGCTTGAGATCCGTCAGCCATTTGAGATTACAAATGAAGAATTTGAAGGGCTACCTAAACTAAGATTCCTCAATTTACATGAAGGAACTTTTGCTGGGGACTTCACAAGGTGTCGTTCAAAATTGAGATGGTTCTCTTGGCATTGTCCTTTAGAGAAGGATTTTAGGGCTGACAATTTTTATTTGGACCAACTTGTTATTTGTAAACTCCACCGAATTGATTTCAAGGATGATTCAAAGGCATGGGACTTGATCAAGGTAAATTACATGTTTTAAAATCTTGTCCGATAGCTCCCTTGTGTATAATGCAATGGTTCTTACACTTGACATGTCATCCATTTTTACAGAGAGCACATAATTTGAAAGTTTTATCTATTACTTTATGTGGTGGCATAACAACAATCCCAAACATCTCTAAAGGCTCGACTTTAGAGAGATTGATTCTTGATAAATGCCTCAGTCTAAAGAGAATTGAAAGCTTCATTGGAGATCTACAATCGTTGATTGAGTTAGAGATCAAACGGTGCAATATTACAGATTTGCCGAAAGAAGTGGGGGCACTAGTGAAGCTTAAGCATTTCTCATTATTTAGATGTCAAAGTTTGAGAAAACTTCCAGACTCAATTGGGAATTTGACCTCATTGATGAAGTTAGACTTATCAGGTACGAGCATTGCCAAATTTCCAAATTGCGTTGGAAACTTAAAATCCAAATATTTGTAGTCTGAAATTTGATCATTTTTCTTCTGACAGAGACGATAATAAGAGAACTCCCCAACTCCATCGGAAAGTTAAAATCATTACGTGTCTTGCATTGGAATGGAGTTGATGATAAGGAAACTCATGATTGGCAATTATCTAGTAGTTTTGGTTTAGTAAATCTTGAAGAGCTGAATCTCTCTAGGAATTATAAATTGACAGGTGAAATTCCGATTGGAATTGGAGAATTGTCATCTTTAAGAATCCTAAATTTAATGGGCACCCGTATTAGCGGAATTCCAAGGACAATAAACATGCTTCATCACCTCCAAACACTAAACTTAACAGAATGCCATAAAATTCAAGAGTTGCCGGAGCTTCCCGCAAGTTTGATTAGTCTACTTCTTGAATCTTACTCATTGCTCTCAGTCCCCAAATTGTCAAACCTTACCAATTTGGTTGAACTGCAACTGAGTAATGGCTATTTGATGACAAGTGAATCAAATAAAATCTCAGGATGCAACATATGGGGGGTTGGAAGGTTATTTAGACTACAAAAGTTAGCTTTAATACTGCCAAATGTCCCTGCACCTCCAGAGTTGGCTTTTATTTCTCATCTAGAAGAGCTTACTTTGGCTTGCCTAGACCTAGAATCCTTCGTGCATCTTCCATCCTCTCTGCGGAGATTGAATTTGGAATTCTTTAACATCAGGTGGGCGGAGTTACTTCCCTCTCGCTTGAGATTGGGACATTTGTCAACTTTAGAGTTTTGTGACGTTGAAGTAGAAGACATTCCACTCGATGGAGTTCCACAACTAGAGAACTTGACTATTAAACGTTGTGAATTGCTTCAGAGATTATCTTTGGAATTAAGGGAGCTACCAGAAGTGCACGTGTCATCTTGTCCAGAGCTAGCTGAGATACAATTTGTGGGTCTTTCGAGATCATTGAGATCCTTCATTGTTATATATTGCATATCTTTGAGAAGACTGGGTGGGTTATCATACTTGAAGAACCTTAAAATTTTGACAATCAATTGGTGCATCGTACTTTCTAATGTTGAGGGCCTTCATGAACTAAAGTCTCTGAATTTCTTGGAGGTGACACGATGCCCCTCATTGAGAAGGTCGAATAGATTGAATGCTTCTACAAACATTCCACATCATTGCCACATCGAAATTAAGGATTGTGGTGACTTTATCGAAGATTTTACTTTCGGCTACTCTGGAAGCTCTTTGAAGCGTCATAGAGAGAAAAACTTCCTGGATGCATCACATCTCAAGTTCAAGTTTGCTAAGGTGCGACATCTTCTTCATCAATTTATAGTATATGTGTATTGACACCTAAATTTTGGCGACCCGTTTAGTCCAATCATTAATTATATAGAAAATTATGGATTAATTTTTAACCCTAGCAAAAATATTCATTAAATTGCATGACATATAGACATTAAGAGCATTTGCATTAATAGTAATAGAATTTTTAAATAAAAATTAAAAAGGAAAGAAAGAGAGAGAAAATTAATTAAAGAAATTATTTTAAAAATAGAAAAAAGAAAAGAAAATGGGAAAAGCTAGACCGGGCCGGGGGCAGGCCGGCCCGGCCTCTTTCTCTTTCCTTTTCTTTTTCTTTCTCTGCCCCCGGCCCGGCCTCTTTCTCTTTCCTTTTCTTTTTCTTTCTCTTCGCCTGGGCCGGCCCACTTTTCCTTCCTTTTCTCAAGACCGGCCCAGCCTTCTTCCTCTCCCTCTCTTTCGCTCACGCGTTCTGTAGAACAGAGAACGACGTACGCGAACGAAAGGACGGTGAGACAAGGCAAAGCGGAAGAGGTCGCGCGAGACGTCTGGTGGGGGGCCAGGCCGGCAATCGCAGCTGGCAAGGCAAGAAGCCACGCGGACCAGCCGATGCTTAAAAGGGACAGAGGGGGGCGTGTGTAGAAAGGGGGATTTTTTTTTGGGGGTTGTTGGGTCTGGAGAGTGACATTGGACACTGAGAGAGGGAGGCCGTGAGCGAGAGGGTGAGGCCGACCCGCCGAGAGTGAGTGAGTTTCTTCCGGCGACGGACACGCTTGAGTCGCGGCCGGCGACCCCGTCGACGTTCCCCTCTTCCTCGCGTCGAGCACACGCTACGACCCGATCGTTTTTTTTTTTTTCCTTATTTGGAGTCGACTTCCCGAGGATCCCGGCCCGGAGACGTCGCAAGGCGGGTGGCCTTAGCTCGATTTGTCTCGAACTCGCTTGCCGTCTCCGAGCCGAATAGGGATTTTCGCGGACAAAACTCATTCCCTTGCACCACTGTTGTCTGGCCCCGTTTTGGCATAATCACGAGACTCTTGCTATTTCTAGTCAATATGCGTGTTGGGTTTGAACGAGCCATTATCTGTTGATTTCGAGCCTTATTTGTCGATTCCCTTTGAATCGTTGGTGTGAGTTCTAGTTCAGGAACGGTCTGTACTGTTTCCTCAATCTTTGCTCACAAAATGTTTGTTAAAATGCCCAGCATATGGTTCGACCTGGTTCTGGTCTGTTTTGAGCATTTATGGGCACGTGTGTCTTCTTGGAAGGAGCCATCTATTGGTCGAAGGATTTACGATTTCAGTTAAAACCTTTCCTGTTGAACTCAAATCGGCACATTATCTTTTGTATTTGTTTCCCGGTTGCTATTTTGTTGGATGTGCCCGTTGGAAGTTTGAGTTTTGTTTGATGTTTGGCTGCGAGCGTTGGCCTTGAGCGAGTAGTGGTGGAGATGGACGGCTGGCCGGTGGTTGGAAGTTGCTTGCTATGGCGGTCCGGTGAGGGTCGTACCGGTCAACGACGAGAAGAGTTTCTTCACGGTCTAGTGTGGTGGGTCTCTTCAGTTTGTACTGAGCAAGAGCAAGAAAGGGGCGTGGAGAAAAGCAGAGAAGACATGGGCTTAATTGGTCTAATAAGATTCGGGCTTATTTAGGCTGGTGAACTTGGACTTCTTCGGTCTAGTTGGTACAGGCTAGGCTTAGTAGTAAGGTTCGGATTGGGCTTGTTTGTTAGTACGTTGGGGTTTAGAGAATTAGGTTTAGGTGTATTTTAGGGCTTTGGTCGGACCGAGCTTGGCATAAGAGCCCGGCACGCGTTTTGAGACGCGGGTCGGGTCCTGACCAGGACCAGATCCGAAGACTCGACTCGGGTCCCATTTTAGGATTAAAAATTAAAAAAATTCGAAAACTTTTTCTAGAATTCATGAAAAAGTTTAGAAATTAGATTTTAAGAAGTATTACTAGATTTTAGTATTAATTCTAGTTTAGAACTAATTTTTCATAAAAATGTGAAAAATCTTTTGATAAAAATTGTGCTCAAAATTGAACAAATTTTTAAGGCTTTATGATAGGATTTTAACGTTTCCTTTTTTGAGACAGATGCTCTTGATTGTGCACTTTTAATATTAATATATTGATTATGGTTTCTCTTTAGCCTAGTTAGGAATGACATGTTCCTTATTTTGTAGCTTTAGATCCTCATTTTCCCTTATAATTTATTTAATACTTTCTTGGTTGTTGATTGTTATTTTAATTATTGCATGCTTGCATGATCACGTTAGATGATAGTTGATAGGTTTAAAATCAATTCAAACTCCCTGATAAGCATCTTTTTAAAATGAACAAGATTAGGTACCAAAAGGGAACTGGTTGATCAATTAGTGTAATCAAGTCCTTAGTTCCAAATTTTATAATTGCGTAAGAAGTAAGGTATATTCATATGCCTCACTTGATTTCTAGTCAACCCCAATAGGCTAGTAGCCACTCCTCATTAGAAAATTCTTATAACATCAATTTGAATACTCCAATATCACGTGAGGTATGAACTTAAGAGAGTTCACGTTTAAAACAAGGGCCATAGACCTGCTTTTTGGGCAATACTTCTAATATCTTTTCCCCTCCATATGGAAAAGGTAGGTCATGACAATTTGCATGGATGTGTAGATTTGAAAAATTAATTTGTTATTATTTCGGTTTGATGCTATAATCAAATTGTCAAAAGTTAAATATTATTTTGAAATCTACATGGAGAAAAATATATATTTTTTTAATCAAACACGAAAATTTATTTGAGATGATTTGTAAATAATTTCAAGTACATTACTGTCCGTTCAACATGTTCTTGTTAATTTGAAATGTTGTACAAATAAAATAAATTCACAAATAAAATATCTTTCTAATGTTGAGGGCCTTCATGAGCTAAAGCCTCTAAAATTCTTGGGGTTGAGATGGTGCCCATTGTTAGGAAGGTTGATTGATGCATCTTCAACAAATATTCCAGATGATTGCCTCGTCATAATAATGGGGTATGGTGACTAGATTAAACTCCAGGCTACCCATCTAGAAGCTCTTTGAAGTGTTACAATATATCACAGTTTGAATCTAACTTAGCCAAGTTGCGACATCTTCATCAATTTATAGTAGACATCCATGAATGCGCTGTTTTGAAAATGATTTGTTATTATTTTCGTTTGATGCTATAATTCGGTAAAACTACACAGATTGTTAAAAGTTAAATATTATTTTGAAATCTACATGCACAAAATTATATATTTTAATCCAACAAGAAAATTTATCTGAGATGTCTTTAAATAATTTCAAATACATTAGTGTCCCCTCAATAGGTTCTTGTTAATTTGAAATGTTGTATAAAAAAAAAAAAATTCACAGATAGAAAATAATGGAGTGTTGGATATTACGTAATCCGATATGTTTATTTTGATGTAGTGATGTTTAGCAATAATTGCCTTCTTGAACTTTGACATAGTTGTGCAATAGCCTGCAAATTTTGTGAAGTTATGGATTATGGTTGAGCATGGCCTTAAGGTAGAATCTGGAATTTGAGAACCGGACTAGTGAAAATCTGTCCGATTCTAGGTTCCAAAGTACGTAGGGTAAGTTCTATGTTCCAAAAATTGGAGAACGTGTTTTGACAGGTAGATTCTAGGTTTTAGGTTGGTGGAACCTAGAAACTGTAACCTATAATCTGAAATAAGTTTGAGTGTTTTCCTTTATCTATGTCTTCACTCAGTCTTGAGGTATTTTATGGTATTTGATAATGAGTGTATAATTTGAAACCACTAATCCGAGTTTTCATTTTAGTACTAAGACTTTTACTTTATTAATGTTTTCATATTTTTCATATGTTTAAATATAAGTTATGGTTAGTCATGTGTAGTGGTAAGTAGTGGTTATTTAATGTGATAATTAATTGCAATCTTTTATTTAATAATAAAAGTAGAATTTGGGTGGACTTTGGAACCTAAAACCGCTCATCCTATTATTGATTACCCCATCATCGCCCCACCCAAAAATAAAAATAAAAATAAATAAAAATAAATAAAAAACTTTGATTTATATTGCATCAATTAATTTTTCAATCTACATAACCGTTAAGTTGGGGTGGCAAAATGGGTCCATGATCCACTTTCTGAGTCATATTTTGTATTAATGAGCTATATGTGGATTATAAAGATATAAATGTCCAGTTAAAATGGATCCAAAAGGTTTTAAGCTAAATTTATATGGGTCGAAAATGGGTTAGACATTCTAACCCATTTTCGACCCATTTTCGACTTAGGTGGGTAACCTAAAAATAAATTGGAAGAGACTATTTCATGTGTCGGGCAGTTTATGAAAATTTTCTTATTTTGCCACCTTACAAGATATAAATCTTAGGAGAGACACTTGACAAGACCCAGATAAAGCCTTATTTTGAGTACGTAGAGGCAGCAGCTTATGTGTATCAATGGGAATTAGTCAATCCAAATGCTAGCACTATAATATTCATAGAATACGTTTTCTATTGATGCTGTTATGAAGTAATTATAGCAATATATGATGTTTAATTTGAATGTACATCACATACTTATTTAAAGTTTAAAATTACTTAATAAAAGAAAACTCAAATAAGTATTATTCATGTTCGACCGGACATTTGAGTGTTTAATCCTAAATCTTTCTCTCACTAATTAATGATATCTATGTCGTACTGGATTTGGGCAAATATGCAATAAGATTTAAAGATATATCCAATCGGTCGTTTGGCTTTTTCATTGAACTTTTTACATCGCAGATTTCCTTCACCATCAGATTCCACCTAGGAGTAAAGAAGTCCGATGATGGGTTTGGGTTTGTTGGTGGAGTAAAAAGGGAAAAAGAAAATGTCACCCCTACTTCAGTGACATATGAAGGATTGGTTGCTGATGTGAAAAATTTTGGCTTTCGTTTAAAGAGAATTTGGTACGAGACTCCTTGTGTATACAATGATTTGCTCATAGAGATCAAAAGTGATGAGCAAGTGAAGGGAGTGGTTCAATTAGCATCTACAAGAGGATTGATTTATTTGTACGTCGAGGGTGGAGTTGATAGTGAGTGGGAGGGAGAATACGATGACAAGATGATGGAGATGTTAACAGAGGAATGGAGAATGAAGAGTGATGTGAACTCCGATGACGATGAGGCTAAGTGGGACGTTTCACATCCTGATGAAGACTTAGACTCTGCATCTACAGGTGAAAGTGGAACTCATGGCACCTTCTATGTTGATGATTTCCAATCAGAGCTGGGCAGTATTGAATGTTTTGAGGCCACATAATCAATTATAAGAAAAGATCTGAACGGTGTTTAACTTCGTAGACAACCTAGATACGAGTAGAGTGCTGGAGATGCGATTGTTGAATATAGATGTGTAGATGGATGATTAGGGGCAGCTAAGAAAGTGTTGGGTACAGAGATCCACAGAGAGACAGTGGTTGTTGTGAGTGGCTTGTGAGAGTTAAGTCAAGAAAGCGCATCGAAGTGTATCAATATTCTGCTGGTCAGATCTATAAGTAGAAGTACCTCATTTGTTGCATGTTATAAAATCAACTAGGTTGTCACGATGCACTGGTCTAGAGGTGGAGCATTTAATCTGTGCTTCACATGTTGTACTATTGAGTGTGGATATAATAATGAGCCTGGTCTTTCACATATTATTGGAAGAATGTATATGACTAATCTTGGTATGCATTGCGATGCTGTGAAATTGATCTTTCAGGTTTTGTTGGCGACAACATTGGGTTATGTTTTAAAGAAGATCCGAGTGTGTGAGACTTTTCGAGTGTAATTGAAGTCTTAGAAACACTTGAGAGTTGTGTATTTTGAGTGATTATAGTCCCCTCTTGTTGATTTTAGTGGAACATCCTATTGATATCTCCCTGTGAAGTAGATACGCCTGGTCAAATAACATAAATCCTCAATATCAAGTTTATTTTCTGCTTTTACTTCTCACTCGATTGTTTGCACTTGTTTAATGCTTCCACCTTTTCGGCTAACATTAGCTTTTAAATGGATTTTCCATTTAAGAATAACTGTTTATTTAAATTTAATCAAACGGCACATTAGTTTATAAAAAAAAAAATCAAATATAACAAGATAATGACAGTTGCCTTTCATCGGTCCTAGCTCGTTAATTTTATCTGGTGCATTGAAGCCAATCACAACGCCACTTTTAGCACCCACCCAACTAAGAAAATTGACGGGACCAGAAATTTTTTTTGACTAATTGTAATAAGGTGGTTTAGCAAGTTTGAATAGGCAGAGTGAAGACATTCATAAAAGCAACATAAGTAGAGACAAAAGCTCAATAATCCCACCTTCAATTTTGACCCTATCCCTTCACTTAAAATGATCCCTCGCCCTAGTTACGGGAGCGCATCAGTGGTGCCTCAACATTGCACCTGCCCAGGACAAGCTGCTAAACCTTAAACCTACAAGTCCCAGCCCATGTTTGTGGTGACCATGCAGACTCATTTTATACGAGATGATACACGACTAAACTTAAACATCTTAATGACTCATTTTTTTTTTTTTTAATGATCGGCACGAGCCTCTCAATGTAATATGTTGATGTGATAGAATATGTGTAAACAATACTAAACACCTCACTTGAATCCATTTCTCTCCCTCTTGGAGGGAGGAGAAAAATAAAACACCTCTCTCTCTCTCTCAAGGATTAGAAATCTCTCAACCCCTTTCTGTGTGAACCTCTTGCGTTTCAGGAACTCCTCCATTTATTGTGTAATCCTTCTTTTTTATTCCAACCATTAGAGCAACTTTGGTCCATTTTAACACTACATATTCTCTTAGTCCATTGTTTGTCATCACTTCCTCTTCCAATTAAACTCTAAATTTTTTCTTCTATCTTTGTATAAGTTTTTGGTAGATCTCAATCTGCTTGACAAAAGGAATTCTTGTGTTGTTTAATCCATAGATGTGGAATTGGGATCAATTCAATTGTCCGGACTTGAGATTAATTTGAAGTTATACTATTAAAATAGAACACAGAGGAATTATACACCATTTGCTGATAATTTTGGTGAGAATTTATGAAATCACGACCAATTGTTTTAAAAACTTAAATTCTTAGTTAAATGCATAATTTAAATATCAAGTAAAGCATTTATGCAGCATTTTATACCAATCATGGGTCCTAGGATTTAATTCCTGACCAAGCTAAGAAAATAGCAATTCATGCATCACAAGGGCGTAATTGGAATAAAGAAAATATGCAAATAGCAATCCAACATTTGCTTACAATGATTTATGTACAACCTCTTTTTTTGTTTTCTTTTAAAGATTTTCACATATCTTAAGGAAAAACCACTCCAAGGCTATTTTAAGCATTTTCTGATTTCTTCGGAAAAAATATCCGGGATTTTTTTAAATTCTTTTAAAAATATATTATTTTATTTTTGAATTATTAAAAACATAATATATTATATTATATAAAAAAAGGGGATCCAGGTCGGGTCTCCGCATCTGGTCCGGTCCGAGACCGACCCGGACTCGCCAGCCGAGGTCTCAGGACTCGGGCCCTCGACCGGGATGGGCTCAGCAAGTTGGGCCCATTTCGGCCTGAAGAAAAGTATTAAAAGGCAAGCAGAAGTAGCCCAACCCGAGAACATTCCAAACCAGAATTAAACTAATTCAGCCCAAGCGTCATCTCTTATCCTAGGCTCACTACGCCTAGTCCCAATGAGCCTAACAAAAGCCAGTTCATTAAATCCACACAAACCTCCCCAAGCCCACTCATTCCCTATTTCAGCCAGCTCAAGAACACTTAAAAACCTACACAAGCCCAGCATGCCGTTCTTGGTTTTGCTTGCTCGGGGATGACCAGAGACGAGCAGCCTTGAGCTGGTTCGTCCCCGACCGCGCCCGGTGGCTATACCGGCGCCGCCGCTCCGTCGATCGCTCACGCCGACCCGCGAGACCAACTCGTCACCCTCCTTTTGCGATTAGCCGCGAAAGTCGTTGATCCCCAGAGAACTCGTCGGGGGCCATCCACGGATAAGCGCTATCGAAGCAACACGCATAGGAGTATGCCAAAGAAACGGCCATGAGAGCCCCGATCAACGAGATAAGGCTCGCCCAGGACAAACTCAGTAACTGAAGATCAAAATAATGCTACGTGAGCTTCGGGTAAGGCAAAAACAGCGGCTATTCTTACGGAACCGTCTCGAGGACATTTTATCGAACACTTAATATACGCAAACTGAGGGGCAAACTGAGGGGCGAGGAGCCAGGACGACCGAGCCCGATCTCGAGCCGGGATTCGGAATGAACGACATACCAGTCCCCCAAAACCGCAGCGCGCGCACAAATGAGGTCAGAACTCTTGCGAACCGGACAACGTCAGTCCGGTCCGGCGAGCCCCAAACAGAGCACAAAAAGGGGTACGAGCGTTCGGATGAAGGAGCCCTACCCTGCTCAGCGGCGTCGGACGGTGGGCGAGCTCGATAGATCGGGCTACGCTCGTCCACCTCGCGCGTCTCCGAGCAGGGATCCTCAGGAAATCGAAGCCCGAAAGAAAAGCGAACGAAACCGAACCAAAACCTACCGTGAGCTCTGCTCGGGGAGAGAGGTAACGTCGGTGGGTCGTCGGCTCGGTTTCGAGTGTGTTTGTCAACGGAGAGCCCTCGCTCGCTCTCAGTCTCTCGCTCGGCTCTCTCCGCTCACGGTCTTCCTCTCGCTCGGATCTCCTCCCTCCTCCACCCCCCTCAACTTCTTTTTCCCTTTCTTCTTTTTATTTTGTGGGGGGGCGCAAAATGGAAGACGAATTCTCGGGAGCACGTTATAGAGTCAGGATACATTCAGACAAATTTAGGCGTCGGCTGGTTCATTTAGAAAGTCGACTGACTTTGTTTTTATTTTCTCAGTGTTTCTTTAGCAAAAATACTATTTGAATATACCGAGACATAAACATTCATTAAACATAGATATTACAGACAATGTTAGGAATTTTCAGGTGCTAGTTATTCGTTTGTTCCGCTAGGCATACCTTTCACCTGTAGGTATGTAGTTGAAACGTGTGGACTCGTTAGAACTAACAAAGACAACAAATAATTCCATAAAAGAAACAGACACCCGGTAGCATTTCGAAGTAAACTTGCCCTTCTATTTCAAATACGAGACAATGCCATTGATATTTATTGGACCTTAGCAAATTTTATTAATAAAAGAAGAACGAAGTTTTAAATGGAAGAGGTATACATTCGTTTGACACCAAATTTTCCTCAAATAATATAAATTAACGATATACAGATACGTGTTGATTGTGAATAACAAAAAAACTTCTCTTTTCAAAATAATGAATTCTGTTAGTGGTTGAAATGTGGCTCGAAATTTGACTTTGTTTTGATTTGGATGTGAATCGGGATTAAAGTTTGAGACATCTGAAGCAAGCCAAAAGGTTTAGAATGCGTGACGATACATTTTAGATGTCCTAAATCAAGTGGTGGACATCTGAATTAAATGGTGAGGCAAGACAAGGCTAGTATGGATATGAATTGCGGATTTTGGATGTCTAGAGGCAAGATTGGACAATTGGCCAGACTCATAAGATCTTCGTGTGATGTCTCGAATTTCTGTCTAGCTATATTAGCAAGCCATGTAGGAATTTAATTTTTCGATAACCAAATTTAGTGAGTGAATTAGGTACGAAGACATTAGCATATGCCTTGTACGGTTTATGTATGCGCCCAAAGTTGCACCTTATGACATAATTTGTCTTTTAATACACCTATATATTATATATATGTGGCCGGCCTTATTATTATTTTTGCATGGGATATAATTTCTATAATTTCCCTAAATTATGTTGCCACCCTATAGCCCAATAGAAATGCTAGAAATTGATTTGAATTTGCTAAATAGGCTGGATATAACCTAATGATGAGCTGTCTTCCTCTTGATCCAATTAGAGTTCATGCAAGAGGTGTATTACGGAAGACACCTCCCTCTTCCTTCCCTTGATCAGTTGACCCTCCTCTCTCTCTCTCTCTCTCTCTCTCTCATTTCATTTTCCCTCATCTCACTCTCTCCCTCTCTCTGGTGCGAGCTCTCTTCCCCTCTCCCTCACTGAAAATCTCTCTCTTGCTTCCATTTTCCTCTAAAGATTCAAGGTCTTCTTCAAGGAAAGAAGGTCTAGAGATCAAGAGAAGCAAAGACAATGAGAAGTGGCTTTCTTCTACTCTTCTTGATCTTTTTGAGGCTCGGTTTTTGCTAGAATATGAGCTTTTTGTGTTACTTCTGGCTTGCATGTCCTTATTAGCTCGAGTAGATGTAGAGAATGTGATATAATAGCTTAGATACGATGTGATTTTGAGATTTTATGAAGCGAAGCATTGCATGTCATTTCCATGGCCTATATAGTCTCGCATGTGAGTTTCGTGTGTTCGTTTGGCCCTCACGTATGAAGTGGTTGACTATAATTGAAGATGGATGTTGCATGCGGCTTAGGACTTCTGGTTTTGGTGTGTTTTGAGCAAATGGACTCATATGGTGCAATTTTTGCATGAGTTCGTTACTGTGGTTTGGATTTACAGAATTGAAATTACTAGACTTTATCTGTTTGTTAATTTTGTGAAGTTTGTTGTGGTTCGAATCTGATCTGCCCAATGCAGTAGAAACAGTAAGCTGATTGTCTTAATAAATTTTCGTAAAATTTTCCCTTTTGATTTTGGACTTGCTTCCTTCATAAAAGTTGTAGAGGAAACATATCCAAATTTCAAAAAATTTTGACATGTTTAGGGCTGTGAGATGAGTATATATTTAAGATCAGTTGCTCTATTCCAGTGAACCAGATTCTTCTTTATTTCGTGCGATTTACTGCCCTTTATACAATTTGTTTTGGACTTAGTTTCCTAACGAAAAATGTTTGTTAAGGTCTTCTCTATAATATATTAAAATTTTAGAAAATTTTGAGTTCATTTACTATGATTTTGGCTTTGATTCCTTTGACTATGCAAATCTGTTCGTTTCTGCATTGGATCCAAAATGCATTAAATTCTTTAGGAAGGTGATGGAATCTTACATGATGACCTACTGATGACAGTAACGGCACTTGATAGACTTTCAAATGATGCATTTTGATTGCCATATGGTACCATTTACTTGTGGAAATGGGTTAAAAACATAAGAGGACAGAATCTGGAATTTTGGGTTATATGTGGTTGAGTGTGCCATGAAGGTAGTGAATCGTGTGTGGTGGCATAGTGCCCATCCTAGTGTCAAGTGTGCTGAATAGGATGTATTTTATAGTGTGCAAATGCTATGTCGCTATATGAGTGTGCTATACCTGCGATACATGAGATGGATTGTGATGTTTGATGCCCAAGGTTGGCAAACCTTGGATGCCTGACGATGGCCTGGAGTGGATGTTGGAAGTGAATGCATTAGCTAACAACCAAGATGCCCCGATTGTAGTAGGGATGTCCAAGCTGATGACAAACCCCGGAAGTCTTTACGATCAACTCAAAAACCCGATGATGGGTTGGAGTGGATGTTGGAGGCAAATGCCTTGACTAACAACTGAGATTCCTCAAAGTAGGGATACCTGCAGTATGAGAACCGTGGATGCCTAGTTAGTGAACTGCCTACACGGACTAGTTGAGTAGTGAAATGGGGATGGACCCCAATGATGCTGTGCATGATAAATGTGAAGTATGACGCACCCACTGCATAGTAGTGTGACCCATGCGATTGTATATGACGTGTGTTGCATTAAATGCAGGCTAGTACTACTTGTGTGATTGGAAATAGTCTGTAGTATGTCGTGTGCTCATACTTGTGTGCTTACTTGCTTGAATTTTAGTTGTATCCTAGGAATCGAGTGTCAATTAGATCGAGTGACTTATGAGCTTGTTGTTTCTCTTGCTAAGCATCAACTCACTCCTGTTGCTATTTTTCAAATTGATAGATATGTCGTCGCTCCTCACATCTCCCATCTCTTGTTATGGAGCGCCTGTTGCATTAGAGGGCGAGCACCACAAGTTCATGGAATCGGACTTTCTAGGCACAATGTTTGTTCAATACACGACTGTCTTGCTAGCAGACATAGGATAGCTTGATCTAATTTCCTACTGCTTTGTTGCTATATTCGTGCTAGTGGACGGACACCTGTTAGGACCGATTCCATCCCCTAATGCTCCTAGTGCAAGTGGTGATGGGAGGGACGTGGAGGATTAGGAGCTGGAGTAGGATGGAGTGCGGAGGAATCATGCTTGTATTTTGACACGATCATAACTTTTTGGAGTGTGAGCTAATGTAATCGGGATGGTTGGATGGAGAGACGTATGTACGAATGAGGAGCTTGCTATAGCAGGGTCTAGGTAAACAGGCTTTTTTTTTTTTTTTCTCCCAACTTAGGTTTTCCCTTTTGATGTATAATCCGCCACCTGATGTATATATAAGTATGGTAAATAATGGAAGCATGATTCACTTAACTATTGGTGTTTTTAGAGGCACCTGTATAGTTCATGTTATAAATGCTAACCTTTAGAAAAGATTTTCGCTTGCGTGATAACTTAAAGTAAATAAAGAATAAGGTTTAGTAAGTGTCGGACTGAGATGCCACAGTTCGCCCATGGACACAATGAACAGGAGTGAGCAACTTTGAATGTTTGACTAAGCTATGGCTAGATATCTAAACTGGACCGAATTTTACCGAGAAGATTTTAAATGGCTGAAAGCGATATTTATACTAAATGCGGGTTTTGACCTAATTTTGCACTAATATCAAGCCTGACTTAAGAGAGAGCTTAGGGAATCGTCAAGGAATGAGTGATTAAACACTTCGTATCTCTTTGATTTGACTATGTGAGACTTTTTTTAATATAATTGGGAACTGGAATACATTTGAGAGTTATATGTTTCGAGTGAATGTAATTTCCTCTTGTCGATCATAGTAAAACATCTTGTCAATCTCTCCCTATGGAATAGGCACATTAAGTCAAACAATATAAATCCTCTATGTCAAATTTATTTTCTACGATGGTTTCTTGCTTAATTGCGCTTGTTTCATGCTGTCATGCCCTGAACCTTGAGCGCGCACACATCCCTCGGTGGTCGATAAAATTGCGACGTTCCAAGACGCATCACCGATCCGTTCATTTTATTGCACATGCGGAAGCAAATAAGTAAATCCCCAAACAACACAAATATGGAATAGAAAAGCAAGACCACAATTTCACCAAAGCCACACTTTTATAAACCAATTAGTTTATATATAATACTAGTCTATAAACAAGAGTCAACTCCAAAAAGAAGAGCCACTAAACCATCTAGGCACTGGACTCCTTATCCATGGGCTCAAGGGTCTCCAGGTCTATCACAACACCATCAGGGGTGTCGAGATCCATCGGGTGCACTGCCTCCCATTCCCCAATCCCAACAGGAGGTTCGTCGAAACCCTAAAGGGGACCCTCCCGACCCCCCTGAGGGAAAGCAATAAACCATGCTATGTATCAGTGAGGAACCAACTAAGGTCAGCCTTCATCGACCCATACCACAGATTCCACTAGGTCCCGACTCAGAGTGGTCTCGGGGATAGGGAAGGAAGTATGCACAAAATCCATTGTCTGCGGGACCCCGTACCGTACCTGACGCTGCTCCATCTAGGGACATGAAAAGATTAAGCCAACGACGGGGTGAGACAATGTCTCAACAAGTCTACTCCCTAAATCCCGATTTAGGAAGAAAATACGCCTAGAGGCAATCTAACCACACAACCACAGAGACTCACCTTGCTTCAGTTCATCCCTGCACGTCAGCACTGTTCATATACACAATGCATATAATAGATGCACTCATCAATTGGAACGTCTCACCCAAACTTAATCAATTACAAGGGTCCCGATTATAAGGCTAAATCATTATGACATATCTCATTCCGTGCCACACAATTTTGTCCCATAATTAGACGCGTTTAACTCAATCAATCACACGTTTCAATTTTAATCTCGGCCCAATGGGCACGGCCTACTCGACGTTCGGCGGTCTTCTGATGTAACCAGGCATTGTCTCACCCCATTTAGCACGGCAACGTCTACCTCAAGACGACAATCCGGAAGGAGAATCAGTCTAGAGTCTATTGCGACCAGCATCCGTTGTTCAAGGGCATCCCATATAGGGGCAACGTCCACTCGACTCATATCGGGGACATGTTCTCATATCCATCACACGATCATTCACTTCCAGCCAAGGACACCATGCATTACACTCAAATGTCTCAATTAAAATGATGCACTTGGTCTATTTTCTTCGTATTAAAAACATCCTGGTGAAAATAATCGTGTGTGGGTACATGGTCAGATCAAACTTTAAAAATTGATATCCTTCCTTTTAAAATCTCATTATTTAATATAGTATATAAAAGTATTTTCAGTGTCAAAACCCGACACTCGGTATTTTCTAATTAAATACTAAAATTTCATAATTTTAAAATAATTACTCGAAATCACAATCATTACTCAATTTGCACAAATTAACAATCAATTGCATAAACTATGTACACTACTGTAATCAGCACGACATTCCGGTCACCGACTATCTCGGTATAATTTCCGGAAAATATTAAATAATTAAATAAATTACAAAAATAATTAAATAAATGTAAATTAATCCAATAAATGCATACTTAGGCCATAAATGCTAATCTAACTACCTAAATGGGCCTAGAAAAATAATGCACCCATCCACATAAATAGTACAATCCATTTAGCCCATAATTAATCTATTCTAACCATCTAACAATCATAATTAAGCAACTAAATCACTAATTACAACTAACTAACCACCTAAGCCATACTTAGTATAATCTAATTAATCATTAAGCATAATTAACCTCATAAGCAAGGTTTAGTGAGTAAATTCACCGGTTTTGCGGGCCGATGAGTTCACAGCAACAACAATGTCAAGGCGGGCGAGACCCAAGCCTGGAGCGACATCAACGAAGGTCCGAACGAGGCCTAAAACGGGCCTTGAAGCTCTCAACCCTTGCTAAACTTCAGCCTCTGTCCAAGGCCGAAAGGAGCTGCTCAGCTTGGCTACAGCGGTTGGAAGCAGCAAGGCGGGACGGCGGCGATTATAACGGGACCGGGCAATGTCGGGGATGGCTGGAAATGGCAACGGAGGCAGCTCAGCTGGTTGGACGAAGACTCAACGGTGGCCTGGGCGCGAGCAGGAGGTGGAACGGCAGGGACGCGCGGTGACGGGCTCGCGGGCGTGCGGTTGGTGCGCGACAAGCAGACGGGTGGCGAGGGGGGTTGATGGTGGTTGCTGGCTCTTGGCTGGCTTCCTTTGGTTTTTCTTGAGCTCAAAGAACAACAACCATGGAGAAAGGAGAGGCAAGAAGGAAGAATAAGGGATACAGCTGGTGAGGGGGCCACAAAATGTCCCAAACACTTGAGTTCCATGCCCCACCAGCCCACAACTATCATCCTCAGCCACAATCCTCCCTCAAGCTTCCCAAACAAATCTCCCAAATGGTCCAAAAGTTGCTGCCCCCCCTACGAATTTTGATCAATCCCTTCCAAATTGAACTCAATTCCTTTCCAAATTAATCCAATTGATGCCCCAAAAATCTAGCCAAGGTGCCCACACTTAATTCCACATTTTCCTTGCCAATTAGTCCAACATGAATGCCAAAAATGCAACAAAAAACGGCCCTATAATTTTCCCGGTCCAAAAACACCAAATCTTGAATTTTCGCCGAAAACTCAGGTTTGCCGAAAAATCTTCCGATGATGAGTCGACATTCCTAAAATAAATAGTGACATGATAGAACTTTCAATTTTTGAAATCGGGTTCAATTTCGCGATTAATTTCAATCGGATGCGATTTTAGCGTGACATAACTTACCGGGTAGCTTTTAGGAATTTTTAGCACATTTGACCCGTGATCGATTATTTTCGAGCCACATTGTACATCTTCGACCCATTGATAACTCTCGGTTGTCGTGAAAATCTTGAGATTTCAAATACGGGCATAGGGTACAGAAATGACAGAAAAATAGGTTTAGTGCCGTTTGACAGAAATTTTGCAATAAAGTAGAATCACCCACACTATAATCACATACCTCTGTCGAATCGACCTATCTCCAATCTTTGATCGATTTTGACGGTGCCATATTGACCCTTGCAGATTAGCACGGTCGAGCAGTCGATTTCTGGTCGAATTCTTAAGTCTATTGCGTTTAGATTCCTTAACGGCTTTACCTGATAGACTAGTTATCCCGTGAGTGATCAGCTCAGGGAAAAGAACTATAGGTGCGTCGATGAAAAGCCAAATTCATTTAATCGAAAACAAATTCAGAAAATCAGGATGTCACATATGCTTCCACCATATTTGAGTAATAAACTCGCATCATACGTTGTCGATGACAAGCAACGCTTGTCATTTCGCTAATTAGAAAAATGGCCAAAAACAGCTCATTTGAATCAAATTTAGAAAACTTAGAAAAATGACAATCATTGTATGAACAAAATCTCATTGAAACCGACTTCTTCAGCAAGTGTATCGCACAAATATTAGGCATCTTGTTCATTCTTGAATGCCGATCCAACTGTCGGTACGCACACCCATGACCTAGTTATTTAAAATGGCCAAAATCAGCTCATTTGAATCAAATTTCGAAAATGTATCAATGCAAAAATGAGTGCCAAATTGAAAACATTCCACATAGTTGTTATAGACTATAAAAATGATGTAGTGTTCACTCCTAGTTTTAATCCAACCACGGGAGGATGCCTGGATCTTTGGGTTTTCCACGTACCATTATATAAGTTATTTAAATAATTTTCTACGTGATTTATACTTCCTTGTTTTACTATATATATAATTTAAGATTTAATTTCCTTTTTTTTCTACGTATCATTCTTCTTGGCAAACCTCTCTTTCTTTTGTAGGGTATTCTTCTGCAGAGCCATTTTCTTTGGTTTTCATTTTCTTCCGAAAAGAAATCTTCTTTTAAGGTTTTGCGGTCTATTTTAAAGGAAGTGCTAATAAGTTTATTTGGAAATTGAAAACATGAGCGAGGTACATTTGCCAGGATGAATACGTAGATGCTTCTTCTAGCAATGTAGGATCAATCCTATAAGTTCTTCTGTTTTTCTAATTGCAAACTATTCACTAGTCTCTTTTTTTTTTTTGGGATAAGTGAGTGTGATGATCAAGAAGGTGCTTCATATAAAATTCTTGTCCGAATTATTTCTTTATTTAACTCTCCTATGTTCAATTTCATCGATCTACTTTTATTGAACATAACTTCTATGTCTCAACCTTTACATTTTCTAGAAAAAAAAATACCATAAAAAATTTTAAAATATGTTCATCGTATCTCCAACACCCTTACACTTCTTTTTGGATCTTTAAAAATGCCAAATTTATACTCACTTGATACATGTACTCTCCGTCATAATTCTATCAAAGATCATCCTAAAAAAATCCTACTGCTTTTGTAGACGGTAGAATGCAAGAGAAGTTGCTGTGGCACCGTGAAAACAACGACGTTGGCATGGTGGTTGACGTGGACTACAAGGGTGCCATTTTGCGCTCTCTCGGTTGCCGAAGTCAATTTGGGGCAAATTTCTAGGGGTTCATGGTTTGTGTTTAGCCCGGATATCCAAATCGAGCTTCGATTCAACTTGAGCGACTGATTACAAGTTCACATTGTTCCAAATCCGTGGTTGTTTCTACTGTCTGGTGTTTTTCTCATTCTAGGTTTTGCCCCATTTTCTTGCTCTTTAATTATGCCATTACCAGAGTTTGTGCAATTTTGCCTCGTCAAGATTCCTGTGAAGAGTTTTTTGCTTCATGTCTAGTACTTTGTAACCCCTCAAAATTGCGTTTCTTACTCCTGCAACATGAGGTTCTTTATTTTACATGCTCATCCGAAGAAATGGATTATATTTTGTATTACTCAATTTTATCAACTCTTTAATTTTCTCATATCTGTGGTGCATCTACATCTTGCCAGTATTCTGTAATTTGATCAGGATTAGATACCGCTGAGATTTGGTAATTCAATGCAAATGTAGTAGTTGAATGTACCACTGGGAACCTGGGACTGAGATACTGCTAGTGTGAACTTGGTTCTCTCATAGTTGTTTAGAGCTCTGAAAGGCCACTCTACTTAGATTTAATTGGCTTATTGGATTTGTTCACCGGAATCATTTTGCTGAGCGCATTGTTCTTGTTGCGCTGCATGTGCTTTTGAATGCCAGGGCAAGAAGATAACAATGACCCCTGAGCTATAGAGAAGTAGATGTCTGTCTTGGCTTTCTCTTTAGTTATTCGAGCTAGTTACGAGTCACTTTGTTATTTCCATAATTTTCTGTTGCATTATGCAATAGTTAAGTTTCGAGATTCTAATGATCATATGTTGGCTAGTAGAAGGAGGTTCTATCATTGGAGGTGATGCTTTGTCAATTTTCTACAACAAATTAGGGATTGATGAGTTGGTACATTGGCTGCGTTTGGTTCAGCATTTGCAATGGGCTTTGAGTCCAATGCAAATGCTAAAAGCCCAAAGCTACTTAGGGAAATGCAATTGTGTTTGGTAAATTTTTTTTGCAAATGGACTTTGAGTTGAATGTGCATTTGGTAAAGAAAACTTTCGCAATGGGCTTTGATGGGTATAATATATATATATATATATATATATATATTTTTTTCTTTTTTTTTTTTTTAAATTGAACTAACCCTTCGCCGATCCGGCGAAGGGCTACGGCCGCCGGCGAGCCAAATCTGGCGTCGGCGGCTGTCGGCCTCGGGTGACCTCCGGCGAGGGTCGCGCGACCTAGCCAAGGGCCACCGGAGGTCGCCCGACCTCGGGCGACCCTCGCTTGGATCTCACGAGGGTTGCACGGCCCCCGGGTCGAGCGACCCTCGCCGGAGGTCGCTCGACCTTGGGCGACCTCAGCCGATGGCCGCCGACGCCGATCGGCTCGCCGGCGGCCGTAGCCCTTCACCCGGACCGGCGAAGGGCTACCTCCTTTTTCAATTAAAAAAAATAAACAAGGGCAAAATCGAAAAGATGAAAAATTAGAGAGGGTAGTTTTGGAAGAGAAAATAATTTCAGCATTTAGTGAAATGCTGAAAACCCAAAGCTAATCCCTATTAGCTTTGGGCTTTCAGCATTTTGAAGGCAAGTTGAAAGTTGAAAGCTAGAAAAAAAATTGAACCAAACGGTCCAGCATTTCCCCAAAGGGCTTTTAGGGCTGAAAGCCCCTTGGAAATATTGAATCAAACGTAGCCATTGTCATATGAAATGGTCGCTCGTAATGACCAATTGAGTATAGGACCAATTCACTATCATATGTTGCTCACTGTGGGTGGCTAGCTTAGCATTATGTGCTGTGTATTGGCCAGTATAGTGTTAGACAAGGATATAGTCACTTTGCTATATGCCATGTATTGTTGAATTTAATTTGTTGTAATGTGTTTGAAGGCCTCTGTTTCACATAATTTCTAGTGTTTCCATTAAATCAACCTGTTTTACTATATGTTGTGCTTTGCTTAATTTGAAGTTCCTGTCCAAAAGCATGCACTATTGGAATTTGAATTGCTTGCTTGTATCGGGCAAGTTGATAATTGTTGTTTTTTCAAATGGATTGTTCCGAAATCCTCATTACATGGCAAAGAAGTGATTTTGGATTGATCAATGAGAAGAAAGTGCTGGTAAATAGTATTGGGAGTGTGGAATTTAGTTGAAAGTATCTGAGGAGAAATTCCACTTTCTCAAAAAGCAGCTAGAAAGGAGTAGGCGACAGGACAACAAGATACAAGCAGAAGTGTCTCCACTTGAAGGGAAGGTAAAGATCTATTTTGGAAGGAAAAGGAAAGGAAAATAATCTATTTGAGAGGCATAGTCGTATTGAAAGGATTGATGTGCCCGACCCTAATGTTGAAGTTGGACCCAAAAAAAAAAAAACAACATTCATTTAGATTGACAATAATGTTGGATTGGGGATGGTTGTGTTGTTTGTCTATCTTTTTTGCTTCTTGGTAGTGTAAGTGGAGGGTAGATGCGAGGCAAGACCAATGCTATGTTGCAAAAAAAGTGAAACAATGTTAAACTATATCAGCAAAATCCAAGTTCAACCATGTTCAATGTATTAACAAATCCATGTCAATTGTGTTGTCTGTAGAGAAAGGTGTCATGTTCCCTATACTGCATATTTATTTCAAATTCCTATAGTGATACTGTCATATTATCATGTCGCACAGATTGAAAAGGTAAAGGATTTAGGTCCTTAAACTTTTAATAACTATGGTCATCCTAATTGGAAGGGAATGGATTTGCTTGGAGATGAAGAAAACAATAAATAGAGCCACCACGCACCCACAAATAGAACAACTATGGCCAATTATTTGCTTCCAATGAGGTCTAAAAACCTTTCTTCACTTAGAACTCGGATGATTACAATAGGAAAAACCAAGTGGACAAGTTGGTATATGGTTCATAAAATAGGAAAAAGAGGAAATTACAACCAACTTAAAAGATTACAGTAGAAAAACACCAACTGCACATTATCTACCAAGATGTTGTATGGTTTGGACAATAGAAAAAAGAGGAAATTTACAACCAACTCAAATGATCACAACACATCCATCATAGAACAGCCATCACAACCATATGTCGTTGTTCCATTAGTCTTTGTAGTGGCTGCCTTACCAAGTCCTTCCTTCCTATCCTTGTGCTTCAAAGAGATTAAAAGATCAGCATACTCTGTCTTAGAATCATCATTAAGAACATTTAACAAGAATCGGTACTCCTAAATACTTGCAAACCAATATCACGTTGGAACTGAGTAACTTTACAAAGTGAATTCCTCAGAAAAAGCTTCACTAGATAATTGTGATTTTAAAAGAAGTATCCAGGAATTCTCAGAGTCCAAAAGCATGTGTTTTTTTTTTTTTTAATTTAATTTGTAAGCTTTTAACCGAGCCACCCAGTAATTTGCAATTCTATCCAAAATTAGTTAGAAGGCTTATATTGGTAAACTATTAAAAGTATTATGACTAAATTTTGCTAGATCGAAAAATTTATAATTGAATTGAGATCCATATAATAGATTTTTTTTTTAATTATCCCATTGTAAAGTCAAAGCCTCCAAAACCGTTCACTGAAGTTGAGGGGTTTTCTTTTCCCCTCTATTTTCTTTTTATTGGGGGGCCAAAATGGAAGTTAGAGTTGTCAAGAGCTCCTTATATGGGATTGGATTGGATTCCAATCTTGGGCTTGCATAGTGCAAGATGCGGAGGCCCCAATAGTATGTTGAAGCACGTCACATTCAAATAACTCTTTTAATATAACTAATTTAATTCTGAATCTTTTGACAATTTGTTAAGGCAGTCCATCAAGCAAACTTTTGCCGAAAATAATTGGCATGGTCATCAAGCATCTTACATGACACAGCCAACACCTGATTGACATTGATGTGAATAATTTGTGCAGTTTTTTAATATTATATCTAATTTGTTTTCCTTTTTTTTTTTTTCCATATATGTTCTTTTATTTCTTCTATTTTTCAAATGAGGTCATGGACATCTAGTGAGGGCGTCATTGCCTTCGCCCAAGCCCTTGCCAAGATCCAAGCAACTTCATTTAGGGTTGGTTGGCGAGCTCGCCCATGCAAAGTTAGAGGAAAGATGAAAGAAAAGGAGAAAACATTTCAAAAGAAGTTCAAAAAATTGCAAAAATTTACCATGTTAGCGCCAATTGTCCTACGTACTGACTTTGTCACGTAGGATGAATGGCGTTAACTAGACCACCATGTTAGCAATTTTTTACAAAAAATTACTGAAATGGCTAAATTGGCAAATCGTCAAAAAGTATATGACTAAATTAAACATAATCTTTTTATAAAAAAATTGGCATGATTGAAAAGTTTAAAAATGAATTGGCTGTTATAAGATAGGTTCAAGATTTTTTCGAACAATTATTTTGAGAAAAATTTGGCAGAGTTTTGGCACAGTTCTCTTTTTTTTTTTTTTTTTTTTTTTTTTTGGGTGTTTTGGCACAATTTGTGTGTCCCCTCTTTCTCTATGTCATTTCTATATATACTCTCGGTATTTCCATTAACCATCATTGCAGCTCATGCGTGATCCCCACTCTAATTGCTCCACATTTCCATGATTTCCTCTACTTCCACGATTTAAGTTACTCCTAAGGTAATCGCATGTTATGCAATAATTGCCCCTTCATTCCAGTATTTAACTCAAACAGGCGAGGTACCCTTTCCTTACGATAATCAAAATGGCCAGCAACACACCTCAAATCAAAGTCATGTCACACCGCCTCTAGGTGAAGTTAAACTAGATAAGCTCCATATCGAAGTTGGGCCTAGTATAACTGGACTCCTTATACTTCATTGATAGTTGAAATCTCTCCTCAATATTTGGGCCATAAATGTTCACCACCAACTGGAGCTAAAGAATAATGTTGTGAAAATCTCTAAAAATGTAGTACTGAAAAAGTAAGAGTACCAATGAGAGTTATATGATAAGAACTATGATTTTCATCTCTCATTTTACTAGTACTTTTTCTTACTGCATTTCATATCATGCTTCCCCCGAAGAAATTATTTCATCATTTTGATGCCATGCATCCCATGATTGATAAAGCTACTTTTCACCTTTAAAATGACCTAATCGACAAAGACAAAATTATTCTTGGTCATCTTCACTTTTTGCTAGTAAGGGTTCACACATCATTACTTCATAATGAAAATTGTTAAGAACTAGCATTTTCATTTATTTGCTTTTACTAATACTTTATCTTACTACATTTCATATCATATTTCCACCGCTGAAGTTGTTTCATGATGTTGATGTTGTGCATCATGCATTTTGATAGAGCTACCTTTGATCTTAAAGTGAACCGACCAATAAAGACCAAGATTAGTCTTGGTCCTCTTCACTTTTTTGTTGATGAGGGTTCACACATTATTCCTTCCTATTGAGTAATGTTGACAACTATCATTTTCATTTCTCTGCTTTAGTAACACTTTATCTTACTGCATTTCATATCATATTTCCATTGATGAAATTGTTTCATCATTCTGATGGCGTGCATCACACGATTGATGAAGCTACTTCTAATCTTTAAAGTGAGCTAGCTGATAAAGACCAAGTTCGTCTTGGTCGCCTTCACTTTTTTGCTAGTAAGGGTTTACACATTATTTATTCATATTGAAAAATTTTAACAACTATCATTTTCATTTGCCTGCTTTACTAACATTTCATCTCATTGCATTTCATATTATATTTCCACAGATACAATCGTTTCATCATTTTGTTGGCGTGCATCACATGATTGATAAAGCTACTTTTGACCTTTAAAGTGAGCCAACCGACAAAGACCAAGTTAGTCTTGGTCGTCTTTACTTTTTTGCTGGCACATTATTGGTTCATATTGAAAACCTTCACTCAATTCCAGCCCCACAGTCACAGATCCAGACCCATCTTTTTCTTTAGAGAGAGAGAGAAAGAAACTTTTCTTCATGGGTCTCACCTAATCTCTATCTATTGTGTACAATGGGTACACAGTGTTGCCTCGTGCATAAAAGATAAGAAAAGTAGAAATTTGCGCCCCCTAATATAGACATAATTACAAATCCCATCCGCCCAACTTATTCTTTGCTTCCTAACTCTCACATCTTACATTTGTCTGTCATAGTGATCACCAGCAATACTTTCACCAGTTCAAGACATCCGTAGATAAGAGCAACTAAGATAAAGTAATAAATAGAGCGTGTGACTAAGAGAGTGCTAACGATCTTATAACAATGACAATATAAATTGATAGAGATTATAAGCTCGTTAGATCATAAAGTCATTGTTATCATGCAACTAAACACTATTTACACATCTCTCCTCCTCAGTCGTATAGTGTCTTGTCACTACCCTCTAGTAATGCCAAGCAACTGTCAGATCCATGAGATAACCACCACGACTGGTCGCTAGGTTGGACCGACCGCTCATCCCCTATCTCCCGTCTCGAATCCACATGCTTGTGGCTGACAAATCCATTAAAACCCGTTATAATACTGAGGTTTTTTTTTTCTTTTGATAAAGTATATGATTTTTTTCCACTGTTGAACAAATTGTCAATTGCTACTTCATTTTTTTTTTTTTTTTTTTTTGTGAATAGTGCCAGCTTATAAATTTTACAGTGGACAACACAGCAAAATAAGAAGGGAACAAAAGTACCCTTCCCATATTTTGGACAATTTTAAGCTCAAGACTTGGCTGTATAGAGTTGCGTTTCTAAAGCACGAGAAGCAATTTGCCTATAAAGTCAAGGTGGGGCAAGATGCTCTTACCCAAATAGGTGCAATTAAGGGATGGAACTTAAATGACCAAGGAGTGGCGAGATACTCTACCAAGTCATTCCTGAAATCAATAGCTTTTCTCCAGATGAAAAGAGAAACATTCATTAGAGAGAGATAATAGTTAACAAAAAAAAAATGAAAGAAAATATATCAACTCAATGAAACAAAAAGAAAGTGCATAAACCTTAAGCATCAACAAATTAATAAAGGTTTGGATGATTTGTGGAGTGATACATGTGAGGTAGTCTATTGGTTATTGATTTAGTAGTAGGATTCAAACATAAAGAAAAGATACGTTGACAAAATTTGTATTTGGTCCACTGTTAGTATAAAAAATAATTTACACTTCATTGTATAATTAACATGTTGAAAAGCTATCTGAACTCACACGTCACATATTGAATGTTAAATCCATTAAAAAAATTACATTGGTATTAAAAAAATAATAATCTTTAGCGAATTAGGCAGATGCTCAATCAACATTGATATATAAAAAATATGAATGGAAATGAGAATGGCGTGAACTCAAAGGTTTGAGATACAAGCTTCATCTTAAGCAAGAAAAGAACTTTTGTGTATGAGAGATCATTCTATACATGAAGTAGAATGTAGTAAAATTTAATGTGATTGCGTGATTTATTCAATTTTAAAAAGAAGAGGAAATGCAAAATACTTACTAGCCATACTATTTAATAAAAACACCATCTAAATTACTATTGAAAATACAAAGAAATGTGTATATTAGAACATAATATCTTGAGAAGAGGTGTCTGCATTCATTTTATTTTAAAAACATATTCATCTCTACGGTGCTTGTTCCTTATATTTGTCAAGTTATATTTGGCGGTTGGTGCTATTAGAGGGTGAGACGAAAAGAGAACATATGAGAAAGGATCTTTGTTACGATTCTAACAATTTATTCATGTTTATATTTAATTGTGTTTCTTTTGCAATTAGCAAAGAGTACTGAAATTGCTGTTATTTGTGATGAAGGTCTCTCTTGTTTGCCCCTTGTTTATGTTGTATGAGGTGCTCTGTCACGCAATAGGTAACATATCTGAATTCTGCATTGTGCCATCTGAGAGATCATATATTGGGCAGGCTTATTCTCTCGTCGGTATTCTTCGGGTGCGTTTGGGAACCACTTCCCAAAGCCCCTTTGAAGCCTGAAGATACTTGGTGAAATGCCAGCCCGTTTGGCAAAAATTTTTGAGCCCACATTCCCTAAATGCCAGCATTGCAAAGCTGAAATCCCAAGGCAGGTGAGGACCTGCCTTGGGATTTCGGCTTTTTCGGCATGCCCACACGGGCACTGTTTATAATTTTTTTTTTCCGAAATTATCCTCACGAAATTTTTGTTTTTCCGGTTCTTGCCCTTGTGTCGCAACTGTTCATCTTCTCCGGGGTTGGTGACTGCGAGCGGCGGCGGCGATCGCTAGAGGGACGCCGGCGATCGTCGGGGGTGGCGCAACCGACGCCGGAGGTGGCGCGACCGAGGGCCGGGTCGCCGCAACCCGGATCTGGGGCGGCGGGCGGTCTTCTTCTTCCGCGAGCTTCTTCTTCCGCCGGCGGTCGCCGCGCGACCGTCGCCCGCACGACCGACGCCGGGGGGTGGCGCGACCGCCGCGACCCACGGCGAGGTCTGGGTCACCGCGACCCAGATCTGGGGCGGCAGGGTCGCGGGAGGACCTTGCCGCCCCCGATCTGGGTCGCGCGACCTCGCGGCCCCCGGATCTGGGTCGCGGCGGCGTCGCGCGACCTCCCGCGACCTCGCCGCCCCCAGATCCGAGGGCGGCGAGGTCGCGCGACCCCGCCGCGACCCAGATCCGGGGCGGCGAGGTCCTCCCGCGACCTCGCTGCCCCAGATCCGGCGTCGCCGGAGGTCGCCGGAGGTCGCGACGGCGTCGCGCGACCTCGCTGCCTCAGATCCGGCATCGCCGGAGGTCGCCGGAGGTCGCCGGCGGCCACTGCCCTTTGGTCAATTTTTCTTTTATTTTTCTTTTGATAATTTTTTTTTTACCACAAAGATCCTTTGTAAGTGTAATTCCCCAAACGCTATTTTGCTCAAAATACTTTACAAAGAGCTTTCAAAGTACAATTTACCAAACACGGTTGCATTTTGAAAAACACCTTTAACTCGAAGGTATTTGCATTTTCCTAAAGACTTTCCCCAAAAGTGGTTCCCAAACGCACCCTTCATGCTAGGATGCTTCTGCCTCTTAACCTGGCAGTGGCAGGAGGGCCTGTTCATGTAAATGCTAGGCAGTATCACGAGATTTCGAGACGAAGACAAGCACGTGCTAAGCTTGAAAAGCAAACATCAAAGTTAGAAAAGTGAATTGCCTTTTTTATGCATGTTGATTTGGAAGCTCCTTTCGGAGTTTGCCAGTTAGAAAAATTAAATATAAAGCTTTTTTTTTTTTGTTTTGAAGCTATTCTGCTCGTGTTTGTTTCCTTAGCCATATGCTAGACTGTCATTAAATGCTATTTTTAGGAAATTCTATTTTGTGGGAAATAGTCTGACTGCATACTTCATCTTCATTACAGCTTTTGCAGCTATAATAGCGTTTAATTCATTGGGGATAAACTCAATTGTTATCTTTTCTTTGCTCGTTCTCTGATATGGTGTCGTTCCTTTCTCTTGTCTTGGTTTAATTGGATCTATAGCCGTATCTTCATGAGTCGCGGCACCAACATGCCATGAAAATAGTCAGGGGAAGTGGAGGGCAGAATCCAAATAATCTCAAGGCTTCGAACGATGCAGCTGAAAGGAAGGGCACAGACTCTGTTACGGCTCTGTCTTCTGATACTGCTAGTTCATTGGCCTCTGAACCTTCGGCCCCTGACTCCTGTGAAACCTGGAATTCATCTAGTAATCACATGGCAAGAAGGTCGCAAGTAGGGGTGTCAACAATTCGATTCATTTCAAGTTTTTAGGAAATTCAAACCGAACCAAACCATTAGGATGAGCAGCTGAATTGAATCAAATCGCGACTTGAACTGAATATGACCTGAACGAAAACCTAGTTTGGTTCGATTCACTTATTTGGTTTTCTCTTCTTCTTTTTCCAGTGGGAATCACGCCTTTTTTTCCTAATTTACTTTTCTTGTGTTTGTTTTGTTTTTATTTGGGTGGGGGCAGGGGACTAGACTAATCTGGTCTAGAAAAATAGAATAAAAGGACAGTTGAAGTGATTTACATAATTACGACCAAAATCAAAGGGAAAAAAATTGGGTGGTTATTCAATGAGCGCGTAATATGTATTGTAAGAGCAATTTGGGAGAGTTACAAATAAAAGGGAAGACACTTTATCATTTAGATAACTCGATTCACTTGCAATTGCCTTTGTTGGTGAGCCTGTCAATTCTTTTGAGTTTCGTTTCTTAATATGTAGTCGAGCTGGTGCCACATTGAGCAAAGACATTGCATCTCCTTCAACTACTGCTTTGTAAAGCCACCTCTCTATTTCACTCCAATATGAATCCAAGCTTCGTAATTGCGTTATGCTTTTAGAATTTGGCTCTAAGACGGCCACAAAAGTCAACTCCTTCCGAACGAACATCAACATCCTTAACAGAACCATTGTTTTGTTGACCGTTGGAAATTCTTTAAATTTGTTGACCATGCCATTAGCCCACGAAACCGATGACATTATTACTTCATATATGGACACGAATTAATATAGTTTCGATTGATGTATATCATGTATAGGTAAAAGTTTATGCATTTTAGTCCACAGGTATGTTATTACCAATAAGAACATATATATTTAAAAGATACATGTGTTAGATTCATTGGACATATAAGCTTATGCATTCAATTTAATATGTCCTCTAGCCTATTGTGGTGCTCTGTCATTGGTAAAGATACCAAGTGTATTTAAAAGTTATGTCTGTGCTGATCTATATTGGGTTTTTGGCTTGGTTTTTGGATCCAATAACGGTTGCGTGTACTTATAAGATGTCCATTCTCTCCAAGGATCAGGCTTTTGCATGAATTTTGAACCCAATAGAACATTACAGTTAAAAGAGTTAAGAGTTCACATTGGTGTCTCAGGGAATGTAGCTCCCTAATATGGTCAACCAAAGAATTTCCTCTGTGTTCGCCCACAAGTTGCAGTAATCGAAGTTGCATCTCCTTTGGTTTCTGCTTTGTAAAGCCTCCTCTTCATTTTCGCTTCTTAAGCTTCGAAGGAATCAGGCTTCGTAATTGCGTTTTGCAGGTAGCACTTGGCTTTAAGTTGGTTGCGAAAGCCAATTCCTTCTTCTGAATTGAACATTAACATCCTTAACAAGAAGCATCATCCTGTTGACATTGTAAATTTTTCTAAATCGTTGACCAAGACATAAGCCCATTATTATTATTATTATTATTATATTGGTGCAAATGAATGTAGTTTTGAGTGGGGTATATGATGTGGAGATAATAATATATGCATTTTAGTCTACAAGCACGCGGTCGCTAGTAAAAGTAAAGTTTTTCCTCCAAAAAAATGAATGAGTTCAAAAGTTATGTATGTGCTGATTTTTTTCTAGCATCCTTTGGCTCATGGATTACGGTTCTTAATGAGAAATTATCATTCGTGAGAGTAGTATATATACTAAACTGAATTTTGATATGGATAAAATGATGAGCTCCACGTGAATCTTGCTCCAGCAAATCTAATAGCTTGATTGAACTTAATGAACATATTGGCCACTCGAAGTGCCTACTCATTGCTATGCTGCTTTTATCTGTTGTCCTTCGAATTCAATTATTTATCCATCATGTGATGTTTGTACTCGTTTGTGAAAAATGTGGTCCATCTTTATCATTTTGCACACAATGGAACTATCCTGGACACTCCAACTTTTCCAAACCTAATGAATATATGTGGCCCATTCCTCCATTATTTGTGTACCTCCTCCACTTTTTTGTGGGACCATAGACTATGGTTGGCAAATAACTTAGGAAATTAGAGCGCTTGAGGATGTAACTCAACTAAAATCAAACTACTAAATGATTCGATCCATCAAATCGATACTTTAAAAGCTCAATTGTTTAGTGACAACTCTATTAAGAACTGACTCAACATTTACTCTTGGTTCGTGATAGACATGTACGAATTATATGCCTATGTCGGTATAACTGGACATCACTAGTCCAGGAGAGATCTGACCCCAAAACACACGAAGGACGAGGCGAGTCATTTGCGTTGCATTGCTTGACCTTGACTTGTTCACGCTCTCACCCACAGCCATTTAAAATGTTTTATAAACAATATTTTTATTTTTCGTTTAAGAATTTCTTTTTCTTTTTTTTTGGCCAATGTTTGCAATTGGAATGTTGCAAAAATCGATAGTAATTTTGATTTATCTTTTTGATACCTATAAAATGTCTTAAAATATAAGTTTCATTCTTCATTTTCATTTCGATATTCTACTAGATTCTTTTTTATATTTTAATTTAGCTTAAGCCATTAAGTCACTGATATGTTACGAGGTAGTTAAAAGGAATTTACACAACTATCTAATTATATGGACAGATGGTGATAATTAACTAAGTGACACTTTTAATCAACCAAATGCAATCTAGTATCATTCAAAATGTGGGTATAAGCCTAATTTGAAGCTGTAGGATTTTAATCAATTAATGGAAAATCTAACAAAATGGCGATTGCAATAACAAACCAAAACTTGTTCTCTAGTTTTAGCTCGACCACAAAGTGATTAAACTTTCACTAAACAATTTTTTCAAGATGGATTGGGGTTGAATGTGTGTTTATAAGATGTGCCAACTTTTGAGACCAAAATATGACGTAGAAAATATTACTTCAACTTAAATGACAGGGAAACTAAAGTACGTGAAAGGTAAAGTGCGAAGATTGAAATTGAAGGAAATCGAAAGGAAAGTTCTGGAATCAAAGGAAATCAAAAGAAAATTAGAGCAATGACCACTAAAATTAAAATGAAAGTGCAAACGCAGAAAAAGAAATCACTAAGTAACTTGACCGAAATTAAAATATCCTCAAAGTTACAAGCACATCGATGCTAAATTGCAAGCATTGAAATGAAAGCTACAGTGTTATTCTCAATGCACATGACGAATAACAAACTCTAAATCTAAAACTGAAATTGAAAGACGTTAGTTCAACATAGGAAATGCTCCGGAAGGAAAGTTTTGGCATAGCTTGCGGGACCCCTCTTTTTCTGAGTTCTTTTTATTTATACTCCTGGGATTTCGTTTGACGATTAGTGGAATTCATGTGTGATCCTCTCTCTAATTGCTCCATATTTCCATGATTTTCTTTATTTCCACGATTTTACTAACTCCCAAGATGATAATTGTGTCCTGCAATAAATTGCCATTTATTCATGAAATAATCTAATTTTGCAGCCACTCCAGCTCTTAACTCAAACAAGTCGAGGTACTCTTTCCTTAATTTGATCGAAATGGTAACCAAAACACCTCAAATCAACATGAGGTCACACAATCTTTGGACGAAATTAAACCAGATAAGCTCCAAATCGAAGTTGGGCTCAGTATGACTTGACGCTTCAAACTTCTCTCTGCTCTCTTAACTCATAGAGATAATTGAATCACTCTACAGTATCCCGGACAAAAATTTTCACCACCAACGGAAGCTAAAGAATACTGCTGTAAAAATTCCTAAAAGAGGTAGTGTTGTAATGTAGGAGCACCAATGAGAATAATATGTTGAGAACTATCATTTATATTTCTCTGCTTTTACTATCACTATATTTTACTGCATTTCATATCATATTTCCCCCCATGAAATTGTTTCATCATTTTGATGGCATGCATCATTTGATTGATAAAGCTACCTTTGATATTTAAAGTGAGCCGACTGACAATGACCCAACTAGTCTTGGTCGTCTTCACCTTTTTACTGGCGAAGGTTTACGCGTTATTAATTCATATTGAAAACCTCTCACTCAGTTCTAGCCCCCGAGACCCACCTTTCTCTTTGGAGTCTTTTCTTTTTTGGTCTACTCAATCTCTGACTTTCGTGTATCATAAGTGCATAGTGTTGCTACACACGTAAAAAAATTAGAAGAATTAGAAATTTGCGCGGCCTATTATAGAATTAATTACAAATCCCATCCCCCAAGTTACTCTTTACATCCTAAGTCTAACGTCTTTACATTACACATGTGCTTTTTCTTCTTCTTTTTGTCGAATCGGCTCGAGGCTGGTTGTGTATGTCGCTGGCGTTTGTTGCTGCTGATTTTGCGTTCCGATTGGTTCTGAGTGCTCGGGATCAAATGCCTTCTTTAGCTCGTTGCTTGGCTAGGATTGGTCTAGGGCTTTCGTTAATAGGCTCAATCGGACATGTTGCGTTGTTAAGATGATTGACTGCCCGACTGCTGGTATTTGGATATTTTTTAATTCATGATGAATGACCAACGTTGAGCTCGAATGAGTACTTCCTTAATGGGTGCTATCTGGGGAATTTGAGCAACTAATTTCTAGAACGTTGGGGTAATGGTCTATGTGGTTATCTGCTCAACATCTAGTGATCTTGAGCAACTGACTATTCGAGTGAAGCTCCCTGATTTGGGCAAGAGCTAGGATAAGAGTTGGAAGGATCTCGGTCGTTTGCCTGTCATGCATTACTGAGTAGATTTCCTCAATAAGTTTACATTTTCCCTTTCCTTTTTGATTGTTGTTTGGCTGGTTTTGTGGGCTGGATTCACCTGTCGCAAGGCACAATTTGTCCCGATTGCACTGGAGTTTGCGGGATGAAATCATTTTCATGCTATAGTTGAAGTATTAGATGCAAGAAAATGCTACCTTGGCTTGAAATTTATTTTGCTATTTTGTAAATGTTTGATCTTCTAATGATGTTGTTCATATATGAAGTTGACATATCGAGATAAAATTCCCTAGAATCCCCAGTATCTTTGTTGTTCATGGCGTCCAAACTATTGTCACTGGATTAGGATATCAGTCCACTTGATGGCAAGGTGCCCCAAAAGCTGTTTAGTTCTCCTGCAGGCTTACTTCTTGCTGTCATCTTTCTTTTCCTTTTTCCTGCATCCCATTTTGTTTGTTGTCCTGGATATTGTCTTGATCAACTTGCTAGTCCCTCGTGAATTCTATTGTGTAAGTTTAATTTATAACATCAAACCACTTGGTTAAGGAGGACACTAAGTTTCCATGAGATAGGACTTGTCTATCGCTTTGGCAATGTTTTGTTTGTTGTACTTTATCTTGTTATGTTATCCTTATTAGCCAGTACTTTTGTTTTATAATCGTATAGGTGAAAATTAACATTATCTTCCAAGAATGTCATGACTTCTCATTTTAATTGTATTTATTTCAACCGTAATGCTAGGAAATCTAGTCTTTGTATTCTCTTTGGTGAATGACAAGCTTATTTGGTACTCAATAGACCAAAAACGCTCTAGAGGTTCTTTATTTGGTTGACTGAATCAATAAGAAGCTTTCATTTTCATTGTTGCATTCATTTTCGTTTTGCTTAACAAAAAATGAGAAAAAAACAAAACAAAACAAAACAAAGAACTTGTTAGATCCTAGAACCCATAACAGGGTAGGTTCTAGGTTCAAACGGATTGGTTTAAGGTTTCAAAAAATGCGGAATCGTACCCAAAAGTAGGTTTCAAGTGGAACGTTAGATTAGAAATATACAAGTAAATTTGATATTAAACTGAGCCGGCCAAGTTTAAAGTATCAGCACTCATTTGCTAATTCATATCTAATATCTCAGCTCATTTCTTAGCTAGGCCACACCGCACTCACTTCATTTTCTCCTCAGGAAAGAGAGATATCTGGAAATTGATAACCTTCCTAACTATGGCAAACTCAGAGGCAGGAATCAATAAAGATGCTGTTCCAGCAGCAGAAAATGAGTATCAAGTGTTCCTGTGTTTCAGAGGGGCTGACACTCGTCATGGATTCACAAATTTCCACTATAACGGCTTGTTAGATGTTGGAGTCCATGTATTCAGGGACAATGATGAACTTCGTGTTGGCGAGGAAATTGGTGAGAACTTATTAAGTGCTATCAATAACTCTGTAATCTATCTTCTCTTGGACTTATGCTTTCAGTAAGTGTTGCCTCTAGGAGCTTGCACATGTAGTGGACAATGTGTCTAAATCATAGGATAAAAGGTGTATTTTTCCCATTTTTCTAGACATGGAACTTGACGATGTGAAATTTAAAATGGCAATATATAGCAATGCTTTATTGGAACATGAGAGGAAGTTTCCCGACAAGGTCAAGGCGTGGAGAGCGGCTCTTACAGCAGTAGGTAAAATCAAGGGATGGAATGTGACATCAAGGTAAAACTCTTCTAAGATCCCTACTTATTTCTTCTTCTGTTCACTTTTTTTTTGGGGGGGCTATTTTAGAGGATACAACGTTGGCCTGTCAAATCATTTCTTTTATTCTTTGTTGGTTTTTTCAGGGAATATAATGAAAACTACCCCGCACTCATTCAACTTCACATCCTCTGCTTTTAACATCTTCCCTGAAATATTCCCGTGATGTCTATGACTTCAATGACATGGACCTCCATATTCTTGTTAACCATTTTTTCCACTCCACTGTCTCGTAAGCCTAGGAAATATATATATAGCACCCATTTGCATTTATTATTTGGGATGATTACCAAAATCAAGTACAGAATTTGCATTCATATCAGTTTCCATTTCCCATTAACGTGGGAATTGAGAGTCGATGAAGAAAAATCATGTTTAAATATTTAATAGAAGCAAAAGCATTTGGAGATAAAGAATGACGGGGCTCTCATCTCGGGGACTTGAGCTCTGCAGGGCTCATGGGAGGTCCAAATCGAGGCAGGGCAACCTTGATCTGGCTCAGGCTGGAGGCGAAGATTGTTGTCAACCTCTGATATGAGGTCGGCGACCACACGGAGGCCTTCGAGGGGTGTAGCCGCGGGCGCATAGCAGGGTGAGAGAGAAAAAGAGCAGAAGAGAAAAGAGAAGGGGGGGGGTGTTGTTTTGGGCACGCGGTGTTGGGTGTTTTGGAAGTTCAGAAGAATGGTGAGGATCCTTTTTTGATAAGAAAGTTAGGGCAACATATGCAATTTCAAATAAAACGTAAAAATTGGGGATTCGATTTGCATATTGTCAAAATATGGAGATGCGAGTTGAAGTGTGTGGAAAATGGTTTTAGGGATTTATTATTATTTTCCTTTTCATTTTCTTGAAGGTTGTATCGGGCAAACTAAAAAGCCTTGAAATAGTAGTCACCCATCTAATCTAATCCAAAGTAATAAAGGGTGGAAGTACATAGTGGGCCACATGGCTCCAACATGGCAGTGTCGTGGCCCCGTGTGTCATTTGCATCTTGTTCTGAGGGTCATTGCATGGCCTTTATATTAACAGCGTGCTATGATTCATCAATAACAACACATAATTTGGCTGTTCAATTGATAATTTTGACCAAAAAAACTGATAAATTTAAATCTAACACATACTTTATATTAATAAACCAATTGTGTGCTTTTATAGCGCGTGGGCGCCCATTAGCTTCTCTAGAGTGGATAAGCTGTTTTTGCACAATGCTTTAGATGGGGCAATCTCTTATGCTTTTGGGATTACGTGGTCAATGTGACCAACGTGTCGCTTGAGAATTCCGGATTCTTAACCAAAAAAATGGAGTTATGACCGAAAAAAAAAAAAAAAACCAAAAAAACGGAGTAATTGGAAAGCAAACAGAGAAGCCTCTCCATTTTTATTTTTATTTTTTAAAATTTTGACAAAGAAGTTCAAATTAGATAGGTAAATTATGAAATTACAACTTATGCTACTAGCTCTATGACTGGGAAAGATGCAAGCCAAAGCCTAGGTAGGTGGTCCAAACATAAGAATCACATGCGGAAAAACAGATATAAGATTAATCTGACCTCTAGCTATCGTTCGAATCATCCCTCTAAGAAAAAGTTTGGAAATGCTAAGAAATCACATGAGGCATGTCAATTTTGAATGCCTAAATAATGTTCAAAATGTAGGAAATAAAAATTGCACCAAAGAACATGAACTTTATCTTGGGTCCAGAAAAACAAAGTCTTAAAGGAGTGATAGACTTGATTTCTGATCAATGGTGTTTAGGCGTACTAATTAATGTTTCAAAGCTTCAGAAAATATAATTCCTAAAATATTTCCTAATAATGCCACATGTTGCATCGGCTATTGGCCTAATGTAAGTTGATCACGAGTCTTATCATATGCGCGCATGCACACACAAAAAAAAAAAAAAAAAAAAAAAAAAAGCCATACGTACTGGGAGTCCTTAAACTATTGCAAAATGTCCAATCAGGTTCCTCAGTATATATATTTTCTTTTTATAGAATGGTTCCCTAAACTATATACTTATTTTGTTCAAATTGATTTCTGTTAAAATTACAAATGGAGATGCTGACATGGTCGTTAAATGCTAACATGGCATTTTATGTGTCATAAAATTAGGATTTTTTGTGGTCAAAAAATTAGTTTAGGATAAATTTGTCACAAATGTATTAGTTGGAGATTTTTCGTAATATTAACTCAATAAAATAAGAAAAATCAAACAGAAACTCATATTGGAGAAACGCATGTATCTCCATCTAAAAGAAGTTTTGTAGTGCATTCATTCTGCTTAAAGATGAATTCATTCTGCAATAAATGAAATTCATACACGAAATTCATGAGAAATGCATTTGTCTCCTTTTAGTTTTGTAGATGATTGCACTCTTTGCTCGCTTTGGTCCTCTCCGCTTGAAAATGAAGCTCCTGGAGAAGTAGGGGATTCTCCTCTTCGATCTTCCTCAAAAGGTTATCCACGAACACACGCCTTTCCAAGTCCCCGAGCTTTGCGATGTCCACCACCTTACAGTCCAGTACAGACGTCCTCTCCGACCTTCTTCAACACAGGTAGAGCGATGAGGGACACTGAACCTCGCCTCATATTTGAGCGAAGATATGAAAAAGAACAAGGACAAAAAAGTATACAGTTTTAGGAATTTGATTGAAAAAAAAAAAAAAGTTGAGGGGCATGATTGAACATTTGTCAACAATTTAGGGACTTGATGCCTTATTCCAAAGAAAAAAAGAAAAGAAGAGCTTCTGATTCTCCATTCTGATGAGAATGATTGGCCTTTATGGTCTCCCAATGAGTCTTTAAAAATTTCTAAAGCTCGTTAAAAATTCTTGGAAGCCTTCGCCGGTAGGGGTGTGCAAAATACCGGGGAACTGCCTGGACCGCCCAGAACCGGACCAGAACCGCCCGGAACCAGCGGTTCTTGAGGGAACCGGTCCGGTTCCCGGTTCCAATTGTTGGGAACTGGTGGGAACCGGTTCGGTTCCCCGGTTCCGTGGGTGGATCCGCCCGCTCACCCACCCGACCGGATTGGAACCTTTTTAATATTTTTAAAAAAAAAATACTAAATGAAACCCTACATTCGCGTCTCATCTCTTCGTCTTCGGTTTCATTGTCTTCGGTTCTCTCTCTCTGTCTCTTCCTCAGTCTTTTCTCTTCGTCTTCAATTCCTCCCCGAGTGTCGACATCACCGTCTCCGCTGTCCGCCACCTCGCGCCGGTCGCCACTTGCCACGGCCCGCTGCTCCTCTCGCCTCTGCTGTCCGCCCCCTCGCTCAGTCTCTTCGTCTTCAATTCCTCCTCGAGCGTCGATGCCACCGCCACTACTCCTCCTCCGCCACTGTCCGCCCCCTCACGCCGGTCGCCACTTGCCACAGCCGCTGTTCCTCCGCGTCTGCTGTACGCCCCCTCGCTGCTATCCACCCCCTCACTCGGTCCCTTCGTCTTTGATTCCTCCCCGAGCGTCGACGCCACCGCTGCTGCTCCTCCGCCACCGTTGTCCGCCCCCTTGTGCCGGTCGCCACCCCACCACAGCCGCTGCTCCTCCACCTCTATCCCATCTCGACCGAGTCCCCTTTTCCGTCACTCAACAAGGTACGATCATTGGCTTCCAGCTTGCCTCTCGATTCATCTTCCGCTTGGCTAGCGGGTTGACAATTGATAGTTGTGTGTGTTTTTTATGAGCAAGATATATACTTGCTACATCGGTGCGGTTTACTGTAGAAAATGTTCTTGCACTTGTAGTACAAGTCTAACTTGCCATAACAATCATCTCAACAAATCCTCTTGCAGCTAGGGGCTTCTTGCTAGAGTTGATAGCTATTGTAGCTGAAGTTTTTTATGCTTGTTGTTTGAGGCAGCAATTATGTATATGAAGCCCAATCCAAAGCTGCAGTTTTGGTGGTTCTTTGGTCCATTGTGACCTTTTCATAGATTGTGTGTAAAACATAGAAGCTTTGTTGTCCCTAACATTGTCATCGAATTTCTAAGATGATTTGGGCAGAATTTTGACATAAAAGAATTCATTGTTGCATCTTATTCAAAACTTCCAACACATCCTCTAGTAGGTCCTAGCGAAATGCAGTTAAGGAGGGTGGCAATGGGAAATCCTGTCTTATAAATTTTTCCTTACTCTTACCTATTGAGATCTATGAATTACTAGAAGTGTAGCAAATCTTCCTAGTCTCTGCAGATTGCGTGGAAATTGTCCCCGTCCGTATTTTGCAAGTTTGTTAGGTGCCAATCTTGTTTCTTCCCTTGTGCTCATTGGTTCTAATCATCCGGTACTCACAAGATTGCACTTTTGGTTGTTGTTTATTTAACTTGTGTTGGCTTGAACACAGGGACATGGAGCTTGTGATTTCTTTCACTGGACAGATTCTCTGGCAGAAAATGTGGCCCCCAAAGATGTTGCGACTTATGTTGTTGCACCTCCGGAAGTCATGGAAATTGAGTCGACAATGGCAGATGTTGGTGATGTGAGGGGTTTGGAGAGTGAGAGCTTTTTGGAGAGTGAGAATTTAACTCTCGAGGGCGATTTGGATACTCAAGAGTTGACTGTGGAGAATGTGGATTTGGGGGAGTCTACTCCAGAGCAAATGCAGCTTGTTTCCTGTCTAACATTTCTAGCTAGTCTCAGACAACAAGAATACTTGAGGCAGATATCAGCTGCTAGTGGCATGCTTGCTGGAAGTAGAGGTACTCTATGAGTCATCTTGAGGGTTTTTTCCCCCACCGCACTTAATTTTTTTTGTCATTCACGTGTAGCTAACTGTTATTTAATGTTGAACAATCATCTATTAATTATTGTTTTAGTTTTTGGAGATTGGAACTTGGAATTTCAGAGCTCAAAGGGAAACCAAAATTGTTTTGCAACTGTTCTATGTTGAAAACCAAAATTGTTTTGCGTCAAGATCGGTTCCCGGGTGGATCCATGCAACAAACGGGTAGATCTCGGTTCCAATTTCGGAACCGATCCTTCGCAGGCGGTTCCTTGTTCTAGGTCGGGAACCGCCCGCTTGGACCATGCACACCCCTATTCGCCGATGTCCCCTTGCTGCTGCAGAATGCTAGGCGGGAAATGGACGATTAGATTCGATATTAAAGTGAGCCGGCCAACTTTATTTATTCTCTACCGACCAAAAAAAAAAAAAGCTTTATTTATTCCCTCAGACCAGACCAGAAAAATCTCTTATCCTTTTGAGAAAGATTCTCACATTGGCTTGACTGTCACATTGAATTAATATAAATTTCCGAGGATTTATATTTAATACAACAATACTACACCCTCAAATGACATTATGTTTTTCTAAAAAATTTAATCTACAACTAAAAAAGGTTGAGCATGGGTGACTTTTGTATTCCAGTTTATTAGGATAATGCAACATAATAGATGTGTAATTTCTTATTTACCCTACAACTATCACCTTAGTATCCTTTAGAAACATATGCCAAACACTAGAGTGAATATTTATTACTTATGAGATTATTTATCCACGGAGACATCAGTAGAAAGCTGCATAAATTCTCAGAAGGTGGGACCTTGGTTCATTTTCAGGAAATGCAACCCTGGACCCATGGGGTTGCACATGTATCTTATGGAGCCAAAAAGGAAAATAATTGTGAACTTATCTGATTAGAAGCAAATTTGACTTCGCGGTCTTTCGAGGAGTTCAGAAATATTTTTGAAAAGTCTGGGCACTTCATTCAAAACAAAGCGTCCAAAAAATGCAAGGCTGTGCTGAGACTAACATCATTACTTATGGATTGGACCACTTGAGAGTACGAAATTATGCAAAAACTTGCTGGCATTTTGTCTCAACAGAGGCAGATTAAATAATTAATTAATTAACAGGTAAACTCGAGCTCTTTTTTTTTTTTGAACAAAAAAAAAGTGCACTTCCCTGGAAGTCCACAACACAAAAATGACATACCTCTTAACACTTTCGACTTTTAACTATTCAATGTTTGCAGGATTTGGTTCCTCTTCTCCACCATTTATTTATTTTTTAGCCCCACCCATTTATTAATAAATCTATTCAATACTCAGTGCTTTTTCTTTTTGGAGTAAATGGCCCCACCCATTTATTTCACCTTTCTTCCTCAGCCCCACCTATCATCTTTCAATTCCTTTCTCCAAATTTAAATCATCCTCCACCCTCGCCTCGCCTCCCCTCCAAAAAAGCCCTCCCCTCCCTCCAAAAAAAGAAAAGAAAATGAAAGAAATCACCCATTTATTTCACCCTCTTGTTTCTTTTCCGGCATCCCCATTTTTAATTTTTTTTCTGCTCTTCTTCCTAAAACTAAAAGAGAAACCTTAGTAAGCAGTATGGAAACCAAAAAACCCTAATCCCGCCTTCTTCTCCTCTTTGCATGATCCTCTTCCTCTCGATCTCTACTCCCTCTAGACCGCCTCATCATGATCGTTCACTGCCTCATCTTCAGCCCTCCCTCCTTTGCAGTCGTAGCCTCGCCTCCAGCCCTCCATCACAGCATCACAGCATCACAATCCTCTATCAAAACATCACAATTACAGCCCTTTTGGTCACCTCAGTCTCTACTCTTCCTCTGCCCCTCCCTTGCAGTTGTGGCCTCGCCGTCACTCGAGGCCTCGCCATGGCTCTCTATCACCTTCTTCAATGATTCTCTCTCCTTTCACACTTGCAGACCTGCACTAGAAACCTATGTAGCATCGACACGGACACACGACACGCGACGCGACACGACACACCGACACGTCATTTCGCAAAAAGTAAAGAATTCGACATATTCCGACACGTTATATATTAAATAAATATTTTTATATATACATGATTAATTATTATATTTAAATTAATTTATTCAAATTCATAAATAAATAAATAAATAATAAAAAGGAGCCTATAATAAATCTATACTAGTAACATTAATAAATTTATTCATAAAAAATTGGAAAGATATTTTTTTACTTTAACAAAAGTTATCGATGAAATAAATAATAAATAACTAATGAGAGATTAGAGTCAAAATAAATTTATATTTTTCTACGATGATCAAAATTTATCATTATTTAATATCTAGTGCTTTTAATTTTCGAAATAACTTTTTATCCCGTCTATTTATTTATTTTTAGCCTTACCAATGTATTAATAAAGTTATTTAATGTTCAATATTTCTTTTTAGGGTTAAATGGGTCCCACCCATTTATTTCAGCACACGTTTTCTTCCTCCACCCCCACCCACCCCTGCGCCTGTCACTTCCCCTGCACGAGGCTTTCTTTCCCTAGAAGTCGTCGAGGTGTCGTCTCTCTCCTTTCTCTTCTTCGTAAAAACAGCCCAAAGGGAAAAAACCCTAGCAATCACCTTCTTTCTCCTCTCTCTTTGCTCGGTCTCCACCTCTCTCGCCGCTGCCTCGCCTCCGTTCCCCCATTTTCCGTCGTAGCCTCGCGTCCAGCCCTCCATCGCGGCGTTGTGGTTTTCCATCTCGGCGTTGCAATCGACGATTGCAGCCGACCAAGACGAACGAGAAGGCTTCTCGGCACAGTCGGGGTCGCAGCCTTCTCCACGTTGCAGTCGGCGTTGCAGTCGGCAGTTCCAGCCCTCCCTCGCCGTCGCTCACAGCGTCACCTCGGCTCCCTCACCTTTGCCTCCACCCTCCATCACCTTCTTCCCTTTGCACTTACAGATCCGCCCACGAACCTCTGGACACGATCTGACACGCGTGTCGGAAAAAGTTAACCACGGGTCGAAAACTCTGACACGTGTTGACCGCGTGTATGATCGTGTCTGAGCGTGTCGGACACATGTCGGGGTGTTTGACACGACATGGAGGCCCTTTGAACGTGTCTGTGCTTCCTTGCTAGAAACCCACCATGTCTCTCACAATTTCGAACTCGTGTGTCAGAGTGTGTTGAGAGAGTTGACAACGTGTCGGATTTTCCAACACGTGTTGACCAGATGTCCGACATGACACAGAGGCTGTTGGAGAGTGTTCGTGTTTCATAGCTCACCAATCTTTTTTTCCCTTTTTGGGGGGAGAGAGATATCTCTTGAAGAATTAAGCTTCTTAGCTATGGCAAACTCAAAGGCTGGAACTAATCCCCATGCTACACCAGCATCAGATGGCGAGTATGACGTGTTCCTCAATTTTAGAGGACAAGATACTCGTCATAATTTCACCGACTTCCTCTATGATCGCTTGATAGATGTCGGAGTCCATGCATTTAGGGACGAAGAAAAACTCTGCGCCGGTGAAGTGATCAGTGATAACCTTCTACGTGCTATAAACAATTGCAAACTCTATATACCCATATTCTCTCGCACTTATGCTTCTAGTAAATGGTGTCTCCGTGAGCTTGCACTCATGGTACACAACGTGTCTAACTCAAGTAGTCAAAAAAGCATCATTCCCATATTTTTCGACGTAGAACCCGAGGACGTCAAACTTAAGACTCAATTATATAAAGTAGATTTTGAGAGACACGAGATGGAGTTTCCTGATGAACATGAGGCATGGAGGACAGCTCTTGAAGAGGTAGATAAATTCAAGGGATGGAAAGTAAAAAAGGACCAAAGGTAATACTCTTTTAAGATCCCTACCTATTTGTCTTCTTCTTCTTCTTTTTCCATTGCTGGGATTACAACTTTGTCTTTTGCTAGCATAATAGTCATTGAGTACTGTGAGAATAACAATCTATTGTGAGCCACAAATTCTTTAAAAAATGAGTCGACAACTATTTATTATTATTTGTGATTTGATTTTTTGTGGTCCAGAATAGATTGTTATTCTCATGATACATTAAAAACTATCACGCAATCAATTCTTGCCCTCATTCAAATGTTTTCTTATATGTTTTTTCTTAACGGAAAATATTGGAAACTCCCTCCAATTGTTGCTCTCATGAGAACCTACATATTCTTTTCAACCATTTTATCCTCTTTCCTGTCTAGCAAGGCTACGAAATATTCAAGAGCACCCATTTGCATTTATTATTTGGGATAATTATTACCAAAATCAACTCCAATTTGACCAAAAATAAAAAGATATGCATTCTCACTAGTTCGACCCAAAAGATAGATTTTTCTCTCGTGATAGGATTATCAGTAACCATCTTCCATTAACGGGGAAAAGAGGAACAAAATCAGAGATCGCATTTGTTGCCAATTTTGATTTTACACTTTCTGAGTACTCCTCAATAAACACAAATTACCCAAGAAAACTAAGATTCCGTGAAGAAATTTCATGCCTAAATGTTCAATAGAAGTGAGAGCATTATGAGGACATGTAAAGAATGACAAGGCCGTCATCTAGGCCCCTCGAGCTCTGCAAAGCTCGCGGGAGGTCCCCATCGAGGCTGGGCAACCTTGATCTGATCCGAGCCAAAGGCTAAAACCATGGCCAACCTTTAATCTGAGGTCAGCGCGTGCACGGAGGGGCGGGACACACAGAGAGAGGGAGGGAGAGAGAGAGAGAGAGAGAGAGAGAGAGAGAAGGGACACGCATTGTAGGGCGTGTTGGAACTTGACGTCAATACGAGCACCAAACCGGTAGACAGTGGTCGAGGACGAGCGGCGGCTGAAGGTCACAATGGTCACTGGTCGAGGAGAGTGGTGAGGGTCCTTTTTGATAGGAAAGTTAGGGCAACAGTTGCAATTTGAAAAAAGAAATGTGAAGATTGGGGGTTCATTATGTATATTGTCGTATATGGAGATGCCAGATATGTTTGGAAAATGGCTTTAATGATATATTATTATTTCCCTTTTCACCTTTCTTAAGGGTTTTATCATGCAAACCAAAAAGCTTGAAATAATAATCACCCTTCTAATCTAATCCAAGGTAATAAAGGTCGAAATGACTACTGGGCCACATGGGCTCGGACATGAGCCATAGATGAGTTGGGCGCAACATGCCGACTCCGAATGGCATTTTTTTCTTTTTTTGGGGGTCATCGCATGGCATTCATATTAACAATTTTAAATTCTTATCAATATTCATCAATGACAACACATAATTTGGCAGTCAATTGATAGATTTAAACCTAACATATGGTGAACTAGAACCTAGTATGTGTGACTATAGAATGTGGTCGTCAATTAGCTTCTACAATGTAAATGAGCTGTTTTTGCACAACTTGCTAGGAATGGGGAATTTCTTATGCTTTTGGCGTTACGTAGTCAATGTGATCAACATGCCGCTTGAGAATTTGGATTTTTAACCAAAAGATGGTTAAATATCAACGAGGAAGTTCACCTTAGATGGGTAAATTACAAAACTAGGACTTATGCTACTAACTCTATGACCAAGTAAGATGCAAGCCAAAGCCCAGGTAGATGACCCAAACATCTGAATTTATCCACTTGATGGCGTGGAGAATTAAATATATGTGGTGTGCCTAATCCACACATATCTTCGTTCATTAATTATGAAGTCAAACCCACGGGAGTCGGGTCTCTTGATTTTCAGTTTTGAACAAATTTTATTGTGACATAGGTCTTTGAATGCCATCATATCAATAGAAGACTTAGTGCATAAGTGAAGCCAATACAAATATTATGGCCTTTTTTCTTCCAAATTAATTTTTTCTCAACCAAACTCTAGTGTTCAATGGATGACCTTGCATTTGTCTACATTATCTCAGTTCATGATTCTCCCATTATGATTGTTGAAATTATGTTGTAGGCCTATCTGTCAATGCCAAAATATGCTCCTTATAGTAGCCACTTGGTAACTGTGGCCATCGTTTTAGTCAATGTTATAGTCTTCATAAATTTATATAATCATGGATGCAAAACATGTCAAGCGAGTTGTACTAAATTAGCCTATAATTATTATTCTTTGAACGTAAATATAGTTTTGATATACTTCATATCTTTTCAAGTTAAAATTTTGACAATCCTACATTTCATGCATTGGTAAGAAATTAATATAGTAACTAATGAAAATGCTTTTATACCTGCAGCCAAGCAGCTATAGTAAAATTGGTTGTTGAAAAGGCTTTTGAGAAGCTGAAGATAAAGCAAAAGTTAGTGACTGAACATTTAGTTGGACTTGATGATCGGGTAGAAGCCTTAATAGAGTTATTAGATATCAAACATGATGTTGCGTGACTTGTTGGAATTTACGGAATGGGTGGCATTGGTAAAACAACTATTGCCAAGGTCATTTTCAATCAACTATCTTCCCATTTTGGAAATTGTTGTAGCTTCCTTGAGGGCATTCGAGAAAGGTCAATTAAGGAGGGCATAGTCCAGCTGCAAAAGAAATTACTATCTGATATTGTTGGCTTTGGATCTATTAAAAAAATCGATGATAGTGAAGAAGGAATGAGGAGGATTGGAGAAACACTCCGCAATAGGAAGGCCCTTATAGTTCTTGATGATGTTAATGAAAAAGATCACATCAAGAAACTAATAGGTAATTCCAAACTAGATTCAAGGTCACGGATAATCATTACTACGAGGGACATAGCTGTTCTTAAAGTCGAGGGATTTAATGGTGAAACTCGAGAGTATGAGATGCAAATGATGGATGTTAATCCTGCACTTCAACTTTTTGGTCGGCATGCCTTTAGTGGAGACTTTCCTTCAGATGATTATCGTTTGCTATCAAGTGACATCGTCTCAAGTACTGGAAGACTTCCTTTAGCTATTGAAGTGATAGGTTCATTGCTTAATGGGAAAGACAAAGAAATTTGGGAAGAGACGTTGGAAAAGTTAACTAAAGTATCTGAGAAGAAGATTCTAGAGAAACTAAGGATTAGCTATGATGACCTAGATGAACATGAGAAACAAATTTTTCTGGATATAGTGTGCTTCTTTGTCAATGAGAATAAGACCGATGCAATTTACATGTGGACTGATTGTCAATTTTATCCCAAAGGAGGACTTAGAGTCCTTACTGAGAGGTGTTTGATAAAGATATTGGACAATGATACATTTTGGGTGCACGATCAACTAATAGCCCTAGGAAGGCAAATTGTCCGTGAAGATAGTTTAAGTGACCCTCAACAGCAAAGTAGGCTACGGATCGAAGAAAAGGCCCTTCGAATCATAGGAACCCATCAAGTAAGTAAGAAACGTCTCATTTCAAGTAGAAGTTGTACATCCTAGCCTTTTTTATCCCCCTTCCCTCCCCCCATCCGAGTTGTAAAACATGGTGGTTGGGAGTTGACTAAATTCTTCACATCATTGCAAATTTTCACTTGCAGAGGAAGGACAAGGTTCAAGCACTTGAGATAGATGGACTAGATGGTTCCATAGAGATTACAAATGAAGACTTCGCAAGGTTACCAAACCTAAGATTCCTTAAGTTACGCTATGGAACTTATGCTGGGGACTTTGCAAGGTGCCATTCAAATTTGAGATGGTTTTCTTGGGATTGTCCTTGGAATTTTAAGGCGGACAAGCTGTCTTTTGATCGTCTTGTTGTTTGTAAACTTGGTTGGATCAACTTCAACGATAATTCAAAAGCATGGGACTTGATCAAGGTAAATTACATGTTTCAATTCTAGTCTAATAATTCCCATGTGTACTATGCAATGGTTCTTACACTTGACATGCCATCCACTTTTACAGAGGGCACGGAATTTGAAAGTTCTATCTCTTACTTGGTGTAAAGGCATAACAAAAATCCCAGACATCTCTAAATGCTTGGGTTTAGAGAGATTGACCTTTCAATGCTCCTCTCTAGAGAGAATTGAAAGCTTCATTGGAAATCTACAGTTGTTGATTGAGTTAAAAATCGAGGGGTGTAGGGATTTTACAAATTTGCCTAAAGAAATTGGGGCACTAGTGAAACTTAAGTACTTCTCATTGGGGGGATGTAGCAGTTTGAGGGAACTTCCAAGCTCAATTGGAAATTTGACCTCATTGACAGAGTTAGACTTATCAGGTACGCACATTACCGAACTTCCAACTCCATTAGAAAATTAAAATCCAAATATTTCTAGTTTGAAAGTTGAGAATTTGTATTTTGGCAGACACAGGAATAAGGGAACTTCCTAACTCCATTGGAAAATTAAGATCATTGCGCATCTTGCGCTTTCCGGTAGTATCAACAATTGGTTCTCGACAATTACCTAGTGGCATTAGCACTTTGGTAAATCTTGAAGAACTGGATCTCTCTTGGCATTATGAAATGAAAGGTGAAATTCCCATTGGAATTGGAGAATTGTCATCTTTAAGAATCCTAAATTTAGAAAAAACTCGTATTTGTGGAATTCCTAAGACAATCAACAAGCTTCATCACCTCCAAACTCTCAATTTATCATATTGTCATGAGATTCAAGAATTGCCGGAGCTTCCCACAAGTTTGACCCATCTTCATTTTGAATCTAGATCATTGCTTTCAGTACCTAATCTTTCGAACCTTACTAATTTGGTTGAACTACTACTAAGTGACCGCTCTTATAGTACAGGCGAATCAAACCTAATCACTGGATGCAACTTAAGGTGGATTGGGAGGTTATCTAGAATAAAAATGTTAGTTCTACATCTGCTAAACGTGCCTGCACCTCCAGAGTTGGCTTCTCTTTCTCATCTTGAAGAGCTTACTTTGTCTAGCCTAGACCTAGAAACCATGGGGCAACTTCCATCCTCTCTACTGAAATTGAATTTAGAATATTTCAGAATCGAGAGGGCAGAGTTACTTTCCTCCTTGAGATTGAGAAATCTATCGACTTTAGTCTTCTATTGGGGTGAATTGGAAGACATTCCACTTGATGAGCTTCCACTACTGGAGATCTTAAAGGTTTGGAGTTGTAAACGCTTTCAAAGATTATCCATTCCTTTGGAATTAACAAAGCTACGGGATGTGCTTTTGATTAATTGTCCAGAGCTAGTTGAGATACAAGTTATGGGTCTTTCAAAATCATTGGAATTATTAAGCATCGAGGACTGCATATCTCTGACAAGAATAAGTGGTTTATCATACTCGAAGAACTTGGAGAAATTGAGAATCAAAGACTGCTATATACTTACTATTGTTGAGGGCCTTGACGAGTTAGACTCTTTGAAATCCTTGGAGGTCAAGAGGTGCCCATCATTTAGAAGCTTGATTGATGCATCTTGCACAAAAATACAAGATGATTGCATTGTTGATATAATGTGCTGTGGAGACTGTATCAAAGATGCTAGATGGAAAATGTCATTGAAGCATTATAGAGAAGAGATTCTTTTGAATACATCAAATAAGGTGCGACATCTTCTTCATCAATGCGTGGAACTTTTGTTTAATTCCTTTTTAGGCCAAATATCCTCCTTTCTTTAGCCACACAATATCCGCTCTTTTATAGTTTTTATTTTTTTGTTGCACCGTAATTTCTTTGTGACTAATTTATTTCCTCCGTTTTCTTATGTTGGACATTTGTGGCTCCTACAACTATTTTTCCTCTGTCTTTTGAGGTTCCCATTTTGTGTTGTACTTTAATTACCTAGGTTGCATATTGTTTTTCTATCTCTATCACTTATTTTAGTTGTCTTTTTGGTGTTGGATAGTGCCAAAAGTTGTGTATGAAGTTATCGCTTTTTAATAATGACTGGCATTGAAGTGATCATTTTAAACAAACTTTGGTACTCAAATGATTACTATTTACAACTTTTATATGATATCGTTCAAAGGTTATATGCTGATTGAGCACGCTGAGAGCCACCTAGGATTGAGAAATGATCACGTCGGATTTTTTGACAACCCAATGGAGTTAGTACTTAAGTGATCGTTTTTCTTTTAAAAAAAAATATCGTTTAAGTGATTCAAAAAAAATTTTTGACACTAAAAGAATCATCATACACAACTTTTGGCACTTCAGTATCTTTTCCAAAGACATGATATGATGTTTTTTGTCTTCTATTTTCTTTTTTGGCAATAGGCATAATTTATGCTCAAATTTAATGTTTACTTATGGTTTATTTGATTGATTATTACATTACTGAGCTGGGGAGGGATTAATCCTAAATGTGATATAGTTCTACAAAAGAAACAAAAAGAGCTCACTAGATTCTGACACTTGTTGCCACATGGGAAATTGAACGATGAGTGAGGGGGAGTTGATTCATCGTATTTATGTTTGATATAGTGATAGTTCATATCCTATCGATTTGTTGTTGGCTTCTTGAGTAGAAACAATTAAAATGTTTGTTTTGCCTCTTCCATTAATGATTCCGTTAGAATGCTGACGCGATGTAACCAAACCTACTAATAGGAATCATAAACAAAAGGTAATAATACCCACTAAATCTAGCATTTGTGTGCCAAACACAATCTTTTGACATCAATGTACAATCTATTGACTTACAAATACTTTTGCACAATAAATGGCCAAAAATTATCTTATGTGTCTGACAGTTCATGAATTTATACTTTTGGTATCCCCTTGACTATCGTTTTTCGCTAGTAGCGGGATAAACATTACTAGATACAAAGTAATCTTTGGTAGCTTTGGTGTATCAATAAAAATTAGTCAAGCTATTAAATCGAAAAAATAAATTTTTAGTAGTTAGAAAAAGACATTTTTTATATTAAAAAACTCTATTGACCCTATTTTTGAGTAATTATAGCAGCATGGATGTTCCACAGGCGCATGATTTATCCTGAATTTGATGGTTAGTGAGAAAGTGAGTGGTTACAATTCTCAAATCAAAAGTGAAAAGAATTAGGGAGAAGGACATTAGAAGTATCAAAAGTTGTATACAGCACTCATTTTAGTACAAAAAGTTTTTGTCAGCTCACTTAAGTGCTAAATCAAAGAAAAAAACCATTACTCCAACAAAAAATTCCTACCATAGAAATTACGTGACTTTTATAATTAAAAATTTTATTTGAGGTGGTATTTTTTTGGCACTAAAGTAATACCTTTTTCATTAAGATTAGCACTGAAATGATTTAATCTGCTACACGACATTGGTTAGGGGTTATATGCTGACTGGGCACGCTAATAAGCCACATAGAATTGATAAATTAATAAATATGGTTATATCAGATTTTCGGCAACTCAAATCAAAATTGGCACTTAAGTGATCATTTTTTTTATAAAAAAAAAGTGGCATTTAAGTGTTCCGAAAAACTTTTGGCACTTCTAGTATCCTCCTCCCAAAAAAGTGCTACTGGAATGTTTATTTACACAAGCTTCTAATATATTTATTATTTTGTTACCTTAAAAAGGGGAATCTATGATGAGATAGTACCCCTAGGTAAACAATTATCTAACTTATTTGATGTTTAATTAAAATTTACATGACATATTTATAAAACATTCTAACTTAGGTAATAAAAGAAAAATCAAATAAGTAGTACTCATATTCTACTAAAAATCTGACTATTTAATTATAGATGTCTCTATCTAATGAATGATGTTTATGTCGTATGGGATTTCGGTTAAATATGTATAAAGCTTACTGCACCCAATACATATGTTGTTTCCGCTCACATTGAACTTGTCACATCACAGATAAAACATCCATTCACAATCAAATTCATCCTTGGAGTTAAGAAGAACAGTGAGGATGGGTTTGCTGGTGGAATCAAGAGGAAAAAAGAAAATGTTAACCCAGGTTCAGTGACATATGAAGGATTGATTGCTGACGTCAAAGGTTTTAGCTTTCGTTTGGAGAGAATGTGGTATAAGGCTCCTCGTGAAGATTGCTGGTTGCACATAGAGATCAAGAGCGATGAGCAAGTGAACGGAATGGTGCTAAAAGCATGTAAAAGAGGATTCATTCGTTTGTACGTCGAAGGAGGGTTTGAAAGTGAGCCGAGCAATGCTGAATGTTCGAAGGCCACGGCAAATAGGAGGCAAATGAGGGATATGATTGGGGAACCTGCCAACCAAAATGACATTCTCCGATCAAGTTGCCAAAGGGGCGAAGGAGTCGAACATTATGATAGATCTTGCAAAGCTACAACTCAAGTTGAGGATCAAAGAAACCTTTCTTTTGTAAGTACCTTCCACCTTCTCTAGTGTATTCCAATTTCTATTTAGAAATTTTCCACCAAAAAAATCATCAAATTGCCCCGCAAATAGAGACTAAGATTTTAAAATATTGACATTAGTCACTTATTTCTACTTCCTTTTATGGGGTTGGATATTCTGCGGTTCCTAAAGCAATCTTTCCTCCCTCTTTTGAGGTTCCCATTTTGTGTTGTACTTTAATTACTTAGATTGCGTAATTTTTTCTATCTTAGTCACTTATCACTACTTGCCTTTTGGGTGTTGGATAGTTTCGGTTCTTTAATATTGCTGGTAAGCTCATTTAATCATTCTTTAACAATTGATTATTAAAATTGCTTTCATAGTCAAGAAATTAGGCAAAAGATCACCAATTATAGATTTCAAAAGCATCATGTGATCTTTTTTGTCTAATACTTTTTTTTTTTGAAATAGGAATAATTAATGTACAAATTTAATGCTTTATACAATAATAGCACTTATCGATTATTTAATTCGAATATTGCATTAATGAGCTGTGGAGAAATTAATGTCATATGATTCAATCATAGCTCTACAAAAGAACAAATATAAGAACTCATTAGATTCCGCCGCCATGGGAAAATGAATGATGAACGAGGGGCAGTTGATTTGGGGTATATATGTTTGATATTATGATGATCCATCTCCTATTAATTTGTCGTTGGCCTCTTGAGTAAAGACAATTGGAATGTTTGTTTTGCCTCTTTCTTTAATTTTACAATGTTTATGCAGTTTAATTCAAAGCTACTCTATCCATTTGTAGATTAAGCAATAATTGTGTGTCACATTTATTAGCTGCTTTGCCGGTGCATGCGTATATAGTGGCGTTGACTAGCTTTGTTTCTTAGGCCACCAATGGGCTTGATTAGTTCATTTATTTATTTATTGGGTGGAATGGGCTTAAGTAGTTGATTATCCATTTTTAGCACAACTTAGAGGTGGCAAAATGGGTCTTAAACCCATATATGACCCATTTAAATCATAAATGGGTCATATATGGGTCACTTATTTTTAGACAAAAAGTAATTAAATGGATTTGACAATTAAAGACTTAGGATAGGTGGGTCTTAAGTGGGTCTTAAATGGGTTAGATTTAGAACCCATTTTCAACTCAAACCTTACAATCTCTCTCTTCCCTCTTTAACTTTACAAAAAAAAAAATTATAAAAATCAAAATTATAATTTTTTTATTTTAATTTTCTTTTTTTTTCTTTTTCTTTCTTTTTCCTTCCTCCTTTTGGTCGCCGACACGGCGATGGCGGTGGACTCGGCCTGGCGAGACTCGAGCTCGTCGACGTTGGCGAGCTGGGTGAGCTCGGGGCTCGCCCGTGGCTGATCGCCAGCCGTCGTCGTGGCCGGCGGCCGGCCAAAACAGAAGAAGAAGAGAAAAAGAAAAAAGAAAAGAGAAAAATAATTATTTTAAAAATTATAAAAATTGTCCATTAAATTTGTGTTATATAAAACTATTTTAGCAATACTATTTTTTATAATTATATATATATATAAAAGAAATAAGCTTTCTTAAGTTTAATTAAATGGGTTGGGTATGGGTCGCGTATAAGTGGGGTCGGATATGGGTCAAAAATTTTGTACCAGAATAAATGGATCATAAATGGGTTAAATGGCTCGATTTAGGTCGGACCATTTATGACCCGACCCGACCCACCCATTTAATGGGTCTAGCACAATTGTAAATTGCCAACACGCATGATTGACATCTTTTTACAGTACATGAGAAAGCACATATTGCTTGAATAGTCATATAGTATGGCAGGATGTAACTTTTGGATGAGTGAACATATTATTTCACTAGAGAGTCCAACTCGTGGATGAGAAGAGACACTAAAACGACATACAGAGATTGATATTAAACAATGCTCCCATGATTATGAATTTTTTAAACAAAAAGTAGAAAATAAAACTCCTTTTTAGTCCCAAAAAGCAAAACAATTGAATTTCTATTACTATTACAATTGAAATAAATAGCTAGCATTAGAAGATAGTGGTACATGAAGTACATAATGTTGGAAATATCAATTAGTACTGGGGGAAAAATACGCAATACCTTTTGTTGTGACTAGGAAATTAATATTTTCGAGAGAGTAATAACAAAATAAATAAGAATTGGATGTAAGGTATAGCTAATCGAATTTCTTTAAGACGATTAGTTCCTATCAACGGTACTAAATAGCTTCAAGAATTTCACTTTTCAAGATACAACACCTTGAACTTGTTGGTACTAGTACTATACGAACAAGACTCTATCGAACACTTCTTGAGATCGTACACTTCGAGGAATATTTCAAAAAAGAAAACTCAAGAGATGCTCTAAGATTGCTTTGAGGAATTCTTAATCTATTTTGAACTAAGGAATCACGCCTATTTATAGACGAGGGATATGGCAGTAGAAAACTGAAAAGACATGAACTGAAGAGTCATGTTGGTTATGTTCATATTAGTTGACCCATTAACCCTTAATAACAAGAATATTAAATTCAGCAGAACGAAGAGCATGAGGAGTCATTAATCCATAAATGCACCAATTAGGACATGACCCAAAGAGACCACGGTTACACGTGAACTGAAGAGAGGTCTCAATAATGTTGAACATTAAGATTTATAATTACAATGATAATTACAACCCAAAAAGTTATACAAAAAGAGTAGATTGAATAAAGATGAAGGATTCAGTTCACTAAAATAATGATATTAAGGTAAGAAATGGAATCGGAACTTGATATGGAATTAGAATAGCAAGACTCTTAACTTTTTTTTGGCTCTACTTGGCATGGTATGGAATAATTGGTGCAAATGATGATAAATTTTAAAGAAATAAATATAGTAAATTAATCTAATAATTAAACCATCAAGGTCTGATTTGAATTTGCTCTCCAATCCCAAATCAGGATGGGGTTGAGTTCGACATTTCAGGTTTTGATGAAGTCTCACACCCTGCATGCGTGGGTGAAAGCGAAACTGATGGCGCCTCCTCCATTGATGATTTCCAGTCTAAGCCGGGCAATACTGAATATTCTGAGGCCACGGGAAATAGGAGGCAAATGAGAGACGGAAGGATTGGGCGCTATGACAGTGCTGATGAGGGGAAAACGGCGAGTATGGAAAATAGGAAGAAGGACAAGGATGAGACTGGGGAAACTGCCAACCCAAGTGATGTTGCCACGTCGAGTCGCCAAACACGCAAAGGAATCGAACACTCTGAGAGATCCTGCAAAGTTGCAACTGAAATTGAGGATCGAAGAGACCTTTCTTCCGTAAGTACTGAAGATTTGCACTATCCTTTGAGAATTACATTAGTAACCGTTAAAAATTCTAAGAAACTAAGTTTTTACCTACCCACCCACCTTAACCGGAAATTTAACATAGGTTATATATATAAATATTATGTTGAGATCAGCATATATAACATGTGTTTGAGAAAAAAATTATTACAAAGATTTATGAATGACAGAATGTAATTAATTATATCTTATAGAGATAGTGATATGAATACCTTCCTTCATAAATAATTTGCTAGGATAATAATCCAATGTTGATAAAGAATTACCGCTATATGCAATAATTCAACAAATGCTTGAATCTCTTTTACATCGTAATGATCAAATTAAATATCGAATGTTAAGTTGATTATAAAGTTTCAAACTTACCCTCATCATAAAAATTTCATATCATCATAAATTTATGATTAATTACCAGCTTATGAGCCCAGAAATATATTCCAAAAACAAGATTTTTGATTTTCTTTTGTGTCAAAGCATCATAAATTTGCCATTAATGGTTCAAAACTATATAACATTGTGAACTTATCACATCAGAATGTTATCAGGATGTGGATGGAAGAGGGATGGTAATTGAAAAAAGCAAGTCAGAAAGCAGCATCGTAACCCTTTCAAGTCGGGTTTAATGTAAAGAAACAAGCTAGAAATAAGTCGTCAGTGACTGTTTAATGATCGGCTCCTGTAACTGCAAGCAAATTAGTAAATTAAGAACGCAACCCTACATGTAACGAAATCTACAAATAGGAATTGTAAACAAAACGAAATAATACCCAGTAACTCTAGCCTAGCATTAATAGATACATTACTTCACTAAATCTAGCATTTATCTACCAAATACAATTTTTTGACGTCAATTGTGCAATTTCATAAATTACAATTAATCATCATGTAATAAGGTGCGAAAGACTATCTATTGTATCAAGCAGTGTACGAAATTTTGATCATTGTACCACATTAACTACAATTTTCCATTGTTAGCAAGATGAACATTGCAAGATACAAAGTAATCTAAGAAGCGACATTGGTCAAGATGTGGATGAAGTATTTCAAGTACGTAGACGCGATACTTTATGTTTATCAACAGGAATTGGTCAAGCTAAATGTTAGAACTATGATACTCAAAAAAATAAAATAAAATAAAATAAAATTCTACTTTTGCCATTTTTGAGTAATTATAGCAGTATAATAAAAATGCTTCCCGAGCAACCCAGTTCCGTTTGATAGTTGGGGAGTTACGTTCAGTTATCCTTTAGAAAGCATTGTGATTGGGTGTTCAAACTAGGTTGTCATTTGATATTTGGGGATTTTGACGTTAGCTTCTTTAGGATGTTTAATCCACCTTAGATATGATATTTTCAACCTGTCTCTCCTCAGCGAGATGATACCGAGGACAACGAGGACCATTACGAGGATGATGAAGATGGAGACGGAGAGCACAACGAGGACGGTTACGAGTGTGATGAGGATGGAGACAGTAAGGATGATTACGAGGATGATGATGTGCAGGAGGCTCAGCAGTCGTTTCGCTGGCCGCAGCTGGTTTATTCTGTGGATGACTACATCGTCGATGAGGAAGGTGATGGCAACGACTATGATGACAACGAGGATGAGGAAGAGAACGATGATGAAAAAGCCAAAGCGAAGGTAAGAGACGATAGCAATCTAAAAATACCGCTGAACTGCCTTCTCTGTTCAAAATTCTCGTTGATTTGGAAAAGCTGAAATTAAATCTAGCGATACCTACTGCTTCATGTCACGAGCTTGCTGAAACTAAAAATGATGATGGAAGAGATTAATATTGAAACTGTCAGTTGGTTTTCAATCTAAAGAAGCGTTTTCAGCACATTCTCATCCCCTGCTTTGCTAAACTAGTAGATTATTTTAATTAAAGTGAATATAAGATGAAGGATTAAGTTCACTAAAATAACGACTTTAAAGTTAGAAAAAGAAACGGAACTTGATATGGAATCAGAATAACTCTTGCTTTTTTTTTTCTTTTTCTTTTTTTGGCTTTACTTGGCATGGTATGGAATAATCAGTGCAAATGGTGATAAATTTTTAAGAAATAATATTAGTAAATTAATCTACTAGCTAAACCATCAAGGTCATGTGGAACAAAGCATAAGGTGATATATAAATTAGTAAATTTACCTACTAATTAATCTGTTCTGATTCGAATCTGCTCTCCATTCCCAAACTCAGGATTGGGCTTCGTTCGACACTTCAAGTTTTGATAAAGTCTCATACTCAGCGCGTGTGGGCGAAAGCGAAACTGATGGGACCTCCTCCACTGATAATTTCCAGTCGAAGCTGGGCAATGCTGAATGTTTTGAGGCCACGGGAAATAGGATGCAAACGAGAGATGGAAGGAAATGGCGCTATGACACTGTCGATGGGGGTGAAAATGAGATTGTGGAACCGGCCAACCCAAGTGATCTTGTCGGGTCGAGTTGCCAAACGTGCGAAGAAGTTGAACACTATGAGAGATCCTGCAAAGTTACAACCGAAGTTGAGCATCAAAGAGACCTTTCTTCTGTAAGTACTGAAGATTTCCACTATCCTTTAAGAATTACATTAGTAATTGTTAAAAATTTGGGTTAATATCTTGAAAAATCCAAAATCCCATTTATGACAAATTTACTCAAAACTAATTTTTTTTTACTATGAATATACCCAAACCGGTATACCTATGACAAATTTACCCTAAATGACCACAAAAAACCTCAAATTGGTATACTTATAACAAATTTACCTTAAACTAATTTGTTCAACCGTCAAAAACCCCAAACTAGTACAATTGTAACAAAGATACCCTCCATCAAATGGGATTAATACCACAAAAAATCATAAAAAAGTGTACAATTATGACAAACAGAGAATAAAATCACATACTAGTATACCAAATCAACGATCACCTATCATGCAGCTTAGTAATTTGACAATAAAATTTGAGGGAAACTAGTAGAGGGTAATATCAATTTGGGGAAAAATTGTCAAAAAAGTGTACCAATTTGGGATTTTTTGTGGTCAAAAAATTAGTTTTGGGTAAATTTGTCACAAATGTACTAATTTGGGATTTTTCAAGATATTAACACTAAAAATTTTACAAAACTAAGTTTTTATTTACCCTCCCAACTCAAGTGGAAATATAACATAGGCTATATATAAAAATTATGTTGAGATCAACATATATAACATGCATTTGAGAAAAAAATTCTTACAGAGATTTATAAAAAGATAGAATGTAATCAATTAAATCTTGTAAAGATAGTGATATGATTACCTTCCTTCATAAATAATTTGCTGGGAGAATAATTGTCAATCCTAATGTTGATAAAGATTTACCGCTTTATGCACAATTCAAAAAATTATCGTGAGCCTTTTACACCATAATGATCAAATTTAATAATGAATGTTAAATTGATTATAAAGTTTTGAATTTACCCTTATCATGAATATTTCATGTTTTCATACAAGCATATGCACCAAGAAATATATTCTGGAAACAATATTTATGATTTTCTTTTGTGTCAAGGCATCAAAAATTTGCCATTGTGCATGATAAGGAGGAACCCTTTCAAGTCCGGTTTAATGAATAGAAACAAGATAGAAATAAGTCGTCCGCTTAGTGACTGGCGCCTGTGACTGCAAGCAGATCAGTACATTAAGAAGGGCAACCCTACATGTAACGTAATCTACAAATAGGAATTGTAAACAAAAGGAAATAATACCCAACAACTTAAGCCCAGCATTAACGGACTAGATACATTACTTCACTAAATCTAGCATTCATGTACCAAAGACAATCTTTTGACATCAATCACGCAATTTATTTAGAAATAATCTTTATGCGATAAAGTGCAAAAGACTATCTCATGTATCAGGCAGTGCATAAAGTATATAATCGCTGTACCACGATAGCTACAATTTTCCGTTGTTTGCAAGATATACTTTTCAAGAGACAAAGTAAGCTAAGGAGCCAATCTGGTCAAAGATTTGGATAAAGTTTTTTATGCAGGGAGAGGCGGGAGATTACGTCTATCAATAGGAACCAGTCAAGCAAAATGTTAGCACTATAATATTAAAAAAAAATTAGAAATTATTCCATTTTGAGTAATTATAGCAGTATAATGAAAATGTTTCACAAGCAACCTAACCAACATTTGATCTGATGGTCAACGAGAAAGTAATAAATGGTTAATATTCGCCAATCAAAAGTGGAAAAAACCGCCACTGGAAACTGACAATTTAATTTTCCTCTTGTTTTCCCCACAGAAAAGGAATCTGTAATGAGATAGTACTCCTAGGTAGATGATTTTCTAGCTTATTTAATGTTTAATTTAAATTAACATCAGATGCTTATCTAAAGTTGAAACTTAGTCAATAGAATGAAAATCCGATACTGATATTCCACTGGACATCTGAGTATTTAATCCTACATATGTCTCTAACTAATAAATGATATCAGTACCGTACTGGATTTTGGGCAAATATGCAAATCATTTTATATGTCTTCTACATATGTTGTTTGGCTCTCCTGATGGAATCGTTACATCGTAGATTTCCTTCACAATCCGATTTCACCTTGGAGTGAAGAAGTCCAATGAGGGGTTTGGGTTCGTTGCTGGAATAAAGAGGGAAAACGAAGATGTAACTCCTGATTCAGTGACATACGAAGGATTGATTACTGATGTGAAAAATTTTGGCTTTCGTTTGAAGAGGATGTGTTACGAGACTCCTGGTGTACCCCCTGATTTGTTCATAGAGATCAAGAGTGATGAGCAAGTGCAAGGAATGGTGCAACTAGCATCTGAACGAGGATTGATTCAATTGTACATCGAGGGAGCGGTTGACATTGAGTGGGAGGGACAATACGACGATGAGATGATGAAGATGTTAATAGAAGAATGGAGAAATAAGACTGATGATTGTTCGGATGAGAATGCGGCTAAGTGGGATGCTTCACGTCTTGATGAAGACCCAGACTTTACAATTGTGGGTGGAAACGAAACTCATGGCACCTCCTCCATTGTTTTCCAGTCAGGCAATACTGAATGTTTTAAGGCCACAAGAACAATAGCAGAGAAAGATTTGGACGGTTTTAAAAAACATATGGAACTTCTAGGAGAACCTAGAGATGAGAAGAGTGTTGGAAATGTGACAGTTTCTACAATATCGTCAAATTCCCTAACAGCCGACGGATTTGGCGAGGCCAAAACTCTGTCCGAAGCTTCGAGGTGGTCAGCAGAAGTGGATGAGTTGGAGCGGTTGTTGAATGCAGATGCGTAGATGGATAATTTGGGGACAACGAGGAAATTTTGGTGGCAACAAAGTAAGTGTCGGGTGGAGATGCATAGAGAGACCACAGCTGTTGTGAGTGGCTCGAGGGAGTTAAAGCTGAGAAAGCATCGAAGTGCTTCAGCGTTCAGCTGATCAGATCTCTAAGGACCATATTTGTTGCGTGTTATAAATCATTTAGGCTGTCACGATGCACTGGGCTAGAGATGGAGCATTTGTCCTGCGCTTCTCATGTTGGTACTATTGATTGTTGGTATAATGTTGAGCCACATGTTATTGGGAGAATTAGGAGTGCATTGTGATGCTGTGAAATTGATGCTCCCGGTTTCGTTTGGGACAGTAGACATTGGGTTGTGTTTAAAAGGGTATATTCTAAGTTTATGAGACCTTTGGAGTGTAATTGGAGTCTTTTACACTTGAGAATTGTGTGCTCTGAACGATTGTAATCTTCTCTTGTTGACTATGACAGAACAACCCGTCGAATTCTCTTCATAAAGTAGTCACGCTCGGCTGAACTACATAAATCATTTATGTCAAGTTTATTTTCTGCTTTGATCCAAAAAAAGTTTATTTTCTGCTTTTTTTATTATTTGCGTTTATTTCCCGTTTCCATCGTTTCGTATAAAACTAGCTTTTAAAACGGATTTTTCATTTTTATTACCCAAAACCAGCAAATCCCAGCCCAAGTTTTCCACCTAACATCCTCCTTCTATCAATAATTAAGAAAACAATTTATTACCCGAAATTCATTTTGTAAATGAGGATTATCATGTAAATAAAATTAAATATTGGGATGACCTCGCTTTTCTTATTGCTAGACGTGAACCTGATGACATCTCAAACTATAATTCGTTGATCTGATAAAATATGCCTAAACAATACCAATAGCCTCACTCACTCCATTTCTTGAGGGAGGACAAAAAAAGCACAGTCGAATCCCTGAGCAGTAAGCACTGCCACTGCTAGTGTCGCGATCCTTTACTGAATTGGCCATTTTCTAAAGGTCTATTTACTTAAAAAGAATGGAGAATTGTCTATCCCATGTGTAAGCAGAGATCCAAGTGCTCAGCGATTTTAATTGTTTACTGACAGATGGCTACCCTTGCAAGACTGACATCAGCCATGTTAGCGTTTGCCAGACAATCATTCAACGGACTTACGGTTGTGAATTCGCAATGAAATTAGTACAGGAGATATATCGTTAAAAACAACAAGAGAGTACTTTTTAGGTTATGGCCCGAAAAAAAAATATCGCCAATGTCGCAGAATTGGATAAATGATAGTGCTCCATAATTTGCGTTATGGAGAGTGACGAGGTTCGATGAACGCTAGGTGTTTGTGAAAAGTCTTTGGTGAAGTATGGAGGTGAATACCAGTATGGTGCTCATCCTAAATAGTGCCCACTACAGAACATGGAATGGCAAGATGCTTGATTTGCTTTATCATAAGGAAATGCATGGTCCCACTGAGAGTGATGAGGCTAAGCCTGATTACACAGATCAACAAGCATTGTTCTTCCTTAGTTTGCTTCCAGATAGTTATGGGACAGTGGTGACGACTCTCATCCTTTCAGCATCTAACGGAAAAGAGAAGGTGGACGCAGCGAAATCTAGCTTGCTTGAATATGAGACTCGGTAGAAAAGCGTTGGGACTCCATTCAACCTCAACTTGTTGTCTCACATAGAGGAAGAATTAAATCTCGAGACTTCTACAACCGTAATAGATCCAAGTCAAGAAAAGGCATAATTGTTGAAATTGTGGTAAGCCTGGCCACATGAAGAAAGAGCATCGATCCTTAAAAAGAAGAAAGTAAAAGAGTAAATGCCAAGCATGAGAAGAATGACACTACCGAGGTAAGTTTCCAAGAAGACTTGTTTGGTTTGTCTACCTGTGATAATATTTGTGTTGATTTCTTTGTGAAGATGAGTAAATATGATGTTGCAGACATTGTAGGGATTGGCGATGTATGTGTTCAAACTAGCTTGGGCTAGAAACTAATGCTCGAGCATGTGAGGGCATACTACGAACCTACGGTTGAACTCAATTTCTACCAGAAAGTTAGACAATGACAGTTTAAGAATGGGAATTAAAAGCTTGTAAGGGGTCGCCCATTATAGCAATGAGGAGGAAGGGTTGTGCTCTTTATCGCACAAGAGCTAAGGTCTGCAAGGACCATATTCATGACATGGGAGAAGCAGTAATGCCTGATCTATGGCATAAGAGACTCGACATATGATGGAGAAATGTTAGCTGGGTTCACTCCTATGTGAAAGAAGTCTAATGAGTTGCAAGCCCAAAAAGGGCTTGAGCCCATATGATAAGTTATATGAGGAAATAGGGTTTCTCATTATCTATATAAAGTAGTAGCCATAAAAGGAAACAATAAGAGAAAAGAGAAAGCAGAAAATCTGGGGGTTGGGGCAAAATCTGATTTACATTAAACTGGCATCGGAGGTAGATTCGTGGTCCGATTGAGCTGAAATTTTGTTAGCATGTTCGTGGCGCAATTTTCTCGAATCTGAGTGGTTTGATTTTCGTTTAAAGCTCCCTACATCAGGTTTTTTGTGGATTAATCAAAACCTGCGTTTTTTTATCAGATTTATCATTGATCTCTTGTAAAGTTTATGTGTATTGCCAAGAATTATGTTCTTGAGATCTTTGTTGTTATGTACCTCTAGTATTTGCTAGAGAAGAACAATTTTGTTGATAGTGAAAAATTTCTAGTAGACTCCGGTCCCGTGGTTTTTGATCTCCTCACATCGATGGGGTTTTCCACGTAAAAAAAACGTCTTGTGTTTGCGTGCTTAGTATTTATTTTACTCTACTATATCGATTCCTATTAGGTTTACACAAGATAGGAGATTATTTTATTCCGTTGTGTTGATTCGATATTGTTCGAATTGTTACTGTTCTCCCATTAGAGTGGTATTAGAGCATCTAGTTATTGCTTGATTTTTCTGCCTTGAGTTAAACAATGGAAACGAATACGAGTAGAATGGTTACACTAAATGGTTCGAATTATCATATTTGGAAAGGAAAGATGGAAGACCTTTTATATGTGAAAGATTTTTATTTGCCCGTATTTGCCGAGGAGAAACCAGAGAATAAAACTGATGCTGAATGATCTATATTTTATCGTCAAGTGTGTAATTATATTAGGCAGTGGGTGGATGATAATGTTTTGAACCATATTATTGAGGAAATACATGCACGCAGTTTATGGGATGAGCTCAAACAGTTATATGCTCAAAAAACTGGGAATAATAAGTTATTTTTAATAAAACAGATGATGGCTCTGAGATATCAAGATGGTACTCATTTGACTGATCACTTAAATTCTTTTCAAGGAATTATAAATCAGTTGGCTACAATGGGAATCAAGTTTGATAATGAGATACAAGCACTATGGTTGCTTGGTACTTTGCCGGACTCTTGGAAGACGTTCCGAACATCTTTGTCTAATTCTGCCCCAAATGGTACGATTACCATGGATTTGGCTAATAGTAGTATTTTGAATGAAGAGATGAGAAGAAAGACACAAGGATCATCATCTTCACATTCTGATGCCTTGGTTGTTGAGAAAAGGGGAAGAAGTGAGTCTCGAGGTCTGAGAAATAGAGACAAAAGTCGAGATAAAAGCAGAGGTAAGTATAATAAATTTGCTAATGTTGAGTGCCATTATTATCATCAGAATGGACATATTCAAAGATTTTGTCGCCAGTTAAAAAGGGAGAAACAAAATGAGAAAGATAAAGAGAAGAAAAGTGATAATGACAGTGATGATAATCGTGTTGCTGCACTTAAAGAAAACTTTCTCACTATTTTTGATGGTGATAGAATGAATTTTGTTTCTCATGAGACCAATTGGGTAATTAATAGTAATGCATCCGTTCATGCTACGTCTCGTAGGGATTTCTTTACATCATACAGATCAGGTGACTTCGGATCTGTGAAAATGGGAAACAATGGGCTAGCTCAAGCTGTAGGCATCGATGATGTGTGCCTAGAAACCAGCAATGGCACGAGGTTAGTATTGAATAATGTAAAACATATACTTGATATCCGCTTGAATTTGATTTCTACAGGCAAGTTGGATGATAAGGGGTATTACAACACCTTCAGTAATGGTCAATGGAAGCTCACCAAAGGTTCTCTTGTTGTGGCTAGATGTGAAAAATATTCTTCGTTGTACATTATGCAGGCAAAGTTGTCCACAGATAAAATTAATGTAGTAGACAGCGAAGATGCGGCTAAGTTATGGCATGAGAGGCTTAGTCACATCAGTGAGAATGGTTTGTCAATATTGACCAAGAAGAAGCTCTTTTCAGGATTGAAAAGTTCAGTGCTAAATAAGTGTGCTCACTGTTTAGCAGGAAAACATAACAGAGTTGCATTTAAAAACTCCCCTCCTTCAAGAAAGTCAGGTATACTGGATTTAGTGCATTTTGATGTTTGCGGTCCTATGAAAACAAAATCACTTGGTGGCTCTCTTTATTTTGTTACCTTCATAGATGATTTTTCAAGGAAAATTTGGATTCATACCTTGAAAACTAAAGATCAAATGTTAGATGCTTTTAAGCAATTTCAGGCTTCAGTTGAGAAACAGACTGGGAAGAAATTGAAATGCATCAGAACTGATAACGGGGGAGAGTATATTGGACCTTTTGATGAATATTGCAGACAACAAGGTATTCAACATCAAAAGACACCTCCCAAGACGCCTTAGTTAAATGGCTTAGCTGATATAATGAACAGAACACTGGTTGAAAGGGTAAGATGCTTTCTTTCACAGTCAAAACTACCCGAATCCTTTTGGGGTGAGGCTTTAAATCTGACGCTTGTGCATGTATTAAATCTTACTCCATGCATTCCTTTAGAGTTTGATGTTTCTAATAGAGTTTGAACAGGCAAAGATGTTTCTTATGATTATTTGCGTGTCTTTGGGTGCAAAGCATTTGTGCATATTCCCAAAGATGAGAGGTCTAAACTTGATGTGAAAACACGACAATGCATATTTATTGGTTATGGATAGGATATGCTTGGCTACAAATTTTATGATCCGGTTGAAAAGAAAATTGTAAGAAACAGAGACGTTGTGTTTATGGAAAATCAAACAATAGAGGATATTGAGAAATTGAAGATGATTTCAGCACCACAGGTTAGTGATAATTTGGTTGATTTGGATCCAGTTCCTCTTACAAATATTCCTATACAGGTTGATGAAGAGCAGCAGGAAATCAATATTCCAAATAACGCATATGTTCCTGAACATGTTGAAACAGATAATACTATTCCTGAACCAGAGGCTCAATTAGATATTCCACTGGATATTCCAGTTCGAAGATCCGTTAGAGACCGACGACCTTCCACCAGGTATTTTGAAGATGAGTATGTATTATTGACGGATGCAGGTGAACCAGAGTGTTATGCAGAAGCAATGGAAGATGAGTACAAAAGCAATTGGTTTGATGCTATGCGAGATGAGATGCAACCACTTTATGATAATCATACTTTTAAGTTGGTGAAGTTACCTAAAGGCAAAAGAGCTTTGAAGAACAAGTGGGTATATAGGTTGAAGTAAGATAAACATACTTCACAACCACGATATAAAGCTAGATTGGTTGTTAAGGGATTCAGTCAGAGAAAGGGTATTGACTTTGATGATATATTTTCTCCGGTAGTGAAAATGTCTTATATCCGTGTGGTACTAGGCTTGGCAGCTACCCTAGATTTGGAAATTGAGCAAATGGATATTAAAACAGCCTTCCTATATGGTGACTTGGAGGAAGAGATATACATGGAATAATCTGAGAGTTTTAAAGTGAAATGGAAAGAGGATTATGTGTGTAAATTGAAGAAAAGTCTCTATGGCCTAAAACAAGCACCGAGACAGTGGTACAAAAAGTTTGCATCAGTTATGACAGAACAGGGCTATAAGAAGACTTTCTCGGATAACTGTGTGTTTGTTCAAAAATTTTCTGATGATGACTTTATTATTCTCTTGCTTTATGTTGATGACATGCTGATTGTTGTCAGGAATGCTTCAAGAATTGAGTTATTGAAGAAACAATTAAGCAAGTCTTTTGCCATGAAAGACTTGGGCTCGGCGAAGCAGATTCTTGGCATTAGAATTACCCGAGACAGAAATGTTAAGAAGTTATTTTTTTCGCAAGAGAAATATATCGAGAAGATCCTTCAGAAATTTTACATGGACAAGGCTAAAGTGGTTAGTACTCCTATTGCTGCCCACTTTAAGTTAAATATGAAGCAAAGTCTTACGACTGATAAAGAGAAAAAAAAAATATGAAAAGTATTCCATATGCCTTAGCTATAATAAGCTTAATGTATGCGATGGTATGTACACGCCCAAACTTGGCGCACGCAGTTGGCATTGTTAGTCGCTATTTGTCAAATTCAGGTAGAGAGCACTGGAATGTAGTGAAGTGGATTATGAGGTATCTTCGAGGAACTTCAAATTTGAAACTCAGTTTCAAGACCGGGAAACTTGAGTTAGTTGGATACACAGATTCGACTTGGCAGAGATATTGATACTCGTAAATCTACTTCGTTATTTGATTTCTTTTGCGGGTGGAGCTATGTCATGGAAGTCAAGATTGCAGAAGTGTGTTGCACTTTCTACAACCGAAGCTGAATTTATTGCAGCGACTGAAGCTTGTAAAGAGATGCTATGGATGAAGAAGTTCTTAGAAGAACTTGGATTCAAGAAAAAGAGTTATGTGCTATTTTGTGATAATCAAAGCACAATTCATCTTGGTAAGAATTCATCTTTTCATTCTAGATCAAAACATATTGATATTAGATATCATTGAATAAGAGATGTTCTAGATGAAAAGTTGTTGGAACTTGAGAAAATTCATACGGATCATAATGGCTTTGATATGATGACGAAGACTTTACCAAGAGAGAAACTTGAACATTGCCAATTGATAGCAGGGATGGTGAATCCCTCCACATTGTCGTGAGGGAGAGATTTGTTAGTTGGGTTCACTCCTATATGGAGGAAGTCCAATGAATTGCAAGCCCAAAAAGGACTTGAGCCCATATGATAAGTTATATGAGGAAATATGGTTTCTCACTATCTATATAAAGTGGTAGCCACAAAAGGAAACAGTAATAAGAGAAAAAGAGAAAGTAGAAAATCTAGGGGTTGGGACAATATCTTATTTATATCAAATTGGCATCAGAGGTCGATTCGTCGTCCGATTGAGCTGAAATTTTGTCAGCGTGTTCGTGGCGCAATTTTCTTGAATATAAGCGGTTTGATTTTCGTTTGAAGCTTCATACATTAGGTTTTTCGTGGATTGATCAAAACCTGCGTTTTTTATCAGATTATCCTTGATCTCTTGTGAAGTTCATGTGTATTGCCAAAAATTATGTTCTTGAGGTCTTTGCTGCTATGTACCTCTAGTATTTGCTAGAAAAGAACAATTTTGTTGATAGTGAAGAATTTCTGGTGGACTCCGGTCCTGTGGTTTTTGATCTCCTCACATTGAGGGAGTTTTCCACGTAAAAAAAGGTCTTGTGTTCGCGTGCTTGGTATTTATTTTACTCTACTATATCGATTTCTATTAGGTTTACACAAGAGGGGAGATTATTTTATTTTGCTGCGTTGATTCGATATTGTTTGAATTGTTATTGTTCTCCTATCAAGAAAGGCCTTCGAATTCTTGCAAAGAAGGAACTCATCTCAAATGTAAAAGGACAATTAGGAATGCCAGATGAAAGTTATAATTGATTGGGTAGATTAAAAACAAAAAGAAAATTTACTATTAATGCAGTTAGATTACTATTTTCCATGGAATATTACAAGTTATAGGACCTATAAAAGTCACAAAGACGAACTGGAAATTAAGTCCTTTAAAGAAAAGTTACGAAAGGATATTTAACTAGTAAACTACTAATAGTGAGGACAACGAAAGGTAAAGGAAAGCTACGATGAACGAAGTAATTCGCTACTGAACAGGGGATGGAAACTTACTGTGGAGATAGTTGACTATGTTTAGGGGAAAATTAAGATCGATAGGAATACAAGTTTTATGAGAAAATGAGGAAAATTACCATCACTTGGGGATAATTACGATGAGTGGAGAACTATAAAAAAAGTTAACATAATTGGAAGAATATTAAGATGTACAAAAGGAAATTAGGATCAATGAGGTAATTTACTATAAATAGGAGAACAAAACTTGCGAAGTCCATGAGAAGGTTATGTGGAAAGAATCATAATAGTCACTAACAAATTACGATGTATAAATCGAAGTTGCTCCGAAGAAACAAACTTGCAGCAACCTTCAGCGACTGTAAATATTTCATTGTTGTTAATCAATTAAATAAATCGACTTGTTTATTTATCTATTTATTTATTTGACCTTAATAGGTGAAGACAACGGGATACGGATTCATATGTATAGCTTGCCTGCGCAAGTATCAGAGCTGCTTGCTATTTTCTCTTTATTTGAAGAAACCCAAAAGCAATTTATGCAAGTGACCTTGAGAAGTGAACTTTGTGCAAGTACATGCGTGAGTGTATGTATCTACATGTGTGTGTGTGTGAATATGTGAATATTACTAGTTATGGGATGTTGACATGTATTCCTCTTTAATCCTTATCAACAGATCATAGACTAATTTGATTCCCAGAAAAGTTCCCTGATAATCTATTCCTCAATTGATGAACAATCGATTGAGCTAGCTAGGTTTTGCCACCATTTTGCTCGTGAAACATTTCCTCTTTTTATTAGTTGCCTTGGTTCTTGTTTTTGCATCGATGCAATGTAATAAATTTACATCCTGAGTATGAACCGTGGACCTTATCACCAAATTAACAATTACACCATAGTGGCTAGATATATATATTCTCTAATAATTGATGATTGTAGATCTTGGTTAGTTAAAGAGAATATTGTTGAATTGTTAGCTTTTCGCCGAACGTGGTACTCGATGCCTACCTAAAGTGAACAAAACAATGATGTTTCATGGATCACATCATCCAATGGCGTTCGAGCATAACGAAACTATCATTTAGATTATTTGGTTCGCTAAGTTGCTTTTGCTAGTGGGCCAGTCAATTCTTTTGAGTTTCATTCTCAACACAGTGTAGTTGAGATGGCGTCAAATCGAGCAAAGTTGCATCTTCTTCCGCCGCTGCTTTGTAAAGCCACCTCTCTATTTCACTCAAAACCATTGTTTTGTTGGCAATGGAAATTCTTTAAATTCATTGACCACTTCATTAGCTCACAGAAACAATATGACATTATTCGCTAATAAATCGGCACAAATCAATGTAATTTTGATTGGCATATATCATGTATAAATAAAAGCTTATGCATTGTAGTCCACAAGCATGTTGTTATCTATGAAAGCATGTATATTTAAAAGTTAAGTATATGTTAGATTCCGCTTGCTTCCTAGTGTGGACGGATAAGCTTCTATATTCAATAAAATATATCTTTTGGCTTATCATCATGCTCTGTCATTGGTAATGATACCAACCATATTTAAGAGTCATGTCTGTACTGATTTATACGGGGTTCGTGGCTTGGTTTCTGGATCCGACATCGGCTGTGTGAAGTGCGCTTACAAACATGAGAACTAATTTTAAAAGGTTTCCGAGGAGATAAATTGACCTTATTTCGTCTACTGGCATGCTTCGTCCGTGGCTAAAACAGAGCCACTTATTATGGATCATTATTGGGTCAAAGGATTGGCTTGGCGGCTCGACAGGCCCAACAGACATGTCCATGCTCTCTTAGTATCAGGCTTCATGTGAATTTTGAACCCGTGAGAGAGAACAATACAGTTAAAAGAGCTGGAGTTCATGCTGGTGTCGCAGAGAATGAAGCCCCCCTCGATATGGTCAACCAAAGAATTCCCTCCGTGTTCGACTACAAGTTGCAGTGATTGAAGTCGCATCTCCTTCGATTTCTGCTTTGTACGGCCTCCTCTTCATTTTTGCTTCTGAAGCTTCGAAGGAATCGGGCTTCGTAATTGCGTTTTGCAGGTCGCATTCGGCTTTAAGATGGCTGCAAAAGCCAATTCCTTCTAAATCGAACATTAACATCCTTAACAAGAAGCATCGTCCTATGGACATTGGAAAATTTTCTAAACTGTTGACCAGAGTCATAAGCCCAAAAAAATAATAACGGTAATAATAAGATGTGATTAGTTTGTATATTGGTGCAAATGAATGTAGTTTTGAGTGGGGTATATCCTATGTGGATAAAATTCTATGCATTTTAGTCTACAAGCACATGGCTACCACTAAAAATAATTTTTCCCCTAAAAAAATCAAATAAATATACTTAAAAGCGATATTTGTGCTGATTTTTTTTAGCATCCTTTGGCTCATAGATTACAGTTCTTAATGAGAAATTATGATACATGTGTGTAGTATATACACTAAACTGAATTTTGGTACAGAATTAATGTGATGAGTTCCACTTGAATTTTGCTCCACCGGACCTAATAGCTCGATTGAACTTATTGAACGTATTAGCTATTCGAAATACCTGCTCGTCGATGGTCATGTTGCATTTATTTAACGTCCTTGGAATTCAATTACTTTTCCATCACGTGATGTTTGTACTGGATGGAATTTATATAGTTCATCTTTATCATTTCGTACATAGTGGACTTGTCAATTCACTCCAACTTTTCCAACCCAATCAATATATGTGGCCCCTTCCTTTATTATTTGTGTACCTCCTTCACTTTTGCGCAGAGACAAGTACGAATCACATGTCTATGTCGGTATAGCTGCATATCACTGGTTGAGGAGAGAGTTGGCCCGAACACGCGTGAAGGACAAATAGTCATATAGTACTTATCATCATGTGATGTTAGTACTATATCATATTGCACGACGTGGGATTCACGTCTTTTCACGGTACATGATTATTTTAAAGTAAATCAAAGTACATTTTACTTGACGAATGGTCATATATCATATAGGATGTAACTTTTATATGAGTAAATTTATTATTTCACTAAAAAGTGCAATTTATGATGAAAAGAAACACTAATCAATTTTGAAGCATATTACTTTAGATTAAAAAAATACAACACATATAGACTTTCATAAATGGATTTGAAACAATGTGTCCGATGGTTATGGATTTTTTATTTGAAAAGTAGAATATAGAACTCTTTTTTATTTCCAAAATGCAAAATAATTGAATTTATATTAGCATTATAATAAGAAAAAAAAAAAACTAACATTAAAAGATAGTAGTCCATGAAGTTTGATAAAATTACCCAAAAAGAATAGATTAATGAAATCAAATTAGAGACAAGATGGAGAATGAAAGTTCACTAAAATAAAAACATATAAAAAGAAGAAAGAGAAACGGAACTTTGTGTGGAACAAGACTAGTAAGACTCCCTTCTTTTTTTGCTTTACTTGGTATGGTATGGAATAGCTAGAGCAAATGACGATGAATTTTAAAGAAATAAAATTAGTAAATCAATCTAAAAATTAAACTATCTAAGCCTTGTTGGAACAAAGTATGATGAGCCAAGAGCACCTTCATTCCTATCTATGTACATACCTGGGTAAAAGAATCCGAAAGGACCCTTCCTTCTGGTAGATTGCAAGGAGAAATATGTGAGGTAGTAGTAAGTCCGGCCTTTATGCTTTCTCTTTTAATATAGTTTTTCTTTTAGCTTTTGACCGCTTCCTCCTTTTCCATTGAAGCGGTCGTAAATTGCAGATTGCTTCATCAATCGTATAATATTATAAACGTGACATTCAAGTACGTAGATGCTAAGACTAGATGACATGGAACTAACTAGCTGGCTGCGCCATTGGTGATGGGGGTGCTGTTGAGATAATGTAGCTTGTCGGTAGGTATAATATCTACTGCTGAAGTAGTGATGTCTTTCGGCGAATCTCAGCAACGTAATATGCATATGTCAACAGTAGATACTTCCTATGACTCGGGTACATGCGTAATTGCGCAGATAAGATGTCAATTTATAAAAGAAATCAAAGATTGACGCTCAGCTTTGCTTCTCAGGCATAAGGCGTTGATGCTTCCAATCATGTATCTTGACTTCAGGTCTTTCAGGATCTCTACAGTGCTTGGTTCTTATGTTTGTCAAGTTATATTTGGTGGTTTGGTGCTACTAGAGGGTGAGATGAAAAGAGAACATATGAGAAAGAATCTTTGTTACACTTCGGACAGTTTATTCATGTTTATCTTTAATTGTGTTTCTTTTGCAGTTAGTAAAGACTAAAGAGCACTGAAAATTGCTGTTATTTGTGCCGAAGGCCTCCCCCCCCCCGCGCCCGCCCCCGCGTTTATGTTGTTTAAGGTGCTCTGTCACACAAGGGATAACTTATCTGAATTCTGTTTAACGCCTTCTGAGAGATCTTGGACTGGGCAGGCTTAATAAATTGTCGGCATCCCTCATGCTAGGATGCCTCTGCCCCCACACCTGGCTGTGGCAGAAGGGCCTGCGTATGTAAATGCTAGGCAGCATCACGGGATGTTGAGACGAAGACGAGCACGTGCTAAGCTTGAAAAGCAGCCGGTCAAAGTTAGAAAGGTAAGGGTGCGTTTGGTAACATTTATTTTAAAAATCGTTTTAACGCAAATAGAAAAAAAGATTTCATTTTAACAATTTTTGAACAAAAACACGTTTGGTAAACTGCTTTAAATATAAAAAGAATAAAAACACGTTTGGAAAATTTGTATAATTTTTTTTATTTCTTTTAATTTTTAATATTTTTATTTTATTTTTTCTATTTTCGTTCTTATTTTCTTATTTATTTTTCCTTTTCTTCTTTTTTTCTTTTTCCTTTTTTCTTTTTTTCTTCTTTTGGCCGGTCGCCGGCGATCGGCGACGAGGGGGCCGGCGGCCTCGCCCAACCACGGCGAGGCTCACCGCCCCGGCGAGGCCGAGCCTCGCGCCGGTTGAGCGAGCTCGAGCTCGCCCGGATCCGGCGAGGCCGAGCCTCGCCCCACGACGGCGAGGCTCGGCCTCGCCTGGGGCCGGCGAGCCTCGCCGTGGCTAGGAGAGGCCGCCGGCCAAAGAAAAAAGAAAGAAAAAAGAAGAAGAAAAGAAGAAAAAATAGAGAATAAAATAGAAGAGAGAGAAAAGTTGTTCCAAAATTTTGTTCCAAAAACAAGAAACAACTTTTTTTTTTCTTATTTCTGTTCCAAATGTGTTTTTGGGAACAAAAAAATAGTTTTGGAACAAAAACGCAAACAAACGCGTTTCTGTTCCTTTTTTGTTTCCAGGAACAAAAAAACAGAAATTTTTGTTCCTGGGAACAGAAATAGGTTGCAAACAAACGCAGCCTAAATTGCCTTTTTTATGGATGTTGATTTGGAAGCTCCTTCTGGACCGTGCCAATTACAAAAATTAATTATGAAGCTTTTTTTTTTTTTTATTTGAGGGTGTTCCGCTTGTGTTTGCTTCCCTAGCCATGGGGTGCGCAAAAGAACCGAGATCCACCCTGACCGCTGAACCGGACCGGAACCGCCCGAAACCGGTGGTTCTTAAGGGAACCGGTCCGATTCCCAGTTCCATGGGCGGATCCATCCACTTGCCCACCCGGACCGGACCGATTAATTTTTAATATTAAAAACTGGACTTATAATAAAGGGTTTGATAGGTGGATTGGGACTTTATGGACATAGCTCTCTCTCTCTCTCTCTCTCTCTCTCTCTCGGTTTCTTTTTTTTCTTTTCTTTGGCCTTTCCTGTATTTGATTTCAGTTATCTGTTCAATCTCCAACACCCCCCTTCTCTTTTTACATGCATCATCAACATCATCTTTGTACTCCCATCCCACCCCTCTCTCTCTCTCTCTCTCTCTCTCTCTTAAAGAGTTTGTCTTCTTGGGTCGTCGACAGTATATTCTCTCTGCAACTATAAATTTGCATAGATACTCTCTCCAAATGTCCTCATTTTCTTTACTGTGTATTAAATTTTCACTGCCCATTGTAGCGCCCAGTGCATATATGAAAATTAGACACGGGAAATAAGTGTATTATTACCTAATATGAGAAAAGGAGACTATATGGTTCATGCAATTTTCTTTTGGTCTTTGAATGTTGTCTCTTGTAATGCTATGTTGTGTTTTCAATGGTTATTTTTTATCCATCCCTTGAATATTATCTTGGTAATACCAACATGTTGCTATGGTAGTAAATTTGGTTATCAATCGAAATAATTAGCAGCAATTGTTTTTATATATTTTAGTGCAAATTAGTTTTTTCTGTTTTTTTTTTTTTTTACCGAAATTATCAATAGAAAATGAGACCGGTTCCACAGATCCATCTGGGAACCGGACCAGACCGGTGGTCCCAGTTCCCGAGTAGATCCATGCAACAAATGGGTGGATCCCGATTCCAATTTTTTGGAACTGGTCATTAGTGGGCGGTTCCCTGTTCTAGGTCGGGAACCGCCCACCCTGACCATGCACACCCCTACTTAGTCACATGCTTTAATGTCATTAAATGCTATTTTTAGGAAATTGTATTTTGTGAAATATTACCCCTTTAATTCGACTTTGGACAAATGACTTTGAAAAAATGCATATACCTTTAAGGCAAAGAGATTTTCCGAGACGTTATACCATTTGGTAAATTGTAACTTTAATTAGTATTGTAAAATAACTTTGGTGTAGATGCCATTTGGTAAAACCAACATTTATAAATAGCTTTTGCCTCTCTTTTTTTTTTTTTTTGTTTAATTTTGAAAATTAAATCCGATGGAGGTGTGCCATCAGACAACCGCCGAATGGCCAAATCTAGCTGCCACACGGTCAAATCTGGCGGCCTGAGATTGTGACCTCAAGTGATGTTGCCCAAGTCGTGCAAACATAGGGAGTGTCGCCTAAGTCGTGGGTCATGCCACCCCAGGTGGTGGTTGGTGGGGATGCGCGACCCTCAGGCAATAGTGGCAATCGCTGGAGAAGTTCGATCTTAGGTTGCAGATTGGGGAAGACAAACAGTCGTGGATGAATGAGGAAGAAGATGAATAGTGATAGTGGACTTGTATTTCCAAAATGCTGAAAGTTCAAAGTTTATGCATTTTAGTCCATGTGTCGGTAAAAGCTTATGCATTTTTAGTCCATGGACATGCTATTACAGGTGAAATATATATATATATATATATATATATTTAAATGTTACATATGTGTTAGATTTGTACACTGCGTATGGCTTAATATAGACATATAAGCTTCTACATTCAATATAATGTCTTTTAGCCTATTGTCATTATCTATCATTAGTAATGATATCAAGTGTATTTAGAAGTTATGTCAATGGGTGCGGCTTGATTTCTGGATCCAACATCGGTTGCGTGTACTTACAAGCATGAGAACTAATTTTAAAAAGGTTTCGGAGGAGATAAATTGGCGTTATTTCGTCTACTAGCAAGGTCAACCAAAGAATTTCCTCGGCGTTCGCCCACCAGTTGCAGGAATTGAGGTTGTATCTCCTTCGATTTCTGCTTTGTACAGCCTCCTCTTCATTTTCGCTTCGCAGGCTTCGAAGGAATCAGGCTTCGTTGTTGCGTTTTGCTGGTCGCGTTCATCTTAAGATGGCTGCGAAAGCCAATTCCTTCTTCTGAATCGAACATTCACATCCTTAACAAAAAGTATCGTCCGCTTGACAAGGGAAATTTTTCTAAATTGTTGACCAAGTCATAAGCCCAAAAAAGTAATAACAATAGTAATATGACACGATTTGTTCATATATCGCAAATAAATGTAATTTTGAGTGGGTATGTCCTGTGTAGATAAAAGTTCATGCATTTTAGATTACAAGCGTGCGGTTACCGGTAATAATATTTTTTTCCCCTAAAAAAATAGATATATTTAAAAGCTATGCACATGCTGATTTTTTCTAGCGTCCTATGGCTCATGGATTGATGAGAAATTATTAGACATGAGAGTAGTATATATACTAAACTGAATTTTGGTGCAAAAATAATGATGAGTTCCACGTGAATCTTGCTCCACCGGATTTGATAACCCGGTTGAATGCAGTGAATGGCTCAGCTACTCGAAATACCTACTCATTGGTGATCAATGCTGCTTTGATTTATCGTCGTGAAAATTCAATTATTTATTTATCATGTGAAGTTTGTTCTCATTTGTGGAATTTGTGATTCATCTTCATTGCTTCTACACAATGGACTTGTCGGTCCACTCCAACTTTTCTAAACCTAACGAATATATGTGGCCCATGCCTCTATTATTGGTATACCTCCTCTAGTATTGCTATACCTCCTCCACTTTTAAATATATTTGAATTGGTCTGTCACTTTTAAATATATTTAAAAGCTATGTATATGCTGATTTTTTCTGGCATGCTCTGGCTCATGGGTTACTGTTCTTGATGAGAAATTGTCATACATGAGAGTATTATATATACTAAACTAAATTTTGATATAGAAATACTGATGAATTTCACATGAGTCTTGCTCCATATTTGATAGCCTAATTGACCTTTAGTGAACATATTAGCTACTCGAAATACTTGCCCGTCGCTGGTGGATGCTGCTTTTATTTATCATCCATGAAATTTAATCATTTATCTATCATGTGATGTTTGTACTCATTTGTGAAATTTACAGCTCATTTTTTTTCATTTCTTACCAACATGTCCAAAACCTAATGAGTACATGTGGCCCCTTCCTCCATTATTTCTGTACCTCCTCTCAGTCCTCTGCTTTTCCATGGGGCATCGAAAATGGTCGGCAGATAACTTATGAAATCGGAATGCTTGAGGATGTGACTTGACTAATATCAAAACACTAAATGATTCGACCGATTAAATCATTACATTGAAAGCAACATGTTTGTGTCAATATAGCTGCACATCACTGGTTGAGGAGGAAGTAAATGAACAAAAGGGAGCGATGAGGGGAAGGGGGGAGGGGTTGCTCCCGAGTCATGTGTGTCATTTACGTTGCATTGCTTGACCTTGACTTGTTCACGCTGTCACCCACGGCCATTATGAATTAAATTTTTATGTTTCATTTTTTTTTTTTTTTGTCATTTGCAATAGGAATGTTGCACAAATTGATAGTAATTTCGATTATCTCTTGGATACCTATAAAATTTCATAAAAATATAAGTTTCCTTCTTCATTTTCATTTTGATATTCTACTAGATTCTTTTTCATATTTTAATTTAAGTTAAGCCAATAAGTCACAGATATGTTACGGGGTAATTAAAAATAATTTACTTGACTATCTAGTTTTATTGATGGATGTTGACAATTGACTAAGTGGCATTTTTTTTTATCAACACATGCAATTTCATAATATTCAAGATGTTGGTATAAGCCTAATTTGAATCTATTGGATTTAAATCAATCTATAGCAAATCTAACAAACTAGCAATTGCGAAAACAAACCAAAAGTTATTCTCTAGTTTTAGCTTGGCTGCAAAGTGACCAAACTTCCACACAGCTAATTTTTCAAGATGGATGGAGAGTGAATGTATGTTTAAAAGGTGTGCCGGCTTTTAAGAGCAAAATATGACATGAAAAATGTCACTTCAACCGAAATGACAAGGACACTAAAATACTTGAAAAGCAAAGTCCGATGGTGGAAATTGAAGGAAATAGTAATAAAAGTGTTGGAATCAAAGGAAATCAAAGGAAAATTAGAGCGATGACCACTGAAATTAAAATTTAAGTGCAAACAAAAGAAAATATATCTCTAAGAAACTTGATTGAAATTGAAAGATCCTCAAAGTTACGGACATATTGATGCTTAACTGGAAACATTGAAATGAAAGCTACACTATTAATCACAATGCACATGAAGAAATAGTAAACTTAAAAACTAAAATTGAAATTGAAAGAGGTTGGCTCGAAACGGAAAATGTTTCAGAGGAAAATTTGGTAATGTTTTGGCATAGGTCGGGCGTCCGCTCTTTCTCCGTTTTCTTTTTATTTATACTCTTGGGAGTTCCTTCAATAATTGTTGGAATTCATGTGTCACCCCCTCTCTAGCAGCTCTATATTTCCATGAGTTGCTCTATTTCCATGATTTTAGTAATCCCAAGGCAATCGTGTCTCCCACAATGAACTACCATTTCATTCATGATTTAATCTACTGTAACCATTCTAGCTGTCGACACAAATGGTTCAAGTTACACTTTCCTTAGTCTGATCAAAATGGTAACCAACACATCTTAGACCGAAGTTAGGTCACACAACCTTCGGGTGAAGTTGACCTTAAAAGGCTTTGCATTGAAGTTGGGCTCAGTACAACTTGCCTCCTTATACTTTGCTCTACTCCCCTAACGCATACTAATGATTGAATTTCTCCGCAATATCTAGGCTACAAATTTTCAACATCAACGGGAGTTACAAAATAATGTTATGAAAATCTCTAAAAAAGGCAGCATCGAAAAATTAAGAGCAACGGCAAGAATAGCATGAGATAAAAATTATCATTTTCAATTCTCTCCTTTTATTAATTATTCAATTTACCACATTTCACATCATATTTCCATCTATAAAATTGTTCATTATTTTGATGGCAGGAATCAACACAATTGATAAAGTTACTTTTTGATCTTAAGGTGAGCGGACCATTAAAGACCAAGTTTTAGTCTTGGCCGTCTTTCCTTTTATGCCGGTGAGGGGTGACATCTACCTTTTTCTTTAGGTTGCTTCTGAAAGAAGCGAAGCAGAAGCTTTTTACCATATCATTATTATTATATTTTTTTGCCCAAGACTGCTAAAAGATACATAAATTAAGAACTACTTTCACTTTCTACAAAATGAGAGAGTCAATTACAAACTTCAACAATGCAACTGCTTATTGGGGACAAAAAGAAAAAGAAAAGCAATGCGGTCACCAGACTTTGAAAAGACGGGGAAATACCGCCATTTCTTAATTGGTCGTCCAGCCCTGAAGCATTGAAAGGAGAAAAACTTAACGAACAAGCTGGGAAACATATTAAAAAATAATTGTATTAGAAAAAATAAGTGCACTAAAAATCTTTGAACATTATCGCTAAATTCTAAAACTTTCAAAAAATAATTTAAATTCTAAAACTTATCAAATTTATACAATTAAATCATTCTATTGACACAATCAATTTGTTAATGGAAAATGCTGATATAACATTTTAAAATTACTTTTTATTTCCTATGTTGTATGTTTTATTATTTTGTTCTTCAAATCTTAATTTGATTAGTTTAAGAAATTCAAAAAGCAAAAACTTTATCTAAAAAAAAAAAACAGAAAAAAACAGAAAAAGAAAAAGAAAATAACAGGTTCGGGCCTTGTGGTGGGCATTGCCGCCACAGCTGCCCATTGCCCCCAGGTGAGAGCTAGCGACTCTCACGAGACCCGTGAGAGAGCACCTAGATCTTGAATGTATCGTTGAGTTTTAAAATTTTCAAAAAGTGCAATCAATCTTAAAATTTATCAAATTTGTGCAATTAAATTCTTCGGTTATGACCGCCAATTTACTTAATGGAAAATGTTGATATAACATTTTTAAAATTACTTTTTCTCTCCTATGTGGCATATTTATTCAAATCTTAATTTGATTAGATTAAGAAATTTAAAAAACTAAAAATTTATTTTAAAAAAACTGAAAAAAAGAAAAGAAAAGGGAAATGACAAGGCAAGGCCTCACCAGTGGGCATTGTCGCCACCTCTGCTTATTGCCGGAGGGCACCTAGATCTGGGAGATGCTGGCACTCTATTTTCTAAGGAAACACGAATTTGAAAACTCACATTATTTTTGCTGGCGAGTTCCCACATTATTAGTTTATATTGAAAACCTCCACTCAGTTCTAGCCCCACAGACCCAGACCTACCTTTTTCTATAGAGAGAGATTTTTCTTTTTTGGTCTCACTCACCCCTTAGGGTCATTGTTGTCAGGCACCCACTAATCACCGTTCGCAAATCTCTCTTCCTCAGCCGATTGTCCCGACGCTCTAGTGATGCCAACCGACCGCCAAAGCCATGATGATCATTACCACCGTTTATCCCTACGTTAGACGGACCGCTCATCCCCCTTCCGTCCCACCGCCCACACCACCCCCACCACCCCACCCCCGCGGCGGCCCGCCGGGGCCCCTCCGTCGCTCCCTCGCTCGCACGTGCTTGTGAGTTGTTCCTTGACTAAATAATGACAATAGTCGTTCCTTGACTGGTTGTTCCCATTTCCCCCAAACTAACATTCAATATTTGTATGGAAATGCCTCGAACCGTGTAGTCATCTTCTTCATTTTTTGAATCCTGAAACGCGTGTTAGGTGAGCCGGATCATGGTACGACGAAGCTGAAGTCAAGCAATTGACAGTTCGATTAAAGCAGCCTATTAACTTTTCACTGCAAGTGGAACCGTTTCTCCTTCTGATTGCATCATCTCTTTTTCTTTTTTTTTTTGGGGCGGCTAGAAGATCGCATCATCTCAAAACTTGACTAAAGTAGGAAGAGAAGAGCTTCCAAATCTTATGAAATCACTTCGGAAGCAAAATGATTTTCGAAAACATATATTTCTTTTGTTTTGTTCAATTCAAACGTTTATTTCATGTAGTGTTTTCATAAGTCGTTTCTATTGAAATATTATCTCATATCGCTTGAAAACAAGTCTTATTATTGACATATCAAATCAAAAGATAAAAGATCACAATAGTTGTAGTGTAGAATAAATCTCCAAATAATTATCTCATAGATACTTTGCTTGATGTGTTATCTTCAAGATGATAAAAGATCTACAAATGATCAATTCATGGATACTCTACTTAATGTGTTATCTTCATGCTAATTTATAAAAGATTATGCACTACAACCATTGTGATCGTTTACTTTTTGATTTGATACTTCAATACTTATATAAATAAGCCATTGTCCCAGACCCACAAGCCGGTGCCTCCTCCACACTGTTGCCTCTCCCGGACCCACAAGCCGATGCCTCCCCCATGTTGCCTCTCTCTCCCTCCCGCCCCCCTCCACTCTTCCTCTCTCTGAGGGTTGACCGTGTTCGTGATTGACTTCCTTTCTAACAAGCTTTGGCGTCTCCTCCACTTCAATTGAGCTCTCGATGCGACTGCCCCTAGACGTGGAGGGTCGACGGTCATGCTTCCAAGTGACCTCGATCTTACTACATACCCACAAACATAGAAGGTCTAGAATTAAAAGAGGGAAAAGAGAAAAGAAATGAAAAGAAAATTGGGAGAGTTAAAAATAATGCCATGCATTGCACGGACTGTTGGCCTTGTATAAGTTAACTGTAGAGCCTTCTCATATGCATCAAAAGAAACGATAGTATTGGAAGTCCCTGAATTGTTATAGAATGCTTAATTAGGGCCTTCAATTATCGTCGGTATAACAATTATCAATCGAACCAACCACGAGCCGTCGCTGACAACAATGACGACTCAATCTCGTGCTGCAGTGGGGTGACCTTGACGGGAGGGAGTGAGGCGTGGAGGAGGAGGAAGAGAACGAATTCAGGGAGAGAGACGAGCTCGTGGACGAGCACGTCATCTTAATGAACAGTGAACATCTTCAATGGTGTATTTGCTTCGGAGACGCAATAATCAGGGCCAGCCAATGGGGCTGTCTGTGCATTTTTTAACCTTTTTCTTTTTGTCCCTTGTCTCGTTTCTGTTGCTTTCGCGGGAAAAATTGGGTTTTCCCAAATGATTTGGCGATTAGCTGGAATGCACGCTGAGTTTGTCTGGATTTTTGGGGGTGGTAGGCTCAGTCTGTGCTCTCCACCTGACGACACTAAATGATTTGTGCGGACTGTATGGTGATTTGTTTTTTGTTTTTTCGATATATTTATTATATTTAAATTAAATAATTGAGATCAGATTTGTTGTTGTTAAGGATAATGACTAATGAGTCATGTGTTATTATTCTTAATATTTGTGATTGAATGAACGTGGACATGGTCACATCGATGATGATTTTTTTTTTTCTAAGTCGAGGAAATCATTCACATTTTAAAAACTTTAGAGTGCCAAGTGACCCTCTTTAGTGTCTACTTTGTAAAACATTGCAAAAAGGAAAAAAGACCCATGATAGGACCTATTGGAAGCTCAACTTGATTATTGGATGAAAAGAATCGTTGATTCCTTCTGTATTGGTAACATTATCATCTGATTAAACTAATTCCTATGTATTTTGGCAACTTCATATTTCATTCGGTGCCTCACATTGTCAGCGGTCAAATTAAGAACCACCCGAAAATAGCACATGACCATCTTTTTCTTATTTGCCGTTGATGCACATTGCCTTTTATATCCATAAAAAACTAAATTAAAAAAGAAAGGCAACGATCCTTTCACTTTAGGGGGACCAAACGACAAGGCATGTTCACGCGGCTTGCAGTGAATGTGCTGAACATGCCGCACCATTCATGCATCTGCACTGTCCCCGAGTGGTCTCTCTCTCTCTCTCTGCACCATTCTTCCCCTTCTCTAGATTTTTCTCCGTTTATAATTTTAAGGGAATGGCCAACTCAAACAAGTTTTAAAACCTCAGTACTAGTTCATATCCAAAACCTCAGTCTTTTTTTAGCTAGCCCGCGCCACACCAACCTTCTCTTCTTAGGGAAGAGTGAGATTTCTAGAAGTAATAAGCTTCCTAGCTATGGCAAACTCAGAGGCTGAAACGAGCAGTGATGCTGCACAAGTATTAGGAGGCGAGTACCAAGTGTTCCTGAGTTTCAGAGGACCTGACACTCGTATTGGATTTACTGACTTCCTCTACCACGAGTTGGTAGATGCTGGAGTCCATGTATTCAGGGACAATGAGGAGCTTCGTGTTGGCGATGTAATTGATGGGAGCCTTTTGCATGCTATCAACAACTCCAAAATCTACATACCCATCTTCTCTCAAACTTATGCTTCTAGTAAATGGTGCCTCTGGGAGCTCGTGCACATAGTAGACAACGTGTCCAAGTCAGAAGGTAAAAAAAAATCCTTCCTATTTTTCTTGACGTGGAACCTGAGGATGTGAAACTTAAGACTCCACGATATAAAAATGATTTACGAAAACATGCGAAGAAGTTTCCTGATGAAGTCAAGGCTTGGAGAGTGGCTCTGGAAAAGGCGGGTAAAATCAAGGGATTGAATGTGAAATCAAGGTAAAACTCCCTTAAGATCCCTACTAATTATTTCATAGCGGAAATATTGAAAACTACCTCCAGTTGCGCTCTCTTTCAATATCTTTAATGACATGGACCTAAATATTCCTTTAAGCATTTTCTTCATCTTCACTACCTCGTAAGGCTACGAAATTTCACGAGCACCCATTTGCATTTATTCTTTTGGATGATTATTAAACTCATCTTCAGATTTTGCACCCATATTGATCTGCATTCTCACTAATTTTGACCCAAAAAATCTATTTTACCCCGTGGTAAGAATATAGTTTCCATTTTCCATCTACAGGGAAAAAATGAAAAAAGAAAAAAGAAAAAAAGAGAGATCGCATCTGGGGCCAACTTAAATCTAACATAAGGTTAGGAAGCATTATCATAGCATGTGGCCGCCCATTAGCTTTACCAATGTAAATGAGGTGTTTTCGCACTATTTTTCATGGTGGGCAATCTCTCATGCTTATGGATTATGTAGGCCGCTTGAGAAATTTTGTCTGACCAAAAGATGGAGTTTTTGGAAAGCAAACTGACAGGGCCTCTCCATTTTGCTTTTATATTGATAAGGTAGTCCACACTTGATGGTGTGAATAATCGAATGTGTTGTGAGTCTAATTGACACATATATCTTCATTCCTAATGGGCGTAGGATCTCTCTATTTTCAATTTTGAACAAATCTGAATGAGACACGGGTCTGTAAATGCCATTATACTTGATATAATCACATCCATAGAAGACTTACATGCAAAAATTAAGCAATAAAAATGTTACAGTAGCAATATGCAGGCACTGGGAAATAGTTATAAGTTCTGGGATCTTTTTTCCTTCACCAAAGCTGCAGTGTTCAATGGATGGCGTTGTATTTGTCTACCTTATCTCGGTTCATGATTCTCCTATTAAGAGTGTTGAAACTTTTTCTACGCTTAGCTATAAATGCCGAAATTTTGCTTATGCATGATATAGCTGCCACTTGGTGATTTTGGCTGTCGTGTAAATACTATATTCTTTAGAAATTCTTGTAATCACATATGGAAAACATATCATGTGAAGTCTACTTAATTAGCCTATATTAATTATTCAGTGTATTTAGATATCTTTTGTGATGTACTTCAATCTTTTCAAGTAAGGTTTTGACAATCCCACCAATGATGTGTAGGTATGTAATTAATCTAGTCAACTAATGAACTTATGAAAGCGCTTTTGTACATGGCACCCAAGCAGAAATTGTCAAATTGGTTGTTACAATGGTTTTGGAGAAGCTTGAGACAAAAGAAGAAACAGTGACTAAACATTTACTTGGACTTGATAATCGGGTAAAACACTTGACAGAGTCATTAGATGTCGACGATCCTGATGTGCGCCTCATTGGAATTTTTGGAATGGGTGGCATCGGTAAAACAACTATTGCCAAGGTTGTTTATAATGAAATATCTTCCCACTTTGAAAAGTGTTGTAGCTTCCTTGAGAACGTTCGAGAAAGGTCATCAACTGAGGAGGGCACAGTCAAGTTGCAGAAAAAATTACTATGGGACGTTGGCTTTAGATATGTGGAAAAGGTTGAGGATATTGCAAAAGGAATGAAGAGGATTGGAGAAACACTCGGTAGCAAGAAGGTCCTTGTGGTTTTGGATGATGTTCATGATAAAGGGCACATTAAGAAACTAATAGGAATTTCCAAATTATGTTCAGGATCAAGGATAATCATTACAACGAGAGACACAACCACTCTGGAAGTTGAGGGATTTATAGGTAAAATTCTACGGTATGAGATGCAAAAGATGGATGATAGTTTTGCCCTTCAGCTTTTTTGTCAGCATGCCTTTGGTAGAGACGTCCCTTCGAATGATTTTCATAAGCTTTCAAGTGAAATTGTCTCACTTATGGGAGGGCTTCCTTTGGCCATTGAAGTGGTAAGTTCTTTACTTAAGGAGACGAAAGACGAAGAACTTTGGAAAGAGGCGTTAGTCAAATTAAGGAAAGCACCTGAGGAAGCGATTCTAGAGAAGTTGAGGATTAGCTATGACAACCTACACAAAACTCAGCAACAAATTTTTCTTGATATAGCATGCTTCTTTTTCAATGAGAAGAAGACTGATGCAACTTACATATGGGCTGATTGTGATTGTTTTCCCGTAAGAGGAATTAAAGTCCTTACCGAGAGGTGCTTAATAAAGATATTGCAGGGTGGGAAGCTATGGATGCATGATCAACTAATAGCGTTGGGAAGGCAAATTGTCCGTGATGAAAGTCAAGATGGCCTTGAAAAGCAAAGTAGGTTGTGGATCGTAGAAGAGGCCCTCGAAATCATAAAAACCAAAGATGTAAGTAGGAATCATCTCATTTTCATATTTAAGTAGTTTATCCTGAGATTTAGAATTCCTTTTTTGTTTAGGATCTTCATCAATTTCTTTTTTTCCCATTCAAGTTGTAAAAATGGTGGTTGGATGTTGACAAATATCTTCACATCATTGTAAAAATATCACTTGCAGAGGAAGGACAAGGTTCAAGCCCTACAGATAGTTAGACCATCTTACAACATAGAGATCACAAATGAAGAGTTTGAAAGGTTACAAAACCTAAGATGCCTCAAGTTAAACATGGGAACTTATGTTGGGGACTTTGCAAGGTGTCAGTCGAATTTGAGATGGTTTTCTTGGCATTCTCCTAAAGCGATGGATTTTAGGGCAAAAAATTTGTATTTGGTTCACCTTGTTGTTTGTAAACTTGATGATCTTAACTTCAAGGATGATTCAAAAGCATGGGACTTGATCAAGGTAAGTTACATGTTTTAATTATAGTCTGATAGTTCTTGTGTATGCGATGCGATGGTTCTTACACTTACATGCGATTTACTTTTACAGAGGTCACAAAATTTGAAAGTTCTATCTATGACTTCGTGTTTTGGCATAACGACAATCCCAGACATCTCTAGATGCTCGGCTTTAGAGATGTTGACTCTTGCAAACTGTTGGAATCTAAAGAAAATTGAAAGCTTCATTGGAAATCTACACTCGTTGATTGAGTTAAAGATCGAAAAGTGCAGTAATTTTACAGATTTGCCTGAAGAAGTAGGGGCGCTGGTGAAGCTGAAGCACTTCTCCTTGTCGGGATGTAAAGAATTAAGAGACCTTCCATATTCACTTGGCAATTTAATCTCATTGACAGAGTTAGACTTATCAGGTACGAGCATTGTCAAACTTCCAAACTCCATTGAAGGATTGGTGAATCTTGAGTCTTTTCTTTTGACAAACACGAGGATTAGGGAATTTCCCAACTTCATTGGAAATTTGAAGTCATTACGTGTGTTGTGTTTGTCAAAAGACAGATCATATATTTTGCAGTTATCTGATGAAATTAGCAGTTTGAAAATTCTTGGAGAGCTTCTTGGGATAAGAGACCTTCTTGAGATAAGTGAACTCTCCTCCTTCATTAGAATGTTGGTAACATTGTGGGAATTGATGTCTTTACCATATTTGCGAAGGTCAGATGAGGGATTATATTCTCTGGAGGCTAATGCTTGGCTGTTACCTAGTGGCATTAGCATGTTGAAAAATCTTGAAGAGCAGGATTACCTTGAGTATGGTAGAATTAGTGGTCAAATTCCTGTTGAAATTGGAGAATTGTCATTTTTAAGAAATCTAAATCTAGAGGAAACCTATATTTGTAGAATTCCAAGGACAATCAATAAGCTTCATCACCTCCAGAGTCTCAATTTATGGAATTGTAATGTGATTAAAGGGTTGCCGAAGCTTCCTTCAAGTTTGACCCATCTTGCTCTTAAATCTAAATCATTGCTCTCAATCCCTAATCTGTCGAACCTTACTAATTTGGTTGAACTAAAACTAAGTGATGGCTCTCGTGATATAGGCAAATCAAACCTAATCACAGTACGGAATTTCAGGGGGATTGGGAGGTTATCTAAACTGAAAATGGTGTATTTAGATCTGCTATATACCTCTGCACCTCCAAAATTTGCTTCTCTTTCTCATCTGGAAGAGCTTGATTTGTATGGCCTAGACCTAAGACCCACAGGGAGGCTTCCATCCTCTAGCTGGAATTGGAGAAATTTGTTGACTTTAAATTTATGTCGGTGTGAAATGCAAGACATTCCACTTGGACTTCCGCGACTGGAGAATTTAATACTCAGTCATTGTACAGTGCTTGAAAGATTATCTATTCCTTCGGAAAAGCTACAGCAGGTGCATCTACAATATTGTCCGGAGGTAGTTGAGATACAAGTTGTGGGTCTTTCGCATTCATTGAAATCCTTGAAGGTCTGTGTCTGCAAATCTTTGAAAAAAATAGGTGGATTATCATACTTGAAGAACCTGGAGAACTTGCAAATCGAAAAGTGCGACGTACTTACTGATGTCAAGGGCCTAAATGAGCTAGGGTCTCTGCAATCCTTGTTGGTCAGCAAATGCCCGTTATTGAGAAGCTTGATTGATGCATATCGCACAAATATACCAGATGATTGCTTCGTCCGAATAGACTTGTTTGGAGACTCTATTGAAGATCCTGTTTGGAGCGGTAGGACGTCAAAGCATTCCATAGAAGAGATTGTTTTGGCCACTCCCTACAAGGTGCGACATCTTCTTAATCAATATACGGTTGTCGTGTATGAATGCACGAATATGAAAACTGATTGGTTATAATTTCAGTTTGATGATATAATTCGGTAAAACAACACAAATTGCAAAAAGTTAAATATTATTCTGAAATTTAAACAGACGAAAATACATTTGCTAACCAAATGACGAATATTTCTTAGAGATGATACTTAAATAATTTCAAATGCATTATTGTTCCTTCTATATGTTCTTTTGTATCAATTAAACAAATATACAACTAAAAGCTTTAAAATTTTTAACACAATTGAGTTTTGGATATTAAGTCATATGATATGTGTTTATTTTCATGTCATACATGTTTAGCAATAATTTGCCTCTTGAATTTTGGCATTATTGCGCAATAGCCAACAACCTTTTCTTTCCCCTCAAGAAAACTTTTAGTTTATGTTGCATCCATTAGCTTTTCAGTCTGCATTGCCATTAAGGTTTACCTAAAATAGACTAACTATTTTTTCTTTACCCATTTTCTCCGATAATTTTGTTGATCATGCTTCATTCTCTATTTTCTTAACTTCATAAACCATGTAGCATATGTTATTCTAGTCAAATTAGACGGCCATACAAACGGAAGAAGTGATTGCTGAAACAAAAATAAAAGTTAGTTCAGTAATCTATACATTTTCAAAGTTTGCATGCTACTGGGAAGATGTGCTAAAGTTCAGGAAAGATATATGATATTTTTCAAAGTGTGGAGCTATTGTGGAAGGGGCTAAAGTTCAAGGGGGTTTTAAGTTACTCATAATGGCTAATATAAGACCGTCCATAGTAGATAATACTTCAGAAATTTATTAAATAAATGAGGAGTTTGTTTAATTCAAACTTCCATTAAATCTTTTACGCATTACTCTCCGTAATAGATAACCTAATATTTTATGTTAAGCAGTCCAAAGTCTTCAAAGAGCTAGAAACAGTTATGTACATACTTTTTAACAGAGAAACTTCTTTAATGAACAGTAAAAATCTATGTCGAAGATGCATTCTTGTATTTTGTTAGTATCTAAATACGCAAAGCACATATTGTTGTGTTAACCTCTTATTTGCTGCTTTGCCGGTGTATGCATATGTTGGGGGCTTGACTAGTTTGGACTTCATTAGTTGACCACGGGTTTCTAGTACTATAGCAGATTGCCACCAAGGGATTCACGTCTTTTAATAATACTTCGCCTTTTCAAAGTAAATTAAAGCACATATGGCCTGAATAAATAGTCATATTATGTCACGATACAACTTCTATACAAGTGATCATATTATTTCTCAACTAGATCAAGAAAGAATACAACAAAATCATAGCTCAACATGGTTTGTTCCAGTACAACCCTGTTGGTTTAGTTATTAGATTGACTTACTAATGTATTTCTAAGATTTATCATCATTTCCACTAATTGTACCATGCCAACCAAGTAAAGGAAAATAATAAGTGAGAGCATCGCTACTTTAATTCCGTATCCAATTCCGTTTCTCTTTCTCTTTTTTTATGCTAATATATTAGTGAACTTTAGCTCTTCATCTTATTTTCATTTTAATTAAATTAATCTGTTCTTTCTGGATAATTTTATCGTACTTCAGTTTCATTATTTATTTCTATCATCATACTAACATAAAATCAATTGTTTTGCATTTTGGAACCAAAGAAGAGTTTTATTTTCTACTATTCGAATGAAAAATCCACAACCATGGGACACATTGTTTCAATTCAATTTATTCATTCCTATCTATCTACCCTTCCATGAGTGTTTGCAAGGTGTTTCCCACATTTTTAAATTTGTCGGAATAAACCCTCTCCATGAAACAATAAAGTACCATTTTCTCCGCTAATCAATCAAATGACTTCAACCCTATAATGACCCGAAAATATCATTGCCTTAAGTTTTGTAAATGATTAATTTCAATAAAAGAAAGAGGAAATTCCGTAATTAAAAGAAAAAAATTCCTTGAGATTTGACCTGAATAAAGTAATTTAGATGTCGGACCGGCCAAATCTTTCATAAATGCCACAACCGTTGGTTTTGCTATCTAATAGGAATTGATTGCTGAGTCAGTCTGAAATAATAATAATAATAATAATAATAATAATAATAATAATAATAATCCGTGTACTTAGCTTTCATTGGTTAATTTTGGACAAGTATACGTCCATCTCGTGCATCTTAACGATAGATCTCTTGGCCATTCAACAGATCAAGTTTTTTTTTGGTCGGTATTCAACAGATCAGGTTAATTGGCAGCAAATTAGGTCAAGTTAAATAAAGGACAAATCTAGATTAAAGTATCATCCGCTGATATTGACTAAGAGGAACAGCTAGTATTTTTGCTGCAATACCATCCTCAAAATTGTTTAGCACCTGATTAACGAACTCAGAAACAAACTAAAGATCATCCTTCTTAACTGGTCCATACCCTAGATCCCTTGAAGCCAACTGTCCGCTTTGATTCGAATCTGCTTTCCATTCCCAATCATCCACCTAACAAAGAGAGAAAATTTAATCTCTGCCCATAGAAGACTTGCCATTCTAAAGATGCCCGATGCCCTTTTTGCTACCTAAAGTATTGGGACAGGAAGCTATTCTCCAAGATTGCTTGGCAAGCATAGCTCTGTTAAAGCTCAATAGATATTCAACCCCATTTCCCCTTCCTTTTTTCTCCAACGTACTCTAGTTCCATTTTAGAATTTTTCCAAAAAAAAAAAAAAGATGCTATTTTTCGCTCAATTGCCTTGCAAATAAAGTCCAAGATTTTAAATATTAAAATAGCATAGGTTACTTTAATAAGTACTCCCTTCCTAGCTCTTAATTGTAACTTTTCCTGCCACCCTTCAAGTTTCATGCTAACTCTCGCTAGGATCTAAGCGAGCAATTGTTTCTTTGAAAACTCCCAATTGGAAGGAATGCTCCAATGCTTCCCATTTGTGCAATCTGTGAAGCTAAGCATTGGATAAGTTTCCACATATGTTGACATCTAAATTTTTTTCTCAAAGGTCATGAAACATTTTTCAAAAAATTTGGAATTTCCTTCAAATTTATTGATTAATTTTTATATTCTTGCATTTTAGATTCTTTAGGAGGTAGGCATCTAGTAACGTAGAAGAGCATTATTTGTCTTTATAATAAGATATGACAAAATCAATAATAGTAATCGCAAGACACCGAGAATAGTTGCTGCAAGGAGTTTATAAAGAAGATGAACCCACATCTCTGCTGTTGTCTCTTCCGATATTTGGTCAACGCTAACTTCGACAAGATCTCATGCTTATAGACCTTGACTTTTTATTAGCCTTTTTGTATTGACTAACATTGTGGTTCATGTCTTTACATTTTGGGATTTGTAGATTCAACCTTTTATATCTAGATTATCTTTTTCAACCAATTCAGATAAAAAATTTCTACTCTATTAACGCATTCATTTTATGTTTTCAAAGGATTGTCTATTGAGCATGGACTATAGACAAACAAAATAATAATTCAAAAACTAACCAATACCCATTCATCCACAAAAAATGCAATATGTTGACCCGCGTGCGGTGAACGTGTTCCAAATATTTGTCTAATAGAATGGACAGGCATAAGAGTCCACTACTAACTTTGTCCTTCGAGTCACACTTTGATTGGACAGGCATAAAAATCCACTCCCAATTATGTCCTTCAAGTGTCTACCATATTATTTCAAACAATTTTTTACCATGATCTAGATTTAGAGCTGACATGTAAACGATTCAGTTATCAAATCATGAATTATCAATTGTTTGTTCTATAGATTGTTTCTCAAACCTTCTTATCTTATTAGTGAAACTGAATACCTGAAAAAATATGCCTTAAGGAAGACCTCCTACGATAAGAGACACAGCGCCATAAGCCAAAAAGTATCTTTAAATCAACAAAGTTTATAGGAGATATCTATCAATAATTATCTATATTATTACATAAAGTAAAGAAAACCTAATACTTTTAAAGTGCCACAAATATTTTTTACCATCCCAAAATATACTTAGTTTTTTTTTTATTATAAATATTCAATCAATGGACAAATTCGTAAATTGATATTGTATTTTATCTCTCACATACTTCAATTTTAAAACTTGAATGTTTCTATCTTATAAACAACCTTTTCAAAATAATTTCAAATCTGAAAATGCTTTTCACTTTCCACAGATACGTTCCAATCTCTTTATACTATGTTGATAATATTTTTTTCTTCAATTCCTTAATTATTCAAATCTTTCACAATTAGGCAATTCTATGAAATCTTTTAAATGTTAGTTTTTTACATACACGTGATGCGTGCATATTTACTAGGATTAGAAATAAGATGCCCTATTGGAGTACGATACCAATAAACGAAATTTTTAAATATTGAGGCCAATTAAAATGTTACAAAACATTTTAAAAATACGCTTATAATATATTCGATAACATGACTAGCTTTTTAAGAATTGCATTACTAAATTTTATGAATCATGAGAAACTAAATTTTTATTTGCCAACCCAACTAAACCTAACATAGGTTATATATAGATTTTATGTTTATATCAGCAAAGATAACATGTATTGGGAAAAAAATATTACGAGACTTATGAAATGATAGAATTAATCGATTAAATCTTATAGAAAAATCTTTAATGAGTGTAAGAAGTAGTGTATGATTACCTACCATCATAAAAATTTTACTAGGAGATTAATTGTCAATCATAAAATTAGAAAGATTCACCGCCATATACAATATATGTAGAACTACACGTTTTCAACAATATGCATGCAATTATTTTAACATCACAAAAGGCATTATTATCAAAAGTTAAGTTGATAATATTGTCTCAAATTAACCATTATTAATAAAATTTTGTATTTTAATACAAGCATATGCGAGCAGCCATTTTTTTCTTTCTAAAAACAAGATTAATGGTTCTCTTTTGCGTCAAAACATCATTAATTTGCAATCATATATAAATGTTCAGAACTATATAACCATATATTACAAATTTTTCACTTGAGAAAATTATCAACATGTGGATAGAAGAGGGATTGAAATTGAGCAGAGTAATTGATAAGGAGGTACAAGTGAGAAAGAAGCAGTGTAATCCTTTCAAGTCGTTGGGTATAATGAAAAGAAACAAGCTAAAAATAAATTGTTAGTAACTTTTTGCTCATTGGTGCTAGTAAAAGTAAGCATATATGATGAAGGATAATTTTGGAAATATAAAAAGAATTAAAAAAAAAGAAATAATTGGGTGATAGTCTTTAATCTTCTGTGAGAATAACAGTCTATTTGGGACCACAAAAATCAAATAACAAATAATCATAAATTGTTGTGAGACCAACTTCTTTAAAAATTTGTGGCTCACAACAAACAGTTATTCTCACAATAATTCAAAAATTATTATACTAGTAAATGTCAGAAAAAAATAGGCTCTTTTTCGTGTTTCTATGAGTGGTTAGAAGATGACTACATTAGGAAGGAAAATTTACATGTAAGGTAATGTACAAATAGGAATAATAAAGGAAAGCAAATAGCTCTAGACTAGTACTAGCGAACCAAAAATAAGTACATTACTTCACTAAGTCTAGCATTCATGTACAAAAGATAATCTTTTGACATCAATTGTACAATCTATTAAGTTACGAAAAACTTGTATACATAAATTGCAAAAGACTCGTGTTGGGCACTTTAGGAAAATGTCCTTGCTCTTCCACCTTGACTACAAATTTTCACTGTTAGCAAGGTAAACATTGCAATATACAAAGTAATCTCAGATGCGACACCCATCAAGATGTGGATAAAGCTTTATTTGAAGAGCGGAGATGCAATAGTTTGTGTATCAATAAGAATTAATCGAGATAAAAGATAGCACTATGATATTCAAATAAATTTTTGTAAAAAGGTTTCTATTAATCCGATTTTCCTGTAACTCTAACAGTATAAAGACAATGTTTCTCAAGGGACCTAATATGTCCTGATTTGATAGGGAAGTTTTATTTGCACTAACTAACATTAATGAGATAGTACCCCTAGTTAGATAATAATCTAACTTATTTGATGTTTAATTAAGATTTACATCACATACTTGTTAAAAGTTCAAATTTAGTTACTGAAAGAAAAATCCAAATAAGTATTATTGCTATTTCGTTTGACAGCTGACCACAAGATTTGTCTCTAACTATTAAATGATGTCTGTGCCGATTGGATTTTGGGTAAAAATGCAAACAGGTTTGATATATATGTCACATACATATGTTGTTTGGCTCTGACGTCGAACTTTGTTACATCACAGGTGGAACTTCCCTTCACGATCATATTCGTCCTTGGAGCAAAGAAGAAGAGCGAGGGGTTTGGGTTTGCTGGTGGAATAAAGAGGATAAAAGAAGATGTGAGTCCAGGTTCAGTGACATATAGAGAATTGATTGCTGACGTCAAAGGTTGCGGCTTTCGTATGGAGAGAATGTGGTACGTGGCTCCTGGTAAGGACTACGCGTTGCTCATAGAGATCAAGGGCGATGAGCAAGTGAACGGAATGGTGCAAGCAGCATCTCAAAAAGGGTTCATTGATTTGTACGTCGAGGTCGGGACTGACATTCGTTCGCAAGGAGTAATAATTTGGGCCAGCCAACGAGACTGCTCCGTACATTTGTTCTTTCTCCTTTGTGCCCTTTTCCTGAGTCTCTTGCTTTCGCGGGTTTTCCCGGGAAAGCCGCATTTTCTCAATTTTTTCTCAGGGTATTATTTGTACTGCGTGGTGATCTCTTTTGTTTGGTTTCAAATAATTTGGGACTTTTGTTGTGATCTGATAGGATGAGTTTTGTTGTGACTGGATGAACCTGGACAACACAGGCAACCCTTTTTTTTTTGGTTAAGTTGAGAAAATCATTCACAATCAGAAAAAACTTTAGAATGCCAAATGAGCCTTTGGAGGTTTTGCGAGCATCATGTCAATTGTTGATGTGGCGCCTTGATGGACATGTATTCGCTGAGTTGGACTAAAAAAGTTAAAATTCTAATTTTTCTCCTCCCTTCTCCACCCACTTATTTCCCACAGACCTAGCCGTCGTCCATGGCTATGGCGCCGCGTTCAGGCATCTTTTTGGCCACCTCTTGATATCTGGCCGTCCATGGCCACCGGCGTCAAACAAGCCGTCATTGCTTATGGCCATGAGTTTCTGATCTGGAGACATGGCCGCGAGCATGATGGCTCTAGTCTAGAAGTTCGGCCAAGCAAAAAACAGAGAGAAGGAAAAGGTTTGTCCATGATGGCGACGGGCACAAGAAAGGTTCGGCCATGAGTTCCAATAGTGAAGTTTTTCTTTGTTTTCATTTTCTCCGGATACAAGAAAGGAAACTTCCCTTCATATTTGGCCATGCTGGCTCGTCCATGGCTATGGCGTGACTTCCAGTTATGCAACCATGCTCCAGCGCTCGTTCATGGTTGCGAGCGACAGTGGCCAACTTCATTTTTGCAACTCTGTCCCCATGAACGTTGCAAAGACAACGTAGAGGGTTAGACGCCTGGCAGTCGTCACCTTACACACGGCGCTGTCAACTCTGCTGGTGGTGAGGATGGAGGAGGAGGCGATCGACTTGAACCAAATGGAGGACGAGGAAGCGTAGATGGAAGAGGAGAAAGCCCGGGAACACCTCCTCCAACGGTGGAAACCCTAGATGGAGGAGGAAAAGTGAGGTGGGTGGTTCTTTTTTGTTTTGCTCATCTAATTCATACGTGTTAATTTATGGTTGGTTCGGAGCAAAGGAATCATGCCACCTCAACTATTGACATGGCACTCACAAATCACTGAATATTATTTCCTAAACTGACGTTCGATCCATTGCAAAAAAGAAAAGACTAGCAATAGCATCTATTGGAAATTAGAGTTTGTTTGTTGGATTTCATGGTTGCGAGCGATGGTGGCTGACTTCAGATTTGCAACTCTATCCCCATGAACGTTGCAAAGACAACGTAGAGAGCTGGACGCCTGTCGTGACCTTCCCAAAGGTGAATTACTCAAAGAAGACTAATGTATTACTAAGTCCGAAGACTGGGCACAGACCCTCCCAAGTTCTACCAATTGCAACTTGATACTAAGAAATTAACCCATTTAAACATGCAATTATACTCAATTTGGAGTCGCCACTAACCAATTATGGTTGATTAGAAACCCAAGTAAAGTATGGAATAATACTTTACTTTTGTGAACCAGAGATTCAATAGGTCTGGGAACATGGTTACGCTAGATTAATTTAACGCCCTTTTGGTACCTTTTCATTTTAATTTCAAAAATATTTTGTAGGTAGTCTTGATTAATTTTAACCGAAGCTACTAACATGTAAAGGGTGGTCATGCGGGTGCACAATCAATAGAATAACATTCAATAAACTGAAGTGATAGATTGTAAGAAATTATAAACTACAACCTTATTAAAGTCTATCCTCTAAAAAACCTTATAAAAATGCTAATAAAAATGCATGCCCTAAACATGATTTCTAAATGACATGACACCTAATTTTTTCTTGTTTATTTTTCAATATTAATTATATGCAATCTTAATTTAAATTTAATATGCATGATTTTTACTCTAATGACATGTGAGATGCAATTCATATGACATAACTTGAACCATCACAATATGTGTTCAATCTAATTTACATAATCCTAAATATGCATATGCTACATGATACCGGATGGATGATGTGGTAATTCTATATGCATGTTCTTTTTATGATTTTTCTTTTTTAATATAATGCAACCCTAATAAATTATATTTTTTTTATATATATGCAACCTACACTAAATAACAATGACATGAAAGGGGATTAATTATGAATTAACCCTATTGACTAACCAAGCAAATGGCATTTGTGTTTTCCTTCTTTTTTTAAAAAAAGAATAATTTTTATTGAAAAGAAAGCAACATAATGATGCAACGCTAATCTTTTGGCATTTTTTATTTAAAAACTACATGATGGGAATACTAAGACATTAAATCTAAAATGTACGACTAATTAACTAATCACCTAAACCTTAATTAGCCTAAACTAATCACCCCTAAGCATCATTAATTCCCTAAGTAGAGCTTAACAAATAAACTCATCGGTTTAGCAACCCAGTGAGTCCACGACGACGGCAACGCGGAGACGGGTGACAAACAACCTTGTGGCGACACCAAACGGAGACCGGATGGGCTTGAAACAGGCCACGAAGTCCAAAATTCCTTGCTGGCCTTCGATTTTGCTTTGGGCCAAAGGAGATGGAACCAACGGTTGAAATAGTGAGGAAGGGTTGGCGGAGGCTACATCGGACGACGGCGGGCTACAGTGGAGTATCCAGCGGCTTGAATGGTGGCTTGAGGTGGCTTGGGGACACAGCTGGACACGAGACAGGCAGGATGAGCAGACACGGCTCACGGGCGAGAGCAAGTGGCTCCGGCGGGCGTGCGACGGCGGCAGAGGGCTCCAGCGGTGGTCGACGGGCTAGGGGGGAGGGCTGCCAGTTCCTCTTTGGTTTCTTTAAGCTTTTTCAAGGCCACAACAATGGATAAAGCAACTCAAACAAGAAGAAGAAGCCAGCTAAAGATTGGGGGTCCCATTTTGCCTGAAGCGTCCATGCCTTCTATCCATTTCACCCTTGCAAGGCCCCTCCATGCATGTCTGTCTTCCAAGGCCAATTTGCAGTAGCCAAAGCTTCCTCAACAAGCCTCCAAGTGGTCCAAAATGTTGTCTCACCCTTGGCCTACGAATTTTGTAAATTGGCCACTCAAATTAATCCAATTCCCCTCCAATTGAACTCAATTTGATGTCTATAAAATCAACCAAGGTGTCCACACTTGAATTCACATTTTTCCTCGCCAATTTGTCCAACTTAAATCCCAAAATTGTGATCAAAACAGCCCTTTAATTTTCCCATTAAAAAATGGCCCTACTTTGAATTTTCGCCAAAAATCTTGGTTAGCAAAAAAATCTTCAGAGGATGAGTCGAAATTCTTAAAATGAATCGTGACATGACAGAACTTTTGATTTCTGAAATCGGGTTTAAATTCGTGGTTAATTTCAATTTGGTGCGATTTTAGCGTAACCTAGCCTACCGAGCAGCTTTTAGGAATTTTTAGTGCAATTGACCCGTGGTTGATTGTTTTCGAGCCACATTGTACATCTTCGACACATTGACGACTTTCGGTTGTCGTGAAAATCTTGAGGTTTCAAATACGGACATAAGGTATAGAAATAACCAAAAAATTAGTTTAACGTCATTCGATAGAAATTTTGCAATTAGGTAGAATCACCCACACACTAATCACATATCTCAATCGAATTAACCTATCTCTGATCTCTGATTGATTTTGACAATGCCGTAATGACCCTTGTAGATTAGCACAGTCGAGCAGTCGATTCCTAGTCGAATTCTCAAGTCTATTGCGTTAAAATCCCTTAACGACTTCACCCGATAGACTAGTTATCCTGTGAGTGATCAGTTCAGGGAATAAAACTATAAGCGCGTTGATGAAAAGCCCGACTCATTCAATTGAAAACAGAACAGGAAATTTAGGATGTTACAATTTTCTCGTAAACAAGTACAATATACCAATCTAAGGGGTCTTTACCAAGATTGTAATGTGAACTTGGTCAACGGGTCAGCAAAGGAAGATTTGACGGCTCAAAAAGGAATATTTTATGACTATCATCTCCGGGTTTACAAGTCAAGAACCTTGCAAAATTAGATAGAAAAAACCTTGCTTGCACTTCTTCAAGCGAGTATTATAAACATATGAAATCCTACGTTAATTCAAGTGCCTTGACATGAAGAGACTTTTCAAGGGACGTAGTGTAGGCTAGGTTCATGCGTTTGGAAACAAAATGATTCATCAGGCTCAAAGATGTGTATAGATGGGGTGAGAGTTGGTGATCATTCAGACCTTGTCACTAGTCTTTTTCTTCACCATGGATTGTCTTCTTGACAGATTTCCTCATTAGCTCAACAGTTCATCACTTGATGCCAATGATTATTCTACTAGGGATCTTTTCTCAACATTTTTCAAAATTCTTTTCTTTGATGATTGGCATCGGCCTTGCTTTTACCAGGTACACTATTTTTTCATACCCCTTAATTCATTAATCATTTTTCTTTTTTTAGAAATTTTGTGCTCAGAGGTCTTTATCTTCCATTAGCTGCTCAAACAGTCAGCTTGCCCTAATGTCGGGTATGATCATCAGTTGGGTTCATATGAAATGAAATTGCAAGCTCAAGTGGGCTATACAATGGATATAAGTATGTAAGATAGAGAAAGAAATGCTCTTCGTCATCCCGAGACACTTAAATTTTGTATGGGTTCATTTGAAATAATAACACATGAAGATTGATGCAAGTGAGAGCAAGAAAATTTCTATCAATTTCCCTCACCTCTAATGTCAACTTTCCTCCATTTGCCCCAATGTAGGGTGGTCCTTGACAAGGGTAATATGATAGAAATTCTTCAAGTATTTAGGCTCAAAAAGGGTTAAACAAAGGTTCACTTGTAGAGAAATGAACTGCCTCTCGTCATTTTAGTTGTCGTACCTTTTGCGAGAAAATTCTTCACTTTGCGGACACGAAAATTTTCCTTACTCACCTCACAATGTATAGACAAGGGACTGTGTATGGGATAAGGCTTGCTTTTCACGCCTCATTTAGCATGTTCAAGTAACTTGACATCATTAACTGAATTATCCATTTTGATAAATTTCAAGTGGAATTGGTGAATTGCACAATATCATGTGAAAGCATTCCATAATGATAAAGAGGCTATGCTCTATTCTTGCACATCGGATCATAAAGTCAAAGCTGTTAGGTGTCCATTTCTTGCCCCCTCTTTGTAAGGGAGCTCATAGAGGTTCCTTACAAAGATAGAAGACACTGTCGTTCACATCCATTTTTTGCCCCTGCAAAAATATAACATGTATCATTATACACTAGAGATTTGATCAACTTTGAGCGAGGGAAAGGCTTTTACAAGCCCCTTTTATTCATGGATAGCATTTCTTTACAGCATCAGGATTTACAGGATTCATGAATTCCCATCCATCCATTTCTGCTAAGATTAAAGCACTTCCAAGAAGTACTTTCTTCACGATGTATGGCCCACTGTATTTTGGAGTGAACTTGCCTCGAGGATCAAGGTTAATTGGTAGCATCTTGCGTAGCACCAAATCATGGACCTTGAAATGTCTTGGGCAAACCTTTCGATTGAAAGACTTGGCCACCCGTTGCTGGTAACACTGACCATGACATACGGCCTTCAATCGTTTTTCATCGATCATATTGAGATGGTCATACCTCTATTGTGCCCATTCAGCTTCCGTTAGCTTAGACTAAGACAATACTCTTAGAGAAGGGATTTCTACTTCAACTAGCAGGACTGCTTCAATGCCGTACACCAGAGAAAAAAGGGTTGCCCTAGTAGAGGTGCGAATTGAAGTCCTATATGTCATTAGAGCCTAAGGAAGTCTTTCATGCCAGTCACGATAATTATCAGTTATCTTTGCCAGAATTTTCTTGATGTTCTTATTTGCCGCTTCAACAGCACCATTCATCTGGGGGTGATAAGGCGATGAATTCAAATGATAAATTTTAAACTCCTTGAACAGATCATTGACAAGCTTGTTGTTTAGGTTCATCCTGTTGTCTATGATGATAGCTTCAGGCATGCCATAACGGGCAATAATATCACATTGCACAAACTTCACGATATTCTTTGCAGTAACAATTGCATAGGATGTTGCCTCTATCCATTTTGTGAAATAATCGATGGCGACAAGGAAGAAATGATGATCATTCGAGGCTTTTGGGTTAATTGGGCCAATTACATCGATGCCCCACATTGAAAAAGGTCATGGTTCCGACAATTGATGTAGCTCATTTGGAGGGACATTTATCTTGTCTCCATAAATCTAGCAACGGTGGCAATTCCAGACATGTTGAATGTAATCAGTCTCCAAGGTCATCTTGAAGTAACCTAGCCTCATAATTTTCTTTGCTAACACATGGCCGCTCATGTGAGGACAACACACTCCTTCATGTATTTCTTCCATCAACTGAGTGGTTTCCTTAGCATTAACGCATCTAAGTAGGACAGAGTCAAATGACCGTTTGTATAATGTATCCCCACTAATAAAGAACTTTAAGGCAAGTTTCATAAGATGCTTTCCGCCAGCTGGATTGTTGCCTTCTAGGAACTCTTGCCTTTGAATAGGTCATGATATCATGGTATCATAGTTTTCCATCCGATTCTTCTGTCACTACTATGCAGTAGGCTGGCTTCGTAAGCACTTCAATCTTTATAGGTTCAATTTCTAATCCTTCCGTAACTTTGAGCATAGACGACAAAGTTGCAAGTGCATTTGCAAACTGATTGTGAGATCTTGTCAAGTATTCGAATGATATTTCGTCAAACTCCTTTACAAGGTCTTCCAGGTAATCATGGTAAGGGACTAGTTTGGCATCTCTAGTCTTCCATTTTCCAACAGTCTGGAGGATAATAAGTGTGGAATCACCAAACACCAACTTGCTAACTTCCATTTCAATGGCCACTTGAATGCCAAGAATGCACGTTTCATATTCACCTATGTTGTTAGTGCAAGAAAATACCAACTTTGCAGCTACAGGATAGTGTTGACCATTGGGAGAGATTAGAACTACTCCAGTACCAAACACGGACAGGTTAACTGCGTCGTCGAAGAACATGGTCCACGACTCCTTTTCCATTGTCAAAATGCGATCATCTAGGGAATCATATTCGTCTTTATCTTGCATCCTCATAGTGCCGTTTGCTAACATGTCCGTAATTACTCAACCTTTAACTGACTTTTGTGGTACACTTTACACGTCAAACTCGAAAATCAGGATTTGCCATTTTGCTAATTTCCCCACCAAAGCTGGTTGCTCTAACAAGTACTTGATAGGGTCATTCTCACTGACTAGAAACGTCTGGCAATGTAAGGTGTATTGCCACAGTCTATGTAAAACCCATACTAAAGTAGCACACGTCTACTCAACATTAGAGTAGTTCATTTATGTTGTTGAGAACTTCTTGCTTAAGTAGTAAATGGCACATTCCTTCCCATCTGTCAATCCTTTTTTTGCCAGCATTGCTCCCAACGACTCTCTGTTTATTGTGAGATAGAGAATTAAATGTTGCCTCGGTGTTGGAGGAACAAGTATTGGCGGATTCATCAAGTATCACTTCAACTCTTCAAACGCTTCCTAGCATTCATCATCCCATTTAACCTGAGCATTCTTCTTAAGAAGCTTGAAGAAAGGCCTAATAGTTTCAGAGAGTTGGGAGATGAATCGAGCTATATAGTTTCAACCTCCCTAAAAGGTTTTGGACTTCTTTCACCGTGGTTGGAGGGCACAAATCATAAATTGATTTGGCTTTTGAGGGATCAATCTCAATACCTCTACTACTAACTATGAAACCCAATAATTTGCCAGAAGTTGCTCCAAACATACACTTTGCTGAATTAAGACGTAACTTAAACTCACATAGTCGCTCAAATAGCTTCTTTAAAGTCTTGTCGGGTTTTGGCAATCATATCATCAACATATATTTCCATCTCTTTGTGCATCATATCATGGAAAAGTGTTACCATGGCTTGTTGATATGTTGCCCCGACATTCTTAAGGCCAAAAGGCATGACCCTATAACAGAAAGTTCCCCATGGGGTGATGAATGTCGTTTTCTCCTTGTCTTTTTCATTCATCCTGGTCTAGTTATATCTTAAGAATCCATCCATAAAGGAAAAGAGCTCAAAGCCAGCAGTACTATCCACAAGAACATCAATGTGAGGCAGCGGGAAATCATCTTTGGGGCTGGCTTTGTTCAAGTCTCTATAGTTGACGCAGACTTTAATGCGACCATCTTTTTTTAGCATTGGCACTATGTTTGCTATCCACTCAGGATATTGTGATACCTCGATGAATTTCACGTCAAGGAGTTTCATGACTTCCTCATCTAATTTCTTGGAGAATTTTGGCTTAATTCTCCGTTGTTTTTGCTTATTGGGAGGTATATCGAGATTAGTCGGGAGACAATGTTCAACAATGGATGGATCTAAACCTGGCATATTAGCATAAGACCAGGCAAAGACATCTTAGTTTTCCTTCGACAGATTCTTGCGGAGTCCAAATAAAAAAAAAAGAAGGCATTTTTATTCTTCACGTCCAGGATTACGTCCTAGTAAAATGCCCGCCTGTAACGTAACCCAGCAGATCTCAGATTCAGATAATGTGTCAGATCACACCAATAGCATCGTGGGCCCATATAGATATCGTCTGCTAATACACGATCATCAAGCATTTAGCTTCGGATTTGGTCAAGTCTGCCCCAATTTTGACCTCCTTGGTGCCTTTTGTGCCACTAAGATTTATGGTGATAGTCTGTCCAATGGTGATTGGTTTCGAATTTTCTTGTTTTTCCCAACTACGTTGAATATCCATTGAATCATCTTGCTCCTCATAACTTGAACTTAACGCTTCATCTTCATTAAAGCAAATGTGCACAGGATTGCATTAAAAGAAATGAACAAGGTAAATTAGATGCATGCTAGAAAATTGTTTTATCTTGAAAATTTTTCAAAGGGAACATGAAGAAGCTCAGCCTTCAGAATTAGCTCATTGCCGTTTTCTTTTAGTAGGATTTCATCACAGGGCTAGTTTGGTGTACTTCAACATGCCCTTAAAATGTGAAAATCTTCATGTATTTTATTAGATGAAAAGCAAATTACATTATTAAAATGAGAGAAATCCTAGAATTGAAAATGTAAATAAGGAAAGCAATAAAAACTCCTGCACAGAGGAATGTGCAAACAATTAAAATTCTCCTACTCTCGAGCTTCTTCGATGGTAAGCACTAAATTCTCTTCGAACAATTCAGTCATTCCTTCGAGTGCATCATCTTTTCTAGTGGATCGAACTGTGTCTGCAACCGGCTTGTCTACCTCTCCCCATCCGACAGGAATAACATTATAAACATCAATGTTGGCACTTGGAGGCTTGGAATATTGAACACATGTATCGATTGCCCCTTTTTCCTCATGCATCATCTTCGTAGGCCTAGGGAATGTGGACCTAATATGAGGTATAGTGAAACCAGTTCGTCCTCATCCTCTTCCTCTGCAGGATCGTCCACCTTTACCATGATAGCCCAATCTAGTCGTGTATGATTTCTGCCTGGCTTCAATTGGTTGGCGAGTGCCTTGACCATGTTGATCTAAACCATTACTCGGGGCAAAACCACTCCCCACCATGATCTTGCCTACCATGACCGCCGACTTTGATACTTCTGGAGTGGGTAGGGTAGTGCCTTGAGAGATGTGAATGGTTGAAACCAACTCAAATGCTTGAAAAATGGATTCTTCTTTACAATTTGGTTCAATATAAGAGATAGTCAACTCATGATAAATCTTGAACTAATATTCTCCTTGGACTGTAATAAGCTTTCCTTTCGTCACGAACTTCACTTTCTGATGGAGACTTGAGGGAACTGCCCTAGCTGCATGTATCCATGTATGTCCTAACAAAAAGTTGAATGCTATAGGTATGTCCAGGACTTGAAAAACTGCATTAAATAGCATTGGCCCTATTTGCAAGTCTAAATCAACTTCCTCGACTGCTTCTTTTTTGGTTCCATCAAATGCTCGAACAGAGGTCTTAGTAGTGCGAATTTTCCCCAAATCATACCCAAGGCGCTTTAGAGTTGCTAGAGGGCATATGCTTAAAGTTGATCCATTATCAATGAGTACGCGGGACATCAAGGTATTTTGACACTTGACTGAGATATAAAGGGCTTTGCCGTGTCCTTTTCCTTCGTCTGGGAATTCCTCATCTAAGAAAGTAATTTGGTCCTTTAACAAAATGGCCCCCACAAATTCCTCTAACTTCTCAGGTTCAATGGACTCTGGGACATGTACTTCATTAAGGATTTTCATCAGGGATTTTTGATGTTTCTCCGATGTCAAAAGCAACTTTAATAGGGAGATTTTTGTGCTGGCATTTTACAAAGTTGGTCCACTACATTATATTCACTTGGCTTAATTACAGCTAAGAATTCTTTAGCCTCATCATCAGTGATTGGCTCGACAGGTTGTGAGTTGGCCTAAGCGTAAGTGCGTCCCGATTGAGTGATCACATCTATCTCCGCATCATAACGCCATGGTACCGCTTTATCATTCATATATGCATAGGGTTGCATAACATCAAGAATTAATTCTTCATCATCGGACGGTGGCACATCGTTAATGATTAACCCATCCTCATCTAACGCATCTTCCAATGGTGGCATGTCAAGAGCTAGGGAATCGTTAGCTTCAATATTCAAGCTAGTAAACTCATCCTCAAAATTAGAAAACCTATCCTCCAAATCAATAATGATTGGAGTGATAATCAAAACTATGCCGGTATGATTTGTGTAAACAATCATCCCTTTCTTGGACATTGTCTTAACTCTTTGCAACTTTTGAAACATGATGGGCTCTTATGAATCTGAATAATGTCTAGCTCGAACTAAACCATTATAAACATCGTCTACATGTACTTTCAAGCTCTTCTTTCTACTAGTATCAAAACTTAAAATGGCATTCACAGATTCTGGGTGGTCAGGGAGTGGGTCATTCTGGATGTTCGGCTGTGCATTACGAAATGAGACCACCTTAGCATCCAAAATATTTTGGATTTTGTGTTGCAGCGTATAGCAATCGTCAACAGAATGCCCTACCTCCCTCATATGGTAAGCACATGTCTTGGATGGATCATAGTTGGGGAAACGCTTGGGATTAGATCGCTTAGGCTCCTTAGCGAATACTCCTTTCTTTTGAAGGGTCGGCAAGATCTTGGACAAGGGCTTAGGAAGTGGCGTAAATTGACGCCTGGAAGAGTTCTTCTGTTGGCCAAAGAATGGTCGTACTTCTCCCTGTTTGGTGTTCGGGGTAGGGCGAGGTGGTTGAACATAAGCTGCATTAACCTCCGCTATAGGTTCCTTATCCTTCTTGGTTGAGACTGATAGGGCTAGTATGATCACCTAGAGGGGGGGTGAATAGGTGATAAAGAAATTTTTACGAAAATTCAAAATAATTTGCTTGCAATGTAAACATCATTAAATAGTTATATGAAGCTATGAATTGAAATAAGGAGTTTAGGGAAAAGAGAATAGAAACACAATGTTTATAGTGGTTCGGCTTAGATCAAGCATACGTCCACTCTCCCACACTGACAGGCTACTGGTTGGATTTCACTATGAATCAAAAGAGATGTAACAGTCTCACCTCCTTGACTTTATAATGTAGAGACTCTACTACACTTCTTCAAAATCTCACAATTGTTTGCTCTCTCTTTTGAGTACAAGTAAAGCTCAACGATTGAAATAGCAAAGAACTAGGAAGCTTTAGACTTTGAAATTTTTCTCTCACGCACACCCTTCGAACAGCCGAAGAGTCAACCTTACATACTCCTCCATGCCTTTACGACCGTTGGCACTTACCAAAAGAGTTCTTCCAATATATCCATTGGACAGAATCAATTAAGGAAATCTCAAGTCGATTAAGGAATGTGATGATAGCCCATCAATCCTGCTCGCCCATATAATCGGGATCTTGGTTTCCATAAGTAGAACCTTCTAAGTATACTTCGCCATTCAAAAGATTTGCATATCAGATTTGATCCAATAATTAATCAAGTAGATGCTATCTCCAGCTATAAGGTTTTCCAAAATCATACGAACCAAATCCTTGAAGATAAACTCGCATCTGAATAAGTCTTCAATCTTCGGTCTGAAGACTATCGGTGAGGGTAGACTTTGTGATTAAAGTCTAGTGGTCTTCAAACTTTGACAGAAGAGTCTTGTGCAATTGACACAATTAATGCACAAATTTAATACTATTCATATAATGAAAATAATTATGAACTAGTTGATTTGATTATTCCATTAATGTGCTTTGGAGAAATTAATGTCCAATTCGTAGTTGTACGAAAGGGAAAAAAAAAACACAAGAACTCATTAAATTTTGCCAAGTGTCATCACAAGGAAAAACAAATGATGAAGGTAGATAATTCGTTGTGTGTATATATATTTGGTCGGTATGTACATATATATTTAATATTATGATGATTTATCTCCTATGAATCTATTGGTTTCCTCTCGAGTAAACATAATTGGATCATTTGTTTTGCCTTTTTCTTTATTATTTCTGTTAGACTATTTATGCAAATTAATATAGGGCTAATCCATCCACCCACAGATTAAGCAATAAATGTGTTACACATTTGTTTGCTATTTTGCCGATGCATGCATATACAAAGTGGGCTTGACTATTGAGTTAGGATGTAATTTTTATGTCAAAGTAAATTAAAGCACATACTGCTAGGGAAAATAGTCACACATTGAGTTAGGATGTAACTTTTATACAGCAACATATTATTTCACTAAAGACTGACTTATGATGAAAAGAGACTCTAACTAATTTCGAAGCATATCACTTTAGAATAAGGAAGAATACAAAAACATTAACACTTTCATAAACTGATTTAAAACAATGTGTCTCATGGTTATGGATTTTTCATTCAAAAAGTAGATAATAAAACTCCTTTTTAGTTACAGAATGCAAAGTAAGTGAATTTATACTAGTATTTTAACTGAAATAGATAATTAACATTTGAAGATGGTAGTACATGAAGTACCATGTGTAACTAAAGTGAAATAAGATGAAGAATTAAAGTTTACTAAATTAATAACATAAATAATAGAAAGAGAAATGAAACTGCATATAGATTTTGGTTAATTACAATTTCAGTCCTAACCTATTGTACGGATTCCAATATAGTCCTAAATATTTCAATTGTTCCAATATAATTCTATATCTTCCGGCCGATCATTATCGTCTTACATGGCACGATCGGCACTCTGACGTGGAAAAAATTAATCGAAACAACGTTGTTTTATTTGGAAGAATGTGCAACATAAAACAAAATAAAATCAACTAAACCACAAAAATCCCCAAATGAACTCCCCTAATTCGCTGACAATGTCGATTTCCATCGGAATCGCCAATTTCCTCAAACCGAACCATAGTTTGCCATCACAATCACCAATTTCCACTGACTACGTCAATGTCTAGAGAAGAGATTAGCTATCTTGAGATTTTGCAATAGAAACAATAAAGAGCGCTCATGTTAGGTGTACATTGAAGTTGACAGCCTTCAATTTTTTTACAAAAACCAGAAGAAAAAGACAAAAAAAAAAAGGGTCTAAAGGTAAATATTTCATTGTGGTCTCTCTAAGTGTATTGCCTTTCTCTTTCTTATAATCTGTTTGTATTGGGAGACTATTGCTGGCGCTGTTAGTGAGACCATATTGGCGTATGTTAATGGGATTGTAAGTAGTGATTTTGTTTGAATTTTTAGTTTTTACTGGCTTTTTTGGTTCATTGTGAATTCTAGTCATGTCAGCTCAAGAGTACAAGTGCTAAACATGGCAAGAGACAGAGAGATGATGATCATGCAAGCCACGCCAACACCACAACAAAGTGTTGGAGAAAACTTCCTTATCTATTTTGAAGTTGACAAAACGTTTCCTTCCATCAAAGTCCAAGACCGCCGACTCAAGATTTAAAATTTGCCCTCATTGACAGCTTTCTAGACCGACGAAGAAATCTTATTCGATGCAAGTTTATCTTTAAGGATTTGATCCATTTGGTTGAAGATTGTCTCACGGCTGGAGATAGCATCTAAAGATTTATTATTTGTATTGCAAATAATTCGAGTAACTCAAATCTGTTGATTGACGAAGTAAACTTGGAAGGTTCTACTTATGGAAACCTAAATCCCGATTGTATGGGCGAGCAGGATTGGTGGACTATCTTCATTTTCCTTAAGTAACTCGAGATTTCTCTAATTGATTCTGTCCAACGGTTAGATTAGAAGAACTCCTTTGGAATGTGCCAACGGTTATGGAGGCATGGAGAAGTATATAAGGAAGATGTTCTAGTTATTCTAGTGAGTGCGAGATAGAAAAATTCCAAAGTCTGAGCTTCTAGTTCTTTGCTGATTCATTTGTTGAGCGTAAACTTGTACTCAAAAGAGGGATTAGATACTTGTGAGACCTTGAGGAAGTGTAGCAGAGTCTCTACACTGTGGAATCAATGACGTGTGACTGTAACAACTCTTTTGATTTATAGTGAAATCCATCCGATGGGCTGTCAATGCGGGAGAGTGAACGTATGCTTGATCTAATCCAAACCACTATAAAACATCGTGTTTCAATTCTCTTTCCCTTATCTCTTTACTTAATTCATAGTCTTATATATTATTGCAGATCTTCTATATCTTAAGTCTTCCGTTGTTATATAAGTTGAATTAAGTTGTTGAGTTTTATAAAATTCATTTTTACACATATCCACCCCCTCTAGGTGTTCATACTAGCACTATCAATTGGTATCAGAGCGTGTGTATTCATTTAATTGAAGTGTTTTTACTTCAGAGTTAAAGATCCATGGCTAGTATGTTGGCTCCAGGTTTAGTTGAAGGGCAAAGCAACACCAAACCGCCTTATTTCAATGGAAAGGATTACAACATATGGAAAAACAAGATGAAGGCATTCTAAAATCGAAAGATCCTCTGGAATGGGATGTGGTAGAAAAATGAATTATTCTTAAAGCTACATCGGTGTCAGAAAGGGGAAAAGAAGTTGCAGAAGCTAGCGACATGACTCAAGAAGAGATATCCAAGAGACAAGCTTTTGATGCTAAAGCAATTTACTCATTATATTGTGCATTATCTCCTGATGAGTATAACAGAATATCTTCTTGTGAAATAGCCAAAGAAGTCTGAGAAAGGCTGCACATTACCTATGAATGAACTGATCGAGTAAAAGGATCAACATTCTACTCGGACAGTATGAAGCCTTCAAGATGAAACCAGTAGAATCTATCACCAAAATGTTTAGTCGTTTTACAGAAATTGTAAACGGTCTAGAATATCAGGGACAACCAATTTCAGAACCAATGAAGGTCAACAAATTGTTGCGTGGACTCTCCAAAGATTGGAATCACGTAAAGACTTCAATAAGGGAAACACAAAGAATCATGCCACTCTCCGTTGACAAATTGGTTGGAACACTTCAGTCCTCTGAAGTGGAGCAAATCAATGAAGATGAAGATCCCAAAGGTAAGAAGTCAATTGCCTTAAAGTCTAATGATGATTCTAATGTTATAGATACTGAAGATGACATAGACGATGAAGAACTTGCTCTCATGATAAAGAGGTTCAGGAAACTGAACAAAAATGGAAGAAGATTCAATTGGAAGAAACAAAGCTCTCAAAGATTTCAAAACAAATCAGCTGATGATGATGAATCCAATAAAGATGTGATTTGCTTTGAATGCAAGAAAAAGGGACACATTAGACCCAATTGTCCCTTGGTGAAGAAAAAGAAAGGAAAAGCTGAGAAATACGTAAAAGGTACTCAAAGTAGAAACTTGGAGTGATACCGAATGCGAAGAGAGTGATGATGATTATGCTAATATTTGTTTAATGGCAAAATCAGAATCAGATTCAGATAGTGAAATTAAGGTAAGTAATTTTCAAATTCCTATTAAGGTCTTGAAATATATTAATGAACTGTGTCTTAATCTCAAAACCTCTCTCAAGAGGATTTCCGAGCTAAAAATGGAGAATTCTACACTAAAGCAACATGAAATTTTATGGAAAGAAAAGTTTGAAAATCTAGATAAAAATTTTATTACTTTAAAAGAAAATGCAGAATCTCTTTCAAAAGAAAACACAATTTTGAAAAATGATATTTCAAACATTTCAAAAAGATTTTCCATGGGATCTAAGAAATTGGAAAAGATTATTTCAATACAGAGACTTTACTTTAACAAATCAGGCTTGGGAATGACATCTGAAACTATTCATTTAATTGATTTTCCAAAAGTAAAGGAAAAAAATCAAACAAAGACCTACAAAAGCCTTCTATAGAAATCATTTTCAAAAATTCTTTGTAAAACCTGTTGGCCGAAGTGCTCTTAGATGTTCTAAGTGTAACGGCTCAAAACACTTTGAGAAAGAATGTTCTATGGTTTGGAGGCATGTTAAGAAGGATTGGGCAAAGACCGTATATTGCACTAACTCCACTGAACCCAAAAAAGTGTGGATACCAAAGAAAGCTTGAGTTTCTTTTTTAATTGCAGGTAACTATCAAGAAAAAGGTCCAATGGTATTTGGATAGTGGCTGTTCAAGACATGTGACTGGAGATTCACATTGTTTTATTAAACTTAAGCAAGTAATTGGTGGAAAAGTCTCATTTGGCGGAAACAACAAGGGAAGAATTACTGGGTGTGGAACTGTAAAGATAGAAAGTCTTACAATCAACAACATCTCTTTAGTGGAATGACTCAACTACAACTTGCTCAGCATCAACCAATTGTGCGACACTGGATTCAAGATCAATTTTCAAGAAGGAATATGTTCGGGCACTAGTAAAGATCTTTCACAATCCTTTACTGGGCAAAGACATAAAAATATCTATCTTTTGGATATCAATCCAAAAAGATCTCAATGTCTAATTTCAATTCAAGATGAAGAAAATCTCTGGTATCAAAAGCTTAGCCATATCAACATGAAGCAAATTGCCAAGATCTCTTCAAAGAAGCTTATTCGTGAACTATCCAACCTGAAGTACCAAAAATCTGACTTATGCACACCATGTGTATTAGGAAAACAAGTTAGAAATTCTTTCAAACCAATAAATCAAATTTCCATTAATCGTGTACTACAGCTCCTGCATACGGATCTCTTTGGACCAACTAGAACTCAAAGCATTGGTGGAAAGAAATATTGCCTAGTAATAGTGGATGATTATTCACGATTTACTTGGGTCTATTTTTTGACAAGTAAGTCTGAAACCTTCTCTTATTTTACTAAGTATGCCAAGAAGGTTCAGAATGAGAAATGGTATGTTATTTCAAGCATATGGACAGACCATGGAGGTGAGTTTTAAAATCAAGATTTTGCTAAATTTTGTGATGAATCTGATTTTAAGCATATGTTCTCCTCACCATACACTCTTGAACAGAATGGAGTTGTGGAAATGAAGAATAGATCATTACAAGAAATGGCTAGTAGAACTCTTTTAATTGAAAGCAATATTTCTTCTCGTTTTTGGGCTGAAACAGTTTCTATAACATGTTATATTATTAACAGAATTTTCTTAAGACCTATTTTGGAGAAAACTTCCTATGAGTTGTTCAAAGGAAAGAAACCAATTGTTTCTTATCTTCATGTGTTCGATTGCAAATGTTTTATCTTGAAAAATGCAAATGATCGAATTGGTAAGTTTAAAGAAAAATCAGATGAAGGAATCTTCCTTGGATACTCAACATCCAGCAAAGTTTACAGAGTATACAACAAGAAGACTCAGTCTGTGGAAGAGTCAATGAATGTCAAATTTCAAGACTCTATACAAAATCAATCGATCCAGACTCAACCTGAAGAATCTGAACCTGCTCCAGACTCTACAAAGTCTACTTCCCCTGAAGCAACTCAGACTACAGAAGAACAACAATGAAGAAATATTTAAGAATCAACCGACGAAGAAGTTCCGCAATCTGTTAGACCAACCAGCAACTGGAAGCACAAGTCCAAATCATCCCAAAGAACTCATCATTGGTAACATTGATGAAGGAATTCGTACAAGATCCAAAAGCATGAAGAGTCTAGCGCCGTAGCTTTTATTTCTAAAATAGAACCCAAGAGCATAGAAGAAGCTTTAACTGATGAAAGCTGGATCGAAGCCATGCAAGAAAAGCTTAGGCAGTTCAATGTTAACGATGTTTGGGAACTAACTCCTAAACCAAAAGGTAAATCTGTTATTGGAGCTAAATGAGTTTTTAGGAACAAGATGGATAAAAAAGGAAAAGTTGTAAGGAACAAAGCAAGACTCATAGCCAAAGGATATACACAAGAAGAAGGGATAGACTATGATGAAACTTACGCACCAATAGCAAGGTTAGAAGCAATTAGATTATTACTTGCTTTTGCTTGTTATAAGAATCTCAGGTTATTCCAAATGGACGTCAAAAGTGCATTCCTGAATAGATTTATCCAAGAGGAAGTCTATGTGGAACAACCTCCTGGTTTTGAAGATCCAAGGAAACCAAACTCGTATTCGATTAAAGAATGCTCTATATGGATTAAAGCAAGCACTTCGAGCTTGATTCGACGGGTTAAGTAAGTTTTTAATCCAAAGTGGTTTTGTCAAAGGCAAAGTGGACACTACTCTATTTATTAAAAGGGAAGGTAAAAACTTTTTGCATGTTCAAATTTATGTTGATGATATAATATTTGAATCATCTAATGAAAATTTATGCAATAATTTCTCTAAGCCTATGCAGGAAGAATTCGAGATGAGCATGATGGGTGAATTATCTTTCTTTCTTGGACTACAAGTAAAGCAATTGAAGAAAGGGATTTTTATTCACCAAGAAAAATATGCAAAATAACTTGTTACAAAGTTCGAATTAGATAATTGCAAAAAGACTGAAATACCAATGTCTAGTTCTTCGAAGTTAGATAAAGATGAAGGAGGAAAGAAAGTTGACCAAAAACTTTACAGGAGTATTATTGGTTCACTTCTTTATCTTACTACTTCTAGACCTGACATTTTGTTTAGTGTTTGCATTTGTGCCAGATTTCAATCAGATCCAAAAGAGTCTCATCTAAGTGCTGCGAAACGCATCATCAAATACGTTGCAACAACCTCGAAGATAGGTCTATGGTATCCCAAAGAGGGAGACTTTACTCTCCTTGGATATTTAGACGCAGATCTAACAGGTTACCGAGTTGAAAGAAAAAGCACTTCCGGTACTTGTCAATTGCTTGGTAACAGGACAGTATCATGGTTTTCAAGGAATCAAAGTACAGTAGCTCTTTCAACAGCAGAAGCAAAATATGTGGCTCTTGGAAGTTGCTGTTCTCAAATCTTATGGATTAAACAACAACTAAGAGATTTTGGAATCAAAGATTCATGCACTAAGATCAAATGTGATAATACCAGAGCTATTAATCTCACCAAGAATCTAATTCTTCATTCAAGAGCAAAGCATATAGAGATTTCACATCATTTTATTAGAGATCATGTTCAAAATGGAGAAATTATGATCCAATTTATTGACTCAAAGAATCAATTGGCGGATATATTTATAAAGCCATTGGAGAAAAGTCTATTTGAGTCTATTCGCACTGCATCGAACATTATATCTCTTACCCAATAGAGTCCGGATGAGCACAAGACTCAAAGGTAAAGTCCGAATGTGTTCGACTTAGAAAACCAAGAGTTACAATGGTGAGTTATTTCTAAATTTTAAATTTGAAAAGGTATGGTTGTTTATTAATCACTAATTGATTGAAATTATCTTTCCAAGTTTTCTTTACTTTTTCAAAAAGGCAATTATCAATTTTGAAAAGACAGTTATTTTCGAAAAAGGAAGTTATCCTTTTCAAAAAGGAATTTTTATTTTCCTTTTACGATGTTTCGTTTACCTCGCTTCATTTGCTTTATATACTGCCGAGACTCGTCTTCTTCGTTTTTACACTGAAACCCTAGAATACAAAATTCCTATTTGCTTTCACTTTTACTCTCGAACTGTCAAAAAGTTATTTCCTTTTTTCGAGCAAGTGGTGAATTCCTCCCTTGAAGCGACAATGTCTTCGAGAAAGTCTTCAAGAATTGTAAACAGGGGACTATGATCTATGCCTGAGGGTCCTACCCATTTTGACTTAACTGAGGAAGTAGATTCTTCTCCACCACTACGTCCAAGTCAGCAACAACCTTCTCAATAGTGTCAACCTTCTCCAACGACTCAACATGACGATGAGGTCATAGAGGATGCTGAACCTGTAAGAACTCTGACTCCCAAGGTTGCTTTTAAGCTCTACTCTAATCTAAAAAAGGAGATACGCCGATGTCCTTAATCGATGAATTCTTAAAAGATAGAGGATTCAAGAATGAAACATTGTTTTTGAGGGATTTGGAAAAATTGGGAGTTGTAGAGAAAGGAACGGCTGATAGAACGTTTGAGAACATACCGAACCCATTTTATGGCACTGCAAATCAACCTCAGGACGACGATGAACGGTTGTTTGCTCATTTTCAGCCTAGATCGGGTGTGGCTGCAAACGTTACTGATGGCTCTAATCTGTTTAGATCGAAGGGGCATAAGAAGATTTATTCGAAACTTTTGAAGAGAGGGGTAATGAACCCTAGAACTGTTGATTTTGATTTCCTTGATTCGATAAAGGTCAATCTCCGCGAGAAGTTTGCTTTACTGCAACTGGAATGATTCTGTTCTGAATCCACTGCTGCTTTTCCAAAACTCACCGCGTACTTTTATTCGAACTTATCTTTCTTGGATGCGAACAGTTTTATTTTCACTGTGAAGGACAAATAGTTTTTGGTGGATACGGACACACTGGCCGACATGATTGGGGTGGAAAGATGAAGTTTCCAACCAATTAATGTGTTTATTGCTCATGCTATTCTGTCATTGGTGAGAGATAGGAATGTTGATGGCAAGATTTCTTACTCAAGGATGAGTGCCTCTAACATCTTGTTGCACAAGATTGTGATAAACTGCATTCGTCCTAAATCAACATCCAAGACAAATGTTTCTTGATCAGAAACTAAGTTGATGTGTGCCATCAACTCTGGATATAAATTCTCTTTGCCTCACACCATATTGTTTCATATGTACCGCACTGTGGAAAAAGATAAGGGACAACTCCCTTATTCTGCTCTTATCTCAAGGCTCTTTCGGCACTTTAAAATTCACATCTCTGCACCTTTATGCCTGTCAACCATCTCTCTTATGGTGATTAGGTTCAAAATGGTGACAAAGATGAGATTGAAAGAGTTGAACAAGGTGTTGGAACATGTGAAGGAAAAGTCTCCCACAAAAGCATAACAAGACTCGCCGCGCGAGAGAAAAGGCAAGGAATCCATGGTTGCTCCCGTGAAGAAGAAGAAAAGAACTCTCATCTTGCAAGATGAAGAAGATGAGGATGAACCGACCATAGCAGCCTTGAGAAACTTAAAGAGTTTTGTCAACTTTCGTGAGACAAGAGAAAAGCCAGAAAAGAGGAAAGAGAAAGAGAAGTCACGATTAAGAAGAAGAACAGAGGAGGACAGAGGAAGAAAGAAGAGAAGAGAAAGAAGAGAAGAGGAAGAAGAAGAGAAGTAGAAGAGGAAGAGGAAGAAGAAAAGAGAGAAGGAGAACAAGATCAGGGTCAAGAGGACTCTTTCGAGCCAACCTTGGCTATTTCTCTGTCCAGTGCGTTTGCAGATGAGGAAAATTCACCTACTCCACCTGAGGGCATCAAAATAGGCGGATCTCTTGATCCAAAAGGTATTTCTTCATCTTTGCCTGCTAGTGATGTGAGTCGTTCTACAGCAGATCCTAAGGATGTGTATGCTTCGCACAATCCAGAAGACAGTCATGATGCACAATCTGCTGAAGCTCCATCAATTCTCAAAATCCCCGTCCTTAACTCAGCTGGTCCTAGTGATGCATCTACTCAGACAGCAGACTTTTCAAGATTGCTAGAAGTTCTTTTGGACGTCAGAAAGTAGCAATATGTCATGGGATTTGAGATGTAGGATCTCAAGAATGCTTTTAAGGTCACTTCAGTATCATTCCATGAACAGTTGAATGCCCTGAAACTTCAAGTTCAGTCTTTGCAGGGTGAAGATTTTTCATTACTGAAGCAAAGTTTTGACAGGCTTAAGAAGACAGTGCATTCTATGGGAGAATTCACGCTTGTTCGCCTGCCCAAACATCCTTGATTTTAACTCCATTTTCTATACATCTCTTTAGTCTATTCTCCACTTTTTGCTGTTGACAAAAAGGGGGAGAGGTTTTATGCAGATTTGATTGACTTTATTTTTACTTTCTGTTGGATTTTAACTTTTGTTTGGTGTGATTTTGATTCAGACTGGTTTGGACTGATGATGCTTGCAACTTAAGCTATTATTGATTACATTAAAGATATTTGTGTTTACAGGACTAACACGTTTTCTGTAGTTGTAGAATTGCTACTATCTCTATCGTAATCTCTAATTTTCATCTATAAGAAATCTTGGTTTGCTTAAGTGTTGTCTTGTAGGTCAAAGTGTCCAAATTTGCGGGAAATTTTTGTCACCATAAAAAAAGGGGGAGATTGTTGGAGAAAACTTCCTTATCTGTTTTGAAGTTGACAAAATGTTTCCTTCCATCAAAGTCTGAAGACCGCTAGACTCAAGATTTAAAGTCTACCCTCATTGACAGTTTCTAGACTGACGAAGAAATCTTATTCAGATGCAAGTTTATCTTTAAGGATTTGATCCGTTTGGTTGAAAATTATCTCACGGCTGGAGATAGCATCTAAAGATTTATTATTCGTATTGCAAATAATTCGAGTAACTCAGATCCGTTGATTGGCGAAGTAAACTTGGAAGGTTCTACTTATGGAAACTTAGATCCTAATTGTATGGGCGAGCACGATTGGTGGGCTATTTTCATTTTCCTTAAGTAACTCGAGATTTCTCTAATTGATTCTGTCCAATGGTTAGATTGGAAGAATTCCTTTGGAATGTGCCAACGGTTATGGAGGCATGGAGGAGTATATAAGGAAGATGCTCTAGTTATTCGAGTGAGTGCGAGATAGAAAAATTTCAAAGTTTGAGCTTCTAGTTCTTTGCTGATTCATTTGTTGAGCGTAAACTTGTACTCAAAAGAGGGATTAGATACTTGTGAGACCTTGAGGAAGTGTAGCAGAGTCTCTACACTGTGGAATCAAGGACGTGTGACTGTAACAACTCTTTTGATTCATAGTGAAATCCAGCCAGTGGGTTGTCAGTGCGGAAGAGTGGACGTAGGCTTGATCTAAGCTAAACCATTATAAAACATCGTGTTTCAACACTCCCCCCTTTCGAGATGAGCCCCTTTCATTTCCTGTACCTTGACCCGGTATTTCATGGGGATGAGGCATCGCAGGATCCAGGGTGGGATCCTTGCCCTCCCCCCCTCCCCCAAAGGGGGGTTTGGGTTGTGGCGGAGAGCCCTGTGGGAAAGGGTTTTGGGAGAACCCCTTCCATGAAACCATGCGAGCAGTTTAAAGACCTGCTCAGGTCTAATTCTCTTTCTCTTATCTCTTTACTTAATTCGTAGTCTTATATATTATTGCAGATTTTCTATATCTTAAGTCTTCCATTGATATATAAGTTGAATTAAGTTGCTGAGTTTTATAAAATTCGTTTTTACACCTATTCACCCTCCCTCTAGGTGTTCATACTAGCACTATCACAAAGAACTCTAATCGTGGCCAGAGTGGCATTCCCTAGCATGTTACAAGAAGGACAACAAGACAAGCAGCGAAAAAACAACCACCAGTTGAAGTAGCAGCACTTCCCGTTGAAGCTGTAGGCCCATCAAGAAAGAAGAAAAAGAATGACAGCAAGCAGGCCAATCTTATAAGAAGAAGTGCCAGGCTTATGAAAGGCACAACTAGAGGGACAAGTGATATCGTGCATCTAGATCGATAGTCACCTAGGATGTTTGACTAGATTGTGAGATCACTGTAGTGTGACTTTTCTATTTTTGGTGGATTCTAGGTTCAGTGAACTAGTATGGTTGGATTGATAACATACTTATGACGTATTGCTTGCAAATGTGCTGCTTTTAGCAATTAACACGACTATCTTTTGTGATCCCTCTCTTATTGCAATCTGCTTTCTCTGTTTCATTGCTGAATACACATTGGTTGATTAGATGATGTCATACTAGATTGTTTATAGAACACTTGTTGTTGCAAGCCCAGTTGTTCGTGCAAAACTACTATTATTATTTTTTTTTAACACGGTCGTAGCTCCGTTATACCAATTTCAAAAATTTAGGCTCAATCTGTTAAGACAGAGAGGAGCCAACAAGTCACGTGTATGCAAGTCCGTGATATGTGCAAAATGCTCACTAAATTTCATTTATGCAAAACATGTCCACGACTAGAAAACAAATATTAGAACAGCTCATACGTGCCTAAACACAAAACAAACTCTACTAACATAGTTCATAGCGGACTCAACACATCTTTCCCTTTTAACCTTCCCACACGTGAGCTAAAATAACTGGGGACACTCAACACGATCCGTAGCTCTCCTTCAAGCGTATACTTTGGTCGCACTGTTGCCTTCGAATACTTCGTCTGAGATTCTGATTCTTTCTGCTTTCAACAATACTCAATTATGTTACGGCACAAAACCAAATATGACCTGTGGCGCGGAATTTGATTAATCCCAGTGCTCCATGTTTTGCATTATGGAGAGAGTGACGAGGTTCAGTGAATACTAGGTGTTTGTGAAAATTCCTTGGTGAAGTATGGAGGTGAATACCAGCATAGTGGTCAGCCTAAATGGTGCCAAATACAGAACATGGAAAGGCAAGATACTTGATTTGCTTTATCGCGAGGAAGTGCATGGTCCCATAGAGTGACGAGGCCAAGCCCGATTCCACTGACCAACAATGGCGGGTTTTGGCAACCCTGTTTGCAGGAGAATTGGCCTCGCTCGTGGGAGCGATGAATAATTTCAGTGGACATCAGATTGGCTGATGGCATTTTGCAATCAAGTACAGAAGAGCTCTGGTGGTCAATGCCGTATGAAGTTGAAACGTTCGGAAGATGGACAGAGATGACGGACATGATGCGATTAGCAATCTGCCAGACTCAGTGCTCCTTCATATTCTGTCCTTCCTGCGCACGAGAGATGCCGTGAGGATAGTGATGGTCCCGGGGTTCCGTTACCTCTGTACTTCTACCTACCACTTATCTTTCAATCACTGCCCTTACCACAACTGCAAGGAGAGGAAGACTGCTTTTAGAATCAATGAGAGATTCGTGAATTTTACTGACTGTGCGTTAACTCTGCACGAGAACCCCACAATTGATTTGTTCAGTCTTAATATAAACTATGCGGCTGAGGTGGACCCCTATGATCCTCAGTATGAGGGTGGTATGACCGAAGAGACAAGAAGGTCAGACAAAATCGATACATGGATTCGTTTTGCAGCGAATAGAGAGGTTAAGTTCCTCGGTTTGGACTTCCTAGGGTGTGCTGGGGAGTTCACACATAATCTTTAGAGGTTGCCCTGCATTGTTCTTGGGTGTAGCAGCTTAGTAGAGCTGAAGCTGGCTTCCTGTGAGGTTGGACCAGTGGTGGGACGGGTCCAACTAAGGTCACTTAGAAAATTGTTTATGAAGAAAATTCACTTAACTGACAAGAAGTTGGCTGAAATACTATCTCGTACTCTATTGCTAAAAGAATCGTCTCTTGAATATTGCTATGGCCTCTGCAATCCCATTTCTGTAGTGACCCATCGATTGAAGAGTTAAATTTGGAGGGATGCAGTGATTTGAATAAGCTTGATCTTACCCAATCAGATATAAAACATTTAACCATTTATTTCTATGGGGATCTGGAGCTAGTTTGTCCTAATGTAAAGATTCTGAATATTGCTGAGTATATATCAAGGTGACTGATATGTCATCACTGGTTGATACGTCCTTCTGCTACCGAGATTATTTTAGCTATCCATACGGGGAATATTGTGAGTCCAGACTGCTTCTGGAAAAGCTCAGCTGCAGTCCTTATTTTATGCCATGTGATTCGTGTACACTGGTATGGTTTCCCAGCTGTTGCTCTGGCCTAATTTGTCTTGGCTTTGAGGCACTTTTGAATAATTTGGGTTCTGATCCTTCATGTAAGGAGTATTACTATTTGTTTGATAGAATATTCTCACATTTCAACTGTCCTAAAATTTGTAGAATAGAAGTTGGGTGAACAGATTTTGAACGGGTCTTATTTGAAATGGACAGTGGCTGTGCCGTTTCTATGCTTCAGCTTCTTTGTCCTGTTGCTTTTTTTGTGCTTCAGTTCTTGATTTTTTAAAGCAGTCCGGGTTGAATTTGTACGCTAATCGCATGCAACGTCAAAAACAACGGGTTCAATCTTCTGCCACAGCCTCAATTTGCCTTGAGGTTCTTGAATGACTACCTTCTTATCTCCGGAGATTGGCAGGGTCTGCCTTGTCACTTATACTTTGATTTGGAGTTCCATAAGAGGGAAAATGCTGATAAAAATGGAGACGAGATGGATGATCTTCTGATATTGGTTGTCTTGGAGGTGTTGCTTGACAAGTACTCAATCCAAGGAAACCAAGAATGGGCAGTGAAGCTCGATTCTCAACTGAAGGTAGGCTGACTTTGTATCTCGCTACTCCTATTAACTTTCATTGCATCAGTAGTCACGGGTGGTGTATGCAATACTGACTTACTATGACTTTCATCTTTATGCCGTTGGATATCTTTACATAAATTTGTGTAGACACCCCATCAAGTGAAAGGCCGTCTTGTTCTTTTTCATGGTGCCTTCCAGCTACAAATTTCCATTGTTCTTCTTGAGACCTTTCACATTTGATGCAAGAGAAATGTGTTAGGTTTATTGAAGAAAAGCAGCCTTAAATGGGGTCTCTGACACTTGTGTGGTCCATCTTTGTTTGAGTAGTGACTTACCTTAACATTTCATTTTTGAGGAATATTGCACCTAAAAGCAGTTATGAAGGTGGAAATCAAAAACTGTTATAACTTTGAATGATGTACCCCTTTTGGAAGTCGAGACAATTTTGATTTCATGGATGGGATTGACAGGGAACATATTGCATGTCATGCTTATCTTAGATTGAGCTATTTAGGCAACATTATTCAATTGATCTTTTCCATTTTGGGGACTAGTTCAGTATGATACTTCTTTTAAATGAGCATCAAGTATTGGAGCTGCATCGAACACTACCCAGATGCTTTCCTTGCCACAATGATTTTCTTTTTTCCCCTCTTTGAAGCCAATTATCCTACCTCAAGTCACAATTTGCAGGCATAATGTCAGAGAGAAGGGGCAGCTGAAGACTGGTTAATGGCCCAGCTAAGATGATTTATGCATAGAACACTAGAACTATATGTCAGATTTGAAGTGAATTTGAGATTCAGGCAGGGAAGAGTCTGTGACTTGATGAGTCAGCATGTGCGTTATGATTACTACATCTGCCTATCAATAAAACACTGAGAATATCTCGTGTTATACCTTTTTTTCCCTTGTATATGTTAAATCTTTCCAGGGAATATGACAAGTTTACTGTGATGTCAATAACAGCACTGCTTGTATGCAGAATAATTTTCTTGTCATTTGATACCAAAGACTGCTGTTAAGGACAACTCTCATGTGGGTGCATTAATTTTGGAGGTATGCTCTGACGAGAAGCTTTAGTTATTGTGTGGTAGAGACAGTTGCAAATTCAATTATTCTGTGTAAATATTATTATTGTGCCTTCCAAGTTAGCCACCTGTTTTGAGCTAGTTTACCCATCTCTCAAGATTAACATATATCTTTGATGCCTGCATACTTCACTTTACAGCCATTCTCACAACTTTAGTGAACTATTGGAACTGTGTGTGTGTGGGCGTTTTCTTTTGTTTATTATTATTATTATTATATATTTTTGGGGTGGGGTTAGGGGTGGGGTTCTGGTTGATATGTTCATGCATGCACACCTTTTCGGAGAAATACAACATTGCATGCAACCATGATGTTCTTATGATGAATTGACAGGTATGTTTGTGGATTTCTAGTGAAAGGGAGACAGACAGAAGATATGAAAAGTTGTTTGTCGAGAAAGATTCCAGCCCATCGACAGGTCAGATATTTGTGGAATCTGCTGTCTATTCAAGGAATCGATGCTTTTCTTTGGCTCTATCATCCAAGGCAGGCAAGAGTTCTGTCCTTCTGCCGATTGGTCATTTCAAATGCAAGGACATGGTACGTTACTCCTTGTAATTGAGGTCTAGAGACTCATGAGGCATCTTTGGAACATGGGTGTGATGAACTGTTCCTAGTTCACTCAAAATGTTCCTCAAAACTACCAGCAGAGGGTTCTTTTATGCCTTTGTATCATTTGAGAAAGGTAGATTAACACATGAGAAAATGTGCATGTGCACACAGAGAAGAGAATTTATTGCAATAGTGCTTGAAATAGTGATGACTCTATCCCATTTGCTCTTTAAAGGTTCATGTGCTCATTGACACTCAAAATGCGCCTACTCTCTCCTGACAGTGTGAGGAAGACACGATCATGGCTTCTTTGATCTGCATTGTGAATTTTGATTGTCAGAAGATCCTAGTCTGCAAATGGAGTTAGATTGTGGAAAGAAACTTCAGTTCGATACGGAGGTAGTTAAAAATTGAATAAGTTCTTGTATCGGGTCCCTTTATGAACTATATTCATATGATTTGCTGTACTTGTTATTATCAGCAAAAATATTAGTTGTCTTGAGTTGGTGGAGCTAATTTCTGGAAACATCTTTGCATGGGTAGACTAGTGTGCTAGAACTCTGTGCGGTGTCTCATGTGATGGACTTTTTCTCCCCTGCGCAGGTTAATATTGATTTGGGAAGATACCGTCTTGCTTTGCAAGAACTTAATTTCAACTCTTTCGTTAGTGATAGTTCAGTGAATAACTTAACTGGAAAGTCGCCTTTCCCAATGTTGGATAAATTCATAGAATCTGTAACCTCCATTGGAACTGTATCAGGTGATCACTATAGTTTTATTTTCAGATAAACAGAATGATGAAACATTTCAATTGCTTCATAGTTCATAGAATTCTACCTGAGACTCTGTAGGATATTAAAGTTGCTAACCTTACCTGAAAGAATTTTAATGGGACTGATATGTCCTATTTGAAAAGAAACTATTGATTGGCACTTTCCCCTTTCATGCGGTATGGTCAAGAAAATGATCTGGTTTTAAAGGCCTATCGTTTCTTCTCCTTTTCTCATGTAATGCTGATGAGTCTGTCACAGTATAGGTAAAATTCAAAGCTGGTACTGGTTCTCAGAGCATGAACTCATGGTTTCTAGCATGTCAAGGAACAGGTTATGTAAGCGGATAAGCAGAGAGCATAGAGCATTTGCGGAATATGCTATTTCTTTTCAATGGGAAATTTCTTGTGTTGAACCGTGCTCTTTAAGTCTACCTTTAGTAGAGACCAGCTTTTTTTTTTTTTTTCCTCAATTTGACTGGCCTAGTTATCTAATTGTGGACCTGATCCGGGCTGTATATTATCAGAAATGTCACAATCTTGATTGCAAAGGTACAGGTAATTTCTGCCCAACATTTATCCATTTTTTTTCTTTTATGTGTGAAAATGAAGGTAAAGTGAGCTTAGTAATGGGCCAGGTTACTGCTCTCTGCTGCGTCTGATCCTGGAGGATAATGTGCCTGATTTATCAGCATTCTTTGATTCTAGCAAATCCTCCTGATATAACTAATAACGTGGTTGACATTGATGAAGATACGGCAAATTGCTCCCCTATGGATGCTTGGTGGCTTGAAGCCATAAGAGTCGCACATACTGTAGAAAACCAACAGGCCATGGAGTATGACCACAAGGCAAGGCAAGTCATCCACTTTACTTATCTGTGCAAATATTTTAGGATCTTTGGACAGGTCATGGAAGACGAGGACTGGCGGGTGGATTTAGAAATTATTACACCTCAGGGCGAGCTCTGAGCTTGAGTTCGACCATTCGAACAGCTCAGAGTTGCAATTATTTGGGAGGAAAGTCGATCCGGCTTAGTTCTTCAGCTTGCAGACTTGAACGAGGGTAGCGTGTCATGGATCCTTTCAATTCAATCGCATCAGAAAAAGAGCATCAGACCGAAAGTAATCGCTGTGAAGGTGTGGTTATTAACCAAAGTACTCTGAGCTCTAGTGTTTGGTTTGAAAATTACTTTTGCTTGGCGGACAGTAGCCCTTCAGAAGAGGCATGTTATTCAAGACAACATCAGGCTGCGAATCCATTCCGATTGCTCACGGATGGCAAGAGTGTCATTTTATGGAAAATTCTTAGTTTATCAGGCCACAAAAGTTGTAACTTGAAGATTTTTCATTTCGGAAACCTCTCTGTTCTCGCTCGCTAGCTCGGGGTCACTTCACACGACGATCATTGATCTGAGCAGAGGCTCTTACTATTCTAGTATTTCCATTTTGTGCCATATTTAATTAGGTGTCTTGATGCTTTTATCATTGCACCCATTTTAGGTACAAAGCAAAGCTCTCCAATTAGTGGTACATTTTCGCCTTGCACCTCGTGAATTTGTTCTTTCTATGAGGTTGATGGCTACAATAACTTTTTTGTATGCACTCATGCAGGGTGCTGTATCTGTTACAAGGGTAGCATCCAGTCCAATGCCAAAAACATTTTAACATGTATCGAACCATGATCTAATACCTTTGTACATATACCATTAATTGCGATTTAGGCATTCCCAATACATAGGGCCCAATAGTCAAACGAGACACTGGACAACATAAATTATGGCCGGAGAACAGGCGTTCACAGATATGAGGACTGGTAATAACTCAGCCAAGACATCGTACCCTAATCCAACAATGAACAATAATAGAAGTGGTAAGATGATTGGTACATCAGAGAAATACGTATAATATGAATCGCAATTCACGATACGAGTAAAGCTCACGAACATGTGCAAAAGTACAACATACTCAAAGCGGACAGAGACAAACTCCAATCTTATTCTCAAAGTTTAATGAGGCCTTGAAACTTTGTTTCTTCAATGAAACCAGTGTTCTTTCGAGAAAGATTCTCGCACTAACGTGGCCATGGCGGGGTGCCTTGAGGGGATTTTCAGCTTATTATTAGTGTGAAACTGGACTGCAGCTCATAGTCTACGTAAGCTCAGCTAATCTGGTGCATCAACATTTTATATTAATTCTCTAAAAAAAATAAAATACTATCCTGCTATTATAAAAATTAGGGATAATTATATAAATGGTTCATAAACTGGGCCTCCATTTGAAATATGATCCATAAACTTTAAATTTATTCAATTTGATCATTGAAGCACAATGCGCGATTTCCTTATGAAGTTGAGGAGGATTGATCTTGCCCACATAGGTGCAATTAAGAGATGAAACTTGAATGACCTTGGATAAAGTACGTCTATCCGATTCTTTGTCAAATCATTTTCTTTTCTCAACCCAAAAAGAGAAACACTCTTTAGAGAGTGATAACAATAACAAATAAATTAAAGGGAATATCGACTAAAATCAAACAAAGAGATAAGCACAAAAATCTTCATAATTGACTAATCAATTAAGGGTTGGATGATTTGTATAACAATACATTTGAAGTAGTTCGTTGGTTATTCAACGATAATAATATGATTCAAATATAAAGAAAAACAATGTTGACAAAATTTATATTCTATCCATGAAGTAGAGTCCAGAAAATTTAATGTGGTTATGCAATGTGTTTAGTTTGAAAAAGAAGAAAAAAAAATGCAAATCACGTGGTAAACATACGATCCAAAAGCAAACATAATCTAAATTGCTATTGAAAAATTAGATAAATGTCTCTATTCAATCATCCTATTTAAAGAAGAGGTGTCTGCATTTGGGTTCGAGTGTATCTCACCCTCAAGTGGCACCCTCCTCAGCTCTACGACCTTGTCCGATGACAGCACCCTTCTCAGCCCCTCCACATCCCCCTACAACACTGCCGCCACCAGTGCCCCCACCTGGCTGTTGTTCCACACATGATGCATCGCTAATCTCGTGCATGGAGTAAGTGAGGAGAGTGGTGATCGAGGGAAGGGCACCCAGCATTGATAGTTTGTTTAGGTGTCTTGTATCACATTAAAAAGGATAAATACTCTGAAAAACCCTAAACTGATATATCTATGACAAATTTACCATAAACTATTTTTTTGACCACAAAAAACCCCAAACTGGTATACCTTTAACAAATTTACTCCTAAATTAGTATATTTGTGACAAATTTACCATCCGTCGTTTTTGTTAAATTTTATTGTTAAATTATTAAGTCAAATAACATGTGACAGGTTGGTCGGTATACTAATTTGTGATTTTATGTTCTATTTGTCATAATTTACAATTTTTGTGATTTTTTTTATGGTATTAATCCAATTTAGCAAATGGTATATTTGTCACAAATTTACCAGTTTAGGATTTTTTGCGGTTGAATAAATTAGTTTTGGGTAAATTTGTCATAAATGTACCGGTTTAGGGTTTTTTACGGTCGGTCGGGGTAAATTTGTCACGTGTGTATCGGTTTGGGGTTTTTTTATGATCAAAAAAATAATTTTGGGTAAATTTATCACAAATGTATCGGTTTCGGTCTATCATGGATTGTAACAGAGCCTCAATGCTGAAATTTATTTGGATCCTTTTTACAGATAAGGAATCACTGTGGTGCCGTTGGATCCACTCCAACTTCTTAAAAAAACATAACTTCTGGGTTGCCCCTCAGCCTTCGGTTTGTGCATGGAGTTGGAAGAAGATCCTTCAACTCCAGGACTGTTTTAGGCAATCTTTCGGTTGGGAGGTCGGTAATGGCCGTTCTATTTCATTGTGGTTTGATAGTTGGTTGCCTTATGGCCCTCTTCATCTATAAGTTCCTGAAACTTTTTTGTCGGATCTCGACGTTCCTGCGTGGGCGGTTGTGGCGTCTTTGTATTCTTATGCTGGCAAATCCTGCAAATCGCGTTTGGAGGATTGTGGTTTTTCGTTTCCTCCTTTTTCAATTGATCGCGATCATTTTGTTTGGCGTCAAGATTCATCGGGGGCCTTCTTCGTAGCTTCTGCTTGGAACTTCATTAGAGCTTCTAAAGCCAAAGCACCTTGGACTTCTTTTGTGTGGGACAAGGATTTAGCCCCTCGGTTTCAATTCCTTTTGTGGCTTATTACTAAAAACCGCTTGCCAACGCAGTCACTTCTTCTCTCGTATGGAAGGATTGATTACTCAGTTTGCACTTTTTGTAATGCTCAGCCAGACTCGACCAACCATTTGTACTTTGATTGCAATATTTCAACTACCATTGTGTACTTTTGGGCTACCAGGTGCAATTTGCCGTGGAGGAATGGCACTTGGGCGGAAAACCTTGCTTGGGCTATGAAATTCCTTGCCGATAAGGACTTCTTTCATAGTCTCTCCCGATATTCCTTTGGAGCTCTTTGCTATCTAATTTGGAAGAAAATGAATGCTATGATTTTTCAAGGGGATTCTCTTGATATTCCCGCTTTGAAGAACCATTTGATAAAGATGGTTAAAGATAAAACAATTACCTACAAGGATGTCCCTGACACTCCAAGGAATCGGCGTTCTGAGAGGTTGGGATCTCGACCCAGCCATCTTCACTTAATCTTACGGGGCTTCTAACCCTCCCCTTGTTCCCGCTCGGTCGTCTTCAGCTCGGATGATTCTGGGCTTCGTCTTCAGCCTTGCGCATAATCCCTCATTCGATTTCCCAGGCGTCCATAGAGGTTTGGTGGCTGAGTCTGGTGGCTGGGCTGTGTTTGTTTTTTGCTTTGTTTCTGTACTTGCCTCTTGAGGCTTTTGCGCGGCTCCCTTCCACCCTTTTGTTCGCATTTAGAGTGTAAGTTTTGGTGCCGTTTTTGTACATTTGTCCATAGCTTATCAATATATTCTTACCTTTTACCAAAAAAAAAAAAAAAAAAAGTACCAGTTTTTGGTTTTTCAGGATATTAACCCCATTAAAAAAGTACGTGGACTAAATTTGGCATTAATTCTCAATTATTTTATCATTTTTATTTATTAAAATTCGAATTTATAATTATAAAATAATCAATGTGTCCTATTGAAATAGTGACTATTCATAATAGATTAATGATTATTTTTATTATTTAATTTTTAATTTATTATTTTTGCTTCATGATTATTAGGCACTCTTACAACCGAAGCTAAGGATCAAAGAGACCTTTCTTTTGTAAGTATTGAATATTTGCATCTTCTGTTGCGGTCCTAAGACTAATGTGGAATTTGGACGTGATCATAGTGAAGAGGGATAAAACTATGGAGACTGACCGAGTACGGGCAAAAGGAAGCAGAGGGAGTGAGACCTGATGTGCTTCAAACCTAAGAGGGGATCCTACGAAAAGAGGCAAAGCAAGGGGTGTAGCTTCAAGTTCAAGAAACAGCGAAGATATGAGGTCAGGTAGGCACGCAGCTTCTAGTTCAGGAAAGGACAAGGCATCGAAGATGGGAAGAAGAATAACTTCAAGTTCACAAAGCAAAAGTTCAACTTCAGGAAAGGGCACAACTTGGAGTTCAGAAAGGGGAACGACTTTGAGTTTAGGAAGGGGCAGAGGCTCTACCTTAAAGGTCCAAGTTCAAGAAGGGGCATAACTAAAAAGGGCACAATTTTGATGGACAAAGGTTGTTCAAGTTCGGCCAAGGCTGAGCCTCAAACACGAACAAGCATCAAAGCAAGTGGAAGATTTAAGCTACTATGACATATTTAGTAGATATGCATGTTCTTCAATCTTTGTGCAGGCAATGCACAGTTACTATTAATTTATAATTGATATGTATTATGGGGTCATTATGTAATTATGTTATTTTATGTTCTCGGACTGTAATTAACTGATTTTATAAATACATATCTTGCAATCCTAATTGGGGTCAAACCACCATGAGCACTCTTTTATTATTCTCTCTACTCTTTGTGACTCTTCAAACTTTACCTTTCTTCGGACCAAAAAAAAAAAAAAAAAAAAGAAAAACTCTACCTTTCGAAGGAGACTCTAGGCCAATATTTTTAGGTAAAAATTTTCTTCAGCTTTTCCTACCTAAAACCAACCAATGGTCATGGATGTGGATCATCTGCTCATTCCATGAGCTAATATGTTGTCTTAATTCTGTTACAGGTGTTTCCGGTTCCTCTTTTCTTGCCTCTTCCCTAGTTTAATTCTCATTCTGTTAAGTTGTTTATCTAATAACTGCAAGAACAAATTACTTTAATTATCTTATTTTCTTGCTACATTTAGTTTTTCTAAAACAACAGGTTTACTCCATTCTTCTTTTTGGCCATTCACCATTTGTGGTATTGCTTTAATGTTCTCTCCTAATTTTGATCCAACTATGGGAGAATGATTGATATTTGGAGTTCTCCATATGCCATAATGTAAGTTGTATAGTGATTTTCTATGTTATTTATACTTCCTTCTTTTACTCTACGTAGAAACCACTGGAAGAATGTCGGATTTACTTTCTTTTATTTTATTTCAACATCCCTTTTGAAAATAATTGAAAAGTTGCATCATTTCCAATTACTAACATCGATTTCCCAACTACCTTAATTGCATAATCCATATATTAAAAGGTTCCTCTTTTCTTATATACCCAAAGTACATCTATTTGTGGTATATTCCAATTATCTAAACTTTTCTCAACATATATTATTGTTAATTTCTTATAATTCTTAAACTTATTTTGCATATATTTCCTGGGACTAGAACCTACGTATGGAATAAATATAACTGCCTTCAAACAAATTACTAATATTAGTCTTGTCGTGTATTATCTATTCAAGGATTTATAACATTTTCTTGTCCTATTATAACTTTTAACCTCCTAATAGTTACTTTCATGTATTACCGGACTTGGTGATAATCAAATGTGACCAGACTAAAGCTAATTGTTGTTTGTTTATGACTCGTTATATTTAACACTCTAAATTCCCTAAAATTATATAATGGCGGACAAAAAGTAAGGAATGGATATTAGTCCTTTCCAAGAAAATGTAATTTTGATGGCAATTCTGTAAATATTTAGAGCTGTGCAGAGTGAAAAAGTGATAAAAGATTAAGTGTTTTGATAATGGCTAAAGATTGGCCAAATTTATCCCAACTGCAAAAGTTTGGTGCTTTTATTTGTCCCTCATTTATTGACAAAAGCTGGTGCAATATGGTATGACCCTAACTATTCTTTGAATTTGCAAACTCATGTCATGATCTACCGAAGGCTCCACCAAGAGCTTCAAAGCCTCCACGTTATTATGCTTCCCCCGAAATGACGAATGGCGTCATCGTTTTCAGCCCCATCACGTGTTGCGCTCAGTCTTGCTCAAACCAGCTTCGTGAAATATCAGATCAGCCTTTCCACAGCCGCCATATTAAGAAGTTAAAGTCCTCCACCATGATTCGAACGAGAATCAGTGGATCATCTCTTAGCAAGGGCAGCAAGGAAACTGTATATCCTTTAACCTCCTATTCATACAGTCTCCTCTTCAGTTTCGATCTGGATACAGACCTGAGCTTCATTACAAGACTAATATATCTTGCTATAAGATGGCAGTAAAAGTCAACTCTTGATTCCGAAATTAAATATCAGCTCCCTTGGACCTCAGAATTCATCAAATTTGTTGAACACTAAAAGTCATTATTCATTAATGAGTTGTCGTTGGTTACTCCGTGACTCCTGGAGCTGCATGAGTTAAGTAATCTTCTTTTAAATTCTGCACGAACCACTTCATAGAAGCGTAAGACTAGAATGTGAAATAATTTCAATGGTACATTCAGAGTGGAAGAAGAATATGCTATCTGAGGAAGTCAACCGAGAGTTGGATTAAATTACCTGCAGAACTCATGCATTGTCATTGTTTGTATGATTTATCATAAACATATCGCTGCTACAATGCAACAAGCCTGTCATTTTCCTTCGTAAGTCACAGCCTAAATCTCATCCCTCTCCATCTAGGACTTGTCGTGACCTCTTCGAGCCCTTCGGTAGGTGCGGAGGTTAATAGATTGCCAAGTCTAGGGTTAATTCGGGCTCTCCCAAGCTTATTAATTCGTAACTTATGATCCGAGTTTTTAACTAGTAAGTCATTTTCATTTAGGAGTTGTTACTAATCGATTTGTAATAAGTCGACTAGAAACTCAAGTAAAATATTGAAAGAAATATTTTACTCTTGTGCAACCAAAGAAATTAGGATTGATGACTTGATTATACTAATTAAGCTCCGTTCATTTTGCGGAAAATAATTTCCGGGAAAATGTTTTCTGGATTTTCCGGGGTTCGTTTCATGGAAAATGAATTTCTTGGGGAAAATGTTTTCCATGAAAGGAAAAAAGTTTTCTAAATTAAAGGAAAATATTTTCTACTTTTCAAAAGTGAAAAACATTTTCCTCACTTGATCTCTCTTATCTCACATATTTACAAATCCTCACTTCCTCCTCCTCTTTCTTTTTCTTCTTTTCCTTTCTTGTTCGAATTATTTTTAAATTTTCTTTTTCCTTTTTAATTTGAATTATTTTTAATTTCCTTTTTCTTTTCTATTTATTTTTTATCTCTTTTTTTTTTTTTTTTTTTAAATCTTTTTCTTTTCTTTGTTTCCCATCTTCTTCTTTCTTGGCTAGCTTGTTGGTCGTCGCTAGGCGAACCTCAAGCTCGTTGATCTTAAGCTCGCGCTCCGCACTCTTGCTTATCCTTTTTCTTTATTTATTTTACCCTGCAGTTGTGCATCGCTTAAGCAAAGGGCTCTACATACTTTACTTCTTTTTTTCTTTTGTTTATTAGAACACAAAAGACGCAGGGGAATTGGAAGATTCTCATGAGAGTTATACATGCTTTGCTTATTTTCTCTTTTGCTTCTTTTTAAAATCCATATGAACAGTTTTTAGAATAGATGAGCATTTGGCGACAATAAGGGAACAAAGATATGAAGTAAATTTGCCTGGATTTAAAGTCAAGTTCATATTTGATGGATTTATAGGTCGGTAAGTGATGCATGCCTCAGTGATGAAGTCTTAGAAAATATTTTCCTTACCGAACACTGGAAAATATTTTCTGAAACATTTTCAGGTTTTAGCCGAACACTAGAAAATATTGTTATTTTCCTGGAAAATGACTTATGGAAAAATATTTTCCGGAAATGGCCCATTTTCCGCGAAATGAACGGACCCTTAATCGACTAATACCCTTTCGATATATTATTTTATTTAAACATCAAGTAATGCATTTATGCAGCATTTTATACCAATCATGAGTCTTGGGATTCATTCCTGACCAAGCTAAGGAAATAGCTATTAATGCATCATAAGGGCTTAATTGGAATAAAGAAAATGCGAAATAGCAATCTAACATTTGATTACAATGATTTAAACACAATTTTGGCATTTATGTAGATAGATTTTTAACAGTTTTCATTAACGGAACTTTAATGGATGGAAAATGTATCACACAGTTAATAGTTTGGGATTTTAAGTGTTACAAAAAGGAAATGTCTAGAGTATATGTGTCACAATAGGCATAATTAGACTCTTTTTGTGGCTTTTGCCCTAAAAACAACTAGCAACACTATTACTAAGTTGAAGATATCCATATGTAAGAGAAATAGAGATAAAATCATGCATAGAGTGTGTGCCCAAGAGAGAGCTTACCATCTCATAGTAAAGATAATCCCATATAATTTGGAAAAGATAATAATTTCTGCGGACTATAAAGTCATTGTTGTCACACACCTTCTAAATACTATTTACATATCCATCCTCCTCAGTCACATCATCCAAGAAGATAAATTCAAACCATGATCAAACACAGGACTCAAAACCCATCATCAGAGCCCTAGAACCCCAAATCTTGCCTTGTTCGAGAACGAATTCGAGAGACAATCATCAACGAAACCGAGCAATACCCTCGACAGAACAGGAGAGAGAGAGAGAGAGAGAGAGAGAGAGAGAGAGAGAGAGAGAAGTGCCTGCAAAAGGGAAGTGGAAGGACAGGAGAATACCTGGCTAGAGGGAGCAGTGAGCGAAGTGGAGTGAAGAGAAAGCGAAGCAGGCCGAAGAAGAGGAAGAGAGCTCCGTCGAGGTAACGAGAGTTTACAGGGATCCAAAACCGAGAACAACCACTGTCGACGAGTTGCAGGGAGAGAGAGAGATGGAGAAGAAAGCCGTCGAGTTGCAGGGAGAGAGAGCGATGAGGAAGAAAGCTGTCGAGTTGCAGGGAGAGAGAGCGACGAGGAAGAGAGTGTCGTGTGAGAAAAGCCTCGAAAGAGTTAGGGTTTGTTTTGGATAGGATAAAATTGGACTTTTAATAAAGTTTTGAGGGTAAAATGGGTAATAAGCAAAAATTCATTAATCCTCTCACCAACATGCCGAAAATGCTGAAATGCCCAACTTTCAACATTCCAAATGCAAAAATTTTGCCAAAGAACCTTCAAATGCCGAACCAAACATCCTGTAATTTTTCCCAAGAGGCTTTAGGGGCTCAAAGCCGCTTGGGAAAGCTGAACCAAACACCCTCACAGTGTCTTGTTGTTACCCTTAGTGAGGCCAACCCACTATTGAAGCCATGATGATCACCGCCATCATTTATCACCATGTAAGGGTGAGCATAATTCCGGAATTGAATGGAAATCAGAGAATCGGATCCATGGGAACTGATCCAATTCTAGGTCTTAGAGTGAGAGTTCGATTTTCGGTTTCACTTTTTTAAGAACTGCCGGTTCCCAATCCGGTTCGGTTTTATAGGAACCGAACCGAGAACTGGAACCGTACCGGAAACCCTAAATCCCTGATTACATTCTCCCGTTCCCCAATTCAATTCCATTTCTCTCTACTTTCACCTCTGTCTCTCCTTGCACGACGTTGAGCCCTTGTGCGACGCTGCATCTCATCTCTGTCACGCTGCTTCTCCGACTCACTTTGTGTCCACTTCTCCATCGCTGCTGTCACGCCGAGCCCTTCCTTTTGCTGTCACCACTGCCGGCCGGTGCTCAGATCCGAGGGGTTTAGTGAAGTTACAGTGAGTCCACGCTTTTATTCTCCACGCTTTCTTGTCTCTTTTGAGATCGACCTCGACCTCCATTAATTCCTCTCCCTCCTCAGACCAAAACCACGAAAATTGCGTTACCTGCGCCCCACTCTCTTTCTCTCACTACAGCAACCATCATCCAGCAGGTAAGCTTGTTGCTGGATCTGCTCGATTTCGTGCTTAATTCGATTGCTGAATCTGCGTGTGTGCGTACAATTACGCGTGTGTTTTGTTTGTCAAATTGGCTTGAGGCTGGTTGTGTATGTTGCCGGCGTTTGTTGCTGCTGATTTTGCGTTTCGATTGGTTCTGAGTGCTCGGGATCAAGGCCTGAGCTGATAAGCTTGGAGTTATTTCGATTGTTGCCTTCTTTAGCTTGTCGCTTGGCTACGATTGGTCTAGGGCTTTTGTTGATAGGCTCAATCGGGCATGTTGCGTTGTTAAGATGATTGACTGCCTGATTGCTGGTATTTGGATATTATTGAATTCATGATGAATGACCAACAATGAGCTTGAATGAGTACTTCCTTAATGGGTGCTATCTGGGGAATTTGAGTGACTAATTTGTAGAACTTGGGCTAATGGTCTATGAGGTTCTCTGCTCAAAATCTAGTGATCTTGAGCAACTGACTATTCGAGTCCCTGATTTGGGCAATATCTGAGATAAGAGGTGGAAGGATCTCGGTCATTTGCCCGTCTTACATTACTGAGTATATTTCCTCAATGAGTTTACATTTTCCCTTTCCCTTCTGATTGTTGTTTGGCTGGTTTTGTTGGCTGGATTCACCTCTGTCCCAAGGCACAATTTGTGGGATGAAATCATTTTCATGCTATAGTTGAAGTATTAGATGCAAGAAAATGCTACCTTGGCTTGAAATTTGTTTTGCTTTTTTGTAAATGTTTGATCTTTATTTTGAAATTTCTAATGATTTGTGCATATATGAAGTTGACATATCAAGATAACATTCTTAGTATCCCAAGTATCTTTGTTGTTCAAAGCGTCCATACTATTGTCACTGGATTAGGATTGACTTGATGGAGGCTTGTTGAAAGGCGCCCCAAAAGCTTTTTCATTCTTCTGCAGGCTTACTTCTTGCTGTCATCTTTCTTTCCTTTTTCCTACATCCCATTTTGTTTGTGATCCTAGATATTGTCTTGATCAACATGCTAGTCTGTCGTGAATTCTATTGCATCAGTTTAATGTATAACATCAAAGCACTTGGTTAAGGAGGACACTAAGTTTCGATGAGATAGGACTTGCCTATCGCTTTGACGATGTTTTGTTTGTTATACTTTATCTTGTTATTTTATCATCATTAACCAGTACTTTTGTTTTATAATCTTATAGGTGAAAATTAACAATATCTTTCAAGAATGTCATGACTTCTCATTTTAACTATATTTATTTGAACCGTAATGCCAAGGAAAACTAGTCTTTTGTATTCTCTTTGATGAATGACAAGCTTGTTTAGTAGTCAATAGACCAAAAATGATCTAGAGGTTCCTTATTTGGTTGACTGAATCAATAAGAAGCTTTCATTTTTATTGTTGCACTCATTTTCGTTTTGCTTAACTAATAATGAAACCAAAAAAAAAAAAAAACTTGTTAGATCCTATAAACTATAATAGGGTAGGTTCCAAGTTTTGACAAGTAAGTTTCAGATTCTTAAAAAATGAAGAACCTTACCCAAGGGTAGGTTCCAAGTTTTGACAAGTAAGTTTCAGATTCTTAAAAAATGAAGAACCTTACCCAAGGGTAGGTTCCAAATAGAACCTGTAAGGAACTTGGAACCACTCATCCCTATCATTGGGTAGGGTTGACCACTCATCCCCACCCCCTCCCCTCTCTCTATCTTGCTCGCTTGCACATGGTTGTGGCTGACAAATCCATTGCAGTTCTCTATAACATTGGAATTGTTTTCTATCTTTTGGTAAAATGTAAGTATTTTTTTCATGTTGAACTAAATGTTAATTGCTTACTTTTCCAATTTATGCGAATAATGTCAGCTTGTACATGTTATAATGACAACACGTCGAAATCAAAAGGGACCCAAAGTATCCTCCCGTTTTTTTGACAACGTTAAGTTTAAGACTTGGCTGTATATGAGATGCATGGTGATTTTGTTGGGATTTTTAGGGGTGGCTGGCTCATTTTTTGTTCTCCACCTGAAGACATTATCTGCTTTCTGTAGACTGTGTGGTGATTTTTCTTTCATTTATTTCTTGTGTTTGGGTTTAAAGAACTTTGGAATGCCAAATGAGTCTTTATGGGGCCTGATATACAATATATTGGAGCAAAAAAAAAAAACTGTGTGAGAGCATCTAGTATTGCTAGAGTTTGTTTGTTGATCAAAATAAGTGTTGATTTATTTATTATTGGTAAAGTTATCACCTAATAGACCCAATTCTATACTTTTAGCAACTTCGAATTTCACATTGTGTTTCACATGGCAAAATCAAGAAGCAAACCAAAATTAAGGACTACAATAGCGCACCACCCTCACTCTCTCTCTCTCTCTCTCTCTCTCTCTCTCTCTCTCTCTGATTTGCCATTGATATAGAACCTTTTCTGTCAATCATAATTTAAAAAAAAAGAACACATGACCCTTTATATGCACCGACTCCTCATGCTCACATGCCTCGTCCCTCTCTCCCTTTGCTATCCTCCAAATCTCTCTCTCTCTCTCATGTGCTCTCTCTCTCCCTCCTTCACCGGTGTCTACTTGCTAATGCAGGACGTTAGATGGGAAATGTACAAGTTAATTTGATTTTAAACTGAGGCGGCCAAGTTTTAAGGTAGCTGTAAGCCTAATTCATATCCAATATCTCAGCTCATTTCTTAGCCAGGCCACGCCACACTAACCACATTTTCTTTTCAGGAAAGAGAGATCTGGAAATTAATAAACTTCCTACCTATGGCAAACTCAGAGGCTGGAACCAGTAATGATGCTACACCAGCATCAGGAAGTGAGTACCAAGTGTTCTTGAGTTTCAGAGGGCCCGACACTCGTCATGGATTCACAGACTTTCTCTATGACGACTTGTTAGATGCCGGAGTCCGTGTATTTAGGGATGATGATGAACTTCGTGTTGGAGAAATAATTGGTGACAACCTGCTAAGTGCTATCAATAACTCCATAATTTACATACCCATCTTCTCTCAGACTTATGCTTCTAGTAAATGGTGTCTTCGGGAGCTTGCGCATATAGTGGACAACGTGTCTAAATCAGAGGACGAAAAGTCTATCTTTCCCATTTTTCTCGACGTGGGACCAGATGATGTTAAACTTAAAACGTGGATATATAGCAATGCTTTATTGAAACATAAGAGGAAGTTTCCCAACGAAGTTGAGGCATGGAGAGCGGCTCTTGCAGCAGTAGGTAAAATCAAGGGATTGAACGTGACATCAAGGTAAAACTCTTTTAAGATCCCTACACATTTCTTCTTGTGTTGATTTTTCTTTTGTTGTTGCTATTTTAGAGTATACAACGTTGGCCTGTCAAATGATTTCTTTTATTCTTTTGTTTTTTTGGTTAAAGGGAACGTAGTGAAAACTACCCCTGCACTCATTCAACTCTACATCCTCTACTCTTAACATCTTCCCTGAAATATTCCCCTGTGATGTAAATAGCTTCAATGACATGGACCCCCATATTCCTTTTAACTATATTTTCCACATCACTGTCTCGTTAGACTCGGAAATATTCAAGAGCACCTATTTGCATTTATTATTTGGGATGATTACTAAAATCAAGTTCAGATTATGCATTCATAGCAGTTTCCATTTCCCATTAACGGGGAAAAGGCAGAAAAAAATTAGAAACGGCATCCGGTGCTGACTTTGTTTTACACATTTCCATGTGCTTCTCAAGAGACACCAAATATACGAGAAAATTGATATTCGATGAAGAAAAATCATGTTTAAATATTCAATAGAAGCAAGATCATTTTGAGATAAAGGATGACGGGGCTGTCATCTTGGGGACTCGAGCTCTGTGGAGCACATGGCAGGTCCAAATCGAGACTGGGCAACCTTGATCTGGACCAGGCCGGAGGCGACGACGACTGTTGTCAACCTCTGATATGAGGTCGGTGGCCACACGGGCCTTACAGGAGTGTAGCCGGGTGCAGCCGCGCGAATAGAGGGTTGAGAGAGAGAGGGAGAGAGAGGGAGAGAGGGAGGGAGGCAGGGAGGCAGGGAGGGACACGCGGTGTAGGGTGTTTTGGAAGTTCGGCCTTTTTGATGAGATTAAGTTAGGGCAACATATGCAATTTCAAAAGATTGGGGATTTGATTTGCATATTGTCAAAATATGGAGATGCTAGTTGAAGTGCGTGGAAAATGGTTTTAGGGATTTATTATTATTTCTCTTTTGACCTTTCTTAAGGGTTGTATCAGGTAAACTATAAAGCCTTGAAATATTAATCACCTATCTAATCTAATCCAAAGTAATAAAAGGTGGAGATGAATAATGGGCCACATGGCTCGAACAATGAGCTATTTGATGAGTTGGGGGCCGACATCGCAGTGTCGTGGCCCCGCCTGTCATTTATATCTTGTTTTGGGGGGTCATCCTGTGGCCTTTATATTATCAACTTAATATGCTTACTATAATTCATCAATAACAACACATAATTCGGCTGTTCAATTGATAAATTTAGATCTAACACATATTTTATATTAACAAACCGTGTGCTTTTATAGCATGCGGGCACCCCATTAGCTTCTCCAAAGTAAATGAGCTGTTTTTGCATAATGTCTTTAGAGTGGGTAAGCTTTTGGGGTTACGTCTGTTACCAACATGCTGCTCTAGAATTCCAGATTTTCGACCAAAAGATGGAATTATTGGATAGCAAACAGACAGGGCCTCTCCATTTTGTTTTAATATTGGCAAAGAAGTCCACCTTAGATAGGTTAATTAAGAAACTATGACTTATGCTTAGGTCTATGACTAGGTAAGATGCACACGTTAAGTCAATATAAAAGTTTTGGGCTTTTTTTTGGGGTTATATTTTTTCTGTCAACCAAACTGCAATGCTCAATAGATGACATTGCATTTGTTTACATTATCTCAACTTATGATTCTCCCATTGCGATTGCTGAAATTTTGTCTAGGCCTAGCTAAATGCTAAAATTTTGCTTATGCACGATTCGATAGACACTTGGTAACTGTAGCCATCGTGTAAGTCAATACTATTGTCTTTAGAAATTTATATAATCATAGATGAAAAACATATCAAGTGAGTTCTATTAATTTAGCCTATAAGTTATTATTTGTACTTAATTACCATTTCAATGTACTTCATACCTGTTCAAGTTCAGATTTCGACAATCCCACATATGGTGCGTAGGTATGAAATTAATCTAGTAACTAAAGAATGCACTTTTATGCCTTGCAGCCAAGCAACGATTGTCAAATTAGTTGTTAAAGAGGTTTTGAAGAAGCTGAAGATAAAACAAAAATCAGTGACTGAATATTTAGTTGGAATTGATGATCGGATAAAAGAGTTGACAAAGTTTTTAGATGTCAGTCACGATGATGTGCGGCTCATTGGAATTTATGGAATGGGTGGCATCGGTAAAACAACTATTGCCAAGGTCGTCTTTAATAAATTATGTTCCCACTTTGGGAAGTGTTGTAGCTTTCTCGACGGCATTCGTGAAAGGTCGAAAAAGGAGGGCATAGTCTCGTTCCAGAAGCAATTACTATCTGACATTGGTGGTTCTAGAATTGTAGGAGATATCGACAATAGTGAAGAAGGAATGACGAGGATTAGAGAAACACTCAGCAATAAGAAGGTCCTAGTGGTTTTGGATGACATTGATAAGAAAGAGCTCATTAATAATCTAATAGGAAATTCCAAATTATATCCAAGATCTAGGATAATTGTTACAACAAGAAACACTTCTGTTCTAGAAGTTGAGGGATTTAAGGGTGAAACTTAGCAATATGAGATGTTAAAGATGGATGCCGATTCTGCACTTCAGCTTTTTGGTTGGCATGCCTTTAGTGGAGACTTTCCTTCGGATGTTTATCGCCGGCTTTCAAGTGACATTGTCTTAACTACGGGAGAGCTTCCATTAGCTATTCAAGTGATAGGTTCATTGCTCAAGGGGAAACGCCAAGAAATTTGGGAAGAGACATTGGAAAAGTTAAGGAATGTTCCTGCGAAAGAGATTCTAGAGAAGTTAAGGATTAGCTATGATGATCTAGAAGAACATCAAAAACAAATTTTTCTCGATATAGCGTGCTTCTTTGTCAATGAGAATAAGACCGATGCAATTTACATGTGGACCGATTGTGAATTTTATCCCAAGGGAGGAATTGAAGTCCTTAGCGATAGGTGCTTGATAAAGTTATTGGACAATAATAAGTTTTGGATGCACGATCAACTTATAGCACTGGGAAGGCAAATTGTCCGTGAAAACAGTCCAAATGACCCTGAAAAGCATAGTAGGTTGTGGATTGCAAAAGAGGCCCTTCAAATCATAGGAATCGAAAAGGTAAGTTAGAAATGTCTCATTTTCAAATAAAAGTCGTATATCCTAGGATTGGAGATTCTTTTTTTTTTACTTTTGTTTAGGAAATTTATCAATTTTTTCCTGCCCATTTGAGTTGTAAAACATAGTGGTTGGAATTTGACAAACTTGTTGGCATCATTGCAAAATTTCACTTGCAGACAAAGTGCAAGGTTCAAGCGCTTGAGATATCTACGTATGGTTCCCCCATAGAGATTAGAAATGAAGACTTTAAAAGGTTGCCGAACCTAAGATTCCTCGATTTAAAAAGGGGAACTTATGTTGGGGACTTTGCAAGGTGTCATTCAAATTTGAGATGGTTTTCTTGGAGTAATCCTTCTTTTTGGGAGGATCATGGGATGAACAAACTCGATTTGGATTTTAGGGCAAGCAATTTGTATTTGGATAAGCTTGTTGTTTGCAAACTTAACGGCCTTGAATTCAAGGATGATTCAAAAGCATGGGACTTGATCAAGGTAAATTACATGTTTTAAATTCTAGTCCGATAGTTCCCTTGTGTACACTACAATGGTTCTTTAACTCGACATGTCATTCATTTTTACAGAGAGCAGAAAACTTGAAAGTTCTATCTATTACTTGGTGTTCTGGCATAACGACAATCCCAAACATCTCTAGATGCTCAGCTTTAAAGAGATTGACTCTTGTTCGATGCTCCAGTCTAAAGAGAATTGAAAGCTTCATTGGAGATCTACAATCATTGATTGAGTTAAAGATTATAGATTGCTTGAATTTAACTGATTTGCCAAAAGAAGTGGGGGCATTGGTGAAGCTCGAGTGTTTCTCCTTGCAGTTTTGTAAAAGGTTGAGAGAACTTCCAGACTCACTTGGAAATTTGACCTCATTGACAGAGTTAGACTTGTCAGGTACTCGCATTGCCATGCTTCCAAATTCCATTGGAATGATATAATTTAAATATTCATAGTTTGAAACTTGAGAATTTCTCTTTTGACAGGAACGATAATAATGGAACTTCCCAACTTCATTTTACAGTTAAAATCATTAGAGATCTTGCGCTTTCCATTGTGGCCATTCAATGTCAAGTATCTTGATTGGCAATTAACTTGTGGAATCAGCACTTTGGTAAATCTTAGAGAGCTGGATCTCTCTAGGCGTAATAGAATGAAATGTGAAATTCTCGTTGAAAGTGGTGGAATTCCAATGACAATCAACACATTTCATGACCTCCACATTCTAGACTTAACCAATTGTCATGAGATTCAAGAGTTACCGGAGCTTCCCATAAGTTTGACCTATCTACGTCTTCAATCGACATCATTGCTCAACACCCTTGGCTTGTCAAAAGTTATTAATTTGGTTAATCTGCTACTACACGATGGCTCTAATTATGAAGGCAAATCAAAGCTAATCCCAGGATGTGACTTAAGGGGGATTGTGAATTTATCTAGACTGAAATGGGTGGAGTTAAGACTGCTGAACATCCCTGCAAATCCACAGTTGACTTATCCTTCTCAACCACAAGAGATTGTTTTGGGACACTTGGACTCTAAACCCCCTGTGCAGCTTCCATCCTCCAACTGGAGGTGGAGAAATTTGTCAACTTTAGAGATCTATTTTTGCGAAGTGGAAGACATTTCGCTAGATGGACTATCACGACTGGAGAGCTTAAGGGTTTGCGGATGTGAATGGCTTCAGAGATTATCCATTCCTTTAGAATTAAGAAAGTTGCGGCAAGCGACCGTGGAATCTTGTCAAGACCTAGTTGAGATACAAGTTGTGGATGTTTCAAAATCGTTGGAAGGCTTGACTGTCCGTTATTGCAAATCTCTGACAATAATAAGTGGGTTATCATACTTGAAGAACCTGGAGAGATTTTTAATTCAAAGTTGCGGTGTACTTACTAATGTTGAGGGCCTAAACGAGCTAGAGTCTCTTAAAGCTTTGTCGGTCTACTAGTGCTGGTCATTGAAAAGGTTGATTGATGCATCTTGCACAAAAATACCAGATGATTGCATCGTCCTTATACAGGGGTGCGGATACTTTATCAAAGATTCTATCAGAGATCCTATGTCTATGGAGACAACGCTTTTGAAGCATTACAGAAAAGAGATTCTTCAGAATACATCAAAGAAGGTGCGGAATCTTCTTCACCAATATTTATTTCCTTTTTTGGCCAAATATCCTCCTTCCTTTCTCCACACAATATCCGCCCTTTTAAAGTTGCCATTTTTTTGTTGCACATTAATTTCTTAGGTGGATGATTTATTTCCGCTGTTTTCTGGTGTCAGACATTTGTGGTTCCTAAAGCAATCTTCCCCCCCTCTTTTGTGGCTCCCATTATGTGTTGTGCTTTAATTACTTAGGCTGCATTTTTTTTTTTTTCTATCTTCGTCAGTCATCTCTACTTGCCTTTTTAGTGTTGTAATAGTGCTGGTAAACTCAATGAATCATTCTTTTAATATTAATCATCAAAATTACTTTCATAGACAAGAAGTAATATAATCGATCGCCAATTATAGATTTGAAAAGCAATTGATAAGAAGGAACAAGTAGGGGTGAGCATGTCAGACCGCCTAAATTGAGAATCGTTCGGACCAAACCGTACCGGCTGGTGTGGTCCGGTTTTCGGAGGAATTGGTTTAGTTCCTGGTTCCATAAAAATGGAACCGACGATTGTTTATCCGATTCCGCCCTGGGAACTGGACCGGACTGGGCCGACGCATTGGACCGACTTTTTTTTTAAATATATATTTTTAATTTCTTAAAAATAGTAACTACTCTAGTTTTATTTTAAATTTTTAAATTTTTTTTGCTAAGTGATTGGTTCCATGGGACCGGACCGCCGGTTCCTAGTCCTAGGACTGTTCGGTCCAGTCCCCAATCCCAAAAATTGGGAATTGAAAACCGATCACCCCTAGGAACAAGTGAGAAAGAGGCATCACAACCCTTTCAAGTCGCTGCGTTTAATCAAAAGAAACAACTTGGAAATAAATCGTCGAACTTTTTAATGATTGGTGCCTCATCACTTTGGAAGCAGATTAAGACATTAAACCAGTCTTTGTCATTGCAGCTAATATTGTTAAAATTACCAGAATTTTAAGCATCAAGACATTCAGAGCTTTCAAAAGTTGGCTTCCATCATCCATGCGTGGCACTCTTTCATCCAAAAGTCTAAGTAGAAGCTCAGTAATAAGGCGGTCAAGAATGCTCTCCTTGACAGCATGCGTAAGTTGTCTGTTTTGAAATGTCTGCAGCAAGGAAATTTGTCAAACAATTCTGCAATAAGCTCTTCCACATACACATAAGATGTAAATGACTGTAGAAGGAACAAGGTTGTATTTAAGCTAAATGACACTGAAGCTGCTAAACGTTAACTCACCTGCATGAGGGTATTCAAAACATACTTGCATGACCTTGACGAAGCTCCTGTTGAGCTGAAATCAAATGTCTTGGCAACCTAATAACAAGCAAAGAAATCAAGAAATATTTTGAGCCTGAAAAGATAAAAAATGTCAAGCAAGTTCCAATAATAACTACAGCTAGGAACAGAGAAGAAGAACAAGCAAAGACCTTAACAAGAACAAAAATAAAGCAGAGCATGAAAGTGTACACCCACAAATTGACACGGACAAGGATGGAGATGGACAAAGGGTGGGGTGTTAAGCCCCTTAATTCTCTGTTGTTTTTACCTTATCTGCCAAGGATAGAACAAGTTTATCCGAGAACTTCACAAGACCCTTCATACCACTGCCATCTGGATCATTAGTGGCTTACTCCAGTTTGTGGCACACAACTTTCATCCCCTCAATAGACTGTTAAATATAATAAAGCACAAATAGGAAACTCTATTTCAGTAAAAGTAAGGCAATAATGTGCTCCCCAAATTAATACAAAAGTGAGCAGGTACAAGATAGTAACGGTTGGGTATGGACACAAATTAAATTTGTGCTTGCACAACTTAAATATGGATTGCTATGCACAAGGGTGAGCAAGAACTTCAAGAAATAGGAAGAACTCATTCTTGTTTGTGAAGATAATCCAATACATAGTAATAAAACGACGCCTTTGATGTCGTCATTCCTCCTTCATGAGCTGATTTCTGCCATCGAAAACGACGCCAATAAACATCCCAAACAAGCAAGGGGGCCCAAGATACCGAATCGACCGATCGATCCCCCGCGCGAAGAACCGACAAAGAGAGATTGAAGCGTTACCCGGAGATGTAGGTCTTGCCGGAGAGGAACTCGTCGAGGGACTTGAGGCCCGACTCCGTGTGGAGATTCGAGAAGGTGATCGCCCGATTCGTCGAGGAAGCGTTACCCGAAGATGTAGGTCTTGCCAGAGAGGAACTCGTCGAGGGACTTGAGGCCCAACTCCGTGTGGAGATTCGTCGAGGAACTCGTCGAGGGCGAGCAGCGTCGGGCAGAGACAGAGGAGGGCGAGCAGTGTGAAGTGTGGAGTGAACTGAGTGAGACTAGGGTAAACTTAGGGTTTTTTTTTTAACCTAACCGATTCCGGTTCCCATCCTAACCGCCGGTTCCCGAGAAAAAGGGAACCGGAACCGGTCCCTTTAGAACCTGGAACCACGCTCATCCCTAGGGCTCAGTTTGTGGGGGGCTGGAGAGAGGAAAAAAGAAAAAACACGCAAGGGAGCCTTTCTTTCGGGGAGAGAGAAGAGAACGAGAGAGAGGGAGGAAAGGCTGAGGAGAGAACGTTTTTGGTTTATTTCTAGAGTGACAAAAGCGAGGTCGCCGGAGCTCATTCCAAAGCCGATCAAAGGTCCATCCGGCGTTGTGCTTCATCATTTCAATTTTTTTTCTGTAGCCGTGGAGTGGCTTTAGCTAGAACTCTCTCGCCATCGCCGACCGAGGCCTCGACTGTCCGTACCAGGTAAGATTCCCCTTTCCCGAACCCCCTGTCTCGTCCTGGTTTTTGGCAAAAAAAAAAAGAACCGCCTGGGTTGATTCATGCTCTCGGCGAAATCTTGTTAAACCGGAGTAATTTCATGTCGAGCTATAATGCTTTGAAAGTTAATGCGTCATGTTTATACCGATAGATGCTTCGGATTTGAACCCGAATGCAAGTTCATTAATGAACACCGACTACTCGATGTATTGCTTAAATGAAACCCAGAATGTTTGAGAAGCCCGAATTTGAATGGAGAATTTTAAGTGATTCGTGATAGACTGATATGGGTTTAACATGAAAATGTGTTGATTCCAGCCTTTATGCATCATGTTCATACCGTAGGTTGCAATAAATTTCGCCCCAGAATGCATGCTTCAAATCGCATATCAACCGTTTGATAAAATGCCTGACAGAATGCCGGATATTGATTCATCATTGAATCCCGAGATCTGTTCGTGTTCGTTTTCTGGGTTGGTTGAATCTGCTCTGATATTCTTTTTTTCTCTTTGTCTGGCTATGTGATTCTATGGGAACGATCGATCGCCGGCGAGCGAGCCGAGAGTCCCCCTTCGGCCGAAGCTCTCACTCCACATCGGCGAATCCCGCTGTCCAGGGCTATTCTAGTTAGGTTATTCTCTCCATATTCGTGTATTTATGTTCGCTTGTATTTCTGATTTGCTGATTTTAGAAACCATGGTTCGCGTAGTTTTTGTTTCACTGAATTTGTTTTGGGTCACCGGAGTAGACGGCCGATGATAGGCCGGCGAGTGGTGGCCTGAGTGGACGACCATGGAGGGTAAGGGCTCGGCGGCGGCCTGAGGTTTGGTCGAGGTCCCCTGGTTCGGTGAAGAATGAATTTGCAGGCGGCGAAGGAGATGTTCTCGCTGAACATGGTCTGCGAAGAAGATTGAAGGTGCAGGAGAAGAAGACAAAATAGGGAAGAAGACAAAAGGAATAAAAAGAGTTAAAAAAAAAAAAAGGGAAATCAATGAAAAATTCGTAAAATCTAAAAATAAATTTTAAAAAATCGTTTTATAATCCGATGCGGGTCGCATCCGGGCATACGGGTCGGATCAAGTAAATGCGGTCCGAACCCATTCCCAAATATAATAATAATAAAAATTATTAAAAATTCTAAAAAATCGTAGAAATCATTATAAATTTCAAAGAAATTGAAAATATTATAAATTTCCTGAAATTTTTTTAAAATTAAAAATTCATAAAATCCCTAAAAAATTAATAAAAGGTTTTTAAATTCGTAAAAATGTATAAATCAGAAAAATCATTAAAAAATCAGAAAATTAATTAAAATCATTAAATTAATTTAATTAATTGAAAAAAAAAATAGAAAATTCAGATAAATCATAAAAATCGTAAAAAAATTCAAAAAAAAAAAAATTCTAACCCAGAATCTTCATAAAATTTTAGAAAATTCAGAAGATCATAAAAAAAATTTCAGAAAATTCAAAAAATATTTTAAAATATTTTAAAGTTCATAAAATTCAGGAAAATTCAGGAAAATTTCCATAAAAAAAATTAGAAAATTGGAAAACTGTTAAAAATTGAAAATCCAAAATTGGACGAGTCTTTAGGACTTTATAATAGGGTTATTTGTTTTGAATTGTCTTCTCTTTTTAGAGACAATTTAGGACACTTATGTGTTTTCTTTGCGATTATACTTGGTTGCGCCTCTTTAATACCTTGGATGTTATTTTCTTTGTTTTAGAATCATTAGGATGAAACCTAGAATTCTCCGATAGATTGCTATGGTGTAAGTTAGCATTTAATCGAGTTAGATACTAGAATGGCGTTAATCTTAGAATTAGTGTAATCAAGTTCTCAGATTTAGAATCTTTGAATGCACAAATAGTCAAATATCCTCCTGTATTTTACTCAGTTGCTAGTTGATCAAAAAAGACTAGTGGTGGCTTCTGAGTCAAAATTTATATAGGATTGATTGATCAAAAAATGAATGTTCGATGTCGTGCGAGATATAGACTATGATCGATGAATCATTTGCGGTGTTAACAATCAATGGTCCATCCGTGATCATCATTTGTATGGACCATTCGATTAATCTCATAAGCAAGTATCTTAAACCTGATTTTACCCTCCCTGGGTCGGAAATAGTCGAGTCGAGACAGCTTCAATTATAAATTGAGCATAAAATTGTGGAATTTAAATTATGGATTTTTTCGTAGTTCGAACTGTCCCAGACACTACTTTTCGACAACATATAATAGCCTCAGATACGCTCCTTGGGTTGTCTAATTCTTGTATTTTCATCTCATACTTCACAGTTACCAAATTCTTTGAGAAAGAACTTTTCTGTTAAGCTGATTTTATTTTTCACATGTGCATTAGATCTGTTCCATGAAAAACATCAAAAACTGTGGTTTTTCAAAATTTTATCTACTTTTCTATTAAATTGATTATAGATTCTATGTTTATTTGATAATCACCTCCAAAACTACAAGTGAGAAAGAGGGATCATGACCAATATTGGCTTCTCTTTTTCCGATAGTTTCTCTTTTTTAACTCTGGCATATGTTTTTTTCTCTGTGAATACTTTATTTTTTCAAAAGATTGATTTATAATGGAAAGTTTCATAAATGGTCTCACAGCTCATAGTATACTTCCCTGAAACCCAAATCTTCTCCCCAAAAAAGTTCAATATCCAATTAATTGGGCCCCTCTTGCAGCTAGGCCTCCCTTACGCCCAGATCCACTCGCCTGGCATAGAAACGACAATGAAAAGGAATTGGCAAAGCGTGGCCGACCAACGGGCATAATTAGGAATCGAAATCTCAAATTGGAATATACTTCTCCTTCAAAGAAGAGGTGTTTGCATTTGGGTTCAAGTGTATCTCATCCTCGAGTGGCGCCCTCCTCAGCTCTACGACCTTGTCCAATGACAGTACCCTTCTCAGCCCCTCCACATCCCCCTGCAGCACCGCCGCCACCAGTGCCCCCACCTGGCTATTGTTCCACATATGATTCATCGTTGATCTCATGCATGGAGTCAGTGAAGAGAGCGGTGATCGAGGGAAGGGCACTCAGCGTTGGTAGTTTGTTCGCAAAACAAACTAAAGAGGTGTCTTGTATCACATTAAAAAAATATGTGGACTAAATTTGGCATTAATTCTCAATTATTTATTTATATTTATATTTATTAAAATTCAATTTATAATTATAAAACAACCAATGTGTCCTATTGAAACAGTGTGACTATTCATAATAGATTAACGATTATTTTTTTATTATTTAATTTTTAATTTATTTTTTTTGCTTAATGATTATTAGGCACTCTTACAACTGAAGCTAAGGGTCAAAGAGACCTTTCTTTTGTAAGTGTTGAATATTTGCATCTTCTGTTGCGATCCTAAGACTAATGTGGAATTTGGACGTGATCCCGACGAAGAGGGATAGAACTATGGAGACTGACCGAGTATGGGCAAAAGGAAGCAGAGGGAGCGAGACCTAATGTGCTTCAAACCTAAGACGGGATCCTACGAAAAGAGGCAAAGCAAGGGGTGTAGCTTTGAGTTCATGAAACAGCGAAGATATGAGGTCAGGTAGGCACGCAGCTTCTAGTTCAGGAAAGGGCAAGGCATCTCATGGGAAGGAGAATAACTTCAAGTTCACAAAGCAGCGGGATTTTGAATACGGAAAGGGGCAAAAGTTCACCTTCAGGAAAGGGCACAGCTTGGAGTTCAAAAAGGGGAACGACTTTGAGTTTAGGAAGGGGAAGAGGCTCTACCTTAAAGGTCCAAGTTCAAGAAGGGGCATAACTAAAAAGGGCACAATTTTGACGGACAAAGGTTGTTCAAGTTCGGCCAAGGCTAAGCCTCAAACACAAACAAGCATCAAAGCAAGTGGAAGATTTAAGCTACCATGACATTTAGTAGATATGCATGTTCTTCACTCTCTATGCAGGCAATGCATGGTTACTATTAATTTGTAATTGATATGTATTATGGGGTCATTACATAATTATGTTATTTTATGTTCTCAGACTGTAAATAACTGATCTTATAAATACATATCTTGCAATCCTAATTGGGGTCAAACCACCATGAACACTCTTTTATTATTCTTTCTGCACTCTGTGACTCTTCAAACTCTACCTTTCGAAGTAGACTCCAGGCCAATATTTCTAGGTAGAAAATTTCTTCAGCTTTTCCTACCTAAAACCAACAAGTGGTCATGGATGTGGATCATCAGCTCCTTCCATGAGCTAATAAATTGTTTTAATTCTGTTACAAGTGTTTCTGGTTCTTCTTTTCTGGTCTCTTCCATAGTTTTATTCTCATTTTGTGAAGTTGTTTATCTAATGACTACAAGAACAAATTACTTTAATTATCTTTTTTTCTTACTACATTTACTTCTTCTAAAACAGCAGGTTTACTCCATTCTTGTTTTTGGCCACTCACCATTTGTGGTATTGCTTTAATGTTCTCTCATAATTTTGATCCAACTGTGGGAGAATGATTGATCTTTGGAGATCTCCATATGCCATAATGTAAGTTGTATAGTGATTTTCTATGTTATTTATACTTCCTTCTTTTACTGTACGTAGAAACCAATGGAAGAATTTCGGATTTACTTTATTTTATTTTATTTCAACATCCCTTTTGAAAATAATTGAAATGTTACATCATTTCCAATTACTAACATCGTTTTCCCAACTACCTTAATTGCATAATCTATATATTAAAAGGTCCCTCTTTTCTTATATACCAAATGTACAACTATTTGTGGTATATTCCAATTATCTAAACTTTTATCAACATATGTTATCTTTAATTTCTCATAATTCTTAAACTTATTTTGCATATTTCCTGGGACTAGAACCTACGTATGGAATAAATATAATTGCCTTCAAACAAATTACTAATATCAGTCTTGTCGTGTATTATCTATTCAAGGATTTATAACCTTTTCTTGTCCTAACATAACCTTTTAACCTCCTAATAGTTACTTTCATGGGTTACGGGACTTGGTGATAATCAAATGTGACAAGACTAAAGCTAGTTGTTGTTTGTTTATGACTCGTTATAATTGACACTTGAAATTCCCTAAAATTATATAATGGTGGACAAAAAGTAAGGGATGGATATTAGTCCTTTCCAAGAAAATGTAATTTTGATGGCAATTCTGTAAATATTTAGAGCTGTGCAGAGTGAAAAAGTGATAAAAAGATTAAGTGTTTTGATAATGGCTAACGATTGACCAAATTTATCCGAACTGCAATATGGTATGATCCTAACTATTCTTTGAATTAGCAAACTCATGTCATCATCTACGGAAGGCTCCACCAAGAGCTTCAAAGCCTCCACGTTATTATGCTTCCCCCACAATGATGAATGGCGTCATCGTTTTCAGCCCTATCACGCCTTGCGCTCGGTCTTGCTCAAACCAGCTTCGTGAAATATCAGATCAGCCTTTCCACAGCCACCATATTAAGAGGATAAAGACCTCCACCATGATCTGAACGAGAATCAATGGATCATCTCTTAGCAAGGGCAGCAAGGAAACTATATCTCTTTTAACCTCCTATTCATACAGTCTCCTCTTCATTTTCGATTTGGATACAGACCCGAGCTTCATTACAAGACTAATATATCTTGCTATAAGATGGCAGTGAAAGTCAACTCCTGATTCCGAAATTAAATATCAGCTCCTTTGGACCTCAGAATTCATCAAATTTGTTGAACACTAAAAGTCATTATTGATTAATGAGTTGTCGTTGGTTACTCCGTGACTCCTGGAGCTACATGAGTTAAGTAATCTTCCTTTAAATTCTGCATGAACCACTTCATAGGAGTGTAAGACTAGAATGTGAAATAATTTCAATGGTACATTCAGAGTGGAAGAAGAATATGTTATCTGAGGAAGTCAACCAAGACTTGGATTAAATTACCTGCAGAACTCATGTTTTGTCATTGTTTGTATGATTTATCATAAACACATCACTGATACAATTAAACAAGCCTGTCATTTTCCTTCGTAAGTCACAGCCTAAATCTCATCCCTCTCCATCTAGGACTTGTCGCGACCTCTTCGAGCCCTTTCGTAGGTGCGGAGGTTAATAGATTGTTGAGTCTAGGCTTAATTCGAGCTCTCCCAAGCATACTAATTCGCGACTTGTGATATGAGTTTTTAACGAATAAGTCATTTTCATTTAGGAGTCATTACTAATTGATTTGTAATGAATTGACTAGAAACTCAAATAAAATAGTGAAGGAAATATTTTATTCCTACACAACCAGAGAAATTAAGATCAATGACTTGATTATACTAATTAATCAACTAATGCCCTTCCGATATATTTTTTTATTTAAACATCAAGTAATGCATTTATGCAATATTTTATACCAATCATGAGTCCTGGGATTCAATTTCTTGACCAAACTAAGGAAATAGCTATTAATGCATCATAAGGGTGTAATTAAAATAAAGAAAATGCGCAAATAGCAATCCAACATTTGATTACAATGATTTAAACACAATTTTTTTTTTTTGTTTTCTTTTAAAGATTTTCACATTCTTAAGGAAAAACCACTCAAAGGCTATTTTAAAGCTTTTTCTGATTTCTTTGGAAAAAATTTTGTGGGATTTTTTAAAATTCTTAAAAAATATTTTTAAAAATATAATATATTATATAAAACAAGGGGATCCAGGTCGGGTCTCCGCATCTGGTCCAGTCCGAGACTGACCCGGACTCGCCAGCCCAGGTCTCAGGACTCGGGCCCTCGACCGGGCTGGGCTCAGCACGTTGAGCCCAGTTCGGCCTGAAGAAAAATATTACAAGGCAAGCAGAAGCAGCCCAACCCGAGAACATTCCAAACCAGAATTAAACTAATTCAGCCCAAGCCGTCATCTCTTAGCCTAGGCCCACTACACCTAGTCCCAATGAGCCGAACAAAAGCCAATTCATTAAATCCACACAAACCTCCCCGACCCCACCTCATTTCCTATTTCAGCCAGCTCAAGAACACTTGGTTTTGCGTGCTCGGGGATGACCAGAGACGAGCAGCCTTGAGCTGGTTCGTCCCCGACCGCGCCCCGGCCGCTATACCGGCGCTGCCGCTCCGTCATTCGCTCACGCCGACCCGCGAGACCAACTCGCCACCCCCCTTCTGCGATTAGCCGCGAAAGCCGTTGATCCCCAGAGAACTCGTCGTGGGCCATCAACGGATAAGCGCCATCGAAGCAACACGCATAGGAGTATGCCAAAGAAAGGACCATGACAGCCCTGATCAACGAGATAAGTTCTCGCCCAGGACAAACTCAGTAACTGAAGATCAAAATAATGTTACGTGAGCTTCGGGTAAGGCAACAACAGCGGCTATTCTTACGGAACCGTCTCGAGGACATTTTATCGAACACTTAATATACGCAAACTGAGGGGCAAGGAGCGAGGACGACCGAGCCCGAGCCTGAGCTCGAGCCGGGATTCCGAATGAACTACATACCAGTCCCCCAAAACCGCAGCGCGCACAAAAAAAAAAGGCCAGAACTCGCGCGAACCAGACAGCGTCAGCCCGGTCCGGTGAGCCCGAAACAGAGCACAAAGAGGGGTACGAGCGTTCGGATGAAGGAGCCCCACCCGGCTCAGCGGCGTCGGACGGTGGGCGATCGCGATAGATCGGGTTACGCTCGTCCACCTCGCGCGTCTCCGAGCAGGGATCCTCGGGAAATCGACGCCCGAAAGAAAGGCGAACGAAGCCGAACCAAAACCTACCGTGAGCTCGGCTCGGGGAGAGGGGTAACGTCGGTGGGTCGTCGGCCCGGTTTCGAGTGTGTTTGTCGACGGGGAGTCCTCGCTCACTCTCAGTCTCTCGCTCGGATCTCTCCTCCCTGCCTCCCCCCCTTCCTTTTCCCTTTCTTCTTCTTATTGAAGGGCCAAAATGGAAGACGAGTTCTCAGGAGCACGTTTAGGATACATGCAGACAAATTTAGGTGTCGGCTGTTTCATTTAGAGAGTCGACTGACTTTGTTTTTATTTTCTCAGTATTTCTTAAGCAAAAATACTTTCTCCTATTTGAATACACCGAGACATAAACATTCATTAAAAGTAGATATTACAGACAATGTTAGGAATTTTCAGGTGCTATTTATTCGTTTGTTCCGCTAGGCATACCTTTCACCTGTAGGTGTGTAGCTGAAACGCGTGGACTCGTTAGAACTAACAAAGACAACAAATAATTCCAGAAAAGAAACAGACATCGGTTCCCGGTAGCATTTCGAAGTAAACTTGCCCTTCTTTTTCAAATACGAGACAATGCCATTGATATTTATTGGACCTTAGCAAATTTTATTAATAAAAGAAGAACGAAGTTTTAAATGGAAGAGGTATGCATTTGTTTGACACCAAATTTTCCTCAAATGATATAAATTAATGATATACAGATACGTGTTGATTGTGAATAACAAAAAAACTTCTCTTTTCAAAATAATGAATTATGTTAGCCGTTGAAATGTGACTCGAAATTTGATTTTGTTTTGATTTGGATGTGAATCGAGATTAAAGTATGAGACATCTGAAGCAAGCCAAAAGGTTTAGAATGTGTGAGGATACATTTTAGATGTCCTAAATCAAGTGGTGGACATCCAAATTAAATGGTGAGGCAAGACAAGGCTACTATGGATACGAATTGCAGATTTTGGATGTCTAGAGGCAAGATTGGACAATTGGCCAAACTCACAGGATATTCATGTGATGTCTCAAATTTCTGTCTAGCTATATTAGCAAGCCATGTAGGAATTTAATTTTTCGATAACTGAATTTAGTGAGTGAATTAGGGACGAAGACATTAGCGTATGCCTTGTACGGTTTATTTATGCGCCCAAAGTTGCACCTTAGGACATAATTAGTCTTTTAATACACTTATATATACATACTTTAATTTTAGATTTTTCTGAGATGGTATGGTTGGTGCGAAAGCCTAATTATTTACCATGTCTGATCTGCCCAATGCAGTAGAAATAGTAAGCTGATTGTCTTTCTAAATTTTCGTAAAATTTTTCCTTTCGATTTTGGACTTGTTTTTTCATAAAAGTTGTAGAGGAAATTTTGATTTATAACGTATCCAAATTTCAAAACTTTTTGACATGTTTAGGGTTGTGAGATGAGTATATCTTTAAGATCGGTTGCTCTATTCCAGTGAACCAGATTATTCTCTATTCATGCGATTTACTGCTCTTTATACAAATTGTTTTGGACTTAGTTTCCTAAGCAAAAAATGTTTTTAAGGTCTTCTCTGTAACATATTAAAATTTTAGAAATTTTTGAGTTCATTTTCTATGGTTTTGTTTTTGATTCCTTTGACTATGCAAATCTGTTCGTTTCTGCCTTGGATCCAAAATGCACTAAATTATTTAGGAAGGTGATGGAATCTTACTTGATGACCTACTGATGACAGTCAGCATTTGATAGACTTTCAAATGATGCATTTTGATTGCCATGTGGTACCATTTACTTGTGGAAAATGGGTTAAAAACGTAAGAGGATAGAATTTGGAATTTTGAGTTATATGTTATTGAGTGTGCAACGAAGGTAGTGAATCATGCGTGGTGGCATAGCGCCCATCCTAGTGTCATGTGTGCTGAATAGGATGTATATTATAGTGTGCAAATGCTATGTCGCTAAGAACTATGAATTCAAAATCAGGTACACAAATCTTCGTCTTCCCCTTCAGATGTTTGATTTTCTAGATATACCTGCGATACATGAGATGGATTGTGATGTTTGATGCCCAAGGTTGGCGAAACTTGGATGCTCGACGATGGCCCGGAGTGGATGTCGAAAGCGAATGCCTTAGCTGACAACCAAGAGGCCCCGATTGTATTAGGGATGTCCAAGCTGATGACAAACCCCTGAAGTCTTGACGATCGGCTCAAAAACTTGATGATGGCCCAAAGTGGATGTCGGAGGCAAATGCCTTGACTAACAACCGAGATTCCTCAAAGTAGGGATGCCAACATTATGAGAACCGTGGATGCCTGGTTAGTGAACTGGAGATCATTGTATGAGCCGCCTACAGGACTGGTTGAGTAGTGAAATGGGGATGGACCCCAATGATACTATGCATGATAAATGTGAAGTATGATGCACCTATCGCATAGTAGTGTGACCCATGTGATTTTATATGACGCGTGTTGCATTAAATGCACACCGGTACTACTTGTGTGGCTGGAAATGGACTGTGATATGTTGTGTGCTCAAACTTGTGTGCTTACTTGCTTGGATATTAGTTGTATCCTAGGAATCGAGTGTCAATTAGATCGAGTGATTTATGAGCTTGTTGTTTCTCTTGCTAGGTATCAGCTCACTCCTATTGTTATTTTTCAAATTGATAGCTATGTTGTCACTCCTCGCATCCCCCATCTCTCGTTATGGAGTGCCTGTTGCATTAGAGGATGACCACCACAAGTTCATGGAATCGGACTTTTCAGGCACGATGTTTGCTCGATTCAGAACTGTCTTGCTAGTGGACATAGGATAACTTGATGTAATTTCCTACTGCTTTGTTGCTACATTCGTGCTAGTGGATGGTCACTTGTTAGGACCGATTCCATCCCCTAATGCTCCTGGTGCAAGTGGTGATGGGAGGGACGTGGAGTATTAGGAGTTGGAGTAGGATGGAGTGTGGAGGAATCATGCTTGTATTTTGACACAATCGTAACTTTTTGGGGTGCGAGCTAATGTAATCGGGATGGTTGGATGGAGGGACATATGTACAAACGAGGAGCTTGCTATAGTAGGGTTTTAGGGAAACGGGCACTTTTTTATTTTATTTTCTCCCAGCTTACTTTTTTCCTTTTGATGTATAATCCGCCATCTGATGTACATATAAGTATGGTAAATAATGGAAGCATGATTCCCTTTATTATTGGTGTTTTTAGAGGCACATGTATAGTTCATGTTATAAATCCTAACCTTTAGAAAAGATTTTCGCTTGCGTGATAACTTAAAGTAAATAAAGAACAAGGTTTAGTAAGTGGCGGACTAAGATGTCACAGTTCGCCCATGGACACAATGAGCAGGAGTGAGTAACTTTGAATGTCTGACCAAGCTATGGCTAGATATCTAAACTGGACCGAATTTTCCCGAGAAGATTTTAGATGGCTGAAAGCGAGATTTATACTAAATGCGGGTTTTGACCTAATGTTGCACTAATATCAAGCCTGACTTAAAGAGAGCTCAGAGAATCGTCAAGGAATGTGAGTGAGTAAACACTTTGTATCTCTTTGATTTGACTAAGTGAAACTTTTTTAATATAATTGGGAATTGGAAAACATTTGAGAGTTGTATGGTTCGAGTGAATGTAATTTCCTCTTTTTGATCACGGTAAAACATCTTGTTGATCTCTCCTTATGGAGTAGGCACATTAGGTCAAATAATATAAATTCTCTGTGTCAAATTTATTTTCTATGACGGTTTCTTGTTTGATTGTGCTTGTTTCACGCTTCCACCATATTTGAGTAATAAACATGTATCAGAGTTTTACGTTGTAGATGACAAGCAATGCTTGTCATTTCGCTAATTAGAAAAATGGCCAAAAACAGCTCATTTGAATCAACTTTAGAAAACTTAGAAAAATGACAATCATTGTATGAACAAAATCTCATCGAAACCGACTTCTTCAGCAAGTGTCTCGCACAAATATTAGGCATCTTGTTCACTCTTGAATGCCAATCCAACTGTCAGTACACACACCCATGACCTAGAAATTTAAAATGGCCAAAATCAACTCATTTGAATCAAATTTAAAAATGTATCCATGCAAAATGAGAGCCAAATTGAAAACATTCCACATAGTTGTTATGGATGATAAAAATGATGTAGTATTCACTCCTAGTTTTAATCCAACCACAGGAGGATGATTGGATCTTTGGGGTTTTCCACATACCATTATATAAGTTATTTAAATAATTTTCTATGTCATTTATTCTTTCTTGCTTTTATATAACACTGTTTACACATTTTTCCTCCTCAGCCGTACAGTGTCTTGTCACTACCTTCTAGTGATGCCAAGCAACTGTCAGATCCATGAGATAACCACCACTATTGGTCACTAGGTTGGACCGACCGCCCATCCCCTATCTTCCGTCTCGGATCCATGTGCTTGTGGTTGACAAATCCATTAAAATCCTTTATAATACTGAGGGTTTTTTTTTTTTTTTTTTTTTTGCTTTTGAGAAAGTACATGATTTTTTTCCACTGTTGAACGAAATGTCAATTGCTACTTCGTTTTTTTGTATTTTTGTGAATAATGCCAGCTTGTACATGTTACAGTGGACAACATGGCAAAATAAGAAGGGAACAAAAGTACCCTTCCCATATTTTTGACGATTTTAAGCTCAAGACTTGGCTGTATAGAGCTGCGTTTCTAAAGCACGAGAAGCAATTTGCCTATAAAGTCAAGGTGTGGTAAGATGCTCTTACCCAAATAGGTGCAATTAAGGGATGGAATTTAAAGGCGCGTTTGGTAACGTTTTATTCTAGAGAACAATTTTTGAACAAAAATAATTTTTTTTTTTTCGTTTATGTTCTTGGGAACAATTTCTTAGTATAAAAACGCATTTGGTAATTGCAAAAAATTTCTATTTCAGGAATAGAAATGTGTTTGGTAAACTTGTATAATTTTGTTATTTTTTTTTTTTATTTTCAAAATTTTTATTATATTTTTCCTTTTTTTCTTCTTTCTTTTTATTTCTTTTTTTTTTTTCTTTTTTTTTTTTCCTTTTGGCCGGTCGTCGGCCTCGGCCATTGCCGGTGACCTTGCTGGCCCTCAGCGAGGCTTGGCCTCACAGGTGGCTAGGTGAGCTCAACCTCGCCAGATCTGGGCGAGCTCAAGCTCGCCTAGTAGAGGCGAGGCCAAGCCTCGCCGATGGCCGACAACACTCCAGCGAGGTCGCCGGCCCTCGTCATCCGATCACCAGCCATGGCCGAAGCCGACAACCAGACAAAAGGAAGAAGAAGGAAAGAAAAAAGAAGTGTTTCTCGAAATCGTTCCCGAGAACAACAAACAACTTTTTCCTTTTTTTTGTTTGTATTCCAAATCTGTCCCTAGGAATAAAAATATAGATTTTTTTTCCCGGGAAAAAATTTTTACCAAATGTGTTTCTATTCTTTTTTTGTTCCTCGGAACAAAAGAACGGAAATGTTTGTTCCGGGGAACAGAAACAAAAATATACAAACAAGGCCTAAATGATCAAGGAGTGGCGAGATACTCTACCAAGTCATTCCTGAAATCAATAGCTTTTCTCCAAATGAAAAGAGAAACATTCATTAGAGAGAGATAATAATTAACAAAAAAAAATGAAAGAAAATATATCGACCCAATGAAACAAAAGGAAAATGCATAAACCTTAAGCATCGACAAACTAATCAAGGTTTGGATGATTTGTAGAGTGATACATGTGAGGTAGTTTGTTGGTTGTTGATTTAGTAGTAGGATTCAAACATAAAGAAAAGATATGTTGACAAAATTTTTATTTGGTCCACTGTCAATACAAAAAATAATTTACACTTCATTGTATAATTAACATGTTGAAAAGCTATCTCGAAACACACACGTCACATGTTGAATGTTAAGTCCATTAAAAAAAAATTACATTGGTATTAAAATAATAATAATCTTTAACGAATTAGGCGGATGCTTATTCAACATTGATATATAAAAAATATGAATGGAAATGAGAATGTCATGAACTCAAAGGTTTGAGATACAAGCTTCATCTTAAGCAAGAAAATAACTTTTGTATATGAGAGATCATTCTATACATGAAGTAGAACGTAGTAAAATTTAATGTAATTGCACGATTTATTCAATTTTAAAAAGAAGAGGAAATGCAAAATACTTACGAGCCATACTATTTAATAAAAACACCATCTAAATTACTATTGAAAATACAAAGAAATTTGTCTATTAGAACATAATATCTTGAGAAGTTATATTTGAGTAAAAACTCTAAGTATTTATTTTATTTTAAAAACATATTCATCTCTACTGTGCTTGTTCCTTATATTTGTCAAGTTATATTTGGTGGTTGGTGCTTCTAGAGGGTGAGATGAAAAGAGAACAAATGAGAAAGAATCTTTGTTACAATGCTAAAGCTTAGAGTGAGCAATATACCCTAAGTATCGCACAGCTTCGGTGAGCAATTAAGTATCGCACAGCTTCAGTGAGCAATTAAGTATCGCACAGCTTCAGTGAGCAATAAAGTATTGCACAACTTTGGTGAGCAATTAAGTATCGCACAGCTTTGGTGAGCATTAGTCGTATATTATATCAGCCTGAGGGCTTTAATATATCAACTTAGAGTGATTAGTATACGTTGTTATCAGCTTTTGGCAATCATTTTCTATCTATCTTTAGCTTAAGGTGAGCAGTCATTGATGTGATCGGAACTGAATAGATAGTATTGATTGAATTGACCGATAGATGGTCTTGATGACATGGAATCGACTAAGTCGATTGATCGATGATTCAATTTGATTGGATGAATCAATTTGTTGACATGATTCAATGAATTTATGAATCATACTGACTTGCAGGAAAGGATTGAGGCCAAAGTAAGTCCTCTAACTCGTGCTTGTGCTTAGGCAACTCTCAAGGCATATTTTCTTTCTAGTCGGGTCTTAGGGGTGAACATGCTGAAACGTCGTCTCACTCCATTGTGAGATAACATTTTAGGTCTATAGATGGCAGCTCCTCCCAAGCATTTTGGTCAGCCAAAGAATGTCATAGAGCAGAGGTGCTATATTCCGCTCCATGAGGACCTTAGGGGATGGGAGTACAAACTTGTGAGGTCCATGGTTTGGGTTGATGCGGGCCTATCCAAAAAGGTACCCCCATCAATACCGATCATGGTACCGTCAAGATCGGAATGGCTAGAGAGAGGGCCTCATACTAAAATCTGAGATAGTTCTGTATGTGCTGAAGGTTGCTTTTGGAAAGGGCACAGCAGATGCTCCTAGTGGCTCAGTGGTGGACCCCAACCTGTCGGAACCGGAGTCCCCTGTGTACTCAGCTGGTGACTTCAATGAGGACGAGGATGAGGAGGAGGAAGACCTGTAGTTGTTTGAAAACCCCCGCTTGTTTAGTAGACCTTACATATATATATATATACTTGTATTGTATATGATTGGTTATAATATGTATATATAAGTGTGGTATGATTTTCAGTTTGAAAAATTATGGCCCTACTTTCCTATCCTATCTTGTTGTTGTCTAAGAATTATTTATTTGCTTCCTCATGTGTATTAAAATGAATGGGTCGGCGATGTGTCTTAGGACATTACTATTTAATCGACCATTGAGGGATGGGCACGCGCGAGGAGGATCGGGGTGTGACATCCTCGTTTAAGTGGTATCAGAGCAAGTTAGACATTGGAGTGATAAGGTGTGATAAGTCTATGGGATAGTTAGTAGAAATGGCCTTTATTTCATGCTGGTGCATATTTGTGATAGTTGATTAGTAGAATCATTTGTTTGTGTAAATCACTCAACTTCTAATTCTGGTGGAATTGGAAGGCGGGTTTTTTTAAAGACATTGCTAGATGAGTGACCAGAAGCAGAGGACTCCTAAAAAGAGGACCATGGATCTAGTGACTAGGGGTAGAATGCCGACAATGGTCGGTACCCAGGAGGTCGTGGTAGGGCGCCAACTCAGGCTAACGCCAGTGGAGTAGCACCACCTCTTGTCAGTGTTGGGGTAGTAGCTCCTAAGGATCCAAAATTCATTGGGAATATGCAAGCACTCGAGATGCTGGGAAACAGATTGGATTAGCAAGCTTAGATTCAAGCTACCAATGCCGCCGCTAATGCCGCTGCTAATGCCACTGCAGATGCTATTGCTGCTGCTTGCCGCCGTTGTTGCCACACCTACCGCCGCACTTGTTGAGGTTCCACCAAGGAACATGGTCGCTGGGAGACCGATACATAAGTTGGTGGAACAGTTTCTAAGACTGAACCCACCTAAGTTTTCTAGGGTAGGAGACCCCGAAACTGCAACCCTATGGATCCAAGGCTTGGAGAAGGCCTTTGCAATGCTAATGTACATAGAGACGGAGACGGTAGTCCTTGCAACCTACCAATTGCAGGGCAATGCCAACACTTGGTGGAAAGCCACTAGAGGCACGGTTTTCCCTAAAGGCGTAGCCCTAGAGTGGAACGCCTTTGCTAAGGTCTTTAACAGCAAATACTTTTTTGAGACTGCTAGAGAACTAAAGATGGCAGAATTTCAACGTCTTCGCTAAGGCTCAATGACTGTGGATCAATATAAGGTGAAGTTCGCTGAACTATCACAGTACGCTCCTGAACTGGTTGAGAATCCAGCAAATCGAGTTAAGAGATTCAGAGATGGCCTCAAGCTGGAATTGAGGAGTCCGTTGATATTGCTCAACCTGAGAAATTATAATGACATGTATGAATGAGTCCAGATGATAGAGAGAGATCAAAATGAAAGAGCCGCCGCATCTAGGTCGCGGTTTGGATCAAATCGAGATGAGAATCGGTATTGGAAGAAACCCATGACCAAAGGAAGATTTCAAGTCCCACCCAATAGGAAGGGTGGAGTTAGCAAGGTAGGATTGAGCCAGAATGGTCTATGTCGCTTTTGTGGAAGGCAATATGGTTCAACCCTATACCCCCGAAGGATGGGTGCTTGTTTCGAATGTGGCTAATAGGGTCACATAGCTAGGGATTGTCCTAGAAGGCCAAGGGTACAATCACAATTATTACCACCACCACCGATGGGTTAGATTAGAGAAACAATTTATGCCATCACTAGAGGTCAAGTAGAGGAGCGCTTGATATGATTACATGTATGGTTTCATTGAACGAACATGCCGCTTACGCTTTATTTGACCTAGGAGCAACTCATTTTTTTTATTGCTAAGCAATTACATGCCTCTGTCGAATCGACCTATCTCCGGTCTCTAGTCGATTTTGACGGTACCATATTGACCCTTGTAGATTAGCACAGTCGAGTAGTCGATTTTTGGTCGAATTCTCAAGTCTGTTGCGTTTAGATTCCTTAACGGCTTCACCTAATAGACTAGTTATCTCATGAGTGGCCAACTCAGAGAAAAAAGCCATAGGCGCGTCGATGAAAAGCCCATTTCATTTAATCGAAAGCAGGGTTGAAAATCAGGATATCACAACGGAGGCCTTGTATCACTCTGACCTTCCATCAGACCTGGTGCAATTAGCCATAGATAGATCGTTAACTCAAAGTAGGAAACCACTTCAATTCTGAGTAATCGAGCTTTAATACCAATTGTTATGGATAAAATTATCACATAAAGGTGGGGTGAATATGTGATTGTGCGGAAATGAAAGAATTTAAATAAATATTGTAGTGGGACAACTTTTGATGAAGTGGTTGGATCTTACTAGTGTACAATTCTAATACAATTAATAAAAGGAGTAAGGGATATAGAATTACACACAAAAGTTTATAATGATTCGGTTTTTGCAAGCCAACGTCTACTCTCTCGCGCTACAGTCGATTGGCTGGTATTCACTATTAAGAACCGATTAGAGGTTACAAGATCTTAGCTGTAAGTACTCAAGTTTGGGTGAACAACTTCTCACACTCTCAACCTCTAAAGGGTTATATAGTATCGCTTAGCAAAGACGAATGTACAAGATCACATAAACACTCTTTTGACTCTCGAAATTAAAAGCTTCAAATCCCGTGAATGAGATATCTTTTTCCTTTGGTCAAATCTCCTTTTAACTCCTCCTTTAGACAACCTCTAAAGGGTTATATAGTATCACTCAACAAAGATGAATGTATAAGATCACAGTAACACTCTTTAGACTCTTGGAATTAAAAGCTTCAAATCTTGTGAATGCGATATCTTTTCCTTTAGTCAAATCTCCTCTTATACTCCTCCTATCCAAGCTGACTATTAGACGTATCTCCAGGAGGACTTATCTAGCCAAGCTACCCGTTGGCCTAAATCTAGTTGAAAAGATTTGATGACTTCAGGATTGCCGAGATTGATGCTTCCCATAATTTCTGTTGCCCATACAAGAGATCGGGTTTCCAAAAAGTCGAGTGTTTATGAATAGAAAGAATGTCTCGCCTTTAGAAAGAAATACTTGGAAAATTGAGTCCCTTAAAGATATTTGCAAGACTTTCCTTTTAAAACTCCTTATAAATATAACAAAGAATCTAGCCAATTTGCCAATAGCCGTTGCGTGGGTGATTTACTCATTTCTACCTGATTGGTAAAATATATAATAAAGGAAGTAATTAAGCCACAACTTTAGTTATAATTGATAATGTCTGATCACATTTCGTCAGACTTTCCACTTGAAAATACTTTTTATTAAAAACAAAGTCTCTAAATTTTGTTAATCATCAAAACAACTTAAGGAATGCTTTCTCAATAGGCCAAAGCCTTGATGTTCGAATTATTCCTTCTCGGCTTAATTTGCAAGTTAATCCTTTTAAGATGTTGGAATTGCTTAGCTCTTTTTGATGGTTTGTACATTGTAAAGTTTGATGCTAATCCAAAGTCATGATTAACCCGTCATACCTTTGAAAATATGGTCCAGCACCACAAGTGTGGATTAAATGATGCTTCCAAACATAAAACCTTTAGCTTGTCAAGTAATGTTTGAAATTTAATTTGTTAGGTAGTGGGCTCTAGATAGGCCTTTGACAATCACTCCATTAGAACTATTTCCATTGCTAGTGCGAATGATGGCTAGCCAAAATATTTGTCCATGAAATCTTATATCAATTTAATGAAAAAATCCGAAAAGCATCATTGAAATGAAACGGATTCGCTTTTCAGCTTGTTGGGAATAACTGATTCCCTAAAACAAATTCGACACTAAATCAAACCCCTAAAACGAATGCGGAAGACGAACCCATGAATCACACGTATCACTGATCAAAGATACACCACAAAATCGAGCATATCTTATTGTTCACCGATTAAACACCAATATTGAAATTCGAGGAAGAATCAGATCATGTTCTACCGAGGAGCGTCCTGTTACTTGAAGGGGGAGAAAAGTTTGTTCTTTTGTCTTACGTTGTTTGGAGGGGGAGAGAGTGTCTTTGCGTATGTACGCCAAAAGGTACGTTCCTTTTTCTTTTTACTTTTCTCGAAGTATCTCTTCCAAAGGATGCATCCCCTCAACGTAACACCTCCTCCAAAAGACGCAACCTTTCCTCCATGGGCCCTTAACCTGTGGGCCGGGTTCTTAGGCCCAACATGGGCGGACGGGCCCACTTAGGCCCATCAAGTCATAGACTAAACCCATCATCTCCCACTCGCACATGGTGGGCTGAACAGGATCCTCTTTACCTCTCTACAACATTCATACCGATGAATAATCCGTGCGACCAGCATACTTTGAGAGCTTGTTGCCATAAATCTATTAGGAATATATAACAGCTCATAATGGGCATCATACTTTGAGTAGATTTAGTATGCAGTACCCTAGATCGATCGATCACATTTATATCTCTCTCTTGATCTCTTTTTAACCAGTGATATATTGTATTCACAATTACGATTATCCCAAGATAGTCATAATTGGTCAACTAGTTAACACAAAACTAGAATGTGATTCTCCAAATTCGATCTTCATCTTTCTTCAAACTCTCAATTTTAATTCAGCTTGCTTTTCTAGAAATGTCCCATTAGATCGAATCAATTTATGATCATTGGCAACATCCTAAGATAGCAAACACTAAATAGAAATCTTGAGAATAAGTAAGAGTCATGAGGGCACTAAATTGAGGAACTTTTTTCCTCAAGAGTCTCACACGGCATAAAAGTTGAGATCAAACTTTTGCCACTCTTATTGATCATCTCATGCATACATAGTATGAAATACATATTATGGTATTAACTCCTTTCCCATGGAGCGTATGTCTATACCTTCAATACTGTACAGATGATAGTTCAGACATACATAATGTCTAACTTAAGTTCACATATCTACTCATTCACAGAATTCATCAGAACTCACGTTTGGTATCATAGACAGATAAAGTAAAATATGTGAGTTATTTTACTTTCGGACATAGTAAATATTATGTCATCATCTTAACACTTAGTTAACGTGACATACATTTTTAAGCTTGAGTTCTCGATTATCACCTAGATAATAAGCTTAAAAAATCGTCTCATCTCTATTTATCACACAGTAAATAGAGGCGATTACCCATATGAGTGAGCTAATCTTTTATCTATTCAACATACTTTCTCAACTTAATATAATGCACTGAGCATTAAGATGCATAAACATCAAACAAAGATTCATAGGCATTAATGATGAAAAAACACAAATTTATTAAATGTGAACCCCTTAAGGAAATTACAATATTCAGTACATCAGCCTCTACGCAATCCTAGAGATTTCACATGGCCACAAAACACATCTCTAGGTATTGGCTTTATCATAGGATATGCTACCATTCTATGCGTAGATATGTACTGTAAATTCACATCCTTTCGTGCAACCATATCCTTGACAAAATTATACTTGGTATATATATATTTGGTCTTGCCATGATATTTTGGATCTTTGGTATACGCTATAGCTGCTTGGTTATCACAATTAACCAATAATGGATTTGCAGCATACCCAATAACATCTAAATGATCCAAAAAATCTCTTAAGCCAAACACCTTCGTGTACTACTGCTAATAATGCCATGAACTCAGCTTCCATCGTGGACAAGGCTATACACGTTTGCTTCTTACTACTCCAAGATATGGCGCCATTATTCAATAAGAAAGCAAAACCAGAGGTAGATTTCCTTTCATCCAATTCTCCTCCCCAATCAGCATCCGAATAGCCTTCAAGCTGCAGATCATTTCCTTGGTAATTCAGCTTGTAATCAGCAGTTTCCTTCAGATACCTCAGTATTCTTTTAACGGCCTTCCAATGTGCTTGACTTAGATTGGATTGGTATCTACTCACCATTCCAACTACAAAACATATGTTACGTCTTGTATACATCATAGCGTACATTAAGCATCCCACACCACTAGCATAAGGAACATGTTTCATTTGTTTCTTTTCTTGTGGAGTCCTTGGACACAGTCTATGGCTCAATCCTTCACCTTTTGCAATAGGAGTATCTATGGGTTTACAATCTTGCATACGAAATCGTTCAAGAATCTTATTTATGTATGTTTCTTGCGAAAGAGATAATGATCTCTTCGAACAATCTCTTGAAATCTTAACTCCAAGAATGTATGCAGCATCACCCATATCTTTCATCTCAAAATTGGAAGATAACTAACTCTTCACAGTATTAACAAACTCTATATTGCTTACAGCAATTAGTATATCATCAACATATAATGATAAGATCACAAATTGATCTTTAGATCTTTTGATATATACACAATGATCATCATCTATCATTGTGAAATCATATGCCATTATGGAATTATGAAAACGTATATACTATTGCCTTAACGACTGCTTAAGGGCATATATCGATCTCAAAAGTCGACATACCTTTCCTTCTTGGCCTTCCATAATGAAATCAGCAGGTTGTTTCATATATATTTCTTCCTATAATTCTCCATTGAGGAAAACAGTCTTTACATCCATTTGATGTAACTCAAGATCCATACTAGTCACTATTGCCAGAATAATGCGAATCGAGGTAAATCTCACTACAGGAAAAAATGTTTCTTCATAATCAATTCATTCATGTTGATTATACCCTTCGCCACAAGGCGAACCTTATGCCTTTCTATCGAGCCATCAGCTTTACGCTTTATTTTGAGAACCCACTTGTTCTCAATAGCTTTGTGTCCTTTTGGAAGGTTAACCAATTCCCAAACTTGGTTTGACTTCATTGACTCCATATCCTCTTCCATTGCATGTATCCATTTTTTTCTTATTAGGGCAATTTAGAGCCTTATTAACATTTCTTAGCTCATCTTCATCTTGTAGAGCAACCATAAAAGTTTCCCCTTCAATGGGAGATTGTGCACTTTGTACATCATTCCCCATCATGCTCCCACTCGGATTAGATAATAACGATATGATCTCATCATGTGGTTGTAATTAAGAGTGAGTTGAATTAAATTCATCACTTCTCATGTTACTCCCACTTGGACGAACTCCACTAAGTTCATTATCTTGATCCAAGGTTTCAAATAGGGAGTAATCCTCACATATTTCGCCCTTCTTAGGAAATTCATTTTCTAAGAATGTGACGTCTCATGATTCGAATTCAATTATACTTCTACTTTTCTGTTCATCTATGAATACATACCCTTTCGAGTGTTTAGAGTATCTTATGAAAATATTATTCTTTCCTCTAGGACCCAATTTCCCAAACTTATGAGATGGTTCATGAGTATAGGCAGCACAACCCCGTGGCTTAAGAAAACTTAAGTCGGGTTTTCTACCTTTCCATAACTCATATGGAGTGGAAGTAACTAATTTGGAAGGCACTCGATTAAGTATAAAGGCAGCAGTTAATAACGCATCACTCCAAAAAGTGATAGATAAATTAGCATGCGCCATCATGGACCTAACCATTTCCAGTATGGTTCTATTCCTTCTCTCCGCAACACCATTTTGTTGAGGAGTATATGGAATAGACAACTATCTTTTTATTCATTTTTCATCACATAATTTTCTGAATTCATCAGATAAATATTCTTGACCTTGATCGGATCTCAATACTTTTATTTTCTTGTCTAATTGATTTTCTACCAGGTTTATAAACCTTTTGAAACAACTCAATGCTTCAGATTTATGAGAAATCAAATAGACATATCCGAATCGGGTATAATCATCTATAAATGTGATGAAATAAACAACCACATGCATTCCTCTCACATTCATCAGACCACAAACATCATAATAGATTAAATGCAAAGGAAATTAAGCTCTTGTGCCTTTTCCAAATGGTTTTCTTGTCGTTTTCCCTACTAGGCAATGTTCACATATGGGCAAATCGACTTTTTCAATATTGCCCAACAAACCCTCTTTGGTTAGTTTATTCATACGTTGTTGGCCAATATGACCAAGTCTAACATGCCACACATTCACATCATTATCCTATGAATTAGGAGATGTGAAAAGGAAATAACAAATATTGGCATTACCATAGTCAACATTTAATACAATGAAACTATCTAGAAAATAACCACAATCGTAGTAATTTGTATCCAAATACAAATCCACACCACTATTATGAAAGTTCATGTTAAAACAAAGCTTAACCAACACTAAGACAGACACTAAATTCCGACGAATCTCCGGAGTATACAATACATCATGTAGGAACAAAGTGCGTCCACCACGCATGTTCAGTTGGCAGGTGCCAATTCCTTTTACTTTTGCTCTAGAGTTATTTCATACATAGATCCACTTAATTCCAGTTGGTACTCGTCAGAATTCCACGAAGGATTCTCTATCCTTCATTACATGGTATGTTGCTCCCGAATCTACAATCCACAAAGAATTAGATTCAGCTAAGAATACAAAACTTGACATATTAGCAAAGTTCTTAAGAGTACAAGAGGTGAGTACCTTCTTTGACTCGTGACAGTCGTGAGCGTAGTGACCCTTCTGGTTACAGTTGTAACACCTCACCCTTGAAGTACTCTCAACTTGAGAACGTTTTCCTCTCTTATGTTGGTTAGCTTTTGGTTTCTTGCAAGAAGGACTTGATCCCTTGCATTTCCACATATTGAACGAATCAATGCGCTTGTGCTTAGAGCTCGAAGCCCCTTTAGAGCTGAAAGCAACACAACAAATATCTGTATTCCGCTTAAATGCCTTGAAGCAGTGCTTTGCTAGCTCAAGGTGGCGCACAGCATCCTCAAGATCTTTCATAACATGGTCAAGAGCTTTTAGTGCTTCTTGCTTTTCAAGCACATATTGAATTTTCATATTCGATATTTCACAATTCTCGCCGTTCATTTTGTCTTCTTTGTTCAAATCAGCAATTATGTTCTTAGTTGCTGAAGTCATCGATTTGAACATATCAGACACATATGCACGAATTATTAATGCATATCATTTATGCATCCATTTTGCACAGACCTATCATATTAATGAATAATTTTAAGTAAGGTTTCAGAATCAAAAGGTCACTATGTTTCTAATCATCATCCAAAAAATCCTAACTTAAAACTATCATTAATATAATCTTCTATGCAAAATAAGTTCAGCAAAGTCACTAAAACTTTCTTGAACTTCCCACAATGAATTGTAAATTAACATACTAATTTACAGCAATAAATAACATTGAACTTTCAATAATCAAATATGTCAATTACACTAAATAATATATTCAGAGGAAAAAAAATCAACATAGAAATAGATATTTACACCTAAAACATCTCAAACTATTCTAAAAAATAAGTAGGGAAAGTCTCTTCTAATCTATCAGTAAAATTCTCTAAGAAATCTGAAGGCACATTGACCAACCAAGGAAAAACTTTTGGAGAACTCTCATGCCACCTCCAAGGTGCATTCACTCTGCACCATGTGGCACTCATCCCAAGGGTTGAAGTTTTAGTTAACTCGATCCTACAGTATTCTCTTACAAAAGCTATTGTAAGCCTCCTATAATCCGGGACCACGTTGACCTCCCATAGGCAATCCAACATTGTTTGCCATTCAGGTGGAAGAGTGTTCATTAAAGCTAGTACCTTCTCAAAATCCAGCATAGGATAACCATTCCAGATAATTTCTTGTATCATCTTATTGACCCTGACCACATATGATACTACATCACTGTCATTCCACCGATAATTAGCTAACTCTGTCATTAGCTCTTTAAGTCTTGCATTTTCTTCATCCGTTCTCAGAAATGCGAGTATGCGTGCATAACATATCATAGTTTCTGCAACAAATGCAGAACAAAAAATGGATTACTTATAATCCACATTGAAAAAAAGGGAAAATACATAATTTTCCATGGTTCATGCAACAAATGCAGAATGAAAAAAAAAAAGAAAAAGGGATTACTTATAATCCAAAACAAACAAATTGGAAAATACAAGACCTTTCCTTTCCCCCCCCCACTTTTTTTCCCCACCGGTCAACGCCAGTCAACGGTGGTCAAAGGGGTCAACGGTCAACGGGTCAATGGGTCGGACCGGTCAGGCTGGTTGGGCCGGGTCGGACAAACCGACCGGCACGTGCCACGCGCATGCGTGGGCACTACGAGCTGACGTCAGTTGGCACGTGCCGTGCACGCGCCAACCGCCACGCGCGTGCGTCACACGCGCTGGGAAACTAATCGGCATGTGCATCGCACGCACCCGGTGCACGTGCCAATGACACCAATCCCTTCCGGCCACGCGTGGCGGCGCATCCGGCAGCCTCCGGCGGCAATCCGCTACTCATTTTTCTCATATCAACGAAACCTTCGACCCTATGCTACCAGAAAAGAACTTTGATTTACAAAAAATCAAAAAGACTAGGGGGAACAGTACGGCGTCGGTATTTTCCATCCCCGATCGATCGGCAGGGGCTTTTTTCGAATTTCTACCACAAAAATAATTCAACAACATAAAAAGGGGATCGGGAAACATGAACTAGGGCTCTGATACCAATGTTGGGAATAACTAATTCCCTAAGACGGATTCGACACTAAATCGAACCCCTAAAACGAATGCGGAAGACGAACTCATGAATCACATGTATCACCAATCAAAGATACACCACGAAATCGAGCGTACCTTATTGTCCACAAATCAAACACCAATGTTGAAGTTCGAGGAAGAATTTGATCCTGTTCTACTGAGGAGCGTCCCGTTGCTTAAAGGGGAGAAAACTTTGTTCTTTTGTCTTACGTTGTCTGGAGGGGGAGAGAGCGTCTTCACGTACGTACTGTCGCGACCTACCCTCGGGGGGAGTGAACAGGTTTAGGGGTATTGCCTAAAAGACGGGCCTAAGGCCCATGATTGGGCGCGAGCTCTCCCAAGCCCATACCCCGCGTGACATTGGAATATTCTTAGGGAATTTTGCACAAAAGGAGTCGCCACTAGCCTATTGGGGTCGGCTAGAAACCAAGTGAGGTATGGGAGTGTGCCTCACTTCCTACGCAACCAGAGAATCTAGGGTCGGGGACTTGATTACACTAATTAACCAATTAGTGCCCTTTCGGTACCTAATCTTGTTCATTTTAACAAAATGATTTTTGGCAGGCAGTTTAGATTGATTTTATGTTTATCCACTAACATGCGAGGTGATCATGCGGGTGCACAGTTATTAAAATAACAATTAGCAACTAAGGAAAACGTTAAATAAATTGCACGAGAAAGCAAAGAATTAATATTATAGAGATGACAAATGCTAATCCTGACTAGACTAAAGAGAAGCCAAACTCCACATATCAATATTGTGCACTCAAAGACAATTGTCCCTAAGGACGGTTGAAACCCTAAGGTAAAGCCCCAAAGGCTTAGTCAATTTTTAAGCACAACTCTAGAGTTAAGAAACTTCCATTTTTTTAGAAAAAGAAGCTTATAAAATCTTTTTGTAAAATTTTTCAAAAGAAAATTTGAATTTCCTGACATTTTCCAATTTTTTGATTTTTTTAATTTTTTAATTAAAAAACTCGAATTTTCAATTTTTTTTTTGTTCTTTTTTAATATTAATATTTTTTAATAGTTAATATTATTATAATCAGAAAAATGGGTCCGGACCGGTAAACCCAATCCGGTCCTCGGCTTGACACAAACTCGGAGTAAAACTAAAAAAGACGAAATCGATTTCTTAAAACCCATTTTTTGTTTCTTTTGTTTTTTCGTTCTTTATATTAATATTAATATTTTAATCGATTTTTTTGTCTTTTCCCTATTTCATCTTTTTACTACGTCTCTTCTCTGCGGCTCCTCTTCCCGAAGCCTGCTTTTGTGTTTCACTTTTTCTGCAATTTTCTTTTTCTTTCCTCTTTTTTTAACTTCATCCCTTTTGGCCTTCTTCCCCACAAATTTTCCTCTCCGAACGTCTTCTTTTCCCTTTTGTCTTTTCCCACTTTTACATTTTTTATTTTTCTTTCTACCCATCTTCTTCTTCTTCGTGCATTCTCTGCACGCCCGAAGCCACCTTCTCTCCTATGCTCTTTTTACCGAAGCTCATCGACTAAACCAATGCCCTCTTAAACAAGCCTCACTACCCATCCTCACCGGCGCCGACACCGCTTGCGCTCGGGCCGCCGTCGAGCCGAGACCCATTCTCTCACTTACACGGATACGGACGGGGAGGGAGACGAGACCCAACTTGTATGAAAATAAGCCCGAATCACAACATATGGCTAGTAAACTCGAAATGGACGAAACAAAAACGTGCGGAACAGCAACAAAACGCATCTATCAACGGCGGGCGCGTATAATGGACGAGGGTTCAAGAATAGTCATGCTAGCTTCACTCAGGCATTTATACAAACAGTTCGCGAGCATTACCAAATGTTTGGATTTCCTACTCAACCGAGACTCGAAATGGGACCAGGGTTCTCGGAAAATGATAAAAACCTACGGGGTCAGAGGGACCAAAGCTCATGCGAACGGGTCGCCCATGAGCTCCGGTCCGACGCCCTACAAAAATGGAGCATACATGACCGGAGAAAACCTACATGGTTCAACGGTAGAGGTGACGGACCGCAACTCACGGACGATGGGGCTGAATCCGGCGGCGCTCTCTGGATATCTCTCGACCCGGCGATGGAGAGATCGGTTTGCTGGTGCTTCCCTGGCGTCACAGCTTTTTTTCCCCCTTTGAGCTGCCGGTGGTCGGCGTTCGGGAGGGCAACGGCGACGGTGCTCGGAGACGGTGGTGGGGGGCTCGGAGGCTACAGTTGTGCGGCGAGGGGTGGCGCCGTGCTCTTCCCCCTCCTCTCTTCTCTCCCCGTCCTCGGCGAAGGCTCCCTCTAACGGCCGCGGGGCGCTCCGCTCAAGCTCTCTTTTTCACTCTCCCTCTCTTTCGAGTTCTTTTCCTCTCTTTTTCCTCGGTCTCCGATGCCCCTCTTCACCGTGTCCTCTTGCCCCCTCTCTGCTCTTGCCCCCTCTGCCTCGCCCTTCGTTTTTCTCCTTTTTGCGGGTCCGCGTGCGAAGGAGGAAGACAGCCAGGCGTGGGCTGGAGGGGAAAGGAAGCTGGGCCGGGCCTAGGCCGATCGGGCCCAACTCGACCCCCTTAAGCATTTTTTTTTTTTTTTTTTTTTTTTTTGTTTTTTTTTTTTTTTTTTTTTTATGACAATTTTTTTGGATTTTTTTTTAGCAACTAATTCCTAGTTTTGTAAACAATTAAATCTTAAATGAAAAAAAGGGAAAATTTAGGTGTCAACAGCTGCCCCTCTTTGAATGGGAGCTCGAAGAGGTTCCTTTCAAAGACAAAAGACACCTAAATTATTTTGACGATAGACCCAGGTGCATAGGCACGTATTAGGTCGATGAAAAGAACTCATAACTATGGAAGCGCGTCTTGTCAATAAGAGGAAGATAGACTCCGGGCTACAAAGCTCTCCGGGCTACAAAAGCTCTCCGAGCTACAAAGCTCGTCGTGTCTTAAGAAGAATGAAAAGACCCTGGGTTACAAAAGCACGCCATGTCATAATAAGAAAGAGAGGAATGAGGTCTCACCGTGTAACAACGGGTTTTGACCGGGTTGAAAATGCATGATTTGAGGAAAACCAATGAACCTCTGTAGATAACATGATTTAAGGTTGACCATGAACCTTTTGAAAAATTGCAGTTTAAAAATAAACTCATGAACATTTTAAAAGCGGGGTTTAAGGATGACCCACGAACCGTGTGGTTTAAGGATGACCCACGAACCTTGTGATTTAAGGATAAACCCCCAAACCGTGTGATTTAGACTGGAAAAAATGTCTCACCGTGTAAAAACAGGTTTCGACTAGATGTGATGGTCTCGCCGTGTAAAAACGGGTTTTGACTTGATGTGATGGTCTCACCGTGTAAAAACGGGTTTTGACTTGATGTGATAGTTTTTGACTAGATATGATAGTCTCACCGTGTACAAACGGGTTTCGACCGGATGATAGTCTCACCGTGTACAAACGGGTTTCGACCGAAAGGAAGGTCTCACCGTGTACAAACGGGTTTCGACCGAATGATAGTCTCACCGTGTACAAACAGGTTTCGACTGGGAGGAAGGTCTCACCGTGTACAAACGGGTTTCAACCGGATGATAGTCTCACCGTGTACAAACGGGTTTCGACCAGATGATAGTCTCACCGTGTAAAAACGGGTTTCGACTGGGAGGAAGGTCTCACCGTGTACAAACGGGTTTCGACCGGATGATAGTCTCACCGTGTACAAACGGGTTTCGACTGGGATGAAGGTCTTACTGTGTATAAACGGGTTTCGACCGGGAGGAAGGTCTCACTGTGTATAAACGGGTTTCGACTGGATGATAGTCTCACCGTGTACAAACGGGTTTCGACTGGAGGAAGGTCTCCCCGTGTACAAACGGGTTTCGACTGGGAGGAAGGTCTCACCGTGTGAAAACGGGTTTCGACCGGATGATAGTCTCACCGTGTAAAAACGGGTTTCGACTAGGAGGGAATGTCTCACCGTGTAAAAACGGGTTTCGACTGGGAGGAAGGTCTCACCGTGTAAAAATGGGTTTCGACCGGATGATAGTCTCACCGTGTACAAACGGGTTTCGACTGGGAGGAAGGTCTCATCGTGTACAAACAGATTTCGACCGGATGCAGACAAGCGTGATTTACAGATGAATCTGCAAGTCATGTGGTTTAGGGAAAACCATCAACCCCGTGGTTTAAGGATAGACCCACCAACCTTGTGGTTTAAGGATGACCCACGAACCTTGTGGTTTAAGGATAGACCCATGAACCGTGTGATTTAGGGATAGACCCACGAACCGTGTGGTTTAGGAAAAGCCACCAACCCCGTGGTTTAAGGATAAACCCACTAACCTTGTGGAGACCCACGAACCGTGTGGTTTAAGGATAGACCCACGAACCGTGTGGTTTAGGAAAAGCCACCAACCCCGTGGTTTAAGGATAAACCCACCAACCTTGTGTGGTTTAAGGATAGACCCACGAACCGTGTGGTTTAAGGATAGACCCACGAACCGTGTGGTTTAGGAAAAGCGACCAACCCCGTGGTTTAAGGATAAACCCACGAACCGTGTGGTTTAAGGATAGACCCACGAACCGTGTGGTTTAGGAAAAGCCACCAACCCCGTGGTTTAAGGATAAACCCACCAACCTTGTGGTTTAAGGATAGACCCACGAACCGTGTGGTTTAAGGATAGACCCACGAACCGTGTGGTTTAGGAAAAGCCACCAACCCCGTGGTTTAAGGATAAACCCACCAACCTTGTGGTTTAAGGATAGACCCACGAACCGTGTGGTTTAAGGATAGACCCACGAACCGTGTGATTTAGGAAAAGCCACCAATCCCGTGGTTTAAGGATAGACCCACGAACCGTGTGGTTTAAGGATAGACCCACGAACCGTGTGGTTTAAGGATAGACTCACGAACCTTGGAAATGACATGGTTTAAGGCTGACCACGAACCTTTGGTTACGGCATGGTTTAAGGTTGACCATGAACCTTTGAAGACGGCATGGTTTAAGGCTGACCATGAACCTTTGGTTTTTTAGGGAAGCACTTGCCAACTCCTTGAGGCTGCATGGCTTCATTAAGGAATCCTGTCGAACTCAACTTGAGCAAATGTCATTAGAGATGCCATCAAGAGATGTATTGGCAATATTGCAGCATCAATTAAACAGGCTAATTAAGCTAAGTCCGATTGCCTTTTAAAAAATATTCGATGTCAATCAGCATCAAGTGGCGCGAAAATGTCATCTTGTTTGGGAATGCATCGTCAATCATCAAATTCTCTATGAGTCAAGTTCTTACCAGAATGATTTCTATTCGTGAAAAAGACTTATTAAGCATGCCAAACTAGAGCTTTTTAGTCAGAATGGACTTCTCACATACTCTAGATAAAATGGCTACTTGATCCCATCCATTCATGTGGGAGGTAATTGATTGTTGAGGGTATCTCACATAACTCATATCAAAGGCTTTCATAAACATTCGCGATGAGCACAATCTGATCGATCAAAAAGGTCTTTTGAAAGGACCACAATATAGGTTTCGTCACGGGCTTACCCAAAGGGATTACTGCTTTGAGGCCAATAGAGAAACATTTGTCGCTATCTTCATCAGGTTTACAAGTCGAGAACTTGGAAGATAAGACAAGATAGAATTACCTTCACTCCTTCAAGCAGTAGCTTCCTTGTGGCATTCTCATTTTCACTCAAACCATCCCAATCAGAAGAGACTTCGAAAAAGGGTTGTAATGTTGGCTTGGGAGAGGCTTGAAAGGCTTAAAATTTTCAATAGGGTTTTTTTAAGAGTCAGCGATCATCATGACATCGTGATCAAGTCACTCAATCTCTCGAAATCATTTGGCTTTTGAAACATAGCGCATCTCGAAAGTCCATTGACTAATCATTTCTGCATGGGAGCTTTGCTCCTCTCTAATTTCCTTTGCACTTGCGATGATGATTTTTTTTTTTACGCAAGCATTTGGACTTTGATAATTTTTTTTTTTTGCACAAGATGCAGTTTTTTTGGCTTTTTTTTTTTTTTTTTTTTTTAACGGGCATTGGCCTTGCTTTTACTAGGCACACTGCTTTTTTTCATGCCCCCTAGTTTGTCGAACTTTTTGTTCTTTGAACTTTTTGAGCTCTTGTGACTTTCGAGATGCTTTTCACATTTTCTCGTGACTGTCAATTGTATTTGGTTAATTCTTATGACTTGCCCCAAAGAAAGGGAGATGATCACTGCTCGGGGTTTAGAAATGAATAGTCAGGCCCAAATTGGTTAAAGCAATGGATATCAGTGTTTGGGTAGAGAAAGAAATGCTCTTCTTCACCTTGGAATGAGTCAAGCTCTAATGAGAATTCCTTTGAAGCTATTACCAGAAGATTGATGCAAGTGAAAATAATAGAATCTTTCTTAATTTTTCGCTCTACAACATGATCATAACCCCTTATGCTGTCCCAATGTAAGGTCGTCCTCGACAAGGGTACTTTGAAGGATCATTTTTTTTTTTTTTTTGGCCCAGAGAGGTAGCAAGAGATTAGTGCAATGCTTGTGATTCATGAAGGGAACGCCTTTATCATTTCGATCTTTGCGCTCAATGCGAATGAATCATTCGTCCTAAGAGAAGGTTGATTTTCACTCAACTCTCAAAAGTGTTTGAAGGATGTGTTTGGAAATAGGCTTGCCTTTCTTCATCCTAAGCACTTCTTGTTTGGCATGATTAACGTTTCCATTCTACTCTGTCGAGATCATCTTAGTAGATCAATCTCCATAGAGAAATTTGATTTGAAATGAATAATCCACAAAACGAGAAAACGATTTTGGGATAAAAATGATGCTCAAAAGGTTTGTAATAATTTTTTTTTCTTTTCTCAATTATTCATTTCATTTTTCATTTTTTTTTTTTTTTTTGCTTGTCTCTAGGAAAGCGCCAAAGGTTCTCTTTTGTAATGGAAATTCTTCTTTTCTTTAATTAAAAAAAAAAAATTGAGAAGAAGGGTACTTACCTGTAGCATGGCGACCCGATAATCCTGTAAAGAATGTAAAAGAATATGTTAGTGCAAAGATCCTTAGGGATTGAAATGTTGGAAACGATACATTATTACTCTTCACTCGCTTTCATCCTTTTGGCGCTAACATCTCTTGGATTCACATTCATGGATATTTGGTAACTCAACAATACCCTTCCCTTGCATTCGCCATTAAGTGTTTGATGTTTTCCTGATTCCTTGGTAGAAGGCGCTGCTTCTACGGTCAATGTGCAACTTTTTCCTCACTTATCACCCTGTAAGAAGAGGAGATGAAACGGGTTATCTCCATACTTAATTAGGTTCAATTGAGGAATGATACATCCTTTCTTGATGAACTTGACAATGTTGTTCCAACACACTTCATTGGTGGGGAAGGAGAGATTTTTCTCTAAATCAAACGTTGCTCTTCCACTCTATTTGACAAACCTTTGTTCTATTTAAGTTTGTCCTGTACCAAAGAAAAGGATATGTCACTCTTATGCTAAAGAGAATCGAGTTGAGGAACGGAATACATCCCTTTTCAAAGTCGAGCGGTCAACATCCCAAGGCATCTCTCATGGAGGAATGGATAATATTGCCCCTTTGTTTCATCATTTGAATATTTCTTTGTTTAAGATGAATAGGACTCAATAACGCCCCATCGCGTTTGTCGGAACGTTACAAAACTTGGAACCCCTGATGTCTCCTTGACAATGAAAAGAAAATCATGTCAGAAACGGTATCAGAAATGGATAATTGGAATCGATACAGTTTACTCTTCCTTCGAATTCGCCCTTTTGAATACTTGGCAACTCCCTTTGTTTGTCTTATCATGCAAAGTGAGGGCTATTTTGGCACCTAAGGCATTTGCATCACGAATCTCTAATGTTGATTGTAGAAAACTCTTACAGCCAAATGTTCAAATGCTTTAATTGCCAAAATGCGCAAGAGCACTAATACTAGCATTTTAGTAACATATGATGCGGCTCTTGATAAAACTCATAAAAAAAAACAATTTGGTGTTGGCAAAGCCCAATCTCCAAATAAAGAAACTTTTTAGAATGGAATTCAGCTTCGTTTTGCCTCTATGGAAAATTGGTGCCTATGATGCCTCGATGCATGCTTAATCCTCAAATTCCATGAGCCTACACTTTTATCTTTTAGAAGAGGTAGATGTCGATCTCAGATAAACTCCTCATCTTACCGGAGAAAGCGATTTCGTGTAGAGAGGGCCTTGAGCAAAGCTTTCTTGAAATTCATTTTGAAAGGTAGACGTAAAGATTCACTTGAACCACTTGTGAGTCCATTTTTTTTTTTTTTTTTTTTTTTTTTTAGGGATGATTTTCATGAAATTGAATTCTATCATAAAAAAAAAAGTTGCATGATTTACAAAAGCATAAATTGAATTCACAATCAAAACCTAAAATGGAAAACAAGATTCTTAACAAGAATAAATACAATGATAAAATACAAGAAACTCTTGTATAGATAAAGTAAAAATCAACTCTTGTCCTAGCTCTTGAATTCACTTCTCTATGTGGTCAAACACGAGAATGTCATGGAGCATCACACATAACCTGCAAAAAGATGACAATGTCAGTATGTGAATGTGAAAAAAAGATCTCTTAATGAGGTCGAATTCTTACAATGAAAATCAAGGCGACGGTACATGCCCCACAGTCCTTATTACAAGGTTTTAGTATTTCGCCAAGATTTTGTCATGAAAGAAGGGGCATCATTAAAAGATCAATTGACGACTATCAATCAAACGTCCATTCTTATTCTAAAAGTTTCATATACAAAAGGCATTGAAATTTTTTTTTTTTTGAAGATATTGATTTTCTGATTGCTCTTGCAAAAAAAATGAAGTGATTTCTATTTTGAGAAATTTGCACACAAAATGATTTGCATTATAGTCCCAAAATGTGAGAATGAAAATTTTTTATAAAAAAAGCAATTTCAATTTGTGCCACAATATAAAATCACAACTTGAATGTTTTTTTTTTTTTTAAAATGATTTCGAGCCCTTAACTAGAAATTTAAACAAAATCACGTGTTCAACAGGGCCAAATCAAAGTGTTTAGAACTTGCATTCAAGAATGATTGCCAACTTTTTTTTTTTAAAAAAAAAAAAAAAAAATCAAAAGCCTACAACATCGAGGGCATTCGATTGATTTTCGCGAATTTCAAAATGAAAATGCAATACAAAATGAGCAAATAAAAATAAAAATGATACTCACAATGGGTGCCGACCTTTGTCTCTATTTTTTTTTTTACATAGACATGCACATGAGAGGTGGTTCGATTTCTACTCTATACGACTCAAAATGAAGCCATAGGATCACCGGACTGAACCAACAAGATCGTGGCTTGGTCGGGTTACCCATGACTACGGCTTCGTCAAAGAACCGACCCGTGTCACATGCTCGCAGACCGGGGTGGGTACCTTTGACGTGAAGAAAGAAATTTCGGGGTAGAGGTGGGCGACTCGTACTACGCGATTGTAGTCGGAGTGGTATCCACCACAACACCATCCTAAGTGATCCTATGCGGCCCGGGTCCGGCGGCAAGTTATGTGTGCTATGGTGTAGTGCAATGCAGGAAACGCAGGCATGACAATTTATAAGCAATCAGCACTTCATAAATAAAAAATAAACCATACATTCCTACGCCTCACTGCAAGACAAATGTGAGCAAACACTTCCCCTTATACCTCCCATTCTGCAAAAACATTTAACACCTTTAATGTTAGGGACGTACCTGGAATCCTCGCTGTCAAACAAAAATGTTTTTGAACAAGATTAATTTTGGCGTAAGTCCTCTAAGTTCTAAAACCAAGTCCCCAGCGGAGTCGCCAAGCTGTCGCGACCTACCCTCGGGGGGGAGTGAACAGGTTTAGGGGTATTGCCTAAAAGACGGGCCTAAGGCCCATGATTGGGCGCGAGCTCTCCCAAGCCCATACCCCGCGTGACATTGGAATATTCTTAGGGAATTTTGCACAAAAGGAGTCGCCACTAGCCTATTGGGGTCGGCTAGAAACCAAGTGAGGTATGGGAGTGTGCCTCACTTCCTACGCAACCAGAGAATCTAGGGTCGGGGACTTGATTACACTAATTAACCAATTAGTGCCCTTTCGGTACCTAATCTTGTTCATTTTAACAAAATGATTTTTGGCAGGCAGTTTAGATTGATTTTATGTTTATCCACTAACATGCGAGGTGATCATGCGGGTGCACAGTTATTAAAATAACAATTAGCAACTAAGGAAAACGTTAAATAAATTGCACGAGAAAGCAAAGAATTAATATTATAGAGATGACAAATGCTAATCCTGACTAGACTAAAGAGAAGCCAAACTCCACATATCAATATTGTGCACTCAAAGACAATTGTCCCTAAGGACGGTTGAAACCCTAAGGTAAAGCCCCAAAGGCTTAGTCAATTTTTAAGCACAACTCTAGAGTTAAGAAACTTCCATTTTTTAGAAAAAAGAAGCTTATAAAATCTTTTTGTAAAATTTTTCAAAAGAAAATTTGAATTTCCTGACATTTTCCAATTTTTTGATTTTTTTAATTTTTTAATTAAAAAACTCGAATTTTCAATTTTTTTTTTTGTTCTTTTTTAATATTAATATTTTTTAATAGTTAATATTATTATAATCAGAAAAACGGGTCCGGACCGGTAAACCCAATCCGGTCCTCTGGCTTGACACAAACTCGGAGTAAAACTAAAAAAAGACGAAATCGATTTCTTAAAACCCATTTTTTGTTTCTTTTGTTTTTTCGTTCTTTATATTAATATTAATATTTTAATCGATTTTTTTGTCTTTTCCCTATTTCATCTTTTTACTACGTCTTTCTCTGCGGCTCCTCTTCCCGAAGCCTGCTTTTGTGTTTCACTTTTTCTGCAATTTTCTTTTTCTTTCCTCTTTTTTAACTTCATCCCTTTTGGCCTTCTTCCCCACAAATTTTCCTCTCCGAACGTCTTCTTTTCCCTTTTGTCTTTTCCCACTTTTACATTTTTTTATTTTTCTTTCTACCCATCTTCTTCTTCTTCGTGCATTCTCTGCACGCCCGAAGCCACCTTCTCTCCTATGCTCTTTTTACCGAAGCTCATCGACTAAACCAATGCCCTCTTAAACAAGCCTCACTACCCATCCTCACCGGCGCCGACACCGCTTGCGCTCAGGCCGCCGTCGAGCCGAGACCCATTCTCTCACTTACACGGATACGGACAGGGAGGGAGACGAGACCCAACTTGTATGAAAATAAGCCCGAATCACAACATATGGCTAGTAAACTCGAAATGGACGAAACAAAAACGTGCGGAACAGCAACAAAACGCATCTATCAACGGCGGGCGCGTATAATGGACGAGGGTTCAAGAATAGTCATGCTAGCTTCACTCAGGCATTTATACAAACAGTTCGCGAGCATTACCAAATGTTTGGATTTCCTACTCAACCGAGACTCGAAATGGGACCAGGGTTCTCGGAAAATGATAAAAACCTACGGGGGCTAGATTTACAGGACCAAAGCTCATGCGAACGGGTCGCCCATGAGCTCCGGTCCGACGCCCTACAAAAATGGAGCATACATGACCGGAGAAAACCTACATGGTTCAGTTCGGTAGAGGTACTGCGGCGGACGGCGGTGACGACGTCGGGGCTGAATGGCGGCGGCGCTCAGCTGGTACTGCGACGGCGATGGAGAGATCGGTTTGCTGGTGCTACAGTGGCGTCACAGCTTCGAGCTGCCGGTGGTCGGCGTTCAGAGGGCAACGGCGACGGTGCTCGGAGACGGTGAGTGGGGGGCTCGGCTGCTACAGGTTGTGCGGCGAGGGGTGGCGCCGTGCTCGCGTACGAGCGGCTCCGCCGCGCGGCGAAGGCTTCAAACGGCCGCGGGGCAGAGCCGCTCAAGCTCTCTTTTTCACTCTCCCTCTCTTTCGAGTTCTTTTCCTCGGTCTCCGATGCCCCTCTGTTCACTGTCCTCTTGCCCCCCTCTGCTGCCCCTGTTTCTGTTCTGTTTTGCAGGTCCGCGTGCGAAGGAGGAAGACAGCCAGGCGTGGGCTGGAGGGGAAAGGAAGCTGGGCCGGGCCTAGGCCAGATCAGGCCCAACTCGACCCCCTTAAGCATTTTTTTTGTTTTTTTTTTTTTTTTTTTTTTCGTTTCGTTTTTTTTTTTTTTTTTTATGACAATTTTTTTGGATTTTTTTTTAGCAACTAATTCCTAGTTTTGTAAACAATTAAATCTTAAATGAAAAAAAAGGGAAAATTTAGGTGTCAACACGTACGCCAAAAGATACGTTCCTTTTTCTTTTTACTTTTTCTCGAAGCGTCTCTTCCAAAGGACGCATCCCCTCAACATAACACCTCCTCCAAAAGACACAACCTTTCCTCCATGGGCCCTTAACTTGCGGGCCGGGTTCTTAAGCCCAACATGGGTGGACGGGCCCACTTAGGCCCATCAAGTCATAGACTAAACCCATCACAGCTAAAACAGAGTGGAATACTTATAATAGTTGCGGCCGCCATCTTTGAAAAGCAGCTAAAGTGACATGGAAATCGAGATTATATGTGCACGACTTTGGGATTTAGCACTTTAGTCAACTAATCATTATTTAATTCATCTTAATGCGAAATGGTTTTTACCTTTAATTTGATTCTCTATTCTAAGTTGTTCGAGTTGTTTTTAGAATTTGTGCGTCGAAAAGAATCACGAGACCCTTGTTTCTCTACCAATGAAATGGTATCAAAGGGAGAATTTGCAAAAGGCTCTTGTTCTCAATTTTTTTTTTTTTTTTTTTTTTGATGATGAGTTGACTAAGCATAAAATGGGAACAATTGCTTAGCTACTGTAAAAATTCGTCAGAAAATAACATCAACATGTGAACGATAAAATGCTATCCATAGAATAAAATATATGGGAATGAGACACAAAAGAGTTAGGTTGAGAATGAGACAATTTTTAATTAGCAATTTTCGCACTTTTCGCATATGATTCACTTATGAGAGTCACCGAGAAACATCGTAGAACCTTAGCTTGGCACATGAATGATTCTTACATATCGGTGTGCATGTCATGTGCTACTATATAAAAGGTCAAGTTGTTCAAGTGTATTATTTGCAGGGCACCTGCAAATAATACCTGCATTACCTTTAGTCATTACCTGCATATAAAATAAATGCCATAACTGTTGTAGCCAGCAATAGCATCTAAAGAGGGATAAGTAGGTGATTTTAATAACACTTGACAATTTAATGCAGAAGTAAAACAATCAAGTTGAGTATTATCGAACTCGAGTGAAGTCAGAGTCTAAATATTGATAGCGATATGATGATATTCATCAGTGCACAGAATTCTAACAAAATTAATAAATAAGAGTTGAGAGATAGAAGAAATTGCACACATAATTTATTGTGATTTAGCTTAAAGCAAGCTTACATCTAGTCTCCCATGTTGACAGCTTACTAACTGGATTTTACTAGTCAATGAATAAGACATTACAAAAGTGATTGGTAATACACAAGTTTGTGATGAGTCTCACTATATCACATAGTCACTCTTTCAATGCCTCTCATGGATTACAATTTGCAGCTCCCAAAATACATGTATGATTGAATTTCTCTTGGACTTTAGAATTTTTTTAATTTGGATTTATCTTTTCTCCTCGACATCTTGGTCTCCTTTTATACTCTCCCAATTCTAGTCTAACCATGGGACAGCTTTTAGAGGATCGGTTCTCCAAACAACGGTTGGACAAAGAAGATTGAGTTTCCGTTGAAAGATAAAATATGAATCTCCGTTGATTTGGTCACCCGTACAAGCAAATCTTTGTTTCCATAAATAGTCATTAAAGTAGTTTGCCTTTGTAATAATTGTCAATCAATCGAAGATGTCTCGCAGATTGCCTTTGTAATAATTGTCAATCAATCGAAGATGTCTTGCATAAGGATTTTGTTGCAAAACAATCTTTAAAACTGAAAATCAATCAATATTTTCTGTATTGGAAATCCGCGCCAGGTCACTAGTTATGATGATGTAAGTAGTGGGGTTTGTGTCTAAACATATAATCGAAAATGGAATTCGTAATATGATTATATTTAGATTTGGCAATAGAATATGAAGACATCAGGTGATATGATGATATCCGCGTATAAGCTTTGTTGATATCCTTATTGTTGCTTTGATGATATTCACGTATAAGCTATGCTGATATCCTCACTATTGTTTCGATGATATTAATGCAATAATATGATGAGTTCCACAAAGCAATTGTCTTAACCTTCATCGGCGAGACATGAACAACAATTATTGGTGGTGATATGCTTTGTTTTGCTTAGCGCATCCATGTTCTTTACATTTTCTGTAATCTATTTTCTGCTTTGATTATTGGGTTTTACTTTCTTGATTTTGCACCCGCATGATCACTCTTTACATGTTACTGGTATAAGATAAAAATGGATAAAAACTGCATGCAAAACATTTTCAAAATAAAGAGAATGTATCGGAAGGGCGTTGAAAGAATTTAACATAATCAAGTTCCTAAATCCATTGAATCTCTAGTTTGTAGAAATAAAATATACTCTCGCTAATTGACCCATAATCAATTAGTGGCAGCTCCAGAAGATAAGATTAATTATATGTTGGATTGAGTGCCAAGTTGCAATTGGTAGGGCTTCAAAGAACCCGCGCTAAACGCAAGCAATGACCTTGTGAGAGAACCTCATTGCTGTTTTGTAGTCTATAAGCCTTCCCTCTAGTGGTTCACCTCCGAGAAGGCTGCCACATTGATAACCTAAGGTTTGGCCAAGGCATCATATGACAAAGAGGAGTTGCCGATTTTGATGAAAGAGGTTGAGTTAATGGAGAAAGCAAAGAGTATAATCTTGTTGAATCTTTCGGATGAGGTATTAATAGAGGTGGTCTAGGAGAAGGATGCCACGACGTTGCAGGCAAAACTTCAAACCCTTCGTTACAACAAACTATGCAGCTCAAATTCCCATTACATTACAACAAACTATGTAGCTCAAAAACATGTCTATTTTTTCTCCTATGTTAAAGACCCGCTCACCTCTGCCTGAAAACTTGGAGGGCTGAGGTTGTAGCAATTGTTCTGTAGGGAAGCCATTCGCGTTCAGTGAACCTTTGCTTGGAGTGTCCCAATACATATGCTATTATGCCCGTTTAACCAAATTATGTACAACTATAGCGCTTAATACACGATCCTAGCATTTTATCTTGCTCAGGCATTTATATGCTTGTCAGTAAGTCCAAGAAGCTCCTTATTAAATTCGACACAACAATCCAAAATGATCAAATGTAGTCGAATACAATTTCCGTCACGTAAAGCCACTATAACGAAGTTGGAAGCAGTACATCAAATGCCCAAATCCCTTAACGAATAGCACATCATAGAAGGCCAGGCACAAAGGTTAATGCGGCCGATAATAAGAGTACACGGCGTAAAGCGTCTGGAGGAATGTAAGCAGCACGATAATAATTGCGGCAAAGAGAGAGAGGCACGTCCACGGACTCCTGAAATGTTCACGGATGAGGCTTCTCCACCAGACGCGGCACTTGCTCGTGTAGTACCGCTTGCTATACTCATTCACCTCCTCGATTATGTCGTACAAGTAGCCCAGATCAAGATCGTTAATGACCTGTCTACACTTTATCAATAGATTCGCCATGTCCTCTTCGCTTCCTGAAACGTGATTAATGATCCCGTGCTTGTGGAGAGTCCGAATGTCCCCGGGGCAATAGACCAAACTCTCCCAGAACATCAAGTAGTTCGTAAAGAAGGACATACGGTGGTTGACGCGCAGTTCGTAGGCAATGAAATTCAAAAGCAGAGAGACGGTGTTATCGTTGATGGACAACGGAGGGACCCATAGAGTGCCATGAGCGAACTCGATGTCCAGTAAGTCATGGCCCTCCCACTTCCTGAATTTCACGCCCGCCTCTTGGAGGTCCGACGCGAAGTGTAGGGCAAGGCCCCTGATACTGCCATCAGGATTCAACTGCGGCTTGATTTGATCCTTTCCCTTTTTGTGGACTTTCTGACTCACCGATTCGAGGAAGGTAGAGTGGAAAACATCAAGCAGATGAGCCTTGGGATTTTTGGTGTTCAACTTAAAGGCAACATTCTGTTGGGGTAACAATGGGTTGAAGAAGGTGACCGCGAGTACTTCCAGCGGCACAGCTTGTGGATCAGTGTTATTTTTGTTGATCAGCATGAAGAGTTTCTCGAGAACGAAGAAAGGTAGTTGGTTCTCAAGCATCAGAAGATCGCGTTGAAGGTTTGTGAGAATCCGGACATGGGTGAAAATCGGATCAACCTCATTTGCCACTACAGTAGACTGCAAACAAAAACGATCAATAATTTAATCTAAGACTAGCAGAAGTTAGATCAATACACTCAGGCAGGATTACACATAATGCTTGAACACTCAGTCAATTTTAAGGATTAATTAAGTCGGGACAAAATAAATAGGTATGATGTTATGAAGACTCTTGGATCTTACTTAATTTTGTATCTCAACGGTCTTCCATGGTAAGTATCTTAAATACGCCTTTGTTCCTATGTTCTAGGTAAATTATTTATTCTACATGCATAATGTAGCATGCATTTTATGATCTTAAGTTCAGCTTCTAGTGAAGTATTCTTTTTGATCAGTCGATTTGAAGGGTAGACAAGACGTTGTAAATGACTAAAATTAATTCACCCAAAAAAGTAGAACTGATAAATGAAAGACATTTTTAATAGTTGAATGCTGCTCTACCTTGGTGTGGAAAAGCTCGTAGTAAAGGCGCAATAGTTCGACCACGAAGCAACCATCGAGGACCATCATCGCCACAAAGTCGTTGCTGCCGATATCAAATTTCGAAGAATAACAGGCCCTCGTTTCCTGCTCCAACAACTTCATGGCTTCCATAAGGTCTTCTCCAAATTCCCTGTCAAAAGACTCTCGCTCCTCCTGGGACGTTGTTGGCATATCTCTTTTGCTTCTCCGCAACTCTGGCTTCCCTCCCAGAAGGCGCACCAGAAACCGCCTCTTGTGCTTTTCCATGACGTGCATTTGCGTCCTCCCTAATCTGAACTTGTAGTAGTGAGGACCTATGGATATTATTTTGGGCTCAAACGCATTCCGGTAAACTGCACTCAAGTGGTTAGGTGCTGGGTAGATGGTCCACGAATTCCCCGTATCGGAAGTGAGCCCTTCGTAAAGGCGGTTGATTTGGATGACAGACTCCGGAGATCGAGGCTTGTGATTATCGTAACGTTGATCTTGTCTTTGTACTTCGATTTCTCCTTTATTTCTCTCGCTCTTGTTGCCTCGATCCATTGTGGAAAGATGTATAGGCCCAAAAGAAAAGGATGTGTTTCAGGTGGAATCAAGGTTTGTGTATAAGTCGAGATGGAACTTTGGTTAATGAAGGCGTCCAAGAAAGATTTTGAGACTTACGTAGAGTTTCCACATCACTAAATGGTAGTTGAGTGTTCATGCAAGCAAACTATGTAGCACCGATACGGACACGCGACACGCGACACGACACGACACAACACGCCGACACGTCATTTCTTAAAAATAGAGAATTTCGACACGTTCCGACACGTTATATATTAAAACATAAATAAATAATAATAAAAATAGCATATAATTAATTTACACGAAAAATATTAAATAATATCATTCATTATTTTAATTTGTTACAATAATACATAAAACTTAGAGGAAAAAAACATTGTTTAAAGAAAAATGCTGAAATGATATTTTTAAATTTAGTTATTTATTTATCATATATAACATTTTTTATTACTTCTTTCATAGTAAAAGACTTTTTAAAAACTAAAACAATTCTAAGAAAACAAAACTGAAAAAAAAAAAAAAAAATTGACCCTGTGCGTATATATTTATAGCAATTTTATTACTTCTTTTATTACTTCTTTTGTGTATATTTATATTTTGACCCCTCAAGTATTAGAAATTTTTTAAATTGACCCCGTGCGTGTCGGAATCGCGTGTCGGAATTCTGGACTTGCGTGTCGAAGCGTGTCGGAGAGAGTTGATCACGTGTCGGATTTTTCGACACTCATTGACCACGTGTCGGAACGTGTCGGACATGTGTCGGAGTGTGGACACGACACGAAGGCTTCCGGAGAGTGTCCGTGCTACACAGCAAGCAAACATGTGGTGAGAGAGAGAGAGAGAGGTTCACGAGCGCGCGCACGTTACCATAAAGAACTAAAATAATAGAAATCCAACTACTGCAAGTTTGTAATATTGGCGTGGTTCAAGAGCGCGCGCGTAACCATAAAGAACTAAAAAAATAGAAATCCAACTACTGCAAGAAAAAAAAAAAAACTACTGTAAGTTCACCTTTTACCACAAAAAAAAAAAAAAAAAAAAAAAAAAAACTACTGCAAGTTCACGTTACCATAAAGAACTAAAAGAATAGAAATCCAACTATTGCAAGTTCGTAATATTGGCGTGGTTCACGAGCGCGCGCACGTTCCAACTACTGTAAGTTTGTTTTATTGGCGTGGTTCGCGCGATTGACGAGCGCGCGCACGTTCCAACTACTGCAAGTTTGTAATATTGGCGTGGTTCAGGAGCGCGCGCACGTTACCATAAAGAACTAAAAGAATAGAGTTTGTAATATTGGCTTTCTTTTAATTTAATCAAAAGTTGTCAGCCTCAAAAATAAAAAATAAAAAAGAGAAAAAGGAGGAGAATTGCTTAGCTTATTCATAATGGACAGGAGAGCACACGACAACAGAGAAGAAAAGAAGGAATAGCAGAGAGAGAGAGAAAGGGGGGGAAGAAGAAAAAGGGAAAGGAAAAAAAGGAAATAGCGCTTTTGTGTGTACATGGGACCTTGCCGAATCGAATTTACTTTGTTTTGCAAAGCCAGGAAAGTGTTTGCACACTTCATCTTGAAAATGCTAGCACAAACATCTAAAGAGGGTGAATAGGTATTTAAAATAAACCTTGACAAATAAATGCGAAACAAGATTAGTTGTGGGTAAAGTCTGAAAAAGAGTCAGAGTCTAACTAAAAGAGCCGCCGGACTTCTGGTCAATATCTAGAATCAGATAAGAGATTGAATAGATTTTTGAGAAACTTAAAAAAAAAAAAAAAAAAAAAAATTGCAATGGATAAAGCTAAAAAGAGTTAAGGGAATAGAAAATTACACATGAGATTTATAGTGATTCGGCTTTAATTAAGCCTACGTCTACTCTCCCACGCTATGCCTTCTAACTGAAATTTACTAAAGTATCAGCGGAGAAGTATAATATTTCGAGTGCAAATACTTAGTGGAAGATTTCTTTTTCCCTCACTAAGTCACTCTTCTTGTGATTTTCTCTCTTGAATATAATTTGTAAAAGCCGTTGTTGAAGAACAAGTGGTTGGAATGGTTTCAGACTTTGGAATTTTAATTTTCACGCCCATTTCAAATAAACTGAATGATCTCCTTAAATATTCTTTCACGCCTTACTAGCCGTTGGCATTCTCTAGAGGAATTTCATCCAATCAATCAGTTGAACAGAATTGATTAAGGAAATCTTGTAGCCGTTTGAAGATTAAGATGAAAATTCGTTAATTCTGGTTGCCTATACAATCACAATCGAGATTTTTATAAGTAGATGCTTTCCAAAAATGAACTTGCCGTCAAGATTGATTTCATCAATTCGTATATGAATTTTGCATTATGCCATCTGAGAGATCTTATATTGGACAGGCTTATTCTTTTGTCGCTATTCCTCATGCTAGGATGCTTCTGCCTCTTAACTCGGCAGAGGCAGAAGGGCCCGTTCATGTAAATGCTAGGCAGTATCATGAGATTTCGAGACGAAGACAAGCACGTGCTAAGCTTGAAAAGCAAACATCAAAGTTAGAAAAGTGAATTGCCTTTTTAATGCATGTTGATTTGGAATCTCCTTCCAGACTTTGCCAGTTATAAAAATTAATTAAAAAGCTTTTTTTTATTTGAAGGTGTTCCGCTTGTGTTTGCTTCCACAGCCACATGCTATACTGTCATTAGATACTATTTTTAGGAAATTCTATTTCGTGGGAAATAGTCTGACTACATGCTTCATCTTCGTTACAGCTTTTGCAGCTATCTCAGCATTTAAATCACTGGGGATAAACTTAATTGATATGTTTTCTTTGCTCGTTCTCTGACATGGTGTCATTCCTCTCTCTTGTCTTGGTTTAGTTGGATCTACAGCCGTATCTTCATGAGTAGCGGCACCAGCATGCCATGAGAAGAGCCAGAGGAAGTGGAGGGCGGTTTCTTGATCCAAGTAAAATCAATGCTTCGAATGATGCAGCTGAAGAGAAGGGCACAAATTCTGCTCCCGCTCTATCTCCCAATCTGCCAGTTCATTGGGCTCTGTTTGGCACTGACTCCTCCGAAATCTGGAATTCATCTGTAGTCACATGGCTGGAAGGTCGGTGGTGTCAATAGTTGAATGTGATTCAAGTTTTCAAGAAATCCGAACCGAACCAAATTATAGGGGTGAGCGGCTAAATCAAACCAAATCGCAATTTGAACTGAATACGATCCAAATGAAAATCTGATTCGATTTGGTTTAGTTTTCTCTACTTCTTTATTTTCTTTTTGTTTTAATGAGAAAAACTGTTGACAGGAATGCATTTTAGTCTATAAGCGAGCAATTACCATTAAAAAATAATTTTTTCCCTCAAAAAAATGAATATATGTAAAAGCTATGTATGTGCTTCTTCTTTTTTCTAGTTTCCTCTAGCTCATGAATTACTTTTCTTAACGAGAAATTTTCATACATTATGGTAGTATATATACTAGACTGAATTTTGGTATGGAAATAAATGAGTTACACATGAATCTTGCTCCACTAAATCTGACAGCCCGATTGACCTTTAGCAAATGTATTAGCCACTTGAAATACTTGCTCATGTTGGTCCATGCTGCTCTTTTTAACCGTCCTTGGAGTTCAATCATTTATGCATTCACGTGATGTTTGTACTCATTTGTGGAATTTATAGTTCATCTTTATCATTTCGTACACAATGACTAGTCCACTCAACTTTTCCCAAACCTAATGAATATGTGGCCCCTTCCTCCATTATTTGTGTACTTCCACCACTTTTTTCTGGGGCCATCGACAATGGTCGGTAGATAACTTACAAAATCGAAATGCTTGAGGATGTAACTCAACTAATATCAAGATAAGGATCAAGACTAACTCAACTAATATCAAGATAAGGATCAAGACAAAATGAATCTTCATTCTAATAGATTGATCAAATCAGTACTTTAAAAGCTCGATTGTTTAAGGACGATGCTATCGATTGTTTAAGGACGATGCTATGAAGGATTGACTCAACATTTACTCTTAATTCGTGCATAGACAAGTACAAATCATGTGCCTGCGTCGATATAGCTGCACATCACTTATCAACGAGAGAGCGAACCCCAGAAAAAGCGTGAAGGACGAGGTTGACCCCCGGAAGTAAATGAATAAAGAGGGACGTTCGTCACTTGCATTGCATTGCTTGACCTTGAGTTGTTCATGCTATCATCCACGGCCATTTAAATGTCTTATGAACTAAATTTTTATATTGCACTGAAGAATTTTTCTTTCTGTCAATACGAGAAATTTTCATACATGATAGTAGTATATATACTAGACTGATTTTTAGTATGGAAATAAATATGAGTTACACGTGAATCTTGCTCCACTAAATCTAACAACCCGATTGACCTTTAGCAAATGTATTAGCCACTTGAAATACTTGCTCATGTTGGTCCATGTCGCTTTTATTTACTGTCCTTGGAATTCCATCATTTATGCATCACGTGATGTTTGTACTCATTTGTGGAATTTATAGTTCATCTTTATCATTTCGTACACAATGACTAGTCCACTCAACTTTTCCCAAACCTAATGAATATGTGGCCCCTTCCTCCATTATTTGTGTACTTCCATCCCTTTTTTCTGGGGCCATCGACAATGGTCGGTAGATAACTTACAAAATCGAAATGCTTGAGGATGTAACTCAACTAATATCAAGATAAGGATCAAGACAATGAATCTTCGTTATGATAGATTGATCAAATCAGTACTTTAAAAGCTCGATTGTTTGAGGACGATGCTATGAAGGATTGACTCAACACTTACTCTTAATTCGTGCATAGACAAGTACAAATCATGTGTCTGCGTCGGTATAGCTGCACATCACTTAACGAGAGAGCGAACCCCGGAAAAAGCGTGAAGGACGAGGTTGACCCCCGGAAGTAAATGAAGGGCTCACAGCTCGTGGTATACTTCTTTGAAACCCAAATCTTCTTCCCAAAAAAGTTCAATATCCAATTAATGGGCCTCTCTTGCAGCCAGGCCCCCCTTAAGCCCAGATCCATTCGCCAGGCATAGAAACGACAATGAAAAGGAATTGGCAAAGCGTGGCCGACCAACAGGCATAATTAGGAATCGAAATCAAAAATTGGAATATGAATTGTCCACGGTCATACCTAATTAGGAATTGAAATAAAAAATTGGAATACAAATTGTCCACGGTCATACCTCTCTCTCTCTCTCTCTCTCTCTCTCTCCTCTCCTTTTTTTTCTTGATCCTACTCAAGTGCGTTTGGTTCAACATTTTGAAAAACCCATTAAAAAAATACAAAGCAATTCAGCCTAAAGGATTTTGGGTAAATGCAAAGACTGTTTGATAAATTACACTTTAAGAATCAATTTTGAGAGAAATGTTATTTGATAGAAAACATATTTGAAGAGCCCTTTGGGTAATTCATATTAGTGTTTTTAATTTTTACTTGTTTAAAATTGAAAAAAATAATAATAATGTACGCAACTTTTTTAACATAAAATTTGACAATAATGCTAAAAAAAATCAAATATGTATAATTAAAAAAAAAAAAAAAGCTTACCAAAGCTTTTGTTGAATGATCGTCGGTGAGCTAGATCTAGCAACAATGGCTGTCGGAGGTCGCCTAACCTCGAGCAACCCTTGACAAGGGTCACGCGACCAGGCCGCGCGCAACCTAGCTAACCACTGCCTAGGTCTCGCGAGGGTCACTCGACTGACGGCTAGGGTCACATGCTGCCTGAGGTCATGCGACCTCCATGCGACCCTCGCTAACGTCGTGCAATGGGTGACCTCGACCAATGGCAGCCGTGGCTAGATCTAGCTTGCTGACGGCCATAGCCCTCCATCGATTCAACAAAAGGTTTGGTCCTTTTTTAATATATAAAAAAAAAAAAACAAGGGACAAAATCAAAATTTTCAAGAATTCTTGAGAGTAACTTTAAAAGAAAAAATGAGTTTTAATATTTAGTCAAATATTGAAAGCCCAATACTAGTGGGTTTTCAACCTTTTCAATACTGTCATTCACTTAAAAGCTCCTTAAAAATAATGGCCAAATGGTCCAATATTTCTCTAAGGGTCTAACCTTAAGAATGCAGAACCGAACGCCCTTTCTGAAAAAAGGATATTCCAAAGAGGCCTCAGTAGGTCTTTGTGATCTCCTGAGGTAGAGAATTTTCTGGCCTTTCAACCTAGTTTGAATTAGCGAACTTCAAATTGGCCAACAGCATCTTGCAATCATCCATGACAGGATATAGGGCCCACGGGCTTTCTACTTTTCCGGCTTGGTAGCTCCGCCACAAATCTACTGTCAATCTTTATGGGCGTGTTTGGCAACCTGCAAAATAGTGTTTGATTTTGTTCTTTTGTTTCCAAGAGTAGATTTGTAATAAAAAATTGTTTGGTAAATTTTTTGTTCTCGACTATAAATTTGTTCCTGAAAATATATTTGGAGTAGAATCGAGAAGTAAAAAGAAATTGATTCTTTGTTACCAAGAACAATTCTAGAATCAACCAACCAAGATTTTTTCTTTTCTCTTCTCTTCTTCTTTCCTTCTCATTTTTCTTCCTTTTCTCTTCTTCTTTCATCGCCACAACCATCGGCCACCACCACCACCATTGCTATCCGCTGCCGCTGGTCACCAAAGCTTGCTCAGCCACCAATGAGACTTGGCCTTGCTCAGGCCTCCCTTGGCCATCGACGAGCCTTGCTTGGCCGACTGAGAATGAACCGAGCCCTGGCTGGGCTAGGCTCAAATCTGGTGAGGCCGAGCTTGCCCAAATAATGTACGCAACTTTTTTAACATAAAATTTGACAATAATGCTAAAAAAATCAAATATGTATAATTTAAAAGAAAAAAAAAAGATTACCAAAGCTTTTGTCGAATGATTGTCGGTGAGCTAGATTTGGCAACTGTGGCTGTAGAAGGTCGCTTGACCTCAAGTGACCCTCGACAAAGGTCACACGACCAAGCCGAGCGCAACCTAGGTGACCATTGCCTAGGTCTCGCAAGGGTCACTCGATTGACGGCCTGGGTCACATGTTGCCTGAGGTCATGCGACATCCACGCGACCCTCGCCAAGGTTGTGCAATGGGTGACCTCGACCAATGGCAGCCGTGGCTAGATCTAGCTCGCTGATGGCCATAGCCCTTCGTCGATTCAACAAAAGGTTTGGTCCTTTTTTAATATAAAAAAAATAATAAGGGACAAAATCAAAATTTTCAAGAATTCTTGAGAGTAATTTTAAAAGAAAAAATGATTTTTAATATTTAGTAAAATACTGAAAGCCCAATACTAGTGGGTTTTCGGCATTTCCAATACCGGCATTCACTTAAAAGCTCCTTAAAAATAATGGCCAAATGGTCCAATATTTCTCTAAGGGTCTAGCCCTTAAGAATGCTGAACCAAACGCACTTTCTGAAGAAAGGATATTCCAAAGAGGCCTCAGTAGGTCTTTGTGATCTCCTGAGTAAGAGAATTTTCCGGCCTTTCAACCTAGTTTGAATTAGCGAACTTCAAATTGGCCAACAACATCTTGCAATCATCCACAACAGGATATAGGGCCCACGGGCTTTCTACTTTTCCGGCTTGGTAGCTCCGCCACAAATCTACTGTCAATCTTTATGGGCGTGTTTGGCAACCGGCCAAATAGTGTTTGATTTTGTTCTTTTGTTTCCAGGAGTAGATTTGTAATAGAAAATTGTTTGGTAAATTTTTTGATATCGAGAATAAATTTGTTTCCGGGAATATATTTGGAGTAGAATCGAGAAGTAAAGAAAAAAAGTTGATTCTTTGTTTTCGGGAACAATTCTAGAATCAGCCAACCAAGATTTTTTCTTTTCTTTTCTCTTCTTCTTTCCTTCTTGTTTTTCTTCCTTTTCTCTTCTTCTTTTACCGCCACCACCACTATCTGCCGCCACCACCACCAAAGCTTGCTCAACCACCGATGAGGCTTGGCCTCGCTTAGGCCTCCCTCGGCCATCGGCGAGCCTGGCTTGGCCAGGCGAGACTTGACCGAGCCCTGGGTGAGGCTTGACTGAGCCCAAATCTGGCGAGGCCAAGCTTGCCCAGCCACCAGTGAGGCTCGACCTCGCCGGCTTGTGGTCTAGACTTCTCTTCTTTCTTTTTCAAAGTCACGATCAGTCTTAGGTTGAAATCAGAAAAGGTCCTTTTTCGCATCCGAAAGTCTTGGTTCAAATTCAGCTCGTAATAAAGGCAAAAGTCGAAAGTCTAAAACGAGAGCCTAGCGCCGGAGCAAGGGATTAAGGAAATCGAGTAGGAGTAGGCAAACTACGAGCTGCTAGGGAAAGCTTTGGGATGTGGCCGAGAAATGAGAATAAGTTCCACGGCTCAAGTTAATAATAGACTTAGGAGGTGCTGGGCTATCGGAGAGATTGGACCAAGATTTGACACTCGCCCGGCCCCTAATGGTTGCAAGAGCATGCATTTCTCCCTCGATGGATTGGGGCTTTCTAAGTTGGCACTGCGCTCATCGATTGCTTGTTTTGCTTGCTTTACCTGAACAACGAGGTGAAAGACTTCCTTTTCTTTATTCTATTTCACAGGCTCGATGAGATCAGCAATACTCTTTTTTAATAAGTAAATAAGATGAGCAGATAGATTATGTAATTGGGGATATCTGCAAGTATATCTGCAAGTCAAATCCAATCTTTGGAATGTAGATTCAAAGGGTCGGGTCCGCATTAGTTTAAGGTGCTTGTGCTCCTTGGCCTTTGAGTTGGACTTGACTTTAACACTTTCACAAAGGAGGTTTGTGGAGAAGTTGTTTTTTTGTAGCTGCGGCCTCGCCTTGGTCAACAAGGTCGACCTTGCGGTGGCCCGGCGAGGTTGAGCCCTACCAGCAGCTGGGTGAGCTCGGCCTCGCTAGATTTGGGCAAGGTTGAGGCTTAGCCAACAAGGCGCGGCCTCAGCGAGGGCCGGCAACCCTTTGACGAAGTCGTCGACCCTCGCCTGGCTGGTTGCCGGTCATCCCAAGGCCGGTGACCGGCTGAGGAAGAAGATAAAAGAAAATAAAATAAAATAAGAAAAAAATAAATTATTTAAAAATTAGAAGAAAATTGTTTGGATTATAAATTTTGAGGATAAAAATTTTAAGTAGTTACCAAATATTTTTATATCCTTAGAATTTATTTTTGGAAATATAATAAAAAAAGAATTATTTTCAATAAGAAATTATTCTTAAGAATAGAATAGTTACTAAAAGCTTCTTATCTCTACAAAAAGTTGATCCGCTTTCTCCTTCTTCAAATACAGGAGCTCGGAAGACGGCTAGGGTTTCGGTAGTCAACGCCGAAGCGAGTTGAAACGTTCAGGAAGATGGACAGAGATGACGGACGCGATGCGATTAGCAATCTGCCGGACTCGGTGCTCCTCCATATTCTGTCCTTCCTGCCCACGGGAGACGCCGTCAGGACAGTGATGGTGCTGGGGTTCCGCCATCTCTGGACTTCTACCCGCCACTTGTCTTTCTATCACTGTCCTTACCACGACTGCAAAAAGTTGGAGACAGCTTTTGAAGTGGACGACAGATTCGTGAATTTTACCGACCACGTGCTGACTCTGCACGAGAGCCCCACGATCGATTCGTTCCGTCTTAATTTAAACTGTGCATCTAAGGTGCACCCCTATGATCCTGAATATGAGGACTCTGTAACTCGAGAGAGGAGAAGAACGTGGAACAAACTGGATACGTGGATTCGTTTTGCAGCAAGGAGAAAAGTTAAGTTCCTCGATTTGGACTTCTTACGGTGTGCTTGGGAGTTCCGACATTGTCTTTACTTCCCACTTAATCTTTACGTGCTGCCCAACGTTGTCCTTAGGTGTAGCAAACTTAGTAGAGCTGAAGCTGGCTTCCTGTGTGGTCAGACCGGTGGCGGGACGGGTCCAACTGAGGTCGCTTAGAAAATTGTCCATGAAGGATATTCACTTAACTGACAGGAAGTTGGTTGACATACTATCCAGTAGCCCGTTGCTGAAAGAATTGTCTATTGAAGGTTGTCATGGCCTCCACGAGCCTAAATTCTGTCGTGGCCCATCCATTCAAGTTTTAAATTTAAAGGAATGCGGCAGTCTTGAAAAGCTTGATCTTACACGATCAGATATCAAACATTTAACCATTTGATCAGTATGGGGATCTGGAGCTAGTTTGTCCTAATGTGAGGATTCTGGATATTGCTATGTGTCTAAATTATGTCAAGGCGACTAATATGTCATCACTGGTTGATACGTCCCTCAGCTTCAGTGATTATTTTATATATCCTTACGGGAAATATTGTGAGTTCAGACTGCTTCTGGAAAAGCTCAGCCGCAGTCCTTATTTTATGCTATGCAATTTGTGCATACTGGTATGGTTTCTCTGCTTTTGCTCTTACCTATTTTGTCTTGCTTTGAGGTACTTTTGAATGATTTGGGTTCTGATCCTTCAGGTGAGGAGCATTACTATTTGTTTGATCGGCTATTCTCATATGTCAACTGTCCTAAAATATGTAGAATAGAAGTTGGATGAACTGATTTTGGATGGGTCTTACTTGAAATGGACAATGGCTGTGCCGTTTCTCTGCTTTGGCTTCTGTGTTCTGTTGTTTTTTTATGCTTCAGTTCATCAGGTAATGTCCCAGATGAAGAGTGAAAGAAAATATTATTTACTTAGGCTGGGTTCTTTTATTTATGCCCACCTAAACTTTTATAAGGTGGCCTTCCTTGCATCTGCTGGCCCATGAACTTTGAGCAATTGTAAACTATCATCCATAACCTATTCGCGTAACTGAAAACTACAACTTGTTAGGTGTCTGTCTTCCTTGTGTCCTTGTTTGCTTTGTGGCATTTTGTGGATGATATTGTTTTCACTTTTTACGTGACATGTGTTACCATTTTAAACGTGCATGTGCATGCTCTTGTGATTTGCCTTTCTAAATATTCTACAATTGCTAATTAAAAATTTCCTGACATGACTCTGAATTGAATGGTATCATATAATTTCATTTCAGTCAGTCCATACATACACATGCTCTCGAGGGCCCACAATATATGTCCAATCACAATTTTCATTCAAAGTCGGTCCAAGTAATTCTTTTCAAACCAGGTATTAACTAAATGGGAACTGACAAATCAACCATGCCCATCTTTTGCCTGGTAGTATGTGACATTTCAACTGTGTCTGAATACGTGGTACCTCCCCGGCATCTCTAGCTTGTTGAGGAACTCTCATTTTCTTGAGACACTCACTATCGATGTTTATCCTGGAAGAGAAGAAGATGAATCCGAGGTATAAATGCTTGAACTGTAACATTTTGTTGGCATATTAGAACTTGGAATTAATGGAGATTGAAAAGTCACTTTAAATTTCTAGCTTGCCGAAGCAGGGTGTAAGCTTGCATCTGGAGTTCAATGGCTTTAGTTACTGGAATTCAGTGGATAGCACATGTCCTTGTCTGGGGGACCAGCTTAAGCATGTTAAGATATATGGTTATGTATTGGAGCCTGACGTCATTGAGCTCATCTTCAACCTCATCACATATTTACAAACGAATTTGCATTCAATCCATCACAAGTGCTGGAGATGAAAGAACGGCTTGCATTCAAATTTCAGCACGCTGAAGCTGGCTGGATGCAAGCATGTGACTTCGACGGCGAAAACTAGTGCCTCGAGCAATAAGCTTAAGCAATGTAAAGATACAGGGGTATGTCATTGAGCTCATCTAGTTTCTACTTGAGAGTGCGCTGATCTTGGAGAAGATGTCAAAAACAGCATACATCTCTGCATTTTTTTCCCATGAGTTACTGTGTCATCCAGGTTGGCGGGTGCTTTTTTACCTTTCTCGTTCCTCTTCAATTTCCCCTGCTTTTTTCCTCACGGAAAAGGAGGAGGTTGAATTCTGATTTTGGGTGGTTCCCAGCAGGCTTCGTCACTTGGCTTGTTTCTTTTTGCTCTCCAACCGTTGGTAGAATGTACTGCCTGGGTTCAATCGTCCAACCCCGTTTCCAACATACTTCTGTTTAGCCCCTGATTTCTCTATCAGATCCATTTCTTGTTTGCTGCAGTGGTTCTGATCACATCATAGTGTCCTGGAGTAGATCAACTTTGGAGATCAATAATGTTGTCGGGCAAAGAAGCAATGCGGAAAAAAGGGCCATAAAGATGGTAGAAATGGTGTAATCAGTAATTTCCTGGACTTGGTCCTAGTCTACATACGCAAAATTATCTTTTGATCAGTGTGCTTACCAAAATTGGGAAGAGCAGACAATGCACAATGGTCCCGAATATGATGGCAAGTTCTTAAATTTCACCAGCCATGTATTGAGCCCTGCACGAGAGCCCGACAATTGCTTGGAGAGTTGTCTATTGGAAAAATGATATGGTCTCCAGAAGCTCTAATTCGATTGGCACCCGTTATGTGCAAGGGTTGAAGAAACTTGATCTTGCTTGCTCAGCCACAAACAAATTAACTGTTGTCGTTGATACTAGCAGTCATGTAAAAAAGACAGTCTATGCTTAAATTAGGACTTCGCAGATTTCTGGGTCGATGAAGTGTGTCAAGTTAACCAATTGCTCATCTCTGATTGCATCACTCTACTTCGGTTATCACCTCAAATGTTCTTGAAAGGCATATTGCGGAGTCGGAGTGCTTCTCAAGAAGCCGAGAAGTAGTGTGTGTTTTATGCCATACACTTGTTGTATCCTGGTAAGGTTTCTCCAGTGTTGCTCTAACCTCATTTATCTTGCTTTTGAGGTACTTTTAAATAATTGAGCCGACAGAGTCACATAACCGGGGGTATTGAGCCGACATGTCGGTTATGTGACTCTGTGAATAGCATGGGCCAGCCCAACAGGAGCCCTTGTGAGCTCCACCATCTCACCCTAAGCATGGGAAGCTATACTATACATGCCTACTTGGTAGTAGCCACATCGGAATATATGACGGGGAGTCTATCTTCTCCCTCGGTGGCCCCCTCATTGCTAGTGAACATTTTTCTTTCCCACCTAGCTGGGAAAAAACCCCCCATTTTACATCTTAGAGTTTAGACGAAATAATTTAAGGACGTGTTTAGTTCCAAAGTAATACTCTCTATTTGACTAATTTTTCTCAGATGATTTTGAAACTGGATTTAATGTCCATTCTATTTTAGTCTCTTTGTTCTTGTTGTCCTAAGACTGTCGATGAGGTAATAGGAAGAGGTAGTAAGGAAAAAAGCTATTCGCTCACACCAGCATCTATTTAATAAAAACACCATCTAAATTACTATTGAAAATACAGAGAAATGTGTCTATTAGAATATAGTATCTTGAGAAGAGGTGTCTGCATTTATTTTATTTTAAAAACATATTCATCTCTACGGTGCTTGTTCCTTATATTTGTCAAGTTATATTTGGCGGTTGGTGCTATTGGAGGGTGAGACCGAAAGGAGAACATATGAGAAAGAATCTTTGTTACGATTCTAACAATTTATTCATGTTTATCTTTAATTGCGTTTATTTTGGAAGAGTACTAAAAATTGCTGTTATTTGTGACGAAGGTCTCTCTTGTTCACCCCTTGTTTATGTTGTATGAGGTGCTCTGTCACGCAGTAGGCAACATAACTGAATTCTGCATTGTGCCATCTGAGAGATCTTATACTGGGCAGGCTTATTCTCTCGTCGGTATTCTTCATGCTAGGATGCTTCTGCCTCTTAACCTGGCAGTGGCAGGAGGGCCTGTTCATGTAAATGCTAGGCGGTATCACGAGATTTCAAGACGAAGACAAGCATGTGCTAAGCTTGAAAAGCAAACATCAAAGTTAGAAAAGTGAATTGCCTTTTTTATGCATGTTGATTTGGAAGCTCCTTCCGAACATTGCCAATTATAAAAATTAAATATAAAGCTTTTTTTATTTATTAACCTTAGCCACATGCTACATTGTCATTAAATGCTATTTTTAGGAAATTCTATTTTGTGGGAAATAGTCTGACTGCATACTTCAGGTGCGTTTGGGAAGACTTTTGGGAAAAGTCTTTAAGAAAATGTAAAGGCCTTTGAGCTAAAGAAGTTTTTCGAAATGCAAATTGTGTTTGGTAAATCGTATCTGTGAAAGTTCATTTGAAGTATCTTTGAGCAAAATAATGTTTGGACAAATTAACTTTGCAAAAGACTTTTGTCATTAAAAAAAGAAGAAAGAAAAGGAGAATTGGCTGGTTTTTGCCGGCGAGGGGCAGGCGGTCCGGCGAGGGGCAAACGTCCGATGAGGGTCATCATGCGGAGGACGCAGTGGCGAGGGTCGCCATGATCGGGGTCGTCGCAACCAGATTGAGCGGCCCTGGCGACCTCCACACGGAGGTTGCGGTGCGGTGGGTCGCGGCGACCATCCGACGAGGGTCGCAATGACCCAGATCGTGCGGAGGTCGCCGAGGCCGCTCGATCTGGTTGCGGCGACCCCGATTGCAACCAAATCGTCGCGACCAGATCACTCGATTTGGGTCGTTGGAGGTTGCGTGGCCCAAATCTGGGTGGTGGCGACCTCCGGTGACCCAGATCTGCACGCGATTTGGGTTGCTGGAGGTCGGCGCAGCCCAGATCTGGGTCGCGGCGACCTAGACACGACTCGAATCTAGGCCACGCGACCTTCGGCAACCTATATCTACCGGGGATCGCAGTGTCGCCGAGGTTGTAGCGGTCGCGCGACCTTGCTGCAACCCAGATCTAGGTGGTTGCTGGGGGTTGCAGTGATTGCGGTGACGCGACTCGCAGGGGGTCACCGAGGTCACGCGACTGGCTGCCAACGATCGCCGTGACACACCGACCTCATGCCAACCTCTGTCCAGCTCGTCGCCGGCCCCTCGCAACTCCGCACAACTTTGCTGGCAACCGCTTGCGGAGAGGAAGAAGAAGATGATAAATAGTGAGGGCAAAACCGGAAAAACGAAAAACCAACGAGGATAATTTGGGAAGAAGATTTTTTATTTTAATCCCTCCTCAGCCTTCACAAGGCTGGCATTCTCCAAATGGGAATTGAAAATTTTTGTCCAAACACCCCTACATTGGCCCAAAGATCTTTAGGGGCTCAAAGTGGCTTCTCAAGGCCACTCCCAAATGCACCCTTCATCTTCGTTACAGCTTTTGCAGCTATAATAGCATTTAATTCATTGGGGATAAACTCACTTGATATCTTTTCTTTGCTCGTTCTCTGATATCGTGTCGTTCCTTTCTCGTCTTGGTTTAATTGGATCTATAGCCGTATCCTCATGAGTCGCGGCACCAGCACGCCATGAGAAGAGTCAGGGGAAGTGGAGGGCGGAATCCAAGTAATCTCAAGGCTTCGAACGATGCAGCTGAAAGGAAGGCAAAAACTCTGTTACGGCTCTGTCTTCCGATTCTGCCAGTTCATTGGCCTCTGAACCTTCGGCCCCTGACTCCTCAGAAACCTGGAATTTTTTCTAGTAATCACATGGCAAGAAGGTCGCAAGTAGGGGTGTTAACAATTCGATTCGTTTCGAGTTTTTAGGAAATCCAAACAGAACCAAATCATTAGGATGAGCAGTTAAATCGAACCAAATCACAACTTGAACTGAATATGACTTGAACTAAAAACCGAGTTTGGTTCGATTCACTTATTTGGTTCTCTTCTTTTTATAGTGGGAAAAATGCCTTCTTCTTTTTTTTCTAATTTAATTTTCTTGTGTTTGTTTTGTTTTTATTTGAGTGGGGGTAGGGGACTAGACTAATCCGGTCTAGAAAAAATAGAATAAAAGGACAATTAGAAGTGATTTGCATAATTATGACCAAAATCAAAGGGAAAAAAATTGGATGGTTATTCAATGAGTGTGTAATGTGTATTGTAAGAGCAGTTTGGGAGAGTTATAAATGAGAGGGAAGACACTTCATCATTTAGATAACTCGATTCACTTGCAATTGTCTTTGTTGGTGGGCCTGTCAATTCTTTTGAGTTTCATTCTTCATATACATAGTCGAGATGGTGCCACATTAAGCAAAGACATTGCATCTCCTTCAACTACTGCTTTGTAAAGTCACCTCTCTATTTCACTCCAATATGAATCCAAGCTTCGTAATTGCATTATGCTTTTAGAAGTTGGCTCTAAGACGGCCACGAAAGTCAACTCCTTCTGAACGAACATCGACATCCTTAATAGAACCATTGTCTTGTTGACCATTGGAAATTCTTTAAATTTGTTGACCATGCCATTAGCCCACGAAACCGATGACATTACTACTTCATATATGGACACGAATTAATATAGTTGTGATTGGTGTATGTCATGTATAGGTAAAAGCTTATGCATTTTAGTCCACAGGTATGTTGTTACCAATAAGAATATATGTATTTAAAAGATACATGTGTTAGATTCATTGGACATTTAAGCTTATGCATTTAATTTGATATGTCCTTTAGCCTATTGTGGTGCTCTGTCATTGGTAAAGATATCAAGTGTATTTGAAAGTTATGTATGTGCTGATCTATATGGGGTTTGTGGCTTGGTTTCTAGATTCGATATCGGTTGTGTGTACTTATAAGATGTCCATTCTCTCCGAGGATCAGGCTTTCGCATGAATATTGAACCCAAGAGAACATTATAGTTAAAAGAATTAAGAGTTCACATTGGTGTCTCAGGGAATAATATGGTCAACCAAAGAATTTCCTCTGTGTTCGCCCACAAGTTACAGTAATCAAAGTTGCATCTCCTTTGGATTCTGCTTTGTAAAGCCTCCTCTTCATTTTCGCTTCTTAAGCTTCGAAGGAATCGGGCTTCGTAATTGCGTTTTGCAGGTAGCACTTGGCTTTAAGATGGTTGCGAAAGCCAATTCCTTCTTCTGAATCGAACATTAACATCCTTAACAAGAAGTATCAACCTGTTGACATAGTAAATTTTTCTAAATCGTTGACCAAGTCATAAGCCCAAAAAGATAATGACAATAATAATAATAATAATAATAATAATAATAATAATAATAATAATAATAATAATAATATGGATAAATGCATTGGAAGTCCTAAAATTTGTTATGAAAATGCAATTAAGTCATAAAATTTGTCACAAAGTGCAATTAAGTACTAAAATTTTTAAAAAGTGCAATTAAATCCCAAAACTTATCAAAGTGATTCAACCTAAGTCATTCCATTGATTGCATTTGTTGAAAATTTTAGGACTTGATTGCACTTTTGAGACAAGTTTTAGGACTTTATTGAACATTTTGAAAGTTTTAGGACTTGATTGAACTTTCGTGACAAGTTTTAGGACTTAATTGCACTTTTTGAAAGTTTTAAGACTCAATTGCATTTTCATGATAAGTTTTAGAACTTCTAATGCACTTGTCCCATAATAATATGACAAGATTAATTCATATATCGGCGCAAATGAATGTAGTTTTGAGTGGGGTATATGATGTGGAGATAACAATTTATGCATTTTAGTCTACAAGCATGCGGTTACCAATAAAAATAAAAATTTTCCTCCAAAAAAAAATGAATGTATGTAAAAGTTATGTATGTGCTGATTTTTTTTCTAGCATCCTTTGGCTCATGGATTACTATTCTTAATGAGAAATTATCATTCATGAGAGTAGTATATATACTAAACTGAATTTTGATATGGACATAAGATGGGTTCCACGTAAATCTTGTTCCACCAGATCTGTGACATCCAGATTTTTCAACCCTATCTTCTACTGAATAAATCGGGCATTTCATTGACGTGCCTATAGGGTTATTCTCAGAGCCGATCACTCTTGAGATAACTAGACTATCTGGGGAAATTATTAAGGAATTTTAAGGCAATAGACTTGAGAACTCGATCAGGAATCGGCTTCTCGGCCGTGTCCATCTTTAGAGGTCATTACGGCACAATTAAAAATCGATTTGAAATCAGAGATAGACTGGATCGACAGAGATGTGTGGCTAATCGTGAGTGACCCTACTAAATTAGAAAATTCTCGTCGGCTGACATTAGACTGATTTTCTTATTGTTTTGGTACCCTGTGCCCGTAATTGAATCATCGAGATTTTCACGACAATCGAGAGTCGCCAATGAGTCGAGTGGGTTGATAGTGACTCGAAGAAAATCGACCACGGGTCAATTACACTTAAAAATATCTAAAAGCTACCCAGTAGCCTAGGTCACGCTAAAAACGCGTCAAATGGAAATTAACAGCAAATTCAAGTCCGATTTCAGAAATTGAAGTTTCGGCCATGTCACAATAAATTCTAGGAGTGTCGACTTAGTCTCAGTAGATTTTTTAGAGATTCCGAGATTTTTACAGAAAATCGGTTCGGATGTCGCGGAAAATCAACGGAAATTCAGATCGGCCGAATTGAGGAGATTTTCGACTTCCAAGCTGAGCCTTTGAGTGTTGGGGACTGGCAAAAAATGATACGGGATTTTGCTTCGACGAAATCGGGCCTCAATTTGGGGAATTGAGTTAGGAATTGAAGCTAAATTAAATTAAATTCGGAATTATGCTTCGACAGCAATTTTTGGCTTCATTTTGGATTAGTTGTGGGATTTAATTTGGTAGAAAGTAATGGAGACTAAAAGATAAGCTTGAAGGTAAAAAGTGGGGACAAGCAATTAAGGCAAAAACTAAGATTTCAGAATTTTGGGCCCCTCCTTGGCTTCTCCCTCACGCGAAGCCTCCCCATCCGCTCGTTATTTCTGCATTTGCTTTCAAATCTCTTTCGCACGAAGCAGTCGCACACCCTCCACCGAAATTGCTTCTGGGTTGAAGCTGCTGCCAGGCGTCCGAGCATCCCCGTCCCCACCATCAAAGAACTCCATCTGCCCGTGACTCCTCTTCGTTCGCTTCTTGGTTGCCAACGCATCTTCACGGGTCAACTCCAGCTCCATCTTGTTGACCGAAGCCAGGCGAAGCCGAAGCTGCAGCGCCACACGTCCGCGCCTTGGAGCCCACCAGTCAAAGTTGCGATTTCCTCTGCCGGTTGTTGACGTGCAGCTCCATTCCATGCAACCGCTTCCACGTTGAGCCAGCGAAGCAGCAGCCGCGCCACACGTCAGCCTTCATCAATTCCTACGGTCAACAACAGCAAGCCACGTTTGGTTGACCTGCAGCTCCTCCGTGCGTCCAGTGAAGCCGCACGCACCCAACGTCTTCGTCGTGTCTTCCGTGTTGCAGCCAACCGAAGCAAGCTGTCCGCGTGATTCCTCTCCCCTCCGCTCGTGGATCAGTCGGCCGAACCAAAAAGAAGCCCAGCGAGTTATTCTTGTTCGGCCCAGCAGCCGCTGGAATTCGGGCTAGCATTTTTGCACGTTCAGCCCACGCAAACCAGTAGCCAACTCAGCCCATCTTCAGGCAATTTCGGCCCAGCAAAGAGGTCAAGCCCAATTCAGTTCTGTTTTAGTCACTTGAAGCCCAAATCAGTGAGGTCCAGCAGCCCACTTAGCAAGCCCAGTCTTCAAGCCCGGAATTTCTGCGGGCTTGCAAGATTTCTTGGCCCGGTCCAAGTTCGTCGAAAGCCCGATTTCTGCCGCCTTCGCGTCGCCGTCGCGGTGATTCGTTCTCCGCTTTTACCAAGTGAGTTTTACTCACTAATGCTTTCTTAGTTTACTAATTATGCTTAGGGTTGGTTAGAATTAATTAAGTGCAATTAGGTGGTTAAATTAGGTTAGAACAATTAAATTAGTGACTTAATGATGCATGTTAGGTGGTTAGCTATAGCCATTAGGAAGTAGAAATGCTCTATTATTTATTGAATGCATCTCGGGATTTTTCCCGACCCGTTTCGGGTTCCAATCAGCCAATACGGGCCTAAATTGGATTTTTAATATTTATTTATTTAATTTTCGAAATTAATTATTTAATTATTCATTTTTCCGGAAATTCAACCGGGATGGCCGGTGACCGGAATTTCGTGCTGATTGTCATGGTGCAGACTGTTTATTTAATTGAACTTTAAATTATATAGAATTGATTTAAATTGTGAAATTTGAGGATTTGTCATTAATTGTTTGTTATTGAATATTTGATTGGTAGATGACCGAGTATGGGTATATAGCGCCAGTTATGTTGATGGGCTATATAATAGAGGGAATGGTAAAAGCTAACTGAGAATATTATTGGCTGAGACCAATCAGGTACGATGTTATTGGACATACGTGGTTTGGTGATTGGAAGTATCACTGGCGAAAACGACGCTTTAAAGAATGCATGTGAATGACTTATAGACAAACGCAGTTCGGTGATTAAGGAAATATCACTGGTGAAAACGATATCTTAAAGAACTCACGACGTTGTCTATTGTCGATGTCACCTTGGCGAAAACGGCGCCCTAGAAAGGACACGTGGTTCGGTGATCGATGATATCACTGGTGAAAACGACGCCTTAAAGAACGCACGGTGTCGGTGATCGGTATGTCATTGGCGAAAACGACGCCCGAGAAACACATGTGATTTGGTGAAGGAGTATACCATTAGGGAATTATGGTATGAGTGGAAATGACCTAGAGGTGGTTCGAATGACATGTAATCAACTAAATTGATTGATCAATGCTTAATCGGATGTTGTGAATTGTTTGAATATCTTTATTTAACCTTGAATTGCAAGTTGGAAATGAGGCCAAAGTAAGTCCTCTGACTCGTGTCGTGCTTAGGCAACCGTTTGACGTATTAGTTTACTAATCGGATATTATGAGGTAGAACTCACTGAGACGTGATCTCATTGGTTATTGAATAACCATTTCAGGACCTTGAGGAGAAGCTGAGGAGGAGGAACCTGAAGAGGAGAAAGATTTTTGAAGAAGTTGATCTAGAGAGGGATATTGAATACAACCCGAATGTGAATTGAGATCCCATCCCTTTTGTGAACCTTGTCTTAGTGTAGATAGGTGTGAGACTTTTATGCTGTAAATAGTATTGTAAATATACTATAAGTTGTGCTGTTAATAAAAATGTGATTGTGAATTTCAATATGAAAAATATGGCATGCTTTTCTATCCTATTGTTTTATTGTCTGGGGATTTATAACTGCTTCCGCATGCGTAATAAATAGAAAGGGTTGACGATACTTAGTCCTGGGATATCGCACTTTAAAATCGACCAAGTAGAAGGATGGGCGCGTCCTGAGGATCAGGGCGTGACAAGATCTAATAGCTCGATTGAACTTAGTGAACATATTGGCTACTCAAAATTCCTCCTCATTGCTAGTCAATGCTACTTTTATTTATCGTTCTATTTATCCATCATGTAATGTTTGTACTCGTTTGAGGAATTTATGGCTCATCTTTGTCATTTCGCACACAGGGGCCTTATTAGTACACTCCAACTTTTCCAAACATAATGAATATATGTGGCCCATTTCTCCATTATTTGTGTACCTCCTCCACTTTTTTGTAGGACCATAGACTAGTAATTAGAGCACTCAAGGATGTAACTCAATTAATATCAAACTACTAAATGATTCAATCAGTCAAATCTATACTTTAAAAGCTCAGTTATTTAGTGACAACGCTATTAAGAACTAAGTCAACATTTACTCCCGGTTGGTGAAAGACACAACATTTACTCTAGGTTCGTGATAGACATGTACAAATTATATGGTTGGTGAAAGACACAACATTTACTCCAGGTTCGTGATAGACACGTACAAATTATATGTTTGTGTTGGTATAACTGCACATCACTGGTCTAGGAGACATCCGACCCCAAAGCACATGAAGGACGAGGCGTGTCATTTGCATCGCATTTCTTGACCCTGACTTTTTCACACTCTCACCTACGGCCATTTAAAATGTCGTATAAACTAGATTTTTATGTTTCGTTTAAGAAGTTTTTTTTTTTTTTTTTTTTGGCCAATGTTTGCAATTGGAATATTGCAAAAATCGATAGTAATTTTGATTATCTTTTCAATATCTATAAAATGTCTTAAAATATAAGTTTCATTCTTCATTTTAATTTTGATATTCTACTAGATTCTTTTTCATATTTTAATTTAACTTAAGCCATTAGGTCATTGATACGTTGTGGGGTAGTTAAAAGTAATTTACACATATGGACATATGGTGATAACTAACTAAGTGACACTTTTTATCAACCAAATGCAATCTAGTATTCAAAATGTGGGTATAAGCCTAATTTGAAGCTGTAGGATTTAAATCAATTTATGGCTAATCTAACAAAATGGCGATTGCAATAACAAACCAAAACTTGTTCTCTAGTTTTAGCTCGACCACGAAGTGATTAAACTTCCACTAAACAAAATTTTCAAGATGGATTGGGGGTGAATGCGTGTTTACAAGATATGTCAACTTTTGAGACCAAAATATATAATATAAAATATTACTTCAACCTAAATGATACGGAAACTAAAGTACTTGAAAGGTAAAGTGCAAAGATTGAAATTGAAGGAAAACGAAAGGAAAGTTCTGGAATCAAAGGAAATCAAAAGAAAATTAGAGCGATGACCACTAAAATTTAAATGAAAGTGCCAACACGGTAAAGGAAATCACTAAGAAACTTCACCGAAATTGAAATATCCTCAAAGTTACAAGCACATTGATGCTGAATTGCAAACATTGAAATGAAAGCTACACTGTCATTCTCAATGCACATGAAGAATAACAAACTCTAAATCTAAAACTGAAATTGAAAGATGTTAGTTCGACATAGGAAATGCTCCGGAAGGAAATTTGGCGAAGTTTTGGCATAGCTTGACGGATCCCTCTTTCTCTGAGTTATTTTTATTTATACCCTCGGGATTTCATTTGACGATTATTGGAATTCGTGTTTGATCCCCTCTCTAATTGTTCCATATTTCCACCATTTTCTTTATTTCCATGATTTTACTAACTCCCCAGATAATAATTTTGTGATGCAATAAATTGCCATTTTATTCATGAATTAATATAATTTCGCAACCACTCCAGCTCTTAACTCAAACAAGTTGAGGTACTCTTTTCTTAATTTGATTGAAATGATAACCAAAACACCTCAGATTGGCATGAGGCCACACAATCTTCAGACAAAATTAAACTAGATAAGCTCCAAATCGAAGTTTGGCTCAATATGACTTGACGCTTCAAACTTCTCTCTGCTCTCCTAACTCATAGAGATAATTGAATCACTCTACAATATCCCGGACATAAATTTTCACCACTAACGGAAGCTAAAGAATACTGCTGTAAAAATTTCTAAAAGAGGTAGTGTTGAAAATGTAAGAGTACCAATGAGAGCAATATGTTGAGAACTATCATTTATATTTCTCTACTTTTACTATCACTTTATCTTATTGCATTTCATATCATATTTCCCTTGATGAAATTGTTTCATCATTTTGATGGCATGCATCATGTGATTGATAAAGCTACTTTTGATATTTAAAGTGAGCCAACCGACAATGACCTAGCTAGTCTTGGTCGTCTTCACCTTTTTACTGGCGAAGGTTCACGCGTTATTAATTCATATTGACAACCTCTCACTCAGTTCTAGCCCCACAGACCCATCTTTCTCTTTGGAGTCTTTTCTTTTTTGGTCTTACTCAATCTCTCATTATTGTGCATCATAAGTGCACAGTGTTACTACACACGTAAAAATTAGAAGAATTAGAAATTTGCGTAGCCTACTATAGAATTAATTACAAATCCCATCCTCCAAGTTACTCTTTACATCCAAAGTCTAACGTATTTACATTTGTTTGTCATAATAATGAGGAAAAAAGTTACAAAAAAAAAAAAACCCAAATTAAGCTCACCGTGACACATTTAATCCAAACTTATATTTATGTGACACATTTACCCTCTCTTAAAGTTTCATTATATGATTTTTCAAGTCATTTTTATCTCATTTAAGTCTTGTGTGCGTCATATCAACATCGTTTACTTTTCAGCGTCTTTGTAGGTAGATTTTTAACAACTATCGGTGATTGAACTTTGATGGGCGGTAAATGTATCATATGGTTACGAGTTTCGGATTTGTTGGTGTTACAAAAAAAAATGTTTAGAGTATATGTGTCACAATAGACATAATTAGACTTTTTTTGTGGCTTTTGCCCTAAAAACAACTAGCAACACTTCTACATATCTCATAGTAAAGATAATCCCATATAATTTGGAAAAACACAATAAGTTTTGTGGACCATACAGCCATTGTTGTCACACGCTTTCTAGTCACACGCTTTCTAAATACTTTTTACATATCTCTCCTCCTCGGCCACATAGTGTCTTGTTGTTACCCTCTAGTGACGCCAATCCCCTGTTGAAGCCATGATGATCACCACCATCATCTATCACCGTGAAGCCATGATGATCACCACCATCATCTATCACCGTGTAAGGATGAGCATGATTCCAGAGCTGGACAGACATTAGAGTACCGGATCTGTGAGAACCGATCCCATTCTAGGTTTTAGAGCGAGAGAGTTCAATATTCGGTTTCACATTTTTAAGAACCGCCGGTACCCGATCCGGTTTGGTTTTATAGAAACCAAACCGAGCACTTGAACCGGGAAGGGAACCGGACCGGAAACCCTGAATCCCTGATTATATAATTATACTCTCCCGTTCACCAACTCAATTCCATTTCTCTCCACTTTCACCTCTGTCTCTCCTTGCACGACGTTGAGCCCTTGTGCGACGCTGCATCTCATCTCTGTCACGCTGCTTCTCCGACTCACTTAGTTTCCACTTCTCCATCGTTGCTGTCGCGCTAAGCCCTTCGTTTTGCTGTCACCACTGTCAGCCGCTGCTAAGATCCGAGGAGTTCAGTGAAGTCACGGTGAGTCTCAACTCACACTCCCACTCGCCGAGTCGCAGTGAGCGAGCGACCAAGTAGGACTGGAAATTTAAGCCCTTCTCCATCTTCTTCTTTTTCATCTTTTATTCCCCACGCTTTCTTGTCTCTTTTGAGATCGACCTCGACCTCCATTAATTCCTCTCCCTCCTCAGACCAAAACCACGAAAATTGCGTTACCTACAGCAACCATCGTCCAGCAGGTAAGCTTGTTGTTGGATTTGCTCGATTTCGTGCTTAATTCGATTGCTGAATCTGCGTGTGCGTACAATTACGCGTGTGTTTTGTTTGTCAAATTGGCTTGAGGCTGGTTGTGTATGTTGCCGGCCTTTGTTGCTGCTGATTTTGCGTTTCGATTGGTTCTGAGTGCTCGGGATCAAGGCCTGGAGTTATTTCGATTGTTGCCTTCTTTAGCTCGATGCTTGGCTACGATTGGTCTAGGGCTTTCGTTAATAGGCTCAATCGGATATGTTGCTTTGTTAAGATGATTGACTGCACGATTGTTGGTACTTGGATATTTTTGAATTCATGATGGATGACCAATGTTGAGCTCGAATGAGTACTTCCTTAAAGGGTGCTATCTGGTGATTTTAAGCAACTGATTTGTAGAACCTTGGGGTATGGTCGATGAGATTATCTGCTCAACATCTAGTGATCTTGAGCAACTGACTATTCGAGTGAAGCTCCCTGATTTGGGCAAGAGCTAGGATAAGAGATGGAAGGATCTTGGTCATTTGCTTGTCATGCATTACTGAGTAGATTTCTTCAATAAGTTTACATTTTCCCTTTCCTTTCCGATTGTTGTTTGGTTGGTTTTGTGGGCTGGATTCACCTCTGTCCCAAGGCACAATTTGTCCTGATTGCCCTGGAGTTTCTGGGATGAAATCATTTTCATGCTGTAGTTGGTGTATTAGATGCAAGAAAATGCTACATTGGCTTGAAATTTGTTTTGCTGTTTTGTAAATGTTTGATTTTTATTTTGAAATTTCTAATGATGTTGTGCATATGTGAAGTTGACATATCAAGATAAGATTCCCTAGTATCCCAAGTATCTTTGTTGTTCATGGCGTCCAAACTATTGTCACTGGATTAGGATATCAGTCCACTTGATGGATGCTTGTTGAAAGGTACCCCAAAAGCTGTTTAGTTCTCCTGCAGGCTTACTTCTTGCTGTCATATTTCTTTCCTTTTTCCTGCATCCCATTTTATTTGTTGTCCTGGATATTTTCTTCATTGACATGCTAGTCCCTTGTGAATTCTATTGCGTAAGTTTAATTTATAATATCAAACCACTTGGTTAAGGAAAACACTAAGTTTCCATGAGATAGGACTTGCCTATCGCTTCGGCAATGTTTTGTTTGTTATACTTTATCTTGTTATTTTATCTTCATTAGCCAATACTTTTGTTTTATAATCTTATAGGTGAAAATTAACAATATCTTTCAAGAATGTCATGACTTCTCATTTTAATTGTATTTATTTCAACTGTAATGGCAGGAAAACTAGTCTTTGTATTCTCTTTGGTGAATGACGAGCTTGTTTAGTACTCATAGACCAAAAACGCTCTAGAGGTTCCTTATTTGGTTGACTGAATCAATAAGAAGCTTTTATTTTTATTGTTGTATTCATTTTTGTTTTGCTTAACAAAAAAGGAAAGAAAGAAAAAAGAAGAAAAGAACTTGTTAGATCCAAGATCTATAATAGGGTAGGTTCCAGGTTTAAACGGGTGGGTTTTAGGTTCCAAAAAATGAGGAACCTGTACCCGATGGTAGGTTTTAGGTGGAATGTTAGATTAGAAATATACAAGTAAATTTGATTTTAAACTAAGCCAGCCAAGTTTAAGGTATTACTACTCATTTGCCTAGTTCATATCCAATATCTCGGCTCATTTCTTAGCTAGGCCACGCCACACTAACCTCATTTTCTCTTCAGGAGAGAGAGATATCTGGAAATTAATAAGCTTCCTAATTATGGCAAACTCAGAGGCTGGAACCAGCAATGATGCTATACCGGCATCAGGAAGTGAGTACCAAGTGTTCTTGAGTTTTAGAGGGCCTGACACTCGTGATGGATTCACAGACTTCCTCTATCACAACTTGTTAGATGTTGGAGTCCATGTATTCAGGGACGATGATGAACTTCGCGTTGGCGAGGTAATTGGTGAGAACCTATTAAGTGCTATCAATAACTCTATAATCTACATACCTGTCTTCTCTCGGACTTATGCTTCCAGTAAATGGTGCCTGTGGGAGCTTGCGCATATAGTGGACAATGTGTCTAAATCAGAAGATGAAAAGTGTATCCTTCCCATTTTTCTCGACGTGGAACCTGACGATGTTAAACTTAAAACGCCAATATATAGCAATGCTTTATTGGAACATGAGAGGAAGTTTCCTGAAAAAAGTTGAGGCATGGAGAGCGGCTCTTGCAGCGGTTGGAAAAATCAAGGGATGGAACGTGACATCAAGGTGAGATCCCTGCTTATTTCTTCTTCTGTTCACTTTTTTTTTTGTGGCTGTTTTGGACGATACAACATTGGCCTGTCAAATGATTTCTTTTATTCTTTGTTGGTTTTTTAGGGAATATAGTGAAAACTACCCCGCACTCATTCAGCTCTACATCCTCTGCTTTTAAGATCTTCCCTGAAATATTCCCCCGTGGTGTCAATACCTTCAATGACATGGACCTCCATATTCCTTTTAACCATTTTTTCCACTTCACTGTCTCGTAAGACTAGGAAATATTCAAGAGCACCCATTTGCATTTATTACTTGAGATGATTACCAAAATCAATCAGATTTTGCATTCATATCAGTTTCCATTTCCCATTAACGGGAGGAAAAGACAGGAAAAAAATTCAGAAACGGCATCCGGTGCCTGCTTTGTTTTACACATTTCTAAGTGCTTCTCAAGAAACACCAAATATCCGAGAAAATTGAGATTCGATGAAGAAAAATCATGTTTAAATATTCAATAAAAGCAAGAGCTTTTGAGATAAAGGATGACGGGGCTGTCGTCTCGGGGACTCGAGCTCTGCGGAGTTCATGGGAGGTCCAAATTGAGGCTGGGCAACCTTGATCTGGACCAGGCCGGAGGCGATGACTGTTGTCAACCTCTGACATGAGGTCGGCGGCCACACAGGGGCCTTCGAGGGGTGTAGCCTCGCGAACAGAGGGGTGAGAGAGAGAGAGAGAGAGAGAGAAGGGACTCGCGGCGTAGGGAATTTTGGAAGTTCGGAAGAGTGATGAGGATCCTTTTTGATAAGAAAGTTAGGGCAACATGTGCAATTTCAAAAGAAAACGTAAAATTTGGGGATTCGATTTGCATATCCTCAAAATATGGAGATGCGAGTTGAAGTGCGTGGAAAATGGTTTTAGGGATCTATTTTTATTTCCGTTTTCACCTTTCTTAAGGGTTGTATCAGGCAAAATAAAAAGCCTTGAAATATTAATCAACCATTTAGTCTAATCCAGAGTAATAAAAGGTGGAGATGAATAGTGGGCCACATGGCTCAAACAATGACGTATTTGATGAGTTGCAGCCCAACGTGGCAGTGTCGTGGCCGCGAGTCATTTATATCTTGTTTTGGGGGGTCATCGCGTGGTCTTTGTGTTAACAAATTAATATGCTTACTATAATTCATCAATAACAACACATAATTCGGCTGTTCAATTGATAAATTTAGATCTAACACATTTTATATTAACAAACCAACTGTGTGCTTTTATACCATGCGGGCGCCCCATTAGCTTCTCCAAAGTAAATGAGCTGTTTTTGCAAAATGTTTTAGAGTGGGCAAGCTTTTGGAATTACGTGTGTGATCAACATGCCGCTCTAGAATTCCGGATTTTTAACCAAAAGATGGAGTTATTGGATAGCAAACAGACAGGGCCTCCATTTTGTTTTAATATTGACAAAGACGTCCACCTTAGATAGGTTAATTACGAATCTATGACTTATAGGTAAGATGCACAAGTCAATTCAATAAAAATGTTTTGGGCTTTTTTTCGGGGATTATATTCTTTTTGTCAACCAAACTACAATGTTCAATAGATGACGTTGCATTTGTTTACATTATCTCGAGTCATGATTCTCCCATGACGATTGCTGAAATTTTGTCCAGGCCTAGGTAAATGCTAAAATTTCGCTTATGCACAGTATGGTAGACACTTGGTAACTGTGGCCATCGTGTAAGTCAATACTGTTGTCTTTAGAAATTTATTTAATTCATATCAAATGAGTTCACCTAATTTATCCTATAATGATTATTATTTGTACTTAAATATCATTTCGATGTATGTCAAATCTTTTTCAAGATAAGATTTTGACAATCCCACATATGGTGCGTGGGTATGAAATTAATCTATTAACTAAAGAAAGCTCTTTTATGCCCTGCAGCCAAGCAGCGATTGTCAAATTAGTTGTCAAAGAGGTTTTGGAGAAGCTGATAAAACAAAAATCAGTGACTAGACATTTAGTTGGACTTGATGGTCGGATAAAAGAGTTGACAAAGTTATTAGATGTCAATCACAATGATGTGCGGCTCATTGGAATTTATGGAATGGGTGGCATCGGTAAAACAACTATTGCCATGGTCATTTTCAATCAATTATATTCCCACTTTGGGAAGTGTTGTAGCTTCCTTGAGGGCATTCGTGAAAGGTCGACTAAAGAGGGCATAGTCCCATTGCAGAAGAAATTACTATCGGACATTGGTGGTTCTACATATATAGGAGAAATCAATGATAGTGAAGAAGGAATGAGGAGGATTGGAGCGACACTCAACAAAAAGAAGGTCCTTGTGGTTCTAGATGATGTTGATAAGAAAGTGCCCATTAAGAATCTAATAGGAAATTCCAAATTATATCGAGGATCTAGGATCATCATTACAACAAGAGACATATCTGTTCTAGAAGTTGAAGGATTTAAAGATGGAACTCAAAAGTATGAGATGCTAAAGATGGATTTTCATTCTGCACTTAAGCTTTTTTGTCGACATGCCTTTAGTAGAGACTCTCCTTTGGATGGTTACTGTCAGCTTTCAAGTGACATTGTTTTAAGTATAGGAGGCCTTCCTTTGGCTATAGAAGTGATAGGTTCATTGCTTAATGGGAAAGACCAAGAATTTTGGAAAGAGACGTTGAATAAGTTAAGGGAAGTACTTGAGAAAGGGATTCTAGAGAAGTTGAGGATTAGCTATGATGACCTAGACAATCATCATAAACAAATTTTTCTCGATATAGCATGCTTCCTTTGCAATGAGAATAAGATTGATGCAATTTATCTGTGGACTGCTTGTAAATTTTATCCCAATAGAGGAATTGAAGTCCTTACTAATAGGTGCTTGGTAAAGATATTGGACAATGATCAGTTCTAGATGCATGATCAACTTATAGCATTGGGAAGGCAAATTGTCCGTGAAGATAGTCCAAATGACCTTGAAAAGCGGAGTAGGTTGTGGATTGCAGAAGAGGCCCTTCAAATCATGAGAACCAAGGAGGTAAGTAAGAATTCCCTTTTTTGTTTAGGACCTTTATTAATTTTTTTCCCACCCATTTGAGTCATAAAACATAGTGGTTGGAAGTTGACAAACTTCTTCACGTCATTACAAAATTTCACTTGCAGGTGAAGCACAAGGTTCAAGCACTTGAGTTATTTAGAGATGGTACCCCCATAGAAATTAGAAATGAAGACTTTGAAAAGTTACCAAACCTAAGAATCCTCGATTTAAAAAGGGAAACTTTTGCTGGGAACTTTACATGTTTAAGTTTGAGATGGTTCTCTTGGTATTATCCTCCCTTTGAGAAGTATTGTACCAATAGCAACTTCAATTTGGATTTTAGGGCAGACAATTTGTATTTTGATCGGCTTGTTGTTTGTAAACTTAATGGGATTGACTTCAAGGATGATTCAAAAGCATGGGACTTGATCAAGGTAAATTACATGTTTTAAATTCTAGTCTAATAGCTCCCTTTGTGTAAAATGCGATGGTTCTTACACTTGACATGTCATATATTTTCACAGAGAGCACATAAATTGAAAGTTCTATCTATTTCTTCGTGTTCTGGCATAACAACAATCCCAGACATCTCTAGATGCTCATCTTTAGAGAGATTGACTCTTGATCATTGCAACAAGCTAAAGAGAATTGAAAGCTTCATTAGAGATCTACAATCATTGATTGAATTAAAGATCGAAGGGTGCAACAATATTACAAATTTACCAGAAGAAGTGGGAGCACTAGTGAAGCTCAAGTGTTTATCCTTATTAGATTGTATACATTTGAGCGAACTTCCAAGCTCACTTGGGAATTTGACCTCATTAATGGAGTTAGACTTATCAGGTATGCACATTGTCAAACTTATAAATTCCATTGGAATGTCAAAATTTAAATGTTCATAGTCTAAAACTTGAGAATTTTTCTCCTGACAGGCCCGAAAATAAGAGAACTTCCTAACTTCATTGGACAGTTAAAATCATTACAGATCTTGCGCTTTCCACTTAGCTCAGTACAATTCAGAGAGCATCATGATTGGCAGTTACCTAGTGGCATCAGCACTTCGGTAAATCTGGAAGAGCTGGATCTCTCTAGGCATAATGGAATGAAAGGAGAAATTCCTATTGGAGAACAAACATGTTTAAGAATCCTAATTTTAAGGCAAACCGATATTGGCAGAATTCCAAGGACAATCAACAAGCTCCATCATCTCCAAACCCTAGACTTAACCGATTGTAATGAGATTCAAGAGTTACCGGAGCTTCCTACAAGTTTGAACTATCTATTTTTGCGATCCTTATCATTGCACTCAGTCCCTAATCTGTCGAAACTGACTAATTTGGTTGAATTGGTACTAAGTGATGGTGATCCCAATTACCGCACACCAAAGCTATTCCCAGGATGTGACATAAGATGGATTGGGAATTTATCTAAACTGGAATGGCTAGAGTTAGATCTGCTAAACGTTCCTGTACCTCCGGAGTTGGCTTCTCTTTCTCTTCTAAAAGAGGTTCGTTTGACACGCATGGACTTAAAACCTCTCGCCCTGCTTCCGTCCTCATGTTGGAGTTTGAGAAATTTGTCGACTCTAGATATCTTTTCATGTGAAGCGGAAGACATTTCCCTTGATGGACTTCCGCAACTGGAGTCAATTAGTTGCAGATGTAAACGGCTTAAGAGATTATCCATTCCTTCAGAATTAAGGAAGCTACGGGACGTGGAAGTGTTATATTGTCCAGAGCTAGTTGAGCTACGAGTTGTAGGTCTTTCGAAATCATTGAAAGACTTGTCCTTCCATCATTGCAAATCTCTGACAAAAATAAGTGGGTTGCAATATTTGAAGAATCTGAAGAAATTGATACTTCGACATTGCAAAGTTACTGATATTGAGGGCCTTGACGAGTTAGAGTCTTTAGAAACCTTGTCTGTCATAGAGTGCCGGTCATTGAGAAGGTTGATTGGTGCATCTCGCACAAAAATACCTGATAATTGCTATCTCTATATAAGCGAGTGTGGGTACTCTATCAAAGATTCTGAGGGAATGCCTTTGAAGCGTTACAGAGAGGAGGTTCTTTTGGATACATCAAAAAAGGTGCGACATCTTCTTCATCAATGTGTGGGACTTTTGTTTAATTCCTTTTTAGGTCAAATATCCTCCTTTCTTTACCCACACAATATCTGCCCTTTTAAAGTTGCCATTTTTTCGTTGCATTGTAATTTCTTAGGTGGCTAATTTATTTCAGTCGTTTTCTAATGCTGAATATCTGCGGTTCCTAAAGCAACTTTCCTCGCTCTTTTGTGGTTCCCATTTTGTGTTGTACTTTAATTACTTAGGTTGCATATTATTTTTTCTATCTTAGTCACTTATCTCTACTTGCCTTTTTGGTATTGGGTCGTTTTAATTTTTTAATATTGCTAGTAAACTCATTTCATCATTCTTTAAATATTGATCATCAAACGTCTTCGTTTAGCAGCGAACTCAAGGATGGCCTTTATGTATGAGCTGAAAAGGGGGTATCCATAGATACCAGAGCTAGAGTCAGTTGACATGAATTTCTCTTAGACAAGAAATTAGATAATCGATCACCAATTATAGATTTCAAAAGCATCATATAATGTTTTTTGTCTACTAATTTTTTTTAATTATTTTGCAATAGGATGGGAATTGAAAAGAGAAATTGATAGAAGGAACAAGTAAGAAAGAAGCGTCGTAACCCTTTCAAGTCACTGGGTTTAATGAAAAGAAACGAGCTAGAAATAAATCGTCAGTAACATTTTAATGATTTGCGCCTGTGACTGCAAGCAGATTTAGACATTAAGAAGGCAACCCTACATGTAAGGTAATCTACAAATAGGAAGTATAAACAAAATAAATAATATCGACCCACTCTAGCCTACCATTAAGGGACTAAAAGTAAATACATTACTTCACTAAATCTAGCATTCATGTACCAAAGACAATCTTTTGACATCATTGTACAATTTATTAAGTTACAAATAATTTTATGCAATAAAGTGTAAAAGACTGTCATGTATCGGCCATTTAATGAAATTTCGATTATTGTACCATCTTAACTACAATTTGTTAGCATCCATATACAAAGTAATCTTAGGAGTGACACCTGACAAGATGTGGTTTTAAGTTTTTTAAGTACGTGGATTCGGTAGTTTATGTGTATCGATAGGAATTAGTCCAGCTAAAATGCACTATAATATTCAAAAAGAAAAAGAAAAATGTTTCTATTGATGCCATTTTTGAATTATTATAGCAGTATAAAGAAAATGTTTCACAAGCGACCTCATCTACCCTTGATATAATGGCTAGTGAGAAAGTGAATAATTACTGTTCCCAAATCCATTAACTTATATTTGTGCTAATTGGATTTTGGGTAAATATGAAAAAGGTTTAGCGTATATCCAATAAATATGTTGTTTGGCTCTCCCGCTAAACTTGTTACATCACAGATATCCATCACAATCCGATTCCACCTTGGAGAAAGAAGTCCAGTGAGAGGTTCGAGTTTGTTGGTGGAATAGAGAGAGAAAAGGAAGGTGTCGACCCCTATTTATTGACATATGAAGGATTGGTTGCTGACCTGAAAAATTTCGGCTTTGGTTTGAAGAGAATGTGGCACGACAGCTTCCTTGATATTCATATCAAGAAGAGAATGTGGCTCAGCCGTTTCCTTGAGATCAAAAGTGACGAGGAAGTGAATAGAATATTTAAACACTCCTCTATAAATGGATCCTTAATTCATTTGTTCGTTGAGGGATGGGTCCACAGTGAGTGGGAGGGAGAATACGATGATGAGATGATGGAGATGTTAAGGGAGCAACGGAGGATGAAGACTGACGTGTATTCCGATGAGGATGAGGTCAAGTGGTGGGGCGTTTCACGTTCAGACTCAGACTCAGACTTAGACTTTGATTCCACATCCTTTGCTGATCTTGTTCCGTCACCGATGTCCTTCACAATCCGATTCCACCTTGGAGTAAAGAAGTCCAGTTCTGACTCGTTTGGGTGTATTGGTGGAATAGAGAGAGAAAAGGAAGGTGTCGACCCCAGTTCAGTGACATATGAAGGATTGATGGCTGACGTGAAAAATTTTGGCTTTCGTATGAAGAGAATGTGGTACGAGGTTCCTCAAGGATTGCAAATGGGGATCACGAGTGATGAGAGAGTGAATTTGATGTTGCGATCCGCATCTAGGAGAACATCACCAATTCATTTGCTTGTTGAGGGAGAGGTAGACAGTGAGTGGGAAGGAGAATACGATGATGAGATGATGAAGATGTTAAGGGAGCAAGGGAGAATGAAGACTAACGTGTGTTCCGATGAGGATGGGGCTAAGGGGGGCGCTTCATGTCCTAATGAAGACTCAAACTCTGCATCTGTGGGTGGTGAAAGCGAAACTCATGGCTCATCCTCTGTCGATGATTTCGAGTTAGAGCGGGACAATACTGAATGTTTTGAGGATACGACATCAATTGCAGAAAAAAATTTGGACACCGTTAAAAACCAGGTGGAGCTTCACGAAGAATCTAGAGATAAGAAGACAATAACTTCGAAGGGCTGCGGAGAGGAGACTTTTCTGAATACATTAAAGAAGGTACGATATCTTCTTCATCATGGGATTTTAGTTTAATTCATTTTTAGGCCAAATCTCTTCCTTTCTGTAGCCACACAAATATCCGCCCTTTAAAAAGTTGCCATTTTTCGTTTGTTGCGCTGTTAATTTCTTAGGTGGCTGATTTGTTTCATTGCATTAGTCATTTATCTCTCTACTTACCTTTTTGGTGTGGGATAGTCTTACTTGATATGGAAGTAGAATAGCAACACTCTTACTTTTTTTGTTTTTGCTTTACTTGGCATGGTATGGAATAATCAGTGCAACTGACGATAACTTTATGGAAATAAAATTAGTAAATTTAATTAAACCATGAAGGCCATGTGGAACAAAGCATAAGGTGCTATATAATGTCGATTCTCCTCTTATTCGAATCTGCTCTCCTTTCACAGACTCAGGATGGGGCTGAGTTCGACATTTCAGGTTCCAATGAAGTGCCAGACTCTGCGTCTGTGGGTGAGAGCGAAACTGATTGCAACTCCTCCATTGATGATTTCCGGTTAGAGCCAGGCAATACTGAATGTTTTGAGGCGAAAGGAAATAGGAGGCAAATGAGAGACGGAAGGATTCGGCGCTGTGACAGTATTGATGGGGGGAAAACGGCGAGTATCAAAAATAGGAAGAAGGACAAGGATGAGATTGGGGAACCTGCCAACCCAAGTGATTTTGTCGGCTCAAGTGGCCAAACATGCAAAGGAGTTGAGCACTATGAGAAATCTTGCAAAGCTACAACCGAAGTTGAGGATCAAAAAGACTTTTCTTCTGTAAGTACTGAAGATTTGCATTATCTTAATTGTGCAGTCCTTAAAACTCATGTTGAATTTCAACGTGGTCTAGGTGAAGAGGGACAAGAATGTAGAGATTGACTGAGTACCCACAAAAACAGGCCGAGGAAGTGGGACAGGATGTGCTTCAAACCCAGGAAGGTATCCTACAGAAAGAGGGAGAGGAAAGGGTAGAGCTTTAAGTTCAAGAAACGGTGAAGGTTTGAGCTTGGGTAGAGATGCAGCTTCTACTTTAGGGAGGGGCACGGCATCAAACTCAGGAAGGGACATAGCTTCAAGTTCACAAAGCAGCACCACTTCGAGCTTAAGAAGGGACAAAGGTTCAACTTCTGAAAAGGGCACAACTTTGACTTCAGGAAGGGGCATGACGTTGAGTCTAGGAATGGGTAGGGGATCAAGTTCAAGAACGGACACAACTAAAATGGGCACAACTTCAAATCCAAGAAGGGGCATAACTTCAAGTCCGCGAAGCAGTGCAAGTTTGAGTATAGAAAGGGGCAGAGGTTCAACTTTAGGAGAGGGCGCAACTGTGAGTCCAGGAAGGGGCATGACTTTGAATTTAGGAACGGGTAGGGGTTCGAGTTCAAGAAGTGACACAACTAAAATGGGCACCGCTTCAATTCCAGGACGGGGCATAACTTCAAGTTCACAAAGCGGCACGACTTTGAGTACAGGAAGGGGCAGAGGTTCAACTTCAATAAAGGACACAACAGCAAGTTCAAGAAGGGGCAAAACTTTGAGTTCCGGAAGGGGTGCGACTAAAATGGGCACAAGTTTAAGATCAGGGACAAACAAAGTACTAAGCTCGGCCGAGGATGAGCCTCAAACATCGAGGTCATTAGAAGAACAATAAGGCAAGCATGAACAAGCACAGAAGCAAGCGAAAGATCTAAGGTAATAGAACATATTTAGTAGATGTGCACGTTCTTCGTTCTTTGTGTGTGCTCACCCACAGGCAATGCACGATTACAAACTCCACTTTTTTGGGGAGTTTCGAGACCAATATGTCATAGGCGAACTCTATTTTCCTTGAATTTTCCTACATTTCTCTTAAGGAGACCCAAAATCAACAAATGGTGACAGGACGCGGATCATCTGTCTCCTTCCATGTGCAAATCTGCTGTCTCCATTTCTGTTATAGGTGTTCCCGGTTCTTCTTTTCTGACCTCTTCCCTAGTTTTATTTCCATTCTGTTAAGTGGCAGGCTTACTCTATTCTTTCTTGCCACTCGACTTTGTATGGTGATGTTGGAGTCTTCTCTCCTAGTTTTAATCCAACCACATGAGGATGGTTGGATCTTTTGGGGTTTTCCATATGTCATGATATAAGTTAATTTAAACAATCTTCTTCATGATTTATACTTCCTTGTTTTAATCCATGTAGACAATTTACTTTCTTTTTGTTATTTCTACGTATCATTCTTCTTGGCAAACTTCTCTTTCTCTTGCAGTGTAGTTTTCTGTAGACCATTTTCTTTGGTTTTCATTTTCTTCTGAAAGGAAATATTCTTTTAAGGTTTTGCGGTCTATTTTAAAGGAATGGCTAATAAGTTTATTTGGAAATCTGAAAACATGAGCGGAGTACATTTACTAGGATGAATATTCGTAGATGCTTTTTTCTAGCAATGTAGGATCAATCCTATAAGTAGGACATTCTACTTGTTCTTCTGTTTTTTTTTTTTTTTGAAATTTCATTACAAACTATTCACTCAATCTCTTTTTCCAGGATAAGTGAGCGATCTAGAAGGTACTTCATATGGAATTTTTGTCCGAATTATTTCTATATTTAACTCTCCTATTTTCAATTTTATCGATCTACTTTTATTAAACTTAATTTCTATTTCTCAATCTTTACATTTACTAGAAAAAATACCTAACACATTTTAAAATATGTTCATTTTGACTCCAACACCCTGGAACTCCCTTTTGGGTCGGTAAAAACCTTCAATTTATGCTCGCTTGCTACATGTACTCTCCGTCGTGATTCTCTCTGTCAAAGATCATCCTAAAAAATCCTACGAGGGCGCCGTTTGAAAAAAAAAAAAAGAAAACGACGTCGGTATGGCGGCTAACATGGACTACGAGGGCGCCGTTTTGCGCTCTCTCGGTTGCTGAAGTCAATTTGGGGCAAATTTCTAGGGTTCGTGGTTCGTGTCTGCCCTCTCTCTCGAGGTTCCTTGCCAAATCCGTGGCTTCTTAACCAAGATTACGAGTTCACATTGTTCCAAATCCGGGGTTGTTTCTACCGTCTGGTTTTTTTTTCTGATTTTGGGTTTCGCCCCCTTTTCTTGCTCTTTGGTTATGTCATTACCACAGTTTGTGCATTCTTGCCTCTTCAAGATTCCCGTAAGAGTTTTTTGCTTCGTCTCCAGTACTTTGTAGCCCCTCAAAATTGCGTTTCTTACGCCTGCCACATGAGGTTCTTTATCTTACATGCTCATTGGAAGAGATGGATTATATTTTGCATCACTCAATTTTGTCAGCTCTTTAAATTTCTCATATCTTTGGTGCACCAAAATCTTGCCACTCTTCTGTATTTTGATCAGGATTATATACTGATAAGATTTGATAATTCAGTGCGAATGTAGTAGTTGAATGTACCTCTGGGAGCCTGGGGCTGAGATACTGCTGGTATGAACTTGGTGCTCTCATCGTTGTTCAGAGCTCTGACAGCTCAACCATACTTGGATTTAATGGGCTTACTCAATTTGTTTGTCGGAATCATTTTGCTGAGGGCATTGTTCTTGTTGCGCTGCATATGCTTTTGAATGCCAGGGCAAGAAGATTACAATAGATCAAGGCCCCTGAGCTACAGAGGAGCAGATGTCTCTGTCTTGGCTTTCTCTTTAGTTATTCGAGCTAGCTACAAGTATACTTAAAACGGTCTCACTTCCAAATTGTTGTTCTATAATTTAGTTGCTGGTGATATTATGTTTTCCAGTGGAAGGAGGTTCCATCGCTGGAGGTGATGGTTTGTTGATAATCTGCAAATAGATTTGGGGTTGATAAGTTAGTCCATTGTCATTTAAAATGGTTGCTTGTATTCGCTAGTTGAGTATAGGATCAGTTCACTGTTATGTGCTGTGCATTGTGGGTGCCGTGCATCGTGGGTGCCGTGCATCATTGAATTTGAATTTGTTGTGCTTTGTCTGAAGGCCTCTGCTTGACTTAATTTCTAATATTTCCAATAAATCAACCTGATTTCCTATGTGTTATGCTGTGCATTGTTGAATTTGAATTTTCTGTCGAGTGAAGTGTGCACGACTGGAATTTAAATTGCTTGCTTGTATTGGACAGCTTGTTGATTGCAATTTTTTCAAACGGATTGATCCTAAGTCCTCATTAAATGACAGAGAAGTGCTTTTGGATTGATCAATGAAAAGAAACCATTGGAAAGTATGGAAGTCAGTTGAAAGTATCTGAGGAAAAAGTCACGTTCTCAAAATGCAGCTACAAAGGAGTAAGCAACAAATCAAGAAGATGCAAGTGGAAGTGTCTCAACTAGAAGCGAAGGAAAAGGGACCTAGTTGTCTTGAGAGGCTCGATGTGCACAATGCTGATGTTGAAGTTGGACAAAAAAACCCCACTCACGTTGCCTTAGATTGGCAACAATGTTGGATTGGGGATGGTCGTGCTGTTGTCTATCTTTTGCTTCTAGGTAGTGGAAGAGCAGGGTAGATGCTAGGCAAGACCAATGTTATGATGCTAGACTAAGTTCAACTGTGTTGAATGTATTAGCGAGTCCAAGTTCAACTGTGTTCGATTTTCTGCAGTGAAAGATATCTTGTTCTGTATACTGAATATTGTCACATTCCTGTAGTAATACTGTCATGTTATCATGTCGCACACACTTAAAAGGTAAAGGATTTAGGTTCTTAAGCTTTTAATAAATATGGTGGTCCTGATTGGAAGGAGAGGGATTTGGTTGGAGATGAAGAAAAAAGAAACAGAACATGCATTTACAAACAGAACAACCATCACCAGTTATATGCTTCAAATGAGGTCTAAAACCTCTCTTCATCTAGAACTTGGATGATTACAATAGAAAAAACCAACTGGACAAGTTGGTATATGGTTCATAATACAGAAAAGGAGGAAATTACTATCAACTTAAACAATTGCAACAGAGAAAACCCAACTGAACAATAGCTACCAAGTTGGTGTAAGGTTCAGATAACAGAATAGAGAGGAAATTGCAACTAACTCTAATGAGCACATCACGGAGCCATCACAGCCATATGAGTCCATCCTTCTTATCTGTGTGCTACAAAGAGATTAGAAAATAATGGAAAAGATTAAAGCATCGGCTTACTCCATCTTGCACTCATCAGTAAGAGCATATGACAAGAACCGTTACTCCCAAATACTTGCAAACAAATATTATCTTGGATTTGATTAACTTTACACAGTGAAATCTACGGAAAAAGCTGGACCAGATAACTGTAAATTGAAAAACTAAAAACAAGTCATGCTGATAAAGGAAGCATCTGCAGGAATTCTCAAGAGTCCAAAAGGATCTGTTTTTAAAATTTGTACGTTTTCAACCAGGCGACCAAGTAATTTGCATTGTTTCGATGACAGTACTGACAAGTTGAAGTCTAGCAGCATAGAATAATTTGCTAATAGTACCAGAGTTGAACTTACTAGGAAGTTTATCAAGCAAAGGCTTACAATCCACCGCTGAAACCTCTCTTGAAACAAGGGGAACAACCGAGTATCTTATAGGAAGTTCACCTGTCTTAAAATGAGATAAATTGAGTAAATCTCACTGCAAATCATCAGGATGGAATTGAGTTTAAGTCCAGATAGAATTTGAAATCTATCCAAAAAGAGAGCTCAGCCTCCAAAGATTGCTTGTTACTATTTAAAAAGAAAGAACGAATCATCAACAAAGGCCTAATGAGTAAGGGGATTTCTTTTGCACATGAAGGATGGAATTTAAATGCACCAGAAGCAGCAGCAACATCAAACAATCTAGAAAAGGAGCTCCATGGCCGTAACAGAATAAATATGGTGACATAGGATCACCCAACGAAGCTCTTTTTCCCCCATGTGATTTGGAGTAGAGAACGTCAAAGGCTTCTGGTCGAAGGTGATGGAAAAACATGAGGCTTCTCATCAAAGGTTACAGAAAAAACATAAGCAAAGATAATGGACATGAAAATTGTAGCTATCCGTCAGAAGCACACCAGAGGAATGATATAAATGACATAAATGGTCCGTAAATATTGGTCCAATTAAGCAGTAACGTAAATAATGTGGTCAAATTGCTTCATGGGTGCTTAGCAGTTAGTATACATTTTGGATTAGGATCAGAAAATTTGTGTTGCTTCCAGTATTGTGAAATCAGAATTATTGGTGCTACGAAGTACATAAGTGAGATCATTCACCGTGGCATGGTGATTGGTCAACTTCTTTTGCTGTCACGCTCTTTCCAGCTTGAGGCTGTTATTGAAGCTGAAATGCAAGCTGCTTGGGATCTGATCAAAGAAAAGAGGAAAGACAGGGCATTGTTAGCACTGAAGAAGAAAAAGGCACGTGAAGATTTATTGAAACAAGTGGATGCATGGGTTCTTAATTTTGAGCAACGGGTAAATCTCTACGTCTGTGTATCGCTTCTTCAGCAAAAGGTATCTTCGTTTTTTCTAATCTATCCAGTTTGTGGCCTCTGATATGCTGTCAACTTTACAATGGTCACGGTTCTTGCCATTTGTAATGAGTTGCGTGTTCAGTTGGCAGATATCGAACTCGCAAGCAAGCAGAGGGCCGTCTTTGAGAGCCTAAGGTCAGGGACCAAAGCAATCAAAGCTTTTCATAGCGAAATCAACTTAGATGATGTTCAAAAGCTAATGGATGACTCTGCCAAAGCAAAAGCTTATTAGATGCGGGCCTATCTAAATTTTGTCTCTCTCTTTTGCTTTCCCATGAATGTCGTAATAGTTTTCTTTAAACCCGTATAAGAGCTGTCACAGTTAAAGAGATTTTATCTGAATAACAGTCTCTTGTCATAGTGTACAACGCTCTAATTGTCATGTCAGAAACAAATTAAATTTAGTTGTTATGAAACAGAGCAGGGCAAGTTTTCCATATTTTTTATTTCTCTCTGTCAGAGAATAGCCAAGTTCTAATTGCTTCCCTTGTATAGGAGTGCTTATACATGTTCACTGTAACATACGTTAAGTTTAATGAGATGGAGTGAAAGAGTATTTACTGGTAGTGTGAAGCTTGAAGTGCACAGGCCTATGTGGTGACTAGGTCTTTGGTGGTATGTTGGCTTTTGCAAGGTGTCAGGGGTGGACTTTGCGATGAGCTTTAGAGATTGTTATTTGCTCCGCCTCTTGAGATGGTTGATTTTAAGAGATGTCTTTCCTTATGTCCATAGGCGTATGCTTCTTTTCTTTGGCTGGATATGGCCTTGCTATGCTTAGTAATATTTTTACAGAGTTATAATCATTTGCTTGATTTTAGCTGTGTCCTCCAACGTGTTGCAAACATGTCAGATGACAGCAGCGTTGAACCTCTCTTTCATCAATGCATAATTTTTCTGGTGCTTTTTTCTGCCTTTGGGAATCTTTTTCCCAAACAGAAAAACGGAACTTGAGATGGATTACTAAAAACTTTTTCTCTTAACATTTAGGAAATTAATGCAATCTTGGGAGAGAAATTATCAGCAGAAGATGAAGAGGAGATTCTTGCAGAATTTGAGACTTTGGAATCACGGTACTTTTGAACCCACTTGAGGCATCTACGATTTCCAAGTAATCCTACTTCTAGTCTGACTATCCTTTTTCAAGTAAGCATTTTAGGTTATCTGTCTCATGAGGAAGCACATGGTTTTTATTTTCTGATGTCATTTTTGACGACTAACTTATATAATTGCCACATTCAAAATATATTATTTGTTGCCTCAGCAAGTATTACTTAGAGTAGAATGTCAAGTACTTGAATAAGATATGGTACATTTTCGTTACTTTTTGCCTGTTGTTATCTCATGTGATTTATGATATACTTCGGAAAAGAATATTTCTTTCTTTCTCTCTTCTTTGACCAGAAATTGAATCCAGTGGAATAACTTATCATACAAGACGTGCATCTACTATGGAAGAGAGTTTTAGCTTTTCCTTTGAATATTAGGATTGCTTTTTGGGGGAGAGATATTTTTACCTTCTATTTTTCAATTGGATGATTTGATGTAAGATAGTTTTATTTTGTAAGATTTTTTAGGTTGCTTGGATTCACAAAACTCAATCTTTTAATTAGTCATGTTGTGAATCACTTTTTCTTTGCTACGTCTCCATTCTGGATTTTGATTTGATTAGACATTCAAAATATATGCGATGAATAATTGGCTTTTTTTATTTGATAATTTCGGATGTTCTGTATTCTGAATTTAGAGGAAAATATGATTTGGCCGGTGAAAGAGGAAACTTTTTTATTATTGATTGCTATCATGTCCGAAGAGAGAGAAGGTGGGGGGTGGGGGAGGCGTTGACCGGCGACCGGGTCCGCCGGTTGTTTCGGGCTCGCGCCTCGCTAGGAGTGCAGACATGGTGCCTGAAGTTCGTAACTGCCACCTATCGCTGGCAATCACGAAGAGGAGGGGAGGGCCCGGAAATGCCGGGACTGCCCTCGGCCAGCAGTGTTTTTTTTTTTTTTTTCCCTTTTCCAAATGATGAAATTCGTGATGGCTTAAAACCCGCAAAAAAAATAATCATCTTCTTATTAGCCAAATTCAGTCAATCCCTAAAGTGTTGAATTTTTCAATGTCGAATGCGGTGGCGAGCAAATCCATTATTATTTAAATCTGAAAATCAACACAAATTGACCCGCTTTCATCTATAATGAGCATAACTCACTTTCTATAAATTATGCCAATAATGCCGTGACATAACATGAAAAGGTAATTAATATCGCGACGGTTGGGTTTTAAAATTTTAAAAAGATTTGCAAGGTGTATAATGGTGGCGCTGATTAAATAATCAAATAATTAATTAATATCGAGATTTGTAAGATACCGAATGTCCTCACGACAAGCAGCACTAATATTTTGAAAAATCGAGTTTTTCCTACCGAGTTTGTGCCGTAAGAGCCTCGATTTGGGGAGGAGAATATCGTCATTTCGCCGAAAGGGGAGGGCTAACTAACTAGGAAGGGAAGCGAAAGGGAAGGGGGCTGGGGGCTTCGTTACAGGTCAAACGGGTTTTTTTTTTTTTTTTTTTTTTTTTGCCTTTTTCCTTTTATTTATTTATTTTTTTCTTTTGGGGTCACGATGCATGTTCTGGCCGGCAAGGCGTTTGGTTGAACCACCTAACAACCACCACTTTCCTTCACGCACTCCCACTCTGTATCTCAATAATAAAAAAATAAATGCTGACTTGCTTAAATTCTTTTTTCTTGGCGGTTATTGTAAGTGTTGATGCACATCTTCCCTTTGAAACATTTATGGAGAAACCGTTGTCGGCTTGAATTCAGCTTGAAACAACGTTACTATCTGCTGGTCCCGGGGCGCATGGTGTCTTTGTCTCTATCCTCTGTTGAAGCCCGAGGGACGTCCAAAAATCCGATCCGAATAAACCCAACACGAAATAAGTTAAGTATATATTTCAGATCTTAATATTATTCGGATGATATTATAAAATAAGTAAATAAACAAAACATTGTTCGGCCGGCCTCAGAACACATTATTGACACTAGACAATAAAACAAACGCCTTCACTCATCTCACCCAAACACTTCTCACCCAAAGCCAAACGCATCAGATCCTCGTCGACTCCGCCTTCTCCTTCCGACGACACCGCCGCCGTCCCCGACTGCGCCTTCTCGTCGACTCCTCCGCCGCGCTCTTCTTTGCTCCTTGCCTTCTAGGGTTTCGCTACGCCGTAGGATTTCCGACGGAGCTTCCGCCGCTTGCGCTCACGACCGCCGGTTCGGCATCTGCGACCACCGCTACGCTCCCTCTCTCCTCCGCCCGCGCCGATCCTCTGCCCGCGCCGTCGTCGCCCGATCGTGGCCGCCCATCTCGGCCGGCGATAGGCGACTCGGTCTCGCGACTCGCAAGCTCGCGTTCGTCGCGAGAGTGGCCGATTCCACTCAGCCCGCGTCCGCTTGCCAGGCGATTATCCCCGACGATGAGTTCTCTCTAGCCAAGGTCTCGCTTTTTCCCCCTTCCTCTTTGTATTTTCCATTTCGGGCTTCGATTTTGACTAATTTTTGAGCCGCATATGATTTGTGCTTCGTGGAATTGCAGGTTTCGTTCGGCCATATTGGAATGAGAGTTGGAGTTTCACTGTTTAAGGTAGTGGTTGAGGCTCCCGACCAGTCAAACCTCTCTGTACGAGTTGTCTTTGTTTTTGGTCTTGAGAAGAGACAGATTTCTTGGGTTTACACCGTTTCCTTTTGCCCTTCTACCTGATTTTCATGAACTTCGCATTCTTGCCTGTGGAATGGGCTCTGGTTTCTTGTTTGTCCGAGGTCAAAGTTTGATTGTTTTCACGGTTGCTGACTTTCTTACACGCCGGATGTCTTCTCTATTTTCTCCTTTTTTCTTGTCTGGGTTTCCAGATTGTTGAGTTGTCTATGGTTTTTAATGTTGTCTGGTTTGCAATGCAGATTAAGGTGGACTCGTAATTGGTCCCTGCAATATTGGGGAGGTCGAGCAATTCCATTTCTTGCTCATTGCGACTGACATTCTGGTTAGATGCTTACGTTTTCCTGTGTTTTCTTGTGCCGTGATGATTCCTGAACTGGTTTGCTTCATTTGGCGTTCTTTTTTCTCGAATGATGTTGGTGGTGGTTCCATGTTGTTTCATTTGGTGCATCTTGAGGGTTTTGGGTATCCAGGAAGTCAAGATTGGGCTTGTTGCGCGCCTCTCTGGCACTGACTGATTACTTAGAATGGGTTGTGAACCTTTAATTTAATGTTATGGAATTAGATATGTCTATAGTGGAGAAAAGAGCATTCTGTTGTCTGTAATTATCTTTATGGCAGAGAATCAGTTCCTCCCATATTAAACAAGTAGAAAAGGAAAACTAAATGAGATGACTAAATTGAAATATATTGAAGTTCCAAACAAGTGCTAAATCTAGAAAATAAAGACCAGTTCAGTGATATTTACTGCAGTTCACCTCTATGAACTGTGTCTCCCAGGAGATGATTAGCTTAGGATGTCTTGGTGTCCCTTGTAAAAGTTAGTCTAATGTATGTTTTGTTCAAGTGTGCTCTGTTTGTTTATCTAGTTAGTGACTTTCTCAGTTCTACTCTTTATTGTTCTTTTAAGTGCTAGATGCATCTCTTCACTTTTACAATGCCGTTGTCATGTTGGCTTTGTAGTATGTTGCTACTTTAAGAGAACAGCTGGAGCAGCTGGCTGAGGAGAGAACCCCAGATGGGTTTCCAAGGTCCTTCACATGTCCTTTGGAACTCTCTCTCATTTACTATTGTTGTTGAATAAGATGAGCATTTCATCTTGGATTTTTCATTTTTGAACATTGGACTGCTTGTTGGACATCTTTCATGAGTTTTCTGGTTATGGACTCTACGGCATGGTCTTGTTGGCTGGATCACAGACTGCTTGTTGTTTCCTCTTATATTAGCTTAGTAGGACTAGCAGGAAGAAGACTTTCGCCATTGACTGTTTAACCAATTAAATATTGCAAGCTATTTTGAATTTTTGTTGATTCCCTGGTTTTGTAGATTATTTGGGAAGGTTTTCTAATCTGTCCAAATCATAGGCTACTAGAATGACAGTTGCAGTCACACTTATTTATGGTTCCAGAGTAATTGGTTCTCAGTTTAGCAACTTTCATCTGAAGCTGCTAGCTAAAACTGTAGTTCATATAAGCCATGGTTCAAATAAATGGATTCAATCTGTCCCATGATGTTTGCTGGTGAAAACTAAAACTCTTCCTTATTCACAGGACATTTGTTCTCTGCTCTTGATTGCTCCTAATCCAGGCTTGCAAACTCTCTAGCATTACTGTGGCTGGAGGTAAGAGTTAATATTTGACTTCATGGAGCAATATCTTCAATCTGCTTTCACATAAAGAACCATCTGCTTTTGTTTAAAATAGTAGTTATGGATGTTCCTTGAAGACACTTTAATATGTATGGTTTCTTATCTAGCTTCCTAGCTGATAGTAGCCCTTTGAGGTTTTTTTGGGATATGAATCCTCTGACTAAGAAGGACTAGTCCCTACTGATAAATGGCAGAAGACATTTAGAATTGTGGCTGTGATGTGCAGCATAGACTATCGATGAATTCCAATCTTTTTGTGCTTTATACCACACGGTAAACAGTGTTTGCACTTTTATCACCTGCAGCATCTGAGGCATCTATCAAAATTGATGTTTGATCTTCAGGTTAATGATCTTTGCACGTTTTTACTTCTACAATACCACCAAGTTTGCACAGACTTATTTCATCGATATATCTTATCCATTATTGTATGACAGTACCTCACCATATAGCAATGATCTTTTCACCAAATTCCAATGGCATTCATTCAGTTGTGTCCGATCGCATAGCCTGATTTTCAAGACTCAAGCTTATCTAGTATTGTATTGCGATGCTTTAAAATTTGGTTGAGCTGATCTCTTAAGACTAGCAGAGGAACTCAATGGGAAATTCATTGGGCAACAAAGAAGAGGTGAGAGAAAGAAAGAAAAAAAAAAAACCCAAAACCCGACCCGGACCCAAATGATTGCTTCAGGTATCATGCTTTTAGTGTGGGGTCGGGTCAGGTTGGAACACACTGCATTATGATTCGGGTGGGGTCGGCTAACATCAAGACCCGACCTGACCTATTGACAGCCCTAGAAGCCATGACCATCCCCCCCCGCCAACCATCACTAGCATTTTAGGCGTATTTAGTAGGGTGTTATTCACATCGAGCCCATGGTGTTGGAATGTTTCTCGTTTTGTCTGATTTATTCTGATTGATGTAGATCCTTTCGCAGTATTTTCTTTTATCATGATTTTTTTTTCGAAGTAAACACACCATTAACGAACAATTTTATTGACTTTTTCTCTTCCTCTTTAGTGCTTTTTACTATAAAAATAGTCATACTTAGCCACCGCATGATGGATATAACGTACGCACTAATCATCACATTCAAAGGATTGGAATGCTCTCTATTGACTCACACCTACAAAAAGATTGTCATCCACCTACGAACTGCAAACGCACGCCGTTTCTGTGATTTCCTTTACTTCCATAATTTTTGTAACTCCAAAAACAAACGTGTATCCCGCAATAACTGCCTCTTTATTCATGACGTAGAAAATATTACTTCAACCTAAATGACGGAAACTAAAGAACGTGAAAGGTGAAAGGTAAAGTGCGAAGATTGAAATTGAAGGAAATCGAAAGGAAAGTTCTGGAATCAAAGGAAATCAAAAGAAAATTAGAGCGATGACCACTAAAATTAAAATGAAAGTGCAGACACAGAAAAAGAAATCACTAAGAAACTTCACCGAAATTGAAATATACTCAAAAGTTACAAGCCCATTGATGCTAAATTGCAAACATTGAAATGAAAGCTACACTGTCATTTCTCAATGCACATAAAGAATAACAGACTCTAAATCTAAAACTGAAATTGAAAGACATTAGTTCAACATAGGAAATGCTCCGGAAGGAAATTTGGCGAAGTTTTGGCATAGCTTGAGGGACCCCTCTTTTTCTGAGTTCTTTTTATTTATACTCCTGGGATTTCGTTTGACGATTATTGGAAATCATGTGTGATCCCCCTCTCTAATTGCTCCACATTTCCACGATTTTAGTAACTTCCAAGATAATGATTGTGTCCTGCAATAAATTGCCATTTTATTCATGAATTAATCTAATTTTGCAACCACTCCAGCTCTTAGCTCAAACAAGTCGAGGTACCATTTCCTTAATTTGATCGAAATCGTAACCAAAAACACCTTAGATCGACATGAGGTCTCACAATCTTCAGACGAAATTAAACTAGATAAGCTCCAATTCGAAGTCGGGCTTAGTAAGACTTGATGCTTCAAACTTCTCTCTGTTTTCTCAACTCAGAGATAATTAAATCACTCTGCAGTATCCCGGACAGAAATTTTCACCACCAACGGAAGCTAAAGAATACTGCTGTAAAAATTCCTAAAAGTGGTAGTGTTGAAAATGTAAGAGCACCAATGAGAGTAATATGTTGAGAACTATCATTTACATTTCTCTGCTTTTACCATCTCATTATCTTACTGCATTTCATATCATATTTCCTCCAATGAAATGGTTTCATCATTTTGATGGCATGCATCATGTGATTGATAAAGCTATTTTTGATATTTAAAGTGAGCCGACTGACAATGACCTAGTTAGTCTTGGTCATCTTTACCTTTTCACTGGTGAAGGTTCACACGTTATTAATTCATATCGAAAATTTCTCATTCAGTTCTAGCCCCACAGACCCATCTTTTTCTTTGGAGTCTTTTCTTTTTTGGTCTTACCAATCTCTCACTATTGCGTACCATAAGTGCACAGCATTGCTACACACATAAAAATTAGAAGAATTAGAAATTTGTGCAGCCTATTATAGAATTAATTACAAATCCCATCCCCCAAGTTAATCTTTACATCCTAAGTCTAACGTCTTTACATTTGGTTGTCATATTAGCAAGGAAAGAAGTTACAAAAAAAAGCCAAATTAATCTCACTGTGACACATTTAATCCAAACTTGTATCTATGTGACATATTTACCTTTTCTCAAAGTTCCATTAGATGATTTTTCAATCAAACCAACGTCATTTTTATCTCATTTAAGCCTTGCGTGTGTCATATCAACATCGTTTACTTTTCAGCGTCTATGTAGGTAGAACTTTAACAGTTCTCATTGACGGAATTTTGATGGACAGTAAATGTATCACACAGTTAAGAGTTTGGGATTTTAAGTGTTACAAAAAAAAAAATGTCTAGAGTATATGTGTCACAGTGGACATAATTAGACTTTTTTATTTTTTTGTGTGTAGCTTTTGCCCTAAAAACAACTAGCAACACGTTTACTGAGTTGAAGATATCCATATGTAAGAGAAATGGAGATCAAATCATCCATAGAGCATGTGACAAGAGAGAGCTAACTCATGGCAAGATAATCCCATATAATTTGGAAAAAGATGATAAGTTTTGTGGACCATAAAGCCATTGTTGTCACACACCTTCTAAATTCTGTTTACATATCTTTCCTCCTTGGCTGCATAGTGTCTTGTTGTTACCCTTTAGTGACGCCAACCCCCTATTGAAGCCATGATGATCACCACCATCATTTATCACCATGTAAGGGTGAGCATAATTGTCGAATTGAATGGAAATTGGAGAATCGGATCCATGGGAACTGATCCAATTCTAGGTTTTAGAGTGAGAGAGTTCGATTTTCGGTTTCACTTTTTTAAGAACCACCGGTTCCCAATCCAGTTCGGTTTTATACGAACCGAATCGAGAACTGGAACTGGGAAGGGAACCAGACTGGAAACCCTAAATCCCTGATTACATTCTCCCGTTCCCCAACTCAATTCCATTTCTCTCTACTTCCACCTCTGTCTCTCCTTGCGCGACGTTGAGCCCTTGTGTGACGCTGCATCTCATCTCTGTCACGCTGCTTCTCCGACTCACTTAGTTTCCACTTCTCCATCGTCGTTGTCACGCCGAGCCCTTTGTTTTGCTGTCACCACTGCTGGCCGTTGCTCGGATCCGAGGGGTTTAGTGAAGTTACAGTGAGTCCACGCTTTTATTCTCCACGCTTGATCTGATAAGCTTGGAGTTATTTCGATTGTTGCCTTCTTTAGCTCGCTGCTTGGCTACGATTGGTCTAGGGCTTTCGTTAATAGGCTCAATCGGAGATGTTGCGTTGTTAAGATGATTGACTGCACGATTGCCGGTATTTGGATGTTTTTGAATTCATGATGAATGATCAACGTTGAGCTCGAATGAGTACTTCCTTAAAGGATGCTATCTGGTGATTTTGTGCAACTGATTTATAGAACCTTGGGGTAATGGTCTATGAGGTTATCTGCTCAAAATCTAGTGATCTGGAGCAACTGACTATTCGAGTGAAGCTCCCTGATTTGGGCAAGAGCTAGGATAAGAGATGGAAGGATCTCGGTCGTCTGCCTGTCATGCATTACTGAGTAGATTTCCTCAATAAGTTTACATTTTCCCTTTCCTTTTTGATTGTTGTTTGGCTGGTTTTGTGGGCTGGATTCACCTCTGTCACAAGGCACAATTTGTCCCGATTGCACTGGAGTTTGCGGGATGAAATCATTTTCATGCTATAGTTGAAGTATTAGATGCAAGAAAATGCTACCTTGGCTTGAAATTTGTTTTGCTATTTTGTAAATTTTGATCTTTATTTTGAAATTTCTAATGATGTTGTGCATATATGAAGTTGACATATCAAGATAACATTCCTAGTATCCCAAGTATCTTTGTTGTTCATGGAGTCCATACTATTGTCACTGGATTAGTATTGACTTGATGGATGCTTGTTGAAAGGTGCCCCAAAAGCTTTTTAATTCTCCTGCAGGCTTACTTCTTGCTGTCATCTTTCTTTCCTTTTTCCTACATCCCATTTTGTTTGTGGTCCTAGATATTGTCTTGATCAACATACTAGTCCCTCGTGAATTCTATTGCATCAGTTTAATGTATAACATCATAACACTTGGTTAAGGAGGACATTAAGTTTTGATGAGATAGGACTTGCCTAGTCCTATCACTTTGACGATGTTTTGTTTGTTATACTTTATCTTGTTATTTTATCATCATTAGCCAGTACTTTTGTTTTATAATCTTATAGGTGAAAATTAACAATATCTTTCAAGAATGTCATGACTTCTCATTTTAATTATATTTATTTGAACTGTAATTCCCAGGAAAACTAGTCTTTTGTATTCTCTTTGGTGAATGACAAGCTTGTTTAGTACTCAATAGACCAAAAACGAACTAGAGGTTCTTTATTTGGTTGACTGAATCAATAAGAAGCTTCCATTTTTATTGTTGCGCTCATTTTTGTTTTGCTTAACTAATAATGAAACCAAAAAAAAGAACTTGTTAGATCCTATAACCTATAATAGGGTAGGTTCCAAGTTTCGACAATTAGATTTCAGATTCTTAAAAAATGAAGAACCATACCCAAGGGTAGGTTCTAGGTGAAACCTGTAAGGAACTTGGAACCACTCACCCCTATCACTGGGTAGGGTTGACCACTCATCCGCACCCCCTCGTCTCTCTCTATCTCGCTCACTTGCACATGGTTGTGGCTGACAAATCCATTGCAGTTCCATATAACATTGGAATTGTTTTTTATCTTTTGGTAAAATGTACGAATTTTTTTTTTTTCATGTTGAACTAAATGTTAATTGCTTACTTTTCCAATTTATGCGAATAATGTCAGCTTGTACATGTTATAGTGACAACACGTCGAAATCAAAAGGGACCCAAAGTATCCTCCCATTTTTTTGACAACGTTAAGTTTAAGACTTGGCTGTATATGGGATGCGAGGTGATTTTGTTGGGATTTTTAGGGGTGGCTGGCTCATTTTTTGTTCTCCACCTGAAGACATTATCTGATTTCTGTAGACTGTGTGGTGATTTTTCTTTCATTTATTTCTTGTGTTTGGGTTTAAAGAACTTTGGAATGCCAAATGAGTCTTTATGGGGCCTGATATTCAATATATTGGAGCAAAAAAAAAAAAAAAAAAAAAAAAAAAACTGTGTGAGAGCGTCTAGTATTGCTAGAGTTTGTTTGTTGATAAAAATGAGTGTTGATTTATTTATTATTGGTAAAGTTATCACCTAATAGACCCAATTCTATACTTTTAGCAACTTCGAATTTCACATTGTGTTTCACTTGGCAAAATCAAGAAGCAAACCAAAATTAAGGACTACAATAGCACACCACCCTCACTGTTTCTCTCTCTCTCTTGATTTGCCATTGATAATAGAACCTTTTTTGTCCATCATAATTTAAGAAAAAAAGAACGCATGACCCTTTATATCCACCGACTCCTCATGCTCACATGCCTCGTCCCTCTCTCCCTTTGCTATCCTCCAAATCTCTCTCTCTCTCTCTCTCTCATGTGCTCTCTCTCTCCCTCCACCGGTGTCTACTTGCTAATGCAGAACGTTAGATGGGAAATGTACAAGTTAATTTGATTTTAAACTGAGGCGGCCAAGTTTTAAGGTATCAGTATTCATTTGCCTAAGTCATATCCAATATCTCAGCTCATTTCTTAGCCAGGCCACGCCACACTAACCTCATTTTCTTTTCAGGAAAGAGATACCTATGACAAACTCAGAGGCTGGAACCAGTAATGATGCTACTCCAGCATCAGGAAGTGAGTACCAAGTGTTCTTGAGTTTTAGAGGGCCTGACACTCGTCATGGATTCACAGACTTCCTCTATAACAACTTGTCAGATGCCGGAGTCCGTGTATTTAGGGATGATGATGAACTTCGCGTTGGAGAAATAATCAATGACAACCTGCTAAGTGCTATCAATAACTCCATAATTTACATACCCATCTTCTCTCAGACTTATGCTTCCAGTAAATGGTGCCTTTGGGAGCTTGCGCATATAGTGGACAACGTGTCTAAATCAGAGGACGAAAAGTGTATCTTTCCCATTTTTCTCAACGTGGGACCAGATGATGTTAAACTTAAAACGCGGATATATAGCAATGCTTTATTGGAACATGAGAAGAAGTTTCCCAACGAAGTCAAGGCATGGAGAGCGGCTCTTGCAGCAGTAGGTAAAATCAAGGGATTGAACGTGACATCAAGGTAAAACTCTTTTAAGATCCCTACAAATTTCTTCTTCTGTTGATTTTTTTTTGTTGTTGCTATTTTAGAGTACACAACGTTGGCCTGTCGAATGATTATTTTATTTCAATCAAAAAAAAAAAAAGATTCTTTTATTCTTTTATTCTTTTTTTTTGGTTAAAGGGAACGTAGTGAAAACTACACCCCGCACTCATTCAACTCTACATCCTCTGCTTTTAACATCTTCCCTGAAATATTCCCCCGTGATGTCAATAGCTTCAATGACATGGACCTCCATATTTCTTTTAACAATATTTTCCACTTCACTGTCTCGTAAGACTAGGAAATATTCAAGAGCACCCCTTTGCATTTATTATTTGGGATGATTACCAAAATCAAGTTCAGATTATGCATTCGTATCAGTTTCCATTTCCCATTAACGGGGAAAAGGCAGAGAAAAAAAATCAGAAATGGCATCCGGTGCTGACTTTGTTTTACACATGTCCATGTGCTTCTCAAGAAACACCAAATATACGAGAAAATTGAGATTCGATGAAGAAAAATCATGTTTAAATATTCAGTAGAAGCAAGAGCATTTTGAGATAAAGGATGACAGGGCTGTCATCTTGGGGACTCGAGCTCTGCGGAGCTCATGGGAGGTCCAAATCGAGGCTGGGCAACCTTGATCTGGACGAGGCCAGAGGCGACGACTGTTGTCAACGTCTGATTTGAGGTCGGCGGCCACACGGGCCTTCGAGGGGTGTTGCCACGCGAACAGAGGGGTGAGAGAGAGAGAGAGAGAGAGAGAGAAGGACACGCGGTGTAGGGTGTTTTGGAAGTTCGGAAGAGAGTGGTGAGGATCCTTTTTGATGAGATTAAGTTAGGGCAACATATGCAATTTCAAAAGAAAACGTAAAAATTGGGTATCAGATTTGCGTATTGTCAAAATGTGGGGATGCTAGTTGAAGTGCGTGGAAAAATGGTTTTAGGGATTTATTATTATTTCCCTTTCGACCTTTCTTAAGAATTGTACCAGGTAAACCAAAAAGCCTTGAAATATTAATCACCCATCTAATCTAATCCAAAGTAATAAAAGGTGGAGATGAATAATGGGCCACATGGGTCGAACAATGAACTATTTGATGAGTTGGGAGCCAACGTCGCAGTGTCGTGGCCCCGCGTGTCATTTAAATCTTGTTTTGGGGGGTCATCGCGTGGCCTTTATATTAACAACTTAATATGCTTACTATAATTCATCAATAACAACACATAATTCGGCTGTTCAATTGATAAATTTAGATCTAATACATATTTTATATTAACAAACCAACTGTGTGCTTTTATAGCATGCGGGCACCCCATTAGCTTCTCCAAAGTAAATGAGCTGTTTTTGCATAATGTCTTAGAGTGGGTAAGCTTTTGGGGTTACGTCTGTGATCAACATGCCGCTCTAGAATTCCAGATTTTTAACCAAAAGATGGAATTATTGGATAGCAAACAGACAGGGCCTCTCCATTTTGTTTTAATATTGACAAAGAAGTCCACCTTAGATAGGTTAATTACGAAACTATGACTTATGCTTAGGTCTATGACTAGGTAAGATGCACACATTAAGTTAATATAAAAATTTTGGGCTTTTTTTTCGGATTGTATTTTTTCTGTCAACCAAACTACGATGTTCAATAGATGACGTTGCATTTGTTTACAATATCTCGACTTATGATTCTCCCACTGCGATTGCTGAAATTTTGTCTAGGCCTAGCTAAATGCCAAAATTTTGCTTATGCACGATTCGGTAGACACTTGGTAACTGTAGCCATCGTGTGTAAGTCAATGCTATTGTCTTTAGAAATTTACATAATCATAGATGAAAAACATATCAAGTGAGTTCTACTAATTTAGCCTATAAGTTATTATTTGTACTTAATTACCGTTTCGATGTACTTCATACCTTTTGAAGTTAAGATTTTGACAATCCGACATATGTTGCATGGATATGAAATTAATCTAGTAACTAAAGAATGCGCTTTTATGCCTTGCAGCCAAGCTGTGATTGTCAAATTAGTTGTTGAAGAGGTTTTGAAGAAGCTGAAGATAAAACAAAAATCAGTGACTGAATATTTAGTTGGATTTGATGATCGGATAAAAGAGTTGACAAAGTTTTTAGATGTCAATCACGATGATGTGCGGCTCATTGGAATTTATGGAATGGGTGGCATTGGTAAAACAACTATTGCCAAGGTTGTCTTTAATAAATTATGTTCCCACTTTGGGAAGTGTTGTAGCTTTCTTGACAACGCTCGTGAAAGGTCAAATAAGGAGGGCATAGTCTCGTTGCAGAAGCAATTACTATCTGAGATTGGTGGTTCTGAAATTGTAGGATCTATTGAAGAAGGAATGACGAGGATTAGAGAAACACTCAGCAATAAGAAGGTCCTGGTGGTTTTGGATGACGTTGATAAGAAAGAGCTCATTAATAATCTAATAGGAAATTCCAAATTATATCCAGGATCTAGGATAATTATAACAACAAGAAACACTTCTGTTCTAGAAGTTGAGGGATTTAAAGGTGAAACTCAGCAATATGAGATGTTAAAGATGGATACCGGTTCTGCACTTCAGCTTTTTTATTGGCATGCTTTTAGTGGAGACTTTCCTTTGGATGATTATCGCCGGCTTTCAAGTGACATTGTCTCAACTACGGGAGGGCTTCCATTAGCTATTCAAGTGATAGGTTCATTTCTCAAGGAGAAACACCAAGAAATTTGGGAAGAGACATTGGAAAAGTTAAGGAATGTTCCTGTGAAAGAGATTCTAGAGAAGTTAAGGATTAGCTATGATGATCTAGAAGAACATCAAAAACAAATTTTTCTCGATATAGCATGCTTCTTTGTCAACAAGAATAAGACCGATGCAATTTACATGTGGACCGATTGTGAATTTTATCCCAAGGGAGGAATTGAAGTCCTTATTGATAGGTGCTTGATAAAGATATTGGACAATGATAAGTTATGGATGCACGATCAACTTATAGCACTAGGAAGGCAAATTGTCCGTGAAAACAGTCCAAATGACCCTGAAAAGCATAGTAGGTTGTGGATTGCAAAAGAGGTCCTTCAAATCATAGGAACCAAAAAGGTAAGTTAGAAACGTCTCATTTTCAAATAAAAGTCGTATATCCTAGGATTGGGGATTCTTTTTTTTCCATTTGTTTAGGAAATTTATCAATTTTTTCCTGCCCATTTTAGTTGTAAAACATAGTGGTTGGAAGTTGACAAACTTCTTGGCATCGTTGCAAAATTTCACTTGCAGACAAAGCGCAAGGTTCAAGCGATTGGGATATGTACATATGGTTCCCCCATAGAGATTAGAAATGAAGACTTTAAAAGGTTGCCGAACCTAAGATTCCTCAATTTAGCAGGGGAAACTTATGTTGGGGACTTTGCAAAGTGTCATTCAAATTTGAGATGGTTTTCTTGGGTTAATCCTTATGCTTACAAGCGTCATGGGATGAACAAAGTCGATTTGGCTTTTAGGGCAAGCAATTTGTATTTGGATAAGCTTGTTGTTTGTAAACTTTCCTCCTTTGACTTCAAGGATGATTCAAAAGCATGGAACTTGATTAAGGTAAATTACACGTTTTAAATTCTAGTCTGATAGTTCCCTTGTGTACACTACAATGGTTCTTTAACTCGACATGTCATTCATTTTTACAGAGACCAGAAAATTTGAAAGTTCTATCTATTGATTGGTGTTCTGGCATAACGACAATCCCAAACATCTCTAGATGCTCGGCTTTAGAGAGATTGACTCTTTCTCAATGCTCCAGTCTAAAGAGAATTGAAAGCTTCATTGGAGATCTACAATCATTGATTGAGTTAAAGATTATACATTGCTTGAATTTAACTGATTTGCCAAATGAAGTGGGGGCACTGGTGAAGCTCAAGTGTTTCTCCTTGCGGCATTGTGAAAGGTTGAGAGAACTTCCAGACTCACTTGGGAATTTGACCTCGTTGACAGAGTTAGACTTGTCAGGTACTCGCATTGCCATACTTCTAAATTCCATTGGAATGTTAAAATTTAAATATTTGTAGTTTGAAACTTGAGAATTTTTCTTTTGACAGGAACGAGGATAATGGAACTTCCCAACTTCATTTTACAGTTAAAATCACTAGAGATCTTGCGCTTTCCATTGTGGCCATTCAATGTCAAGGAGTATTATGATTGGCAATTAACTTGTGGCATCAGCACTTTAGTAAATCTTAGAGAGCTGGATCTCTCTAGGTGTAATAGAATGAAATGTGAAATTCTCGTTGAAAAAGGAGACCGTGTATCTTCTCGACTCCAGTATAAACTTGGTAGACCGAGGACAATCAACACGTTTCATGACCTCCACATCGTAGACTTAACCGATTGTCATGAGATTCAAGAGTTATCGGAGCTTCCCACAAGTTTGACCTATTTACATCTTCGATCCACATCATTGCTCGAAGAGCCTAGCCTGTCAAAAATTACTAATTTGGTTAATCTACTACTACGCGATGGCTTTGATTATGAAGGCAAATCAAAGCTAATCCCAGGATGCGACTTAAGGGGGATTGTGAATTTATCTAGACTGAAATGGGTGGAGTTAAGACCGCTGAACGTCCTTGCAAATCCACAGTTGACTTATCCTTCTCAACCACAAGAGATTGTTTTGGGACACTTGGACTCAAAACCCTTTGTGCAGCTTGCATCCTCCAATGGAAGGTGGAGAAATTTGTCAACTTTAGAGATCTATGGTTGCGAAGTGGAAGACATTTCGCTAGATGGACTATCACAACTAGAGAACTTAAGGGTTTTCGAATGTGAACGGCTTCAGAGGTTATCCATTCCTTTAGAATTTCAATTAAGGAAGCTGCGGCAAGTGACGGTGGAATCTTGTCGAGACCTAGTTGAGATACAATTTGTGGATGTTTCAAAATCGTTGGAAGGCTTGACTGTCCTTCATTGCAAATCTCTGACAATAATAAGTGGGTTATCATACCTGAAGAACCTGGAGAGATTGGAAATTGGAGGTTGCAATGTACTTACTAATGTTGAGGGCCTAAACGAGCTGGAGTCTGTGAAAGCTTTGTCAGTCTATTGTTGCCTGTCATTGAGATGGTTGATTGATGCATCTTGCACAAAAATACCAGATGATTGCATTGTCCATATAGTGGGGTGTGGATACTTTATCAAAGATTCTATCAAAAATCCTATGTCTATGGAGGGAACACCTTTGAAGCATTACAGAAAGGAGATCCTTTAGAATACATCAAAGAAGGTGCCGAATCTTCTTCACCAATATTTAATTCCTTTTTTGGCCAAATATCCTCCTTCCTTTCTTCACACAATATCCGCCCTTTTAAAGTTGCCATTTTTTTGTTGCACCCTAATTTCTGAGGTGGATGATTTATTTCTGCTGTTTTCTGGTGTCGGACATTTGCGGTTCCTAAAGCAATCTTTCCCCCCTCTTTTGTGGCTCCCATTTTGTGTTGTGCTTTAATTACTTAGGCTGCATGTTTTTTTTTTTTTGCTATCTTCATCATTCATCTCTACTTGCCTTTTTAGTGTTGTAATAGTGCCAGTAAACTCAATGAATCATTCTTTTAATAATAATCTTCAAAATTACTTATATAGACAAGAAGTTAGATAATCAAAAGAGACTTTTCTTCTGTAATTTTGATGCCTAGAAATTTGTGTAATTTGCCTAGAAATTTCTAGAAATTATCATAGACTTTTCTTCGGTAATTTGCCCCAAATAGACAAGAAGCCTAGAAATTTGCCCCAACCGAAGTTGGGGATGAAAGAGACTTTTCTTCGGTAAGTACTGAAGATTTGCATTATCTTAATTGTGCAGTCCTTAAAACTCTTGTTGAATTTCAACGTGGTCTAGGTGAAGAGGGACAAGAATGTAGAGATTGACCGAGTACCCACAAAAACAGGCCGAGGAAGTGGGACAGGATGTGCTTCAAACCCAGGAAGGTATCCTACAGAAAGAGGGAGAGGAAAGGGTAGAGCTTTAAGTTCAAGAAACGGTGAAGGTTTGAGCTTGGGTAGAGACGCAGCTTCTACTTTAGGGAGGGGCACGGCATCAAACTCAGGAAGGGACATAGCTTCAAGTTCACAAAGTAGCACCACTTCGAGCTTAAGAAGGGACAAAGGTTCAACTTCTGAAAAGGGCACAACTTTGACTTCAGGAAGGGGCATGACGTTGAGTCTAGGAATGGGTAGGGGTTCAAGTTCAAGAACGGACACAACTAAAATGGGCACAACTTCAAATCCAAGAAGGGGCATAACTTCAAGTTCGCGAAGCAGTGCAAGTTTGAGTATAGGAAGGGGCAGAGGTTCAACTTTAGGAGAGGCCGCAACGGTGAGTCTAGGAATGGGCATGACTTTGAGTTTAGGAACGGGTAGGGGTTCGAGTCAAGAAGTGACACAACTAAAATGGGCACCGCTTCAATTCCAGGAAGGGGCATAACTTCAAGTTCACAAAGCGGCACGTCTTTGAGTACGGGAAGGGGCAGAGGTTCAACTTCAGGAAGGGACACAACGGCAAGTTCAAGAAGGGGCAAAACTTTGAGTTCCGGAAGGGGTGCGACTAAAATGGGCACAAGTTTAAGATCAAGGACGAACAAAGGATTAAGCTCAGCCGAGGCTGAGCCTCAAACATCAAGGTCATTAGAAGAACAATAAGGCAAGCATGAACAAGCACAGAAGCAAGCAGAAGATCTAAGGTAATGTAACATATTTAGTAGATGTGCACGTTCTTTGTTCTTTGTGTGTGCTTACCCACAGGCAATGCACGGTTACAAACTCCACCTTTTTGGAGAGTTTCGAGACCAATATGTCATAGTAGAACTCTATTTTCCTACATTTCTCTTAAGGAGACCCAAAACCAACAAATGGTGACAGGATGCGGATCATCTGTCTCCTTCCATGTGCAAATCTGCTGTCTCCATTTCTGTTATAGGTGTTCCTGGTTCTTCTTTTCTGACCTCTTCCCTAGTTTTATTTCCATTCTGTTAAGTGGCAGGCTTACTCTTTAAAATTCTTTCTTGCCACTTTGTATAATATTTTTATTTCTTTTAATTTTTTAATATTTTTATTTTATTTTTTATTTTTCTTATTTTTTATTTATTTTTCCTTTTTTTCTTTTTTTCTTTTTACTTTTTTTCTTTTTTTCTTCTTTTGGTGGCTCTTCCTCCCCGGCGTCTCCTCGCACGAACGGTGACCCGAGCCACACCGTCGTCTCCCTCCACTACATCGGCTCGCGCTCGACGCCTCCTTTCACGGCCGACTTTGTATGGTGATGTTGGAGTCTTCTCCGCTCTAGTTTTAATCCAACCGCATGAGGATGGTTGGATCTTTTGGGGTTTTCCATATGTCATAATATAAGTTATTTAAATAATTTTCTTCGTGATTTATACATCCTTGTTTTAATCTATGTAGAAAATTTACTTTCTTTTTGTTATTTCTACGTACCATTCTTCTTGGCAAACATCTCTTTTTCTTGCGGTGTAGTTTTCTGCAGACCATTTTCTTTGGTTTTCATTTTCTTTTGAAAGGAAATATTCTTTTAAGGTTTTGCGGTTTATTTTAAAGGAATGGCTAATAAGTTTATTTGGAAATCTGAAAACATAAGCGGGGTACATTTACTAGGATGAATAGTCGTAAATGCTTTTTTCTAGCAACGTAGGATCAATCTTATAAGTAGGACATTCTACTTGTTCTTTTTTTTTTTTTTTTAAATTCCATTGCAAATTATTCACTCAATCTTTTTTTCTAGGATAAGTGAGCGATCTAGAAGGTACTTCGTATGAAATTTTTGTTCGAACTGTTTCTTTATTTAACTCTCCTATGTTCAATTTTATCAATCTACTTTTAAAATATGATCATTTTGACTCCAACACCCACGAACTCCCTTTCGGGTCTTTAAAAACCTTCAATTTATGCTCGCTTGATACATGTACTCTCCGTCGTGATTCTCTCTGTCAAACGTCATCCTAAAAAATCCTACTGCTTACTTGGACGATAGAATGCAAGAGAAGCTGACGTGGCGCCGTGAAAAAAACGACGTCGGTATGGCGGCTAACGTGGACTACGAGGGCGCCGTTTTTGCGCTCTCTCGGTTGCTGAAGTCAATTTGGGGCAAATTTCTAGGGTTCGTGGTTCGTGTCTGCCCTCTCTCTCGAGGTTCCTTGGCAAATCCGTGGCTTTTTAACCAAGATTATGAGTTCACATTGTTCCAAATCCTGGGTTGTTTCTACTGTCTGGTGTTTTTCTGATTTTGGGTTTCGCCCCCTTTTCTTACTCTTTGGTTATGTCATTACCACAGTTTGTGCATTCTTGCCTCTTCAAGATTCCCGTAAGATTTTTTGGCTTCGTCTCCAGTACTTCGTAACCCCTCAAAATTGCGTTTCTTACGCCTGCCACATGAGGTTCTTTATCTTACGTGCTCATTGGAAGAGACGGATTATATTTTGCATCACTCAATTTTGTCAGCTCTTTAATTTTCTCATATCTTTGGTGCACCAAAATCTTTCCACTCTTCTATAATTTGATCAGGATTATATACTGATAAGATTTGATAATTCAGTGCGAATGTAGTAGTTGAATGTACCTCTGGGAGCCTGGGGCTGAGATACTGCTGGTATGAACTTGGTGCTCTCATCGTTGTTCAGAGCTCTGACAGCCCCACCATACTTGGATTTAATGGGCTTACTCAATTTGTTTGTTGGAATCATTTTGCTGAGGGCATTGTTCTTGTTGCGCTGCATATGCTTTTGAATGCCAGGGCAAAAGGATTACAATAGATCAAGGCCCCTGAGCTACAGAGGAGCAGATGTCTCTGTCTTGGCTTTCTCTTTAGTTTTTTGAGCTAGCTACGAGTATACTTAAAACGGTCTCACTTCCAAATTGTTGTTCCATAATTTAGTTGCTGATGATATTATGTTGGCCAGTGGAAGGAGGTTCCATTGCTGGAGGTGATGGTTTGTTGATAATCTGCAAATAGATTTGGGGTTGATAAGTTAGTCCATTGTCATTTAAAATGGTTGCTTGTATTCGCTAGTTGAGTATAGGACCAGTTCACTGTTATGTGCCGTTCACTGTGGGTGCCGTGCATCATTGAATTTGAATTTGTTGTGCTTTGTCTGAAGGCCTCTGTCTCACATATTTTCTAATGTTTCCGATAAATCAACCTGATTTCCTATGTGTTATGCTCTGTGTTGTTGAACTTGAATTTTCTGTTGAGTGAAGTGTGCACGACTGGAATTTAAATTGCTTGCTTGTATTGGACAGCTTGTTGATTGCAATTTTTTCAAACGGATTGATCCTAAGTCCTCAGTACATGACAGAGAAGTGATTTTGGATTGATCAATGAAAAGAAACCCTTGGAAAATATGGAAGTCAGTTGAAAGTATCTGAGGAAAAAGTCACATTCTCAAAATGCAGCTACAAAGGAGTACGCAACAAATCAACAAGATGCAAGTGGAAGTGTCTCAACTAGAAGCAAAGGAAAAGGGACCTAGTTGTCTTGAGAGGCTTGATGTGCACAATGCTGATGTTGAAGTTGGAGAAAAAGACACCACTCATGTTGCCTTAGATTGGCAACAAGGTTGGATTGGGGATGGTCGTGCTGTTGTCTATCTTTTGCTTCTAGGTAGTGTAAGAGCAGGGTAGATGCTAGGCAAGACCAATGTTATGATGCTGGACTAAGTTCAACTTTTTTGAATGTATTGGTGAGTCCAAGTTCAGCTGTGATCAATTTTCTGCAGTGAAAGATATCTTGTTCTGTATACTGAATATTTATGTCACATTCCTGTAGTAATACTGTCATGTTATCATGTCGCACAGACTGAAAAGATAAAGGATTTAGGTTCTTAAGCTTTTAATAAATATGGTGGTCCTGATTGGAAGGAGAGGGATTTGGTTGAAGATGAAGAAAAAAGAAACAGAACATGCATTTACAAACAGAACAACCATCACCAGTTATATGCTTCAAATGAGATCTAAAACTTCTCTTCATTTAGAACTTGGATGATTACAATAGAAAAAACCAACTGGACAAGTTGGTATATGGTTCAGAATACAGAAAAGGAGGAAATTACTATCAACTTAAACAATTGTAACAGAGAAAACCCAACTGAACATTAGCTACCAAGTTGGTGTAAGGTTCAGACAACAGAATAAAGAGGAAATTGCAACCAACTCTAATGAGCACATCACGGAGCCATCACAGGCATATAACGAGTCCATCCTTCTCATCTCTGTGCTACAAAGAGATTATAAAATAACAAAGAAGATTAAAGCATCAGCATACTCCATCTTGGACTCATCAGTAAGAGCATATGACAAGAACCGGTACTCCCAAATACTTGCAAACAAATATTATCTCGGAATCAATTAACTTTACTCAGTGAAATCTACGGAAAAAGCTGGACCAGATACCTGTAAATTGTAAAACCAAAAACAAGTTATGCTGATAAAGGAAGCATCTGCAGGAATTCTCAAGAGTCCAATAGGATCTGTATTTTAAAATTTGTACGTCTTCAACCAGGCCACCAAGTAATTTGCAATGGTTTCAATGACAGTACTGACAAGTTGAAGTCTAGCAACCTAGAATAATTTGCTAATAGTACAAGAGTTGAACTTACTAGGAAGTTTATCAAGCAAAGGCTTACAATCCACCACTGAAACCTCTCTTGAAACAAGGGGAACAACCGAGTATCTTATAGGAAGTTCGCCTGTCTTAAAATGAGATAAATCGAGTAAATCTCACTGCAAATCATCAGGATACCACCTGTAAATAGAACAGTGTTAGATGGATTGAGTTTAAGTCCGGATAGAGTTTGAAATCTATCCAAAAAGAGAGCACAGCCTCCAAAGATTGCTTGTCACTATTTAAAAGAAAGAGCAAATCATCAACAAAGGCCTAATGAGTAAGGGGAGTTCTTTTTCACATGAAGGATGGAATTCAAATGCACCAGAAGCAGCAGCAACATCAAACAATCTAGGAAAGGAGCTCCATGGTGATAACAGAATAAATATGGTGACATAGGATCACCCAACGAAGGCCTTTTCCCCCATATGATTCGGAGTAGAGAATGTCAAAGGCTTCTGGTCGAAGGTGATGGAAAAACATAAGGCTCCTCATCAAAGGTTACAGAAAAAACATAAGCAAAGATAATGGACGTGAAAATTGTAGATATCTGTCAGAAGCCCACCAGAGGAATGATATAAATGACATAAATGGTCCCTAAATATTGGTCCAATTAAGCAGTAATGTAAATAATGTGGTCAAATTGCTTCATGGGTGCTTAGCAGTTAGGATCCATTTTGGATTAGGATTAGAAAATTTGTGTTGCTTCCACTATTGTGAAATCAGAATTATTGGTGCTACGAAGTACATGAGTGAGATCATTCACTGTGGCATGGTGATTGGTCAACTCCTTTTGCTGTCACGCTGTTTCCAGCTTGAGGCTGTTATTGAAGCTGAAAAGGAAGCTGCTTGGGATCTGATGAAAGTAAAGAGGAAAAGACAGGGCATTGTTAGCTCTGACGAAGAAAAAGGCACGTGAAGATTTATTGAAACAAGTGGATGCATGGTTTCTTAATGTTGAGCAACTGGTAAATCTCTACTTCTGTGTATCGCTTCTTCAGCAAAAGGGTAGCTTCATTTTTCTAATCTATCCAGTTTGTGGCCTCTGATATGCTGTCAACTTTATAATGGTCATGGGTCTTGCCATTTGTAATGAGTTGTGTGTTCAGTTGGCAGATATTGAACTCGCAAGCAAGCAGAGGGCCGTCTTTGAGAGCCTAAGGTCAGGGACCAAAGCAATCAAAGCTTTTCAAAGCGAAATCAACTTAGATGATGTTCAAAAGCTAAGGGATGACTCTGCCAAAGCAAAAGCTTATCAGATGTGGGCCAATCTTAATTTTGTCTCTCTGTTTTGCTTTCCCATGAATGTCATGATAGTTTTCTTTAAACCCGTATAAGAGCTGTCACAGTTAAAGAGATTTTATCTGAATAACAGTCTCTTGTCACAGTTCACAACGCTCTGATTGTCATGTCAGAAACAAATTAAATTTAGTTGTTATGAAACAGAGCAGGGCAAGTTTTCCATATTTTTTATTTCTCTCTGTCAGAGAATAGCCAAGTTCTAATTGCTTCCCTTGTATAGGAGTGCTTAACATACGTTAATTTTAATGAGATGGAGTGAAAGAGTATTTACTGGTAGTGTGAAGCTTGAAGTGCACAGGCTTATGTGGTGACTAGGTCTTTGGTGGTATGTTGGCTTTTGCAAGGTGTCAGGGGTGGACTTTGCAATGAGCTTTAGAGATTGTTATTTGCTCCACCTGTTGAGATGGTTAATTTTAAGAGATGTCTTTCCTTACGTCCATAGGCGTATGGTTCTTTTCTTTGGCTGGATATGGCCTTGCTATGCATAGTAATATTCTTACAGAGTTATATACATTTGCTTGAGTTTAGCTGTGTCCTCCAACGTGTTGCAAACATGTCAGATAACAGCAGCGTTGAACCTCTTTTTCATCAATGCATAATTTTCTGGTGCTTTTTTCTACCTTTGGGAATCTTTTTCCCAAACAGAAAAATGGAACTTGAGATGGATTACTAAAAAGATTTTCTCTTAACATTTACAAAATTAATGCGATCTTGGGAGAGAAATTATCAGCAGAAGATGAAGAGGAGATTCTTGCAGAATTCGAGGCTTTGGAATCACGGTACTTTTGGTTCCCACTTGAGGCATCTATGATTTGTCAATTAATAATCTCATGGGGATAAAATATGATTTTCTTCTTGATATCTATTTATCTGTTATAACCAATTCCAAGTTCCAACTCTTGATTGTTTGAGTGTCGAGCAATAGACTGAATCAAAAGCCATAAGTAGAAGTAGGAAGTAATAAGGACAGGGTAGCGAAATGAGTGTTGTTTGTAATGTCATGTAGTGTATAATAGCGCTAGTACTTGAAAGAAGCATTTGGTGACATTACTTGGAACTTCTGTCCAACACTTAATGTAGCAGTATTTGCTTGTCATTTGGGTTTTTGAAATCTAAGTTTGGCTCGACCATCAATGAATTCTTTGCCAGGGTCTGCCTTGTCACTTATACTTTGATTTGGAATTCCATAAGAGGGAAAATGCTGATAAAATGGAGACGAGATGGATGATCTTCTGATATTGGTTGTCTTGGAGGTGTTGCTTGACAAGTACGCAATCCAAGGAAACCAAGAATGGGTAGTGAAGCTCGATTCTTCAACTGAAGGTAGGCTGACTTTGTATCTCGCTACTCCTATTAACTTCCATTGCATCAGTAGTCACGGGTGGTGTATGCAATACATAGTCACATACTATGAGCTTCAGCTTTATGCCGTTGGATATCTTTACATAAATTTGTGTAGACACCCCATCAAGTGAAAGGCCGTCTTGTTCTTTTTCATGGTGCCTTCCAGCTACAAATTTCCATTGTTCTTCTTGAGACCTTTCACATTTGATGCGAGAGAACTGTGTTAAGTTTATTGAAGAAAAGCAGCCTTAAATGAGGTCTCTGACACTTGTGTGGTCCATCTTTGTTTGAGTAGTGACTTACCTTAACATTTCATTTTTGAGGAATATTGCACTTAAAAGCAGTTATGAAGGTGGAAATTGAAAAATGTTGTAACTTTGAATGATGTACCTCTTTTGGAAGTCGAGACAATTGATTTCATGGATGGGATTGTCGGGGAACATATTGCATGTCATGCTTGTCTTAGATCAAGCTATTTAGGCAACATTATTCAATTGATATTTTCCATTTCGGGGACAAGTTTAGTATGATACTTCTTTTGAATGAGCATCAAGCATTGGCGCTGCATGCCCAGATGCTTACCTTGCTGCGATGATTTTCATTTTTTCCCCTCTTTGAAGCCAATTATCCTACCTCGAGTCACAATTTGTAGGCATAATGTCAGAGAGAAGGGGCAGCTGAAGACTGGTTAAAATTTCACAGTGCTGCGTCACTGGAAAGTACTGGTTGAGTGATGTTAATGGCCCAGCTAAGATGATTTATGCAAAGTACACTAGAACTATGTGTCAGATTTGAAGTGAATTTGAGATTCAAGCAGGGAAGAATCTGCGACTTGATGAGTCAGCATGTGCGTTATGATTACTACATCTGCCTATCAATAAAACACTGGGAATATCTCGTGTTATACCTTTTTTTCCCTTGTATATGTTAAATCTTTCCAGGGAATATGACAAGTTTACTGTGATGTCAATAACAGCACTGCTTGTATGCAGAAAAATTTTCTTGTCATTTGATACCAAAGACTGCTTTTAAGGACAACTCCCATGTGGGTGCATTAATTTCGGAGGTATGCTCTGACGAGAAGCTTTAGTTATTGTGTGGTAGAGACAATCGCAAATTCAATTATTCTGTGTAAATATTATTATTGTGCCTTCCAAGTTAGCCACCTGTTTTGAGATAGCTTACCCATCTCTCAAGATTAACATATATCTTTGATGCCTGCATACTTCACTTTACAGCCATTCTCACAACTTTACTGAACTATTGGAACTATGTGTGTGTGGGCATTTTCTTTTGTTTATTATTATTATTTTTTTTTTTTGGGGGTGGGGTTGGGGGTGGGGTTCTGGTTGATATGTTCATGCATGCACACCTTTTTGGAGAAATATAACATTGCATGCAACCATGCTGTTCTTATGATGAATTGACAGATATGTTCGCGGATTTCTAGTGCAAGGGAGACAGACAGAAGATATGAAAAGTTGTTCGTCGAGAAAGATTCCAGCCCATTGACAGGTCAGATATTTGTGGAATCTGCTGTCTATTCAAGGAATCGATGCTTTTCTCTGGCTCTATCATCCAAGGCAGGCAAGAGTTCTGTCCTTCTGCTGATTGGGCATTTCAAATGCAAGGACATGGTATGTTACTCCTTGTAATTGAGGTCTAGAGACTCATGAGGCATCTTTGGAACATGGGTGTGATGAACTGTTCCTAGTTCACTCAAAATGTTCCTCAAAACTACCAGCAGAGGGTTCTTTTATGCCTTTGTATCATTTGAGAAAGTTAGATTAACACATGAGAAAATGTGCCTGTGCAGTGTGCACACAGAGAAGAGAATTTATTGTGATAGTGCTTGAAATAGTGATGACTCTATCCCATTTGCTCTTTAAAGGTTCATGTGCTCATTGACACTCAAAATGCGCCTACTCTCTCCTGACAGTGTGAGGAAGACATGATCATGGCTTCTTTGATCTGCATTGTGGATTTTGATTGTCAGAAGATCCTAGTCTGCAAATGGAGTTGGATTGTGGAAAGAAACTTCAGTTCGATTCAGAGGTAGTTACAAATTTGAATTAGTTCTTGTATCGGGTCCCTTTATGAACTATATTCATATGATTTGCTGTACTTATTATTATCAGCAAAAATATTAGTTGTCTTGAGTTGGTGGAGCTAATTTCAGGAAACATCTTTGCATGGGTAGACTAGTGTGCTAGAACTCTGTGCGGTGTCTCATGTGATGGACTTTTTCTCCCCTGCGCAGGTTAATATTGATTTGGGAAGATAACGTCTTGCTTCACAAGAACTTAATTTCAACTCTTTTGTTAGTGATAGTACAGTGAATTACTTAACTGGAAAGTCGCCTTTCCCAATGTTGGATAAATTCATAGAATCTGTGGCCTCCATTGGAACTGAATCAGGTGATTGCTATAGTTTTATTTTCAGATAAACAGAGTGATGAAACATTTCAATTGCTTCATAGTGCATAGAATTCTACCTGAGACTGTGTAGGATATTAAAGTTGCTAACCTTACCTGAAAGAATTTTAACGGGACTGATATGTCCTATTTGAAAAGAAACTATTGATTGGCACTTTCCCCTTTCATGCGGAGTAGCGTCAAGAAAATGATCTGGTTTTAAAGGACAATCGTTTCTTCTCCTTTTCTCATGTAATGGTGATGAGTCTGTCACAGTATAGTTAAAATTCAAAGCTGGTACTGGTTCTCAGAGCATGAACTCATGGTTTCTAGCATGTCAAAGAACAGGTTCTGTGTACGGATAAGCAGAGAGCATAGAGCATTTGCGGAATATGCTATTTCTTTTCAATGGGAAATTTCTTGTGTTGAACCGTGCTCTTTAAGTCTTACCTTTAGTAGAGACCAGCTTTTTTTTTTTCCTCAATTTGACTGGCCTAGTTATCTAGTTGCGGACCTGATCCGGGCTGTATATTATCAGAAATGTCACAATCTTGATTGCAAAGGTACAGGAAATTTCTGCCCAACATTTGTCCTTTTTTTTTTCTTTTATGTGTGAAAATGAAGGTAAAGTGAGCTTAGTAATAGGCCAGGTTACCGCTCTCTGCTGCGTCTGATCCTGGAGGATCCTGTGCCTGATTTATCAGCATTCTTTGATTCTAGCAAATCCTCCTGATATAACTAATAACGTGGTTGACATTGATGAAAACACGACAAATTGCTCCCCTATGGATGCTTGGTGGCTTGAAGCCATAAGAGTGCCACATACTGTAGAAAACCAACAGGCCATGGAGTATGAGCACAAGGCAAGGCAAGTCATCCACTTTACTTATCTATGCAAATATTTTAGGATCTTTCGACAGGTCATGGAAGACGAGGACTGGCGGGTGGATTTAGAAATTAATGCACCTCAGGGTGAGCTCTGAGCTTGAGTTCGACCATTCGAACAGCTCAGAGTTGCAATTATTTGGGAGGAAAGTCGATCCGGCTTAGTTCTTCAGCTTGCAGACTTGAACAAGGGTAGCGTGTCATGGATCCTTTCAATTCAATCGCATCAGAAAAAGAGCATCAGATTGAAAGTAATCGCTGTGAAGATGTGGTTATTAACCAAAGTGCTCTGAGCTCCAATGTTTGGTTTGAAGATTACTTTTGCTTAGCAGACAGTAGTCCTTCAGAAGAGGCATGTTATTCAAGACAAAACATTAGGCCGCGAATCCATTCCAACTGCTCACGGATGGCAAGTGTGTTATTTTATGGAAAATTCTTAGTTTATTAGGCCACGAAAGTTGGAACTTGAAGATTTTTCATTTCAGAAACCTCTCTGTTCTCGCTCGCTACCTCGGGTTCACTTCACGCGACGATCATTTATCTGAGAATAGGCTCTTACTATTCAAGTATTTCCATTATGTGCCATATTTAATTAGATGCCTTGATGCTTTTATCGTGGCACTAATTTTAGGTACAAAGCAAAGTTCTCCAATTAGTGGTACATTATCACCCTGGCACCTCACGAATTTGTTCTTCCTTTGGGGTTCATGGCTACAATAACTTTTTGTATACACTCATGCAGGGTGCTGCATCTGTTACAAGGATAGCACCCAGTCCAATGCCAAAAACATTTTAAGGATAGGTAGAATGTATCCTAATGGAAGCAACAAGTATCGAACTGTGACCTAATTCCTTTGTACATATACCATTATTTGCGACTTAGGTGTTCCTAGTACATAGGGCCCAATAGTGAAATGAGACACTAGACAACATAAATTATGGCCTAAGAACAGGCGTTCACAAATATGAGGAGCGGTAATAACTCAGTCAAGACATCATACCCTAATCCAACGAGGAACAATAATAGAAGTGGTAAGATGAGTGGCACCGTAGAAAAATGAGTATAACGAGAATCGCAATTCACAATACGAGTAAAACTCACCAACATGCACAAAAGTACAACGTACTCAAAGCGCATAGAGATAAACTCCAATCGTATTCTCAAAGTTCAATGAGGCTTTGAAACTTTGTTTCTTCAATGAAATCAGACTCAAAATATTGCTCTTTCGAGAAAGATTCTCGCACTAAAGTGGCCATGGCAGGGTGCCCTGAGGGGATTTTCAGCCTGTTATTGGTGTGAAACTGGACTGCAGTTCGTAGTCTACCTAAGCTTAGCTAATCTGGTGCATCAACATTTTATATTAATTCTCTAAAAAAAAAATACTAAATGCTATCATGCTATTATAAAAATTAGGGATAATTACATAAATGGTTTATAAACTTAGTCTTAATATGAAATATGATCCCTGAACTTTAAATTTATTTAATGTGATTCTTGAAACACAATGCCGTGATTTCTCTATGAAGTCAAGGAGTGTTGACCTTGCCCACATAGGTGCAATTAATAGATGAAACTTGAATGACCTTGCATAAAGTATGACAATTAGTTGTCTACCAAGTTCTTCGTCAAATCATTGGCTTTTCTCAACCTGAAAAAGAAAAACTCGTTAGAGAGTGGTAATAATAACAAATAAATTAAAAAAGAATATCAACAGAAATGAAACAAAGAAATAAGTGCAGAATCTTCATAATTGACTAATCAATTAAGGGTTGGATGATTTGTAGAACAATACATTTTGAGGTAGTTCGTTGGTTGTTCAATGATAATAGTAGGATTCAATTATAAATAAAAACAATGTTGACGGAATTTTTATCCTATACATGGAGTGGAGTCCAATAAATTTAATGTGGTAGCACAATGTGTTTAGTTTTAAAAAGAAGAAAAAAATGCAAATCACGTGGTAAACATACTATCCAAAAGCAAATATAATCTAAATTGCTATTGAAAAATTAGATAAATGTGTCGATTCAATCATACTATTTAAAGAAGAGGTGTCTACATTTGAGTTCGAGTGTATCTCACCCTCGAGTGGCGCCCTCCTTAGCTCTACGACCTTGTCCGACGACAGCACCCTTCTCAGCCCCTCCACATCACCCTGCTGCACCCCCGCCATCAGTGTCCCCACCTGGCTGTTGTTCCGCGTGTGATACATCGCTGGTCCTGTGCATGGAGGCACTAAAAAGGACGGTAACTGAGGGAAGGGCACTCAGCGTCGGTAAAATAAACTAACAGATGACTTGTACCATATTGAAAATATGTCAGTGTACGCATGGATTAAATTTGGCATTAATTCTTGACTATTATTATTTTTGTTTATTAATGTCGAATATATAATTATAAAATAATCATTATGTCTTATTGAAACAGCTTAGAGTTGTGATTATTTTTTTATTATTTAATTTCAAATTTATTATTTTGCGTAACGGTTATTAGGTGCTCTTACAATCTTTGAAAGGTTGAGTGTATTCGAACATAGCTTCTTACCCTTTGGAAGGTTATGTCTATTCAGACATAACTTCTTCATCTTTGAAAGATTGGATCCGTTCAAATATATTTATTGAACATTATTATTGAATACTTTTCATAACTTTCGATTCTCCTTTTTAGGATATATAGTCACTATTTTCAATTGTTTCCCTTTGGGAGTTCCTTGAAAAATACCAGAATTGCTTTATAGTATTCTTATTAGAGGCTTTGTTGTATTTTGGAAGATTTTTGCCAATAACCATTAGCAACATTGTAGGTAGAGGTGTGTAAGAGAACTAGGAACTGCCTAGAACCAAACCAGGCTAGCCCAAAACCGACATTTCCCATGGGGACTAATATGGTTTTCGGTTCCAATTTACTAGAATCGATGAGTACCAATTCGGTTTTCGGTTCCAGGTTGCCTATTCGGACCGAAGCAGTGTCTATAGTTTCTCTATCAACTTTTTGTTTGTTCTAATGATCCATTTACTTACTTTCTCAGTCAAAATAAAATAAAGAAACAAAGAGTATGGATGAGACTAATTGGAAATATCCATAAATGTTGTGGTGCTTTGTCCTCATGATATAAAATTAAGAGTCAATGGCTTGTTTTAAAAATATAATTAGGTCTCTCCTTAGCTATCCCCATGATTAAATTATGTTGACGTGAAAAAAAGATGGATCAAGCGATTAACATTGTGAATTCTATGGAGTTAGTACTTCTAACTTAGCGTCTAATTCTCAATATGTTCCTAGTGTTGGGAAACCCTAAGAGGACTACACCATGACTTTCAAAGAAATTAAGTTCCTAACTAATGAGTATTGTAGATTTATTCCGCCCTATAGTTTTCAATCCTTAATCAAAATCCATAGCTCGCAATTCAACCCAAATTTAAGGCCAAACAAGCTTTAGTGCTCTACGTAAACACTAGGTTCGTCATGATATTAATTGATGAATGCAATTTTGTAGGGATTGTGAACTAGTTCCATGGACCTACTCAGGAATCAGATTAGACTGGACCGGCAGTCCAATTTTTAGGTGGATCCATGGAACCAACGAGCAATTCTTGATTTCAAATTTTCAAATCCTGTCCTTAATAGGCGGCTCCTAGTTCTAAGGTAGGAACCGCCAACCTAGACCATGCTCACCCTTAGTTGTCGAGCAAATAATTCCATAAAAAAAGTGTTATCACGCCTTAAAGTTTGATTCCATTATTCTTTCCCAAACATTTTTTCCCCAACATCCGGTGCATGTTGAGTGTGGGGAACATCAACCGAGAGAAAAGAAAAAAAGAAAGAAAGAAAGAAAGAAAATTATAAAAAAATCAAGATAATTTATAAAATTTCTCACATTGACATCATTTTGAGTAGAATCCTACACGTCATATTGATAGTCTTGACATAAGACGGCCTGCATTGACTAAAACTCCACGTCAAGTTTTTCCAATCTGAATGGGCTAAATAAATAACATTAGAAAATCGTTAAAAGATTCAAGACTACACGAGTCAAATTGAAAAATTTATAACTGAATTAGTATCCGTACATTAGGTTTATGACTTTCTCGGTAATTTCTCCTAGAGAAGCATACCTTCATGCAATACATTCTATTTTAAAAATAAAGTAACACTATCTTCTTTTTTCTTTTTGTTAAATAGAAATACCATTTCATTCATTCAAAAGCTATACATGAGCGAAGTTGATAAGAATCAATACATAATAAGTCCCAAAGAGGTAGGGGTTGCCTAGACATCTAATTGGAGGGAGGTTCCTCTTCAGTTGGTTTTGGCAATCCAGTCGGCGATTTGGTTAGCTTCCCGTGGGCAATAGGCTAGAGAAACACCTTCTAATTGGGCTAGTAGTGCACCGCATTCCTCAAAGAGACATCTCAAAGCCCATGGGCTCAAACTCGGTTCAACAGTGAATCTAATGGTAGATTAATTGTCCGACAGAACATTCACGTGCACCACAGATTCGTCCTTCTGCTCATACGGGTCCCGTAGCCAGAGCAATGCTTCCTTCACCGTTAGGGCTTCGATTTCGAGTGGAGAAGAATTTCATATGAATATATGCCAGGTGTAAAAAGATTTATTTTGTTAAGGATTTTGCAATAAATGCATCTACTACTATTTCAAATTTCATAACAAAAGTTCTATTAGATACTTAATAAAAGCTTCTCTTTTTATTCTCTCCCCATGTGACATTTTCTTGCTCTCTAATTTTTTTCTTTCCACGTCCTTTAAACTATCTTTTTTTTTTTTTTCCTTTTTCAATTTTCTGCACAGAGCTCACGTTTGCCTCTTCCTTTGGCCAGCGAAACGAGTCAAAAAAGCTCAATGAAGGTTACCAATTTTCAAACCACTTGAGTGTACAGAATTCTGCAGACACTTGTTGGCATTTTGCCACGTTGGAGGCAGATTAATTGATTAACAGGTCAAATCCAGCCATGGCTTTCTCTTCGTCCCAAGTGCACTTCACTCGAAGTCCAAGCACAAAAAACACGGTTTTGATATAGCAAAAACCTATGAAGCCCGGACACGGAAGCTCACATCGCCGGAGCTTCCGTGTCGTGTCCGACACGTTTGGACACGCGCGCGTCGAATTTTTCGACATGCGGTCAACTTTTTTCGACACGCGCGTCGGAGCGTGTCCGAGGGAGACGGATCGTTGAAGAAGACGGAGGGTGGAGGCGAGACCGGGGAGTAGAGGCAACGCCGCGACGGCGAGGGAGGGCCAGAGGAAGAGCAGGCGATCCAGAGGGCAGGGCCGCGATTGCGACGCTGCGATGGGGGCCGACGGCGAGGTTTCAAAGATGTTCGAGTTTTCATTGATCTGCTCGGATATCTTCTGGTACTCCTCGTCCACTTCATCCGCGACTGATCGAGGTCAGGCTCTTGCACGCCGGAGACGGAACCGGGCTGGAGGTATCGTCGCCCTTGATTCTGCGACCCCCTTCTCCCCCAACGTGAGAGCGTACGAAGGGAGAAGAAGACAGCTTGGGGGTTGATTGATGGGTGCGGGAGAGCAGGTGGTGGCGTGGGTGGGAGGGAAGAGAGAGAGTAGGGAAGAAACCGAAAGTGGGGAGAAAATATTGGAGAAAAGATTGGGTGCCTGGATTTTGGGGGTGGCATGGGGGATTGGAGAGAGAAAATGGGGAGGGCAAATAATTTTTGGGGATAAGCGTATAGAGGGAAAAAAAAAGAGGGGAAAATAATTTTGAGAGGTTTTCGAGGGAAATAACTTTTGAGTGGTAAAATTATTTTTGTTATAAAAATAAATAAATTAGTTAAAAAATGATTTCAAAAAATAAAAATATTGAATGTTAAATAATGATAAATTTTGATGATTATAAAAGATCATAAATTTATTTAAATAAAGTTGATTATATTTTTTTGTTAGTCATTAGTTTTATCCATAATTTTTGTTAAAGTTAAAAATATGTTCTCAAATATTATTAAGCATTAATTATGAATATATCTTTCAAATTTTCTATGAATATATCTATTAATATTATTAGTGCAAATTCATTATAAGTTCTTGTTATTTATTTATATATTTGTGAATTTGAATCAAATTAATTAAAACTAAAAATATTTATTCAATAATAACGTGTCCTAACGTGTCGGAATTTTCTATTTTTGAGAAATGACGTATTGGCGTGTCGTGTCGTGTCGCGTATTCGTGTCCCGTATCCGTGCTATTTAGGCAAAAACTACAATTATTCGAGCTCATGGAGGCTTCTTTTGCTTGTCGTCGTCAGTGTCAAATCCAGATTCTAAATATCTTTGGACTAGTGCGTCTCCTTTGGAAAGTGAGTTCCAGCTGTTCTTGTTCCAATTCTTTTATTTTGGGCGTAAAAATATATATATTAGGATTAATATCACTAAAAATCAAAATTGATATATATATATATATAAATTTATTTCAAGTTAATTTTTTAATCATAAAAAATCTCAAATCAGTACATTTATAACAATTTTATCTCAAATTAATTTTTTAAACACAAAAAAACCCTAAACTGATATATCTTAATAAGTTTATTCTAAGTTAAATTTTTGACAACCAAAAACCCCTTGTGATAAAGCCAAAAATCCAAAATTGATACATTTGTGATAGATACACTATTCGTTAAATTAGATTAATATAACGAAAAATCACAAAACTAATGTATATATGACAAACGGATGGTAATTTCCCAAATTAGTATACTCGTCAACTATCACGTATCATCCAACTCAGTAATTTAATAATAAAATTGAATGAAAACTAACAAAGGGTAAATTTGTCATAGATATACCAATTTAAGATTTAAAATTAGTTTGTCATAAATTTATTATAAGCTTATCGTTTATGATTTTTGTGATCAAAAATTAGTTTAAGATAAATTTATTACAAGTATATATGTTTCAGATTTTTCATGATTAAAAAATTAATTTGAAGTAAATCTATTATATACGTATCAATTTAAAATTTTTCATAATATTAATTATGAATGTTAAGTTAAATTTTTGCACGGAAAATAATGACTTCCGTACGGATCTCACCCCCATCAGATCTAAAGCTCGACCGGGCTTTAGCCACGGTAAATACTTGCTCCTTGCTGGTCGGTATTGCTTTAAGTTATCGCCCTTGTAACGGGTTATCCATCACGTGACATGGTTCATCGAATTTGTGGTTCATCTTTTATCATTTCGTATATAGTGGGTTCGTCCAATTTCTCTAAACCTAATGGATACGTGGTCCATTCCTCCACCATTTGTCTACCTCCTCCATTTTTACGTGGGGTCATCCATAATGATGCAATAGATTTGGCCGATCCATACTTTTAAAAGCTCGATTATTAAATGACAATCTCAGTGTCATCATTCAATAATTGAATGATGACACTATTGAGGATTGATTCTGACATCTATTCCCTGTTATTGCATAGACATATCCAAATCACATGCCCATGTCGGTGTAGGCTTGTAGCATCACATCCACGAGCCATGCATGTCATTTGGCTTTGTATTAAGTGACCTTGACTTGCTCCCGCTATCACCCACGCTCATGAAAATGTAAAAGAAGCTCGAGCAATTTGCCGAATATCATTAACTCAGGATGCGAAGAAGGGGCAAGCTTCTTGCAAGAATCGACTTCCCCTGCAAAAAGGCAAAACGAATTCAGAGAACCAAAGATATAAAATTGGTCTTGCAATAAATGAACTTCCACGAGACGCAGAGAGCAACACAAGTTACACAACGGATGGGTCTACTTTTTATGTTATTGTTATCACCGGCATCGCTGCCGCTACTAAGTTACGTTTTCAAAAACGTCTTATAAACTAAATTTTTATGTTACATGTTAAAAAATTGCTTGTCAAAATAGTTAACTTTTTTAGATTTTATTTTGCGTTTGTATTGATACTACCAAATGATTCATTTCAAGATCACCCGTTAATCTAAAGTCTTATGTTTTATCAAAAACAAACTCGATTGCATATTATTATCCTTGATAAGAAATTATTATACATGATAGTAGTATATATACTAAATAGAATTTTGGTACAGAAATAATGATGAGTTCCATGTGAATCTTGCTCCACCCCAATTGACGTTTAGTGAACGTATTAGCTACTCGAAATACTTGCTCCTCGCTGGTTGATGAAACTTTTATTTATCGTCCTTGGTATTCGATTATTTATCCATCACGTGATGTTTGTATTCATTCGTGGAATTTGTATTTCATCTTTATCATTTGGTATACACAGTGGACTCGTCAATCCACTCTAAATTTTCCAAAACCTAATGAATATATGTGGCCCATTCCTCCATTATTTGTGTACCTCCTTCACTTCTTATGGGGCCATCCACAATAGTCGGCAGATAACTCACGAAATCGGAACGCTTGAGAATGGAACTCAATTAATATCAACAATACTAAATGATTTGACCAATCAAATCAACACTTTAAAAACTCGATTGTTTAATGACGATGCTATGATGGACCGAATCAACATTCACTCATGCATATACATGTACGAATCACATGTTTGTGTCGATAGAGCTGCACATCACTGGTCGAAGAGAGAGCCGAACCCAAAACGCGTGAAGGACGAGGTTGACCCCCTGAAGTACATGAACAAAGGGGGTTTTTCCCAAGTCATCCATGTCATTTGCGTTGCATTGCTTGGCCTTGTTGTTCATGCTGACACCCACGGCCATTTAAATGTCTTATGAACTGCATTTTTATGTTTTATTTAAGAAGTTTTTTTTTTGGGTCAATTTTTGCAATAGGAAAGTTGCACAAATCGATAGAAATTGTAAGGAAAGTGTTGGAATCAAAGGAAATCAAAGGAAAATCAGAGCGATGACCACTGAAATTAAAATTAAAGTGCAAACAAAGAAAAAATAAATCACTAAGAAACTTCACTGAAATTGAAATATCTTCAGAGTTATAGACACATTGATGCTTAACTGAAAACATTGAAATGAAAGTTACACTATTATTTACAATGCACCTGAAGGGCAAACTCCAAAACTAAAGCTGAAATTTAGAGACGTTGGTTCAAAATGAAAAATGTTCCGGAGGAAAATTTGGCAGTGTTTTGGGATAGCTTGAGTGTCCCCTCTTTCTTTGTTTTCTTTTTATTTGTACTCCTGGGATTTTCTTCGACAATTATTGAAATTCTTGTATGATTCCCCACTCTAGCCACTCCATATTTCCATGATTCGCTCTATTTCCACAATTTTAGTAACTCCAAAGGCAATTGTGTCTCCTGCAAATAGACTGCCATTTTATTTATAACTTAATTTAATTTTGTAACCATTCTAGCTGCTAACTCAAACAGCTCGAGATACCCTTTCCTTAATCTGATCGAAATGGTAACCAATACACCTTAGATCGAAGTCAGGTCACACAACCTTAAGGTGACGTCATACTGGTTCGGATTTATAAGATTCTTACTTCCTGTCATGCCCAATTATGAACACAAGCATTTATTCTTACTTTGGTCGGCTTTAGGGTGGCTGTAAAAGTCAATTCCTTCGAAAATGAAACACCAACGTCCTTAGGTCATTGGCCCGAGAAAGCAGTCACAGAACGCGTCCTTTTGAGTATTGAGAAGTCCGTCGGATACAAGACTATAATTTTCTTCGTTGTGATCCAACTGGCGAGAGTAACTTGATAGAAACATAAACTAGAGTAGTGAAAGATTGTTAGTAATACTTAAATACTGGGGTGATTGTCCGATCAATCCTAAACTTATTGCAAATATACTGATTTAGTTTTAAACTTTACAATTTTGCCAATTTTGTCCTGAAACTTTGAGTGAAATTTTAATGTAGTTCTTCAAGCCAATTTACTCAAGAAAGTGTTAACCCATCGGTGTGTCACGTAGAATGGTCAGTGATAACTAGATGGTTGGCAAAATTTGACCGAAAGGATTACATTGTAATTTTGCACCGAGTTTTAGGACTAAATTAACAAAATTAAAAAGTTTAGACTGAATTGGCATCCATATGATAAGTTTAGGACTGATTTGGTAATTTTCTCCTTAAATGTTAAGACGCACTTTCATCTGATAGTGAAGCTTTTACAATAGTTAGCAGGGATCTTACAAAATTATATATGATATCAAAATAGGAGATCCTGAGTTATAATATTTCCAACCTGTTAATTATGTCCCTTATTATATGTTTCCACGCTTGGTCATAGCCTAAAGTCTAGCCTACAATTGATGAGAAGTATTAGAATATTTAAATATTAGACAAAATATTTATTTAATAACTTAATTTTTAGAATAGCTAGCAATGTCCTCACAAATTTTACAAAAATGGTATAGGAGTTGAATGGGGATAAAAACACCACAAATGTCGTCACTTTTGTACAGAGCTAACTTGAGTGCCATAACTTTTTTTTCGACCACTTTGGTGTTATAGCTTCTAAAAACATTCACTTAAGTGTCATAATTTTTAATTGATCACTTGAGCAACATAACTTTTAATAGCATTTACTTAAGTGTTGGAAATTCAACATGACACGACATTTGTGGCGAACGTTTTTAAAGATATGAGGCACTCAAATAATCGATTGAAAAGTTATATGGCGATTAAGATAAGTGTATTAAAAGTCCTAAAATTTGTCAAGAAAGTGTAATTGAGTCCTAAAATTTTCAAAAAAATTCAATCAAATTATATAACTTGTCAAATTTGGACAATCAACTCTATCCGTTAACTCCGTCCATACATCTTTCTCTTAATTTCGTTAGTATATTCTGTGTATCTGGTTTGCCAAGACTCTTCATGTTGTAGAATTTTATGTCCCGGTTCTTGAAAGTAGTCATTTATTTATTTGGTAGATGGGCATGTACCTCCTATGAGTGTATGGTGATGTCTGATCGAACAGATATTGAACAAGACAAAGAATGAATGTGTGATCACTGGCGTCGATAGCAAGAAATATCAAATTCAGTTGACTTACCTAACCTGATATATAGCTAAAGTTCATCTCCATCGTTAATCACGTGAGCTTTATGATGGGACCACGTAATAAATGATTAAGACATAATCATCTACATCATCTATAAATCACTGAAAGAGACTGCAGCTTGTCCGTCCTTCACCTCCATCTCTGTGAGAGAGAGAGAGAGAGAGATTGATTAGCAAGCATCGAAGGTGATGAAGAACGGCCGGGGCGTTCTGGCGACCTGTAAGTTGGCAAAGGCAATGATAGTGTCATAAATGAGGTGGCAATAGAACACCTTGCTCGAGGAAGAAGAATGAAGAAAAGGGAAAAAAGAGAAAAAAAGAGAAAAAAGAGAAAAACAAAGGAAAAAGATGAATAAGTAAAGTTGTCTTATCAAAGTTAGCTGAAAATTTAATATGTAACTTACCCTCTTAATTGCAGATGATTCTAATCAATAAAAATTCAATATTGACGATGTCACTGTTGGTAAAATAATCGGGTCGGAATCACATAAAATATTTATAACTATCAATAATATTATAGCAGTTTGAGTGAGGTCATTGAGCCCATGCAGGGCATATCGGTTGGCTTTTAAGTGACGACTTTGTAAATGGTATTACAAAGGCGGATAGGCTGGAATTGGTTAGCATTTTCAAGCCCTAGACATTTAAATAGCAAGGGAAAACTTGCAAGTGATTTTGAAAGAGACCGACAATGATCTCTTTCTGTCCATTCCCCATTTTCACCAGTCTAAAAATGGTACTGTCTTAGGGGATGGAAGAAAAAGAGAGACAGAAGCAAAGTTTAGTTGGTGAAAGCTTTTTTTAAGCGTTATTCTCTCTTGTTGAAATATCTCACGTTATTTAATTAGGAAATTTATGTACTCTTTATATACATGTATTCTCCTTCCGTCTATTAGTTTAAACTTTTCAATTGGACTTCATAACATGGCATTGGAGCCACTTTCTACCCCAGTTTATTTTGCATGTGGATCCACCAGCTCAAGTTTTTGTTTTTATTTTGGATTTTCTAATCTCTCTTTTTTTTTTTATCTATTTATTTATTTATTTGGGTCTTTTCCTTAAGAAATCCCTCTTAGGGGGAAAATTGGCAGATAGATGTTCAAGTATATTGTTAAAATACTTGGCCTGTGCTTGGCGACTCCTTAGCTCTGATTCAGTGTTTGATGCAATATTGGATCGAGATTATAAAATTGGCTGCCAGATATATGATCCCTAGGGAGATCAGCGATATCCATACTACCCTGGATATGAATCGCCAAATGAATATTTAAATAGGTTGATTCGCTTATGGCCGTGAAAGGGTTCGGTGAGCTACCTTTCAATTATTATTCATGGACGTTGCAAAATACTATTCAAAGTTGACATGATACCTACTTGTATAGAAATTATAGACTGCACTTCACGATACGAGATAACGTATTTCAAATGTATGTCGTATGTCTCTGCGAGACATTGTTCAAATAGAAATGAAACAATGACATAAGAACGTTTATATCTCAATTGACAAAAGTTAAACATTTAGAACTTTCGTGGTACTTAACTCTTATCTGGAATCTTACAAGTGAGCTGGTTTAGTTGTTAGCGAGTTAAATGAAAGCATCAATAATGCTAGGAGTATTAAATTCAAATTTATTGAAAGATGTAATTTGACAACATTTAATGTGTAAATTGTATGAGACACCCAACACCATCTTCATATAAGTATTTCGTTTAAAGTTCGAGACCTTACCCGGCAACGATCTTTCTGATGCAAGAAGCCTCTATTTAAGGTCATCGTCCCACTAAGCATCAACCAACTCTTCACTCCAATTCTCCACCACCGCCACCACCATGCAAGCCTCTCAACCTCTTCCTCCACCCCATTTAAGGTACTTGCGAGACGAGGACATGCCGCAAGCATTCAAGGACTTGTTCTCCTCTGTCCCTTCAGAAGAAGACTGGATCACCGCCTCTTTCCGCTTGTACCAGGGCTTCTGGCTCTCCTCTCGGCTCTTCAATGGCATCCTCACTTGCCAAAACCACTTTCAAGCTCACCCCTCTGATATCCTCCTCGTCACTAGTCCAAAATCCGGCACCACCTGGCTAAAGGCCATCCTCTTCGCTCTTTTGAACCGTGCCAAGTACTCTGACTCCGACTCACAACGACGCCACCCTCTCCTAACCCAAAACTCCCATGACCTCGTGCCCTTCTTGGAGCTCAATCTCTATCTCAACCAAGAAAATCCCGATCTCACTGCTATAGCATCCCCTAAGCTCTTTGCCACCCACATGCCGTATTCCTTGCTTCCACAGTCAGTGAGGGACTCCAACTGCAAGCTGGTTTACCTGTGTAGGAACCCCAAGGACATCTTCGTCTCAATGTGGCACTTTGCCAATTGGATGAGGCCGGAAGAGAAGGGCCAGATTCTGATCCAGGAGGGCCTCGACAAGTTTTGTCGAGGGGTGAGCGTTTGTGGGCCTTATTGGGACCATGTGTTGGGTTACCACAAGGCGAGCTTGGATATGCCCGAGAAGGTGTTGTTCATGATGTACGAACAGATGAAAGTGGACCCGCATGTTCATGTGAAGAGGTTGGCCGATTTCTTGGGGTGTCCATTCAGTAAAGAAGAACTGAGAGACGGGACAGTGGAGGGAATATTGAAGATGTGTAGCTTCGACAATATGAGCGCATTGGAGGTGAATAAGTGTGGGAAGTTGTGGACAGGGGCAGAGACCAAGTGGTTCTTCAGGAGAGGCGAGGTTGGAGATTGGGTGAATTACATGAGTTCTGAGATGGGAGAGAGAATTGACGGTGTCATGGAAGAGAAGTTGCATGGTTCTGGTTTGAAGCTTTGAGAGTTCGGTTTAATAGAAAAAGTATCTGCAGGCCATTGAAGAAGCATTGTATTTCTCATGCTATAGGATGAAAGGTCTTCAGTGGCAATGTCGGTCGTGGCTTGGTCTCCATAGAGGGATGCTCCAAGGTTGTGATTCTAGTCTGCATGATTTGGCCAACACGTAGTTGTCTAATAAAAAGCTGCCATCCTTCTCCCTGGGAGCTTATGGATTTATCTTCTGTCGTTCTTTTCATTTCCTTTTCTAATTTTTGCTGATTGAAGCATCGGGGCATGTGGTCTTCTATAAGTGCTGTAGTTCAGTGAACATTCTAGTTCATATTTCGATGTCCTCAGACAAATTGAGTTGCTAAACCAAGGATTTTTGTGTCTTGGAGAAAAAAAAAAATCTCTATTTGTTTTCCTTCCAAGCCCTTAAAAGAGAAAAAAGTTAATGATAAAGAAGAAAGCAGCTGTAAATAATTAACACACCCAGACCAAGCCTATACGATTTGGCTAGTGCACGTATGGTATGGAGTAAACCTGTCAAATGGGTGGTTCATGTCAAATATGATGGATCGAAAATGGCCCAACCTAAAATTGACTTAATTTGTCAAGACCTTCCAAGAGGTGAACCATCAAAGGAAAGCTAATGAATAACTAAGCAAATGCTTAGAGTAGACTTTCTTAAGTCCATAAAAATTCCAACTTTGTAGTTTCAATTTAATCAATTAAACATGCAAATAAATTCATTTTGGAGTAGCCACTAATGTATTACAAAATTAATTAGAAACTCAAGTATCATGTGAAGAAATATTTTACTTTTATGAATTAGAGATTTATGGATAGGGGGACTTGATCACACTAGATAAATCTAGAGTCCTTTTGCTACCTTTTTTCTCCTTATCTCAAAAAAGATTTGCAAGCAATCTTGGTAAGCTTTAATCATAAATCACTAACGCTCAACAATCAAATGCTACAAATAAATAACGAAATAATTTGAAAAACCTTGATGCGCTAAGCAGATCAAAAGCAAAGCTCCATTATCGTCCAATGCAAAAAGCATTCTGCAAGATGTTGACTACAAAATAGACAATGATGAAAGTATGCAATGCTAATTAATTATTTTTTGGGGATTTTTCTTGTTAACAACTAAGCATGACTCAGATCAAATGCTATGACTATATGAGTTTTAATCTACCATGCATTAATGAACTATATAGAATTCTAAAATGTAGAAATAACCCCATTATTAATAATTCTAATGATAAAGATATAACCTATGTGCAATTCTAAGAACATGATTTAGTTTAACTATAAATTAACCCTATTAATTAAACTACATGAGATATTTTCGTATTTTCATTTTTCTTAGAAATAAAACACTAAACTCTAGGGCACTAAAATGACCAAATGACTTTTATTAAAAGATGACCCAGCAATGCAATCTAATTATTGGTATTTTTTAGGAGAGACAGATCTAGAAGTAATAAGCGTCCTAGCTATGGCAAACTCAGAGGCGGGAACGAGGAGCGATGCTGCACAAGCATTAGAAGGTGCGTGCCATGTGCTCCTGAGCATTAGGAGATTGAACCTCGAAGTCAAAGTGGTAAAGCGGAAGGATGAATGAAGAAGCCAACGACGTCTCTGCGTCAAATCTTGGGTACTGCCCGACAATCATACGATGGACTTACACTTGTGAATGTGCAACGGCATTCGGTGCTCAGTAGGTGTTTGTGAATATTCCTAGTGAACTATGGAAGTGAATACCGGCAGGATGGTCAGCCTAAACACTGCCAACTACAGATCATGGAAAGGCAAGATGCTTGATTTTCTCTATTGCCAGGAAATGCATGGTCCCATAGAGAGTGACAAGACTATTAGGCCTGATTCCACTGATCAACTATGGTAGTTGCTAAGGCCCTGTTTGTTAACGTTCTTTATTTCTGTTTATAAACAAAATTTTTGTTTTATTGTTCCCCAGAACAAAAAACAAACAGAAATGCGTTTGTTTGCGTTTTTGTTCCAAATCTATTTTTGTTCCCGGGAACACATTTGGAATGAAACAAGAAACAAGAAAAACGTGTTTCTTATTTTTGGAACAATTTTTAAGAACAAATTTTCTCTCTCCTCTCTTTTTCTTCTCTTTTTTTTCTTCTTTTCTTTTTCTTTTTTCTTTGGCTGGTCGCTGGCCTCGGCCATGGCCGGCGACCGGTCGTCGAGGGCCGGCGACCTCGCCGGACCGTTGCCGGCCCCCAGCGAGGCTCGGGCTCGCCGACGCCCAGGCAAGGTTGGGCGAGCTCGGGCTCGCCCAAATTCGGCGAGCCCGAGCTCGCCCGGCCAAGGCGAGGCCGAGCCTTGCCGGGGGCCAGCGAGCCTCGCCGTGGCTGGGCAAGGCCGCCGGCCCTCGTCGGTCGGTCGCCACCATGGCCGAGGCCTAAGAATCGGCCAAAAGAAGAAAAAAAGAAAAAAGAAAGAAATAAAATAAAAATATTAAAAAATTAAAAGAAACAAAAAAGAACACAAATTTACCAAACGTGTTTCTGTTCATTTTTTATTCCCGGAACAAGTTTACCAAACGTGTTTTTTTATTCAAAAATTGTTCCCCGGAACAGAAACACTTTTTTCTATTTCTGTTTCCTAGAACAATTTTTTAAACAAAAATGTTACCAAACGCGCCCTAAATAGGCGATGTGCGGCTTTCATTTGATGATGGTTGGATGGCAATGTTTGTCGCTATGTGGAGAATGAAACTTCATCAAAAACACTATGGAAGAAACTAAAAGAGTCGTATGAGAGGAAATCAACATTTATTAAATCAAGAAGCTTGTCGCTTTGAAATATCAAGAGGGGCACTCCAATGGCGGATTACTTGAATGAGTTGTGAAGCATGATAAATGAACTTGTTACTGTGGAGATGGTGTTTGATGATGAGCTACAAGTGTTGTTCCTCCTAAGTGTGGTTCCAGATAGTTATTATATATCGGTGACAAATCTTAGATGTCAGCACCTAATGGAAAAATCAAGTTGGATGCAGCGAAATCTAGGTTGCTTGAGTACGAGACTCTGGAAGAAAAGTGTGGACTCCCCTTAACCACATCTAGCCTCAGAGCATAGAGGAAGGAATAAATCTCGAGACTCCTACAATTGTGATAGATGCAAGGCATAAAATTGTAATATTTGTGGTAAGCTTGGTCACATGAAGAAAGATGATCGATCCTTAAGAGGAAGAAGAACGTAAAAGTAGACGCCAAGCAAGATAAGAATGACATAACATCGGTAACTTGTTGGTTCCGCTGAAGAGCTGTTTCTTTTTTCTACTTGTGATGATCATTGAGTTGCTGTTGCAAACCAAGAGTTTGAAAAGAGAGTCAAAATGCATATTTGAAATATGTTGGAGGTAATAGGTTTGAGAGAGAAGAAATAGTTGTTTGAAGTATTACACCAAGAGACGTCAAGTTTGGAATGCTCAACAGTGTTACCTCCAGCGTAGGGAAACTCTAGAGTTTTTATATGCACGTTATTGGGCTCCAGCCCATATGGACCCAAATAACCATGCTTTTACCTATTGGGCTTGTATGTGAACATATTATTTTGGACTATATTAATAATATATCCAACAATCTCCTCATATATTCACCATACAGCACAATCCAATAAGGTAGTCAGTTTAATGTTCATACAAACATGAATCATCCACATTCAGTCCAAGACAATCAACTCGGATCAGTTAAAGATTTTTCAGCAATAAAGTATTAAACTCAATCATCATATGCAATCTAAATAAGTGAATCATTCTTATCATGAATCTGTTCTGAGATTAATAAATCAAAATAAGTATTAAGAGTTTTAGATTCAGTCTAAACTCATCAAAATCCCAAAATAAATCTCGGACTCGGTTCACAGCTAACATATGCATACTAGTCAAGTATAAGTAGGCCAGTCAAAATAGTCCAAGACCTTACAAATATAATAAATATTGTTCACAAAATAGAAATAGTGAAATGTAAGTTTCAAGTAAATGGACTCTATCAAAATAGGCTATAACAGGTAAACTGTCAAGTCCCCACATGCTTTAAATGATATATATTCATTCATCAAGTAGGTCATCTTGGTCAAGATCCCACTCATTAAGCTCTCCTCCATCTTTGCCATCCCCTATAGAATGTCAAATATGAATTTCATATTATCATGAATTCAATCATTTGAATAAAAACTTAGCACCATTTTATCAGGCAGAGAAGGACATATATTGATGTCATAAAGCATCATAATATCATGTCATAAGCATCAAGCCAGTTTCATAAATCATGAACAAGACCTAAATAATGTAATTTACAAAGAGCCATCAACTTAAGTTTATTTGTAGGAGAATAACTATTGTCTAGTTTCAAAGAACACGACTAATAGTCAAGTCACTTACAATAACCTAGTCATGTAATATCAAGTTTCAATTAAGAACAAGACCAGCAGGCTTCTTATGTAAACAATTGTTTCTATGTTTCAATTTGGAATGTCACAGTTACTGATTCCTTAAAGTCAAACAATATAGCATCAAGTTTGGAATGAGATCATTTAACGAAAAATGATAGTTCAATCTAGTTGAATTGTATCATTAAGTTTGGAATGACACAGTTTTCCCAGATAGAACATTTGAATTAGGTTAAAGTCATCTTCATCAAGTTTGGAATGAGATAACTCACTATTTTCAAATTCGTCAGCAACTATGAACATCGATGAAACATATAAATTGTGCTTATCATTGTAGCCAATAAAGAAAGATTCAATAATTCAAAACACATAATTAGAAGGTAAGTAAATGGTAGTTAAGACTTGCCTATATAGTCTTTAACCCCAGTTCCCTCACTGTTTTGAATAATCGATCTTTAGGCATATCTTTGGTGAGAGTATCGGCTATGTTATCCTTCGATCTCACATTAATCAATGTGATAACCCCTTGTTCTCTCAGATAATTCAACAAGGCATGTCTCAGTCTCACATGTCTTCACTTTGAATTAAAGAGAGAATTCTTGACGACTTGGACAGCTGTTCGATTATCACAGAATATGCTTAAATAATTAATATTTAGCCGAGTCAAAGGAATATCCATAATTAGATTATTTATCCACTCTGCCTCTTCACCGGTTGAGACTAAAGCAAAAAGTTCCAATTCCATAGACGACAATGCAATACAAGTCTGTTGTTTTGATTTCCAAGTAATAGCAACTCCACCCAAAGTGAATACATACCCACTAGTCGACTTATTATTTCTAATATCTGAGCACCATGAGGCATCAGAATATCCATCAACAGTTAGAGGATAACCAGAATAATATAGAGCATAATCTTTAGTACCTTTAAGGTATCTCATTAGCCTATTGAGGGCATCCCAATGCTCTTTATTAGGATTACTAGTAAAACGACTCAGTATGCCAACTGTAAAGGCTATGTCGGGTCTAGTGTAACTCATAGTATATATGAGACTACAAATCAGTTTCGAGTACTTTAACTGATCTACACTGGTCCATTCATTAGGACTCAGTCTGTTATTATAATCACATGGTGTCTCACTCGGTTTACACTTATCATATCCCCAAGTAGAAAGTAGCTGTTCAATATAATGAGTATGGCTAAGGGAGATGACTTGCCGTTTAAAGCTTACTTTCATACCAAGAATGGTATTAGCAATACAAAGATCTTTCATGTCAAATTCTTTAGCTAAAGTAGCTTTCATGTCACTCACTGCAGAATGATCGAAACCAAGAATTAACATGTCATCAACATACAAGCAAATGATGACTATCTTATTTGACATAGAACGGTGGTAAAGGCATTTATCTGAATAGCTAGACTGAAAGCCATAACTCTTTACCACTTTGTCAAATTTAAGATGCCACATCTTAGGTGTTTGTTTAAGACCATACAAGGAATTATTCAATTTACAAACTTTGTCCTCATGACCTTTCATAACATATCCTTCCGGTTGTTCCATGTAAATTTCCTCATTTAAATCCTCATTTAAGAAAGTTGTTTTTACATCCATTTGATGCACTACAAAGTGTTCAATAGATGCCAAAGCAAGAAGAATTCTTATAGTTGATAGATGACACACAGGTGAATATACATCAAAATAATCTATTCCACTTTGTTGTATCTGACACACAAGTGTTCAATAGATACCTTTAGCTACTAAACGTGCTTTGTATTTGACTATTAATCCATCACTATTCAGTTTCTTCTTTAACACCCATTTACAGCCTATAACTTTAGCCCATTTTGGCAAATTTACTAGCTGCCAAGTATGATTCTGCAACAGAGAGTTCATTTCATTATCTATGGCTTCTGCCCACAGTAGAGATTCCCTAGATCTCATTGCTTCCTGATAGGAAAATAGATTATCCTCAAGATGGTAAGCAACAAAGTCATCACCAAAACTTTTGGGAATTCTCTCTCTTGTAGATACTCTAACTGGAGTTGGTTCAATAGCCAATTGTGTGGAATTAGTGTCAGAAGGGCCTGCTTCAGATTCTACAGGACTTTTTGAAATCATATCTGTAGATCAAAAAACATTCAAGCCTTAATCTTTGAGAAACTCGTTTTCAAAAAACACTGAATCTCTAGATTCTATTGCTGTTTTAGTAGATAGATCTAAAAATCTATTTGCAGCGCTATCTTCTGCACTACCTAGATATACACAAATAATAGTTCTAGATCCCATCTTAGGTTTCTTAGGATCAGGTATATTTACATAAGCAATATAGCCCCAAGTCTTAAGAGTATCATATCTACAAGGGCGCTTATGCCATATCTCATAAGGTGTCATAGACAACTTATAGTGCGGCAACCTGTTCAAGATGTGATTAGCAATTAGAACTGCTTCTCCCTAGTAGGAGGAAGGCATGTCAACTGTAAATAACATAGAGTTTAACATTTCAGTTAACGTTTTATTCTTACGTTCTGCAACACCATTTGATTGGGGTGAATAAGGAGCAGTGGTTTCAAGTATTATACCTTTTGAAGTACAAAATTCCTTGAACATTGACATAGTATATTCTCCTCCTCTATCACTCCTAAACCTCTGAATTTTCAAGTTAAGTTGATTTTCTACTCTAGACTTGAAAATCTTAAACCTTTCAAAAGCCTCATCTTTCGATTTCAACAAATAGACATGACAATATCTAGAAAAATCGTTTATGAATATTATTAGGTACTTCTGACCACTTTTAGTAATGTAATTTCTAAAGTCACAAATGTCAGAATATATTAACTCAAGAAGTTGTGTGCTTTTAGAAACCAACTTAAAGAGTTTTCTAGTGATTTTAGCCTGTGCATACACTTCACACTTATCAAATCGAATAGAAGTATTTAATGGAATGTTGTGAGTTTTAGTTAGATGTTGCATTTTCCTGTAATTCACATGTCCAAGTCTATTGTATAGCAACTTTGGATCAATAAAAGTAGAATTCACATGGTTTATGTTATCAGCATTTAAACTCAACCTATACATACCATTAACCATGAATGCACAACCAAAATAATATGAGTTAACAGATAAAGTTACTCCACCATTCATAGTTGAAAAAGACATACCAGCTTTATCAAGTAAACTCATAGATATCAAATTCTTCTTAAGTAAATATACTACTTTAACATGTTTCAGAGTTAGTAATTTACCTGAAGAGAGCACTAAATTTGCAGTTCCAGCATGAGTCACCTTCGCCTCACCACCATTGCAATTTTCCACAGTGTCTTTCATTTCTATGACCTCAGTGAGTAAGTTCTTGTCATTTGTAGTATGACAAGTAGTGCCACTGTCCAACCACCACTTAGAAGAGATACTGGGCTTTCCATTCTTCATCATTCCTGTTAAAATATGTCTCGAGTTTAAACCTAAAGCGAATTGCTGAATTTTGAAATATAAATTAAAATAAAAGGGCATCAAAGTTTTTTTTGTCGCAGAGGAGACCAAAGAAGCCGAAGACGTTAGTTTCGTGGGACCCAAACACACACACATGTATAAAAAAGGAAATTCACTTCGGCAGAAGCAAAATTTAGGCGGTGGTTTGTTATGTGGTGGGGCCCAAGGTCAAAAGTTTGACCTTGGGCATACACATATATATAAATCGCAATCTCCAGGAGGGGTTCTTTGAGCTTGGTCGTTGCAGCAGCTTTACGAAAACCCTATGTAAAAGTAGCTGCTGAAGGATTCATGAGAAGCTGCATGCCGCCGAAAGGGAGGAAAGCCACACATTGAAGCGCCGTTTTTACTCTGAGTGCTGTGGGTGTTCTGTTCATGAGAGACATTCATAGGTGCTGGGTGCTTGGCTTTGGGTATTCGTGTTGTTCGTGCTGCGAAGCTTATTTGTGATTTACATCCAAGATAGATTGGTGTATTGGATGTAATTGGGGCTTGAGAAACACCGAGAGAGTGTTTGAGTGACTTGAGTGTGCACTCTCCTTTTATCACTTGATCTATAGTGAAATTCACTGTTACTCTCCCCGTGGACGTAGGTCTTTACGACTGAACCACGTAAATCTGGTGTCCGATTTATTTTCTTTTTTCTGTCTATATTATTGTTCGATTGCTCGCCTTTTCGCAACAATTGCAATGAAGGCTCGAGGCTCAGATCCTCTAATTAGCATATTGGCCTCATTATGTGGTGTGTCATTATTTGGCTTCCTCGGCAACTTACACTCTGCTGCCCAGTAACCCCATTTTCCACAGTTATGGCACTTGCCCTTCATCTTCCTTTTGAAGATAGTTTTTTTGGCCTCTAATTGTAAAGAGGATTTACCTTTTGGTGACTTGGACTTTTTCTGAGGTTTATTGAAGTGTGAAACTAAGTTGGCAACTGACTTTTGTTGTCCCACTTGTTCCAAACTCTTCCTAGTGATATTTTGATCCTCAATGTGAATATACTTCTTTAGTTCATCTAGTCCCATCTATTCCTTCAGTTTGTGCATTTCAGTCTTGAAAGAACTCCATTCAGTTGGTAGTTTACTCAATACAAGACCGACAAAGAGATTATCGGACATATTAGAATTATCATCTTTCAGCTTGTTCCTCATGTTCTCAAATTCAACTAACTGAGAGGTGATGCTTGAATTCATAGTGAATTTAAAGTCAAAAAATTTCTATGCTAGGAGAGTTTTAGAGAGCCCTTCTTGTTTTTGGAAGAGAGCGTTCAAGTGATCCCATATCTCTTTTGCCGTATTATACTCACTATAAGTCATAGCCAGATTAGGATTTAGAGAGTTCAACAAGTAATCTCTACAAAAATCCTCATATTTGTTCCATTGATATTCATTCACATCTTTAGTGGTAGATGCAAAATCGCTCAATACAATATAGAATATGTCACGTTCTTTCATGCCAAATTGAACATGTAATTTCCAGCCATGAAATTTAATAACATAAAAAAATTGCAACTTTATAATATCATAGGAACTACGTTTTGCCATTTTAATCAAAGCAAAGTGTTAAAAAGAGTGCACCTTGAAGTCCTCAGAGCAACAAAGTCGAATAACTCCCCTAACCTTGATCAAACCGCTCTATAGAGATGGAATTTGCCAAAACAAACCCCAAAAAACGGATCTGGAGCGCCCAAAAACCTTAAGGTGGTCTGCCCTTGTTGCTGAAACTCGCTAGAAATTTCTGCCCCCAAAATTCACTAGAAATTTCGTCCCCAAAATTCGCTAGAAATTCAGATGGAAACTTTCGAGTGCCGTAACTTCCTCGCCCAACCTCCGATTGATGCGAGTGACCACTCAAAACGTTCGTATCGACAAGTAGAACAAAGCTCAAGTGGTTTCACCCTTTAAAATTGGCTATAATTCTTGGGTTTTTGAATCAAAGATTTCGGTCACCCGAATCTTCAAACTCAGATCCCAGCCAATATCACCGTCGAAATCGAAAGTAAATTACAGCCGCGAGTTCGTCTTGACGAAATCTTCAAGAAGACACTTTACTCACTCAAATCCGACACACGAACCTAATACTTCAAGATTGTTGGAGGTAATAGGTTTAAGAGAAAAGAAATAGTTGCTTGAAGTATTACATCAAGAAACGTCAAGTTTGGAACGCTCAACAGTGTTACCTCCAGCGTAGGGAAACCCTAGAATTTTTATATGCACATTATTGGGCTCCGGCTCATATGAACCCAAATAATCATGCTTTTACCTATTGGGCTTGTATGTGAACATATTATTTTGGACTATATTAATAATATATCCAACAAAATATGCCATGGATTGGGTCATAGGTAGTGATACCTCATGTCATGCATCCCATTTGTTGATATCTTTCTAAAGATGGGTAACTAGGACTTTGCAAAAAATTGTGGGGATGGGTGATTTTGTCTTCAAAGTAGCTTGGGCAACAAACTGATGCTCAAGCATGTGAGGCATATTCCGCACCTTCGTTTGAACTTGAGTTTCACCAGAAGATTAGATGATAGACGAATTGGAAAGTTGGTTCAAGTGCTGGAATTAGAAACTTGTCAGGAAATCGCTCATTCTAGCAAGGAGGGGGAAGTGATGTGCTCTTTTCTGCATACGAGCTGAGGTGTGCAAGGACCAAATTCATGTCATGGGGGAAGGACTGATACCTGATCTATGGCATATGAGACTCGACCGTATGAGCAAGAAAAGCTTCCTAACTTGCAAAGAAGGAAAATTACTATGTTAGTCAAAAGTCACGAGTAATAGGATCTCCAACTTTACTAGAAAATAAGAAAACAAGCTACTATTTGAGGAAAATTACAAGTAGAAAAAGAAAGGTACGATGAGTGGAGCAGAAAAATCACAATAGCTATAAAATTATCATCATTGGAAGAACGTTACAATGTGCAACTGAAAATTAGGATCAATCATAAATAAAAGAAAGAAACTTGCACATTTTACGTGGAAATAATTATAATAGTCACTAATGAATCATAATGTATATGGAAGTTGCTCTGAAGAAACAAAACTGCAGCAACTTCAATGACTATAAGTATTTCATTGTTCGCAAGTAATGTGCCATTTGGAATCATATAATTTTTGTTGATAATCGATGAAAAATCAATTGACTTGTTTACTTATTCAGTTAGATGTTTCTGAGGTGATGGTAAATTTGGTTACATCACTTCAACGTTAGGTTTGAGTGCTAATCTTATACTCTGTGACCGTAGCTCTGTATGAATGCTGTTAAATTGCTAGCTTGTTGCAGAAAAGTGGCATCGGTGCCTACCTGCTAATAAATGGAGTCTCTGACGTGAACAAAAAAATGTTGCTTCATAGATCGAACCGTCCAATAGCTTTCAGAGCCAAACAAAATAGTCATTCAGATTATCCGGTTCACTTGCTGTTGCTTCTATTAGGTTGTGCGGATGGATAACAGAGGTAAAATTGCCCCCTAGGGCATATATATGAAAATTGTCTAATGGGTGTATAAGTACACGTGTTCTTTCATGGGTCTTTCCTCCTCCGGACGTTTTCGAAAATATTTTTGCCAAAGAATTTTTTTATTTTTTTATTTTTATTTTGGAGGATAATTTCTGCCGAAGTTGTCCCACTGGAAAATATTTTGCGATGATAACTTCACTGGTGAAGAAGGAAGTCTAATCGTCATGGCGTTTTTGCTTTCTTTTTAGGCTCCCAAAGGCATTAACATCTCGAGTACCTCTCCAATTCCTTCGATCGGAAACAAAACATGTCCGCGTGAGTCGCATTACTTTCCTCCGTGCAGCGGTAACTGAACCATAGCGACGAACATGGAGGTCCACTTGATTTTCCAAAGCATTCGGAGTTGAATTTGTACGCCGATCGCACGCAACGTAAAAACCAACGCTTTCAATCTTCTGCGACTACCTCCATTTGCCTTTAGGTACTTGAATGACCACCTTTTTATTACCAGGGATTGGTTTGTTGTTATATTCCGCAACCAACTGTTTGTCGAAATTCCTGAGTCGCTTCATTCTCGAAAACCCCATTTTTTGTTGCTCTTTTTGGGTCCCAGTTTTCACTAACAGACCTTCGTTTCGGTCTCTTTGAAGCATTGTCTTTTGCCCTCTTTTTGGGGGGTGGGTGTGTTTGGAGTTTTACATCCAATATGTCGAGAGTGTCCTGCAGGAGAACAACTATGGCGGGCGATTATATCTCCATGGAAAGTAACAAGTTTTGTTTTTGGTCGAAAATAAGGCCATTCATTCATTCACCAAGAAAAACCAGAACATAACATAGAAAAGCTTCTGACAAAGGATATTCCAAAGAGGCCCCGGTGGTACTTGAATGACCACCTTCTTATTACCGGAGATTTTATATATATGTTCCACCCCAATTGTTTGTTGAAAATTCCTGATTATCTTCGTTCTCAAAAACCCAGTTTGTGTTGCTCTTTCAGGGTCCCAGATTTCACCAACAGACCTTTGTTTCAATCTCTTTGAAGCATTGTCTTGTGATATCTCTTGGCTTTTATATTAGGGTCTTTACGTCCAATATGTTGAGAGTGTCCTATAGGAGAACAACTATGGCAAGTGATGATATCTCCATGGTAAGTAGCAAGTTGAAACGTCGGAAGATGGACAGAGATGACGGACGTGATGCAATTAGTAATCTGCCAGACTCGGTGCTCCTCCATGTACTGTGCTTCCTGCCCACAAGAGACAGCTATGAGGACTGTGATGGTCCCGAGGTTCTGTTACCTCTGGACTTCTACCCGCCACTTATCTTTCGATCACTGTGCTTACCATAACTGCAAGGAGGAGGACCCTGCTTTTGAAGTGATAACAGATTTGCAAATTTTACCGACCATGTGTTAACTCTGCACAAGAGCCCCACAATTGAACCGTTCTGTCTTAGTTTATACTATGTGGCTAAGGTGGACCCCTCTGATCCTGAATATGAGGATTATGTAACTACAGAGAGAAGAAGGTCGAACAAACTCGATACATGGATTCGTTCTGCAGCAAGAAAAAAGGTTAAGTTCCTCAATGTGGACTTCTTACGGTGTGCTAGGGAGTTCCCACATAATCTTTACGTGTTGCCCAGCATTGTTCTTAGGTGTAGCTGCTTAGTAGAGCTGAAGCTGGCTTTCTGCAAGGTCCGACCAGTGGTGGGATGGGTCCAACTCCAACTAAGGTTGCTTAGAAAATTGTTTATGAAGAAAATTGACTTACCTGACAACAAAATGGCTGGGATACTATCTGGTAGCCTGTTGCTGAAACAATTGTCTCTCAAAGATTGTTATGGCCTCCACGAGCCCAAATTCTGTCATGGCCCATCTATTGAAGAGTTAAATTTAAATGAATGCCGCGGTTTGAATAAGCCTGATCTTACACGATCAGATATAAAACATTTAACAATTGATCACTGTGGGCATCTGGAGCTAGTTTGTCCTAATGTGAAGATTCTGGATATTGCTGGGTGTCTAGATTATGTCAAGGTGACTGATATGTTATCACTGGTTGATACATCCCTCTGCCTAAGTGATTATAAAATATATCTGCCTGGAGAATATTGTGAGTTCAGACTGCTGCTGGAAAAGCTCAGCCGTAGTACTTATTTTATGCCATGCGATTGGTGCATACTGGTATGGTTTCTCTGCTGTTGCTCTGACCTATTTTGTCTTGCTTTGAGGTACTTGTGAATGATTTGGGTTCTGATCCTTCAGGAAAGGAGTATTACCATTTGTTTGATACAATATTCTCACATTTCAACTGTCCTAAATTTGTAGAATGGAAGTTGGGTAAACTGATTTTGGATGGGTCTTACTTGAAATGGACAGTGGCTGTGCCGTTTCTCTGCTTTGGCTTCTTTGTTCTGTTGCTTTGCTTCAGTTCATCGGGTAATGTCCCAGATGAAGAGTAAAAGAAAATATTATTTACTCAGGCTGGGTTCTTTTATTTACGCCAACCTAAACTTTTATAAGGTGGCCTTCCTTGCATCTGCTGGCCTATGAACTTGAAGCAATTGCAAAATATTATCATCCACAACCCACTCATGTAACCGAAAACTACAGTTTATTAGGTGTCTGTCTTCCTTGTGTCCCCGTCTGTTTTCAATTTTAATGTGACATCTATCACTATTTTAAATGTGCATGTCCATGCTCTTGTGATTTGTCTTTCTAATATTCTACATAATCTGGTGAATTTCCTGACAAGACTCTGAATTCAACAGTATCATACTAATTCATTTCAGTCAGTCCATACATACACATGCTCTTGAGCATCCACAATGTATGTCCTGTACTAATTCTCATTTAATGTTGGTCCAATTAATTCTTTTTAAATTAGGTATTAACTATGTGGGAGTTGACAAATCAGCGACGCCCATCTTTTGCTTGGAAACATGTGACACTACAAATGCTTCTGAGAAAGCGGTACGTCCCTGGCATTTGTAGCATGTTGAAGTGATCATCTATTCCTCAATTGGTGAACTATTGATTGAGCAAGCTAGGTGTTGCCATTAAATTGCTCATGAAACATTTCCTCTTTTTATTAGTTGCCTTAGTTCTTATTTTGGCATTTGTGCAATTTAATTAATTTAGGCTTTGAGTATGAACCGTGGACCATATAACCTAATTAGCAATTACACCATAGTGGTTGTACATATATGAGAAATGATTGGTTGATAATCTTTAATCTACGGTGAGAATAATAATTTGTTATTGGTTAATTTTATGGGATTGCAGCCAACTGTTCTAAACACTTAAGCTGTTAAATGAAGACGTGATTTGATATTTTAATTATACTAATACTCCCCCTCACGCTTAATCTGGCCTTTTGGACATATTTAATTAGGAAGGTAAGTGGGGCCTGAAAAGATTTGAACTAAAGGCGCGGTTTAATATTTTAATTATGTTAATATTCCTCCTCACGCTTAGTCTAGTCTTTTGGACATATTGAATTGGGAAGGCAAATGGGGCTTGGGAAAATTTGAACTCAACACATCCAGTTCTAATATCATGTGAAAATTTGATGGGAACACAACTGATTATTCTAAAAACATAAGTTGTTAGATGAATGCTTAATTTAATATTTTAATTATGTTAACAAACATTTCATGCTCTGATAGTAAGTGAGATTTTCTGAGACTATTGTCAACTATTTAAAAGTTTAAACTATTAGAGGAATATGTATTTTAATAATTAAATATTCTAATAATATAGAGCCTGTTGGTCAAAGAGAACCCATCAAGATTGAATTTGTTTTCCTAGTTGGACATCAAGAAAGAAATGACTTGGTCATTATTCTGGACAAGTAGTAAATTGCCATGCATGGCTTGAGAGGTCAAACACGTATTCAAATTCAATTTATACGGACAATTTCTTCTCGTAAAATTTTGATAAGGAAAAGTGAACTTAATCGGTTCGCTAAACATCATCTTTCTAACTTGGAATCAGAAATGGGGTTTAGGAGATGACTATCAATGGCCAGTAGCTAAATATCGAACACTTCTGCTAGAATTGGAAGGATAAAACCAACTTGCAAAGAAAAAGGCGGTGTGAAAGTGTGTATACAAAAAATAACCAACTCTTTGTTATTGATAAATGATAGGATATGAACGGTTAATCAAGATTGATACAAGCAGATATTTGAAGGACACGAGTTAATCGACACCTACATCAAAGGGTAATCGACAATGAGCAGGGAATGACCGACGAATACCATGGCTTAGCTACAAGGCAAATGGTACAAGCATCAAGTGGTAGTTATCTTAGTGAGATGGAAAATTATAATTGCTCATGGATATAGGTTATTCATGTGTGGAAATAGAGCCCAAAATATTGGAGAACGCGGTCGTAGTTATTAGTGGGGGTAGTAACCATTTATATGTAACCATTACTTTATAGATTATAAATAAATATCCATTATATGTATTGTAGTATCTCTTTCAACGCCCTAACATCAAGTCAATTAAGGTTATTCGTTTGTTCACTACAATTTCCTTTTGTTCTTCGTGCATTTAATTTTTCCGCACCTTAAATTCACTCATTTTTCATTTACTTTAAAATTTCAGGTCTAGCAATTCCTTGTTCAAGATCGACACGAAACCCATTTAAAAAAAGAAAAAAGAAAACAAGATCAATTTTTCGATGAAAGATATTTCGCTTCTTGGGTAAATTCCCATTCTCGGTGAAACAGGAAGTATTGCCTTTTATTGTCTAGGAGTATGGGCCCGTTTGGTTTGGCTTTTGGGGAATGCATTTGCCAAAATGCAAATACCTTTGGGTGAATGGGGTTTTCTGAAATGCAAATATCGTTTGGTAAAATTTACATTGAGATACAACTTTGGCCAAAATATCGTTTGGTAAAATTTGCATTTGTAAAGAACTTTTATTAAATTAAAAAAACAAAAAAACATTTGTATTATTTTTTTTTGAAGTCTGGCCACCAGACCGCCGAATCTGGCGGCCGGGTGGCCAGGTGCGACCCCTGGTTGGGCGTGACCTCGGCGACCGTCGCCGGGGTCGCGCGACCTAGACGTCACTTAAGGTCGGGCGACGGTCGTTGGGGTCGGGTGACCCTCAGGTGGCGGTCGTCGGCGCGCGCGACCCCTTGGTCGGTGGTCGTCGGCCTCCGGTCAGCTTCTTCGCGGTGGTGTGCGGTGATTTTGGAGAAGATGAATAATACCGAATTTGCATTCTGGAGATGCAACTTCCTAAAGTACCTCCGGAGTTGCATTGAGCTAAAGGCCCTTAGAACAACTTGGAGATGCAATTGCATCTCGTCAAAGTCGCCCAAAACACCGAACCAAACATGTTTGCATTTGGCCAATGGACTTTAGAGCTGGGCTTTCCAAATGCCCAACCAAACAGGGCCTATGAACTCTCGCTGGGGGATTTTAACGCTCAGTTTGATTTTCATGAAAATATCTGGATATAGGTTTCTCTTTTTGAGCAAAAAAAAAAGTGTGGTGGATTGGGTCTGAAATGCCTGTCGCTGCGTTCGGTGTGCGGGGTATGCTTTAATGGGGAACGCTGGCGATCCATTGATTGAAGGACATTCTCGTGGAATGCATATATGCCGCGGTTGATTCTGTTTTGCCTGTTCCGGGCTCTTGCCGTGGCATTTGTTCATCGATTCGATCAGAATCGGTCGTGAGAGAGAGGAAAGGATTTAGAAGCAAATGGCGGGAGGGAAGCTCCATGCATGGAGGTTCTACAATGTGTGCTCTCAGGCCAGGATCATTAGGACAGAGGCATGATGAGGCAGCAGACATTCAGCTTTGCACTGAGAAAGTATGGGCGATGTTGGCTGTTGTTTTTCGCTACAGTTCGATTTTCCGGGCCGACAGATAAAATTTATTTCCATGTCTTCGTGGATGAGATGGGTTATTGCCATCAAAGAATCCCACTAAGGCTGCTGCTGAGGAAGCACAATTCGTCGAGTTTTAACCGGCTTTCTATTGCTATAGGACTGAAGCTGCATATTTAGTGCTTGTCCCGGTGGATGCTGATTGGGTTTCCGTTGGTAACTTCTCAGCTCGGTTCAATAACAATTAGAGCATGCGCGTTCAGCCAATGGCGAAGGGTGCATATTTCTCCGGTGGTGTTCTATGGGTCTCCAGTACCTCCAAAAAGACCATCTAGTTTGCTGCGATTGCTGGATGTGATATAGGTTGATTTTGTATGCAATGAGTTGATTTTCATGCGTAGAATGGACTTTAGAAAGAAAGCATCTCTCCACATGATTTGTCAATTAATAATCTCATGGGGATGGTTTACGATTTTCTTCTTGATATCTATTTATCTGTTATAGCCAATTCCAAATTCCAACTCTTGATTGTTTGAGTGTCGAGCAATAGACTGAATCAAAAGCCATAAGTAGAAGTAGGGAGTAATAAGGACAGGGTGGCGAAATGAGTGTTGTTTGTAATGTCATGTAGTGTATAATAGCGCTAGTACTTGAAAGAAGCATTTGGTGGCATTACTTGGAACTTCTGTCTAACACTTAATGTAACAGTATTTGCTTGTCATTTGGGTTTTTGAAATCTAAGTTTGGCTCGACCATCAACGAATGTTTTGCCATGGTCTGCCTTGTCACTTATACTTTGATTTGGAGTTCCATAAAAGGGAAAATGCTGATAAAATGGAGACGAGATGGATAACCTTCTGATATTGGTTGTCTTGGAGGTGTTGCTTGACAAGTAATTAATCTGAGGAAACCAAGAATGGGTAGTGAAGCTAGATTCTTCAACTGAAGGTAGGCTGACTTTGTATCTTGCTACTTCTATTAACTATCATTGCATCAGTAGTCAAGGATGGTGTATGCAATACACACTCACATACTATGAGCTTCATCTTTATGTCGTCAGATATCTTGACATAAATTTGTGTAGACACCCCCATCAAGTGAAAGGCCGTCTTGTTCTTTTTCACGGTGCCTTCCAGCTACAAATTTCCATTGTTCTTCGTGAGATCTTTCACATTTGATGCGAGAGAACTGTGTTAGGTTTGTTGAAGAAAAGCAGCTTTAAATGAGGTCTCTGATACGTGTGTGATCCATCTTTGTTTGAGTGGTGACTTACTTTAACATTTCATTTTTGAGGAATATTGCACTTAAAAGCAGTTACGAAGATGGAAATAAAAAAAATGTTATAACTTTGAATGATGCACCTCTTTTGGAAGTCGAGACAACTTTGATTTCATGGATAGGATTGACCGGGAACATATTGCATGTTGTGCTTATCTTAGATTGAGCTATTTAGGCAACATTATTCAATTGATCTTTTCCAAATACTTCTTTTGAATGAGCATCAAGTATTGGAGCTGCATTGCACACTACCTAGATGTTTTCCTTGCCGCGGTGATTTTCCCTTTTTCCCCTCTTTGAAGCCAATTATCCTACCTTGAGTCACAATTTCTTGGCGTAATGTCAGAGAGAAGGGGCAGCTGAAGACTGCTTATAATTTTACAGTGCTGGGTCACTGGAAAGTACTGGTTTAGTGATGTTAATGGCACAGCTAAGATGATTTATGCATAGTACACTAGACTGTGTCAGATTTGTAGTGAATTTGAGATTCAGGCAGGGAAGAATCTGCGACTTGATAAGTCAGCATGTGCATTATGATTACTCCATTTTCCTATTAATAAACACTAGGAATATCTTGTGTTATACGTTTTTTTCCCTTGTCTATGTTAAATCTTTCCATGGGATATAACAAGTTTACTGTGATGTCAATAACAGCACTGCTTGTAAGCATAAAAGTTTTCTCGTCATTTGATACCAAAGACTGCTTTTAAGGACAACTCCTATGCGGGTGCATTAATTTTGGAGGTGTGCTCTGACAAGAAGCTTTAGTTATTGTGTGGTAGAGACAATTCCAAATTCAATTATTCTGTGTAAATATTGTTATTGTGCCTTCCAAGTTAGCCATCTGTTTTGAGATAGTTTATCCATCTCTCAAGATTAACATATATCTTAGACTCCTGCATACTTCACTTTACAGCCATTCTCACAACTTTACTGAACTATTGGAACTGTGTGTGTGTGTGTGGGCCTTTTCTTTTGTTTTATTTTATTTTATTTTTTGGGTGGGTTGGGGGTGGGGTTCTGGTTGATATGTTCATGCATGCACACCTTTTTGGAGAAATATAACATTGCATGCAACCATGATGTTCTTATGATGAATTGACAGGTATGTTTGCGGATTTCTAGTGCAAGGGAGAGAGACAGAAGATATGAAAAGTTGTTTGTCAAGAAAGATTCTAGCCCATCGACAGGTCAGATATTTGTGGACACTGCTGTCTATTCAAGGAATCGATGCTTTTCTTTGGCTCTATCATCCAACGCAGGCAAGAGTTTCTGTCCTTCTGCTGATTGGGCGTTTCAAATGCAAGGACATGGTATGTTACTCCTTGTAATTGAGGTTTAGAGGCTCATGAGGCATCTTTGGAACACGGGTGTGATGAACTGTTCCTAGTTTGCTCAAAATGTTCCTCAAAGCTACCAGCAAAGGGTTCTTTTATGCCTTTGTTTCATTTGAGAAGGTTAGATTAACACATGAGAAAATGTGCATGTGCACACAGAGAAGAGAATTTATTGCAATAGTGCTTGAAACAGTGGTGACTCTCTATCCCAGTTGCTCTTTAAAGGTTCATATGCTCATTGACACTCAAAAATGTGTTTACTCTCTCCTGACAGCATGAGGAGGACATGATCATGGCTTCTTTGATCTGCATTGTGGATTTTGGTTGTCAGAAGCTCCTAGTCTGCAAATAGAGTTAGATTGTGGAAAGAAACTTCAGTTCGATACAGAGATAGTTACAAATTTGAATTAATTCCTGTATCAGGTCCCTTTATGAACTATATTCATATGATCTGCTGTACTTTTTATTATCAGCAAAAATATTAATCGTCTTGAGGTGGTGGAGCTAATTTCAGGAAACATCTTTGCATAGGTGGACTAGTGTGCTAGAGCTCTATGTGGTGTCTTGTGTGATGGGACTTTTCCTCCCCTACGCAGGTTAATATTGATTTGGGAAGATACTGTCTTGCTTTGCAAGAACTTAATTTCAACTCTTTCATTAGTGATAGTTCAGTGAATCACTTCAATGGAAAGTCGCCTTTCCCAATGTTGGATAAATCTATAGAATATGTAGCCTCAATTGAAACTGTATCAGGTGATCGCTATAGTTTTATTTTCAGATAAACAGAGTGATGAAACATTTCGATTGCTTCATAGTTCATAGAATTCTACCCGAGACTCTGTATGTTATTAAAGTTGCTAACCTTACCTGAAAGAATTTTAAAGGGACCTGATATGTCCTATTTGAAAAGAAACTATTGATTGACACTTTACCCTTTCATGCGGAGCAGCATCAAGAAAATGATCTGGTTTTGAAGGCCTATCGTTTCTTCTTCTTTACTCCTGTGATGCTGATGAATCTGTCACAGTATCGATAAAATTCGAAGCTGGTACTGGTTCTCTGTGCATGGACTTATGGTTTATAGTATGTCGAGGAACAGGTTCTATGAGCAGATAAGAAGAGTGCATAAAGGCAATCATGGTATATGCTATGTATTTTCAATGAGAAATTTCTTGTGTTGAATCATACTCGTTGAGCGGTTCAACTCGAACCTACCTTCATAGACACGAGCTTATTTTTTCTCTATTCTGACTGGCCTAGTTTTCTATAGCAAAGGTACAGAAAATTTCTGCCCAACATTTTATCCATTTGAAACCTTTTTTCTTTTGTGTGTGGAATTGAAGGTAAAGTGAGCTTAGTAATAGCCCAGGTTACAGCTCTCCGCTGCATATGATCCCGGAGAATATCGTGCCTAATTTATCAGCATTCTTTGATTCTGGCAAAACCTCCTGACGTAACTAATAATTTGGTTGACAACGATGAAAACACAACAAATTGCTCATAACTTGTATGGATGGTTTTCTATAGCATTTGCGACTCTCATCTCTTTCCGTCTCCCCTGCATAATTTCTGGTAATTTCTGGTCAACTGCTCTTCCTCCATCTGTGCGTTTCCCCTCTCTCGAGCTTTTTTGGCCAGCCGGCACAGCCCCAGCAGAGAGAGAGAGAGAGAGAGAGAGAGAGAGAGAGAGAGAGAGGGAGGGGGGAGGAGAGAGAGAGATTGAATAACCGTTGATTTTACTATTTAATAGAAATTGACAACCGATTTAATATGAAAGAACAACAATCCGTGTACTGGGCTGTCATCCATCAATTTTTGGTTTAGCGTACGTCCATCTCATGCCATCTCAACCATTAGAGATTGGGTGCTATGGCAGTGTCCATGGAAGGAAAATGACGAGTACGGAACATAGGAAGAAGGACAAGGATGAGATTGGGGAATTTGCCAACCAAAATGTTGTCGTCTGGTCGAGTTGCCAAAGGTGCAAAAGATTGCCAAAGGTGCAAAAGAGTGGAACATGATGAGAGATCCTGCAAAGCTACAAGTGAGGTTGAGGATCAAAGTGACCTTTCTTCTGTAAACACTGAAGATTTGCAAGAACAAGCAAAGGAAGTGAGACCAGATGTGCCTGAAATCCTTGAAGGGATCCTACGGAAAGAGGTAGAGCAAGGGGTGCAACTTCAAGTTCAAGAAATAGCAAAGCTTCAAGGTCGGGTAGGGACGCAGCTTCTACTTCAGGAAAAGGCGGGCCATCAAATTTAGGAAGGAGCATACTTTAATTTCACGAAGTAACGCGGCTTTGAGTTCGGGAAGGTGGGCAGAGGTTTGACTTCAGGAAAGGGGAGCAACTAAAATGGGCGCAAGTTTAAGATCAGGGACGGACAAAGGTTCAAGCTCGGCGAAAACAGTAATGCAAACTCGAACAAGCACTGTAGCAAGCAGAAGATCTAAGATCTACGCTAGTACAACATATTAAGTAAATATAAACGTTCTTCAGCATCCGATTTGGTTGCCACAGGCAATGCAGAGTTACGTACTCTGCTTTCTGGAGGAGTCTCAAGACCAATATTTCAAGGTAAAATTATATTTTCCTACATTTTTTCTTAAGGAGACTCGAAATTAATGAGTGGTTATCAGGGTCACGGATCAATTGCCTTCTTCCATGGGCCAATCTACTTGTCTTCAAGAAAGGGAAGCTGACCCGTGTCTCCATAGTTTTCATTCTGAGATTGAAGTGGTAACCTCTTCTGTGGTGAGCCTAACCTTGTGGATCTAGACTGAAAATTTTTGTAAATGAACTCTTTTACTAACTGTTCATTATTTCTTCCATTCCTTTTATTTTATTTTTTTCAATGAAAATGCATGTACTGGTGACTTGAAAAATAGAGGATCATCACCTGCTCTTGAATTCCATTTCTTGGTCACCTCCAATCAAATTTAGTTTCTTGTTCCAAAAGCATAATCTCTTTGATTTATGATCCAACATGCACTAAAATTAAGTTTTATAAATGGAACACCAAATTGAATATAAAAACTAATGAAAAAAATTTAGATTAGATAATATTATTACCAAAACAATAAGTGCACTGGAAACTTAGTAGAAGGACAAGCACTATATGAATAAATCTTGTCGAGCCCTACCTCGTCAACGTATTGTTGCACAAGTTGTAGGCATCTTGCTCACTCTTGAACACCACGGCAACCGTACTTTTACATGACTTAGAAATTTAAAAGGGTCAAATCAGCCCAGTTGAATCACATTTCCAAAAAATATCAATGAAAAATGAGAGACGAATCAAGAACTTATACTCGTACATACTCATCCAAATGAATGGAAATCTACTTCTCTCGATTGACCCGTTCCTTGGTAATTGATATATTGGGCCACTAGAGAAAGGTTATAACATAAGGCCTAAAAGCTTCATTAAAGCCCACATATTTGTCATGGGTGTAGCACATGTCTGCGTAAACGTTCGGCAATTTCTTCACTACTCCACGATGACCCTTAGATGTCGAGGTGCAGGGATGACAATTCCTGAGAATCGGACTCTCCTGCAAGCTCAAATTCTTGATTCCGAATTATACGTGTCCAGACAATGCTGTTATATGTAATGGAGTCTCATTGTAAAACCACAACATAGACCTATTCAAGAATTAATGGATTGTCTTTGAGCAACTCGAGCAAAGAAGTCGCCTTTCCTTCGGCTGCTGCTCCATGAAGCCTCATATCCATTTTCACTCTGAAACGAATCCGAGCTTCCATAATTCCGTTTTGCTTTTAGCATTTGGCTTTAAGATGGCTGCGGAAGTCATCCCCTCGTGAATCAAACATCAACATCCTCACGAGGAACCATCTTTTTGTGGACATTTGAAAAATTCTATAAATTTATTGACCAAGTCATCAGCACAAAAAATAATATGAAATGATTTCGGCCCAATTGAATGTGGTTTGATTGATGTACATCATGTGTACCCACGTGCTGTTACAATTCAAAATACATACGTTTAAATGTTATGTATGTACTGATTTTTATGCCGCTTGTGGCTTGGTATTGATGTATAAGCTTCTACAATGCATAGAATATATCTTTTAGCCCAATGTTATGGTCTGTTATTGGTAACAATACCAAGTGTGTTTAAAAGTTACGTCCATGCTGATTGATATGCGGCTTGTGGCTTGGTTTCTAGTTCTGACATCGGTTGTGTGTACTTATAAGCATGAGAATTAGTTCTATAAGGTTTCGGAGCAGATAAATCGATGTTATTTTGTCTACTACCGTCCTTCGTCCTTGGCTAATAGGCCTGTCCATGCTCTCCGAGGATCGGGCCTTCACAGGAATTTTGGCACGGTACAGAATAATTAGTGCAAATGATGATAAATTTGAAAGAAATAAAATTAGTAAATTAATCTAATATTTAATCTTCTGTAAGTACTGAAGATTTGCATCATCTTAATTGTGCGGTCTTTAATACTTATGTTGAATTTCAACGAGGTCCAGGAGGAGAGGGGTGGGACCATGGAGACTGACTGAGTACCTGCAAAAACAAGCAGAGGAAGTGTGACATCATGTGCTTCAAACCAGGAAGGGATCCTGCAGAAAGAGGCAGATGAAGATGAATAGTTTCAAGTTCAAGAAACGGCAAAGCTTTGAGGTTGGGTAGAGACGCGGCTTCTACTTTAGGGAAGGGCACGACATCAAACTTAGGAAGGGACATAGCTTCAAGTTCACGAAGCAATGCAACTTCGAGTTCAGGAAGGGCCAAAGGTTCAACTTTTGGAAAAGGCACAATATTGAGTTCAGGAAGGGGCATGACTTTTGATTTAGGTAGGGGTTCAAGTTCAAGAATGCTGTTGACACCTAATTTAAATTCATTTTTAGAAATAGAAGATTTTTTTTTTTTTATTAGAGGGAAATTTTGAAAAATTTTGAATTCAAAAGAATTTAACAATGGATTTTGGAGCCACTTTTTTGTTGAAGAAGTTGAGTGAATATCGCCGGATCTTCAACCACTTCGAGTCTTTCCTCTATAAAAGAGAAGGCGAGGTTTCGCAACCGGGGGGGTCTTCACTTCGTCTTTCATCAAAGAAGAAAATAGAAAAGTGAGAGAGAGAAAAGGGGGTTTTCTCTTCGTAGAAGGGATGAAAGAGAGGCAAAAGTGATAAGTGAGAGAGAGAAGGAGTTGACGTGAGTAGGGAAAAGAGAGGAAAAGTACAGTGGCAGAGAAAGAGAGGCTAGAGTTCGGCAGAGACGTGAGGAGAGAGGGAGAGAAGAAATAAAAAAAAAAAAAAAAAAAAGAGGCAAAAAGATGGACCACTGTGCATCTTCCTCGTGAGCTTCCATTCGGTGTCCCTGCTGCCCGTTTTCTGCGACGCTGCTACCACCGCCTTGCACCGCGCCACCGCCGCTCTCCACTCCGTCACGAAGCAGATTGACGCCCATGAAGTCTCCGCTGCTCAGCCGCAAGCCCTTCACTGCTGTCGTCCTCCACACGAGCGACACTGTTGTCCCCGCTTGCCTACCACCACCAGAGCCCGACGCTGCACCTCGGCGACTTGCGGCTCGGCGACCTCCGCACTCCTGCCGTTTCTCGAATTTTGATTCTTAGCTCGATGTTTAGGGACTTTGATTTCTAGCTCAATGTTTTCAATTTTTAGTTCAATGTTTAGGGACTTGAATTTCAATTCTTAGATCATTGTTAGGAAGTTTGACTTTATATTTCAAGTGAATTTTGAATAAAATCAAGCGATTAGACCATTGTCATGGGCCATTTTCCTATCTTGTCATTGGTTCTTACATTACCTCTTTCCTCCATTAGGTGACAACACGGCTCACCCAAGATCGCCGATCCGTACCCGTTCTAGAGCAACAATGGCTGATAGCACCGAACAAACACGTGTTGCTGAACAAGCTCGCGTTGCTGCCCTCGAATCGGAGATGAAACAAGTCCTGAATGTTCTTGAGCAGCTCTCTAAGCAAATCGATTCTCTCCAAGCAAAACACTACTCCACCAGCTCCGCAAGCTGAAGTGGTTTTACCACAACATGCTCCTATGGCTGATCTAAGAGATAAGGGCAAGAATATATCCACAAGTGGCCCATCAAACTCTAATGATGCCTCCAAGGAGAAAATTACTAACGCGCCCCAAATTGTTGTTGATGAGGAGGTACAAGTGATACACTCGACTGTACCGAAAACGGAGCAAGAAAAACGCATGGCAAAAATCGAGGAGAAACTCAAGCAGCTGCAGGGTTCATTTAGCCAAGTCCCAACCGATCTCTCCCATTATGCAAAGATCAAGATACCAAAGAAGTTCAAAATGCCATATTTCGAAAAGTATGATGGCACCTCTTCCCCGAAGATCCATCTGCAGACTTATGTGGTCAAGATGACCCAGTATGTTGATAACATCCCCTTGATGATTCAACAATTTCAAGCAAGCCTGACATGATCGGCACTTCAATGGTACATTATGAAGAAGATTAATCTGCTAGAGACTTGGGAGGATTTGACTGATGCCTTCTTCAAGCAATATAAGTATAATATTGATGTCACTCCATCTCGAGAGGATTTACTTCGCATTGAGAAGAAGAAGACGGAATCTTTCAAGGCGTATGTCACGAGATGGAGGACCGTAGTTGCTCAAATTACTCCGGAGTCGACTGAAAATGAGCTGATGGATTTGTTCATGAAGACACTCTCGCTTGAGTATCGAAATCGAATGCTGGGTTCGACTGCTGAGTCATTCAATCAACTAATCCCTGTCGGCGAGCGAATTGAAGTAGCATTGTGTGATGGATGGGTGTCTGATCAAACTAGCTCGTATAGGAGAATCTTGACCAAGAAGGATAAGGAACCTGCAGCGGTGGTTAATGTAACTTATGTTCAACCACCTCGCCCTGTCTCGAACACTCAACAAGGAGGAGCACGACCTTTCTTTGGCCAGTAGAAGAATTCTTCCAGGCGTCAATTTACGCCTCTTCCTAAGCCTTTGTCCAAGATCTTGCCGACCCTTTAAAAGAAAGGATTACTCGCTAAGGAGCCTAAGCGACCTAATCCTGAGCGTTTCCCCAACTATGATCCGTCCAAGACATGTGCTTACCATATGGGGGAGGTAGGGCATTCTGTTGACGATTGCTATACGCTGCGACACAAAATCCAAAATCTTTTGGATGCTAAGGTGGTTTCATTCCACGATGCACAGCCAAACATCCAGAATAATCCACTCCCTAACCACCCAGAAGCTGTGAATGCCATTTTCAGTTTCGACGCTGGTCAAAAGAAGAGTTTGAGAGTACATATAGATGATGTTTATAATGGTTTAGTTCGAGTTGGATACTACTCAGACGTAGAAGAGCCTACCATGTCTCAGAAGGTGCAAAGAGTTAAGGCAATGTCCAAAAAGGGGATGATTGTTTACGCAAATCATGCTGACACAGTTTCGACTGTCACTCTAATCGTTATTGATCTGGAGGAGGAGTTTTCTGATTTTGAGGATGAGTTTATTGGCTTGAACATTGGAGCTAACGATCCCCTAGCTTTTGACATGCCACCGTTGGAAGATGCGTAAGATGAAGATGGATTAATCATCAACGATGTGCCACCATCAGATAATGAAGATTTGATTCTCGATGTTACACAACCCTATGCATACACGACTGATAAGGCGGTACCATGGTGTTATGATGCGGAAATAGATGTGGTCACTCAATCAGGACGCACTTATGCTCAAGCCAACGTGCAACCTGTCAAGCCAGTCACCGATGAGGAAGCTAAAGAATTCTTAGCTGTAATTAAGGCAAGTGAGTATAATGTAGTGGACCAACTTCGTAAAATGCCAGCACAAGTCTCCATATTAGAGTTGCTTTTGACATCGGAAAAACATCAAAAGTCCTTGATGAAAGTTCTTAATGAAGTACATGTCCCGGAATCCATTGAACCTGAGAAGTTGGAGGAATTTGTGGGGGTTATTTTGTTAAACGACCAGATTGCTTTCTCAGATGATGAAATCCCAAATGAAGGAAGAGGACACGGCAAAGCTCTTTATATTTCAGCCAAGTGTCGAAATACCTTGGTGTCCCGTGTACTCATTGATAATGGATCGGCTTTAAACATATGTCCTCTAGTAACTCTAAAGCGTCTTGGCTATGATTTGGAGAAAATTCGCGCGGCTAAGACCTCTGTTTGAGCATTTGATGGGACCAAAAAAGATGTAATTGGGGAAGTTGATTTGGACTTGCAAATAGGGCCAGTGCTATTTAATGCAGTTTTTCATGTCCTGGACATACCTACAACATTCAACTTTTTGTTAGGTCGTCCATGGATTCATGTAGCAGGAGCAATTCCTTCAAGTCTTCATCAGAAAGTGAAGTTCGTGGCGAAAGGGAAGCTTATTACAGTCTGAGGAGAGGATGAGTTCAAGATTTATCACGAGATGGCTATCTCTTATGTTGAACCAGATTGTAAAGAAGAATCCAGTTTTCAAGCTTTTGAGTTGGTTTTGACCATTCACGTTTCTCAAGGCACTACCCTACCCACTCCAAAATTATCAAAGTCGTCGATCATGGTAGGCAAGATCATGGTAGGGAGTGGCTTTGCCCCAGGTAATGGTTTAGGTCGACATGGTCAAGGCACTCGACAACCAATCGAGGCTGGGCGAAATTCATATACGATAGGATTGGGTTATCATGGTAGAGGTGGACGATCCTCCAGAGGAAGAGGACGAGGACGAACTGGTTTCACTATACCCCATATTAGGTCCACATTCCCTGGGCCTGCGAAGATGATGCATGAGGAAGAAGGGGCAATCGATACCTGTGTTCAATACTCCAAGCCTCCAGGTGTTGATATCGATGTCGGATGGGTAGAGATAGTCAAGCCGGTTGCAGACACCATTCGATCCACTGGAAAAGACGACGTACTCGGAGGAATGGCTGAATTGTTCGAAGAGAATTTAGTGTTTTCCATCGACGAAGTTTGAGAGTAGGAGAATTTTAATTATTTGCACACTCCTCTGCGTAGGAGTTTTTATTGTTTTCCGTATTTGCATTTTCATTCCTAGGATTTCTATCATTTTAATAATGTAATTTGCTTTTCATCCAATAAAATACATGGAAATTTTCATGTTTTGAGGGTATGTCGAAGTACACCAAACTAGCCCGGTGATGATATCCAGCCGATAAAATGAAAAGAAAAATCCAAGGAGAATTCTGAGGCCTAGGCTTCATCATGCTTCATCGTGTCAAAATTTTTAAAAAATGGTTTTTGCCAAAGAATTTCAAAAAAATCTAGCTTACCTTATTTGTCTTTCTAATCCATCTACATTCTGTTTCAGGGACGATCATATAGCATGCAAAGGTGTGGAAATGGTCCAATCCAATGCAACAAGTGGTGATAATGATGATCCCGAAGACTCGATCAAGGATTCCATTGAGGTGCAACGTAGTTGGGAACAACATGAAAAAGCCAAGGCTCTCACGTCCGAGCAGACTATCACTATTAATTTAGGTGACACTGAAGAAGCCAGGGAGGTGAAAATTGGGGCAAGTCTCCCCAAAGATGAGGTTGAGCACCTGATTCAGCTACTGAAGGAATATCAGGATATCTTTGCATGGACCTATGCTGACATCCCTGGTTTAGACCCGGCAATTGTGGAGCATTGCCTACCTACTAATCCGAACGTGCCACCTAAGAAGCAAAGGTTGCGGAGAACTAGGCCCGAACTCTCAAAGAAGATAAAGGAGGAAGTGATGAAGCTATTGAAGGTGGGATTCATTGAAGTCTCATAGTACCCCGAATAGGTTGCCAACATTGTACCAGTAATGAAGAAGGACGGTCGGGTTCGAGTTTGTGTTGATTATCGGGATCTGAACAAGGTTAGTCCGAAGGATGATTTTCCGTTACCACACATAGACGTCCTTGTGGATAGTATCGCTGGTTTTGAACTATTCTCATTTATGGATGGTTTTTCTAGGTACAATCAGATAAGGATGAAGGAGGAAGACAAGGAGAAGACTGCCTTTATCACCCCATGGGGAACCTTTTATTATATGGTTATGCCTTTTGGACTAAAACATGTTGGGGCAACTTACCAGCGAGCCATGATAGCACTATTTCATGACATGATGCATCAAGAGATTGAGGTCTATGTTGATGATATGATTGCAAAGACTCGACCTGGAAAAAGCCACGTCGAGACCTTGAGGAAGCTGTTTGATCGACTTCGTGAGTTCAAGCTTCGACTAAATCCCGCTAAGTGCGTGTTCGGAGCAACTTCCGGTAAATTACTTGGATTCATTGTGAGCAGTAAAGGGATTGAAATCGACCCAGCTAAAGCCAAGGCCATTTATGAGCTGCGACCTCCGTCAACAGTGAAAGAAGTTCGGAGCCTTTTAGGGAGGTTGAATTACATTGCTCGATTCATTTCCCAACTTTCTAAAACCGCCAAGCCATTCTTCAAGCTCCTAAAGAAGAATGCACGAGTCAACTGGGATGATGAATGTCGAGAAGCGTTCGACAAGTTGAAGTGTTACTTGATGAATCCACCAATGCTTGTCCCGCCATCACCGGGGCATCCTTTAATTCTCTACCTCACCATTCATAGCGAGTCATTAGGTGCAATGTTAGCTCAAGAAAGTCCTGTCGACAGAAAAGAACGAGCCATTTATTACCTGAGCAAGAAGTTTACTGTATCAGAAGTGAAGTATCCTGATATTGAAAAGACTTGTGCGGCTTTGGTGTGGGTATTGCATAGATTGCGACAATACACACTGCATTACCAGACATTCCTCGTGACTGAGAACGACCCCATCAAGTACTTACTTGATCGATCGGCTTTGGTGGGTAAGTTGGCCAAATGGCAAATTTTAATTTCCGAATTTGATGTGCAATTCATGCCACAAAAGTTGGTTAAGGGACGAGTGATCGCTGACCTATTGGCCGAGAATTCAGGAGTCTCTAATGACGATGATAGTTTCCTTGATGACCGTGTCTTGAGTGTAAATGAGGACTCATGGAAGATGTTCTTTGATGGGGCTGTAAACTTGTCTGGTTCTGGTACTAGGGCAGTTATGATGTCCCCAGATGGACAACACCATCCGGTGGCTGCAAAATTGATATTCCCATGCACTAACAATGTGGCTGAGTATGAAGCTTGCATCCTCGGGCTTTAGGCCGCAATTGAGATAGGTGTGGCCAAGTTAAAAGTGTTCGGAGATTCCACACTAATCATAATGCAGACCGTAGGTGAATGGAAGACCAATGAGGCCAAGTTGCTCCCATACCACAAGTATTTAGAAGATCTGTTGGAAAAGTTCGAGGAAGTTTCGTTTGAGTACTTTTCAAGGTCTCATAATCAATTTGCAGACGCACTTGTGACGCTGTCTTCTATGCTGCAAGTCACTGATGGGTTAGAGGTCGAGCCTCTGAAAATAGAGGTTTTGCCGAAGCTAGCTTATTGCATGGTAGTGATAGAGGAACCGGATGGAAAACCATGGTACCATGACATCATGACCTATATTCAAAAGCAAGAGTTCCCGAAGGTAGCAATCCAAATGACCGAAAGCATCTCATGAAACTTGCCTCCAAATTCTTTATTAGTGGGGATACATTATACAAACGGTCCTTCGACTCCGTCTTACTTAGATGTGTCACTGCTAAGGAAGCCACTCAGTTGATGGAAGAAATACATGAAGGAGTGTGTGGTCCTCACATGAGCGGCCACATGTTAGCAAAGAAGATTATGAGACTAGGTTACTTCTAGCTAACCTTAGAGACTGATTGCATTCAACATGTCCGGAGTTGTCACCGTTGTCAGATTTATGGAGACAAGATAAATGTTCCTCCAAATGAGCTGCATCAACTGTTAGAATCATGGCCTTTTTCAATGTGGGGCATCGATGTGATCGGCCCAATTAATCCAAAAGCCTCGAATGGTCATCGTTTCATCCTGGTCGCTATCGATTATTTCACAAAATGGATAGAGGCATCATCCTATGCAATTGTCACCGCAAAGAATGTCGTGAAGTTCGTGCGACGGGATATTATTGCCCGTTATGGCGTGCTTGAAGCCATCATCACAGATATCGGGATGAACTTAAACAACAAGCTCATCAATGATTTGTTCAGGGAGTTTAAAATTCGTCATTTGAATTCATCGCCTTATCGCCCTCAGATGAATGGTGCGGTTGAAGCAGTGAATAAGAACATCAAGAAAATTTTGGCAAAAACAGCTGATAATTATCGTGACTGGCATGAAAGGCTTCCTTACGCTCTAATGGCGTATAGGACTTCAGTTCGTACCTCTACCAAGGCAACTCCTTTTTCTTTGGTGTATGGCATGGAAGCAGTCCTGCCAGTTGAAGTAGAAATCCCTTCTCTAAGAGTATCGTCTCAGTCTAAGTTGACAGAAATTGAATGGGTACAATAGAGGTATGACTAGCTCAATATGATTGATGAAAAGCGATTAAAGGCCATATGTCATGGTCAGTGTTATCAACAACGAGTGGCCAAGTCTTTCAATCGGAAGGTTCGCCCAAGACATTTCAAGATCCATGATTTGGTGCTACGCAAGATGCTGCCAATTAACCTTGATCCTTGCAGCAAGTTCACTCCAAATTACCGTGGGCCATACATTGTGAAGAAAGTACTTCCTGGAGGTGCTTTAATCTTAGCAGAAATGGATGGGCATGAATTCACAAATCGTGTAAACTCTGATGCTGTAAAGAAATACTATCCATGAATAATAAGGACTCATAAAAGCCTTTCTCTCGCTCAAAGTTGATCAGATCTCTAGTGTATAATGATACATGTTTTATTTTTGCAGAGGCAAAGAACGGATGTGAATGATGGTGTCATCTATCTTTGTAAGGAACCTTTATGAGCTCCTTTACAAAGAGGGGGTAAGAGATGAACACCTAATAGTTTTGACTTCATGATCCGAGGTGCAAGAATAACATTTTATCATTATAGAATGCTTTCACATGATGTTGAGCAATTCACCAATTCCACTTGAAATTTATCAAAATGGATAATTCAAAGTGAAAGATGTTGAGTTACTTGAACATGCTAAATGATGCTAAATGAAGCGTGAAAGGCAAGCCTTATCCCATACACAGTCCTTTGTCTATACATTGTGAGGTGAGTATGGAAACATTTTGTGTTTCAAGGTGAAGAGTTTTCTTGCAAGAAGTACAACAACTAAAATGATGAGAGGCAATTCATTTCTCTATCCCAAACACTACAGGTGATTCATTGCTTAACCCTTTTGAGCCCATACACTTATGGATATTCTTTTCAAATCACCCTTGTCAAGGACCACCCCACATCAGGGCAAATGGAGGTAAGTTGACATTGAAGGAGAGGGAAATGGATAGAAATTTTCTTGCTTTCACTTGTATCAATCTTCAAGTTGTGCTATTACATTGAATTCATGTGGTAATTTAAGTGCCTTAGGATGATGAAGAGCGTTTCTTTCACTATCCTACACACTTATATCCTTTGCATAGCCCACTTGAGCCTATAATTTCATTTTTTTAAACCCAGTTAGTGATCATCCCCCACACTGGGGCAAGGCAAAGAAAAAAGAAATTCAAATAGCATGGCTCAGAATGCTGATGAAAGATGGGGGCTGCGTGAGTTCAAAGAAAGTAAATGCAAAAAAATAAGGGGCATGAAAAAGCAGTGTGCCTGGTAAAAGCAAAGCCAATGCCCAAAGAGAAAAATCAAACACCTGATGTAGTGAGTTGTATCCCCAACAAGGCGATACTAAAAAACTCAAATGTTGTTGCAAGCAATGGAGTTGTGATATGAAGAAAATCTTCAAAGGTGGAAAAAGAAAACCGGTGGTAATGTCAAGATGATCACCAACTCTCACCCTCTATACACATTTTTTAGCCTAACGATCATTTCGTTTCTCAACCCATAAACCAGCCTATGTTACGTCCCTTACAAAGTCTCTTCAGATTAGAGCATTTGAATTAACATAGGAGTTCACATGTTTTAAGCATTGCTCGAAGAAGTGCGAGCAAGATTATTTCTTTCTCATTTTGCAGGGTTCTTGACTTGTAAACCCGGAGATGATTACAGAATTGTTCTTTTAATTGCTTTGACTCGAAGAGTCCCTTTGTTAAGCCACTGACCAAACCCACATTACAGTACCTGTTAAAGACCTCTCAAATTGGTAAGGTCGTATTGCTTGTAAGAAAATTCGGACTTTTGTCGACAAGATGGTGATAAGATTGAGTGATATATTCCCGCATCAATGGTCGGGACAAATAACCCCTCCTAAATGAGAGTGAGTGAAAAAGTCTTTTCACACCAAAAGTGTCTCATTTAGCATGTTCAAGAGATTCACAGCTTAGTGAAAATTGTCTTAATGATAATTTTTCCGGTGGAAGTTTGAAAAGCCATCATGCATGGACCTTCATTGATTTTTTTTTTTTTAAATGGAATGAATTTTTTCTTAAAGACCAAAGGATTTGTCTTTGAAGCCCTGAGTTTGTTCAGTCATCTTTGAATACTTAATGAGAATTCCAAGTACCCATATTTTCAAATGACCAGTATGAATTCCAGAACCTTTAAACGCTTGACGTAACTTCCAAGTGTTTGTCTTTTCAAATGTCTGATGTGATTTCCAGATGTTTAGTAAATGTTTTCAAATGTCTGACATAAGAATCAGATTCTTGAAAGTTTAAGTACTTGATGCAACTTCCAGGTGCTTAGAATCTGATGAGAATTCCAGATCCCTAAAGACTTTGAGCCTTTTAATCATCTGAAGGGAGTTCCAGATGATTGTCAGGTCTCATAAGAATCATTTCATACCTAAATCCCCAGACAGGTATGACCGATACGTGTTCTTCTTTGCATTTGCATTTCATTGGTCATAAACACATAGAGATCTATGTTCCTGACCGAATCATTGAATTTACATTGCATCCTTTATTCTTTAAAAATAAAAAGAGAAAAAATAAAAAGAAAAGGTCATTTCATATTTCATTTTGCATGTTTTAAATTTAGGTGTCATATATCTTTAAAGGAAACCTCTACGAGCTTCCCTTCAAAGATGGGCAGCTGTTGACACCTAATTTAAATTCATTTTTAGAAATAGAAGATTTTTTTTTTATTAGAGGGAAATTTTGAAAAAAAATTTGAATTCAAAATAATTTAACAGTCAGATTTTGGAGCCACTTTTTTGTTGAAGAAGTTGAGTGAATATCGCCGGATCTTCAAACACTTCGAGTCTTTCCTCTGTAAAAGAGAAGGCAAGGTTTTGCAACCGGGGGTCTTCGCTTCGTCTTTCGTCGAAGAAGAAACTAGAAAAGTGAGAGAGAGAAAAAGGGGTTTTCTCTTCATAGAATGGATGAAAGAGAGGCAAAAGTGAAAAGTGAGAGAGAGAAGGAGTTGACGTGAGTAGGGAAAAGAGAGGAAAAGTACAGTGGTAGAGAAAGAGAGGCTAGAGTTCGGGAGAAAATATTGGGTGGGTCTTACCCTCCACGTAGGCTTAGGGTAAGACCACTCAGCGATCGACACGTGTCTCCACGTAAGCGACGGTGTCAGAGGTTTAAAATTTGCGCGCGCCGCTCCTGGGGCCCACCACTCTGACGCTCTATCTCCTCTGCGACCTCTGCTCTCCTGTTCACTCGTCCTCTCTCTCCTCTCTCTCTCTCTCTCTTTCCCCGTTCTCCCCGTTCTCCGTTCCGTTTTGCGAGAGAACAAAAGTCGCAGGGCTTCTCTCCGAATGCTCTTCCCCTCCTCTACTCTCTCTCCTCCGCTGGTTGCCCGCGACGCCGACGCCCTTTCCACCTCCGCCGAAGCCTCGACCGATCGTTCGGGCTGGGGACTCGCTCATATCTCACAGCGTCCTCGTCGGTACCGCAAAGTAGCTTCTCGGTCTTTGATTATCTCGCTCGTTGTTATTCGGGCGAATCTGTTCCGGCGACTCGAGCGCGAGCTCACGCGCTTCTTCGACCTTGTGGACTTCTTCGCAGTGTCATCTGCTGCGTTGTGGGGTTCTCGCTCGCTTTTGCTGCCGATTCTCGCCAAGAACACCTACATTTCAGAAAACGCCCTCATGCCAGTCGATACTCGTTCTTTCTCTCGTGAATTTAATTGACTGATACCGTGGATTAGCGTTTTCGTTATCGTCGTGTTCTTCCTTTTGACCTCCTCCGATGTATGATGCAGCACTACATTTCTCTCCATCGTGCAATTAGCGAATAGCATACTCTAACTGAGAAGAACGCTCTCTCTCCTCCGCTGGTTGCCCACCTCCGCCTCCGCCTACGCATCCGCCGACGCCGACGCCGACGCCCACGCCCACGCCCACGCCCACCTCCGCCTCCGCCGACACGTGTCTCAATCATTTGTTCTAATATTCGATAGTTCTTTGTTTGACAAAGGATACTGTTGTTGATGCTGGAATATTCGATGGATCATTAGGTGTTATCTCAAGCAATATCTGCACCGAAGGTTCTGAATGCCCGTGGAAAGTTGGGTAATCTATTGCGGCCTGTCGAGGTATATGAAAATTTTGCTGCTTATTGTTCTTGAAGCTTCATTCATGCCTTTGGCCATGTACTATTTTGCCTATAGAGTAGCATTCTTGCATCATTATTCAAATGCCCAGAATTGACATTTGCTGGATGCACTGGAAGGTGTGGATTTTTCTTTTTAGTCTTATCCTTTAGGAGTTTATCTGGAATAGGATAGCTAGCACCTGAAATCACAGTCATTGCTAGAAAATTATGTTATATGTATTTGCAGTTAATTGTGTGGGAGAACCATGTACTTGGAGGTGACAGATTGTGGGAGAACCACAAGTCTGCTGATCAAAAGTTCATTCTTATTTTAAATGTTATGTTTCTGTTATGCTTCTGTGTTGATACTTTTTTGTTTATGAACATGTGCAGAACAAAATTGCTAGGGATTCCGACACCTTGAAATGCGAGGAGGAGGATCTAATTCTTAAAGTCGGCGAGTGTTTGGAGGCAAGAAGTTATCTATTGAGACTTTTTATCCTTATAATGTGGTGAATTTAGTCTCATCCAACAATTTAATGTGTGGAGTTCTTCCAATTTTTTGGGGGCTTTAGCTCATTTGCTTCAATCTGTAGTCGGCTTTAACTTTC